>CM056743.1:28013713-30413713 GCA_029851415.1 Eretmocerus hayati
GACCTATAGAGCTCCTCTCAGGTTCACACTCCTAATACTTCAAATACCCCTCAATTTTAAAATAGCTATACCTCCGGTTCTGGTGTATCGAACTGACTCCAGAAACTTGTTTACTGGAAGGATTGCACAAAGTATCGACTTAGAATCCGTTCAGAATACCTTTCAAATAGTACAAGGTTGCGCGAGTCCATGTGGGAATCATCAAATATTGATACATTATTATCATAAATGATAATAATTCGCTCATGCATGATACTTATAATGAGAAATCATCACCATGATTATAAAATATCCACGTGATTATGAATGGTTGATATCATCATGGGTGATGGTAATGATCATATCGACGCCTCTTACGAAGATTAACACCTCTTTTCTTGTGACTGACGAAGATTAACGTTTATTCGTTGTGAACACGAAGATCAACGGATTCTCCTTAGGTCCACGAAAACTAACCCTTACTCCTCAGGGGCACGAAGAATAACGCATCCTCGTTAAGTCCACGAAGACTAACACTTACTCCTTAGGTCCACGAAGACTAACACTTTCTCCTTGGTGGTACGAGGACTAACACTGACTAACACTTACTGCTCAACGGTCCATGAAACTAGCTCCTACTCCTGAACGGTATGAAGATTATAACACACTTGCATACGTTCTCGTTCAAAGGGACGGAGACGAAGTATTTCGTCTTAGGGCCACGAAAAAAAAACACATTCTCTTTAGCGGCATGAAAAATAACGCATCCATAGACTTCATTCATGGAGGGAGGGAGACTGTAAGTATTTCGTTTAAGACGAAGTACTTATAATCTCCGTCCCTTCAAGAATGAAGTCTACGAATGTGTTAATTTTCGTGCCGCTAAGAAGAATGTGTTACTTTTCGTGGCCTTAAGAAGGAATACTTGTAGTCTTCGTCTCTTCAAGGAAAAAATGCGCGAATGTGTTAATCTCCGTGCAGTTTGAGAAGTAAGTGTTACTCTTCGTGGTCTTAAGCAGTAAGAGACAATCTTCTTGGCGCTGAGGCGTAAGTGTTGATCTTCGTGGCGTACATAGTAAGTGTTAATCTTCGTGGTCGTAACAAAGCGAATGCTAATCTTCGCCCCCCCCCGTGTTAGTCTTCGTGGGCGTTAGCGGATGTGTTTATCTTCGTAAGAGGCGTCGAATATAATGTACTCAACTCTACGTGGGATGACATCGTGAGCGACCAAATATTGGAAGACAGTTTTCCGATGAGCTGATACTCTATTATCAGTGATTCCTTGAATTTGGCGAGGATGCTGCAATAACAGATGATGTGATAGTCGTGTATTGAAATAAGGGAATTTTGACCCACGCTGTCCAAGACAAATAAAAAAAACTGAAGAAAAACTTGTTGATAACTTTCTATTCAACTTTCTCATCCCTCTTCGGCATTTACACAGGAGCATACGCGATATATCCGTATTTATCATCGGAGGAGAAAAATTGAAAACCCTGAAGTTTGCTGGCATTTCATTTAAATCGACCGATCACGCCTAGATCTGGCCATTTCCACGTAACCACGGACATGAGATTGAAAATGAAAAGTTAGAGCCAATGTTACGATAATGAGAGGGATCCTGTGGCACCAACTTATGCGTCCCATGCGCACAGTGCAGAAAATCGACGATGTAAATATCGTCAGTGTTTGTCCAGAATTTGGATAATTTACGATGAGTCAAAGGGAAGAGTAACTGTTTCGCCCTAGTCTCTCTGCTGGCGCAAAGTTGTGAACAGTTATTATAGAATATAGAATATCCTTTTTATTCGCCCTTGGGCAAAAAACATCAATCATTCATACAATACTCGTACATATACAAATCCAGTAATAGCATTTTGGTCAAGGATTTAACATCACAGATGTGACTAGTCGTTTGATAATAATATAACTCGAGTTACAATCATAGTTTGCATAACAATTGGGCCACTGGAAGACTTGAACAAGAAACAAGAAAATCACTCAATAGACATATATAAAAGTGCCCTCAAAGATTAAAAAATTGCCCAGTGTCCACATCCATCCTCATGGGAGGGAGAGTTTTCAGAAATTCTTCCACTGCTTCTTCAAACAGGGAAACTTCTTTCACTCGCTGAAAGCCGAGAGGGAGGAAGTTCCAAAATCGTGCGCATTGACTTTGGAACGATCTTAGTCCACGGTCAAGACGCATTCTTGGAACTTTGAGTTCCTGTGCTCCTGCCTCACCACGCTGAGGGCGCTCGGATTGGTACCTGGCAAACATCGCAGCTAGGTAGCCAGGTTCTCCCAAATGCATGATCTTGTGCATTAAGAGGGCTGCGAAGTACATTCTCCGCGAATCAGTACGTAACCAACCCAAACGCTCCCTGTACGGGGTGATATGTTCGCTCTTCTTAATTCCCAAGATGTACCGCACACATGAATTACTCAGTCTCTGTACCCGCGTCCTTAGTTCGTCGGTAGCGTCTAGATACACGACTGTGCAGTAGTCAAGGTGTGGTTGGACTAAGGTCTCGACCAGTCGAATACGGAGTGTCTCGGTAGTGCATGCCCTCATAAACCGCAGACCGTATAGGGCCTTATTAACCTTCTTTGTAACTTGATGTATATGCGGTCTCCACGATAATTCACTATCTAATGTCACACCGAGACTCACGACAGTGTCACTGAATGGGACATATACTCCGTCCTGTATCTCAACCCCCGGTAGATCAATTTTCTGTAGATCCGCGATGTTCCTGTCGGAAGCAAAGAAGATTGCTTTGGTTTTACCAGCGTTGAGACGCAAGTCGGAGCCCTGAGCCCATCCTGCGACAAGTCTTCCGATTTCTCCTAACCGAGCGATCCCCTCCAGTATGTTCTCTTTCTCAACTTGGAGATAGATTTGGAGGTCATCTGCATAAAAGAGATGATTTACCGATTTTCCGTGAAGAAACTCAGGGAGGTCATTGACATACAGGCTAAAGAGTAGAGGTCCAAGAACAGATCCCTGCGGAACACCGAGATTGGTTGCAAGCCAATCAGAATTTCCATTTTTCGTGGTGACCATTTGGGTGCGATTCTGTAAGTATGATCTGATCCACAGTAGTGCTGATCTTGAGAAACCGAGATGTCTGAGTTTACTCAGTAGCTTTGATGGTGAAATCGTGTCAAAAGCCTTGCTGAAGTCAAAAAGCAGCAACAAGGTGATCTTCTTCCTGTCAATTCCGACTCTAATGTCATCAGTCAACTTCAACAAGGCAGTCTGAGTGCTATGATGTTTCTTGAAACCAGTTTGGAAGCGATCTAACAAATTTTTACTTTTAAGATACTCCGTGATTTGGTCGTGCGCAATCTTTTCCAGAACCTTAGATAAGAAGCACAGCAATGCAATGGGACGGAAGTCCGTGACTGCTGATGGAGCTGCAGTCTTTTTCAAAGCAATCAGCTGGGCTTGTTTCCAGGTCTCGGGAAAAGTGCTATGAGCGAAGGAGTTGAAAATGTGTACAATAAGATCACCTAAGTCCGGAAGAGCCTTCGCGATCACGCTTTGGGGGACTCCGTCTGCCCCACGAGCCTGCGAGGAGAAATGTTTTACAGCAAGGACTACTTCATTGAAATTTGTGGGCTTGAATTTAAACCCGTCTTCTGAGGCTGACATTATTTCATCGATTGCTTCCTCAATATTCTCGTGCTGTGAAACGGAGACCCCCGCAAAGTGAGTATTCAGCTCGTCCGGTGTGAAGCCATGTAGCTCCTCCTCCTTGCTCTTCGGTAAGAGGCCAAGGTCGCGCATTTCCTTCCATATATTCTTATTCGAATCAAGGGCGTCTGAGAGGTGGTTTTGAAGGAAGGTAGTACGCTCTTGTTCTAAGCGCACGTCGACCTCTTCGCTGAGTCGAAAGTACTCATTTTGAAGCTCAGTACACTTGCGTCGGTTGCGTTGATTACGCTCCCAACGCCGCGCCGTCGTGCCGCATCTCGCTTCCTAATGAGCACCTTCAACTCTGGACCAATCCAAGGAGCATCGCCTTTGCGAGGACGAACCGTTTTTTCTGGAGCTAATTCATCAATAACTTTCTTCAAATTTTCATTAAGGCAATTTACTGCGTCTTCCAAGCTGGTTTCAGTATGTTGCAGAGCTGTCCAGTCACAGCGTAGCAGGCGATCATTCAGTAACTCCGGTGTAATATTGCTGAAATTTCTACATTTAAAAGAGTCCTTCGGAGGGGCAGCAGTGAAAACATTGATTGTAACATCTATGACCGCGTGCCTGCCAAAACTCGGCAGTGCTCTGTTTTGATAGTTGGTAATGTTGTCATTGTCATCTGTATAAATATGATCTATCCATGTGTGGGAAGAATCTGAGAAATGGTGGTGAGTCGCGCCATGCTGAACAATCTGTAGAGACAGTTCTTCTGTCAGCTCAGTCAGAGCTTTTGTGTCAGGATGAGTCGTGTTTAACAGGTTCGCGTTCAGATCCCCCATGATGATTTTATGGCTGTAATCCCCACACAATCGGCGCAACGAGCTAAAAAGCGCGCAGTCCTTTTGTATGGCTATTCCAGGAGGTCTATATATGACTCCAACTAGGATTGGGGTAGAGTTGCCCTGCTTATAACTCAAAAGATGCAGTGCAAACGTCCATGCATTATGCGTGGAAATGGCCATCTTTAATCATCAATGAACGATCAACTAACTATGATGATGAATTATTGATAATTATCATCAATGGTAATCATCATCAATTGGTATATCAATCACTCATTAGCTCACCCGATCTTCTCCGCTTCCGACAGGTTCGATGGACGAAAGTGTCCCGGCACTCACAAGAGGAACACCAACCTTGTGGGTCCTGGATCTTGACGAAACTTTGGGAATCTTCTTGTTTTCGCGAGAAATGAAGGTACCCAGAAGGGTTTTGTCCAATGGGCCTTTCATCCCCAGATTCAGCATTGGAGATTAGCATTGTCCATATAGGCCCATGTTATATAACACATATATTACACATATACTGACAATGCTAACCTCCATGGCTGTATCTCAGGATAGGGGCCTCAACGGACGAAACTCTTTTAGGTACCTTCGTTTCTCACCAAATCGAGAAGATTCCCAAAGTTTCGTCAAGATCCAGGACCCGCAAGGTTGGTGCCCCCTGGTCAGTGAGAATATTCTATTTTGAAATCTATATAAAAACATAATGACCGCATCAGAATCACTCAATAATTCAGACACCCGACAGTCGATAGAAGCAAACAATATACCATGGCAAAGAGGTCACTTATCTGGGTTGGCCGATGTTCTTACATAGACTTCTATGTAATAGCTGAATTTTCCCTCAGGAGTGATGTCTAAAACATCTTGGGAGAACAATCAAATAATTCGAACAAGGAATCTCATTCGATATTTTCATACGATGATTTAATACGGGCAACTCTCGATATTCGCGATCGGTGCGTGTAAAGAGAATGACGCATATAGTGGAACCGCGAATTATAAAAATGCCATTGGAAAACTCCCGTCTCATATCTTTGAGAATGGGAAAATCCGAATCTCGAATCTTGCATTACGAAGCAAGATTTAAGATTTCAGTTCCACGGCTGAATCATTAATGTACATAATATTCTCACAATTCCATAACTTCCACTATCATAAATGTTATTATCAGTGTTCCACAGTTGAATTGTTGTTATAAATGTTATTCTTACAAGAGAGTATCACATGGGATCATTTGTTATGAGAGTTATGAGATACTGTACGAAAATTCCAGAATGCAGGTGAAGACTCTAATGTAGCAGGTCTTTAGAAAGAACCGTTGATGAAAACCAGATATGAAACTATATTGGAAGTTTCAAGGCACGAATATCCCAATTATTGTCTAATTGAATCCCAGCAGAAATTATCATACGTTAATGTATGACATCGCCATTTTGACGGGAATTCGAATACGGGTGCCTGAAAATAAAACGAGCATGAATATTACCTGACCAAATCAGTGATTTTATGGGAACGAAGCGATTCCAAAGAAAAAAGAATATGCGCATGTGTGAGTATGTCACGGTGCGATGGGCTAGAAATGGTCAGAGTTGCTATTGCCAATATCATCATGGATTTGATTTTTGGGAATGATTCGCAATACCTCCTAGAATGACCCACAACTGCGGGTGAATTAGTGAACCTAGCGCTTTTTTATTTTTTCCATTTTTAGTGATTTCTGAGGTGTTTTGCGGGCTTGGTCAATCGAGAAAAATAATTTCGCTTTGGTATCATTCTGGGTGCCCCAGAAAGGCTAGGTGCACCTTGTGCGATCTTTTTCAGCTAGGAAATCTAAAAAAAAATAAAAAGCTGAAGAGCCTCCCATTTGGATTGAAAGTCTTCCCAAGGATGGATGAAGAAAATTCAATCAAGATGATGTATAAATATACGCTCTTGAGGGTATAGATATTATCAGACCTCATAAGTGATTTCGCATATAATATCATGGTCTATTTCTTACATTTTCAAAAAAATATGCTCCATAAGAATATGAAACATAGTTATTCAGTAATCTCCAATGAAGCAAATGAAGGCAAGAAATTAGTGGAACATCAATCAAGGCTGTCGTGAGTTCAGTCCACGCGTCTCAAGTCGAGAACCAATCCCAACACGTGGTTTAAGCATTTCTTGGATTTCATCCCACTGATTTCGACATGATGAAGGTGTAATACTGTTTCCACAAATTGATAGTATTGATACGATTTTGATGATTCTTAACAACTCTTTCTTCAACAATTCTTGGTTGATCTGGAGAATGTTCTAAATATTTCATTTATCTACATACCACGGCTATTGTACTCGCACGCTGCTCGGAGTAGCTTTTCACGGTAACAATGATTATTCTCGTGAACCTTGAATCGACCCTACGTAGATACGAAATTAAAAAAGACGAATTACACGGAATTGTCACTGGAAAACCCCGAAGCTCTCTGATGCTTCTGATAGAATTATGTTTATTGGGGGGATACCGCGTGAATTTTAGGGATAGCCGTGATGCTTGAACCCCAGTAGCTCATATTGATTCTCCTGAAATACTATCGCAAGATGAATGAGAGCTCACGTGAAAATAACGTTTTAAAAATTTCTTGAATCTCTCGAAATATTCAACCCATGGGTGGCAAACTTCGACGCAAATTTGAGGGAATCCCTGGACCATTGGGCAAAACTGTGCAAGTATGCGAGACATTGTCATTATCTCATGAAAAATCGAGACAATAGTGACCGGAGCCCAGCTATTCATCGCACGATCAAGTGTGACGGACTCTAAACATCTACAGAATCCGTGAAAATCAAAGAGTCTCGCGAAAGCTATTATAAGTCACGCACGTGTCGTTTGTAGATCGTCACGAAGCCAATATCACTGCCATGAAGTGGAGTATGGGAAAGCAGGAGGAGAATCTTATGTGTTAATATTATAATATGACGATCCGAGCTCATCTACGGTTGATAAATCATTATTACATTGCGATTAATGGGAACGGTTCTTGTCATTCTTGAATTTTTGTGCATCTGTTCGACCATATTTAAAACCGAAGTCAGGTCTGAGATATTACATTTTTGTCCTCGACTGCGTACGTCCAATTCAGGCGCTAGGACAGTTTATTTTCCGATGCAAAACGAAATAAATTAGTCCTCCGTGTCCGAAATGAGCCCTCGAGCATCAGACAATTATGATTCTTCACCATGAGAATCTTAAGACCACGTTAAAAAGCGGAATTTGTAGATTAGAATGATGAAAACACCTCTCCGATAGATTCATTCTCGTCGGAAGTGGATTGTATGTACAAAGACTACCTAACCTTTCCAAAGCACCTAGAATGATGCCAAGGCGATAATTGTTTTTTTTTTTTTTTTTTTTTTTTTTCTAATGAATAAGTCCGCAAAACAGCTGAAAAATCACTAAAATTGGAAAAAATCAAAAAGCGCCAGGTTTGCGTTTTCACCCGCAGTTTTGGGACATTCTGGAAGATAACATTTTCAATGATCATATCTATAATGATGCAGAACAACAGCAGCTCCGGCCATTTCTAGATCACCGTAATGTGTGCGATGGAGTAAGATGGATGCTGATCGGTGGGAGGGTCAAGTTGGTGGTTAGAGTGAGAATTGAAGAGGCGGTATGGGGGAAATCCCTAGCGAAGATTTAAGGCTATGGAGAGGAGTAATCGGAATACCCAGCAGCGATGAGTGATCAATTTACAAAATATAAATGAGAAATCTTTGATCACCAATTCAACAGTTCGATGCCGAGCTGGTCACGCCACTATGAAGTTATTCCTAGTACTTTACTTAACTCTATCCATAGCTGTCATCATCCACGGACAACTTCAAAGTCAAAATGGTAAGCCTCAAATCGTCAGATGATACTTATTGTTAGTTTCGCAAAATATATGCTATGCATTTATCTCAAATCAACTAACGTGTGAGGAATGAGGGCTTTTTCGTGGACAAAAATAATCCGAGATTCTTGTGAGAATTCAATCTCCATGGTGCCAAGATCAATAGCTCATTCTTCTGTTTGGTCTATTTCGAAAGTTAGCTCATTAACGTTTGGAACGTTAGACGCTGAATAGAGCGCATTAGTGCTCAAAAGCGTCATCAAATAACCAAATAAAAAAAACGTTTGGAACGATGTACATACGTGAAACTGTGTTCAATCATGCCATGAAAAATGGAATACTGATGGTTCCCGATGTATTTTGGTTCAGGAGGCTCATCATCATTGGCGTCATCTTCGAAAAACCAACCTTCGAGTTCTGCTAACAACTGGAGTTCCTTGGGTGGGGCATTGTTCCAGAAAGCTGGAAGTCTTGCACGTGACTATTTAACAGGAGGAAGCTCTGTAACAAAAGGTAAAACACAATTTTCAGATAGGTCTGAATCTCTCACTCAATTTTCTCTTCCATCCTCAACATCAGAAGTTTGTAAAAAATAATGTGAAAGGGACTACGCGGTTAAGGAGGGTGAAGTGGACCTTGTTCGGTATCTTCCCGGAAGTATTTTTTCCCACTTTCTAACACCAAACTATGAGGGGAACGAAAATCTGTAGGTCCTTAAGTCGCGTCTATTTTGTGTGGAGTCCTAGAAACTCTCTTAAGGGGAGGTGCACCCCTAATTTTGAAGTCTGGCCTAAGAAATCATGGGGGGGGGGCTGAAGATTCGTATTCATAATCATCTTTTTGATCTAAAAACGATGGCGTAGTCGGTCTTTCGAAAAAAAATTTTCGACCATATTTATTTTCTGGTTCGCACCCCCTTTGTCGGATTACCAAACCCATACGACTCTTTGTTCAAAATCGCAAAAAGTACACCCGCAAGAATTTATAGACCGATCCATCAAATTCTGTGTGACCAGATACTTTTTTTCGGGTCAAAAATCTGAATTTTCTTGCTAAAATGCCTCAGAACTCGAAAAATATTGATAATTTCGAAAAATGACAAGAACACTTTCTCGTTCAGATTAGAAAATTACATCGGATAAGTGAACAAAATATTTCAAGAGTCAAGAAAAAATATCACCAGGAATTTATATAAGGTAAGTGTACCCAACTTGCCTATGTACCCAACTTGCCCCCATATGCCGATCTCAGGAATGGGCGCTCGTTGACCTTCCCGCAATTTTTTTTTTACGTTTGTTATGTTAAAATATAAGAAAATACGTAGTTTTCATCGACCCCGGATCATTTCTGCGTTCGCCAGAAAATATAAAGTGAGTTTTCCATTTTTCGTGTTTGCACGGCTAAGAAATCACCGAGGAAATCGCGTTCACTAAAACCGGTGCCAATTTATTTTTATTCGGCCAATCTTGACGTACCTTAGCGCATTCGATTCCTTGTCTCAAGACCTTCAAAATCCGCTCTTCAGGGTTGCAGAACTCTGATTTGGAGCGATTTCATGTACAAAACACGAAGATGGTTTGAGAATCAAGAAGGCCAACATTGGAGTGTACCCAACATGCCCCCATATGGTTATCTCGGAAAGGCGTGCAGTATGGCTTTTTTTTATCACTCAGAACGTGTTTATCACGTCAAAATAGGTCGGAAACGGTGTCTTGTGCCAGCTCAAAGCTACAAATGTCGCTGCACGGTGATCAAAACGGATCAAAGCGATTTTACTCATTTCATCGCCGATTTACATTGTTTTAAATGATGGGGGCAAGTTGGGTACACACTTTTGTAAACTCTCAAAAATCACCTTTTGGGAGAATTCAGACAGCTCGGCTCCACTTCATCCAAATTAGACGTATTTTAGCTCATTTTAAAGGTTTTGAGGCAAGCTTTGAAATGAGCCAGAGTACGTTGGAAAATATGGAGATGGGCCAAAGTTTTCAAGAAAATGGCTTAATGGGGGCAAGTTGGGTACACTGACCTTAGTTATATTTGCCAATTTTTCAAATAAAAATTTTCGACTTCTGATTTTCCTTATTCACTAATCCGATGTAATTTTTCAATCTGAACAAGAAAATATTCTTGTCATATTTTCCAAAATTATCAATATTTTTCGAGTTCTGAGGCATTTTAAGAAGAAAATTCAGATTTTTGACCCGAAAAAATGTATCCAGTCCCACGGGAATTATCGACATGGTCTGAGAATTTTTTTGGGGGTATTTTTTATGATTTCGAACAAAATTTCGTATGGATTTGGCGATCCGACGAAGGGGGCGCAAACCAGAGAATAATTATGGTCGAAAAATTTTTTCGGAAAACCGACTGCGCCATCGTTTTAGATCGAAAAAACACATATAAATCCAGATCTTCAGCCCCCCCCCCCCCCCATGATTTTTTAGGCCAGACTTCAAAATCAGGGGTGCACCTCCCCTTAAAAACGCTAAAAACCTGTGTATCTCCCATGCGCTCGCATTCTGACGCATCTCAACGAAACGCTCTCAGATTGTTTGTGTATATTCTTCAAACTATATCGACCAATAAGAATGTATTTTTGTAAAGACATTTTTTGATGTAGGGCCCTAAAAAAATTCCTGAAAATTACAAATCGATTGTTATCATAGTAAACGTCCGGGTAAACGTTAGAAAACCATTCCATCTTGTTTATCGGGTGATTCTCTATCGGATATAGGTGTTTTCGTCTATTCCCAAGTTATGGAAACCCGTCAAAAGCGTCAAAAACTACTTTTATAGCAAATTCTGAATCTAATTCGCATCTCCTGCGCATGCGCGTTGACTTACACTCTCGGAAGTATTTTTAATCGATAGCTGGTATGATTTCTTTCAGAATGACCACCTGAGGAAGTCAATTCGATGTAGTGGAACCCGAGATCTAGCTGGTTCAAGAAATGAGAGAATTCAAGGTATCAAATCCGTGAACCCGTGGCTCGTGTCCCTAAAAAAATGCGAATTTTGAGTTGGAGTATTTTACAGGCGTGAGTATGTGTTTCTCAAGTATTTTTCAACGTAGAAACCGAATCCGTGGTCAGTTTTGTCCCCAACCTCCAAGATTTTTTGGTACGCTCAAAAAACTGACCCAGGAGTGGAGAGTCGTTTTCAGCCTTTTCACACACATCTGAGATGCATTATCAGTGCATAGGTAGGTATGAATCGGGTGTGTATTGGATTGAACTATGTTTTCCCTCTTATCTTGACTTGGATTCAAGCTGTAAACGATGCCGGTCGTTTTGAGGTTCTAGGATGAATTCGGAGTGAGCTCTCTGCAGAAGGAACTGAATCTCGTTCTCTAATCTCATTTTGAAAAACTGCATCAACTAGTCAATGTCTCGCTCCCGACGCTTCCCCGAGCTTCAAAACCACCGGCATCGTTTTCAGCTCAAATCCAAGTCCAAATGAGAGGGAAAACAGTTCAGCCCAACACACACCCGCTTCAAACCGACCATCTCAGATGTGTGTGAGAAGGCTGAAAACGACTCTCCACTCTCGGGTCACTTTTTTGAGCGTACCAAAAAATCTCGGAGGTTGGGGACAAAACTGACCACGGATTCGATTTCTATGTCGAAAAATATGAGAAGATCACATGCTCACGTCTATGAAACACTCCAATTCGGAATTTGCATTTTTTTTGGGCCGCTGAAGGAGCCACGAGTTCACGGATTTCATACCTTGGATTCTCTCATTTCTTGAACCAGCTAGATCTCGGGTTTTACTACATCAAATTGACTTCTTCAAGTGGTGATTTTGAAGGAAATCACACAAGCTCTCGATTGAGAATACTCTCGAGAGTGTAAATCAACGTGCATGGGCAGGAGATGTGAATTACTGATCCAGAATTTGCTTTAAAAGTGATTTTTGACGCTTTTGGCCGGTTTCCATAACTCGGGAATAGACGAAAACACCTGTATCCGATGCATAATGACTTGGTAACTACGTTGAAATGGGTTTCTAACGTTTATCCGAACGTTTATTATGATAAAAATCGATTTGTAATTTTCAGGAATTTTTGAGAGGCCTACATCAAAAGTCGTCACTACAAAAATATTTCCTCATTGATCGACATAGTTTGAAGGATATACTGAAGAAAATTCAGAGCGTTTGCTTGAGATGCGTCAGAATGCGAGCGCGTGGAAGATACACCGGTTTTTAGCGTTTTTAAGAGAGTTTTTAGGGTGGCACTCAAAATAGAGGTGACTTTGGGAATTATAAATCTTTGCTTCCCTCATAGTTTGGTGTTAGAAAGTGGGAAAAAATAATCCCAGGGAGATACCGAACAAGGTCTACTTCACCCACCTTAACCACCTTTATGGATTGGCCTTTTGCTAGCTGATCAATCGAACTACCTTCAAGGCACCGCTAGCTGAATAATGCAATTTGAAAGATTTGTGCCTCGCAAGTCGGCCGGTTTCTGTTATTACACTAGCGGTCAAAAGTCTGAGGACACCTGGGAATGAAACTGATGATCTTCAGAGTTGGATACCTCAGAATCTATTGGTCGTACAGAGCTCTGCGTGGTCGCATTTTGTAGCTCATGTCGAGCACTTTCCAATCTATTTTCTGTATTTCCCGTCCCGCGTATCATACCACGGACACACGAGTCAGAAAAATGACTTTTTTCGCAATTTTTCAGTCAAGGTACGAACGCCTGCCGATTTTGGAGAGATTATTGTATCACTATGAGACCGATGACATCTTCAAGCCCATGAAAAAACCTTGAAAATCCGTTTTTGAACGTCTCTCCAAGTGGTTTTGGTATTGAGATATGACAGATTGTCTGCGGGTGTTTTCCTCTCAAAAAATTACACGGTTAATTCAAAAATGATGAGAAACAGCCCAGTCCAAGGTCGGCAGCCTTCATTTTCGATAGCTATCTCGATGTTGAGTCAAACTCTTGTAGAAATGAGGGTCAGCTGCCCCAAAGTGGGCTGTTTCTCATCATTTTTGGATTATCGTGTGATTTTTTGAGAGACAAACACCCTCATCAAAACCAGTCAGATCTCGGAACCAGAACCACTTTGGGAGACGTTCTAAAGCGGATTCTGGAGGTCTTTCCATGGGCTTGAAGATGTCATTGGTCTCATAGCTATATAATAATCTCTCCGAAATCGGCAGGCGTTCGTATCTTGCCTGAAAACTTGTGAAATAAGTCATTCTTCTGACTCGTGTGTCTCTGGTATAATACGCGAGACGGAAAATACAGAAAATAGATTCAAGAGTGCTCGGTATAAGCTACAAAATGCGACCACGCAGAGCTGGTACTGAGATATCCAACTCTGAAAATCATCAGTTTGATTCCCAGGTGTCCTCAGACTTTTGACCGGTGGTGTATATATTGATGTTTACCGAGGATATAATTCATGATATATGTTCATGCTCTGGGGATCAAAAACACATTTTCCTAAATTGGTTCTTACCATGCGTTACTGATGTTACTGATTATATTATCGTTACCAAAAATGTCTAAACCACATATCCTGACGTAATTTTCTGAACTTACAGAATCCGTAGTCGAAAGTAACGTCAAATGTAGAGACCCGGTGGATTGTGTTTCATTTTTGCACGAAAATATCGATTTTTTATCACATCCAGGTCGAAAGAACGATCCTAGTCAATCGGATCCACATCAGTCACTCATTTCGACCGCAGATTCATGTAGTTAAGATAATTCTACGTTGAATTATATGCTTAAGATGAAAAACCCCACCAATCATCATAGAAAATCGGTTTTCGGTAATAATTAATGGAAGTGAGCTCAAAGGATAGATCGCGACGCGCTGATCAAAAGTTGACACGGGCTCGAAATCCGAAGAGTTTCTCAATTGAAAGCATCTTGCCTCCAAGATGCCTCTTCATATCTCGAAAAATAGGGCCATAATGAGTCGATATTCGTCAAATTATCGAAGCCAAGAACATTTGAATCTTAATCGCACCTGTTGGCGGGAATCTACTGATCTTGCACTTTTTCAAGAAGATGATGAGTCACTATTATTATCCAATAATGAAACTATCATTATTGATGATTCCGATTGAACGAGAACTCTCTTTCGGTAAAGATGAGCTGTCCAGTTCTTACCAAAAGTAAGGTATTTGAATTCCATAATATCCCAATAGAAGTCGTATCAGACCAAATTACGTGGTGATTGCGAGAAGTACATTTTTATTTCGAGGCAAAGCTGTCAAGAGCCAAGAGTTCTTGATAACTCTCAGTTTTCTCGATTCTATCACGCAGTATATCAGTTATTCCCATGAGAAATTAACGAAATTGTCAAATTTGCACCCAAAAGTAATGCCGAGAGTAATGCATGTATATATGAGTCCACAATTAAGCCGAGTTCCATGGGAATCAATTCATATCCCTATATTCAAAAATTTGTAGAGGTATCTGTAAGACAAGATACCTCGAAAGGAAGACGTCCTCGTATTTTGCGCTCATAACAACTAAAAGTTGCTCAAGAAGCAGTGTGGTGAGAACCATCGTTTGAGCTCGCTCTAATAAATTATCACCGAAAATCGAATGCCTATGATCTATGGTGGGGTCTTTTGGTTATGGGAATCAATCTAGTAGTATGAACAAAACTATTCCAACAGAGCCTGTTTTTGATCCCCAGAACATGGAAAAACACCTCTTCCTGCATTTATCCATATTGTCTGCAAAAAACATGAGGAAAAAGATGTTCATTAGCGCGAGTATCGCAACATATTTTTCCGGTGCAGAATGACTTGAACACGATATCGGCTTCCGTTTTGGGCTTCCATGTCAGTTTAGTGTAATACATGAATCCGGTTCATGTCTAGATTATTGCATTAGATGAAATTCACGCGATATTTACTCAGTGATGAACGTGAAGTTCACAGACTTAACAGAAAATGTACGAGCTCTAACGATAATATCCACGTATGATGTTGTGTGAAAACCATCATTCATGATAATTAATCCATATCCATTGCAATCGTCTCCACAGGAAGAACTCAATCAGGCGATGAGCCATTGACCAACACGAACTCTCCAGTACAAGTTCATTCAACTAACCAGCAAAGTTCAGGAGGCTTGGTAGCTTCTTTTATGCAAGGAATATTCAGTCAACTCTCTGTAGGAATCAAACCAGTTCCACAAGGTGAAAAACTATATAAATATACACATCGAGTAGTTTTGCATGACATTTTTCCTCACCAATCAAGTGGAAATGTACATACTCTCCTGGAAAATCTACTAAGTTTGTGAGACTCAAAAAATTCTGATATGCTTCATGGGGGACCTGGGAAGTTTCCGACCCGACTTTGTTCATAACTTTGCTAAAGATGTGTGACTGTGCAGATTGACCATCATGTCGCCCGAAGGTGACACGCTTACGTGTACACATTATAATCGAGTTTTGGGGAACAAAGGGAGAAAATGGCAAAGAGCTGCCAGGAAGAGTAACCACGTTAGCTTGCGACGGATCGCGATCAAGAGTGGTCACGCGCGCGAGGACCGATAGATTTAAGGAGGTACCACGACTAAGAAATTTAACGCTGAGATTTTGATGAAACTCGTCACACCCGTTGATTTTAGTGTCAAAAGACACCATGTAAATTTTGGTGAACTTCGACTGCTCGGGACAAAAGTTATAGCTAATCCATTTTCGGCCATTCATCATGTGGTCTCATGGAAGGTGTCAGTATTTTAGCTCTATCAAGAAACTCCACGCTGACTTTTTGACAGAAATTTTTTCAAAGATACGAAAGCCTCTGAAGTTATCATCAACTTTTTTTCAAAACGAATGCCTACTTCGTTTACGTAAAACAAAAGATTCTTGATGGAAGTAAGACATGAAGTCAAATGTCAAATTTTGTCGATTCATATTACGAGAACCATGACTGCTGCAGCATGGGCTTCCAGAAAATTTACCGGGAGCTTCAATCGGTCGTAACCCAATTATTAGAATAGTCATTACGTGATTCTTTTCAGGTAGAAAAAAATGCCCCCCCTCCCTTCACTGGTGTGGTTAGGGCGTGTCCACAAATGAAGCGCATGGCGCACGGCGTAGAGCTCACGACTCACGTGCGCCGTGCGCTGCTCATCGGATTTTAGCGGGTGAGTGAATTTCCCATATTATTGGCTGGACCCAAAACAGAACTCGAGGTTGAGTTCTGTTTTGGAGTTTTGGAAACATCCAACAATGTGGGAAATCCATTCGCCGGCTAAAGTCCGATGCGCAGCGCATGGCGCACATGAGCCGTGAACTGTGCTGTGCGCCGTGTGCTGCGCCATGCACTTCATTTGAGGGCACACCCTAACAAGTAGCGGTGGACTGGTTAGGAGACGGCGTCGACCCGATGGCAACGGTTGCAAACTTTTAGTACTGCAAGTAAGCCCCTGAATTCGATCGGAAGATCGATTTTTCGAGAAAATAAGTGGGAAAATATTTTGTAGATCTTTAATTGATCTACAAGAGAGATTCCTCACACTTTTCCTCGGAGAATGTATCCTTTCCGAGTTATTCTTCATCAAAGTTACATAGAATTTGTCCAAATAAACTCGCTCAAACTGTTTATAACGGGTCTCTAACTATTTTTCCAAGATAATTATTGAGCCAATGTGGGAAATATGGTCTCTTGGTATTTTTTCTCAAGTTTAATCGTTTTCGAGTAATGGAAATAGCAAATTTCGTGACTACCGCCCCTGAATGAGAGCACCCACTGGGTCAAAGATCGCAGAACTTATTTTCATTACTCGAAATCGATCAAGCTTAGGAAAAAATACCAAGAGACCCGAGAGAGACCTTTTTTGTTTAAAATTTACTCAGTTATCTTGGAAAAATAATTTGAACCCGTTATAAACAATTTAAGCTAGTTTATTTGAACAAATTCGATTATATCTTTGGATGAAGAATAACTCGGAAGGGATGCATTTTCCGAGGAAAAGTGTTAAGATCATCTTTGTAGATCGTTTGAAGATCTACAAATTATTCCTTCACGAAATTTCCGGAGAAATCGATTTTTCTCGACTTATGACGGAGAAACAAAAAAGACGCAAAAAATGCATGGTTTCATTGTTTATTTATACGTTCCACCAGAACTCAAACTAGATGAGTAACTCACCATTTGAGCCCGAAACCACGCGGTTTTCGAGAGTTAGTGGTTCAGCGGCTTTTCGGGGCTTACTTGCAGATACTATTTGCAGCGTGCAGCAAGTGACAAACGTTGTTGGACAGGGTGCGAGACAGATATTCGAAGAGCAGTCTGTTCCAGAAAACTATAATTGGTTCTCTCTCTAGATCGAGCTCCCGCCGGATTCTTCCTCTCTTTCCACACGATAATAAGGGATGAATATTCACGTGGCGAGAATTTCGAAAATAAGTGTGCGCTGTCATTAGCGCGTTACAATCAGACTATTGTTTTTCTTGTCATAAATTATCGAAGGATGCTGAGGAACATTCCACAGTAAAATAGGAAATATAGCTTCGATGATTTCATAATAAATTCTCCAGAATGTACATGGATTAAAATTCACAAATCATATGAGCTGGTGATTTTCGGTCAAAGTTACCCGCTTGTAGATGTTTAATTTGTTATCGACCTCAGAATCGAACTAACCAGGAGAGTGTTTCAGATCCGGGTGACGGATTTGGCTGAAACTTTGGAAATAGTCTCCTTCCAGCACCAAAAGATGAAACCCAAAATTATAGACCCTAACGCTCAAGCGTTTTTGAGCTACAGCCAAGGACATTAGCATTGCAGGTATATCTATATGTATGATTTTTAACATTGGCCTATATGAGCAATGCTAATGTTATTGTTTGTAGCTCGGAAACGCTTGAGCGTTAGGGTCTATAATTTTGGGTTTCATCTTTTGGTGCTGAAAGGAGACTATTCCCAGAGTTTTAGTCAAATCCGTGATCCGGATCTGAAACACTCTCCTGGTAAAATAACGTGGAAAGAATTTGAGATATGATTTTTTCGTGAGAACCTTTTGTATCAATCTTGTATTTTATGAACGAGCATACAAGGAATGAACGTACAAAGAATCTCATAAATTGCAATTCTCTCAATAGGGGTATCTCAGCCAAGCAAGCCGACCTCAAGTAACACTGGCGTACAAGTTTATAAGCCCAACCAATAAGGAGGGCTAGGAACAGTAAACTCATTTCTGCGGCAAATATTCGCAGGATTACCGATAGGAATTGGAATATCTCCTGCATCTGAAGGTAATAATCTCATAGTAATACTTTCAATAGAGGCATATGAAATTTGATTTTTTCACTAGATCAAAATCCACAGAGTCTGCGAAGACTCTCAAAAGTCCAATTGATGATGTCATGTATCTTGCCTCCGAATTCCGATGTACAGCCCGATTTTATTCATATCCATGGATTGTATATTATAGTGTTCAATATTCTGACTAAGAAATGAATGAATTACCAACTGAACATACTTGAAATCTTCGTATTCTACAAAGTGCAAACGCGAAAAAAGTTGGGGTCGAGATCGGTCACCGACCATTGGTGTCATGGAAATTATATCCCAATCCGAACAAATATCGTTTTTACCTTTCCTAAAGAACAATTCTCGTCAATCATGATAAATTTTATCGCGCACGCCGTGGCATATTTTACGTGTCGTGCTGAAAACCCATGTAAATCCTTGAGACACTGTAGTTTGTGGGGTTAGAGATCTAATACTCACATCCTAACGTTGTAAGCAATGTGCGGATATTTTGACTTGGTGGTAATCACTCAATTCACTTTCAGCTGGCGATGATGGGGACTTATTCACCGGCGATGATTGGGAACAAAAGGTGGATGCGGAAGAAAATAAAATAATGCACAAATTCGTTGTGACCTTCAATTGGCGAACGGCATTCAAATTATGGATTTCGAGAAGATTAGCAGGTACAATTTATGATTTCTGATGCCCAGCAAGATTTATTCGAAAATCAAATATGATGGATTTCTCGTGCATGGCTCTCCCTTCCATAAAATTTTATGGAGACTGTATCTAATACGTTCTAGTATATCACGTAGATATTATGTAATCAAATTCAGAAATCCGCTTAGAAGTATCTTTACTCACTATTGAGAGCAAATACGGATTTATTGAAGCCAATGCAGTTATTTCAGGACTGGTTTTGCGGAAAATATGTAGAGGATTAGAAAAAAGGATCAATATTTTGGTCACAAAATTCGCAATACTTGTCTGCTTCTCTTACCTACTGCAGCCCTCCAACTTCGAAAATCCATGAAAGCTTTAGCCAAATCAACTCAAAATTTAAAAGAGACATTGGCTGATCTTACATTCTGTGAACGCTTCTAAGACGGCTATAGTATATCAGAATAAGATGAATCACGTTTTTGCATCTTCGACGTGCCGTGATCAATGTCATTCTGTGGTTTTCAAGCATGTATATAGGAACACATAGATCAGGGAATTCCTAGGAAATTGAGATACTTGACTGTTTGATAGCATCATGTGGCCACACAGGGTCCGTATTCTAAATTTTGCGATAACATTTTTCATCAAATTTCACCGCAAAATTTGCCGTCATCAGTGGCGCTCTGTCGATAATCTGTAAAATTTTCCGCATTTGCTGCAGTTTGTCATCACGGTTTGCCGTGTTTTTAACGGCAAACGCCATCGGCAACGCAAACACGGCAAACTGTGACGACAAACTGCAGAAAATGCGGAAAATTTTACAGGTTACCGACAGAGCGCAACCGATGCCGGCAAATTTTGCGGTGAAATTTGCCGGAGAATTTTACCGCAAAATTTAGAATACGGCCTCAGACACTCCTCATTGGTCGTCAACAAGTATTTGGATCGACATGAAAGGAGTACACATGCTCCGATGTAGTTTTTTTGGGTATTTATCATGGTCACAAAATAAGTTGGAACGCTTAGGAGCTCCTTGGTTGTAGCAACATTTGACAGACATTCAATTTTGATTGCTACAGGAAACTATACCCCAACATCTGAAATTCCTCGAGGATCAGAAGGAAACGTTACTGTCATTGACCTCCTTCGGCAAGTTCCTTGGCAACAGGTAAAGGGGAAATTCTTCGAAGCAGTTGGGCTATATTTCTCGCCAAGAGGAGCTTCGGAAGGTAATAGAATTTAATTTGCATATCAATTAATGAAGGTATAGAATATAATGTGATTCAAAATCAATACTCACGAGGACTAATGATCGATGGAAGAAACAGTTGCTCTACTCGAACGCATTTATTATACTGGGATGAATCACAGAAATCTAGTCTCCATGGTTCAAGAACTATGATATCGTTTGGATCACCGTGGTTCATCATAACTCAATTAGTTCGTTCTCGAAATCACTGTGTGATGATTACATGATTATTATCGTTCAGGCCCAGAGTGATTATCTAATCCAACGTGGTTCAATTTCTAGGTGTTACCTCAGCTCCTACTACTACTATTGCCCCCACTACTCAGAACTCAAATTCTGATGCTCGTATCGATAATATAGTTAATTCACTGACCCAACAAGTGAAAAGGTCCATAGGCCAAATTGACTGGGGTAAAGCTGCTGCGCTATTCCAAAAACACGTGAAAGAAGGTATGTCCAAAAATCAGACTTGATCGAACACCAATTGTATGTTTATTTGAAGATAGAGAATGATGCGTATGGAACTTTGTAAGCTGTCAATCGGCTACTTTCATAGTACCCATTTGCTCTATGGGCTCGAATGCATTATTAACTAAATGAGCAATTGGCTCTGCGCAGAATTTTTTCGATCCACAGTAGAAGTCAAAACCATCAAATAACTCTTGACTACACTGAGAAAATTATTTGCCAGAATTGAATAAATATATTTAATCGTAAATGCCTTGTGTAGATTGAAAAAATATTTGTTCTCAGTGAATACAAGATTCTTTTTTCAGATAAATATGTATTCACTGGTGATTTTGTGATCTATTCACTCATGAATTAGGCCACAATGAATAAATTGTATTCGATTCGAATACATATTTATTCATAAGTTGTACATTCAGTAAAAGCTGATAATAGAACCAAATAATCGAGTTTATTCAAAACAAATATATATAATTGAGTAATAATATGCGACCAAATGATAATTTATTTTATAAACTCGAATTTATATGTGTTCAATTAGCCAGGACCTCATAAAACACAATTGCACCCATGGGTTTGAATGAATATTTATTTCAAGTCACGAATGGTCTGTTCAATTTGAATGAATAAGTTAACGTTCTCATTAAACAGATATTTCAATTGTGAAGACACGATCGTCGTCAATTTCAACAAATATTCATTGAAAACAGATAAGTATCACTTATTTTGAGTGACGTATTTGTTCAGAATAATCAAATCAAGTTTTTCAAGGAATATAATTTCGAAGGTTAGGAATGATCTCGGATTGAACAAATATTTAATCAGCTCCAACAATTGTTTGCCAAGACTGTTGAGGTGAGTTTACATTCTGGTATAGGATAGTTCCTAATTTCGAATCTTTCAGTTCAATCAAATCAAGTTTGGTCCGAATGAACAAACTATATTCAATATGAATAAATATTTGTCCGTTTGGGCATAGCCGATGAGAACTGATAATCGAGCCTGATGATCAAGCTTATTCGGAACAATCACTTCCATCCATCATATCCCTTGATTTGAAAACCTTGGCGTTGCTAAGTCCAGGATCTTTGTAACTCTGTGCTTGAATAATGGTTTGATATCACGTATACAAAGAATATATTAGAATCAAAAGCTGCGGTACCGACATTGAGATAATATCCATTAAACTTGAGAGATGAGGCAATGAGTATGATTTTTAGAATGCGCCACTTTGGTGGATCAATTTATTGAGAATTGTTAATTTCAAAGAATTGTTTGATGACTGCAAATAAGCTAATGGACGATTTTGATGAGATATTTATTTGGAAAGTTCAAATGTGATTACGATCGATTTCCGCTCATAGATGGCGCTTGGAATATTAATCGCCTCAAAATCAGCTTTTTTAAACTGAATTATTGGCTTACAATAGGAATTTCTCGTGTAAATCGATGAATTTGATATCCTCCTAAGCGGAAGATGTGAGTCTTTAGTCTATGATGTCAACTGAACGTATATCTTCATTTCTAAATCGGGTAACAACACGTTGATTGATTCCTCGCAAGCGGCTAAGAAGGGCCTCGGTTGATATATAAGGCTCCAAAGCATCTCATGGAACATAGCGAATATGAGTGCGAAGCAATAATTATTAGTGAAGTGATAAGTATATTAGCAAATAGTTAAGATATAAGATCCTCTACAGTATTATGATACAAGTGTAAGTGATATAGATTAATGAGAGATGAAATTAACAATTACTGACAAAGAAGCGTGTCTGAATAAATATTTATCCAAAACAGTTAAGCCGCAATTGTGCTATACTTATGCTACTTTTTGGAAATTATTATTCCAGACTTGAAACTGATTTTTGATTCTTATTGAATATCTACCTGGCTTAAAGTAATATTTATCAAACTTGAATAATATTTCTTCAATGACATCCACAGTATCGTTCACATTAATGGCCTGTGTATAAGCATCTTTTTATCTTGATCAAATGTACGCTCAGAATGCAAAAATATTTATCCATTCTGATAAAATACGTTTATCCATTCTAGAAAAATAACAGTAAAGGATAATATACATGCGCGTGTATTCAATCTGAATATATTTTTTTTCAGAATGGCCAAATAATTTTCTCAGTGTAGAGTCGATTTATCACAGAAGAATTTTTGTTTTTCTGAATGATTAAATTTTATTGATCGGCTTTTACCAGTAACATCATGTCAGCAAACTTTGCTGACTCGTGTCTTGGATTGAGTTGAATTACTTCTTCAACTCGAACTATGCACCTTCGAGCCTCTAAAGGCATTCAAGTTGAAGATGAATCAGTTTCAATGGTTCAGAGTTATCAATATGTATTTTTACGACGGTTGAATTTAGAGGATCCCTCAGGGCCCGTATTATAAATTTTGCGGTAAAATTTTCCGGCAAAATTTACCGCAAAATTTGCCGGCATCGGTGGCGCTCTGTCGGTAACCTGTGAAAATTTCCGCTATTGCTGCAGTTTGCCCGCGCGATTTGCCGTATTTCTCACGGCAAACACTATCGGCAACGCAAATACGGCAAATCGCGCCGGCAAACTGCAGCAAATGCGGCAAATGTTACAGGTTACCGACTGAGCACCACGTTTGCCGCAAAATTGTACCGCAAAATTTAGAATACGGGCCCAGTGCTCTAGGAATGTATTCAACCCAAAGATATTGGCTCTATAGAATTCCTTTTTTGTGTTCAAAGTACACGATGAATATGAAAAAATCGTTACCGCTCCTGTTTTTGAGACGAGTCCACTTTGACATTTTTGGATGAAAAAAACGAGCATTCGCGAGGATGAGCGTACGTGTTAGGTAAGATAGTGATCTTAGAATTCTATTCATCCTCAATCTCACGGATTCATGAAATGCCTCTTCTAAAGATTGATACCGTTGTGGAATGCTTCATACGGTGATCTAGAACGGGAAAGAAGTTAGTTCCCCATGATGATGGGGATGGGCCACACTCTACAACTCATGATGAGATAGAGAGACTCAAACACTAGGAAAGAAATGAAAATCGATTATTTATGAATAGAAATAAAAATCTTGTTTTTGAAAGAGGATTCGCAAAACAAAAAAAATACTACGGAAATCATTCATATTTTTAACACCTTGGACTGAGACTTGACTGTTATTTAATTTATTGGCATTCTTCAGAATGCGTTGAAAAATTCTCTTCATCTTCTCCAAATCGAAACCTGTGATTTTTTCCGAAAAACTCCACCAGTTTGAAGATATTCGGAGTTTCGAGTCACATCAAAGATGCCAATTTTTGCAATTCGATGAAGATGATGAATTTCGAGAACGACGATACAATTTATTTTATAATTGAACATATTTCACTAGAAAGAACTCTGGTGAATTCCTCATATCTGCCATGTTAATCGAATTCTGGCGCGAATGGTGAAAAATTCACATCTTAAACATGACTGTCAACTTTAAATTTCTCCAAATTCATAGATTTTTCCGTAAAGACTAGTTAGAATTCGCTTCCTACAGATTGAAGGACTTCCTCACAATTTACCCTCAATAATGTCAACGAATGACATGACAACAGAGTGACATTTTTGAGACGGTCGAAAGATCCAATCACTCCCATTCAATATTTTGTTTTCTCAGCCAATTTTCTATTCATTTATAGTATTTATCGGTAGTTTTGTTCTCTCTACCACATCGAAGGTAGTAGAATGTGGCCCATCCCCGTCATCGTGGCGCACTAACTCCTCTTACGTTCCAAATCACCGTATGACGCATTCTACAGCGAATTCAATTCTCAGAAGTGATATACCGTGAGTGATAAACAGGCGAGGATGGATAGAATCCTACGATCGCTATTCTACCTGAGACATAGATTCATCTCATGAACGCACTTTTTGATTCTTTTATCAGGAACAAGAGTGGTTACGATTTTCATTTTTGCGGTGAAATCTCATATTCATCGCGTATTCAAAAAGGAAAGGAAAATTTCCGAAGGGCAAACACCTTTAGATTAAATTCAATTCTAGAGCACCGTGATCAGTTTTACTCTACAAACATGTTTCAAGTGATATAAGATAGCGAGCTCTTTAACGAATCATGTCGATACCACTTATGCATAAATTATGACAAAATTACAACTGAATATTCTGGTCATCTAAATTGCATGTTATTGCATGAATTTAACTGTATATTATGTAAAACATTCCAGGATTCTTACTGCCTCCAAAACCGGGTCCTACTGATACGACAGGATCTTCAAAGCCGCCAAGTGCACAACAACCAGGTAACCCTACCGAAGATAATGGATCCCCGATAACAATGGACAAATTCGTCAACAAAATTTCTTTGGCGGAAGGGTTTGCAAAATTTCTAGAAGAGAAAAAAAAACTAGATCGAGAAGAAGAGAAAAGAAAAGAGGAAGAAGCGAAAAAAGAATTTGAGAAACAGGAACAGTTAAGGCAAGCAGCGCTAGAACGAGAACTAGCCGAGAAACTGAGAAAGGCAGAGGAAGAAAAAGAAAAAGAGCGACAACAACAACAACTTGTGGAAGAGCGAGAACAGAGAGAAGAACGTGAACGGCAGGAGCAGCTGGAGAGAGAGCTGAAAGCAGCGGAGGAACAAAAGGAAAGAGAACAAGAAGAACAACGTCTCGAGCAAGAGAGAGAATTAAAAGAAGAACAAGAACGGCAAGAGAAACTACAGAACGAACTAAGAGCAGCAGAGCTCCGAAAAGAGATCAAGCGAATGATAAGAATAGAAGAAGAAAAACGACAAGAACGAGAGCGAATAGAAGAACGAAGACGAGAAAGGAAAGAAAGAGCAAGAGAACGGAAACAAGCTCGACTCGCGCGAGTAAAAGCAATAAAAGAACGAAAACGACGACAACAAAATAGAGCAGCTGATCGAAGAAGAGCTCAGGAAGAAAAAAGAAGAGAGCAAGAACGACAACGTCGTGCAATACAGCAAAGAGAGGAAGAAGAGCAACAACAAAGACGACAACAAGAAAGACAAAGACGGAAAGAACGGGAAGAACGTGAACGCCAAAAGCGGAGTGAAGCGAAGAAAGCACAGCGACGTGAGTATTTGATTTAAAATTTGACTGTGTCAATAAAGCAGGTTCGATTACTGCAAATTTGTTTCCTCAACCAATATTGGCGTGGCACGATGGTCACTAACGTTCCTTATTGCTGCACGAGAAAACCAAAGTTGTGTCAGATTAGTGGGTTATAGTACAAAATCACGCTTTTTACATTGTCCACGGCCGAATTTTCTCACGAATTACCGGTAACTTTTTCATCCTGTCTTGAGATGCATACTGAGTCCTGTGTTCTCTTTACATTCTGATAAGTGCTACCCGTCTTGATGGATAGCTTGATGAATCAGATTAACCAGCTGCATCGCGTACTATCATAATATACGTTACGGTGATCTATCAAATTGAGGCCATGTCGGAGTCTCGCGGCAAATATGGGGTTATAACTTACGCGATGGTTATTCCAACAATTGAGACGGGGGTGGTCGCAAAGGACTCGGAATTGCTCCAGGAATGTGCCTCTGGTACGATCTGTGAGGATAAATGACTCTCATTCTTGAGGAGGAATCGAAGAATCGAGAGATATTCCGGTTCTGATTCTTAGAGAGCGCGACTCTGCACACTACATCGAGTTTTGAAGAAGATATGGACGTTTATCCTCACGGATCGTACCAGAGGCACATTCCTAAAGCAATTTCGAGTCATTTGCAACCACCCCCGTTTCGATTGATGGAAAAACCATCGCGAAAAGTGTAACCCCTTTTTGTGCGAAACTCCGACACGGCCTCAATCGGGTGGATTAACCTCCTAGGCGAGCTATAAAACAATCTAGAATGCACTAACCGTGCCGATCGCTTCTTGTTCGAGGACTTTTGTCCAGTCTCACTCCTACTCATACTATATAGCCAACGAGTGCGAATGAGACGAAAGGTTTTGAACGCTAAGTTACCGTCACGGCTGGGGAAGAGTGGGCCACGCAATTTGACGAGGTTCTCTCAATAATTTATTTCGCTCAAGAACGTAGAACCTTGGTCAAAAATTGTTTCAGTAGTCTTATTTTTTATAGATCAATTAATATCTATTATATTATTAAAAATTCTCATCTGAGATTATGTAACCTGGCCCAGTTCACCTCGCCGTGAGGTAAAGTGAGCCACTGGTGGGGCAAAGTGGGCTTTTGGAAATATATGCTCACGAGTCTTGTTTTACGTTATTGTAAGTAATTCGATGGATGCAAATTCGAATTTTCTTTCTACTTGACAACTCATATCAGTCACTCACTCGAGATGTAAACAAACAAAACGATCTCGGAGGTTTCTCCGAAATCGTTTTGTTTGTTTACATCTCTTTGAATTTTGACTTAACTTTGAAAAGCTATGGAGCCCCTTGAAGTTCAGTCGACCAAGACGCTCACTGCGGCTCCCGAAGAAAAAAAAATGAGCAAATAGCGCTGTTGTCGTGTTTCCGTAAAAAATACCTACAAGCAGCCCATGCTCACTTTGGCCCACTCAAGTGGTGCCCTATGTCCCATTCCGAGCTCCTTTTGTATTGGCAATTACTATCCTTCTAGTAGTCCCTCAATAGAAATTCTACACATGGGACAATGGAGATGGAACCCTAAACTTCCTGATAATCTCATTCGTGAGACCACAGAGTTTCGTATATTACAAGTCGCAGCTCGCAAAATGTGCAATGAATTTCGGCCCATGGTTTCCAACTTTATTATATTACAATGTATTTTCTTTCTCAGAGATGCCAATAACCTCCTACTTTTCTCAAAGATTAGAATAAATGTATGAAAATCTTTATCGAACAACTTAATTGAGATTTGCATCTAGAACCAAACTTTATAATCACAGTGGCCTACTCTGCCTCACTCTGTCCTAGTGCTATTCATTTTGTGCTCGAGTATACACTACCCTGCAGAAAAAATGAAAACACGGAAACCTTCACTAAAACTGCCACCACTCCGACGCGTTTGGATCTACAATAATTTTGCAAAAAGCACTTGATTGATGAATGAAAAATCTGTCAAATTATGTGTTCTAAAAACTTTATTGATCGAAATTTCATACTTTTAATTGACACTAAAAATTGGGAAAATTCTCATTTCAACCAATCACTCTCCATTTATGTGCAAAGCATGCTAGCATAAAAATTCTTGCGGGATGTTGCAGCTCTTTTCAAGACCTTCAAAATCCTTTTTTGAAACGTTGTCTTACGATCATTCAAACCTGAGATATACAAGCGATCTCGTAGAAAGAATTTCGTACGGGTTAAGGGTAACAAAAATATGGAAAAAGTCATAATCTACGATTTTGACGTAAAATCTTCAGAATCTTATGAAATAATTGTCAGGTTCATTCCGAAGATTAGTCGAAAGGACTTCCGCCCACCTAAACTAAGAAAAACTTATGTCTCCATACTTTCAATACCCTCAACCTGTACAAAATTCTTTCTACGAGATCGCTTGTAACTCGGGTGTGAATGGTCGTAAGACAACATTTAAAAAAAAGAATTTGAAGGTCTTGAAAAGAGCTGCAACATCCCGCAAGAATTTTCATGCTAGCATGACTTGCATATAAATGGAGGGTGATTGATTGAAATGGGAATTTTTAAATTTTGAGTGTCAACTAAAGGCATGAAATCCCGAGCGAACAAATCTTTTAAACACACAATTTGATACATTTTTTTCTCATTTTTCAAGTGCTTTTTGGAAAATTGGCTTAGACCCAAACGCGTCGGAGTGATGGCTGTTTTAGTGAAGGTATCCGTGTTCCATTTATTTTTGCAGGGTACTGTACTTCCCGACGATTTAGGCACTCAACGCGTCAGGATTGTGTCACTGTGGGATTATGAAATTACATATGTACCTCGTCATAGAAAACCGCGTTGGTGCAAATCGGGATATATACATGATCTTCGAAAAAGTGCGCGGTAGCTTCTTTTCTCCTTCCTCCACCACTATCCACGACTTCCACGAAGCGCTAATCCATGCGCAGTAAGGTCTGCGTGACGAATTTTTCCATTATTTTTTCCACCCCTTCGGACCATAAAGTCCATCATATCTCCACTGTGCACCTACTGTGCATGCATTCGACGCTTTTCGGAAAGCAACCAGTTGAGACCCCAACTAAGTTCTCGGGATGACAGTTTATGCTTGAGTCAAATTTTTCTACTCTGCGTAACGAATGACATGAGTCGAAAAAAGTCATCTCGAGGATGCCCCTGAAGAAAGGGGTTAGTTGTGCCAAACGAAAGGGTTCTTGTTCACAAAGTTTGTGTGTAAAACATATGCAGTCAGCCCCAACAGGTTATATACGTATCCCTTACAACTAACCTCTATTGTCAGTAAGAGATGAATGTTCAGTCGTTAATTTCGTAAGTTTACTCATAAATTTAAGTCGTCATCTTTCACTTACATAGTCTTCCTCATTTTTGCTATTAAAGGTCAACAGATCAAGAGGCATCAAAGTAGAAGCGGTTGCGAGTATGAAGCAGTTCAGTACTTTGAAACCGCGTGGTCAAACTGTCACAACATTTGTCAATACGGATGTTATTACGGCTGAAGCAAACATCGCCTCATGATATCTGGAATTTTTGATGGTGAAAAGACTGCAGAAAAACATATGCAATCCGGGATACTCTCACCATACGACCTCTCTCATTATATTCATTCGTAATACATGCCTTATCGTCGTTGCAGATCACCACCTCATATTATTCTATTATACCGAAGCCATATGGAATATGATTTTCCCCTGTATTACAGGAGTAACAGACAAGAAATGTATTCGTAAGCTGAGAGAATATCCTTAATGCCTCGAATTTGTGCGGGTACTGATGAATTAGGCGAAGAACCCAATGTCTTGAATTTTGTCAGAGATCAGTGAATACAATATGAAAAAGAAAGACTGTAATCATATATGGCCTCAATGCTTTTTAATGAAGTGCTCATGTATCGTTATTTATGCCAGAAACTAATAAATGATTTTCCTTGCTTCGCATGATTTTACCTTGCTTTGCATATTATTGAGTGATAATCGTCGCAATACGCACCCAATCACCACTTGCTGAAATCTATTTGATGCAGTAGAACCGGAGAAAGTAAGTAAAGCAGCCAAGAGAAGGTGTATAATAAGAAATTGAACAACTAATTAGTATTTGGTGTTTGCATGGTAAAGAATTGTATGTCATAGTAACAGCTAATGATTCTCGGCTGTTTGAGTCCATTAATTTTAACGCTAATTGACTATTAGCAAATGCCATGAGGATGTTGGAATCAACAGACTGTGTCGATAATTCGCGCGGTTTATGACGAGGTTCGATGGGAACAGCGCGCAAGTACGGAAGCCGAGGTGGCTCACCGCCCACACTCACAGCGATACAACTGGGAACGCGTGCCGCGGAGACGGATCGCATAGCGGTCTGTCCGCGCGCCACGCGATCTTTAACCAAAAATATCTCATTCATGGATTTACCCGGAGAAATAATCCACGAGTGTGCCGCATCATCGGATCATATGAGGTGGGTATGCCTGATTTGCCCCTACTGTCCATTTCTTGTTGGTGAATTCAGTCCTGACCCACTGACGCAGAGCTATCCATATTCCCCCACGTGTATGAGAGGCCTATTATTCCAATTCCTACTAAAAATGTTCATATGAATAAGTTGGTTTCCACAACTATGTAGGACGATATGTACGAAAATTATTTTTTCTGTCATTGTTCAACTTGCACTTCTCAAAACAAAGTCTAGAAGAACTGATTCAATCAGGAGATCATATTTGAGCGAGTGCTGAGTGGTTCCAGGAGACATATGTTCGAGCAATCGTTTCGTTCCATCTCTGTGTAATCGCCATTCATAGATATTCCGAGCGCAAACTCAGTTGTCAATACATGTGACACCATTCAGCAAAGGGTTAAAATATACTGGAAATTGTTGGATGGTCTCGTACAACTATTGCATGTTAGAATGCTTCTTCTTCTTCCTGAGCCAGTGATGATAACAGTGATGGTAACATTCGATTTGTTTTCAAATCTGGGTTAATGAAAGACTGGCTCATACATTTTCCCCATTTTCTTGTCGAATCGGCACAACTTGGACACGAAGTTCTATTTGACATGACGCTCAAACCGATATTTTTGGGTACATTTGTTACATAAACGCAAGGACATACAAAGCCGTTAGTTTTACATGAAGAAAAGGCATTTGCAAGAATGCATCACATGGGAATTTTACAGCAATTCACCCGAATGATGTGAAATTTGCATGCGAAAGTTCTTCGGACCCCATTTGAAAATTGAAACACTATGATCATCATCAATGTGTTCTGGAACGGATAACGGATGACGACAACTCACTCATGGATATTCTATCTCTTCTAGAAGGGGACATAATTCTTGGTTCAGTTGAAATCATTCATTTCTCCAGTTTTCAGCATGACACGCCTGAACGATTCTCAATTACCACCAACACGCTTATGCTAGATCTTGAGACTAGGTGGCCAGAGTTGGGCCTACTTGCCTTGTAATTCATCATCCGAGCACGCCACCTTATCATTAATGCTTCAATTTTCACTCGGCAATCCATGAATTTGTTAGCTTTGGTGACAGATCGCACACCGCGCGATCGGAGCGCAGTGCGATCCGACCGCGTGCTACGCGATCTCGAACAAGAAAAGATAAATTTATGATTCGACGAGTGATGATAAGAACGCTCATAATGGTGCTACTCGGATCAAATCAAGTAAGGGTGCTTGAATTGACCGGGCTATTATTGGATTGCTCTGAACTTTTACTCATCTCAATAAAATTATGACGTACTGTGACTCTTTTTGATGCTTGTTTTGAAACCTTTAGGATGAGCTGAATAGATCTAATCTTGATCAACTGGAGTCGAGACGTTCTAATTTTTCAAGAAAAGGTGAGTCCCCGAAAGGGTGTGCCTTATTTGCCTCCACGTGTAGAAGGACCCACTTTTATAATCGCGTGGGTCTTTCACCAGACCGGGATATTTCGGCTCCCCACCTCAAGATGAGTGGATGGATTCTCGTGGTGAAGAATAGAGAATGAGTCGAAAGTCCAAGAGGGCAAGTTAGAGACATTGCATTTATTCAGTAATATGGGTGTATAATCGGTTGAGAATCGTTCCAAAATTGAGACGGAGTCAAAGGAAATAAGCTAAGGGGTATTCAGGCTATCTGCTGTAACTTAATTTGGCATTGATTTCCCGTGACTAAAAAAATAGTCAAAATGCGCAAAACCAATTCTTTGTTCGATGTTCCTTTTATTGAGGATATTGTTACTGCTGAATTTGACTTCTCTCGTCGGACACCAAAAAGCCATGCTGAACAGAATCTGTGCAGCCAATATCAATGTATTTGAGTCATTCTTTTCGTCTACGTCTCAACTTAGAGGGGTTCGTTGCAAAATTGGGAGATCTGTCCCAAAGCGGAAGCTCGCCTTCGTCTAAACTTTTTACACATAGAAAAGTAAAACATCTGCGAAATGTCCCGATTTTATGACCAATTCTAGGAATCCTCCGAAATTAGGCCTCTCATACACGTGGAGAATATAGATAGCTCTGCGTCAGTGGGTCAGGACTGATTTTACGAACAAAGAATGAACAGTGCGGGCAAATCAGGGATACCCACCTCATACGATCTGATAATACGGGACTCTCGTGAATAATTTCCCCGCATAAATCCATGAATGAGTTATCTTTGGTTCCAAATCGCGTGGCGAGCGGTCGGAGCGCCATGCGATCCGTTATTTGCTATGAGTATATCCGCGCTGTCAAAGGTCGCCATGTTGGCCGCCATACGCAGGATTTTTTTAAACTGTGGTGCGTCATACTTGAGCGGTATACTTCAGCATATTACCAGATTATCATGGAATCAAGGACGTATTAGATATTTTTCTCTCATCTTGGAATGGTGAAAATAAATTTCGTTGGTGGAAATTCGAAAAAATGAACATCAATTGATGGAGAGCAACAAATTTGCAGAACAAATCTCAATATGCTTTGTAATCATCAACAGGGGGTTTCCCAATTTTTCAAGGGAGAATTGTGCTCACCCTAGTCTCCCATCCATCGCCTTGGTATTTCCTATGAGAATTTTCAAAATTCCACAAAATTCAACTGCAACTGCTTCACTCCTGTTACTTTGTTGGGGCTAGGGCTTCACGAGATCGAGACAAGCCGAGATTGGTACCCCATCTCGACTCGTCTCGGAAATTGGCAACATGGTCTCGTCTCGTCTCGATCTCGAACAAGTTTCGGAGACAATGTAATCGTCTCGGCTCGAATCTCGTCTCGAAATCGAGACGAGTTCTCGTAAAAAACGAAAAATGCGGAGTATTGATTACCACATTTTTACGATCAACGAATGGATTATAAAGCTTCGTCTAATAAAGGTAAGTTCAGATTCTGTCAGACCTAGGGTTCCTTGAATGGGGTCTCGACATGATCCGCCATATTCAGACAAATCCGGTAGATATGGGTATACAAAAAGTATTAGTTTGTCTGAATATGGCGGCGACTCACCCAGGGGAGAACCGTGTTGAGACCCCCATCTAGTGACCCTAGTCAGACCTAGTCGGAACTGTTATCGATTGAGAGCATGAGTATCGGCTGCTTCTGTTTACGTTCGAAATGAAATGAAAAGTAGTCAGTGATGTGTGGTAGTTGAGAATATCTACACTATATAGTTCCCATCAATCTCAATTATTGGGATCCTGATTTTCAGTAAACTCGCATGTATGACCTGTGCAGGATGAGTAGTAAGAGGAAGAAAGACTATTCCAAGTATTTTGAGTTTGATCACAATGAAGAAGGAAAGATTGGTATTTGTAATCTTTGTAGTTTTCTGTATTTTGAAATGTTTTTCTTTTGCGGAAATCTCATCTATGAAAAAATTTTCATGCAGAGTAGCTCAAAATATGCGATTAATAAATAATTAGAATCAACAAAAACCTGAATTAGCGGATTATCACAGCTACAACTATGTTCCAGGAGAAATTACGAGATTTCGAGAATTATTCTCGACTCGCAGACCGTGGGATCGTCTCGTCTCGAAGTCATAGTATTCAATCTCGTCTCATCTCGAGCTCGAGCCAAATCTCGAATAGTTCAACTCGTCTCGGATCTCGTCGAGATCTCGACTGGAGCTCGAGATGGATCTCGAATCTCGGTGAAGCCCTAGTTGGAGCTGAATATCCACCACCCAATTTCATTTTCTTTAAATTATCAAACTAGTTCATTCCGCCCATTCCGGTGCTTCTTAACCCTTGCTCGTAGTGACACACGCCACGAAGCACCGGGTAGAATTTTTTTCAGCTCTTTGATCTAGGAAAATTCTACCCGGCCAAAAAAAATTCTACCACCTCGGGTTTTCCCAATTTTCTATTGGGTTTCCCGTAATCAGTAGAAATATTTTCCAGTCCCAAACCCCGGTGTCAACGTGCTACGTTATGTCACGTTCACACCAGCATCACGCGCCAAACCGGTGTAAATGAATCAGCTCCATGACTGCAGTTGACCACGAGTCAAGACCTAATTAATGCTAATCACGGAAAACCCAATAGAGAATTGGGGGAAACCGAGGTAGTAGAATTTTTTGCAGACCGTGTAAAATTTGTCTAGACCAAGAGTGTGTCGCTACGAGCAAGGTTTAAGAAGCACCAGGATGGGTGGAATGAGCGAGTTTTTTGATAATTGAAGAAAAATGAAAAAAGATAGAGTTTTCCCCCTTGCTGATTCGGGAAGTAGAATTTTCGGTGCATCGATCTGTCTTTTTGGATTTTCCACAGCTCACAATTTCGTCGCCAGGGTACCTTTGCCCTTATTCATGGGGCAAACCACTTATATGCGACACCGTGCAGCAGCGTCCAGAATTTTTGACGTGGTCGCGCGTCTACCTCATTCGTCCACTCGGAGGTATCCAAGAGCAAAGATTTGAAGGATAAATGAGCCAACTGTCATCTCAGGCGGCTGCTTGAATTGCAGAAAGTACAAGGACGTAAAGATTATGCGCAACACCTGTCAAAAATTTTGGACCCTGCCGTAAAACGTCGCGTGAGGGACTTGGTATGGGAACGACTATAAATTCCAGCCCAGCGGTGTATTATTTCTCCCCTACCGGGTAGCACGTCTAGATCGAGAGGTGCGAGTGCGCAAGATCGAAGAGTTGAGATTTTGAAATATTCTAACATAGATTGTGAATGAATCGATCGCGGAATTCGAAGAATTCACGAGGTTGTCACTGGAAAGGGAGAAGGGTCAGGAAGGCAAAAAATACGAAGAGGTTTCAAAGTGCTGACAAAACTCGATTATGCAACTTCGAAAAGCCTGTAAGGTAAAAGCACCGGTACCTGGACAGCCAGCTCGGGACGTAAATATTTTATCGTTTTAATGATACTTTAAGGCTAGTCCGGAGTCCACGCAAAACCGCAACTAGACATGCACCGGCGTACTTTCAGGTTGCAGCTGCATCCAAATACTCTGAGGACGGTATGATTGTTTATACGCTTTTATTGGTACTAAATGTGTCATTCAGATACTAGGCCACCTATGAAATCATATAACACGATACCATGCAAAGTTTCATGGCATTTCATTCATTAGGAATCGAGAAAAGCTTGAAGGCAATTTTTTGGTGGGACAGAGCGCGTCCGCCACTATTCCGATTTATTCTTCAATAACAAAACAGTTTTGGCCAATATCAGATACTAGGCCCTCTGTGGATTGAAATTTCCTATCGAATGAGCCTTCTCACGCCCGAAATTTCTGAATCTAGCTCGCAAAAACCTTGAACTAGTGTGAGCATCGAGCAGTATTCGCTCCGAGATTCAGCGGAGCGCCACGTAGTGGCTGACTTTGGAAGTACAACTGGCGTACTGCTAGGGTGACGCCATGCTGCGCCATGCCAATGACAATATTGAGCGTGCACAGCGAGGCACAGCATAGGCGCAGACGGGGTTTTCGTGAATTTAGAAGAAAACCGTAGCTTGAACCTGCTAACAGTAAGCGACAAAGTTGTTGAAAATTTAATTACGAAGATTTTGAGCTGTTCTGGATATCGATCAGAGCAATATTGAAAGATTCACGGAGCTCGAAAGAATGGATGCGAGCCCGCGGCTTGAGTGGCGGCTGCGACGCCTATGCTAAAATAAAAGCACGCCAAATCTCGAAATCGCCTCAACTAGCCCAAATTTGCTCGGATTTAGGCTCACGACCGCTCAAACTCTTCGTTTTCACAAGTTCTACAACTTTCTCGCTTATTGTTGCCACATTTGAGCGATGGTTTTCGAGTTTGACCCTTACGAAGATTCGCCGTCTGCTGCACAGTACGCCAGTTGCAGTGAATGCGGTGGCCACGGGTCGCGCACGATCGCCCGTTTCGAATTTCAGAAGCGCGCGTCTCGGAGCGATGCGAGCCAAAGAACTACGATTTTCTGGAGATATAGAATGCGGGTGTGGAACAACTCATTCGATGGGTAATACCATGGTGTTTCAGTTGCCATATCTCGTTTGGGTCGGAAATGTGAGGTTGAAATACTATGAGGCAAAAGAGTGGTTCGTAATCTCCCATCGCACGTGCAGTACGATCAAAGCGCCATCTATTGGGCAAAATATCCGGATTCTTTACGGACTAGCCTTAACAACGTTTTTTCGTACCGAAAAGTTATTCCATCATTGAGTGTCGGTGAATATCTTTCTATTCCAATTTGTTCAAAAAGTCCCGAAATTATTGCCAGAAAGAATGAAATACGAAGAGGTTTGATTGCCACCTATTCCTGGACAGGGGTTTCTCGACAGCATCTCGGAGGACACCTAATTCTGGGCAGCGGGAGCCTATACCTGGACAGTGCATTTTGAGTGTTGTAATAATTTTTCATACGGAATTTTTGAACGTTCGTGTCGCAAATAGACCAGAACTTGCCTCTTGAATGATTTTCAAGAGTCCTCGCAGTGGTAATCGACGTTAATACACTCAAATTGTATCAGCATCAAACCGTTTTGTTTGTATATGTCGCAGGCAAAGTGATCACTTCGCCAATGTATACAGTCGCTAGCGGATGTATACATTACCTAGGCACTGTATACAGCCGCAGTCAAAGTGTTCAAGAATCGCTGCTGCAGCGTCGGTGAATAGTTTGCCTAGGTAATGTATACTTTGACTAGCGACTGTATACACTGCCATAGACCGACTCGGCAAAGTATTCACCGATGGCACGGGCAACGGCTTCGCCTATATAACAGGTCAATGATGGACATTTGATTCTCTATATTGGCGTACGTGAATGCACCAATGAATAAGTTCCCATGCTTATTTGAAAATTCATGCCTAAATGTTCCCAAACTATTAATTTAAAACATGCATTCAATTGATATTGAGACTATGGTAAATGAAAGAGAAGAGAAATATGAAATTGAATTCAATCAAGACACTAATCACAAAGTCTTTTGATAATAATTGAATAGCACTTTCATTGAAAAAAAAAACACTTATGACTTCTAATTTGTTTGATACTCAAAAGATTAGATTGTCACTCATTTCGAACGCATCGTAGGCCTTCAAAATTGCTAACATCGTGTCCAGCAGGTCAGAATATGTATAAAATCATGTCTCCGAGGCCCCCTTGGCCCACTACAACGATAAGTCACCATATTCTCGTATCTACAGAATTGGCAAAAAACGTGACAATAGCTATTTGGAGGTGAATTAGTTTTTCGCGATTGAAAAAATAAGTGTATAGGATCAAAGTAGAGGTCGGATCCGGCTTCTACGTCGAAAAATACACAAAAAAATTATCGTCCGATAAACGCACTACTTCTGACCCAAAATTTCTTGGCCAGCCAAATTTCTTTTCAAGTAAGCATTGGAACTTATGTATTGGTGCAATCACGTATGCTGATATAGAGAATAAAATGTCCATCATTTACCTGTTATATAGGCGAAGCCGTTGCCCGTGCCATCGGTGAATACTTTGCCGAGTCGGTCTATGGCAGTGTATACAGTCGCTAGTTAAAGTATACATCACCTAGGCAAACTATTCGCCGACGCTGCAGCAGCGATTCTTGAACACTTTGACTGCGGCTGTATACAGTGCCTAGGTAATGTATACATCCGCTAGCGACTGTATACATTGACGAATTGATCACTTTGCCTGCGACATATACATATTTTGCTATTTTTAAATAGAAATCTCGAGTATAAGATATCAATAATGCTGGAATCAGTATTCTCTGATAATGAGTGCTTCACTCTGAGAGAATTTACTCAGTAAATATGCCCAACAACACTGTAGTACATATTTCTTACGGCAGCCCTGTGTAAGTGCATGCAAGCCTGTATACTTTGAGGTTAGATTTCACGAGAGAGCAAAAACTTAAATGGCACGAGAATCAACGTATATCGCCCAATCTTTTATGATCTTTGAGCACTTCGCAACAGAAATAACTGCTTTCAGGCAGTCTTATCGACAAAGTTGTCAACTTTCACACAAAAATGCACTGACAAACTATAAAAAACTTCAACCGATATGGCACGTGTACCTGGACACTAAAATTCTCTATAATAACCGGAGATATTTCACTAGATGTATGTAGAGACACGAATTCGCGTTGTTAAAAAACGATCAATCGAAGAACCGGACATATTTATTATTCTTGCGTAATGTAAGAGCATGTCCCAAATTTTGACGTCAGCTGCGAACTGCGAAGAAGCCTCGCGAGTCCACTGATTCTTGCTGCGAGAGACTGCCGTTGTTCACCATCACAAAAATATTCTCACATCACATTCCTCGCTTATACAACTAATCAGAAGATTTATCTCATTATAGATAAAATACTTGCGATGAGAATCACCTATCTCAAATAAGGATTTGACGTTTGTAGTAATTATAATCGAGTGACGAACCCACTGTCCAGCTATCTCTGCCTCGCGGCGCGGTGTCCAGGTACTGGTGCTTCTACCTTATCAGAAAAATAATTCACAAAGAATCAGAGAACTCGAGGGAAAAACTGATTTTTCATTACTCTAACCTAAAAATGCCGAGTTTAAATAGGATTTTAGGGTTCTCGAAATGAAAAAATATATCCGCACTTCGCTTGCAAGCCCATTTTGGGCACTGGAGGACACGTCTGTCTCGCTTCGCTCACCAGACAAACTGTACTAGTGCCCAAAATGGCTCTGTACGGAAATATACTATTTTGCCAGGCTTTATCAACTTTCATAAATGGTTCTAGGATGTGCAATCGAGAAATCCTTCAACAAATGTTGAAGGTTATGCCATAGTAAACACAATCTCTCATAATTAGACTGTATTGACCGTAATGGAAATAAATTACTTATCTGAAATTGTGGAGGTGCAGGATCGTAGTCGAGTTTTAGCGAGTGATGAAGTATCAGTTTATATCAAAGTCTCTCCTCTGGTCCTAATCGTGAAAGCTCTCGAGTTGAGATCTTGATTAAAAGGCTGAGCTTTCAAACTATTCTTGGTAAAATGTAGACATTAAGCAGACCTAGGTAGGCTCTCGTACGCACATGCACTCTCAGGCGTGCGGCCATGAAACGTTTTTTTTTTTATTTTTTTTTTTTTATTTACGCAGTTTCAATCTCTCTACGGGATTATTTTGCGGACTTGTTAAGTGTACGTGTTGTGTGTGTAAACTGTGTAGGTGTCAGTGTAGAATCCTCTGCATTTGCCCGGGATTGATTAGCCCGTGAGGCAGGGGAAAACTTCTTTGTGAAGAAGAAAACCCGCCCCTGAGAATCCGGTGCATTTATCGAGCCACTAATTGGGCCTAGATCTCTCGCAACCACGAGGATCTAGTATTAGCCTTTGCAACCGCCATGAAACGTATTTTATAGTAGAATCCGAATCCGTCATTTTTTCACATAAGTGGTGCAGATCACCATCAAAAATGCACTTTTCTAACCTGAAACTTGTGTTTTTGTGAGCTTGTTAACAGCAACCGTGTTTCATGGTTTAACATCTCTGCATGCGTTGAAGTTCGTCATCTGAAGTATCTGAACATCAGATCTGAGTTCCTTTGGAGCAAAATCCAGGGTATTTGTCGCTGTAACCAACGTTTAGTGTACAAAAAGTGACCCGCAGGACAAGATTTCTCGTTTCATGCTCAATTCGATCGAATCAGCTCATTTTGGGGCTCGAAATTGATCTCACTTTAACATCTTTATATCACGATAACGACAGCCCCCCCCCTCCCCGTGCAATATACAGGGTGTAGTTGCGAAAATACGGCCAACAAGAAGGAACTGATTCGAGATAGCCCTAGATTTATCGAACTTTGCTTCATACATTATCTAATCGGTTCTTTCATTTGCCAACTCTGAATCATAAAGTTGGCAGTTGTTAGCGAGGATGGTCATATATATATAGTATATTAGTATGGTGGCGTCGCTGGTGCTGTTGGTGGGTGGGTGGGTTAGTGAATCGATGGCTTGGAGGGTACGGTGAATCGGTGGGTCCTGTGGGTCAGTGGGCCCGGTGAGTTGGTAGGTCCGTAATGCAGCTGGGGCTGTGACTGTGGCTGGAGCTTAGGCTTTGGCTGGGGCCGAGGCTAAGGCTGAGGCCGGGGCTGGGGTTGAGGCTGGGTCTGTGGGTGAGGCTGGGCTGCGGCTGGGGTCGAGGCTGGGTCTGGGGCTGAGGCTGAACTGCGGCTGGGGTCGAGGCTGGGCTGTGGCTGTGTCTGTGTCTCGGGCTGAGGCTGGGGCTGTGGCTAAGCCTTAGACTGACGCTGGGGCTAAGGCTGGAGATAAGGCTGGGCTGGGGCTTGGCCGAGGCTGGGGCTGTTGCCAAGGCTGAGTCTAGGACTGAGCCTGGGCTGTGGCTGGGACTGGGACTGGCGCTATGGCTGAGGCTGGAGCTGGTCTTGTGGCTAGGGACGAGGCTGGGCCTGTAGCTTGGGATGAGGCTGGAGCTGTAATTGGGACAGGGCTGGGGCCGTGAATGGGGCGTGCCTGAGGCTGGGGATGAGGCCGAAGCTAAGGCTTAGGCTAGGGCTAGGACCAATGTTGGGTCTGAGGCTAAGCTGGAGCGTGGCCGAGGCTGAGGTTGGAGCTAATGCTGAGGCTGGAGGCTGTGGCTGTGACTAGGAATGAAATTGAACTTGGGCTGGGGCTGTTGCCAAGGCTGAGTCTGGGACTGAGACTGGGCTGTGTTTGGGGTTGAGGCTGGGCCTGTGGCTAGGGCTGAGGCTGGGGCTGTGGCTGTGACTAGGGATGAGATTGGGCTGGGGCTGGAGCTGGGGCAGGGGCTAAGCCTGAGACTGACGCTGGGGTCGTGGCTGGAGCTAAGACTGGGCTGGGGCTGGGCCGAGGCTGGAGCTGTTGCCAAGGCTGAGTCTAGGACTGAGCCTGGGCTGTGGCTGGGACTGGGACTGGCGCTATGGCTGAGGCTGGAGCTGGTCTTGTGGCTAGGGACGAGGCTGGGCCTGTAGCTTGGGAGGAGGCTAGAGCTGTAATTGGGACAGGGGCTGGGGCCGTGAATGGGGCGTGCCTGAGGCTGGGGATGAGGCCGAAGCTAAGGCTTAGGCTGGGGATAGGACCAATGTTGGGTCTGAGGCTAAGCTGGAGCGTGGCCGAGGCTGGAGGCTGTGGCTGTGACTAGGAATGAAATTGAACTTGGGCTGGGGCTGTTGCCAAGGCTGAGTCTGGGACTGAGACTGGGCTGTGTCTGGGGTTGAGGCTGGGTCCGGGCTGTCCCTGTGTCTAGGGCTGAGGCTGGGGCTGTGGCTGTGACTAGGGATGAGATTGGGCTGGGGCTGGAGCTGGGGCAGGGGCTAAGCCTGAGACTGACGCTGGGGTCGTGGCTGGAGCTAAGGCTGGGCTGGGGCTGGGCCGAGGCTGGAGCTGAGGCTGGGCTGGGGCTGGGTTTAAAGCTGAAGCTGTGGCTCGGGCTGGAGCTGGGGCTGAGGCCGAAGTCAAGGCTTAGGCTGGGGCTGAGCCTAAGCTGGAGCGTGGCGGAGGCTGAGGTTGGAGCTAACGCTGAGGCTGAGGCTGGAGGCTGTGGCTGTGACTAGGGATGAGATTGGGCTGGAGCCAGGGCCGAGGCTTAAACTAAGGCTCGGCAGGGGCTAGGGATGAGTCTGGGCCTCCAGCTTTGGATGAGGCTGGGCTGTGGCTGGGGCAAAGGCTGGGCCTGTGGCTAGGGATGAGGCAAGGCCTGTGGCTTAGGGTGAGGCTGGGCTGTATGGCTGGGGCTGGGACTGGGGCGGGGCCGAAGCTGAGGCTGGGGTTGTGGTTAAGGCTGAGGTTGTGACTGGGACTGAGGGTGGAGCTGTGTCTGAGACTGGGGTTGGAGCCGTGGATGGGCTGTGACTGAGAGAAGGGCTGGGATTGGGTCCGAGGCCGTCGCTGGGGCCGGCCGACTGGCCGAAATTCCCAGATACTCGCTGGAGATTCAGCAACCTTACTATGCGCAACATTACCCCAACTCAATAGTTCTCAATCACAATTACTAGGTTACATCAAGGAAATTTTTCCTCCGAATTCACTGTATCAAGAAACCTCAACGTTATATTGTTGATTTACAGAAGCGTTTCAGGGGCTCATACATTATCAGAGACACTTCCAAGCCGGAGGAGCGTTAGCGAGGTAGGCAATAACGCTAGTTGTATATTAAATGCCCTGTCAAATTTGTTCACGCGCTGAGTCTTATTGACGCAACATTTACAGCTCTCATAGACTTGCGGAGAAGAATTTCGATGAATCCGAAACCAGGAGAGCTTTTGGGAGGCCAATCGAGAGCCAGCGCTACAGTGGAGCTTTCGTGAAGCTATCGGAAAGCTAACAGGGAATTCCCGGGGAGTATCTCTGAGAGCTTTATGGCAATAACTAAGAGGCCCCCAGGGTGTTAATGTTTAACTCTGCGGAATGGAACTCAGCTGGAAATTTGACGGTTTCCTGAGAATTCCCCGGGAGCTCTCACAAGAGCTTTGCAAAAGTTGTTTTGGGCACTTGTCGACAATTATCGGGGAGCTGTGTTACCGTCCGGGTTTGGCTTCTCGCGAGAGGTCTTTATCTCCAAGGAGGACCTGGTCCTACATTGAACCGAAGCGCCTAGACCGAAGCTCAACTCTCACAGATGAGTTATACTTTGAGTTAGCGTGGTCCTTAGGTATTTGACCGACGGTACTCTTTGAGAGAAGTGGTTTGCAATCCGGATAGGTTCTAAGTTGTTACTCGTGGGGTTCTTTTCCATTTTCATGTTCGCTCTGTTTACCTCTAGTCCTACTCTTCTAGTGCTTGGGACCAGAATTCTCGCATGTTCATGCCTGTATATCTTCCCTACTTTCACACACAATATCTAAGTCATCCGTGTATCCAGCCAAGAAGTTTGATTATATCGTTGGCTCAGAGGCGGGTGCCCGCGATTGCTCTGAGCCAGGGGTCTAACTACATTCTCGAGCACGAAATTGAATAATGCCGAAAACATTACGGCATCCTATTTTAAGCCACTTACTATCTGAATTGGATCTGATAGAGTCTTACCTATCCTCACCTGTCCGTATGTTCTATCCGGGATCATGGCGATTAATCTCACGAGTTTGTCTATACAAGTTACTAGTAGCCTAAGTATCTCGTACATTTTTTCTCTTATTATCGAGTCATCATCATGGAACTAAATAAGAAAACCATGAATAAATGAGGAATAGATGATGAATATGAAGGGAAATCGTCGATGAATCTTGAACGAAACAAAATATTAATTTTCGAAGTGAGTTTCCGCCATGTTCGATTCTCTTAACCCATGGGCATCAGGTGGGTCCTGCATGACCCATTAACACTATGTTGAATTTCAGATATGGATGACAATGTTTTATGCCTCTCGAGGTTCCATCATCTTGTTTTAGGCCATACCTAACTGTTTTCTATGGCCATCGAGGTCTATCAAGCGTCTCGAAGTTTCCAGACCACTTTCAGAAAATCGTTCGGACGAATTTTCAAATGGGTGAAAATGACTCGTCTTTGTACGAGCACCATTCCACGCTTCCTGAATTTTTAATCCGGTCTGACTCTATAGGGTTCCTCAGTCGTGTGAATAGCACTCTTCTGACCAAGAATGATCGCCTGGGATATCCATAAATCTGTGGCCGTCAGACTAAAGGGCGTAAGTCCAATTTTCATAAAATTTGAGTTAAGGCATCTACGATGTTCTACTGGATCATCTTCAACACTTAAAACTCCTTCCAGACCAAAATGTTGCATTGCTGGCAAAAAATTCCATTTCTAAAAGGGCGTAAGTCCACTCTCCTGTATTATAATGATAGCATTCAAACGCATTTTTCTCGATTTTCATTCAAATGGACTTACGCCCTTTAGTCTGACCGCCACAGAAATAACCAAGTTTGTAGGAAATCTCAACATGACACTTTACTTGACGGAACTATTAACTGACATTCTAGAATGTTTCATGAGATTCCACGTGCATTGCGCGTGATCGGAACCGCCGACAAAGTGAATCAAATCAAAACCAAAATATCTACCCGTTCCAACATGGTCTCGGTTTCTATGGGTTAAATTGAATAAATTCACGGAAATTATTTCAAACGATCCCTATTGCTTTTTCGGCCACCATTCGCTTCGCTTTCTATGTATGCGGAAGGTGTTGCAACCTACAACTTCTTCTGTTAACATCTTACCTATGAAAATCTGGCAATAGAGAAAACCTCTCCTTCTCCTAAGCAAAAAAAATGAATCAATGAATATAAATAAGATGAAGATGAAGAATGTACGCCTACTCGTTCAAGGGGTACCCTATATTCTGATGTTTGTCAGCATACAACATTTTTGGGTATTCCCTCACCTCGCAATTGGAATGTGGTAATCCCAGGGGAGGCAAGTATATGAAAGACGCAAGTCTCTCGTGATTGTGATGGTTGATTACAACCGAAATTATTCATGATATAAACAGTATTAATCTGATTGTCTCTCTGTGTTTTTTAAATAGTATAATCGGCGAGAGATATGGCCATGGGCGTTTCTTCATCTGTTGATGGGACAGTCTTATTTAATTAATGATTTTGTGAATAAAAAAATGTCGAGGGCAAATGAGGTCTTCTGTCATTTCAACATTTTTCTTTGACAAACTAACAGTTTATTTTAATTTCTAAACATTAACATTAATCCAATCGTTGCATATTAAAAAATTCCAAATTTTCCCAAGATTTCTGGGTTACATCATTCTTGTAGCTGACATAAATGTCAACTTCGATACTAGTGTGAGACACTCGCAACTTTCGACTGTATGATTCCAACCTTTGAACTAGCAATCCTAAATGAAAGAATAGATGAGGCTCAGTCTACGAAGATCTCTTTTCATGTTTTGTACCCAAATATTACCAATATTGTACCCACCGCACGGTGCGCGATACTACAACATTATTCATTTCACAATCAAGTAAATCTGTGCCCATACACAACCAGCAATGTTTTGACTGTGAATTGTGTGAAATATGCACGCAATATGAATATCAAATAGTAATTTCCGATTGATTTGGAGAGAATCACTGATTTTGCGATTCTTTTTGTTGCTTTCTCTAAAGAGAAAGCTTTGTTTTTGGGCCAGCAAATTTTTGATCAATTTTCCCATTCAATCCAATATTTTCTTCAACAAAATTTCTCTCATCGCGAAAATGCTTGCTTGCGCGGGGGTAGATATCCATATGTCTTTTTGATGCAAAACACCGTTCTAGCATTAACCCGTGCTCTGTTTTGTACTACCTCATCAAGTTTTTTTGTGTACGCCAGAAAAATCTCTGACAAAACGAGTTTTCTTGCGAATTATAGAATTCTGATATCCTGGCATAGTCCGGGCCTTTGGTTTGATTTTAGCGTCAATAAATACGATAAGAATTCATGATCTGTTGAGTGTAACATTCCTACTCTTAAGTTATGTTGTACAGAGTTAAATCACTGATTACTAGTCCACAATTGTTCAGATACTAGATGGTTACATCTTTTGTACAATTTTTAACTCATTCTTTGACAAATTTTGAATCTAGCCTTTGAATGAACGCAGAAAATGAAGTAATGAAGTATTTTAACGATGGTTCACGTCCCTTTAAAATTCTGAAAGATGATTCAATATACTGTTAAATTGTTATTAATAATGGAAAAGCTCTGGAATCAGAAGTTGAAAATGGGAAAATCCATAAGAAATTCAAAAATTATACAAGTTGATAAAAGATTGACTGAGAGAGAGGAAAAAATGTGATGGAGATATCTTGGGAATTCCTGTATGCAGTGGGAGGATCCAGTATAATGACGTTGATAGAGAATATTATTCCCTGAACACGGGTCACGCGATCGAAACCTCGTCGAGATAATTGGAAAAGCATAAAAGACCGTATTCACTTCTTGGCTGCAACTCATCAGTGGAAGGTCATGTGAATTTTGTAAAGATGAAATCAATACCTCTTCTGTTTCTAATTTTGTGCGTGGTTCTTATCCCTTCAGTACCTGGACGTCAAACTGGTAATAAATTGTGCAATACGATTTTTCCGACTAATAATGGCCCATCACTTCTCAACTAATACAATAGTACATTTTGATACAAGAATGCGGTCTTTTTTAGTAGGTAGCACAAAGGTATCGATCAAGTTCAATACTACTGAGGCAGTATTTGGATTTTGGAGTTCTGGATAAAAAAAAAACATTTAATTTTTGGACTGATTCTAACATTTTGATCGTCGTTGATGAGATTTAGTCAAGATTCTTCATTGAGCTAAATTCTAAGAAATCCATGTGATTAATTGGATATAATTCATTAAACGTCGTAGGTTTTTGAGCAGATGATTTACGCTCATTATCACAGAAGCTTTTGCATCAATAGTTGCAATAATATACTTTTTCTGTATGATGTAGCATTTTTTTATAATTTGTCACTGACATTAATCAAGCAACCTTCAAAGTCTGATAGATCTGAGTCTTCTGAAATACTACCTGCAAAAAATGACAAATATATGGTTCATATGAGATCCCAAAATTTCCAATAGGTCATTGAGATTTTTGTTGAATCTATTAGTCCCAACGATTTAAAGCGTAATGCTAACCATGCAGATAATTTCTTGCACCTAGTAAAATCTTTGTTTAGATATGAGTAATCACAGAAAAATGTGAAAATTAACCTTTTCATACCGGTGCACAAGTTTCATACAATTCATTGAAAATTTCATAGAATATTTCATATTTCTTCCACTTCATATTAGATTGTTGGTTACTTTTTTTGTTCCAGGAGTATCGATTTCAGCCTCCCAAACCTTGAACGATGAATGCAAGAAAAAATGTCAAGATTCTTCTCAATCTTACAATTTGGGTAGTACCGTGGCTTCTTTGATGTACAACCTGGTCCAAAGATTCTGGCCGCAAAAGGGAGATGTTTCAGTCGGTAATTATTTTCGATACTAAATTAATAAATGGTTTCCTCGAGAACCTTCTGATTCTCATAATCGGAGAAATTCATTCTAGAAAAATCTAACCAAAAATATTCGGGGTCCAATATGGATATTTATAGTTAAGCTTAATTATTAAGAAATCGTGACTTGTAAGTGTATTGGAAACGTTCATTGCAAAATACGAACCTGACTATTGGACCTATTGTACACGGAGACGAAATAGAATTTTTTTGCAGTTACAGTGAACATATGTCAAATAAATTGGGACGTACAGTCTTTTCCGGTTATAACGGGCTTCAAGGGAAAGAAGAAAACTGCTCATTATAATCGGGGTTCGTTGTAACTGGCATTGGTCCCATTGAACACAAGGACCAACAAAATCAGAAGAAAAAAAATGTCTTCGTAATAATCGGAAATCTCTTTTTATCCGGCCTCGTTATGACCAGGAGTGACTGCACTTTGTATGAAATAGTCGCTCTTAAATGTATTCCTTTTTATTTTTATTTCCAACATGTACTAGGATCAGTTTTGGAATAACTCGATGAAATTGTGACTTACACTACCGGTCAAAAGTAAGTATCAATACACCTGGAAATCAAACTGATCTTCAGAGCAGGATATCTCAGAACCTATTGGCCGTAGAGAGCTCTGCATGGTCGCATTTTGTAGCTTGATATCGAGCACTTCCCAGTCTATTCTCTGTATTTCCCGTCCCACGTATTATACCAGAGACACACGAGCCAGAGAAATGACTTTTTTCGCAATTTTCCAACCAATGTACGAACGTCTGCAAATTTTGGAGAGATCGTTGGATCGCTATGAGACCATTGACATCTTCAAATCCATGAAAAGACCTTCAAGACCCGTTTTTGAACGTCTCCTAAAGTGGTTCTGGTTTCGAGATCTAACTGATCCAGTGAGTATGTTTTTTTCTCAAAAAATCACACGTTAATCCAAAAATGATGAGAAACAGCTCATTTCGGGGTATCTGACCCTCATTTCTGCAATAGTTTCACTCAACATCGGGATAGCCATCGAAAATGAAAGCTACCGACCTTGAATTGGGAGGTTTATCATCATTCTTGGATTATCGTGTGGTTTTTTGAGAGAAAAACACCCTCACTGAATCAGATAGATCAGGTCGATCTCAAAACCAGAACCACTTTGAGAGAGGTTCAAAAGCGATCTTGACGGTCTTTCCACGGGCTTGAAAATGTCATTGGTCTTAAAGCGATCTAGCAATCTCTCCAAAATTTGCAGGCATTCGTACCTTGGTTGGAAAATTGCGAAAGGAGTGATTCCTCTGTAGTTGATTTTGATCCATGAAACAAACTCGAGCGAAAAATACACGACGCGCGCGTAGCTGGCGCTCTGGGGTGTGTTGAACCCTACGGCCATTTTGCTTGGCTGTTGCGGAGCGACGCGCGCGCCAAAACTGGCGTTATGTGCACGGTCAGTAAGTGGCACATCTTGACTACCAACACGTACGTCAACCTGTACCGCCACCAAAATGTGACAATTGTTTTGGGTAGGACTCTAACTCTTCTAATTGTATAGAAAATTTCAGAATCTGCCTATTTTGCCTTTTCGAGAAAATCGACTTTTAAGTCGTCAAAATATGCCCGTCTTCCAGAGGCCACAGCTCTTCGAATATTGAGCCTAGACCAACGTATCTGGGCTCAAATCGAAGCTCTGAATTTGCCAAAATTGTTTTCGGCGTCAAACAGACCTCACAATGAGGGAAAGAGATGAATTACATGGTCGAAGGTTTTCGCGTCTACTGGGTATACCTATATATACGGCAAGACGGCGCGCGGAGGGGGCAACTGATCTCGAGCAGACGACAACACTGCTTTTGCGGGCTGGGATCGCCCGGATCGACGTTTGACGGGATGACTTGGAGAATATCTGCATTGGGACCTTCTACGAGGCCAGCAGAGCAGATCTAACCCCTTGCAGACGTAAAGCGGGTGCTAGAAACCTATGCATGCATCGAGATTATCGCGAGACTTGTCTTCCCGCGCTGGCGCCACCCGTCGGCCATCTCACCATATATATAGGTATACTGTGACCACGTGTAACTTATTATCGACGGTATCATCCTTCGCGATAATCTTTCTGAAGATTTAATACCTAAAACAATTTTGGCGAATTCAGAGCTTCAATTTGAGCCCAGGTACGTTAATCTAGGCTCAATATTCGAAGAGCTGTGGCCTCTGGAAGTCGGGCATATTTTGACGACTTAAAAGTCGATTTTCTCGAAAAGGCAAAATAGGCAAATTCTGAAATTTTCTATACAATTAGAAGAGTTAGAGTCCTACCCAAAACAATTGTCACATTTTGGTGGCGGTGCAGGTTGACGTACGTACTACCAACAAATGTCACTCTGAGCCCGGGGAACTTTGAATTACGCGCGTGGCGTACTCACGAAGGAGGCCTGGGGTGTAATGCACCCCACAGGGACAGCCGAGGGTTAACTTTCAAATAATCACAATTTATATAATTTTTCAAGATAGAGAAAATTAAGAGAATGTCGTTATAGTCATGGAGACTTTTTAAAGATAACAGGTGAAAGCGTTCATATAGATGAGAATAATCGTGGTCAGTGAAAAACATGCCTTCCCGGATCTTGGAAGACAAATGACGCAGGAATCTGTGTTGCACAGATTCTAGTTTTGAACAATTTTGAAGTGTATGTGGTGACCAAACAAAACTAGCATATAGCAAGATAGGGGTCACTAGAGTTTTGTAAGGTAAATAATAGTATCAATATTTTGGAAATCAGGGGCCGATCGCAATAATAATTCCAGCTATTTAGGAGCTTTAGATATGGCATATTCAATGTGATCATCGAATTTGAGTTTAAGATCAACAATCACTCCAAGGTCCTTGATGCTATCAACGCGATCTAGCATTTCACCACCGAGCAGATAGTTAAATTCCAAAAATTGTTTATTACGTGTAAATGATATAGATTTTGAATTTTTGGTATTCGACGTAAGAACATTTTCAGCGGCCCATTCAACAATTGATGCAAGATCACTTTGTAGTTTGAGGCAATCTTGTGGGCAAGTTATTTTACTATAAAGTTTGATATCGTCAGCAAAGATTAGGACTTTGGAGAATTTTGTTACAAACGTTATATCGTTTATAAATACTAGAAACAATAAGGGTCCCAAGTGGGATCCTTGAGAGTGGGAAATACAGAAAACAGATTTGAAAGTGCTCGATATTGAGCTACAAAATGCGACCATGCAGGGCTCTCTTCGACCAATAGGTTCTGAGATATCCTGCTCTGAGGAACATCAGTTCAATTTCCAGGTGTATTGAGACTTTTGACCGGTAGTGTAGTTGAATTAGAATTTATGTGTAAGTCGTACTAAACAACAATCATTCTAATGTACGTTCAAAATTCTCCACAGCCTCGAATTTTGGTAATTTCACAATTACTCCAAACCTTGTTGATGCAAATGAGACAATGCAACAGTTCATCGTGAAATTCAACTGGCAGACAGCTTTTACGGTATGGATTTCACAGAAATTAGGAGGTAATTGAGTTTTGATCTTGGTTTATGATATAATTTACCATGATACAATAGGAATTTTCAAGTTACCATTATGGCCATCAATTTTTTGTTAGACTGCTCCATCATTGAGATAGAATTGTTTTTATTTATATATCTCCAGATAACTGGGACAATTTGACCAGAGATTAACTTTGATTTTATCATATATTCTGCGCGGTACAAAACGGTACAGAAATTTAGAAGAACATTGGTTACCCGGGTCTTGCAGTTGGATTAATTTCAGATATCATTCGTATTTCAACAAAATTCATTCAATTTCACTTCATTTTCAAAAAAGGATTTCATTGAAGAGTGGTGAGAAGAATGAGCCGATAAGAGAACATTCTGACAGAAAATATAAGGTGATAGCAAAATGCAGGACAATTCGGAAAAATTGGGGAACTCCCCATCTTTATCTCTATCAGAATATCACAGTCTTTGATTGAAATAACACATAATAAAATCATCCATTGCTTTTTACTGTTGAGGCAATATTCATTTTTGTAACTATTGATCTTCTCCATATTACAAGATCTATGCAATCGTGAATCTGACCAAGGAGAGCAAAATTTATTTTAACCTACTGCTCAAAGCGGGCTCAGAGTGAGATTTCTTGAACATTTTAACTGGATCATTTCGTAAGGCCAACATATTCCTTCCTACGCAGAAATTTCAACTACTGGAGGTGGAACTCAGACTGGTGGAACTGGTGTGGTTCAAAAGCAACCTGAGCCTACTATTTCAAATATTCTTAGACAAATACCATGGAGGCAATACTCAGGGGGAATTTTAAAGCTAGCTCACCTCTACTTCTCGCAGCCAAAAGGTAAAACATATATAAGTCATCTGGATCCTAATTACAATGGTGCTCGTTTAATTTTCTTGTATTATGGATGAGAGCACAGTTTCTAAAACTATACGACTGGGTTATTGGTCTGATGATATCTACTTCTCATTTAAGATAACAATTCGACCAATTGAATCGTGATCATCAATTCCGTGAAATTAGATAATCGACTTGTACAATGACTTGTATCAGAGAAAATTATTTCTGATGAATTTCTATCGCTCAATGTATTTGGAACTGAATAACATTGATAGTGACAATACTTTGTATTTCCTATTCCCGCTTTGTTTTTGCAAGGAGAGAGCATCAAGTTGCAAACAATTTTTTAACTCATCAAACGTCTGGAAAATAAACTTGTAGAAAAATTTCACATATGTACCGGAAGTAGAATACCGTCAACTTACCGTTGACAAAAGGAACTTTGGGACCCTTCCGACTTTTTTTGTGATTATTTTTCGTGAAACTCGGGAAGGTTACGTTAAAACCCACCTAGGCCAGTGACCAATCGAAAACTTGAAATCTTAGCTTTCGATTGGCTTAAGATAGAGCTCGATTCGAGGATTCTATTCGAAGATACGGTCGTAGAAGCAAAACACCTTTTACAAAACCTGGAGTGGGGTAACTTTGGGACACTCTATGTTCAACTCATGTTACTTTTGTTCTAGAATAAAGAATCGACCCTCTTTGTTCATGAATTAAAAGTCAAAGGCGTTAGCTTTTGAATGCTTTTTGGAACGTCCCTATCGGATGTTTCCACGCCGAGTAACGCTCATTTAAAGTTAATCAGCTATTCGAACCAATTTTCGGAGATTTAGCAGAAATTTGTATGGAAATTGAAAATTGGTCCAATTGAATAGCTGATTAATTTCAAATGAGCATTACTCGTCGTGGAAACATCCGATCGAGACGTTCCAAAGAGCAATTGAAAGCTAACGGCTTCGACTTTCAATTCATGAACAGAGAGGGTCGATTCTCTATTTCAGAACAGAAGTAACATGAGTTGAACTTGGAGTGTCTCAAAGTTACCTCAGCCCAAATTTTGTGAAAAGTGTTTTGCTTCTACGACTGTATCTTCGAGTAGAATCCTCGAATCGAGCTCTAGTTCGCGCCAATCGAAAGCTAAGTTCTCAAGCTTTTGATTGGTCACTGGCTGAGATATGTTTCACCATAACCCCCCCCCCCCTCCCCCCCCAAGCTTAACGAAAAACAATAACAAGAATATCATGAGTAATTTTGTAGATTTTTCGTCCTTGACGTTTAATATATGAGTTGATTATTTGGTCTCATCGATCTTGAAGGACGGTGGGGAACTAAATAAATTCCCAAAATTTCATGCAAGAAATTTTATTGCTACGTTTCGTCCACTATAGGTTTCGTGGACCTCATCAGGCTCCAGGTTTGTTATTCTTTAGGTCGTCATGATATTTTTGAATGATCTTATAATATGGATGGTCATTGGACTCATTCTATTAACCTGTATCGACAGGAGCCGGACTTTATGTCTGTGCTCTATTATAAGATCGTTCAAAAATATCATGACGATCTAAAGAATAACAAACCTGGAGCCTGATGAGGTCCACGAAACCTAGTGGACGAAACGTAGCAGTAAAATTTCTTGCATGACATTTTGGGAATTTATTCAGTTCCCCACCGTCCTTCAAGATCGATGAGACCAAATAATCAACTCATATAATAGCAAGAATAGTCGAAAGTGTCCCAAAGTTACCCCACTTGACGGTACATTGAACTCATGGTCAAAGTAAATAATGATGAGATATTCCGGAATTCATTATTTTATTGTTGTTGACGTTTCCATGGCCTTATTTGTTTATAGAAATTAATTTTTTTTAGATAAAAGTTACCTTGATTCCCATCATTTTTATAGAGTCAAGGAATCTATGATCCATGATATCGTGAATAGGTCATTTTGAAAAATTCTATATAAATTATTTTTCAGGACAATCGGATAACGATAATAGTAAGACATCTGGAGGCATTTCCAAATTCATCGACTTACTCCCAGACAATGTGAAAGAATCTTTCAAGAAAATTAACTGGCCAGAAGTCATCAGAAAAATCCGACAACTAGGTAACATTTACACTATTAAATAACAATTACGACGTATTACGGCGCCGCGCCGCGGTGTAGGTCATCAGCATTGTTTTAGACAAAAACTTCTCGAATCGAATTTAACTTGGGTTTGCTGAGAGATTCAATTAGTCAAACCGTTCTCACAATTATTGCAACCTGATTTCGAGCATTCATTTTACGACACCCAAAACTCACTGTAATTAGTTTTTTGATACACATTTTGAAAAAAACTATTCGGTAAGCAGTATTTAATCGACTCTACAATAAAAAAGCCTATATTATGCGGATATATTTCTCATAATTTACGTTAAAGAGGCTTTTTAAGGACAAGTGAAATTTAGATATTCTAGTCAACTAGAAATTCAAATATACATTATGCACCGGAAAACGCATTTTCTTCACAAGACGAGTGCTGGGGCTCGTTTCGTTGAGAAAATCGTTCTGTGCACGAGGTACGGAAGACATTTATATCATTTGAACATGAAAAAGGCGTTTGGCGTATAGACCGACGAAAACACAATGTTTTCGCGCAGAAGTCGATAAAACACATTTCCAGGTATTACGGGTGCAGTAGATTGAGAATTCGAGTATAGATTGAGTCAAACAATTCGAGCTCATTTTTTCGAAATATGAGACCACGCGAGTCTTCGATCCTGAACCTTTGAAAAGTTAATCTGGCATTTACGCATCCTCTTCAGCATACTTATTTATTGATTCCATTCGAATCGGAATTTCTTTGCACTTTTAACATGAAATTTCCACTAAAAGAAACTCACCCTTCGACAAAGATCAACTTCAAAATATATCCAATATTGAGTTTCAAAATCTTTTTCTCTCCAGGGCCGGGTCAATCCTCAACACCATCTCAGATAAATCCTAATTCTGGAACTACTGAAAAGCCTCCTAACTCCGGAGGTGTGAACTGGTCAACTACTTCTCCGCCGTTATCTGGGCCAAAAGTACCTAAAAATTCCCAAAATCTGAGAGAGGAGACAATAAAACCCACTAATACTTACCCTCCTAACAAAGTAAATCCTCAACCACCTATCAGCCCACCAACAAGCAAGCCTCCCAATCTAAGGGAACCGGGATCAAATGATGATTTTCTACCTAAAGAATTCAAAATATTTTTCCCTCCGAAGAATGGTGGAGAATCAGATAATGAACAACGTGTTAAAAATCAGCAACCAATTACTAATAACAATCAGCCACCTCAAACACCTGGATGGTTCACGACCAAGAAACCTTTGCTCCCCATAGAAAATGAAATTTCTACTCAAAAACTCAATCCAGGCAATAAACAGAACGTGTATGAAAAGCCGAACGTCCAGTTAACCCCTTCGCCTCTAATACCTCGGCCAAATGACAAAAACCAAGGATTGGGAGGTCCACCGACTTATAACCCTCCACGAAATCCTCCCAACAATTCGGACGGTTCGTCAGCTCCTCTAATACCTCGGCGAAATGACAAAAACCAAGGATTAGGAGGTCCACCGACTTATAACCCTCCACGAAATCCTCCCAACAATTCGGGCGGTTCGTCAACTAAAGGTCAAGGCACCGGACAGATTGCTGGACAGCCAGGAAAAAATGGAGGATCTGTAGAGATTAAAACAAATAACATCCCGATCAACCCTTCTCAATCTATGAAAGATTTCATAACCAGTGTTGATTGGTCATCGAATTTCCAGCAATGGATGAAACAAAATATGAAACAAATGCAAGGTAAAATTTTCCATCAATAGTAATTTTTTCCCGATGAATTTTTTTAATTTTTTTCCATAACATCAGAGCCATTTCTCATTCAAATTTATTGCTTTCCTAGGCTAGCGTGAATCTCTACATTCTGATAGTACTTTTATTCGACAGTCAGCACAACTCTTTTCTGAAAAACTACTTCTTGAAATTAATAGATACACCAGAGTCGGAGTTGATACGCCAGAGTCAGAGATACAGCTGTTCCAAAACGAGTCAATTTTCGAGAAACCAAAACTGTAAATCTGAGAAAAGCTCAATCATCCTCATGAATTCTCATATTTCCATAATTCTTCTTCATCAAATCGGTTTCAGCGAGTAGTTTCTTAAAAGGATATTTGCTGGGTATTCGTTGAAATAACTTCCACAGTGGTTCAAGACTACGCGTGTACTACAGAAATCATCATCAATTTTTGAATCATATAAAACGCCTTGATTTTCACAAGGAATCCGGAAATTGATGAATAAAAAAAAGTGCAGTTGGCGTACAATGAATCATCCTTGAAAAATGTAGTCAGTTAGAAATTATTTCATCTCTTGACTTATTTTTTCATGAAATCACTAGAAGATCATTATATTCACAAAAATTAATCTTATCACAGATCGTATATGATTTTCAGAGAAATCAAGTGTGAGGATTTTGTTTGAAATGCACATTTTAATTATGAGTACTTTATTTTGATACGAATGAGATGAATTAGCACTCTTAAACATCTCGAACTTTTTTGGGTAACAACCTTCTGGCTGGGATTGATTATCGTAATTGCAATAATATATATATATCACATTTTTTTATATTTATTACCGCTTTAATCATTTTATTCAACACAGAGGAGTCATTCAAATATAAATTTGTGAATGGTACCTGTCAAGCGTGCGAGGCTCAGGCTGCAAGATATTTCGAGTATACTTGGTCATATGCCTACAGCAGTCGCAGCTCTTTTGTTGGATAATTGGATCACAATGTGAGATCTACAACGTGATTCTGCTATAATTGATTCATGCGAAGGTAAGTCGTAGAAATACATGTGGAAAATTACTTAAAAGGACAAAACTTTGCTTTATTTCGAGTGGTAATGCTTGCGATCGTTTCATGAGACTTTTTGAAGGTTATTGATTTTTTACCTGTCCCCGGAAATGTTCCAAATTCTAGCATTCATAGAAAAAATTGCTAGTAAACTTGGCCAAAGCCAACATTTCTTTTTTGGGAACCAAAATTATGTTACCGTGCAATGCACCACGAGTCCACTCATTCAGGACATGAGTAAACATACATTTTAGAATTTTCAAAATCGTGGGATGCAAATTTATAATGAAAATTTCATGAGCTGGCATCTGTTTCCAAATTCTTGGGATATGATTTGTGATTTTGACGATGCCAAAACTAGAATTATCAATTCTTTGTCGGATTCATCAATTTCTCTCTCCAGCAAATTCGTATCGGGGCTTCTTGAAGTGGAATTTTCTCATATTGATTGAAAAAATAATATTAATAACTTTTTGGGATTTTTTTTAGGGTGAAATACAACAATCTCTTCAGAAATTCAAAAATTGATAAGTGGTTCCCCTGACGTATTATTGGCATTGACTGACATCCCACCGAAATTTCCTCTACAAAAATGGATATTCCTGGGCTGGGGTATTCATTCAAGTAGACATCGCCGATACGTCACAAAAAATTCTCAAACGGATTCATCGTGTCAGGCTAACAGTCCAAAGTTCAAAATTCACTTCTCTATGTAAAATACAACCCCCTTAATCATAATGATTTTTTGCACATTTGTTCTCCTGAATTAACCAATCAAGAGTCAAAATTATCATGTACATTCGAAAAATGATTAAAACGACGTCAGATCCACAAATCATCCTATCTACTTATTGATTCTGAATGCCATCATTGTCTTCTTCGTGTAGAATGTATGGAGAGATAGGTGAGTAATGCTTAACAATATACGAAAAATCGAGTTATCCGACCGTAAATATCAAAATGTTCGCATACGCATCTTATGTTCACACAAATGTCATGATGACGTGATTGATGAATAGATAGGTGGAGCTTGGAAATTTCGTGGCTCATTTAGTACTGGTCGAGGGAATTTCGTGCTTCGGTTCACAAATTGCGGGGAAAAACAGGAGACGCCCCCACGATTACAATATCGTGTCAGAACTTTTGTTGTGAAAACAACTGTGAGATTTTTATCATTTGATTGAAATTCCCCAAAGATGTATTTCAAGCTTTCAATGTTTTTTATCATTTACTGATGGGATAAAGCTCATTGACAATTCAAATCATGATAATAGTCTGATACATGACGATGCGTTATACGCTTTCGAAAAGAACATCATCATTGAATTGCTGTTTATGATAACAGCAATGATTGTAATCTGGTTTATTGAGATACAAACCTCTTCATTTTGCCGAAACCTGGGATTAGGATATTCGAAAATTAACATTAAAAATCATTAAGAGTTATTTCTCCGAAGAACACGATTTTGTTCATGAATTTGAAGATCTTAATCAATTTTGGAAAAATTCTGAAGATTGTAGCCGGTATCATTTAGCTTATAGATTTGTAAGATTTGATACTCCACTTTCATCATGAGAATTTATCTTACTGACTAACTCTAAATCCCACTAAAAAGAGAAATATATGTATCCTATCACCAGAAAGCAGTTTCTTTAATTATTTGCAATTGCTGAATTATCTTTTTTGACGGAAAATGAAAATTGTGTACACGCATTCTTCCATAGCGAGGTCTATGAAATTAGTTTATCATTGTGTATATTCATATTTGGCGATGCAATGCCCCAGTACACTATGTTTACTCATAGCTAACAAAATGGAGCGAAATTATACCCATTTTTTATATCTATCATTATAAGATGGTCTCTGGTGCAGAAGACCCCAGAACAGAATGTATGGTGAGGAAAATGAAAAAAAAAAACTGTCTTCGAAATTACTCCCTAGATAGATGTTTATTGTTCTAGTATTCGATACCAAGATGCTCACTGAGATTATCGATCACTTTGTGGCGAATTCAATCAATTAGTCAGTAGTGCAGAGCTCTGACAAAAAATGGTGGTCATCTATCGCCACAGGGAGGAGCCTAATCATTCGATTAGAGTATAATACGATGGAAGAATGGTCAACTTCACTTCTCTTTACTTCTGAGAAGCAAGTTCAGATCTAAGATCTATGGACCGACATCTTCCTAGAGTATATACTGGATTATCAAAAAGTGTTGAAAAATGGTTATAGGTAATCTTGAAGATATAACTAATAGAATAGCAAAATTCTATCATATGTCTCATAGCTATACAAATGAGGGTATCGATCTTTGAAACTTTTGACTTCTGGCCTCATAAAATGGCAGAATGGCGGAAATTGAGATAAACGACAGGAGCCAGCTGTGGAATCTCATTAATGGTTTGAGAATAATAAGGACTGTATGCTATTCGGGCTTGAAAGATAATAACAGAAGTCAAAGTTGAAATACATGTACTGAAAGCTCCACTGATGGTTTCATCTTTTCTTGGTGCATTTTTCACAAAATTGGAGCTGCACAGCCCTCATCTAAACGGGTGGCACTCGTTGTTGAGGGTCTTGAATTTGAGTGGAGAGAAATCGTCCTGATATTTTGAGGGTATTTGTAACATATTCACAGGATTTGAAAGTCGGTATCCACCGTATACAGCGCGTGTGCTTTCCGTAAAACTGTACGATCATTTTTTTTTTTTTTTTCTATATATTTCCTGGTTTCTCTATCGAGGCACTACAATAGTTGGAAATCTTCGTTTTCACACAAGAAATACGATCAAATTCATTGGGAGTTCATACGCTTTACAAGCTGTAGCATCTAAAGTGTTATCAGAATTTTTTCCTAAAAACCTGTGACAATCTCATCTCAAACGTGTCACGGTTGAGTACGGTGGAGTACATCACCCTACAATAGAAAAATCATAACTTTGAATCATCAAAAATGAGTCTGAGAAGTCACAGAGCTCGCTCATAAATCCTTCACTCATCAAAGCTTTACGGTTTTCAAGAGTCTGACGCTGTTGGACGTAAATTCCTCGATTTTCGGGTGTTTTCTAGCACATGATTGACTCTAGTATCTGCCCACATCCACCAATAAGCTCTAAATTGTTGACCACTTTCAGAACATTCCAACGAAGATAGTTTGACAGGTTAGACCTGAAGAAACGTCCTACAACCAGTTTGGCTGAGCTGTGACAGAGAATGTCAAAAGTTTCAGAGATATCCTCATATATACTTTCTGAAAAACTCGTATGATCTATTCCAAACCAGTTATTTAGTTAGGTAAAAATTCTTTGATCACCGTCAATTCCATCCATATCAAATTGCACAAGCTCTACTTGAAATCCCAACCTTGAGAATAGAAACTACATCAGGAGGCTTAGTTTGAGAATCCTTGTCAGGGAGATAGGTTTGTGCAGGTTTGCACAATTTTCGTCCCTGAAGGAAGTTTTTCTGTAGGGAGATATCAGCTGTTTTTGCGAACGTAAAATCTTCCAAAATTAATTGCACAGCGAAAAAAATCAGGATATACCCAGATCTGATGTAAATCAATGCATGTCATTGGTGTGACTTACATTCTGAAGCTTTTTTCATGGATTACACGTGTGATAAACATCGATTTTAACGTCGACTGGAATCCCTGGTAGAAATTGTGAGCATTTTTTGGCCAAAAAATGGCCAATTCTAACCTAATTGCATTGTCACTATATCTATATATTGCATGGGTGGCCAAAAGAATTGGTCACATTTCTAACAGGGAATATTTCTCGAATATCTCGAACAAGAGCCTCAACGATTGAGGAAAGTGGAGAAAAAAGTGTTCCTCGATGCAATCTCAGCATTGCAACTATTTTTAAAGCTCGTTCTGAGACCTATAAGATGAGCTAAAGTATGTCCTTTTTGAGCTATGTAGACCGAAATCATTGTAAATCTACGAAAGATGGCTTTTCGCCCTTTTCCTTACTTTTTTTTATCCGCGATCATATAAGCAGGCTATGCGTTATGTTGCCACCCGACAAAGAGAGCTCTGTCCAAATTGTTACGCTTAGGCTCCCACAGTTTCCACTATCTTGCGTTTGAATGAGGAAAGTCGCTTCCAAACTGCCGAGGGATGAGATCTTGTGGTAGATCAAAGGTCTAGGAGATTTTGAAAAAATTAAGATAAACACCAACATTTTGATGGTCTTCTCGAAAAAGATGCGATAGAGCGCAGTTTATTTTTGTCCTCTAAATCGTCATATGAACGAATTTTTCCCATGTATTTTCACCCGCAAAAACTATAAACGAGGTTTATTTAGGCCTCAAGGGTCAAGGGTTTTTGTAAATCGCGAGATGCCAATGCTGGCGATGAAACTACACTTTACCGGAAAACGCCCAAATCCCTTCAAACCGCTGTGCTGTTGAGGAGAGCATTTGAATAGACTTTGATCACTCATGGAACTTTGTTTTTCTACATAGATATATACGTATTTTGAACTCCAGAACACGATCCTGCTGGTCTTGAAGAACTTCGGTGCGTCAAATTAAAGCACTCAGTAGTTGGTAGCAGATAATCAAACTTGTGTATAAGAATAGGCAGTCCATGCATAAGATAGGATGAACATCTTCCGTCATCATCTTTCCGATTCTGTTAATCTACTCACACTTAGTATCGCTTCTTTAGCTGCTTTGAATGATATCTGCGGTACCATTATCGATAGTTTTAAGGATTTTAGCACGGTCATGAAGTACACAATTTTGGTGAGATTGAACGAGCACTCGCTTCAATAATAAAATTCAGTCTTGAAAAATTATATTAGATAAAGTCAGATCCCATCCGCCAAATAGCCCATGATCATAATATTTTGATATCTTGAATTTATGAAAACGTTCGAGAAGCTGAGCTAATTTTCTCAGAAATATCCAATAAAATTTATTTTTCTTTCATCTGAAGAGATTGAGGTATGAAAAAATTGTAATTTGATGCCTTGAAATTCAACCAGATATCGAAAAAGGTGCTGAGCTGGCAAAAGGATTTGATTTGGGATTTGGTTTGAATCGTAAGAGTCTGGACTTCATAGGCTTGTGGCCACAAAAAAATAATACCTCCGAAAATAAATATTTTAGAACTTCACGAGTACCAATTTTATTGGTTATTTTGATCATGCAAGGGATTTCTCCTGGCTTGTACGCATTAGTCAAGATTATTCGCAGTTTACCACTTGTCATCGACAATTTGGCAGTGACGTTCAACTATACTAGTGCTACCTGCAAGATATTTCTATTTTGGTACAAACGCGAAGGTAAGAAATATTATTACAAAAATATCCAAACACATATTGCACTCTTGCAAATGACATCTCTCAATCAACTCTGCTGATTCCAATGGTCTCTACGAACACAAGCGATAGACTATCAGTTACAGTGAACGGATTTTAAATAGAGAATGACATATGAGCTAGCAATTTTTTATTCAAAAAAATTATCCGAGGAAGGTGGGGTCCGTGATCGTGAAATTTTTCACTAGATAAATGATAGATGTTCCTTATTACCCTTGTCGCTAAAGATTTTGAGGCTTGAGAGACTATGATTACATTCCACGATTTTTCAAAACTCTGAATCTCTGTATTGCACAATCAAGTTGGGAAGATATCACGGAAAAAACATACTGCTTATGACCCATGGTGATATTGCCTAACTTTTAATCTCAATGAAAAAAATATTAGATTTCCTATGCAAGAAAATCCTACCCAGTTACAAGCTCTTTTGCAATGAAATTCATAGGGCCCTCGACTAAACTATTTTTACATGAATTTTCTGGATCCTAAATATTTCTAATAATTCTATGCAGCATTGAAAAAAGCCCTACAAGATGTGGTTTTGGACTGGTCCACTCCAAAGTCACCCTGGGAATTATCAACGATGATGAAACAAGCCAAATGGAGCAGATATTGCACAATCACAGGCTACTTGCTCATGTTTTCATGCGTTTTCTCCTATTCCATTGCTGGAATATTCAATCAAAGCCTGCGTTTCATCAACAACATAACAGATCCTGGATACGAATCTGGACGTTACATGCCTCTTCAATCGTATTATCCTTATGACGTTTCAATTACTCCGTATTACGAAGTTACCTACGTAGTGCAATGCTGTACAATTGCAACATGTGGAATTGCTCTTGCGGTACCAGATAATTTATTTGGTGCATTGGTTTTTCATGCGACTGGGCAATGTGAAATCTTGACGTCTGAAATGAGTCATCTTATTGATGGTCTGAAAGAATCCAATGACGAGGGAAAGAATGATGATGAAATTTTCAAGTTTAGGATCCGTGAAGCTGTTAAGAAGCACATGTTGTTGATCAGGTATTTAAAAGTTAAAGCACATTGTCATTGGCCAACAAATCGCTTTTTAGTTGATGTGCCCATGATAAAGGAAGAGAACAGAGTGTCCAGATTTCGGAAAAACCTGGGAACTTTGAGTTTCTCGACATATAATTTCTTAGCAGTGAAGCAACCTTTACTTGAACCTTCGAAACATGTATTGCTTGCCCGTGAGAAGAGCTCAAGCCCGATTTTGTATCAGTCGTTGGTCGCGATAGTGTGGTTGTCGTCATATGACGACAACTTTGCTTGTTACGCAATTTCCGAATTAGGCCCGGAAATGAGTTGTGAGTCAAAATTCTTGAGTTAATAGACATAGTGGTAGAATAACAAAAGCAGTCATCAACACAAAAATTATGGAAAAAACTTTTGCTGTAATTCATGAGTCGTACCCTTACCAGCGCTACCCTAACAGTGTATATAACAATGGGTTATGAATAGAGACCACACCTCTGCAAAGCTCGCGATTCATATATTATATGCATTCAAGACAGTTTTCATCACTGGTATTTTAAGGGAAGGGAACGATTCTTCAGACCAGACCTCTAACTTTGAGGTCTGGTCTGAAGAATCGTGGGAGGCTGAAAATTTATACCCCCCTCATTCACTTTTTTTCAAAAGTAAAACTAGGCGAGTATGAGGTTTAGAAAAGAACCATTCATCTCCAGTACATCAAAACTTCAAATTTTATACGACATGGTTTAAACTCTTGGAAGGAATGAGATCTAAAAAAACCATGTCGAGTATTTTTTGAGCCGATTTGTCACGATCAACATATCATCACTGATAGAGACTAGAGCCACTTCCCTGCAATCAAATCTTTCTTTCACTTCATCCTAATGGTGGTGGTTTGACAATTTCTTACTAGCTAATTGTCGCTGAAATGACCCGAAGTTTAGGTGAGTAGAAGGGGTACAGGGGAATATCGAAATAGAGAAAATGTAACTGAATATGATATGAAATTTTAGTGAATCATCATGAAAACAAAATTAAACTCAGTTATATTTTCTCTATTTCGATATTCCTCTGTACCTCTTCTACTCACCTGAACTTCAGGTCATTTCAGCGACAATTAGCTAGTAAGAAATTGTCAAACCACCAGCATTAGGATGAATTGAAAGAAAGATTTGATTGGAGGAAAGTGGCTCTAGTCTCTATCAGTGATGATATGTTGATCGTGACATATCGGCTCAAAAAATACTCGACATGGTTTTTTTAGATCTCATTCCTTCCAAGAGTTTAAACCATGTCGTATAAAATTTGAAGTTTTGATGTACTGGAGATGAATGGTTCTTTTCTAAACCTCATACTCGCCTAGTTTTACTTTTGAAAAAAAGTGAATGAGGGGGGGGGGATATCTCACTCCTTGGTTATAAAAATCAAGGGTAGCCACAAATTTTCCAAGCACTTGTCCCCACCGCACTTGAGAATTTCTTACAAACGGCTCCGTCATTTTTTCCATAAAAATACACTACTATCAGTGTATATTTTGTTCAGTTCAATCTGGAGAGCCATGCAGCTACAGGCAAGAGCAATATTGCGGAGCCGCGACGAACACACAAAACACAACAAAGCAGACGAATCTCTCCTCCCTGTCCTTCTCGCATGGCGCTTTGATCTTTACGTCACCTCTAGTCGTGGCTAGTTTCGAGTATCCACATCTGATGCAATAATTATAGATTCGAGGAATTCAGATAATTCGAAAATTCATTTATCCGCAATAACAAACTAGCTGGTCGGTGCCCGCGTTGCCCGGTGTTGCCCGGTACGCATTGCAAGCAATCAGACTGCCGTCGGACCAGGAAGATCTTGCGCACGCGCTTCTATCTCTCTCTCTCTTCCTCTTCCTGCCAACACATGTGTAGCAGAGATCGTTTCGATATTTCTCGAGTCGAAGTGCGGGACTGGAGAAGTCGAACTGAGATGTAAAACGAAGGCATGAATTTTGCGGTGCTGAATAAAACGCGTCCAGTGCTCGGATTGAGAAAATAATTATACAGAACTCTGAATCGCTTCAGAAAGGCTTTACTAAAGCATTGCAGAGCTCTATGAGCAACGTTTAGAGGTTAATAATCCAAGTAGAAAAAAAGTGTGAGGTTAAAAAACCCCAATTCAAAGTATAGATAGGCACAGCGCCTCGCTCGATTTTTCGTCTGCTCATACTCGCCAGCGAGGTGCTGCCGCGCCTCTTGATTTGGACGTATTTTATCGACCAAAAATCGTCTTAGTCAGCTTTCGGGAGAAAATTTTTTGACCATTTTTATATTCTGGATCGCACTCCCCCCCCCCCCTTAACAAATCGCTGAACCTACACGATATTATGTTCAAAACTATGGAAAGTACTCCCAAAACAATTGCAGACTGATTGGTCAAGTGTTGTAGGACTAGTTCAATTGTTTCGGTTCGAAATTTTGAATTTTCGTATTAAAGTGCCTCAGAGCTCAAAATACGCTGCTAAATGAGATTAGCAGAATGCTTTCTCTTAGCGAAATAGTTTAAGAGGTTCACTGAAACTAATGAGAAATTTGCAAAACTGATCAAATTCCAAAATGATGATTGGGATTCCTACAAAATAGTTATATTTTTCAATCTAATTTGATTGCATTTCATATCACACTCACGATGTAGAGGGAGATATGAGGATAAAATGAATATTAGCTGCAATTTGCTTCTAATATTTTGGGTTATTATTACGAGATTCACTTTTAGGGGAATTAAGATGACTTAAACTGGGGTTTTTCATGGAAGATATGTAGTCTGGTTGAGGGAAAATTTCGATACAGTTGGTGAGAAGATCATAAAAATGGATTTTTTAAAATAAATTTGGATTTTTCGGGAATAAATTGGATTTTGAATGTATTTAAAAGGATTTTGATAAATTCGGTATCAACTAATCGACTTAGAACGATGAAAAAGTATAAACTTAGTTGAGTAAAATTTGTATATATTAGTTTAGGGGGTGTGTAATAGCGGAAAATGAATTTTAGATGCGATTTCCTTCTAATATTTTGAGTTATTATAAGGATATTGCCTTTTAGGGGAATTCAGATGACCTGAACTAGGGTTTTCCATGGAATATATGTAGTATGGTTGAGGGCAAATTTTAATATAGTTGGTGTAAGGATTATAAAAATGGAGTATTTTGAAAAAATTTGGATTTTTCGGGAATAAATCGGATTTTGAATGTATTAAAACGGATTTTGAGGAAATTCGGTATCAACCAATCGATTTAGAACGATGAAAAAATACTAACTTAGTTGAGTAAAATTTGAATAAAGTAATTTAGAGGAGAGATATGAGGAAAGTATGAATACTGAAGAAAATATTTTTGTTTATTTTGAGTTATTTTTTTGAGGAAAATAGTTATCGGGATTTGGGCTACCTGAAGTGAGGTTTTTTTAGCAAAACGTGTAATTTGGTTAAAACAGAATTTCGATAGAATAGGTCTAAACATGCTCAAATTGCTGTTTTTGTTGGAAATTTTGGTTTTTTTATAAAAATTTACGTTGATGGAGTTTGAATGGAATTTCGGTATTAACCAAAAGATAGATTGAGCCAAGAAAACCATAGCCTAGGTAATCAAAATTGGGGTAAGGTGAAGTTAGAAAGAAATATTTTAGTATGAAAGTACACAATTTCAGCGATTTTACCTCAAAAAACGTTTAAATCAGATTCGATTTGGAGAGGAGACCAGACAAATCACTGGTCTCATCTCTGAGTGATTCTCTACAACTTGTAGAAAAGCAAAAATCGATAAAGTGGAGTGTAGAAGAGAAAGCGTGGCGCAAAAAAAACAACACACATACACACACCCCTACTGAAAATATCCGAGTCAGTCACCAAGTCGGCGAACGGAGTCGGTGACCGAGTCGGTAATCTGAGACAGTCACCGAGTCTGTGGCATAATCATGATTTTGTACAATGACCGAGTCGGTGGCAGAGTCGGTGGGTGAGTGGTTCAAAATTCCCGTACTTTTTTAGCGATAGCATCACCATATCAATCATCGCTCAAAAATGGATTTTCAAATATTTTGCCCTGGAATAAATCTGCGCAGTACAAGGATTTAAATTTCGTACATTCCCAGTGTTTGTCTCCAACAATGAGTTCAATGAGAACGTTCCCAAATTTCATGTTAGTAATTCATGATTGTTCTCAGCGTGTGACCAGTTTCCATCCTTGTACTAGTTTATTGAAAAAATTTGAGGAGGGCGAACAATGTTTATTCAAGCTTTGGAATGGCTCAATATTAGGAGCTGCAAATCTTTCTTCACTCAAATGAACTGCATTTTTCTACATCATTTCCAGTAAGCAATTCTCCAAATATTGAAGATTTGATGCAAAAATTACTCCTAGATGGAATGTTCAAAAAGGATTTGGACTTGTACATAATTAAAATCAAAGTCGAACCGTCCCACAGGGTTGAACCAAAACTGATCGTAAGTCGAAATATCTATCATAATGATCAGATCCTTGTTCAGATTAAGAAAAAGGCAAAAATGTGATTATTCATCATAGTCAGGCTCAATATTAGTTGTAGTGTGATGATAAATTTGAAGAAAGAGCTAGCGAATATTACCTTATTTCCTCCAGCCTTACCCATATGGATGGAGTGAATAATAGGGGGAAAAATCAGTAATATGCGCACAATGGACATTCTTAAGTTGAAAAATAGACATTTTTGGAAGTGAATCAACCAACTGTTGAGATACACATCCATGGATCACACATTTATTTTCTCCCCTGAAAATGGGATGCATCACACTAACAGCTTTTGGAAAGCAAAATAGGGAATTCATGCAAGATGGATGAATTCATTACTGCAATATAATTAGAATTTAGGGTGCGAATACTTAGAGAATTAACATCTAAGCGCCTCATGTAGTTTGTCCCACAGACAGTCTTGTCCATAACACTTCCGAGTCTTCTTTCAAGGGTGTACACTATTCATTGTATTGGTGTCAGATTCAAAAGATTGATCCATAGGGCCTGAATCTTTTAACAGAGCCACTTCAAACTATCAGAAGGTATTTGAACTTGTTGATCATGTTGGTCGATTTGATCTAGGTGTGGCAGGAATGTGGTTGCAGCGTAGATGTTAGAGAAGTTGATGAAACTAATGCTCATGTTCCAAATATACCACTGCATTTCACAAGGGACACTGATCAAGAAGCCACATGAATATCCTGCAACTGTAATCAACAAGAACCGTCATCTGAGTAAGCATGGTGCAAGATCCAACGAGGAAAACCACTACCAATACTAACCATGCAAGTTGCCAGACAAAGTAGAACATACGCCCGATAATGGCACTCAAAAATTATATTGATATCTCATCATCCAAATGAGGATATAAATGGGTGACTTACATAGCATATGATAGGTGGTGATAGCCAGAAGACTGTGGTGACTATGGCTTTGCATACTCATGGCGACACCAGTCTTCCTGAAACTGAAAATTCATCTATACACAAAGGGCCAGGCTCTTTGATCAAAAACATTCACTAGAAATATTCAATGAGACAACTTATCTGATGCACAAGTCCATATTATACGTTGGCGGTTGGCAGAGGTTATTTGTCCACACCAGTGCGTGTGAAATTATTCGCACCACGTTCATCAGATTTATTCCTAGAATAGCAAAATCACAGTTCTCCTTCAGAAACCGAGTTATAACTACAAACGCGTCGGAAAATCCAGGAAAATACACAACGGTTCCCTCGGCGCTGCAGAAATGCATGGGTTGAAGCCACGCGGTCCGAGCCCTACATCGGAGCTGTAACGGCTATTCAGTTAATCAGATGGAGTATTCACTGAAAGATCAATTTTATGAAATATCTAAAGAGTGCTTCAATTGCTCTATCTATTCAATTGAAATTATGAATTGTTCTCTCATGTAATATCCACTCGCGTCGTGTGCTCGTGTGCAGCAACTGCGGCTAGAGATATCTGGAAATTCCGTGTGAGAACAATTGATTATTTCAATAGAATAGAGGGAACAAATTAGGGAATATTCAAGTCTATCCTAAAATTGTTAACTTTTGATCATCCACATCTGAATTCCTAGGCAGCCGTTGGAGCTCCGATCAGTAGTTTAGACCAGAATTTCAGACCGCATGGCGAACTGACTTTTGCATTTCTGCAGCACCGAGGGAACCGTTGTGTATTTTCCTGGATTTTCCGACGCGTTTGTAGTTATAACTCGGTTTCTGAAGGAGAACTGTGATTTTGCTATTCTAGGAATAAACGCACTGGTGTGGACAAATAACCTCTGCCAACCGCCAACGTATAATATGGACTTGTGCATCAGATAAGTTGTCTCATTGAATATTTCTAGTGAATGTTTTTGATCAAAGAGCCTGGCCCTTTGTGTATAGATGAATTTTCAGTTTCAGGAAGACTGGTGTCGCCATGAGTATGCAAAGCCATAGTCACCACAGTCTTCTGGCTATCACCACCTATCATATGCTATGTAAGTCACCCATTTATATCCTCATTTGGATGATGAGATATCAATATAATTTTTGAGTGCCATTATCGGGCGTATGTTCTACTTTGTCTGGCAACTTGCATGGTTAGTATTGGTAGTGGTTTTCCTCGTTGGATCTTGCACCATGCTTACTCAGATGACGGTTCTTGTTGATTACAGTTGCAGGATATTCATGTGGCTTCTTGATCAGTGTCCCTTGTGAAATACAGTGGTATATTTGGAACATGAGCATTAGTTTCATCAACTTCTCTAACATCTACGCTGCAACCACATTCCTGCCACACCTAGATCAAATCGACCAACATGATCATTAAGTTCAAATACCTTCTGATAGTTTCACTCCATCCATATGGGTAAGGCTGGAGGAAATAAGGTAATATTCGCTAGCTCTTTCTTCAAATTTATCATCACACTACAACTAATATTGAGCCTGACTATGATGAATAATCACATTTTTGCCTCTTTCTTAATCTGAACAAGGATCTGATCATTATGATAGATATTTCGACTTACGATCAGTTTTGGTTCAACCCTGTGGGACGGTTCGACTTTGATTTTAATTATGTACAAGTCCAAATCCTTTTTGAACATTCCATCTAGGAGTAATTTTTGCATCAAATCTTCAATATTTGGAGAATTGCTTACTGGAAATGATGTAGAAAAATGCAGTTCATTTGAGTGAAGAAAGATTTGCAGCTCCTAATATTGAGCCATTCCAAAGCTTGAATAAACATTGTTCGCCCTCCTCAAATTTTTTCAATAAACTAGTACAAGGATGGAAACTGGTCACACGCTGAGAACAATCATGAATTACTAACATGAAATTTGGGAACGTTCTCATTGAACTCATTGTTGGAGACAAACACTGGGAATGTACGAAATTTAAATCCTTGTACTGCGCAGATTTATTCCAGGGCAAAATATTTGAAAATCCATTTTTGAGCGATGATTGATATGGTGATGCTATCGCTAAAAAAGTACGGGAATTTTGAACCACTCACCCACCGATTCTGCCACCGACTCGGTCATTGTACAAAATCATGATTATGCCACATACTCGGTGACTGTCTCAGATTACCGACTCGATCACCGACTCCGTTCGCCGACTTGGTGACTGACTCGGATATTTTCAATAGGGACACACAGACACAGACAAAGGGCCGGAGAGATGAGTCACTGGGGGGTTTTCGAGGATTATAAGGAGAAAAGTGTTACTTACAATCGTTAGATTTTGGCGAGAGGAATAAGATGGTTGAAGCACTTTTGTGATAAGATGAATTATGTTGAAGAAAATATTGAGTTGAATGGAAAAATTGATCAAAAATTTGCTGTGTCGAAAACAAAGCTTTCTCTTTAGAGAAAGCAAAATATCGATTATTTCCAAAGATTACAAAAATACTTTTTTTAGATCTGAAAATCACATCAAATTAGGATAGCAAAGATTGCAAAAGTCGCCATTTGTTTTAAAAATGAGACGTAAATACATACATATTTTTTTGACTATAATATTTCTTGATTTTTTCCATTTCTTCATTACTATCCCAAAGTAATTTTTAATCTTAACAGAAAGTATTCCAATGACTTCCCAAAATAATTAATATCTATCGAGTTTTGAGGCATTTTAACAAGATTATTCACGGCTTTGACCGGAAAAAATGGAACTAACGAGGAGAGCATCAGGTCTGAAGAACCCGGATCTTGATGAAAGTCTGGGGATTATCTTGTTTTGGTGGAAAATGAAGGTATCTCCAAGGGCTTAATCCCGTGGGTCTTCTATCCCGAGATACAGGTATGGAGGTAAGCATTGTTAGTATATCTATATTTGTGTATTTTTAACACGGGCCTATGTGGACCATATTAATCCCCATAGCTGTATCTTGGAACAGGAGGCCCATTGGACTTAGCCTTTGGAGATACCTTCATTTTCCACCAAAACAAGATGACCCCCAGAGTTTCATCAAGATCCGTGTTCCGCAGACCTGATGCTCTCCTTGTAAGTAGTCCTACATTTGACAAATCGGCCTGAAATTTTAATATGGGCAAACTATTCATGGTTCTGAAGAAAATGGTTTAGTGATCCGTTAAAAAGAGGGTGTTGATCAGATAGAATTATATTTTTTCTTGAGATAAAATTTGCCGGATGTATCAACGGCTAACATTTCTCGTTGAACTCAAGTTTCACGATAAGATTGTACATGCTCTGAGCCGCAAGCGTGAATATTTCGGTATTTCCAAAACCTTATTGAAGTGAGGTATAGTATACGCCTCGCGCCGAAGCTGACCTTCGAGATCTGTTTTACGAGCGCTCTCGGCTCTCGGCATCCTGGCACTTGACATTTTATCCCTTATTAGCCTGACTGTTTTTCTCAACAAATTCAGTGCCTCTATATGTATCAAGGAATTTTAGAATCTTCTAGAACTCACATACATGTATCTATATACAACTCTTCCACCTCCTTAAGTGAATCGCCCCAGAGGGGCGGCATATGTGACTCCATGAAGCCATCGGTAGGCTTACTGCCGTCGAACAGAACGGTTGTATTCTTTCGTAAAATCGGCATATATATATATACGTATATATGAGTGTGTTATATCATTTCGTACAATCTCTCGCATTCAAACGCATCGATTTCCTCAAACGAAAAATTTCACACCGGCTTAATTTTCGGTGTGTTACATCGCTAAAGAACGGTGCAATTTTTTAGAGGGCGCGATCCAAAACATGAAAATTATCAGAAGAAATTTTTCTCGAAAACTAACTCCTATCGGTTTATAAATGATTGACACCTAGAGAATTTCTGCTATGCTGGCTCCAAAAAAAATCGCTAATTTTTTTAACTGAGATAACGTCGAAGCACATCTAGTCGCGGCCATGATAAAATTTTTTTGAAGTCGATCGGATGACAACTGCGACTGTAGCTGTTATCAGAATGTAAAAAAACGCGGGTATAAGGCCAATTTCAGAGGTAGCTCGACTTTGGGATGCTACAGCTCTGCCAAAAAAATTCTGGGGCGCTGCAAAAAATCTAGGTGATAGAGATTTGGTTCCCTCATAGCGTCCAACAACAATCAGCCAAAAAAATTAATAACTTTTGGAGATAATCCAGTTATTGTTATCTCGGGATCTATTGAGGTTGAAGACTTGATTCAAAAACAGAAAAATCATAAAAAAATTCTGGATGTCAAGTACGAAAATTCAATATGAGATTTTAAATAAACAAACGCGTGGCAAGGTCGCGAAGTTGAAAGAAAATTAAAGTTTGCGCCTATTGTGAGGCTTTTATTGTCTTTTACAGCCGGGGCCTGTAAAATCGGCGATGGGCAAGACTACCTGACCGCGGACCATAAAAGTCGTAAAGTTGCGGTCTCGGAGTCAATTAGGGTACCATCAGTCTGCTTCGGCTGCAATAATGAAGCTGAATTTTCAACAAAGAGAGCAATAAAACTATTTCGAACGCGATTTGGGCCTCGCGTTACAAATATCGCCGATTCATCGATGAAGCATTGTCAATGATGAGTCGAACAGTATATATCAATGACGCGTGTGTGCAGGTGTCTTTCTCTCTCTCAGAGTTTCGCAATATCTGCATGTAAGTATTCTTTGGCGGATCCTTCAAATGATTGATAATATACAATCAATACTTTATCCACATGATTCCGATGTGAAACAGTTGGATATCATCCGTATTGATAAGATGACAATCAACAGTTGAATGATTTTACCATCATCTTGTTCGACCGCTCATTTATAGCATCATAGAAATGAATGTATGTCGTGTTATTGCGCGTTTCGTCCAATCAATAATTATCAGTCAACGATCGAACAAGATAATAGTAAAATCATTCAACTGTTGATTATCATCTTATCATGCGGATGATATCCAACTCTTTCACCATCGGCATCATGTGGATGAAGTATCGATTGTATATTATCAATCATTTAAAGGAACGGCCAAAGAATACTTACATGCAGATATCGCGAAACACCGAGAGAGAGAGAGAGAGAGACCTGCACATACGCGTCATTGATATACTGTTCGACTCATCATTGACAATGCTTCACCGATGTATCGGCGATATTTGTAACGCGAGGCCCAAATCGCGTTCGAAATAGTTTTATTGCTCTCTTTGTTGAAAATTCAGCTTCATTATTGCAGCCGAAGCAGACTGATGGTACCCTAATTGACTCCGAGACCGCAACTTTACGACTTTTATGGTCCGCGGTCAGGTAGTCTTGCCTATCGCCGATTTTACGGGCCCCGGCTGTAAAAGACAATAAAAGTCTCACAATAGGCGCAAACTTTAATTTTCTTTCAACTTAGCGACTTTGCCACGCGATTGTTTATTTAAAATCTCATATTGAATTTTCGTACTTGACATCCAGAATTTTTTTATGATTTTTCTGTTTTTGAATCAAGTCTTCAACCTCAATAGATCCCGAGATAACAATAACCGGATTATCTCCAAAAGTTATTAATTTTTTTGGCTGATTGTTGTTGGACGCTATTCGGGAACCAAATATCTATCACCTAGATTATTTGCAGCGCCCCAAAATTTTTTTTGGCAGAGCTGTAGCATCCCAAAGTCGAGCTACCTCTGAAATTGGCCTTATACCCGCGTTTTTTTACATTCTGATAACAGCTACAGTCGCAGTTGTCATCCGATCGACTTCAAAAAAATTTCATCATGGCCGCGACTAGATGTGCTTCGACGTTATCCCAGTTAAAAAAATTAGCGATCTTTTTTGGAGCCAGCATAGCAGAAATTCTCTAGGTGTCAATCATTTTTAAACCGATAGTAAGCCATCATTTTTAGATCGAATATTACGCCCAAATACAGTACCCTCCAAAATTAATGGATAATGGATAGTCTCAGTCAATCAATAATATTTCCGACCCAGTTGGTCGTACGGCAATTTTGAAAGAAACATCTTAAAGATCAGAAAAAAAAACCTATCGATTCATGTATTTCAAACATTTTCCCCTCATTTTTCAAGTTGCCTCAATCGACAGTGGAAAATGAAAAAAATTATCCATAAATCAATCACTCATAACTTTGACGGGAGTAATCCGACCATGAAAATTCAAACGGGATTTTGTAGATCGTCAAAAAATCTACAAGTTTTGTTCTATGAAAAATTTTCGTGCGACCCTTCCCTTGTAAGCTACGAGCTTGGGAAGGGAAAATTGTTCAGAAAAATCTGCATATCGAAGAGGCGGCCGGCCCTGGTAGAAATGTGACCGATTTTTTTGGCCACCTATGCAATATATAGATATAGTAGCGATGCAATTAGGTCAAACTTATCCAGTTTTTGGCCAAAAAATGCTCACAATTTCTACATAGGGGTTCACTCGGCTTCGCGTATTCGTAAAAAATTGTACTTCAAAACTGAGGTCAAAAACATTTTTTGTTACATGGTTTTGACGTGAAATTCTCTCATCTTTTCGACTTTGCCCTCGGGTTTTCACTTACATGCAAACCACGGCTCTTTTTTGAACATTAATGCACGAGAAATCATCAATTCACGAGGTAATTCTAGTAATGAGACCACTATATCGTAAAAATCCGTAGATTCAACTCAAGACCGAACAGGTAAACTTTGATGGGTTGGAAATCTCACGCCCATGATATTGAATTTGGGAAAGAGCTGTATCAAGCAGGTGTATCATCGAAAATCTTTTCTCGGAGTCGAGGTCGAGTTAGCGATTTAAGATCGCAGCTCTACAATTATGATCCAAAAATACTACAACCCTTCTGTATATGCTATGAAAATCCAAATTAGAATTGATCACCAATTTCGCTCGTATCACTATATTTGTAGATCGTCATTTTGACAGAAAAGAGAGGTTATAAAAGTGAAATAGTTCAGATTTTCACTATCGGCAATTGAGTGAATCAGAATACTCTTCCATTTTGTACCCTAACTATGATATAGCTTCTTTCTTAGTTCAATATTATGAGCATGAGATTTCCAACCCATCAGAGTTCACCAGTTCGGTCTTGAATTAGATTTACAGATTTTCACGTAACAGTGGTCTCATTACTAGAATTACCCCGTGAATTGATGATTTCTCGTGCATTAATGTTCAAAAAAGGCCCGTCGTTTGCATGTAAGAGAGAATCCGAGGGCAAATTCGAAAAGCTGAGGAAATTTTACGTCGGAATCATGTGACAAAAAATTAAATACCAGGAAAAAGTCAGGAAAAGAACAGAAAACAAGGCGCTCAACGAATGTATGAGGGAAATGGACACAAATGAATGGAGACAAACGAACTGGGGGAAAGAAATGGAAGAACTACTACAAAAAGGAGATCTGGGCAGTTGGGGAAGGCAGGCAAGAGAAGACATGGGCAAGGACTCGATAGGAGAGTGGAGAAGCAGCTATAAAGAGAAGATAGAAGAGGAAAGGAGGAAGAAAATCATGGAATCAAGATCAGCTAGAGAATACCAGAGATGGCTGTTGGAAGAAAGACCAAACTACCTCGACATCACAGGACACAAAGAATTGATCAAAATGATCGCAAGGTTTAGATGCGGAAATGAGTGTCGAGGAGGAAGATACTGGGAAACACAAGAGAACAGAAGGTGTAGGGTATGTGAATGGGGAGAAAAAACCTGGGAGCACGTCAAAGAAGAATGCTCTACAAGGACCGAGCTAACAGACCAAGAAATAATGACAAGAGGAGGCAAGGGAGTTGAATGGATGAGACAAGTCTACGAAAGAAGGAAAATCTGAGAAGACAAGAAAGACGACAAGAGCAGGCAAGAAGTGTAATTAAGAAGAAAGAAGAGAGAAGAATCCACAATAATCTCTGTCGAATGCATATGTATTACGAATAGCAGTTTTGAAAATTTTTTATTCCAGGCATCAAGAGATGAAAATAAATGAGATTCGAATGAAGTCAAACCAACCTATGTATCCCGGTCTGGAAATCATTATCGGTAGAATAAAAAAAATAAAACAAAAAATGTTTTTGACCTCATATTTGAAGTACAATAATTTACGAATACGCGAGCGAGTACACCGACCACCGCTTCGATATGCAGACTTTTCTGAACAATTTTCCCTTCCCAAGCTCGTAGCTCACAAGGGAAGGGTCGCACGAAAATTTCTCATGGAACAAAACTTGTAGATTTTTTGACGATCTACAGAATCCCGTTTGAATTTTCATGGTCGGATTACTCCCGTCAAAGTTATGAGTGGTTGATTTATGGATAATTTTTTTCATTTTTCACTGTCGATTGAGGCAACTTGAGAAATGAGTGGAAAATGTATGAAACACGTAAATCGATAGATTTTTCCCCGATCTTTAAGATGCTTCCCTCAAAATTACCGTACGACCAACTGGGTCAGAAATATCGTTGATTGACTGAGACTATCCATCATCTATTAATTTTGGAGGGTACTCTATGAATTTCCAGACCCCCACAATTTAAAAATTTTTTAGGTCAGACTTCGAAGTTAATGTTGCCCCTCCTCTCAAAAGACGAGAAATTGCGTCCATTAAATCAGAAATGTTGATTCAAAACTTATTCCTGGGCCTGATTCGTAAGTTGCATACAATGTAAGTCCTGGTCATAGCCACAACCACGACCACGACACAACGGCTATAAATTCGGGCTATAGAATCCAAGACTTTTCACAAAGAATTGCAACTCACATCTGACAGCTTCCTCAGAATAAGAAGATTATCATGGGGAATTTGAGCCTTCGAGGTTTTCTGGTATTTAGACAACCTGAAAAATAGAGAGTCCTCAGAATGAGAAGATTATTCAGGAAAACCGAGCCTTCGAGGTTTCTTCTGGTATAAGAACAACCTGAAAGATAGAAAAAAATTTTATGTCTTCATGAAAACTCGAACGTCAATCGAGGACCTACAATTATATGAAATATGTCGGCAATAAGATATAGACCTAAATAGAATACAAAAAAAAACTTTCAGATCTACTCGGAACGTCAAAAATATCTACGACAACGTAATACTAGCACAGGTGACTTTCTTCTTATTGATTGCATGTTGTTGGGGATATGGAACGCTGATGGTAAATAATTCTGCACGATTTCTTTAATTCTGTCAGCATTGAGAAGGGTTGCTGATTCATTTCAACTTTTACAGTCTTACAGTGACGTCGTAGGTAACAATACATTAGTACAAACAACTATTTTGGCCCAAGTTACGATGATGTCGATGTTTCATATGTTCGTTTATTGCGTTTCTAGTGAGAAACTTGCAAACCAGGTAAACTACTCTAAGGAATTCTGTGGAAACTCAACTATACACTCAGAAGCAACAAATACCCTATCCATATATATTAAATCATAAAGGCGTTCTATTATCATTCAATTTCATAGACTGACTCGTGAATTCTTATTTGGGACACATCTCCAAGATTTGCTCTGAAAAATTCACAAAGTGATCGAAGCTAAGAGGAGAATGCGCACATACATGTGTATTCCTTTTGGGAACATATTTTTCCGCCTGGAAAACTAAACAGCTCTGATTTTATTTTTGATGAAATTTTTATAGTATTGCCAGGTTAGAAATGACAAAAATCTCTGTTTCGTGCGTCTTTTGACATGACCCGACCATTCAGGATCTATACTCTTATTAATTGACGGAACGGAAAGAATTTCTCATTGAATTAATCACTGCCTCTGTGAAACTGATTCGTCAAAACACTGGATCCTTAATTTACTAATTGTCTCAATACACTATGAGTCAAATACTGATAAATATATATTACAGAGCATGGAGATCGCACATACGATTTATGGAAGTGATTGGTACTTAATACCAGCCAAGTATCGTCTAGATTTGAAACTAATTATTCTTCGATCTCAAAGTCCACTTCAACATACTGTTGCAGGAAGAGTAAACTTGAATTTAAATACATACCTCGCTGTAAGTTGATGGCATACACTCAATCGTTTCTGAAGATGATTATACTTCAATAATAATGATTCATCGAAAAATCACGGACAAAAAGTTCATGATCCATGAGCTGTTACATCTTTCAACTTTCAGATTTTGAGAACTTCTTGGGGATACTTATCAATGCTTTTTGCAGTGAGCTAATCACGATTGCCATCAGGACTTAGAATTCCAAAGAGTATCTCAAAGTCATTCCAAAGAGGATCAAAATGAGATGTCACGATAGTCATTAGGGAAAAATGGGATATTTTAACTAATAGATCATAGTTCAAATAGTATTCACTGGTGCAAAATAAAAAGTGCTTCGATGATATTGATGCGGCTATGTACAGTTAGCTTCATCTGTTCTACATCAAAGACTTTCAAAGTGAAGTCATGATGAGGAGAGTAGCAGCCCAAATATAGACACTTCAAATTTGACGAGATACAACTTCATCTCAAAAAAGTAGAAAATATTTCGAAAGTTCAGTGTTTGAAAGATATGGAGCAAGCACACCACAACTTCAAGTGGATGCAATGATCATGAAAGCCCACAGGGCGTACAGTGGCCTAATAGTCGAGTGAGTAAGCCCCGAAAATACGCTTCCTTTTCGGAGTAACCGGCGAAACTCTTCCAAACCCTCCAAACTTGGGCTCAAATGATAGGTGGCACATCCAATAATCGATATTGATAAGAATTATTGTTCAAAAATTGGGGGTAGGCATAAATAAACAATAAAAAAATGCATTTCCGTCCTTTTCTCGGTTTTTTCATTATAAGTCGGAAAATATTGGTTTTTCGAGAAAACTTGTTCAGAGGTAATTTGTAGATCTCCAAACGGTCTACAAGATTTGTTCATACATTTTTTACCGTAAAATGCGTATTTTTGGAGTTATTCTTGATTTAAGTTATAGTCGAATTTGTTTAAATAAATTTGCCAAAATTGTTTATAACGGGTACAAGTTATTTTTCCCAGGTAATTGAGTCAATTTTGAAGAGAAAAGGTCTCTTGGTATTTTTTCTTAAGTTTGATCGTTTCCGAGTAATGAGAAAAGCAAATTTCGCGACTTCTGACCCTTAATGCGGTGCTTTCATGACAGCACTTTGACTTGGAAGTTGCGAAATCTGCTTTTTCTCATTACTCGAAAACGATCAAACTTGGGAAAAAATACCAAGAGACCTTTTCTTTTCAAAATTGACTCAATTACCTAGAAAAAATAATTTGAGCCCGTCATAAACAATTTTAGCGAATTTATTTGAACAAATTCGATTATAACTTAGATCAAAAATAACTCCAAAAGGATGCATTTTACGGGGGAAAATGTCTGAACCAATCTTGCTCGCTTGCAGATCGTTTAGAGATCTACAAATTACCTCAAGTTTTCTCGAAAAACCAATATTTTCCGACTTATAATGAAAAAACCGAGAAAAGGACGGAAAATGCATGTTTTTATTGTTTATTTATGCCTACCCCCAATTTTTGAACAATAATTCTTATTAATATTGATTGTTGGATGTGCCACCTATGATTTGAGCCCAAATTCTGAGGGTTTGGAAGAATTTAGCCGGTTAGTGAACGAATTCAGGAGCTTACTCACTTGACTATAACATTGCAACATTTTGACAATAATAATCACGAATATTTTGTTTATCGCAGTCGCAATAATGCTTGAAATCTTTCACAACAAATACATTCGTTTGTTTTTCCACGTCATCAACACCTAAAGTAAGTTAGCATGACGTTTTCCTGAATGCAATATTCCTCTTCGATATTTTCGAAAAAAATCACATTTTGACACCAACTTTTCTCCACAATTTTTTCTTCGGGTACCAGTAACTATCGTGCTTATCTCGTAGACTATTTCCTCGCTTCCCAAGAGGTGAACATTTTTCAAACTCATGCAAAAGCTTGCAATCTTTCACAACAAATACATTCGTTTGTTTTTCCACGTCATCAACACCTAAAGTGAGTTAGCAAACGTTTTCCTGAATGCAATATTCCTCTTTGATATTTTCGAAAAAAATCACATTTTGACACCAACTTCTCTCCACAATTTGTTTTCTGGGGCCAGAAACTATCGTGCTTATCTCGTAGACTATTTCCTTGCTTCCCAAGAGGGTGAACATTTTTCAAACTCATGCAAAAAAAAAATAGTAGGTATATTTCGCCCAACTAAAAAAACAGAAACAGAATAACGTGCTAGCTCCAACTTGAGATTGACCGGACGATTGCGAATGATTTAATATGACTGAACTGAATCTACTTATGAACGATCAGTGACTAGCAAAAGTTTATTGATCGATTGACGTTAGGCTATACTTTTTAGGGTTGGACAAAAGGAATTGCTTCCGTCTCAAAGTAGACCCGGTTGACGGTACAGCAGCTAGTTACAATAATATAATGTTCATTCGCAGTGGTGTGTCTGACAAATATTATTAACCGAATATTGGCATTGAGTCAAAATCTAGCCCCTATACAGATAAACAAGTTGTTGTCAATGCAATTGAATTTACCTTAGGCTATAGGAATTACCTGTTGCTTGTAGTGGAACCGTTGCTCTTTCTTTGGTTAACTTCGTGAAAAATCGAATTCCACTTACTTTTGTACATGTTTGTAGAAAACATTTCCTCATACAGCAAAACCTTTTCAAGTCACGAACCTCTTGGTTCCTGAAAGAACGTTTCACTTAGTGAGTGGTTTCACATACGGAACGTGAAAAATATGCAGCAAAATCAAATGGTTCATGAATATTATTGCAATTGCAGGGGTGATTCCAGTAGATATGGAGGTATTCTCTTGGGTTTTAGTGATACTTATGCAATTCAAGACTGATACATTACATTCGATTCAGAATTCTTGAGGAAATCCATCAGAGCTTCAGCTCAAGTGGCATGGTTCGAAATAATCAAAATCTTACTGAATGGAGCGACGGTACCATGAAAACTCAGCTTCAGATTCTTGACACCCAGTTATAGATATTTGCGAGATTTTGCCGCACGACCAAGCGGACGATGGATCGATTTTTTCACTAGCATAGTTGCGAATAGATACACTGCCGGTCAAAAGTTTCAGGACACCCCAAATTTTTTTTCCCCAATCTTGTGAGTGGGACAACTAGGCCCCACTTGACCGACAAGGGTCCTATCAGGACTTATTTGAAAGGTCATCTGACGTACTATGAGATGGTATTATTCATTTTCATCAGTACGGATCTGTATCTTCCGAATTCGAGCTTGAAAAAGTGCCAATTTCGATGATTTTTGGAAGAATATTCTGGCTCGAGTAGTTCGAAAGCACGGGGATATTCTGGAAAGGATTTCAAAAGACCTGAAAAGACAAGTCTAAAGCTTCAAAATCCGTTTTCCGATTTCCTTCTACGTTATACTTCTACTCCGAGCTATGACGTTTTCTGCGAAGAAACATTTTTCGCAAAAACTAACACCTAAATTCGTAAAAGACAGACAAATGCGGTTTGAGGAGAATGTAATCGCTGATCCTGGTATCTATCTTCAATATTATGATCAAGAGAACGAGAAACCTTTGGAGCATGCCCCAAAAAGTGAATTTTTTCGTCATTTTTAATGAGGGTGCTACTTTTTTCGGAAATACTCTCCTCAGAGAAAATGTCATAGCTCGGAGTAGGAGTAACGTAAAAGGGACGTTCAAAAACGGATTTCAAAGCTCTAGACTCATTTATACTTTCAGGTCTTTTAAGATCCATTTCAAATTATTCCTATGCTTCCGAGCTACCGGAGCCAGTAAATTCTTTCAAAAATCATCAAAGTTTGCACTTTTTCAAGCTTAAATTGGGAAGATCCAGATTTGTACTGATAAAAATGAATAATGCCATCTTACAGTACATGGAAAGACCCTCAAAATGAGCCCTAATGGAGTCTCTTCGGCCAAGTAGAGCCTAGTAGTTCCACTTGCAAAATTGAGGGAATATATTTCGGGGGTCTTGAAACTTTTGACCGGCAGTGTATGATCATGGCAATCACGCCCCTTTACGAATTTTTCTGGAAATGGTTGAGACAATTATGGCCCTTTCAAAATCCTCTGCTGCAATCACGCCCCTTTACGAAATTTTCTGGAAATGGTTGAGACAATTATGGCCCTTTCAAAATCCTCTGCTGCAATCACGCCCTTTTTGGATTTTTCTTCTGAAGTTGAGCCCTTTTTAAAATTTCCTACCACAATTACACGCCCTTTTCGATCCATGGTGGTTTTAAAGGTTTTTTGAAAAACGAGTTTGATGGGGTCCTGTTAGATCATCATGGTTGGAAGGTTCAAAAAGTGACAGGGGGGGAGAAGGGCCTAACCGCCATTACGCCCTTTCTTCCACGTAGCCCCTCAATTTTGATGAATGGGATTATGTCAAACTGTTTCGTCGATTAGCGATAAGAATTACAGAATATAAGAATATAACAAATGTACATATCGGGCCATATAAATCACCCGATGACTCACCAAGAGTTTCAAACGTTTCAAAGGAAGTGCGACATCGTGAAATTTCAAACACCCAGGTCATCTCACATACTGATCATAACAGAATTGCTATCGAAAACAGCATGTTGTGATCCGAAAAATGACGTCTCTCTCAAGATCTTGCCTGCGTAATTCACGTGAATGTGCGCCGCGCTGATTAACTTTACTGCACGTGCTTCATCGTTTTCACAAAACTGTTTTGATCTCGACAGATTATTCATTACAACAACATAACGTTGCATCACCATTTGTGTACATTTTCTCGCTCACCTCTCGTCGCACATGCTCCGTCGTCGAGTACTACGATCATACGATTTTCAGGCATACGTGATACGCTAGCAGACGACGTCTCCTGTTATTATGCCGTTCTTTCGAGAAAAACAAACTCCAATACAACAGCTATATCTATATATCTATGAAAGTATAGCCTCACCTGAGCTTCTAAACTACGACGTCTGCGCTTATAAATTTACTGAAGTGGCCTGATCGCGAGTTAATAGTTTCTGATCTTTCGACTGGTTCGCTCGTCTTCTGTTTACTTATCAACTCTTTCACCTCTCTTGATCGTTTTATAATACTCTCATCGTGTGTGCTAAAGTGCCAATAGTTATTTTGCATTGTTACGTGTAAAAAGTGGGTCAACAGCATGAGATTCCATCCATATTGAAGTCTTGTCTACACTTCATTATGAGTGATGTTTCATTGTGTTTGCATTCAACTGACGTCGATGTGTTCCTTATTAGTGCTGACTTTGGTAAGTAGCTGTCACTTGTTCTTTGTTTCAGTGATACTTCAATTGTTGAGAATTCTTTCGGTCTTTGTTATGGCCAGATGAGTCAGCTTCCAGGTTCCTATCTAATGAAATTTTGCTATGTTCTAAACTTGCCTCTTATTAGAGATTTTCTACCTCAATTAGTAAAGCTAAAGACGAGGTTTTGGCTAACTTCCAACTCTTTGCAGCATTACATATTGAAAATTCTGCTCGTATTGACAATAAGATAATTAACATTATAGTTGTACTATATTGATGAATTAATCACTTTGCAGGCTGTCAAGTTGGAGCAATATTGGTAAAAGTTCAAGTGAAAATTTTTGGTGGATGAATCATTGTTAGTTGTGAAAACTAAGTGACATAAACAGTGCAAATATGTCTGTGCGCAGCAAGCTGCGAATACCCACTCAAGTCAAAGACTTTCTTAATAAAATTAGTTATGGCATGGACTTTCAACTCTCAATCAACAGGGAGTATTTGGATTTCTTCCAAAAGTTGACTTATGCACAAATAGAGACGATAAGGAAATACTCCCTTGTTGATGACTCTAAAAATGTGCCAGAGAAAAGTGAAAAGCAAGCAAGTGGGCTCAAACAGGAGTCTAAGAATACAAATGTGGATTTGGCTACAACACCAAAAACATTATCTGTCCAACAACATATCCAGCCGGTAAATATCCCTATCACCATTTCTCATTTACGCAATGTGTATTCATTTAACTCATGTTTTTGTATTCGTGTTTAGGTGTCAACTGAATCACCTGCAGTATCATCAGTGATGAAAGATTCGTATTATAATATACCCCAAGTTTTAGCATTTCTTTTACCTAAATTAAGTACCAAAACCAAAGAACAAGCAGTTCCAGTCATTGTTCCAAAATGGAAAACTAATATAAAAAACACTGTTACCAAACAAAGTATTGTATCTAGAACAAGACACATCTTGAATAGCATTGCCACTGCTGAATCAAAAGCTTCCAAATGGAGGAGAATAGAGGATCTGCTTATTCATTTGGAACAGTTTCCTGAAGCTAGACACTATGCTGTGAAAGATGGAGCAATTAGAATTCTACTAAAAACCCGAAGTTATACCAAAGATGAAAACATAAAAGGTAAGAATAGAGTGACTGGAAATGGTCTCTAACACAATGAAAAAAATATGCATGAGCAAATTACCAACATGTGCATGCTTTCAGGAACCATACGAGAGGCTCTTGCTACTTTAGGATACATAGATCCCCTTCCGGCAAGGGGTATCAGAATCTTATCCATTGACGGTGGCGGCATTCGCGGCGTTTTAGTAATAGAAATGTTGAAGAAATTGGAAAAATTGACAGGCAAAAAAGTGTATGAAATGTTTGATTACATTTGTGGTGTGAGCACTGGGGCTATCTTGTCTGCAGCATTAGGTATGGTATCAATTTAAGTGTCCATAATAATCATAAATGAAATAGATGACTAACTGATATGACAAATGGTTTTCTAATGCAGCCATTAGAGGGAGTGTCGAAGAAGGTAATATGTCAATTCAATCTATCATTTTGGTTCTTTTTAAATTCTTGGTTGTGACTTTTATCAACTTTCTCTCCCTTTGTCTATCAGTTCTTTCCATGAAACGCTTTTATTTCAAATCGTCCATTCTTAGCTCCAATGCCCAATGAACACTTTCATTACTAATATTTTTTAATAAATAATCACAGGAGGTCACAAAAGAAAGTCTTTGGATGAAATATCTGAACTATATAAAGAATTGAGTACAAGAATATTTACCCAGAGTACATTACGTGGTACCAGCAATTTGGTTTGGAGTCATGCATATTATGACACATCTTTGTGGGAACAAATGCTACAAGAAAACTTGGGTAATAGAGATCTAATCAAAACTGCAAGGGATCCAATTTCACCTAAGGTAACTTGATGTAACTTGAACTGATTTCTAGATTCATTCATGGTATCTATCAATCCATTTTTCAGTTAATAATGAGAATTTTAATTTGCAGTTTTCAGTTCTCTCTGCTGTGGTGAATCACGAGAGGGTAATGGTATACGTCTTCAGAAATTATGCGATGCCCATCGGTACCGAAAGCCAGTACGTTGGTTCTTCCAAACACAAAGTATGGGAAGCAGTCCGAGCCTCTGCGGCAGCCCCGAGTTATTTTGAAGAATTCAAATGTGGAGACTATCTGCATCAAGATGGAGGTATTTAACGTATAATATTCTTCTAAGTGACGCAAAAGTCGATTGAGTTTACTCAAGCATCCACACACTCTCCAAAATCATACCAATCCATATGTACTTTCTAGGAAAGTAACCCTAAACTCGTCCGACTTTACATTTTTAATTTGGCATTTGTCAAGTGAAGATGAGAATTTTCCATAAGACTTATTTTACTCGAGTCTCTCTTTTTAAAAGTCGCAATAATTGGTTGTGGACGAACTACCATCGTGCTTACTTCATCATACTAATTACAAAAATACGGATACATAGTCTTGATGATCGTCACACTAGATTCGCTGTAATAGTTTGAAATCTTGCTACAAAAGAGCAATGATTTTATTTGTTTATCCGACAACAGGTATAATGGTAAACAACCCTTGTGCAGTTGCTATACATGAAGCTAAACAGCTGTGGCCAGACAGCCCAATTCAATGCGTGGTCTCATTTGGTACCGGGAGGACCCCATTTAATACAATATCTGATGATGACAAGAAGGAAGCTTCAACTTCCAGCTGGAAAGACAAATTCTACAAGATTCTTGATAGTGCTACAGATACTGAAGGTATGTTTTCTATTTACAAGTGCGGTCGAGCGTTGATGAATCAAAATTTACTTTTCCGTTCGTGATAGATTTTCAAAAATTATTCTTATGTTAAGGCGTTCTTCCGAGTAAAAATTGATGACATTCGTGTTTCATATTTTCTAAAAAACATTTTTTCGGATAAAAAAGTCAGATTTTTGATTCATCGTTTAATTCACGCATAAAATTCATTTTCAATTCTCTTTAAGTATCAAACAATATGAATAATGTTGAGAATTTTATCTTCAACAGCTGTGCATACGACATTAAATGACCTCTTGCCAGACCATGTATACTACAGGTTCAACCCGTATTTAACAGAAATGCTATCAATGGTAGAGATACGTCCTGAGAAAATTTCTCAACTCGAACAAGACGCGGCGATGTATATTCGTAGGAATGAAGAAAAGTTTCAGAAAGCTGCCAAAGTACTCATGCAGACAAAGACACCAACTCAAAAAGTTGGAGACTGGGTTAAATTGCAGAAAAATATTTTTGGCTTCTGAATGTGACCAAAAATTCCTTATCTCTAAGTTATTGTAAATATTTGAAGTCATAGGTATTAAGAGAATGTATTTTGTAAATATTTTAAATGTTTCTATATGTATATATTTATGACTGAGTAACTCTCAAACAGTATAAAATGTCCAAATAAGATATTTCGAATTGTTTTATTCTTGTGAAAAACTATATCTACTCCCACATGATTAGCAAAGTTTTGCCAACATATGACGATCAAAGGTTTGTGGGAGTCGCCATACTGAAACTGGTAATTTTATCGCATATTAAAATGTATTTCTAGTTCACTTTCTATAATATGAAAGTATTTACGCTGATGAGCTACTGTGGTATAAGCCTTGCTTTTCCAGCCATAAAGTATTGTATCGGTACGGAAATTTTCACTTGAAATGCTCTCATTTTAGACCTCTAGTTCACGCCCTATAAGGCAATGCAAATTCTTCTACCTCATTCTGCTCGCCGATACGCAAATGACCCTATACATTCACTTGCAATGTATAACGCTTTCTGTGAATTATTTTGAAGTATGTACATGTTGTTCGTGTTCGTATATATATACACACCGTCAACCGGGGTAACTTTGGAACAACCCGTGAAAGAGTGGTTATCACGCACAGTTGGCCAGGCAGATGATCCTGAGACCTTCATACCGATTTCCCCCACTTGGGACAAGCATAAACAATGTTTTGCATTCGGGCCTACATCAGCTTTTAATCCGTTTATAAGATGACTTCTTCCAAAGTACGTTTTCAATCCAACAAACAGTCTCTCGGGAAAAGTGGTGTGGTTCCGACTTTATGAGGTCGAATCCAAGGTAACCGAGCTAGATTTTACTTGTATGTGCTGTGTACACATATCTAGACAAATCCATTGTTACATTAGAGTGTCCTTAGCCAGTTTCAATTCTGTAGAGTAAAAACTGACAAGTACGTATTTTTTCCCAGAAACTTTGGAACACTTGTTCATGTACTCTCAATTATTTTCCAAGATTTATATCATCATCGAATTCTACTTACTTGTGTAGTCGTTGATAAGAGTTTCAAAATGAGCCAAGGGACGTCTCAGTTCGACCCACGGAAACCGTGTTATGGCAGTTTTTGTCAGAAACCGAATGTGAAGGTCGAGGTGGAGGTATTTTCCTCCTCGAGAGTTAGCCGTGGCACAGGTCGAAGGTGTCTATGCTCGATTGTAGAAGTTAAATCAACCAAATGGACTTTTACAATAGGTCAATGGAAATCTAAGACACTTACTTTTCGATTACTAATGGTGGAAATCGATTGCGTGATCTAGTTTATGAATTAATTGACGAATAAATAATGATAACAATTTCTGTTCCAAAGTTACCCCGCAGCCCGTGTCTAACTTTGGAACACGACTTTCAGCGCTCATTGCTCCAACCAGAGATGTCCAAATGAACCTTATAATCACCGCAATCGAAAGCTGAAACTGTAAGCTTTCGATTGACCTAGAATACAATGCACTTCTGGTGTAAGACGTACAAGTTTCGCGAAGTTTAAGGGAAAAAATGCAATTTTGTTCCAAAGTTACCCCGGTTGACGGTATGTCTTTTCATTGTCGAGTGAGCTCTCCTGTATCCCTCGATCAATATCCACAAAACTTTGAGGGTAGGTATGTCCCAAATTGTTCAGTGATGGGAACATTTCATTTTTAACTCCATACTCGTAATACCCTTGCTTCCACGTTGAATTGATAACCTAAATTTGAACACGATTTTCTGACCTAGTTTGTCCAAAAGCTTGAATAGCATATCGGTAGTTCCGCGGAAACTTCGATATTTGGGGGTCGAAAATGTGCCAGCGCTAAATCTCACTTCCGAAGGTTCTAAGAGATATTTTTCGACTTTTTGAAACATATAAAGTATTAATAGACTCGCGCACGAATGTAAATTTTCCCTCTCATCACTACCGTAAGGATAACATGGAGAGATGCGATAGCGCGGCACGGACCTGACATTTTGAAGCAACACACGGGCCTGACATTTCGCCACTAAAATCGATTTACGGCCAAACGGTTCGAGCTACAGTTAGGCTGAGGATTTGGGGTTATCATTTGGCCATCAAATACTTTAAGAAAAACTTACTAGGGCCTCCGTAATCTTGCGTTTAAGGGTCGCACCAGTACAACACGGATCTGACATGAACACTTAGCAAATTTGCTTAAACTAGATTTTCGCGGAAAAGTACTCTCCAAAGTGTGAAAATCAATTTTATGCAATTTTGTAAGCACCCAAACATCGGAAAATTGCATAAAATAGCATTCGCGCCTCGGTCATGAGCTTCACCGCTTCCGAGCGATTATTTCGACCTTCGCCCGCGGCTTGGGCCGAAAACCAATCGCTCAGAAGCGAGATACAATCTCATAATCTCGGTGCGAAATCTACTGTTTTTCGATACTTTGAGGTACGGAAAAGTCGCGCCTGACGATTCATTTTAAGAATAAGTTGGTCCGGAAAGGCCTGGAATGAGGCAAATTCACTTTTATCGAGGAAAACTGAGGGAGTAAAATTTTAGGCAAAACTGCGCCACAAAATGTATGTGCTCAGCGTACACACAAAAAGCGGTCATTGGACTCTTATAGCAATGCTATTTGGTGCTTAATATCATCATGTTTGATAAATTTGCCTGCCCGAACCCCGAACGAACTTCTTGGTGGTGCTACACACTAACAAAAGCCGAAAAATGAAAAAAACCACATCACACGGACCTGACATTTTGACCCCTTTTTCGATGATAATTTTTTTCGGTAGTCCCGGATCAAAAAACTAATGATTGCGCCGGAAAGAGCGCAAAAAATACATCGAAAATGACGTTTGAGACTTCTTTTTCAAGCGTTTTAAAGGTTATATTCGTACAAGTAGGCCACACCTTACTTCAAAGTTCCTACGTAACTACCGATACCGTTCTCAAAAATCGGAGTATATGATTGCAATCAGGATGATTTTCAAAGTTGATTGCATTGCTCGAGTGTCATTGTGATTAATTGCCTGATGGCGCAAGGGTGCTTATGAGATCAGCCACCAAGTGCTGGGAGTGAGAAAAATATGACATCATCAAGAGAGCATATACACGGAAAAATAGTGCTTTTTTTATAAATCATCGGACAGCGCAACGTCCGAGAGTTCGCATTCCAAAAAAATCCAAAACACCCTGCTCCTACCATCTTGATAGCGCGTAAATAGGTGATTTCTGAAGTCAAGTTCACGATGATTCGAAAATCTATGCGTAGGGAATAAAAGAGTATATTTTGCATGACAGTTCGCTCCTTTTCCAGTAAATATTTGATCCACCACATATCGTTTCAAGATCGATGCCCTGTGAAGCCGTGCGTTACAATGTTTATCGCGAGTGTCTCAGACATGACGAATTTCTGAGAAAAATAACAGGTATACAAATTGAAGATTTTTGAAAGATGAATATAAAAAAATTCTTGTGGAATCTTGATTTACTCCATAGTTTTCGACTCATACATAAAAAATCTCCAGTTTTAGGCCATTTTTGGCCTATAAATGATGGAATTTTTGAATTTTGACCAGACCCAGAGTTCCCACTTCATTTTTACTTCAATGTATCAACGATCGATAACCTTTCTAAATGACCACAAGTGGGCACTGTGCTCTGACAGACCAAAACCGCTTGCAAAATAATTTTATACGCGTCTCGTGCGGAAACGTTTTTCCAGCTCGACGCGTAATATACTATTTCAAACAATTCATATCTCGGCTTGTATAACACCTACGATGCGCACCTTGGGTGGAAATTAATTGTCATTTCACATACTTTTATTGCCTCGGTCCCACAGCCGCTACGCAGACGGACCAACAAAAGGTCCTACCCGGACTGGATTACGATAGTCTGGTAAGTGTTATTGACTATATGATAATATTGCATACTGTGTGTAACCATAACAACTGCATAGGTGAGTCTCCCATCCAGTTTTTCTTTTATCGAGTAGTGTTATGGTATTATACATCAAGTCCTTCAGTCTCTCATAAACACTTTACATTGGCCGAGTATTAGTATAGTATTGATCAATCGCGACACTAATAATCAATATATGGAATCCCTGCTAGAAATAATTCAGTGGGACCCCATCGGTCTTCGTGGGACCTGGCCGTGGGAAAATGTTCAATCTTGACACTTGGAATATTTGGCATCCAAATTTTGCAGCATACAAATTTTGACCATTCCTTTTCAAAAATGGTGGAATTTGGTCGATTATGGGCAAAATTTGTATGCTACACATCTCCAATGCCAAATTTTGTAAAAAACAAGATTGGAAATTTTCCCAGGCCTAGGCCCCACGAAGTCTCATAGGATCCCATTGGGTCCCACGGAATTATTTTCAGCAGGGATATTGTGAGTAATTGCGTACCGCACATGATGAATTCCACGCCTAAATGACCTACGGAAAAGGGTCATATTTCAGATTTTTTTTTTTTGAAAACCTTTCCTATCCGATTTTATGGCCCAAAATAGGAAGTTTTGCCCCACTTGTAGGGTCTAAAAGAATGTCATCCCTCCGTTGCTCTCTTTATTCATGTAACTATCTCGAGTACTTCGGCAGATACGGATTTGCGGTTTGCGGAATCTGAAAGGGCATCCGATGACCGATCGAAAATGCAGTCACAATTGAGTTGTTTTTGGCGATTTGTGAGTCAAGAGGCTCCTGGTTGCCTTTACAAATGTCTATGATTGCCTTCACAATACGTTTTCCACTTCACACGTATAGTGATCCAAAAGTATATCACATAGTTTTCATTATATCATGAATTTCACAATTCTCTGAAAATCAACTTCATCTCCGAATCACCAGAAATACTCAAAATATCTTTTTTCCTCTTCGATCCAGTCAATGTTGGCAGCAATGCTTGCAAATACCTGAGGATATCCTGGCTTGTAACAGTCACCCCAGGATAAAATTCCCACAACTTTCTCACCAACAATAAGAGGACCACCGACGTCACCCTGGCACAAGGGCATGGATGTACTAGCACAAATCAGATCCTCTGGCATGTCGTTGTCGTATATCGCTTTACATATACTGTTTGATACAAATTGCATCTTTAGTGCACCCAAAAAACCAAAAGATGAGCTGACACCTGGACTAGAACCCCATCCAACAAGTGAAGCTTCAGTTCCCTCAGGTATAAGGTCAATTTCTTTGTTTAAATCGGCAACTTTTGCAAATTGGTCTTCCAAAATAGACCTGTTAAGTGTTAACATAGCTAAATCACTCGAATAGCCACGTTCACCAACGTAAGCTTGTCTATGTGGTATGACATTCGTTACGTCGATTACTGTTCCTCCTTCAAGTGGATTGGAACAACCTATCTTAACTGTTAATGGTTCAATAGGCCACCTGTTGGTGCACTGATTTGAGGTTAGGATCTGCATCTCCGATACGATTACTCCACTACAGACCGGAAAGTCACCCGATCGAATCACAACAAGGTAAGGATAGTCTTTGATTGATGTGAGTAGTTCATTCAGGCATCTTTCTGAGTCTCGAAGGACGTTATGTGAACCATGCGAATCAGATATTTCTGCTAGCGTTGCTGTAACATAAAGAATTGATAAGAGGTTATAGAGAAGAGTTAGTCTTTTGATCCAATAAGGAAAAGATTAGAATAATAATTAATGATTTTCCTCGTTGAAGGAGGAAATTAGTTTTAAATTTGATCAGCTTGTTGGCGTAAGATTTACAATCACTATAATATTTGTGAAACAGAATTTGATATTCATAGCATAGTCTACATTTTCCTTGATTTGAGAAAAGTTCTCCATTGGTGTTGTATGAATTATGCTGATTGTGAGATGAAGTGATAAATGAACGTCAAGCCTTTTCAATAGGATATTTCTCAGAAATTAATTAAAAGTATATTTAGTCATTTCGAACCTGTTGTTAAAAGACAGCACAAGACAGCATCTCGCAAATTAATGTTCATGACACAACTGTATGTGGTTTCTACGAATGAAATTTTGACTATGAGCCATTGCCATGCTGGAGATTGAGAACTTTATCTATAATGAGCAATAGAAATAGAGAAACCCAAAATTGACGTCTCATCTGTAGTAATTATAATTCATGTCTATCATAGACTCGAGATTTTTAACTCAAAATCAGAATCTTGAAGGAACATGAAACGACACCAAATATTGCGTGCATTTTCTCAGTTCCATAACTTTCACAACTGATTCTGAAGTATTGTTGAAGAAAATCTCAATTTTCTTTAGTCGAACAATCTGAAATTCTACCTTTGCTTACAAAATTATGTAGACTCTACAGAAAAACACACTAGGATCATTCAAATGGAAGAATTTCATCAAGATTATAATTTTTCTAAAAGACTCTAATACCAATAATAAAAATGAGGTAAGGTATGTTAATGTGGAGCGTCGGCATGCGTATATTTGGAAGAGCGATGGAAACAGAAAAGAGATTGCGAACTTGTATTATGTTTGGTATATGAATTGATGCATGGATTTCACGGGCGAATGGTTTATACATATCAATTTTATTACTTTACTTATCACAGACTAAATGGAATATATTCTGGTTTAGTCTGTGTACCTTTCATTCTCCGTTTGAATACGAAGCCGCATCGAAGGCTTTTTCGATAGGTAAATGAACAAATGATTATGATGGAAAAGTATGGCAATAAGATGGAAATGAATGATCTTAAACGGAGCCAATTAGAATATATTCCATTGGTATCTGTACCAAAATCTAGCAATAAAACCGCTGTACGCACTCATGAAATCCATGTATCAATTCATACCAAAATTTGAATTTGCCGCGCGAGAGATCGAGTCCCCTAGCACATTTAGCGCCTTTCCGTTTTAACAAATATATGAAATCAGTGTCATTCAGAATTTTTTTTTTTCCATGATTTCTTTGACCATTAAGAATCAGAGTAAGATAATAAATATGACCAATCAACTTACTGTAGAATACTCTTATGGTAACAGCTACAAACACTAGAACTCTATCCATTTTTTAGATTCTAAACCACCGTGACACTTATTTTCTGACAATGGGGTATAGTTCGTTCGATCAAGGCAAAGAAAACGAGTGACATGGACTACTTAGACATCATAGCCAACAATTATAAATGTGTGCGCGGCGCCGGTAAGTATCACGAGTGAGTAGACGAGCCAGTGTCGTAACTATTCTTATTCAACAAATATTTCAAAAGCCAACTAGGAAAATACACAATGAGGGAGAGAGGGAAAATTTATTCTCCTCAATCTTTTGAAATGAAATAATTTGAAGATGATAAACAAGATATGCCGTTATTCAAATTGAGTTATATCGAGCTCTCAATGAATCTATAGAATCCATTATTATTTCTATGAATTAATTTACGATAACGTTCCAAGGATTCTGACCCCATCAATTCAGAGTTCACGATCAAATCATGCACGTCAAACTTTGACAGGTACTAAAATGCTCTGAATTAGATACAATTAGTATAGGAAAGCGAAAGGCAAATCAAAAATATAATAAGAAACAATTAGGGAGCTATTTTAGGTATGCGGTAGATGTGAGTGAGTATTCATGCTAACTCTTGGTCGATGATAGGTTTATTCGATTACGCCGGTCAGACCAAGTCAGACTAGGTGTGACCATCGGATCTCTCTTTCTAACCTTATGAGAAAGAAAGAAAGGTACGATGATCAGACCAGGTCTGACCGCCGCAATCGAATGGACCTATTGATTCCCTAGTTTCTGTTGAATTTTGTTCATAAGAATCACAAGATATTTAGCATAGTGGATGTTTACTAATAGCTTCTTTCCGCATCTCATCTTTTGATAACAGATTCTTCACGGATGGGTGATTCTCAATAATTTCTCAAAGGAATCCAACGTTGTCGGTTGTACGGGGTGACCCAACAGTCAGACCCTCCCCCCCCCCCCTCTTGAAATTCGAGTTTCGAAAAAGCCCGAAACATCTGTCTCCTAAAGTCAAGGGGGAAGCTCAAATATTGTCTCAGATTTGATTTTGAGTGTGATCTTGATGGGTGTTCGAGGTCGAATCGGTCTTCTTCAAATGGCAATCTTCAATTTTGACTCTCGATTCTGAAAAAGCACAAAATTTTACACCCAAACAGGGCCTCTTGCCTTTTTTGGAATGACCTCTGGGGGTCAAAAGTATTTGAGCAGCTGATTAACCTACGAAAACTATAGTGCAATAGTCTAGAGGTTTCTCTCAGAAAAGTTTCCTTTCCTGGACTTATTTCGACCCTTGATCTGTGATAACCTTGACTCTCAAATCTCGAAAATGTCTCCGGCTACCAGAAACCCCGAAGCACCTGTCTCCTCAAATCGACGAGAAGCTCGAAAAAGGACTCAGATTTGACCTTGAATGAGATCTTGACGGTTTTTTAGAGGCCAAATCGAATTTTATCGAATCGAAACCCCTACTTTTGACCCTGGGCCTTGGGAATATGTCAAATCTTGGAATCAGGTATGGCTCTCTACTAATTACGTAGATGACCCTCAAAGGTCATTTCCAAGTCACAAGTCTCTAAATAGTGGTTCCAAGTACCAGATCTAATTGAAACAATAGGAGGCACCAGCGTAGAGTAACATGTCACGTGCAGTTAGGGCCCCGCGCCTACCAACACAAGAGTCAGGCTACGAGACGCGCGCGCTCACCGATACACACACACAAACAAAGCTTGCGCTCGCGCAAACTAGTAGCCGCTGCGCGCCTATTTTTCGACAGTTTTGATTCTTTTGAATGTTTCTCTGCCTTCTACACGTCGGCAACATGCATGTTTCTGAATGGAATTCCTAGCATATAAAAATGATCCATGCTTGAACAGTTGCAAGTCGCGGCAACACTGTAAAATTTTGAGATATGACTCATTCCGTGGTCATCACCCATAAGACACCCTGTTAAATTCCAATACTTGGGAGATTTTTTTTCAAAAATTAGTTCAGCAACTTGCATATTTCAAAATGCCAAGGATTCGTTCAATCACGGAGTATGTGCCATGATTCTTCAAAATAAAATTGACCTTGGGAAGTTTGGGCGCTGGTGCCTCTAACCCTTGACTTGTGAGCTTGAGCTTCTCTGGAGGACAACTCGAATTTCAGTATGGTTTCCTGTGTTTCCCACTCTCTAACCTCTATTCGAGACTTGTGACCTAGAATGACCTTCGAGGGTCATTTTCGCAATTGGTAAGGAGTCATATCTGTACTCAAAATTTGTCTAATTTCCAGGTCCCAAAGTCGAAAATAGGGATTCCTGCTCGTTGAAATTCGACATGTGACCACCGAAAAACCGTCAAGGTCAAAGTCAAGATTGAATCTGAGTCCATTTCCGAGCTTATCTCTCGGTCTGAGAGGACGCGTGTGTCAGAGTTTTTGGTATGCGAAGTCATTTTCGAGTCCTGGCACATATCCCGCTGGCCAGATACTTTAGACCCTTAAATGAGGTTATCTCAAAAGTCGGCAAGAAGTTCTTCTCCTGTGAAGAATCCTATGCTCTTCCAGAATCCGGAGTCAATAAATTGGTAAAAACGAGTTTTAAACATCGCTTTGACTGATATTAGAATATTTGAGTAAAAAAAACCAATAGATCGAAAATACTCTGTGCATACGACATCTCCTTCGATTTGAATCGTTTTCAATTTAATTATGTTTGAAATCACACAGTTAGTCTCCGAGATAGTCTCTCTGATACAGCACGTATTATTACGAATGTTGAAGAAATAAAGCGTGGAGTTTTGCACGGGGCATTCGCGGATTTGTGTACGCATTGCAGGCGCATTGTGACAACCGACCGTGAAAAAGTTCGGCGCACTAACCGCGATCGAAACGATTTGAAACGTTTCTGATGCCACCGCGCGCCTAGGAAAGCATATGATATGATATGTGCACTCCTTGCCCTCTTACTACTTGCGACGATGCATCAGGTTTTGACAAGTTTGGTAGGGGGCGGGGCGACCACGAAGAATCGCGGTGTACAGCCAATCACCGCAGATTCACCGTAGAGAGGGTAGAGACTCTACCTAATTGCTCACACGGACACAAGTTTCGTCACCAACACAAGCCACCGTACAAGATTTTTCTAGGAAAATTGCCGAAAATCGCGGAGTAGGATGAGAAATAGGTGGTCCGAGCGTCGAGTGGGGAGACATGGAAGTAGAATAAAAGCGATGAAAAATAGGGATAGCCATGGAAAAAACCGATTTGATCAAGAAAAGTGGTCTCTACCATCAAGGTCAAATCTGAGACCATATTTGAGCTTCACCCTGGATTTTAGGAGACACGTGTTCCAGAGTTTTTTGATACCCTGAGCTATTCTCGAATTTTAGGGGGGGGGGGGCTGACTCGTGGACAAGCTGCATATTTGGGTTAACTTCACTCAAACCCCACTGACAATAGCACCAGATCGATGACGAAGTCACCCGGCCCGGCGCTCGCCCAAGTAACCACCACCAGAATTTTTTCCATGAAGAATCGATTCTTGTATTTTTGTTCTCCTGAAAACCTGAACATTTTCCGAGGAAAGATTATAATACCCATCCTTCCTAACTATCTTTCTCCCAAGTTACGAAAATTTTCTGGGTGATGACTCAGAAACGTACACTACAAAAGATGATTATCCTCATCAGAACATTTCTGCAGTCAAAGCGTTCTTCGCTCTAAGTTTTTACACTTATTGAATATTTTCTGGTTGAAATTTACAGCAATCATGAATGAGAACTATTGTTCAACGTCTGCTACTTTCATTCAATCCGGTTTTGTATTGAATGGAGTTGAAAGATGTTTTCAAGAATCATGGTAGGGTTGACGACGTTCTCGAATATATCTAGACCTGCAATATCTCCCTATATTATATAGTTGAAGTGGAAACTTTTGAGCCATTCCACTGAATTCCGCTGAATTCCACTGAGCGCCACCAAGGGCCACCCAGCGCAACCACCTTCCACCGAATTCGTGCGAATTCCCCTGAGTTCCACTGACTTCCACTGAGAGCCACTGAACTCATTCGATAATCGACTGAATCCCATCATTCTGCCACTGAATTCCTTTGTTCTTCCACCGAGATTCTATTCCCTAATATTACCATTTTTCACCCACGTTTTTACGATATTTGACAACAGTGGCACGTTCTACCACCTGCGATCCACCGAATTCCGATGTGACTCTACCGAGTGCTGGATTATGCCACCGCTTATCTACCGAATTCCACCGGATTCCACCGAACTCTACTAACGTCTACTGAATACAATTTTTTTTTTTTTCAAATCCACCATATCCAATGCACCTGCACTATTATAGTTGGAGGGAGTTTTAGTCTCTCGATGATATTGCAACAAAAGAAGTGTATCGTTTCAACCATGAACGAAAAACAATACGTATCAAAAGAAACAACTGTATTGATACTCAAATGAACAAATTTCTTGAAAACTAATCAGAAAAAAACTCAGAATTGGATATTATCAAGGATCGTTTGACAATGTGGAAAACGCTGTATCGAATGATTCCAAGAATTTCAAGAACAAAGAGAGATTACGAATTTCATAGATTTTACCTTTAACATGCATCGGAGGCCTTCGCTTTACGAAAAAGCATCATCACGATACAATGGCGAGAATGGGAGTAAGGGAAGACCAGATCTATTTATTACGATGACTTGAAATTCAAAGTCTGATAAATTTCAGAGAGTTTCGAAAAAATTGCCAAGAGGTACCACGCCAAATAATATTCCAGAGACGATGGTTGGATCATTCAAAACTGAATTTGATGAGCTTCTGAGAGATATCATGAGTAATGATATATTTGGTTGAGCTATAGCTCATGTGCATACAGTTGAGTTTCAAAAAGAGGACTTCCTCGTGCTTATTTACCGATAACGTTGCACCCAAACCGCGAAACGGAAACTCCTGATTTGATAGATAAGTTCATATCTGCTGAAATTCTAGGCAATGATAGAGAACTCCGTCAATTTATCTCACAGCGTACCACTCCATGTTCCATATTTCCCTAGAACAAAATGCTATAATCCCGAAACAAGAAGCTTTTGGAGGAATTTTCCAAAACAATTCCAAGAATCAACATCCATCGAGACGGATAGATAACCAACCTAAAGATGAAAAAACAGATCTTGAGGTTTTAGGTACATTTGAAAGGGAAATTGCGAGACAATGCCACTTCGGAAATTGAATGGTTTTGGGATTGAATGGAAATTGGAGCACCCGTGTTAGTACTGTATAATAGATTTTTGTCAAGAAAATTCAAATGCCATGAATATTGCGCTTCAGCAACAAATGTCAAACGCATTTACAAATATTTGCAAGAAGGTTGTGATAAAGCTCGCTAAGGAATGATTCAGAATTATGGTTGTGATGAGGATGCCGAGGAATTTACAATGAATTGATGAATACATCGATGGAAGGTATTTGAGCCCGATGGAATATGTATGAAGATTGGCTCAATTTCCGATAATTGGTAGGATCGTGCTGTGAAAAGATCACCAGTCCATTTAGAGAATCAACAAAAGGTGATTTCTGAGAGAGACAAAGAGGCTGAAGCGTTGATCAAATCCGAAACAGCATTGACTTCTTGGTTTGAATTGAATGAGGACAAATTTCCTAGGAGCATGAGATACTTGAATATTGGCAAATCCTATCGATTTTACAAAAAATGGAGAAATGGGCGAAAAGGGAGTAAATCATCAAATACAAAACTATTGGCAGATCGAATTCTGTATCTCCGGAAGATAGCGAGGGGTTCTTGACCCAAGTTGATACTGAACCGTAGGCAAAGTGCTAATTCATTCAGAAATTCCAGGACTGTTGATGGAATAACTCATGATTCACTTCAAGAGATAGCGATAGCTTTGAATCTCATAGTAACAGATAATAGTATTCTACGTGTACAGTCCCGAAAAGCTTTGTTCTCCGCGAAAAACTTTACTGGACGTCGACGAAGCCGATTTGACCAAAAAAGAGAGGCATAACTGAGAAGAAAGAACAACATCAAATAACAATTTATTGGCAGATTGGATGTTGCATCTCCGAAGGATAGCTAGAAGTTCTCCGTAAAGGTTATACTGAATCGTACGGAAGGTGCTACTTCATTCAGAGATTTGAGGACTGTTGATAGAATAACTCATGGTTTATTTCGAGAGACAGCGGCAGCTTTGAGTCTCATAGAAACGGATAATGATTAAATACGTCTAGAGTGCCGAAAAACGAAGTTTTTGATATTAATATGAGAAGTTTTTCATATTTTTGAGGAAGCATGTCCAATTGTGTTACCTTTACAGCTGAGGAGATCAGTTCATGATTTGTTTCAAGAGATAGCGATCGCTTTGAATTCAAATGATTCCAAGAATTTCGAGAACAAAGAGAGATTAGGGATTTCATAGATTCTACCTTTAACATTCATCGGAGCCCTTCTTTTTACGAAACAGCATCATCACGATGCAATGTCGAAAATGAAAGAAAGGGAAGACCAGATCTTCCTCGTCAATTCACCCTCGTTACACTTGGGGAAAATTGATTCCCATGCTGCAAAACAGCCTAACCTCGCATTGGTGCATAATGTACTATTTCACGATAAATTTTGAATTTTACTTGTCAAAGCTGATCAAAAAATAGCTGCGATACGCAGCCACAAAACCTGAATACCGTGTCCTGCTATCGTGGAATAACTTTTGCGCCCATGTATCGTGAGCTACTAATAAAGTCACAAAACACTCGATGATTTCATAGTTTCACATGCGAATATACTATTTCAGATGTATTTTCCTGTCCTTCACTGATATTCTGATAAGTATTATTCACTATTATGTTAATACTACATACTTTATGGTTAACAACTACATAGGTGAGTCTCTCATTCAACATTTCTTTTGTTAAGTAGTACAGTATAATACATTAAGTCTTTCAGCCTCTTTCAACATTTGTACATTGACCTGATATGAGTAATATTGATCAATCTCGTCACCTATTAATAGGAAATATTATGAGTAATTGCGTACTTATAGATACAGTACCGCTCAAAAGTTCTCGATAGCTGAAAGCTCGAATACCTCAACTTCAATCAGCAACGATTGGAGTTCTATCCGTTTTACAGGAGTTCTGAAAAAGTACCTTTAAGAACAGAAAAATGCTCACTTTGAAGAGATTTCGATGATTCCAATTGATTATTTTTGAAATTCCTAGGCGCTGGTAAAAAGATAGAGAATTTGAAAATTTTTTACTTTCATTCAGTCACCTGCAGTTTCGTTGCAAACAAAGATACGTCAGTTTTGCAAAGATCATCTTGTAGAGCGGAAAAAATGCTATGTGTGTAACTATATTGATTACTTTTCTCGTCCCGTGTGTGAAGACATACGAGCTGTCTAGATACCCAAAAAGACTGTTTTTCACCGGAAACGGCACAGAAAACGGCAAAAATCATAATTTTCGGTATTTATATAGCTTGTATGTCTTCATACACGGGACGTGAAAAGTCAAAAATAGCTACACACATAGTATTTTTCCGCTCCACAAGATGCTCTTGGCAGAATTGCCGTATCTTTGCTTGTAACGGAACTGCAGGTGGCTTAATGAAGGTAAAAAATGGGCAAATTATCTATCTTTTCACTAATGCCTAGGACTTTCAAGAATAATCAATTAGAATCATCGAAATCTCTAAAATGTTAGCATTTCTTCTGTTCTTGGAGATGCTTCTTCAAGAATTCCTGTAAGACGTAGGGCTTCACTCGAGCGAGAATCCCGAGAAATATGGGCGCTCTCGTCTCGTTTCGAGTTCTGGATGTACGAGCTCAATCTCGATCCGAGATCAGAATCAGTTGAACTCGATCTCGCTCGACGAGATTCGAGAATTTCTCGGGGAAAATTTGAGAAAAAAGAATTGCATTGATTCAATGGGTGGATTTAAACTATCTAACGCTGGTAAGAACGGAAACTGTCGAGTCTTGATCGTTCGTCTCCAACATACTCGAAAAATCGTACAAATTGAAGATCCCGCTCAACATGTTGTGTGGAAACCCTGATATTGAGCAGTTTGAGATAAGTGATGCACAATGGTCTCTTATCGAACAGGTTTTGAACTATCTTGAATGGTTTGATTAAGTGACGAACATAATTTCAAGTGAAGAAAAGGGCGTGCTGTCGACCATTGTGATTGCTTTCAACATGCTCCTGGATAAAGTCGAAAAACTATTTTGAAATTGGACAGGAAAGTTGCCAGGAATGCTGTCGATGCAAGTTTCATCCTCGCACTTCAAGCCGCAAGGGACAAACTCCTAGAGCACTACAGAAAATTCAACTAGATTCATTTTGTATCTTCAATTTTAGACCCAAGGCACAAAGCAGACTCGTTTGATGCTAGTAGCTGGGGTTCCGAGTTGAAGAGAGATTCTCTAAAAAAATATAAAGATCTCTTCTGCACCAAGTATTTCACCGATACTGGCAGTGAGGTTGCAGCATCTGATGATCAAGATGATAGCATGGAAGTTGATCACATTGACGTCAGCTTGGTCATGTCTCATTTTGAAAAGATCTCAAGTCTTGGAATGTGTATTCCCATTTGAATTTGGATATCGTTATGGAAGTACAACAGTTCAAAGGAATGTGATCATCTTCCCGAATTATTCTGAGTGTATTACTCCTTCATCAGTACTACTTTACTTCAGAGTTCAGAAAATTTAGTTAATCCAACGTATTAGGTCATGAATTTTCCATTCCACTGTAGTCTCGCGAGAATGACCGAGAGCGAACATTACATCTCGTCTCGACGCGAGAATCATTTTGGCTGTACTCGTCTCGTTTCATTCCCGCGATCTCGAATTTTCTCGGATGCCCGGACTCGATCTCGCTCGATCTCGCTCGACGAGATTCGAGAATTTCTCGATCTCGAGTGAAGCCCTACTAAGACGTATGGAACTCGATCACTGCTGTTCAAAATTGGGGTAATCGAGCCTTGTCACCCATCGAGAACTTGTGCGCGGTACTGTAAGTTCTTGTATTACGAGACGGGTCGGATCGTTTAAAACGATTCGTTTGACAGATTATGCGCAATCGGTTGATGAATTTTGAATTCTGTAAGAAATATGTCAATTTGCTCAACTAACCTTATACCAATCTATGATTGCCTTCACGATACGCTCTACTTTACACTTACGGGTCCAAAAGTATATTTCACCATTTTCATTATTCTATTAAATTGCGATTCAAGTTCCTTCTTTCTTCTTCAATCCATCCGATATTGGCAGAAATGTTGGCAAATACCTGGGGATATCCTGGTTTGAAACAGTCACCCCAAGATAAGATTCCAACAACTCGCTTACCAACAATGAGGGGACCACCAACGTCACCCTGGCACAAGGGTATGGATGCGCTGGCACAAATCAGGTCTTCAGGCATGGCCAAGGGCATGGTACTGTTATATATATCTGTACATTCACTGTTTGGTACAAATTGCATCTTTAGTTCACCCAAATAACCAAAAGATGAACTCACGCCTGGGCTAGAACCCCATCCAACAAGCAAAGCTCCGGTTCCCTCAGGTATGAACTCAGTTTGCTTGTTTAAATCAGCAATTTTTGCAAATGAGTCCTCCAGAATGGAGCTATTAAGTGTCAATATGGCTAAAGCAGCCGTATAACCATTTTCACTAACGTAATTTTCACCATGAGATGTGACCTTCGTTACTTTGATTATTGTTCCTCCTTCAAGTGGATTGGAGCAACCTATCTTAACTGTTAATGGTTCAATGGGCCACTTGGTGGTGCACTGATTTGAGGTTAGGATCTGCGTCTCCGATACGATTACTCCACTACAGACAGGAAAGTCACCGGATCGAATCACAACGAGGTAAGGGTAGTCTTTGATCGATGTGAGATATTCATTCACGCATCTTTCTGGGTCTCGAAGAACGTGTGGATTCGATATCCCTGCTAGCGTTTCTGTAACATGGAGATATAATGAGGGATTATTTAGATTCTCCGTCGTAAAGAGAACCGATTGGAATAATGATTGATTTTCCCCGTTGAAGGAGCGAACTAATTCTGCATCTGATTAGCTTATTTCAGATGCTACTGTCGTATGATTGCACTTATGCTACATTTGTAACATAGATTCTGATGTTTATAACATAGCTTGTACAGTTTCCTCGATTTGAGAAAAGTCCTGCATTGGTGTTGTACGAATTATGCTGTCGTGCAATTATGAATAATTGTTATGCAACTTCGAGAGAATTGTACTCAGAAGTATAAGCCAAACGATTCATTAAGATATGTCTCCGGGTTTTTCAATTTTCTGAGAAAGTTTTGAGGATTTTTCTACTGTTTCTAGTATTCATAACACACGTTCTGGTGAAGTTTGATTGTTCATTTCGTTGTCGAGATCTTAATTTTGAGATTTCGAGTTCGTAACACGTGGAGGATAGGAACGGCTCAGCAGAAAGTGGTTTTCGCGGACGGTTCTTGTGAGTGCTCTGAGTATTTTTTTCAAGAAATTGCTGAAAATTCGATATGTTATTCTTTCGAGTGTTACAGTCACCGACAAAATTGAGAGGACAGTATGCAAAAATCCACAGATCAGTGACTCAGGTCAACTCTTGAAGGCTTATACTGCTAAATTATGCACAATTAGATGCCCAAGCGTGTACTAATGAAAAGCGGCGACTGCAAACATTTGCGTGGTGGAACTACAGAAGGCATTTTGTACGAGCACCTCGATTTTCGATTGGACAGAGTTGAGTGGACACGCACTGAAAAGCCTATGGAAATCTAAATAGATTATCTTACCCATGCATTTAGTGACCAGGACAATCCTGTAATCAATAACGCTAGCCCATCGATGGGTATGGGTTTCGCGGAGTCTCGTTACACGTAATGAGAAGTCCGGAAATGAAATTTTTCAGATTTCTCTTCAATTTCATTTGACTGCGAAAAATGCATCAACGCGCTGCACTGAAATGGGAGGACTCAGGAATGTAGGTAATAACGGAATACCAGTCCTGGGAGTCCACTCTTGTAGCCGTATTATCAAGATCTTGTATGAAAGTTGTCCAAAATCGGCTGTAAAAGAACACGAAGTCCCAAATTTTTCAAAATGACTGGAATTCGGACTCATTTGATCATCTGCGTTTACATATTGAGTTGTATTCGTCCACCCTTCATCTAAAGTGATGATTGTACCCATCTGACCACCATCTCAACTCGAGATTTTCGGGCCCAATAGTTAAGGCTAGTCCGGAGTCCCCGCAAAACCGCAACCAAACACGCACCGGCGTACTTTCAGGTTGCAGCTGCATCCAATGATTCTGAAAGCGGTATTATAGTTTATACGCTTTGATTGGGACTAAATGTGTTACTCAGATACTAGGCCCCCTGTAAAATCGTATAACACGATACCATGCAAAGTTTCATGGCATTTCGTTCATTAGGAATCGATAAAAGCTTGAAGGCAATTTTTTGGTGGGACAGAGCGCGTCCTCGCCTATTTCGATTTATTCCTCAATAACATAACAATTCTGGCCAATATCAGATACTAGGCCCCCTGTGGTTTGGAATTTCCTATTGAATGAGGCCTCCCACGTTCAAAAATTCTGAATCCAGCTCGCAAAAACCTTGAACAAGTGTGAGCATCGAGCAGTATAACTTGCTCAGCAAGCCAAAGAACTACGATTTTCTGGAGATATAGAATGAAACCCGGGTGTTGAACAACTCATTCGATGGGAAATATCATGGTGTTTCAGTTGCCATATCTCGTTTAGGTTGGAAATGTGAGGTTGAAATACTATGAGGCAAAAAAGTGGTTCATAATCTCCCATCGCACATGTAGTACGATCAAAGCGCCATCTATCAGGCAAAATATCCGGATTCACTACGGGCTAGCCTTAAAAAAGTTTCATGGGTACATACATCCAACTGAAGATTTGAATTTGATTATGTCCAGCCGCTATCAGTTAAAATCCTTTTTTCAAGTATTTCCTCTCCTCCGGGTTCTTTTACAGCCGATTTTGGATAACTTTCATATAAGATCTTGGTAATACATCGACAATAGTGGAATCCCAGGACTGGTATTCCATTATTACCTTCATTCCTGAGTCCTCCCATTTCAATGAAGCGCGTTGATGCATTTTTCGCAGTCGAATTGAAGAGAAATTTGAAGAGTTTGATTTTCGTCCTTCTCGACACGTGTAACGAGATTCTCCAAAACCTATACCCATCGATGGACTAGCATTAGTGATCACAGGATTGCCCTTGTCAATAGAGAGACCTATATGCATGGGTAGAGGGTCTATTTAGATTTCCATAGACTTTTTAGTGCGTGTTCACTCAATTCTGTCCGATCGAAAATCGAGGTGCTCGAACAAAATGGCCTCTGTAGTTCCACCACGCAAATGTTTGCAGTCACCGCTCTTCATGAGTAGATGCGAGACGCTTGGGCATCTAATTGTACATAATTTAGAAGCATAAGCCCTCAAGAGTTGGCCTGAGTAACTGATCTGTGAAGTTTTGCATACTGTCCTCTCAATTTTGTCGGGGACTGTATCTTCACCCTTGCCAGGAATAGGGACCCATGTCCATTTGCTTTTTTGTGCATAAACGAAAGTACACAAAACACGGCGAGGTTGCATTGCTATCAAAACAACACGGCTCATTCGAACTCTTTAGCCCGATTGTCCCAGGAGACATACCTTAATTTCAACAAGACAGCGTCTCGCAAATGTTGATGACACAACTGTGTTTTTCACAAAATAAATCTTGGCTATGAGCCATTGCTCAGCTGGAGATTGGAATGGAGTTCATGCCTATGAATAGACTCGAAATTTTAAACATAAAAGTGAGATCTGAAAGGACATGGAATAACCGTATCTTATTCTATAAAAAAAAAAAAAAAAAAACGGTATGTTACATGAATTTTGTCAATTCCGTAAATAATATAATTGGTCTTGGAGTATTGATGAAACGTGGTTTTCTATGGCCAAACAATCAGACGTTCTATCTTTGCTTCCGAAATTATAGACTCTACTGAAAAATTTATCAGGATCTTCTAAATAAAATTACACCATGAAGATTCGAATTCTTCTGAATCATTTTTGTAATCACTAATAGATGAATATGTTTTCATTATAGAACGTTGGGAATGTTTTGAAGAGCCATGGAAACACATAGAAGAGGCTGCGAACACATTTTGTGTTTTGGTATGAGTTGATGTATAGATTTTACGATCCTTATGTAGAGGGATCTGACTGCGTGAGAATTTTTCAATGTTTTTTCTGGTCATTAACAGTCATTTGTAAAATAATAAATATGACTAACGAACTTACTATGGAATATTCCTATGGTAACAGCTAAAAACACTAGAAATCTACCCATTCTTAATATTTTAAACCACCTTGACATGTGTTTTCTAACAAGGTGGTGTATTTCGTTCGATCAAAGCAAGGAAAACGAGTGATTTAGACTACTTAGACATCGTAACCGGCAATTATAAATGGTTGTGTGACGCCCATAAATATCATGAGTGAAATTCAATCAATATTTCAGAAGTCAACTAGGAAAATACACAATGAGGGAGAGAGGGAAAATTTATTCTCCTCCTTTTATGAAATGAATATATTTGAAGATGATAAACAAGATATGTCTTTATTGAAATTGAGTTGTATAGAGCTCTCGATGGATCCATGAAATCCATCGTTTCTACGAACTATCCACGATAACGTTCCAACGAATCTTACCTCATCATACTTCAAAATTCATGAACGAATCACATTTTGCTAGGTACTAGAATGCTTTGAAGTGGATACAATTAATAGCAGATAACAAAATTCGAATCAAGAATATGAAAAAGAATTCGGAAACGTCTCCAAGTCACTATTTGTAAATATAAGCAAATATTCATGCTAACTTATTGTTTTTGTTGAATTTTATTTGTATTGGCTTTACATGGAATTTGGCATAGTGGATGTTGCCTCATAGCTTTTTTCACACGACTGACTTTTGGTTGATCGATTCTTCATCCATCAGTGATTTTCAATAGATTATCAAATTGAACCAACGTTATCGTCAATAATAGTTGAGGAAAACTGCCTACACATAGTGTAACACAACAGATAAGACTTTCCATGCCAGTGACTAATGGTTTGGTTTCGATTGCCAGAGCTCTGATACGTCATTCGGATTTGCACAAGATAGTATTGAGACGATTGATCATTATTAATGGGTCTAGGAAAATACATTTGATATCACAGGTATTGCTCGTTCAACGCGGGTGATTCGTACGATAAAAGTACCGCCATGCACCGCAAATACCGGAACCGCGTTGAGTGAGGTATTATTCCTACGGGAACTTAAGTAACTCCTTCCAGAGACGATGAATTCTTGATTGACATTATATATCTTTGGCTATACAAATGTGAAAAAACGTCTTCATGAGGGAAATTTGGTATATTCTGTAGAGAATACATCAGACAAGTTTATATGAATAGTACCAAAGTGATTTCTTCCTGGTAAATTCCGTCATTAGGGATTATCTTGCATGTCTGTTAAAATCTATTTCCGCATCGAAAGCATTCAATTTTTTTTTAATTGATCTCACACACTTCCTTGATGTTATTAGAACAGCCTGGTTGAAAGCCGCAATGAGTAAACAAGCATTTCGGATTCATGGTTGAGAAGTTGATATTGCACTATAGCCAATATGTAGATAGATAGATAGATAGATTCCTTTTCACGATGTGCAGCTAAGTGATTAGCAAACGGTAAGGCTCCGAGGCCAGATGGTATACCTGATGGACCCTGAAGATGGTAGTCCGAGCCCAACCTATTGTTGAAGTTGTTCAACAAGTGCCTTTTCGCGGGGATATTTCCGAAAACGTGGGAGCGGCAGAAGTTGGTCCTCATACCGAAGGGCAAGGGTGGGGAATCAGCGGAGCCTTCGTCGAATCAGCCACTCCATATGCTCGACAACATCGGGAAGATGTATGACCTCATGATCCTGAACCACGCGGAAGAAGAGTACGAGCACAGCGGAGGGATGCCCCCGATGTAGTTTAGCTTTCGCAAGGGGCTTAGCGCATGCACGCAATCGAGTGAGTACAGGGTAGAGTCCGCAGAGCGCACACAATGGAACCCGGACCAGGAGGAGGGTTTTGTGCCATAATTTGCTTGGATGTGAAGAATGCCTTCAACACGGCAAGCCGAGAACGTATATATAAGTCCCTGGACGGAATAGTCCCCCTATCTGCTTGCAGTCATCAGCAATGGGCTGCGTGACAGAGTCCTTCCACGTGACACCGACGAGGGAAGAGTTGAGCTGGAGCTTTCTGCATAAGATAGCGCAAGGATCCGTGTCAGGTCCATTTGGGTGGAATACGGAATATAATGAGTTTCTGAACTTAAGCCTCCCAGAGAAGGCGGAGATCATCGGCATTGCGGACAATGCGGTATTAGTCGTCGTCGCCGAGACCGCGTGGGACGTGGAGTGTGTGGTGAACAAAGCCCTCTACCGCATTGGCCAGTGGTTCCCCGAGAACCACCTAGAGCTCACCGAGCACAAGTGCTTAAAGATGTTGGTTACCAAGAGGAGTTTCGAGATGCCGTTATTCACCGACATGCGGCACGAGATCCTACTCAAGAGAGAACTCAACTAACTCAGGAACCTTGTGGTGTCGTTTGATGACCAATGGAGCTACAAGGCACAACTCAGTTAAGCAGCGCTGGAGGCGGACAGTCGGTGGCGCCCTCCTACGGCTCATGCCGAATATCGGTGGACCCATGCCCAATCGAAGAGCTTTACCCAGCACCGTGAGCTATTCCATCATGCTGTACGGTGCACCAATCTGGGGTCAGGTAGCTAGAGGGTCTCTCGCTGATGCGGTGCTAGGCTCAGTCCATCGACGCTACGCGCCCCGGACGATCAGCGCCTACTGTACGGTGTGGGATCACGAAGCCTTTGTCCTAGCAGGTATACCACCTGTTCGCCTACTAGGCCCTCATTCGGGATGTCGAGAGGGGAGAGACTGTCGAAGAGTGGCAGAAGGAGCGGGAAAACTCAACAAAAGGGAAATGGACGCGAAAATTGATCCCCAACATAGCCAGGTAGATCGATCGAGCTCACGAAGAGTTGGACTACTGACTGACACAGGCGCTCAGTGGACATGGCTGCTTCGGAGAGTACCTGGAGTGGTTCAAAAAATACGCTGCTAAATCGTATCAGCAGAATTCTCTCACGGCTAAATGTGACTATCGGTGTAGACCAATAGATTATAATTTTGAAATTCTAGTCTATTGGTAGGAACATAGAAATAAATTCTATGTTTTCTGGTCAACGGTTTCTCCTCATCCCTCCGAGTGATCGTTCTGAAATCCATGTTGGGGGTGGAGGACCACACAAAGATGTGCTGAAAGGATTTATAGCTCAACCTATTGAACAATTCTCCATTAATGTGTCTTCGAAAATGAAAATGTCAACATTTTCCAAAAATTATTCCAAATTTCTCGAATTATCTTCTAGAAAAACTTTATCAGAGAAGTTGAGGTGACCTGATGAAGTCTTCATCTCGTCATCCTTGATCGATTGGTTGATACGGAATCACGTTAAAATGTATAGAAAGAGAACTGTACCTAATTTTTTTTCCCATTGATGGAAGATTCATGAAGTAATTGGTAGAATGGGAATTCCACATTAACCCATTGATGGAAATTAACGTAAAAGTAGTTGTTTAGGTGACGCAAAACTTGGTGTGCTGTTCTTGAAAAAAGATATTTGAGGATAAAATAATCGATTTTTCGAAAGTCTTGAATTTTCTATCTTCGAAGACTCATTAATCGAGAACTATTCCATATAATGAGGTATAAATCCTCCCACCATATTTTTGCGTGGTCTTCTACCACCCACATAAATTTCAGAAAGATTGGTCGAAAGGCTGAGGAGGAACGTTGTCGAAAAAAAAAAAACAGGTGAACGCACACATACTAACAAACATGTACATCGACAGAGAAAGTTAAATTCATACAGGGCCAGGGACAAGCCTGGAGGAAAAAACGTGACTTACAATAGAAAAATATCGGCGAGTGAAACAGAATGATGAAAGCTGATTGGCCTTGAATGGTGGTTTTTAGAATAAAAAAATGATTTGACTGGTAAAGTTAGTGGAAAATCTGTTGTCACGAAATGAATTCTTGATTTTTCGTCCACAGTTTCTCCTCAACCTTCAGACCGATCTTTCTGAGATTCATGTGGGTGGTGGAAGACCATATAAAGATGTGCTGAAAGGATTTATAGCTTCCTCTATTGAACAGTTCTCGACTAATGAATCTTGGAAAAAAAACATGTCAGAATTTTCAAGAAATTATTCAGAATTTTTCGAATCATCTTCTAGGAAAAATGTCTAAGGTAACTTGAAGTGACCTAATAAAATGTTCATCTCGCCATTCTTGATCGATTAAATCACGTTTAAGTGTATGCAAAGAGAACTGTACATGATTTTTTTTCATTGATAGAAGATTCATGGATTAAGGGGGTTCGGAATCTCTACTTTTACCGACGTAGGGAACCGCATGTGAGCTGGGTCTAGTGACTGATACGTGACTTGGTGGTGTCTATTCGGAGACATCTATCTCAAGCACCAGTCTGACATGAGTAGAGATGAATTTGTTCCATAGAGATTTGGTGTAATATCTCTGAGGTTTGATATTCATCTCTGTCACAGCTGGTCACTGTCTTAGAATGAACTTCTTTGCTGTTTGTTACACACATGAGTGTGTGTTCATCTGAGTGCGAAAATTTATGCAGAGGAACTGAAAATTCTCTGTATGAATTGATGCAATGTTATATTCAGCATTTTATATGCAATCACATGCATTTTGCAAGCATCAGTGGAGATTCAAGTTCCTAAATACAATACTGCAGCGTACTGTCCAGAACTCCACTTAGGATGCTGTTTATACACATCTTTCTCACAAATTCACTGGAAATGTGTATCTTGACATACCTAGATGTGTTATTTTACTTCAATACATTGCATTTTTCATGCACCCAAGTATTGGGTGCATTTGCCATGCAGTGATATTGACGAAACAGATGGCTGAACCAGGACATTTCAACTTTAAGCTAAGGGAGGGCAAACATTTCTGGTATCCAATAGAGGCCTCAAAACCAATCGATCTTTTTTATGCACCAAAAGAGTGGGTGCATTTGTTATACAGTGATATGAACAAACAGATGGCTGAACCAGGACATTCGACTGTGAGCGGAGGGAAGCCAAACATTTCTGTTATCCAAATAGAGATTTCAGAACAGATGAATCTTCATTCCTGCTCAACCTGGTATTCTAGTTGAATATCTCACATTTTCTATGCACCCAAAGAGTGGGTGCATTTGTTATGCAGTGATATGAACAAACAGATGGCTGAACCAGGACATTCGACTGTAAGCGGAGGGAAGCCAAACATTTCTGTTATCCAAATAGAGATTTCAGAACAGATGAATCTTCATTCCTGCTCAACCTGGTATTCTAGTTGAATATCTTGCATTTTTTATGCACCTAGAGAGTGGTCGCATTTGTTATGCAGTGATATGAACAAACAGATGGCTGAACCAGGATATTCGACTGTGAGCGGAGGGAAGGCAAACACTGCTGTTGTCCAGATAGAGATTTCAGAAGAGAAGAATCTTCATTACTGCTCACTTCTATACCTAAAAGATGCCAGGATCTGGAATCCGTTGAGGCAAGAAAGCAGTTGAGCTCTAGATACTGACAATGAGTAGAGTTGCTTCCTTCGATGAAGCATCCCATCATCAACAGACAAGGATCTGAAAGTATGTAATAGATAATATTCAGGAATAGTATCCAGCCCACGTCGTTTCGCAAAGGTGAATTCTGCATCACTTTGGAACATAATTATTGTTAGATCCTGGAAAATGTCAATTTTTGGACATGATTTTTTCCAACTATTCAAATTTGGGCCTTTCCATAAGACCTCAAAATGTAGATTAGAGATCTGATACTTACCCAATCTGAACACTTGAAAAGTTGTATGATTCCTAAATACTGTAAGTATTAGGGACAGTGGAGAGGAATAGATTGACCTCTAAGGAAGCACCTATGTGAGGCCAAGAGTCGACACGGGAGATCAAGTTCTGCATACACCTTGAAGCAGAAATTTTCTCAAGGTTCGAATAACTAATTCTCATACATAATAGGGTGAAGGCATGAGTCAGGCTCAGTATGATTCATAAAAGCTAAAAGTATTCAGTCGTGCATGGTCCTGCAACTTTTGTAGTACATAATCTGATAATCAAGTTCAAGGATATTCTTCAGAGAATAACTGAAAACCATGAAGCTTATTACAACACAACAATCAGGTAAATCTTATCATACATGGGCAGTTCAGAGCATGAATTGATTGGCTAACCCACTGTATACTCTTACTGAGTGTACATACTGAATGTAGCAAATTATCTAATCGGACAAACACACCATATGGACATTGAAATTCTCCAAGGGTGGCCAAGGACTGCTCAAAAAGTTGCTATGAGCCTACACTAATTTCCTGAAGAGTGCAGTTAGACTTCCAGAAACTCTGGATGAGTTTCGAGCCAGAAGGTAGAACTTTATCTTAAACTCCGAGGTCCTGGGAATAACAAAAAATTATGAAAATGTCTTCAATGACAACTCAAACCAATTCTATCAGGAAGATCATAATTTTCATGATCTGTTGAATACAAAAACTCCTAGTTGAGTGCTGATCCATGAGGAAAATCTCCAAAATTGGAAGTGTTGGCATCTAGCCCCATTCAAACACACAGCAATAGCAGCCGACTTATAACCTCGCGCATGAGGAAAATATACGACCTAGCTAGTTGGTTTTGGGCGTAATAGATCCACAATGACTTCAGGCATGACCGACGTGCATCATTTTCAGAAAAAATGTGCGATTTATTTTGAAACTCACGTGCGAAGAAACCGGCATGCATCATGCAAGCAGCCGACGCCGACCGGACGTTGCTGATGGTTGCATGGGTGACACCGATACGAACCGATATGGTCTCACAATTTCACTTTTCACTGGCTCAATACACAATCACCGCGACCCGGAGTGCTCGTATACACTAGCCAACACACCCGGGACACTCGCTTGGGCACCCGAAGGCTCTAAACCATCTACGCGATGCCAGCTGAGAATGAACAATCAGCAGCAGCAACAAATATAGACCGTAATAGAAGCACAGGTCCCGTGTATTTTTCTCAGCCAGAGCTTGGGTCACAGCCCAGTTAGTACTGTGACCCAAACACCAGGTGGCGACCACTCGGGTCACGCCATGGCGGCGAATGCGCGAGAGCTTGGCGATGCACAAGCAGAAGCTGCCATGCCGACGCTGATGCCGACTTTTTTATTAAATTTAACTCTTGTTTCGCAGTATATTATGTCAGCGTCTCGGGTCCTTTCCCATTTGCTGAGTTTTTTGTAACGAAGGATGTTTTTGTTATTGGGAAGTCAATTTCAAACATCAAATCTCAAGCCCCTTTAGGGGCCAGCACTTTATATACAACCTTTGTTCGTTAATCTGTAAATGTTGATTGGTAGAGTCGATACAGTATCGGACCAGCACCCGGTAGATCGGGGTTCGATCCCGGGTATTTCATTGTAATTTTTTTTTTTTTTCAGTGAACTCCCTAATTAACGATATGATTAATTACGAATAGTCGTACCTTTGACGCTACTTTATTTTTATTTTTCCCCAACGTCCATGGAAATTTACCTTGATATTTAATCAGAATTGAATATACGATCGTTTTTTCGAATATAGCAAGTGTTACATTGTTTACAAAAAGTCGTTCGGGCAAAGTTGGAAGTTTTATTTTCTTTACTGAATTCGGAAATTATTAAAGTGAATATATTTATTTGTCGTCACAAATTTTGTCTTTCAATCGGAAATTCAATATCGAGGTACTGTGCGCTGTAACAGGAATTTCATTCTGATTGCTGACACATGAATTCCGTTTTCACGGAACAATTTTCTTCGGAGACTTGAGTGATGGAATTGGTAGGACGTGATTACAAATAATGATTCAGAGTGTTCGATTAAGTTGAACGGAGACAATTATTCATTAGCTAAGTAAACTATATGGACCAATAAACTGATATAGGTGATGGATTATTCATAAAACTAGAAAATTGGTTTCTTAATCATTATGTATAATCACGACTTATCAATTCGATGACTCAAGGCTCTGAAAGCATTGTTCGGTGGGAAGGGAACTCCTGTGTGAGCCGTTGGAGAAAGAATAAAATTCCTATCATAGCGCATGCACGCAGAATGGTCCTCGACATTGAATTTCCGATTGGAAGACAAAATTTATGACGATGTTTGAATATATTTATTTTAACAATTTCTGAATTCAGCGAAGAAAATGCAACTTCCAACTTTGCCCGAACGATTTTTTGAAAAAACGTTAACACTTGCTATATTCGAATACAATATAAACCATGGACGTTGGGGAAAAATAAAAATAAAGTAGCGTCAAAGGTACGACAAACAATCGTTAATTAGGGAGTTCACTGGAAAAAAAAATTATAATAAAATACTCGGGATCGAACCCCGACCTACCGGGTGCTAGTCCGGTACTGTATCGACTACACCAATCAACACTTACAGCCTAACGAACAAAGGTTGTATATAAAGTGCTGGCCCCTAGAGGGGCTTGAGATTTGATGTGTGGAATTGACTTCCTGATAACGCCTCTTTGCATTTGTTGACTGACAAAAAACATCCTTTATTACAAGAAATTGAACAAATGTGAAAGTATTTGGGAAGTCGGAATAATGTAAACAGTAAGTGCGCGTCAGCTGCTTGTGCATCGCCGAAGCTGGCGGGACAGAGCAGGATCAACAAGTTACCGCTTATTCAGATTTTTATGCAACAAACACTACAGTGACGATATTAAGATAAAATTCGCGTCATAAGATGAGACATCATTATCGTGTGCAATAGCAGCGCGGGTTAGCATTCTGTTCCGACCGAATTCGAGTTGCCGCCGCCGCAGCTTAAAAGCTCGGTCGATAGTAACGCCCCTGTCCGGCTACTTAGTGAACTACACGATCTGGCTGAATCTTCTCCATAAGACCTGTTCTTCTATTACTGTCTATATTCGTTGGCAGCAGCAAGCTGCTTGCTGACGTCGGCTGCTACGCAAGCCACACGGAAACGAGGGCTAAGCCGGCAACAAAATTTTTTGCTGGCAGACAGTTTACATGTTTTCACAAAAGACTTTTAGTTCACTTGATGAAGGCGTGTCTCTTTCAAATAGCTCAATGAGCTGCAATCAGCTGTTTAGCGGGAAGCGAGACGCCCAGCTCACACGCGTTTGTTTACATCTTGAGTCTCCATGCAGTGTTGATACAAACTGATTTTTCATAGTTCTTGAAAGATAATTGAGTGGAAAAGGACTCTACAGGCGTCTTCATGTGGATCAAATCTAACCTAATAATAGATTTTGGGGTCAATTGATTTTGGTTTTGAGGGAAAACGGTGGAACCTGCGTACGGCAGCTACCACTTTGTAGACGAAAGTTCCATGGCATTTTTCCAAAGTAGAAGGAATCAACCTGAAAATTAAGGAGAAGGTGGCTCTGATCCCTACGGAAATGCCTGCAGACGAGATTTCTCAAACGATTGAGTATTTAGCGAGCAATGAATTTTTTCGTGCTGAGGACCGAGGTCGGTAAAAGTAGAGCTTCGGCACCCCCTTAATTGGCAGAAATAGATATGAATGAAAATTCCACATTAAACTATTGACGGAGAATAATGAAGAAATGGTTGTTTAGGTGACGCGAAATTTGGTGTGTTGTTCTTGGAAAAAGATATTTGAACATAAAATAATCGATTTTTGGAAAATTTTGACATTTTTATTTTCGAAGACTCAATAAGCGAGAACTGTTTAACCTTCGGTTGGCACACGTGGGTCTATTCGAGCGAGGGTTTTTTTTATGAGATTACCACGCTCGTAATTCGAAGTTTCCCGGGCTCAGGGTGACATTTGTTGGTAGTCAAGATGTGACACTTACCGACCGTGCATATAGCAACAGGTCTTGCGCGCGCATCTCCGCACCACAGCCAAGCGAAATTACCGCTGGGTCTAAAGTACCCAGGTGTGCCTGGTATGCGCGCTATTTTAGATTGCATTTTATTAATGCGATAATGAATTATTGCAAAAAATTGCAAAAAAGCCTTTCCACTGAAAATATTCTAGAAGTCCCAATTTTCAGTGGGATGGGCTGAAAATTTGACTGAGTTATCTCAAGACCAAGTGGATATGAGAAAAGAATAGTCCAGTGGTTGATCTTCCAATGGAGGTGTTCATTCCGGCTTATTGGGAAAGAATGAAAATTCTCAATTCATCGGTCGGAATATGTCAGAATAAATACATTTTCTTCAAGATCTACTCTTGTGCTATTTCTTCCTCGAATTGACCTCACCTCAAGATGACTCAGTTGAATTTTCAGCTCATTTGGATGAAAATTGTGCCGTCTACAATTTTTTTAGTGAAAAAGGTGATTTTCTGCATTTTTCTGGACATTTGTATTTTTTGGAATTTTTTATTTGACCTTGAAGGATATCTCGATACATTGGCCGATCAAAAACATCAAAGGAGCTACAAAAAAATTTCCAAGTCAAAAGATTCAATATAATAGTTACAGCGTCAATTTTTCGCCGTGGGTCGAATCGACCCAGGTTGGCCAGCTATGTTATTTGGCGGAGGTGTGCCAGCTAAGGGTTTATAGAGGGAGCTATGACTCCTTTCAGCACACCTCTGCGTGGTCCTCTACCACTCACATGATTTTCAGAAAGATCGGTCGAAAGGCTGAGGAGAAACCGTGGACGAAAAATTACGTTGCACGGACACACATACACAAGGACACGGACAACGACAGAGAAAGTTTAATTCGTGGAGGACCAGGGCTTAGCCTGGAGGAAAAACAGTGACTTACAATAGGAAGATATCGTCGAGAGGAACAAAATGGTGAAAACCGATTCGCTATGTATGAAGATTTTTAGAATGAAAAATTAAATTGAGTGGAAAAATTGAGCAAAAATATCTTGTCACGAATACAACCCTTTCTCTTTGAGAAAGCAAAAGAAGACTCCGGCCTGTCAAATGTGCGAAGCAGAGGTGGACGATGCGGAACACGCACTGGTCCCGTTCGTGAACACAGCCACGAGAGAGCGAAGCTCATGGACGGGGTTAGGAGTCATATCACTCCTGAGAACCTATTGGGAGCTAGCATTCGGTAAGCGCTCTTCTCTTTCTTCCGTGTTATTCTTATGGAAGAGATTTAGGATTCGGCCATATTGCTTTTTTCTGCCACCTAAAATAACACGGATGTTAGTTTCCAATTGCCATCCATGCTCCGCAGCAGAGAGACGTGGGATAAGATCGCCACTTACACCAAGACAGCGATCACGCGAAAAGAAGAGCGAGAACGGGCATTGCAGCGCCAGACAAGAGGCACTGCATAGCAAACATCGACGACTTGAAGAGTGATCATCGACGACGGAGGAAGAACGACAGAAGAGCGGACACACCGGAGGGGAACGCCCGAAGGCGCGCGATACGCTGCCCACCCTGAAGTAATGCTAACGCGGTTCCGGGGTGGGTTGGTTAGGTAGCGGTTAGCTGCCCCCAGTCCGGCCATCAGCGCTGGCTCGCCAACACTGCAGGGCTGAGAGCAGAAGGTTTTAGCCCCCAGGGCACACGGGCACTGGATTCATGCTCATTCGGTCTACCGAGTGGGCATGTTGAAAGCGGTTATGGTCTGCCGGTGGACGTACCTATTATTCAGGGATATGTCCTGTCATCAGATTTCTCATTGCTCTTCCACCACTTTGAAAAGCCCGAGCAATGAGAGAAGGTCGGAACACGCATATCAGCGTAGAATCAAAATCTTTCATAAAGTTTCTCATCTTTACTTTCCATTCCATTCCATCAAAATCCTTTAGATGCATCCTCGCAACCATACGAGGCTCTAAAGGTGCATTGAACGAGAGTGGAGTAAAATAAATTCTCGATTGATGTCAAAAAATTTCAGCAATATCAGCTGACTTTAACTCGCAAAGACCGATCAAATATATCTCCATAATTCAATAACTTTTTGGTTCCAGTGCATCAAATTGACTTCACCTACTGGCCATCTTGAATAGAATTCCCTTGGGTTTTCAATGGCTGCGTGTACGTTAAACGCGCTTGCCGCGTTTGCGTAGCGCAGAGGGCGCGTGGCGCATGAACTTTCTGCTATTTTCTGCATGTTTAATTTAAGTTAATTAGGTTTTTTCGGTGGAAACTGAATCATTCCAAGATAGTCACACGACAGGGAGCAGGGTCTCCAAGTCCGGCTCCCAAAGTCGACTAGATTGAAGACTATCAGAGTCATGAACAAGCAGTTTAGAATGAGGTAAATCTTTTAGAAGTTGGTAGTCCACTTTGGCGCGGGATTACTCGTGTATCACCGGGGCAATCCGCGTTAGCTAGGGATGGTGTTATATTTTAAAGATCGTGCAAAAGCACAAGGGCGTTATCCATAACCACGTTTAACGAGGGATTCCTGAGTAGGTCATGTATGTCCACTACCCGACAACAAACTTTTTCCGAGATTCTTACCGAGTTTGCGAGAGCGTACGCTTCCAAGATGGAGTCAGTTCCGGTTCATTGGATGGGAGAGGTTATGAAAAAATGAAACAATGAATGTTATCGTTGTGAGCCGACAATTTGGAGAGCTTTATGACCCATAAGCGTGAAAAGTATCTGTCTCACTCGTGATTTGAAATGCAATTTATATTTTGAATGCGTTTCAATTCAACGAGCCAATGAATGAAAGATAATTAGACAACAAAATTGAAATATAAAATAAGTTCATTTTTCTATTCAATGCTCAGAATGAGATGAAAGTGTATGGTTCAAGATCATACTCAAGATCCTATTCTTGCAGCGAGCAAATCAAGTGATTCTTTCTGTTGATGAATTCCAATTGATCCCATGGGATCAACCACTGCAATGTGATGCGAAATTCGTTGATTCCCGAGAGAAAATAATTCCCTTACGATGTATTGTCAGCCAACGCTACTGGCATAAACTTATGGTTCATGCTTTGGCTCTTTTACAGACTCTCTCACTCTTGAAATCCATTTATGGTTTTGATGATCTGAGTTCGTCGTCTCAGATTTTAGTGGAACAATATTTTCAAAATTCTTCAATAAGTTGGGGATGAGAAAACTTTGGATGCTCATCAAATCAAGTGAATTTCTCATCAAAATGCAATGTATTAAAAGGAATCACTTAGTGTGCTTGCTGCAAGAATACGATCTTGAATATGATCTTGAATCATACACCATCATGTTATTCTGAGCCTTGAATGAAAAATGAATTTATTTCATATTTCAAAATTTTGGTCTAATCATCCTTCATTAATCGGCTCGTTGAATTGAAACACATTCAAAATGAAAATTGCATTTCAAATCACGATTGTGACGATAATTTTCACAGTCATGGATTATAAAGCTCTGCAAATTGTCGGCTAACAATAATAATATTCATTATCTTATTTTTCATGACCTTACTCACCCGACGGACCATAAATGACTCCATCTTGGAAGCGTACGCTCCCACAAACTTGGAAAGAATTCGTTGTCGGGTAGTCTGCATTACCTTCTGAAGTACATTATCTACTGTTCATGTGAGGGATCGAGTTGAAGCAACAGCAAGTTTTCGCGAATAGCGATAACTTCACTCACATTAGTTCCTCAATTTGTTTAACATGTTTACTAGCGGAGCCCATCGCATACATCAGGGCCTGCTCGAACGTGATTTTTGCTATTACAGTTAACGTGCTGTGTAGTAAAGACAGATCGAAAAGTTATAACTGCCGGTGTATGATCTATTGATTTCTGTGTACACTTTAATAGACTTATAATGATATTTACAAATTTGAACAAGAAACATACCACATATACAAGACAAATACTGTCAATCTTGTGTTGCTGCGTTATTTATCAAGAAAATTCTATAGTTTTTAATAGACACTTCGAATCATGTAGATTTACTTTATCTTATGACGTACTTTATTTGCTTTCTTACATTTGAGAGAAGCAGAGTCGTAAGAATCGTAATTGCAGGGTAGGTTTATAGATATAAATCCATAGCGTCACTTTTTTATTAATACATTTTTTATGAATCACAAATTTGTAAGAGTGTGGTGAATTCGGATCGATTTTTTATCCATGAAAAAAATGACTTGTATGACACGATAGGGTCCAAAATTCATTTTAATATTTTGAAATAAACTTTTTCTAGGTCTTTCCTCCTTATATTATGCTAGGCTAATTAGTTTTTGATGCTCTTTATCCATCAGCTCCACCATAGTGGATACTCAATCGAAACGACGTCATCAGTTTTACGAATATGTATTAGGAGAGTCTTCAATTTGATGAAAATTCTTCTGTAATACCGACCTAATTGAAATGAATCAAGTGATTGTGAGACCACTCTCAAGGTTGGAAGACGCTGTTCTTACCACAAATTGAGAAAATTAGTCTCAAAACCTCAATCCGAATATCTAAGCCTAACATGGTCTTACAATCAATTTCTCCAGGGTATTCCAAATTTGCCCCGGTTGACAGTAGTCTTCGGGAAAATCTGTATCGCAACGGGTCTCAGACAAATTAATGAAAAATTGTTTACTACAAAAATGAAAGCATTTGATGAGCAAACTGAAGTTAATATTTCATGTATAAGCTTTTAGGATGCATGATTGTTATGACCTCACAGTCTATAATGAACACATGTGACCTGTTTGGATCTCATACTCCAATTTCAACTCTGCATTGTAAAAAAGAAAATTACTCCCAAAACTTCTCAATATCTCAAACACCAAATATCATCAAATTTCAAAACCGAATGTCTTTCATACTTGAGAACCACGAATCTTTACAGCCTCTTATTGCACCAATACTACGCATTAGAATGATGGATATAGCTATGAGAGTCTCATAGACATCGTGTAAGCGTAAGTTGCGGCTAGCCTATTTGTGCATTGGCTCTAAAATTAAGCAGTAGCTCAAGCAGCTATATACGTGTATGTAGAAATATACCCAAAGCTTGTATGAGTTCAAAGCTCGGAGCTTTTAAAGTGCTCAAGAAAGACACAGTCTGATTTTGTGGTCTTCCGTGTTAGTGCCAATGGATTCGTGCGCCAAATGTGGAAAACCGGCAGAACACAGGTGTTCCGGTTGTAGAGAAGTTGTCTATTGTGGCAAGGAACATCAGAGAAAACACTGGAAGGAACATGCATCTTCATGCAAAGCTTACCGGGTATGATTAAAACTGATAGGAAGGTTAATTCATCGACGGAAAATGTTAACTGTTTCGGGAATACTTGATTTTGATGGAAAAAACCATGCCTTCTCTTGTAATTTTGCAAATAACAAACAATTTAAAAATTTTGGTCTGTCAAGAGATTCATGCTTCGAAGATATCTTTATGATCTCCACTTACAAATTGTGTCCTCGAATATTACTGATTCTCGATACTTAATTAGATCAGACAATATCTCCATTATATCAGAGTGCCCAATTGATTTTAGTTCATGATTCTTCGAAAAACGCAATATTAACATTGTACGATGAAGGTTTTTCTATAGATGAGATGAGAATAATATACTGATGATTCGGCAGGTAACAATTATTGTGGTACACTCGTCAAAAAACGTTTCAACAACGTATTGAAAACGTTGGTCAAAATATTACATTCTATAAGGTCATTCCATCATAATGCAATGCCTTCGACTGGATTTCATAGTTTGCAATAAATATTGCACTGACGCGATATTCTAAAAATTAATTACGTCTACTGAATTACATCGAACCAGTTCAATTATTAGAACCGATACCTTTCAATTATAGGCCCTGATGGAGTTAAGTTTCGGTTTTGTGATTTCACGTAAAAATTGACTTATCTCAGTACTACCTAGGTTGAGGAAAAAATGGAAAAAATGTGGGATGGCATTAAAAATTCGTTAGAGAGTCTACACCAAGTACAAAGCTATAAATGACTCCACGCTGACATAACGTTCAACTCAGTGTTTCAAGCGCTATCTGTTCAACTTGGCTAACTCCAAAACTGTAGGGAGAGATACTTCATTTTATCATGGTTGAATTTCTTTATGCTGATTGAAGAATCAAGTACCACGATGACCATGTAAATAGACATTTTGTTGACAAACTATGATACCAAAAGATACGTATTTCTAGATTGATAACCTTATGTATTCTAAGACTCTCGAGTGTTATTCAGTCTAGTTGATGAAAGACATCTTTGAAATAGATGAACCTCCAAATTTCCTTTGAACGAGTTGTAGACGAGAAATTTTACAAGTTCTCTGACTTGTCCATTGTTTGATGAATGCATCTGAGAACTCCAGAAGTGAAATAATTCCTTTAGAAAGCTCTTACAAGAATAGTTTTATATTTTTCCACTATAACAAACGAAGACAATTGTCGATGAACAATGCCAAGTGGTCATTCCTAAAGATGATAATAAAGTGATTTTGCCTTGATCCATCCCAACTTCTTTATAGAAAAGTTCTAGGATAAACACTCGAAAATCACAAACTATCTGCACGCTGATCAAGAACTAAATAGATCAAGAACTGAAAATATTCGTGATTTGGTTTTTGCTCATCAATTTGTGGCTCTTGAATTCTGATATTACACTCGATACAAGCCGATTTTTGTATGACAATGACAAAAATCCAAATAAAACTGACGTTTTAGACATTCACTGGACTGGATATAGTAATGTTGAATGAACATTTTTCAGAAGTGGGATTTCAGACCTTATTCTATCATGCGCTACTAGCATTATTGCCACTCTCGCTACCGCTCGCTCGGCTTGTAATTATTCCCGATAAGTCAGAGACTCTAAGATGCTTTTGAAATTAAAAATGACATGTGTAAAATGATAGGTAATGATCAATTAATAGTTTTAAAATAAGTTTCCTTATGAAATTGGCAAATAGGTTATGTTCGACTAGTACCGCTTATGTTTTTATGACTTCTGTTATGCAACGATGAATACTTCTAGGATGTACATTTTATAGAAACTCGAATCACAATAATGGTTGTCTCAGTCGCGGGTCGTTCAGGGTATTGCGTTTCAATCGCATTGTAGGATGTAGATAGGTGAGTGCTGAGACTGGATGACCTGGGAAATCAAGGAATTGGAACTCAACCGACTCCATTAACCTTGAATTATTCAGAAACTTTCGACTTTTCCTATGTTTTCTGAAACAACTTCACGAAAGCCCTCGATAAACTACGAATATATTGTTGGCTGATCTGCAATTCAATTTCATTCTTTTTATATTTGCTGTTCGGAGAAAAGAAGCGATGTTCAGACAGAAATTCTAGATCAATAATGCAACGAATTCAACATCCACTACGGCGCGTCCAAGACAGCACACGCCACATGACACACACTTCACCCACTCATCTTACCACCCACCTGCCGATCCACCCGAGCACCCAGGAGGACGTGGGCAGACCAGGACTAGAAACAGACCAAACAAGACAAGACAAGACCAGGACGTGGCCAAACCAGGACCAGACAAGATCAGGGTCAGGATCAGACCACGATCAGACCAGACCAAACCAGACCATACACGGACCAGATCAGACTAGACCAGGACCAGATCAGGCCCAAACAAGACCAGACCAGACCAGGATCAAACCAGACTAGGCCAAGATGAGACCAGGACCAAACCAGACTAGGCCAGACCCAGACCAGAACCAGATCAGGTACAGACGAGACCAGACCAGATCAGGGCCAAGATCAGACCACGATCAGACCAGACCGAACCAGACCAAACCCGGACCAGATCAGACTAGACCAAGACCAGACCAGGCCCAAACAAGACCAACCAGACCAGGATTAGACCAGGACCGAACCAGACTAGGCCCAGACCAAGACCGAAGCAGAGTCGAACCAAGCCAGACTCGGACCAGATCAGACTAGACCAGGACCAGATCAAGACCGAAGCAGGGCCGAACCAGGCCAGACCTGGACCAGATCAGACTAGACCAGAACCAGATCAGGTACAGATGAGACCAGACCACATCAGGGCATGATCAGACCAGACCAGACCAAACTCGACCATACCCAGACTAGATCAGAGTAGACCAGGACCAAATCAGGCCAGACCCGGACCAGATCAGACTAGACCAGAACCAGATCAGGTACAGACCAGACCAGACCAAACTAGACCATACCCGGACTGGATCAGACTAGACCAGGACCAGACCAGGACAAGATCAAACCAAACAAGACCATACCAGACCAAGACCAGACTAGACCATCCTCCATCCACCTTCCACGCGTCCACTCACACACCCACCCATGAGCCATAAGGCCACCTATTTGACCAACCCCATAACCGGGATCTGAACGGACAAATTTCGGATGAAAGTTCAATTTTTCCAATATGTGTAGACCTCGCGACGAGAGTTCAACAAAATACACTGTACAATCATACTTGATCGATAACAAGACCAAACCTTCGATCTTCGAAAACAATTGAGCAAACCAGTCTTGGAAAAACGTGAAGTACATTGGCGATTTTCTCGTGCATAATAATAACCAGATCTTTCGACTAATTATACTTGCACGTCCTTCAAGACATTCTCGATCAACAAAACGATCAAGGACGCTATATAGTGTACCCTCTTCTTTAGCAACGAAAGTGGTACATGCGTTATATAATGTTAAACATATCCGTCTGTATAGATCGCGGCATCAGATAGCCATTGCGTATGAAAGTGATGGGTATCGACACAGTGGATCGATTAACTACCAAGTTCAGCATCCTTTCACTCAATTAGACGTGAGCAATCTTCTTAACATCACTCGAGCTTAATGGGGTAATATCTGTCCTCGGGATATTATAGTCTCTCGAACTTCCCATACGTTATTGAGCGTACGTAGAGTTGTTATGCGCAACTGATATCTCATTATCGATTGAATTCTTCTCAATTTTTTCCTCCTCAAAAGACATATACACGATTTCAGAATTTAGTTCTTCCCTCTCGTTTGATACTCTGGTGCGTAAAGTATGCTTTGCGCATAAACGATAGATTTTTACTGGCCAGTTCATCAGAAAGTATAGTTTGATACTTGGAGGTAGAATTTGTTACAACATTCCTGTGTCGAAATGTACTACTTTAGGAAATTTTTAGTAAATGAAACAATTTTCTGTCGACGAAAATTCATCGTTGAAATTAAAATTGACTGAAATTCATCCAGTCCTCAAATCGCAAGTACTAATCAGTCAAATAACTTGAACAAAAATCGAGTAAAGCCTTCAAGCTAGAGGCACATGCCGAAATATCAAAATTTACACTAGTGTATCTCCATAACAAATGAAAATATTCAGCTAGTGGAGAATCCAGAACTCGGTCGTCACTACGTAGCTCAACGTCGAATAGCTTCCGGTGAGGTTGTTATTCGTGAAGAAGTTCCCTTGGTTCAGGGACCTCAACAAGATACACCACCAGTATGCCTTGGATGCGGATGTTTAATAAGAGGCGATGAAGGAAATGATGCATCTGCCTCAGCTAACGAAAATGGCAAACCATGTAAACCGTGCCCAGACTGTGGATGGCCCTTGTGCAATTCTTGCGAAAAACATGGTTCTGAATGTGAGTTCACCCAGCGATACCGTGATTCAAAGGTGAGTTAGATTCATAAAGTAGTAATGATGCCCGTGAAAAGTTTTGATATGAAAGCCATGAGTTCCGAAATAATATTGACCAGGATTTTTCTTGTAATATCTTATCAGTTTCTGGGATTTTGCACCGGTTTAAAAGCCAGATTTTATTTTCATAACATCTAAAGTGGATACAAGACTGTCCCACAGATGCAGACTGATCACAATTATTAGGCTGTATCAATTGAAAGATTAATTTAAAATGTGGCTAGTGTGATAGTGTGGTTGTAAAATTGAGATTTTTCTATCATTTCGAATGTTTAAAAAATTTTTGAATAATATTTTATTCAAATAATTTTTATTTGAAAAATTCGAATACTGCATTGCTTAGGGATACATTTTTCGCGTTAGGCAGTTCTTTCCAACACATAAGCTGTTTTATACACGGACATTTTCTTATCATTGTCATTTTTTTTTATGAATTTCAAAACTTTTAAGCTAAATATTCTTAAGACTGCCAAAAATACTTGCTATTAACCATTTATGGTTACCATTGGTTGGCGAGCTACCTATCAATCATCATGTAATCGAATTCAAAATCTAGAACGGGAAAATCCATGTGCTTTTGAAGAAGCCACCGTCACTGTATCAGGAAGGTGACCACGCCTCGCCTTACCTACTAATTTTTCAATTTCATCTGAGATGATAAATACGTGAAAAAGTATTCAAAGACTAAGATGACTCGATATCGGATTCTGATCCGCCTTGACACGTTAAATTTATCACCTCAAATTTCCTACAAGAATGTCGAGAGAATTCAACTGGGACCCAATTTAGTGAGGGAAGGCCGATGAACTTTTGATCAATTCATACAGCTTCCGAGCGCGGTCGTAAAAAAAAAAAACTAGTTTTTCATTCAAACCTCGTGTTGACCGACATAAATTCGAGAAATTTATTGATTTCTTCATGGGCAAACTTTGCAGAGAACTGGTTTCCATATCAGCTTTTGATACTCATTCACAATTTAAAATTTTAGTACGAATCAAGACAGTTTGATTAAGAGCACATAGACATGAGTAATCTCTATTCAACTCGTTCACTAAAAAATTGCCCCTGGTATCGAGATTGCTATTTTTCTTGTCAGCATAGGTTTCTAAGGTGGAAAAAACGGTGAAAAATGTCAAAGTTGTGATTTTGAAGAAGTTTCAATCTTCAGGTTTTTCTCCCGCATAACTCCGCATTCGGACTCCTTTGGTGTTTCGCGCTTTGATTCTTGCCGTGACAGAGATTTTTCAGGATTTCTAATATTTTTCCCATGCATCACAAGAGAACCTTAGTGAATTACTAGAAATCGATAATGTCCCTTAGAGGGAACAGAGTACTGAACGGATTCGATACTACATCAGTTTAACTACAAACATTCAGATTAGTGGACGTATTTTTCTAACGGATGGAATCTTGATGTTCCCATTTTAAGTTAAATTTTAATGATATATTTTTGCCATCAGATTTCGCATTATTGAAGTGAGGTAATAGATAGATAATCGCGCTGTAAAATAAGATTGAAAAATCTCAACGTCTTGTCAAGTCGTGAATGGGGTACCAATTTTGCAGGCTTCTCGTAATTTACCGGATAGTTCAATATCAAGGAAAAAGTTATCGGTCTCTCCAAATTCAAGATGAAGGGCTATCAGTGCATAAACGTGTTTGGCTTCCATAATTCAAATAAGATATCTCAAAAAAGAGTTCTTAATTTGGGATTCCATATCGTTGGACCATACGAAGACTAGCACATTTCAACCAACCTACGAAGACTATCACATTTCGACTTTCCCACGAAGAGTAGCACATCTCGCCAATGTTAAAGCTTAGGAGAAATGTGATAGTCTTTGTGGGGAAGTCGAAACGTGCTAGTCTTCGTAGGGGCCGACGATAAGACTTGATACAATCTTACAAGATTTTCGTTCGAGTTTTGAAAAACTCTTATGATTCTTCTAAAATTATTCAATATCATCGTCATAATAATTGACATCACTAAAGATTCCCAAGCAAATAATCCGATACAACTTTAGTTTTTGGTTGAGATTCTACACAAAAATTCATCAGTGTAGTCTGAATATAACTCTCACGTAAATTTTAAAACAGAAATTCTGCATCAGGTTTGAAGTACTTTTCATCAGCTGATTGATGCTCAGACAAGCTCTTGAAGGAATCAGTTAGGGCAGGAATCCAACATTGGGATCTCGGTTTCTTACCAAAAATAAATTATAAAGCCCTGCAGAGAACTATACGGAATGTTACGAAAAGAGAATAAATTGAGAGAAAAGACAGATTAACATTGATGAATGGTTAATTTTTTACCATGAACATCATCGCACTGAAAGTTGCAACGAAAAAAAAGGAAACATCTGTACAACCGTAGAATTGTACAGATTTTTTTTGCACTTTTTGAATGTTCATCCCACCCAATTCACATGCATTACGTCCATCTCGTCAATGTCATATGCACCATAAAACGAAAGATAAAAAAAAGCCCTGTACGAAGATGAGATCTCGCTGCATATATACAGAATATATAATATGACCTCAAATTAAAAAGTGCGAGTGAAAGCTTCAGAAGGGCAATTACCTATATACTCCCTGATGAATAATTCATCTGTTATATTTTGTCTGTGTCAGGTGACGATAACGGGATTCGGCATTCCTCATCCAACATATAAGTGTGTAAGCGTCATTAGGGCTCTTTCGCTCAAGGACAAGGATAATGCTGAGGCTTTTGAAAAATTTTCACGTCTCGCTTCAAGTGCTGAACGAGATGACTGCGTTGAGCCTCGCGAGGTCGCCCGCTTTGTTAAAAGGTTCTTCAATAAACTTGACACTTTTGACGAGGATGAGATTGCCAGGATAGCAGGTATTCTCCAGGTAGGAAAGAAAATATTTTGAAGTTTTTCGTGTTAGGTGATTTTGACTTTCTGAATCTTTGTAACTTTCTCTCATTCGCTATATTTATTTTGATAATTGCTGCGGTTAGTTTTTCATTACTTAGGAATTTATTGAATGGTTTGAAATTTAACGTATAGGTGAAGTAAGCAGCTTTACTTTTATATATATATTTTTTGGGATCCATAGCTTAGTTTTTTTCTGGTTAAATACGTAAGTAGACTCCTGAGCTTCTGCAGGCGGGGAGTGTTGACATTTTTTTCGACTAAAACAAGCTAATTCTAGATGAGCATATTCTTGAATTTTCATACATAATGTATGAGCTTTAGAAAATAATCTTCTGATGGTGTGTTTGGTCTTCAGTATTGGAAAACAGTATGGTAATCATTGTGTAAATTTTGATTCGTTTAAAGATCAATGGACACGAGGTACCAATAACGGAGCCAGCATCGATTGCAGTGTACGATGTTTCATCTTATCTCGAACACAGTTGTAAAGCAAACTGTTCGAAAAGTTTTACCAATGATGGTGGTATTGTAATCAGGGCAGCAAAAACAATTCAAAAAGGTCAGTTGGACCCTTTTATCCTTGCCTGCTTTCGAAATCAGTAGTTTTCGATTCAGTCCTTCGCAATAATTATTATTAACCTAAAAGTATTCAAAACTGTAAATTCAAAACTCAAAACCTTCTTATATCATGATACATAAAGGACGCAATTGAGGGGGTGGTTGGAAAAGGGCGTAATCGCCATTATGCCCTTCTTCCGGACATCGCTTTTTGTGAGCCCCTATACCAAGATCTACCCCCCCCCCCCCCCCGAAATCCGTTTTTTGTAAGACCCCAAAAATCGTCTGGCAGATAAAAGGGCGTAACCGCCATTACGCCCTTTCATCTGCACGATAAAAGTGAGAGTGCAATGATAGAATGTTAAAAGGGCGTAACTGCTATGATAAGATGTTAAAAGGGCATAACTGCTGTGATAACATTTCAAAAGCAGGGCTTAATTTTTTGCTTTGCCCAACAGGATTTGGAAAAAGGGCTTAAGTACCTGACTGAAAAGATTTAAAAGGGCGTAATTACTCTGTAAACGGGCGTAAGTGAAGGCGGATCTGGAAAAAGGGCCTAATTACCGAGGAAAAATTTTATAAAACTTCTCCAGAGCCTGGAAACGCTTTTCCACCCAATATAACGATGAGAACATGCTGTTTTACCTTCAAGTTTAGTGTTTTTACCCTTCCCTCGTGAAAAAAATTTCTTGTCATTTTCACACGACTGATGGAAGCTTTTCGTGTCCATAGAACCGTGGAGCATGAATCGAACCACCCCCTAGCAATCAGATATCTTTCAAAACATGCCCAGGAACACTCTCAAAAAATTTGGAGACGATTGGACTCGATCTCGAGATTTAATTGCAATCTTCCTCAAAATAAGTCAGCTCAACTCGTTCAATAATGTCTCTAGCAGTTTCTATTAAGTTTGTATTGATTTTCTCAGAATGGCCGTTTTGCAGTGACGCCCTTTGTCCACCCACCGCCTCAATTTTGTTTTGAAGATACCCTCGACTAACATGACTTATGGTTTTGTAACGAAGATGTATCACATGGAATCAGAGAATTTAATGATTTAGATCATGCATGTAGTTTAAAATGTGTATGGACAGATAGAGAAATGTGAGAAATTGCGGAGGGTGATTGATTGATAAATAATTTTTGGCATTTTTAGGTGAACATTTGACAATATGCTACACGGATCCATTGTGGGGAACGGCAAATAGACGACATCATTTGCTTCGGACGAAATATTTTGAATGCACTTGCCGGCGTTGCTCTGACCCTACCGAATTTGGGACTTATTTTGACGCTATAAAATGCACAAGAAGGTAAGTTTTATTCGTGGCTCTTTAAAAGAATAGTGCTGAATATGTAGTAATGATATCCAAATGACATTGATGAAAGAATAATTTCATCAAAATATATGCCGTTGTTCAAGGGACATCTATAGGTATGCATTGAGACTTGAAATCAGACTGTCTGACTCTCGCAAAAAAATATTTCGAGGTTGTCGTCGATTATTGTACATCCGTTGCAAAATAATAAATTTGAAATTGTCAAATGGTAACCCCCAGCCAATTTGCAGTCCAGCTTCAGTTGAAAATGAGCAACCTTCGAATTTTGGTTTACTGTAATGATTTAAAAGAATTGACAAGTAAATGGCGAAAAAATACAGGATACAAAGAAAAAAATACCGGCAAAAATGACCAGGCAGACATCTCACACAACTTCAGATAAATTAATCCCATCGTTTCGATCAACCCACTTCACCAGCCGAAGCCAATCAACCATATAAAAAATAAAAAAAAAAACAGTGATGACTCCCGTGAACCATGCACACTATCCTTTTTTCTCACCAAACTATCATCACAGCCAACAATATAACAAAAAAACCAATGACGATGCAGTATCCACAGCATTAAAACCATTACAAATTTCCGGTATTCCCTCATCCTCCAAATCCTTAGATTACAACTCATATAATACCCTGTACTCAATCAAAGTTCATCTCATCTTATTTTCTTTGCAGCGACTGCAAGGGAAGTATGCTTCCTCCAAGTTTCTTATGTACTACTGAAAAATCAGAGCTTCCTGATTATGTCTGCAATGAATGCGATGCCCGATTAAGCTCACAATCGGTTGACTTAATGATTGATGAACTTGGCAAGGAATTAATGTATTTGGGACCTCAGGGGAGTGTTGCAGCTAGTCGACAATGGTTGGAGACGAAAGCTTTAAAACAGCTACATGAAAATCATTTTTATGTTACGGATGTGAGAATTGCACTGTCTCAGATGATTGGCCAATGCTCTGGTGGATTACCGAATGTGGATCCGGATTTGCTGGCTTACAAGATTTTGTTGTGTCAGAAATTGAGCAAGTTGTTGGAGATTATTGTCCCTGGTAAGCATGTCAAATTTGACCTTATACTGATTCATCGAGTGATTCGTAAGAAACAGCAATTTTTTAATTCTAAAGTTCTGGTGGGCAAGTGGTATACTTTCGCGAGTAGTCCAGTTGCATTACACGGACAGGAAGATTTTCTGTCTTTTATCGACCGAATACAATCTTAATAATAACCATAGACTATAACGCCAAATCACAAAATTATTCTTGCAAAAAAATGGATTTCAACCAGAATTTTCATCCGCGTAAGCTTCTTATCCTAGGATGAGATACACCTTTGAATATTCACGACCGATTGTCCCAGCAGTGTGATTCACAAGAATGTCAAAGTATATCGAGCCTGTCATCTTAGGACAAGATAACCAAAAATCTCTTAAATATAAAACATCTGTTGATTCCAAAAATTCCCTTTCACTTGGAGACGCTTTTCATAAACCAATGGTAAAAAACATGTGGTTTAGTCGCATCGTTCCGGAACCTTCTGAGGTCCTAATGTTGTTTTTGAAAACATGATGTGATAACTTTCAGGATTTTTAGAATCATGTCACTGAAAAATTGCAGAAATACAGCACGTGCAATCGTATTGTGATTCATTCGTAATAGTCAAATCCACTTCATAAGCTAGGTGGTTTTTTAAAAATATTCAATAATCAGCAATCAGTAGACTGAAATTCCAAGATTTTCAACCTATGAGTCGCTACTTTTTGGTCAAGGAAATAGGTACAGATTTTTTGTCACCATTCAATTGAAGAGTCAGTTTTTAAGTCATCTCAAGAACGTCTTGCATCCGATTTTGAAAAAAAATAATGCTATCAGCCCATCTCCATGCAATATTTTGGCTGATCCTATGAATCTTGGAAGAATTTCTCAATCAGTTCTGTAATATCAGAATGAATTATAAAAAGTGAGAAAAATTGTAAGCTATTCACTCAATTTTCTATTCATCAATATTTTAATTGATGATATTCACAATCATTATAAAAAGACTCCGCATCTCTCCAAAAGCAACAACCGGTATCCGATGATCGGCACATAAATACCCAAGACGCGCATCTCCTCTTCAAAATTATATCCTCGTATTCTAACTTTCGTCTACCGGTCAAACTACTTGCACACATTCTACCTTCTAATGAATCCTGCTCACGAATATAATACAACCAAAGAATACACATTTATATTACAGCTGAGAATCGTGTGAGAGGGCTTGTGTTTTTTGAGCTCCATGCAGCACTGGCAGAATTTGGGCGTCGAAATTGCGAAGATCGAGACCAGTTATATACGATCCTCTTGGTCAGTATCTGATAGATATTACACACTTATGAATAAATAACTGATCTCAATTACACGCTCCACTATATTAACCCTGATTGGCATGTAAATACTGTGAGCTTCATTAGTGAATAAATACCTTTTTTTCTCTGTTTTGTCAGGAATCAAGAAAATCTCTGACCGAAGCATACCAGCTACTCAGATACGAGCCGGATGTACTGCCCGAAGGCCAGATTGCAAAAACTGCTCGAATCAACATGCGGGAGATGGATTTGATTGTGCAAAGATGGCATGAGAATGCTGTTATGCCCTTATGAAATTATCTTCTCTTTCTCAATTCACTGTTTTTCCGTCATTTCGGAAATTATGATACAGACTTTGTGTACTCTTGGCTTACCAACAGATCGACAATTTCTATTGCTCATTGGAAGTTCATCGTAACGTATCAAAACTTTGTCGATTTTTCGATTTGATCGATAGTGTTTCATTGATCAATTGAAATAGCATTTCTGGGTCAAAATCAAGTAAATCCTGTCCATATCATCATCACCTTATTAAAACCATGAAAAAATAAATCAACTTATTCATGTATTCCTCCAGGAAATTATGAATTATCTCACCATTCATGAATGAAATCGTCCTACAAATCATCTGAGACATCGACTTTTCATACATGAGTTTAAAATGTTAATTGTATTTTCGCAGTCTGCGTGTGAGCTTATTTCAGAAGAGACGGACTATCAGTAAATAAAATTTTTATCCAATCAATGAGCAAAGACAATGTTCTGAGAGCCCAGACGTTGAAAAGAAACATGGATACTTTTGTTCGAACACGAATAAAAATGATTTATATTGAGCGCGCGCAAAGTAGTTTGAGCGGACAGCATGAAATTGGCATTTTTGCGCTCTAGTGCGTGGACAAATAGAACTCGAATTTCGCTTTCCTAATTATCATGAGAAAAATGTCTCATTTCTGTCACTACGCTCAACTTAAGATTGAAGCCATGTACCGCAACTATCTGTACACCCCTGTCATAGGGGTGATCAAATACACCATTTCACTCGCGGCTAAATAGTTTAGAAATGTGTGCTCTCTATCTATATTCAGCGCCATCTTGCGGTCAAATTGATTTATTTGTAAATATTAAATGAAGCAAACAACGTAGAACAACGTGCATTGTACAGACATCTGCGAATAATTTTTCTGCAAATTTTGAAAAAAGTTTCGTAGAGTCCGGTGCGAAATTGAGCCCATAAATTTGCGGAAAATTTTTTTGGAGTTGTCGAATTTTACACGCAACTTTTTAAATTGAATTCTACACTGATCTCGATGAAATTTCTTTAATTGCAAAAAATAGTCCGCAGGTGATGGTACTACTGGTTTCTTTCCTCTTAGTTTTTGCAAATGATTTTTGGCAATATACCAATTTGACCGCTAGAATATGAAATTAATCAAACTACAGAGAACGGAGTGCGATCCTTTTCCGGCAAATTTAAAAGGAGTCTCATCAAGATCGGTGCAATCAGTGCAAAATTGAGCTCATGAAGTTGCAGGGATCTTGGTGATCTTGGTTGCCTCTTAGTATTTCAACCTCACGTTTCCGACTCAAAAGAAATAAGACAAGAGAGACACCATAACATTTCCAGCTGAGTGAGTCGTATTACTGATGGAAATTCATTCTATATCTCGAGAAAATCCTAGCTCTTCGCGAGTCGCTGCGCAATTTTTACTGCTCACATGCACCCGTTCAAGTTTTTGTCGAGCTAGATTCAGAACTTTCGAACGCGGGAGAGCTCATTCGTTAGAAAATTCCAATTAACAGGTGGGCTAGTATCTGATAGTGGCCAAAACTGTTTTGTTATTAAGAATTACATCGGAATAGGGGAGGATACGCTCTGTCTTACTAAATATTCCGTTCAAGTTTTTCTCAATTTCTTATGAACGAAATGCCATGAAACTTTGCATGATCTCGTGATGTGACATTACAAAAGCGCGATACTATCTGGGCAACTTATTCGATACCAGTAAAAGCGTATAAACAATAATTCAGCTCTCAGAATCATTGCATGCAGCCGCAACCTGAAAGTACGCAGGTGCGTGTCTGGTTGCTGTTCTGCAGGGACTCCGGACTGGGCTTGAACAACAAGGGCGCCAACAGATGTTTCCGCACGAGTCACCACGGCGTTGAGTGTGCAAAAATTTCATTAGCAAAAATGTTCCAAAATTATTCTCTGTTCGTGTTCTGTTTGAAAATCAAGACTTTATAAATATTAGGATTGAGTCGTGCTAATCTCACGGTCAACGAACTATTTTTGCGAGGGATAACATTTTTTCATCGCAAGAAAATCGTTGTGATTGGGATGATCATAGTTATTTCGTCGAAAATCTGGGTTACAGCGTAATTACTCCACAAAAACACGGAATATTTGAAGTGAGCAATTTTGTGAATGAATGCTCTAGCACAAATACAAAAAAAATTCATCGAACGCTCTCATACATTGATAAATTGATGCGTATAAAAAATGGACTATCAATTACCGGACTGATCTCAAATTAACAATTACAGCTTCAGCAGACGTATAATTCCATCGAACCCCCGTTCATTTCCATTCTACATAAGAAAATCGCATAAAATGCCTCAATATTTTTTGCCTCGTGAAAAAATGAATTCCTCTCAATAAGAAGCTTCTGTTGATCAAATATAATCCCATATAGTGTATACTCAAATCGTCCGGCTGATTGCACTCTTCGTTGCCATTGAACCCCCTTAAAAAAGTTATGTCCGGACGAAAATACATGTACAAAGATCGTTTGACTGCCGTACATACTTTGGTAAATTGGCATCCTTCATTTGAAGCAAACTACCTATAAGATAAATAAGTGACTCTCCTCCAGAGGATAGTCTTGAAAGTGACGGGACAAGTAGTTTTCTTTAAGCCGATCGACTTTTCAAAACCACTGGGAATGCATTTCTTGTGATTGCATTTGTACAGTGTAAGAAATCTGAAATAAAAAGTTCTATCGTATGCGGCTGTTTACTTAGCCATATAATTAAGATCATCCGGACGCACACATTCATTGTTGTGTTGAGAAAATATATAGCTCGCAGCGAAATGTCTGAACTACTTTTTTTTTACGACGCTTTTAAAGTGAACTCACGGTTGTCAGAATTCCACGCAACTACACATCACTTGTAGTCTTGACGTAGTTTTTGTTTGATGATCCATGATACATTGAATAGGCCGGATTTTCCTCGTTTGAATCCCGTTGTAGTTTAGATGTAGTTTCTTAGGTAGAACGGATTTTCCTCGTTTGACTGGACACGTGAAATTCATAGATAAAAATCAGCTAATTACTGTCCACGAAATAGGAGCTTGCAAAATTATACTTTTACTGGATTTGTCAGTTCTATCTTTGGTTACTTGTGTACATTTTTCCGGAAAGTCCATGTAAAACTGGTCAAATATGAAATTTGAAAAATGTGTGCCAAAGGTGAATCCCTACTCATTACCCATATTCTTCGATCCACCTGAACACCAAACCTTGATTGAAATATTAATATTCGTCGATGCTGTCTATCGATAACATAATTATTCTGTTATATGAAAAAAAGGTAAGATAAATCTACGAAAGTGTCTAACTTTGAGGTAGTACTATCGTACCTCACTTTTCAAAATGTTCAAGGTATTTGAACTTTCACCAATTAAAATCAAATTCCACCAGAGGCTTCATGTTTGTATGTCCCTAGTCTATTTTGAATTCCTGGAGCCCGCGATGTATGGAACCTGAGATTTTTGGGATTTCACGACGATTTCAAACACTCCGTAAAAAAACTTCTGACAATATTTCCAATTATTACAAATCGAATTATGGAAGTTCATTGGGATCCTTGTCTACAAACATGATGGAATCGAACAAAAACATGCTCTTCCATATCAATCGATTCACAATAATTCGACTTAGACGAAAGTCTGTGGTCGCGTACGACAAAAAATACGTTGACATTCAAAACTACATTGGGAGAACATTTGATAATGCAAAGCTATATCAACTTCGAAATAACAATATACTATGAGATTCTGAAAACTAAGTTTGACCACTGATAGTATGCAAGAGCAACATTTTTGCAATTTGAGATTTCATTATCAATCTTCTTTGCCGAGATTAATAAAATTTGTCGTGAAGAAATTTTGTTGGAACCGAAAAGAGTCTCTCTAAAGGATCATCCTCATCCCAATTTTATTCTTTCAAAGTAACCCCAGTCAATTTTATCTATAAAAATAAATAAGATTGGGTGCAAGAATTGCAGTTGAATGATATAATGCAATCTGATCGAAAAGATAGAAATCTTTCTGAAATCCTACTCCCCTATTGATTAAAACACAACGGGGTGTCCGTCTGTCTTCACCGTCAATTAGTTCAATGAGATTCACTATTCATGTACGACCATAAAAGACTACATGCATATCAAGGAGGATGTAATTATATACAGCAGACCCTTTCCGACGACACTCTTATTACAACATTGTAATTTTTAAATTGCCACAGTTGGGTTTCCAGTGCAAATCTACGGGATAAAGTGATATGAGATTATGATAGCAATTCTGAAAAAATGATGAGTTTATACATAATAGATTTAAAAAATGCATAGAATGCTGTGCCAAACTCTGTAATTTTGTCCAAATTAGAAATGAAACTTACTTCATTGGATTGTATTGATTGTCTTGACCACAAGCCGGAAATTTCATACTCAGAAGGCAATGTAAATCTCTCGAACCTTACAAAGTTACAACTTACGTTACTCATTATACATAATAAGACGTGACTCAATTTGTAATTATCCTCTTCCTCATAAGTACGAATAAGACAAAGTTGATAATTTGTAACAGACCGGATTCTGCGGACGCCCTCATATTCGATCGCTGTGCACGTGGATGTCAATGTTACAGTTAGATAAGTATATGCACGAGAAGAAAAAAAATTTCCATCATTCCCACATTATTGCTATTTTTTTATTCTAAATGAATTTTTGATGCAATGATGCAAACCCATTGTGCAATGCATTTTTGTGTATAGAAGCTTTAAAGCGATTGGGGTCAATTTGTTAAAATTGACATTTCTTGTGTGCATTTTCTATGTTATCAAAAGATGATTGAGACTCAGTCAACTTACTAAAACGTCTAATGAATCAAGTTCTTATTCGGATCACCAATTGTTCCATAATTTTAACTGTAGAACAAAAAATTGACATAAGTAATTTTGAAAGCCCGGATCAACTAGTTTGCGGGGAGATAGTTTTTTGGAAAATTATTTTTACCAAGATTTCGAATACCGGAATTAATGGAGGTATCATAAATTCAATGCAAAGTGCGAGGAACCGTCCATCATCTCCATGGCTATAATGTCTTTAAAATAAGTAGTTATCGAAAAATTCCTATTCGATCAAGAATATTTCAATTTCATCAACAGTAAATCAAAGTTGGAACACCAACTCTTTGAATCGTCTTTTCAAGTTTTCAGAAAGTAAATATAAAATGCCATAGTGTAGTATAGTAAAATGCGGTTTCCTGCAGTTTGGTAAATTTTCGTCAAAACGACTGTTTCCGTCCTCTACAAAGTTGTCCCTGGTATCAGAAATGCTGTATATTCCTGGGGTGAAAAAAGGGTAAAAAATGTTAAAATGAAAATTTAAAAAAGTTTTCATTTTCTAACTCTTTTCGCTCTCACAATTCCATTTTGGGACTTCGCTGGTGTTCCATTGTGCTTATAATAATGACAGATAATTTCCGGGATTTTATCCGATTCTCCGACGCAATACAAGGGAACTATCGTAAATTATTGGAACACGATCACGTACCCTGGAAAGGACAAAATAGTGAACGGGTTACTTATCAAAATTGAAGCTTGAACGAATCCTGAATAAAAACTTGATAAAGGCAACAGTATTTCCAGATATACCTCTGTGATTCATTAAAAAACCATTTGCTATATCAAAATACTTGATTCGATACGGATTTAGTAGATTCCACTCTGAACATCCTACAATTTGAGAGAAAAAAATAGGTATACCTGGGAAAACTTCATCTGGGCTCTCTCCAATAAAGTAAGCCAACAATTCTTTAAATAATGTGGTCCGAAATGTTTTAAATTCTAAAGAACCCAGCGGTAAAATCTAATCCCACATCTACCAAGCTCAGCGGCCAGCGTTCAAATCCAAACCACGATACCAATACACAATTTTAACAAGACTCTGGGAAAACCTCGGCTCTTGAGTAATACACCTGTTTCAAAAAAAAATACCTGTCTCTCAATCGTGACTCCCAGACGATCCTAAAAAGAATCTGCCTGTTGCCGAGCAATATCCTCTCCCTATACAACAGGTCGGAATTGTGAAGTCTCCCCCACGCCTGTATATCCAGAAGCCACTTATTCTACTGATGATGCTGGCTGGGCGTCAATCTCTTTTGCTGCTTTGAAAATCAAGTCCCATACTTCAGTCGCTGTTCGAGCGTCTTATGGTCAACATGAACAATTTACCCGTCGAAATTCGACTCACGTGCCGGCTTTGCTTCGGTAGTTGCCGAGCAGAAGAGGCATGCAATCTCATCGACAATGAATTAAATCAAAAGCTTATTGATTTTGCTTCTGTCCAGGTGAGTTTGATATTTTTTCTTTTTTTTTTTTCATTTAATTTGTAAAAGAGGATTTTTTTTTTAATTTTGTGTTACTTAGTTTACAGTTCGTGTAACGTTCAATAGATTTGGCGTATTGTATTGAGTTTAATGAATATTTGCCCACGCGATATGTCATGTTCTAAATAAGCTCAAAGTAAATCCAATTGCAGACCATTTTACCAATCAAGCGGTATATTGATTGAGACCCATTGAAACTGTATTGAGTCCGTGTGGTACTCGACAGCATCATACAATACTTGAAGCGGTGACGTTTTGTTAATCTGGTTCTTTCGATTTACTTTTGTTGTTGTAGAGATGATTAATTTGTTACGTGACAGCCCTATTGTTGTGCCATCAAATTCGTTAGGATGTGCACTTTTTTATTGAATCGTATAAAGCTCTGGCCCCTCGATTACTGCCTGCTGTTATTTTACAAAAATTCATTCATAATGAGTGCCCTGCTGAAAATAATTCCGTGGGACCTCGTGGGATCCTGTGAGGCTTCGTGGGACAAGGCCCTGGGAAAAATTCCAATTCTGTTTCTTTATGAAATTTGGCATTGGAGACGTATCACGTACACATTTTGACCATAATAGACCAAATTCAACAATATTCAGAAGAGAAATGGTCAAAATTTGTATGCTGCACATCTTGGATGCCAAATTTCTCAAGTGTCAAGATTGAAAATTTCCCCAGGGCTATAGGTCCCACAAAGTCCCATGGGGTCCCACAGAATTATTTTCAGCAGGGTGGTTTTAACCAGAAGTGTAATTCGGGAATTTTTGTAGACTTTCGATTTGTTTAAATTTTCTATATAATTTTAAAATGGCCAATCACAGTCACTCACGTTGGTGAAACAACTTATACAAACATCCAATTCTTTCCGAATTTTGAGAACTGATTATTATATAATCAAAAAAAAAAAGAATTCTACTAAAATTCAATTAGTGGGTGATCATGCTGAACTCCAAATTCAAGTAGAATACCGTCGAAGACTGATGATAATAATTATTTCGATCATCGATAATCCTTTCGGAATGAGAATTCAAATTATCAACTCTGTTTATTTTTATGGGAACAGTTTTTGGAATTTTGAAGGGTAAACTATATAAATTGATGAAATTTTGTTTCGAAAATCCTTGAATTTAACCTTTGCTTGAAATCTAAGTATTTTGAGCTTGGAATCCAGTGAAAATTATTGACACATAAGCCCAAGTATACACGCGCTAATTTGACTCCGAGTTTCGATACATGATTCCATCATTCTGAAGAAATTTGATATTCAGTACATGATATATGCTGTTTCAACAATTCATTGCCATCAAATACGAGCTCCATGTTAATGTATAGCAGAATTGAGATGATAGTTTTTTTTTTTGGATTCAAAAAATATACCCCCGGAGCCACTTTTGACAAATAAATATCATATGGAAATTCTGGCGCCTTTTTTTATTTGGAAATTCATAATAAGTAAGTAATGCTTGAAGTCGAAGCAACGTGGTCGGTTACATGCATAATTGGTCATTAATTGAAATATTTTCAAAGAATGAACAACATTTAACATTAATAACCATAATTATGATAATAATGATTCAAAAAATTAGCTCTACTTATTCACAAAAAAAATTTTCATTATTCCAGGTTCAAGAAATCGATGGCATGCCAATGATTGCCTGCCAAAACTGTAGTAATCTAATCAACGTCGCTCACAGTTTCAAATGTCAGATCGAAAAAAGTGGCCAAAAACTTGATCAAAATGTCATCACAGGATTACCTACTCTATGGCCTACAATGTCACTCGATAAACGTAATGACGATATAGGATTAATCGAAGCTGTATCACCTCAAAATCAAGATGACATTTTTAATATCTGTTCACTTATTCAAGAAGATCCTAGTGTAAATAATCATGAGCAGATTATTCTTGATATCATCAATAGTTGCACTGAAATTGATACTAGTGAATTACCTGATTTAGAACAGTTGAGTGAGATAGTGAAAAGTTTAGAACAAGAAATTGATGTGAAATCTTCAACAAAAAGTGTTACAAATTCTATAGATGAAACAAGTGATAAAAATTTTTTTTCAAATTTGGTATTAAAAAATACCGAAGAAGAAGAAGAAAAATATTTCAGTGATGATGAAAAACCTTTAATATTGAGAACGAAACGTCACAAGTGTAACTATTGCATAAAATCATTCGCTGATTTAACTTCATTAAAAAAGCATACTATAGAACATAAAATGATTTACGTTTGTTATCTATGTGAAGCACAATTTCCATCAATAAACGAGGTTCAACGTCACTATAAAATAGCTCACGCGTTGAATAGGAATGACAAAACAAAAAATGAGATAGACCCTTTCAAAATTGAAAGTGATTCAGGCAAAATCGAAGATAGTAATCCTACATTCATTTGTGAGCACTGTACACGATGTTTTTCTAAACGTGATTTATTGATAACACATTTAAAATGCCATGTAGGAAAAAATTTACTCAGAAATACGACGAAAGCAAATTTTAAAAAGAATGTGAATAAAAGTGAAGAAACTGATAAACAATCGGATGGTGCAAATTACAATTTGAGGAATAAGAAACATTCTGTTTTGGAATCAATGGATGTTCATAAAAATTTACCAAAAAATGAAATTAGTGAGACGGTTGCCTCTCAAACAGTTAATCAAATTCAATCTCTAAATGATCAAAATGAAAATCAAGATTCGGATAAGATACAGTGTCGTCAGTGCGGGAAATATTATAAAACCCTGAAGATTTTGAGAAAACATCTCTATAATCGCCGCTGTCTGTGGCAAGATGAAAATAAAATTATAGTGAAACAAGGAAGGGTAAGAGACTTTTTTTCATCTCATCTATTGATAAATTGTTTTGAGAAAGGGCCCTTACTTTTAGAAATTCTATAGACTCTATTTTGAATGAATTGATCCATCAAAACAATCATTTTTACCAACATTTTTAACTTGTGATTAAAGTCTTTAACAATACAATACTTCAGAAGTAAAACGTTTCATATGCATGTCGAGGAAAGCTGATTTTTAATTCAAAAATATTTTATATTCGGTAACTTTGCTTGCATATAACAGTTTGTACTATTTTCATAAAATTTGAGGCAATTTGTATTAAAATTTAGAGTATTGAGGCTGAATAAGTATTTTAAAATCAAACGATTTTCGCACTATTTCCGTGTCTTGCTTTCAAAAGTATCACCACGTTGACAAATTTTTTTCAATCTCAATATTAATTTTAATCAACCATGAAAGTCTTTTCGGAAACAAAAAATTCGATGAAAAAATGTACAAAATCAGCATGATCGAATCTAATTCTATCTCGGGCATATTTAAATCTACAGGATTAAATTTGAGAGATACTGTGACAGTTCATTATATATTCAGTATCGCGCCGGTTTAAAGGGACTTCCTCGAGTTTGTTCTCTCTAAAATAAGTTTTAAAACCAGTTTGACTCGTAACCAAGATTGGAAAAAATAGCGAGCCTAGCATGGATGGAACTCAAGTTCGTACAAACATGAATTTTTTTTTCATTTTGTTTTTCATTGCTTGCGCTCTAGTTAACACAAGTTTATCATCTAATCACAAAATTCAGGAATCAATTTGGTCGAATCTCTAGATACTATAGATATTTTCTAAAGCAAAGAATTAATAAAAATTATGAGGAAATTCCAATTCTAAGATTAAAATTTTCACCCTCAAAAATTTCAATTCAAGCGAAAGGGCCTTATAATTCTGATATAAAAATATCGAGTTGATATACTTGTTCTTCACTCTGATTAGAAAAATCCAAACATCTAAGTATTCGGTCGACGTAACACAGATCTAAAATGTTTCGGAAGAAATCAGCTTTCATTCCATTAGCGTCACGGATATAAGTACTTATATATGATGAGAAACGAGGATTGGCGAACTTGAATTATTGACCAGGACGAACGACCTTGACCTTTCCCTATTTGAAATACATTGTCTGCTGGGACACGCGTGGCGTGTTTTCTTTACCTCGAATTCGCACGAGAACAGGTTGGATTTTGAGAGTCATGGCTCAAATAAAAAATTATACATTTTACAGGACATATTATGTTCAAATCCGAAGTTGAACTCGTGTCAAATAAACATAAAAATCGGAACAAAAATTTTGAGTCACTGAGTGTTGTCATCCAAAGCAGCTTCATTTCGCGTTTAGAATTTTTCTCACGCGTAACTTCAACTTTTTTCGAATATTCACGAAAGTCATGAGCTTGTGTTGTCAATATATCAACCAGAAATAGTGTACGTTTCTGTTATTCTTTCTATACATGCTGAATGATAAGCCAAGAGAAAATGAAAGTAAGGGCTCTTTTAAATACTTGGTAAAGCGCTTGGAAAATCTCACCAATTTGTTTTATTGCAGGGAGTATATGACAGACCATTCAAGTGTCACAGGTGTTACAAATCATTCAGCAACGCCAAAATTCTGGCAAACCATGAGAAAAAACACATTCAAAAGATACTGACGCCTACCCGCTATCTGTGTGAAATTTGTAGTAGTAGTTTTACTCAAAAACAATCACTAAAAGCCCATCTGCGTTCACACACTGGGGAGAGACCCTATGTCTGTAAGATATGTAAGAAGGCATTTACCAAAAGTTGTTACTTAATGTTACACGTCAGAACGCACAGTGGAGAACGACCATACATTTGTCAATATTGTAATAAGGGTTTTTCAAGAGCTGATACCTTGTCAAGACATTTGACAGCTCATACAGGAGAAACTAAATATCATTGTAAGGTATGTGATAAGTCGTACAGACGTTTGAATTCTTTAAAGGAACATATGTTCACACACACTGGCCAAATGCCTTATTCTTGCAAATTCTGCTCAAAGAAGTTCAATAATGGTGGATCACTGCATGCTCATCAGAAGAAGTGTCAATCAAAACATATTGTAAAATCAGCACCAGAACCAGTGCAGGAAGAATCTTCTCCTAGCTCTGAATCAACTGACAGTGGAATTTTGTCACATGATAATGATTCTATGAGCGAATTTCTCATTCTCAAAAAAGATAATAACATTGAAACTGTCTCCAATGAGACAACTGTCATTGATTTGCAACATTGTAAACTCACTGTAGTAGATGTGCCAGTGCCACAGTCTTTGTTCACAAGCTTGTTTGAACCTCTTTTAACCAATGGATCCAATATGAACACAGTAAATTTGAATTATTGAAAGGAACTCATTAAAGTGTATTGGTAAACTCATGATTTTTACCAACAAATCAATCTAGAGGCGAATTAAATTAGGTCAACTTTACTGGTCTACTGTATAACACAAGACTTTGATTTGACACAATTCCATGACTGTGATGATCTTATGTCTTACAGAAGGAGTAAGATGTATTGAACTTCAGTATTTCAACTAAGTATAACAAGGCTTCTACCAACCATTCAGACAGTCTTACATTAGCGCATTACACTATTAGTTAGTAAATGAGCTACGATTTAATTAAGGAAGATTCCTCACTGCCTTACATGACATTTGCAATTTTATATAATAAGATAGAAATTCTACATAAAAGAGAGGTTCCTTGGAGAATTGGGGTGCAGTAATGTATTTAAAAAGTATTCCTATCAGATACGAAAGAATAACATTTTTTCTGTCTCTTAATCCATGAATAAAATTTGGGTTCCAGGTGATTCCCAAACTTTCATAAAAATGTAATGTATGAAGGTAGAGTTTATAACAAATCTAATTTGTTCATAGCTTGTATGCCAAGTTGGAAAGTCTGATGTAAATATTGGTACCCCACCAATAAATCTAGAGTTTTAACATATAATTACCCGATTTCTGAATTTATTACATGGATATCCCGACCCGATTCATCTTAATTAAAGCCAATCTTACCTGATGAAACTGGATGATAATCTCGAGATTCGTCTGCCACCTGTCATATCTCATCGCATCTGAGTCTGTCATAAACGTAGAGAACATAAATAAACTTGAGACCAAAAAACGTCAAAAGTTGACAGCCTTTGTGCGTCTCCAGTGATATTGTGTAATAGAGTACACAATTCTTTTACGGATTCTTCATCAGCAGTTACCGAACTTATAAGTTTTCTGCCTACCGTTCAATTATGATTTCAATAAATCTAGTTCCTAGACGAGTCTCTTTCATTAACGATCCCGTTGGCAGGTTATGTTCGTTTGTTTACTTCATGATGAGCAGAAATTGCTCGTCTGCTCCATCAGCTCCACATGTTGCGAATGACAGCATGTCAGTGATGGAGAAAAGTGAAATTTCGTGCTACTCGTATTCTCCGGACGATTTTTTCCTGAAATTGGAAGAGGGAAGTGAAGATTCAAAGTTTGATATAGCTGTGAAGAGTAAATGGGACGAAGCAGAAAAAAATAACGTGCTTCGTTATTCAGCGCAGTCTCAGAAGAGTAGAGTGCTTGAGGGCAAATTTGGTTTTCTCGCCGAGGTTGTATATTGATAGAGTGAAGACTGACTGAAAATCTTCAAATGTGAGTTACTCATTTGAATTCTGTATTTCTAGCTGAATACTAAAAGAGCCACTATGAGAAGGGAGCCAGAGAATATAATGTCAATGTCTCAACCATTTGATCCTCATCGTTTCAACTTTATGAAAATATCCACCAAAGAAATATTATTCGACATTGGGCATGGTGATGGTAATGATGTCATAGCTGTAAACGTTAGTCCAATTATTTCTCGGCATTGCTTGCTTCTACCTCAAAGAATGGCTGGTTTACCTCAACAAGTAACCGAATACAGTTTCAAGAAAGCTGTGGAGGCATTACTATTGAGTAGTTCAAAGTAAATTCATCATTCTTGTAGTCACTAAATATACACAAGGAATAATGTCTATAAATGTTTGTATTCTGTCTTAGTGATACAAGGGTGGTGTTCAACAGTTTGTGTGCAAATGCATCAGTTAATCATCTACATTGGCATTTATATTATCTGAGCCAGAGGATGTTACTTGAACATGTAGTAAGATGATTATTTAAATTTTAATCTTTTGTTATTGCAACACAGATTCATGACTCAACTGTCTGAATAATTTTAGCCATTGCAGTATTTTGTGGGATCTATCTACACTCTGGAAACTTTTCCCGCTAAAGGTTTTTGCATCAAAAAATCAAATTTTGAACACGATAGTATTCATGATTTTGTCTCATATGCATACAAAGTCATTTGTTGTCTGCAGAAAAATCAAATAGCCCATAATATTTTCATCACTCGAGCCAAGCTTGAGTCCAATAGAAAGGGGTTTGATGATATACGCATTTACATTTGGGCCAGAGAATCTAGTCAAGGAGCCAAAAATACTCAAGATTTTGTGATTGCAGCATGTGAACTTTTTGGTCATCTGCAGATCAGAAGTAAGTCATTAAAAAAGCTCATTCCAGTCAAAAGTATGAATCAAGCTCTTCATTCCCAATTTTCTTTTGAATTCTCAGCTGAAGAAGGTTACTCACGGATGAATGAAGATTATGTAAGTAAATGTTTGGAAGAAACCACAGTGGAGGCATTCTCCACTGCGTGTGAAAAAATTAAAGAAGAATTTAAGGATGACTCAGTGGAAAGCCTAGTTCCTAATGGGTAATTTGAGACTTGATCTTGTATTGACAAACCATGATTTTTAGTGTAAATATTTGAATTGTTGTTGAATATAAAATGTGTAAAAAATGCGGAGTAAAAGCTAGAAGACAACTCTATTTGTTGTATTTAAAAATTAATAAAATGCTGTGATAATTAAGAGTGGTGAGATCATTGATACAAGATTTTTTTCAGTATAAAATCAGAGTCTTTTTCGTCATAGACCTTGGAAGAGGCTTTCATTCTCAAACATTATATTTAAAAGTTGAGATTTAGAAAATATTTCTGAAAACAAAAAAGTCAATGAGAGAACAGGAAACACCGGAAACCGTTGCCGTTGAGGCACAGAGGAATATATCACGATCTTATATATCACTTGATGTTTCGCGCACTTTCAGAAGCTGATAATTGAACGAAAAGCTTCTCCAGGAAACGATCGGTCTATATACATTTCAAGTGATTGGGCGTGATTTAGGTCTCTTTGAAGATAACACTGGATTTCCAATGTATTTTCAGCAAAATCTAAGTTGATAATAAACCAATATGTAGATACAATTTATTATCAAAGCTATATGACTTTGAGCGTATGCGCGGGAACATCGAACGGAAGCGACGCAGGATCGACTAAACCAAAGACCGATATACCCATGGAAACGGTTCATCTTCTGCTTTGTTGATGCTACAGCTTTGAAATCAAAACAATTCAGCACATTGTAATATTTTCTCACCTTTACGACGATTCAAATATCATAATGGAACCAGAAGGTGAGATTACATCGATTTAAAAGATCCCATTGTCGATTATTTGTTCTGATTGAGTTTCGTGTTACCAATTCTTGTTGAATATCTTTCAAGAAAATGATTCGGATGAACAAAGTGGTGAGGAAGAATCGGAGCCAAGTATCATCTCTTATCATTCAGAAGATTTCATATCCAAACCAATTTTCTCGGATGGCGGAACAGTACCATTCAATATTTTGGAGTTTCAGTAATTTTTTTGAGATTTCTAAAAAATCAACTCTACTCAAACTTCGAGATTCTCAATGTCGCCTGTTTCTTAAATTTCAGACATTCTTTTGGTTACGATTGTAGAAAACGCTTCAATCTCTGTGTACCGGATCCCGACACTCTTATTTTTGCATCTGGTAATCTGATACATTTTCTGAAAGTATCACAAAATAAATTGACGTTTAGAAGATGTTCTACAGGAGGTGGAATTGGCCACATAACCGTGAGTAAAATTTCATTATGTTTTCTGTTATAAAATTCAAAATTTCGGCTTCGTGTAAATCAAGTTCTTCGACAATTGAAGTGACACACTTCTCAAGAGTAACAATGAAGCCATCGGGCCCTTATATTCTATAACTTGATTTGCTAATCATGAGGTCATTTTTCAATTTAAAATGCCAACTCCCCCCTTCATGAATCTAAACTCATTGTCTGAACGCACGCTTCACAAATAGGTTCATCGCATTGGTGCTCCGTGTGCACATCTATTGTTGCTCTACATTATCCATAACATATTATTCTTGCATCAGTCACAGAAAAAATTCCCTTGACGAACCAATGATCAAATTTTACAGAGAAAAAAAATTATTCACTACCGTTGATACCGCTGTCTCACAGCCCATTTCCATTCACTCATTGATCTCATTCGTCGCACACCATAAAGTAATCATCGTATTGATAGGTATACCTTCACCGCATTGAATTCGAATTGTGAGAACGAGTTTCTCCATTCATGCAATTTTCAACGGGAGTAAGGGAATTTTAGAGAGGAAATTACACTCAATAAAACGAGTGATCCTATCCCATATACTCAGCTTCCGTTATCGAGTGATCTTGAACACACGCACTTATTGCGTGTAGTAATCGAAATGATACAAAATGAGGAACCCGATCGAGCTCTATTATGAACTTGTTCGTAAATAATATGCACTTCGTGTCATGGGATTGCCAATTTGCATGATTTTATCAAAATTATTGGGCACGGTATCTTTCATAATTATGCCAAAGTCGGATTCGGATTCAGATCTTGACCATGGCATCAGATCTCTTAGAGTAATATACATGAATGACCGTGGACGGAGGATCGCTTTTCTGAATAACACTTTTACCCATGAATTACATAGTAGTTTAGTCTTTAGAAAACTGAACTAAGTGTATCATTATCCAAATGAGTTTCCGAATGAGTGTGAACATTAACTCGAAAGATCTTCGAAATTTAAATGAGTTCGAAACTCCGACAATATTTTGAGATTTAAAAAAAAATTTCAAAAAATGTCTTGAAATTTTGACAGTAAACTGAAATTTTTGTCAAAAAAAAATTTAGAAAAATCCAAAATTTGAGCACATTGCAATTGGTGAGAATGGCGAGAATCCACCCATCATCATCTACGAATGGCCCAGTTTGGAAATCGTCACAGTCTTGCATCTGGGCACTACTCGTTCATATTCTCACTTGCGCTACAGGTAATCAAGTACTCATACAAAATATCGATAAGATTCACAAAAATGTTTCCCGTAAGTGGGAGTACTGGGAAGATCAGTTTCATTTTCTTATAATTATTGAATTGTCCGATGAAACTAAAACTATTAGAGCCTATATTGATATACAGAAGACATTTTTTCATGAGAACATTTGTCTCGAAGCTTGTCAAAAACTTATCTCTGAGTCCGATTTTAAAATCAAAATCCATGTTTAAACTCAAAAATTCAACGAAACCTTGAATTGAAGATTCTATTCTCAGAAAATTTGACGAAGACTTACAGAATTTTTTGGCTTCATAAATTCTTTTCTGCAAGTTTGCTGGTGAGCGCTGGTCGTTGCTAATATCCTCTTATATTTTTGTCCAAATTTTTATTCGTTAGAGTTTCGGATTTCTCATAACTAAAAGATACCAGAGAATGTATAATTAAAAACCCTTTTGTCCATGTATTATCTCAAAATTTACGTAAATAGCCCCGATGGTACGGAGTTGGTATCACAAGGTGGCGAGCCAGATTATTTGATAACAGTATGGGACTGGCAAAAAAGTTCGATAAGACTACAATGCAAGTCACATGGTCAAGACGTTTACAATGTGGTGTTTTCGGAGACTCTTCCTGGGCACATGACGACTTGCGGAGCTGGACACATAAAATCTTGGAAAATGGCTGATACTTTTACTGGGCTGAAACTGCAGGGGGAGCTTGGCAGATTTGGAAAAACCGAGATTTCGGATATCCTTGCCGTCTATCCTATGCCCGATGAAAAGGTTTGAAACCAAATAATTAAAAATTTTATTCAAATGTTACAATTTGCGAGATCTTGGAGGATAGATATTTTTTGTTCGAGTCCAAATCTGGTACACGCAATCGATTCAGAATATTTTAATCTTCATTCTCAAATTTAGAATGTAGGTCCTTGTTTGCAAAATACGAATCCTGTCTCATCAGACCGTAATAATCGATCAGAATCACGATTCTAATGAGTATAATGAATCACAAAAATATTTGGTTCCAATCTATTTCACACATTGTTAGTGTTTTAAAAAAAATCTGCTTGAACATTTTTCTCATTAACCAAGGTGATCTCTGGCTGCGAATGGGGCAACATACTCGTATGGAATGAAGGTCTGATAAAAATTGAGGTGAGCCGAAAAAGCGGAAAACCTTGTCACTCGAGCTTCATATCACAGTTCGAATACATTGATGGTGAACTTGTATCCGTTGGTATGAACCATTTCCAGTATCTTTATTGCTCCTGATTGTATGAAAATATTTGAATGTACTTTATGTGGTGGGAATGTGTGGGTTGATGAAAATAGGAAGTGATGGGGTAATTCGAGTCTGGTATTACGAGACTATCGACCTAGCTGAGCCTACGGAGGATAGCCACTTTGTCGAGGTGGAGCCCGTATACGAACTTACTTTGCCTGGAACTATGCTCATGCAGATGCTCAAAAAGAAACCTAATCATCCTAAAGACACTCGATGGTATGCTCAAGTGAGTTCCAAAGTCTATTATTTGTAATCCACTTTCTGGAATCTTCTTACCTGTTTCCCTTCACATCCTTACATGGACTTAGTTTTTCGGATGACTGAAAATATGTCATTCTTTATTCCACTTTGAAAGAGTCAATCAAAAATTGGATAAACTACTTCACGAAATTACAGTTAAATTTGGCTAACATGAGCTGAAATTGCTAATCATTACAAATCGAAGGCTATTTGATTCTCAATAAAACACGCAGGGTAAAAAATACATCGAAAACCTAAATCAAATCGAAAAAATCCTTGAATTGATAAGAACATGCGATTCTGAAAATCAATTGACCAGAAAATAGGCTATACATTTACAAGATGCTCCAATCATCTATATCTAATCTCAATTTTAGTTCCAATATTTTGAATGTTCTATAATATTCAAATATATCTGCGGACAATTGGAACAACTCTTTCGGTGAAACTGAATCTCATGAGATTGTTTTCAGGATGGTAATGGTGGAATATGGATTCTTGATCTTGCAATGACGGGTTCACCTTTGCCCAGCAAGAGATTATTAAACTGTCACGCGGGCCCTATTTCCGATATGGATGTTGCAGATTGGGGTCCTTATGCTGCAACAATTGGTACCGATGGCTGCCTCCACGTTTATCATTATAAGAAAAAAAGCCTCGTTCTGGTTCATCGTTTTCGTGATCCTGGCTGCTGCGTCGTGTGGCTAGCTACCTCCGTTAGTATTTTATCCTAGTCAATTTTATTGATCATCGATCAGCGAAGATTGATTGATGACAAGTTTTCATTTTTTGTACATTAATTATTACTTATACCGTTTAAATTCATCTTCATAAATTAAAATTTTTTGCACAAAAAATCCTGTACATTGATGCCTTCTTACTACATTCGATCAAAAATTAACAGCGTGAGTGAAGTTGATTTGAACGATCTCATCCAAAGTTTTCTTGTATTGTAAGAAAAATGCGAATTTTAAATGACGCACAAGCATGAAATTTCAATATATTTTCTAATTCGACAATTTATATAGAATTTTAGGATTTTTTAATTCGCAAATCTATTATCTGCAACCTCTTTTTGCGAAGGGTCAAAAGTGCAACTTTTGTCTCTTGAGCTTCAATGAGTGGAAAATCCACCAAGACACTGAATATTGATAGAAAAATTGTAAAATTCGCAATCAACAGGTGGAACCGAGTGGTTCAACTTTAATATGTGCTTTCGAAAGTGGAGTCATCCGTATGATCAGTGTCGATCTCAAAAATCAAGATTCAAGCGATGATTCTCTAACCGATGAAAATGTCAAACTCACGAAAGTTTTGAAGCCTCACTCAAAAAAAGTCACTCGCATGTCAGTTAATCCGAGTAATAAGTATGTCCACTTTTAAATTCATTATACCATATTATACTTAGTTATTGATACATCAAATCTGAAATGATTGCATTTTGGGTTTTTAGTTTGTTGATTACTGCAAGCGAGGATTCAACCATCTTCGTATTTCAAATCAAAGTCCAAAATGCATATCCAGACCTCATACCAATAGGATACATCGAGGTACCCTCGACCGTTACCTGTATAACTTGGAAACCCGATTCAGTAAGATCCTTAATGCACTTGCCGATATGAAACTGAATTTGACCAGACATGACTTGAATTTCAATTTCAAAAATTACAGCCGAATACAATTTTTATGGGATGTGAAAGGGGGCAGTGTGTTCAAGTAAACTTACCGAACGAACCTCAAGACTACACAGACATATCTTACAAATTGACTCGAAGTAGACCGATTATATTCAATTTTAAATCTGTGAAGTCATTCATCCTGAGAGAACAGGTCCGTCTAGAGAATGAGAGGGAAAAGATGCAGAAAATTGCGATGAGACGAGAAGAACTGGCCAAACTCAAGGAAAGTAATCCAGGAATCGAGATTGATGAGGAAGCCTTTCTTGGTAAACTTTTTGAAACATCATTATCTATTTATAGTGACTCAATGGGATGTGTAAGAGTATCCATGCTTACAAAGTGACTGTGATGAGTTGAAAAATTCAGGTCCGAGACGGCGTAGAGCCAGATTTTAGTCAATCTACTTGCCTTGATTTCTTCAACATGAGAATTTTCAAGCCTTCATCTTTTCATCGAGAATGTGACGCTAATATTTTTTAATCTTTGCATAATGAGTGCAGTCGAGATTTGAACACCCTCACTTATTATGTCCACTGTTATATTAGTGGATTGGTCGTGCACACTAGCAGACAGTGAACCCGCCCGATTTTTAATGTGGCGTGATAATTTTTGATTGGCACATGACAAGAATCTAAAAAAAAAACCAATAAAATTTTCGACAGTTCCAAGACTACACGATTACAAGAATACAATTTTTTCATGCTCGGGTTTTGGAAAAAATGAGAAAAAAACCAAAGTCATTCAATTCTGTAATTTTATCCATTTGCAACTAGGTATATTGATTTTTTTCGAGTCAGAAAACTTTTTCGAGACCACGACGTGGAAAATAAAGTGATTGGATTAATCAGATCGTATGTTGAGTTTTGATGAAGTTCTTTTGGTCCCTCTTCAACTGAATAAGTTCAAATCCAATTACAGAGGCTGATCTCAGCGATGAGTCACCGCTTCCTGAAATCTACGTGCCAGAAGTACCAAATCCTGTCCTGACAGCTTTTTATTCCACGAGAGATACAGTTTTGATTACCATGGGGGGTTACGATTCTGGATACACTTATGAGTATTCAATACCCGAATTCGGAAAAGAAACTACACACATTGGCAGCAGTATAATTACCGATTGCGATGAAGAAATTCGCAGTTACTTGTTTTAGTAAGCCCAGATCTCAAATTCTTCATTACATAATTTCAATGAAATCGAAAAACTCGAAAAACTATTATTTTATTCAAACTGTACTGTTTTTTACAGCAATAAACGAAAATACATTGTATTTGGTATGGAACGCGGTGAAATACGAGTTTGCAGAGTAAATCCAGAAGACGAAGCAGACTTTTCAGATTACTGGATCTTACCCATGCACGATAATTTTCTCGGTTGTATACCTGCTATGCGCTTGAGCTATGACAAAAAAGTCTTGCTGACTTGCGGACACGACGGAAATGTTTTTTCTTTTCTCGTTCATGATGATAAACCTGCGCCAGAAGTGAGACCACCCGTAACTGAAGCTTCTCCTCGAATTGTAAAGTTGCATATTTTTTAACAATTTTTTAGGCCACTATCGAAAGTTTGGGATGTTCATAATTATTCTTGTTTGTGATAGCCTGATGAGGAGGTGATAGATATCGAAGAATCTGATCGTCCAACATTAGAAGAAGTTATTGTTAAGGCAGAACATGATAGAATTATGGTAAATGCAAAGACAGAAAAGGAAAGGACTTTGAAAGTTTTGAGTGGACTAGCTGAAAAATACGATGCTATAGTGAAAAAGTGAGACGCAGTAATGTAGATTTCTGTCAGATGAAATTTTTTAGTCCTGCAGCTTCTTTTTGGTATCTTTTTCAGAAACAATACATTACCACCGTCTCAGAGGCTTACTGAAGCAGAATTAGAGTTGGACCCAAGAATAACGGAAGATTTGAATGAGAAACTTAAGGCAGAAATGGACCTTGTTTATAAAAAATTTGCTTACACTGAGGAAAAGAGCAAAGTCAGACTGAAAAAACTCATGGATCATTTTATAGAGCCAATCACCTGTTTGCCGTTCGCCGTGAAGAGAATACTGTGAGATTCATTCTATTGTCTCTGAAAATTATTATTCTGGTACATTTGTGAATGAAATGATGTGAAAAATGATCCTTTGTGATCTAGTAATACAATTTTTGGTCCATAGTAAACCAGATACGATGGTGCATTCTTTGAGAGAGTTGAAACTGACGGGAGATTTCGACGTCAATCAGGAATCTCCATCTCTCATATTGGATGAACTGTATGGTGCAAAAAGTGAGCAAATTTGTCGATTCATTCAAAATTGTATGATTTCTGGGAACTATATGAGTTAAAAAATTTTCCTAGGCAGTGACTCGAAGTATAAGAAAAATGGTTCCATAGCAGATTCGATGAGGTTTTTACATTGTTTTCTCAAAAATTGTCCTTGTAGCGCCTTGAGAATGAGATTCATGGATTTTTTAAATTCTAGAACAGTAGAAGAAGACGATGAATCTGATGACGATGACGTGGAAGGCGGAAAAGTTCGTGCTGTAGAAAGTTTTTTGAGGGGATTGAGTCCCCGTACGATTCAATATCACTTGGGCGACGAGATAAATCAACTTTTGAGAAAATATCGATCGCTCAAAGCGAAATTAGAGGAACAGGAACGAGATGTAAGAAAATATTCATTAATTTTACATCAGCCGGATACCTATTTGGGCTTTTCAACGATGAAAACTTTTATAGTGGAAAATATTGCAATCGGAGAAGCCGGATCCAAACGCCATTAATCCAGACGATGAGGAAGCAATAGAATATGCAAAAAGTACAATAGGAGATTACAAGCTGAAAGTTTCGTTGAGCTTGGATGGCGATACAGATAATCGTCCAACCGTGATAAGCAAATACAAGCAGATTATTCATTGTAGGCGCCAAGTAAGCACTAAATGATGGAAATCTAGAGTAGATTTTCCGATTTCATTGAAAATTAGTTATGTATTTTGCGATTCACTTTTAGATACATTTTCGTAGAGAGGGCTATAATGATAAGCTCAGAACGTTGAGAGAAAAAAAAGTCAATTTACAAAAAGAGGTTGACCAGTTGATTGGAAAATTGAGAAGGATCCAAATGGAAATGCCACACGAGTGGTCGAAAGACATTCCTCAAGCTGTTTCTATCGATCAAGATCTTGAATTTCCTGAGAAAAATTTAGAGGTGAGAGATTGGTTGTGAGAGAATTTGGAAAGAGAATATTTCACTGCATCCCAGAAAAATCTAATTTCTACCTATCTTCTATCTCTGTAGTTCAAAATTCGAATCTTTTTCAACCGAATCTGGTGGAAACGCTTTAAGAATTATCAGCTTACTTTTCCGTAAAATTGCCTTGATCAATTCGAATACAATTTTGGAATAAAATCACAATGAGGCTCGCAATATTTCCATAAAAGCAAGAAAATAGTTCACTTCAACATCTGAATGAATATGATGAAAAACGTTTGAAATTTTTACGATTAGAAGTCCACACACTGAAGTTTCTGGAACGGCGCGGCGTAGCGAATTTTTTATGCTAAAGTATCAGATGCTCAGTATAATATCGGCGATGGTAAAAATATCCGTTCAACGTGCCAGAAGAATTTCGTCCTGGAAATTGTCAGTTTTTGGCCTTAATTCACAAAATGGTCATCAGAAAGACTATAATTATACGAGTACGGTCTTAATAACTTATAATTTACACCGCTCATAAAAGGGCAATTTTTTGCTATTATTTGTGAATATCAAGGGGTATTTCGGAATCCAAGGCAAAAAATCTTTAAATTAAAATCGATTCAGATGGAGACGTACACCTCATTGGAAGCGCGCATGATGGAAATGAAAAAGAGAAAGCAGTCTTCTACGATAGACACTGCCATTAGAGACTTTGACGATGAATACGAAGTCCTCCTACTCGATGAGACTCGTTTTCGGCCCAGGAAATCTTCTTTGGTCGACGAGGTGAAAATCAAGTATTCGGATAGCACTAAAATGGTCCGAATCGACGTGCCGCAAGAGATCTTAGATAAGTTCGAAGAGGCCGAAAAAGTGGACACCAAGCTGGGTAGGCCAACTCTGAGATATATGCTGTTTCATTCTTTTCTAGCTTCGTCACTGTAGGATATTGTTTTGGGATAAAATCTTGGGGAAGAACGTGGAGAAATGACTTTGGCTCTTCCATATTTTGGGTAGAAATTGTGAGAGTCTTGGGAGAACCTGTGGGATATCCATTTCACTCTTGAGTTAAAAAATTTTACCTGCACAATGTTATCAATTGAATTTGATTTATTTCAACCCCAAAGTTATTACTGTTCCCAATTTTTTTTCCTTGTATAGGATAATTTAGAACTTTTCTATGCAAATCTTGATGATCAAACATGTGATGATACGAAACTATTTTTATAGAAAAAGAGATGAAACGTTTTCGAGTTGCGAAAAAAAAACACGAGCAAGACCAGATTATCAATCACATAGAAAAAAGTTACAAGGACTTTGATGAAGAGCTCGATCAACTGGAGATGGAAAGGTTTGATATCGTTTATGAAAGTGTTTACATGGATCTATTCCTTCTTACATTGCATCAAGAGCTGATTGTTTTGAAACGATTCGAGGGAATGGAAAATGAGCTTTCGAAAAAAGTCAAGGATCAATTGAGAACTAGAACATCGTTACAGAACAAAGTAAGGAAAAGTCTTTTGAGTCAAATTCGTTTTATAAAAGTTCCAAATTATTAAGAGTATATTATTCACACGAACTTTCTTTATAAACGAAGATTCAAAGACTTATGGGTAGGGTAGAAGAAAAACACCATCACGTTACCAAGCTACAGGAGAAGATAAAAGACCACATGTCGAAATTCATCAGTTCGATAAGTGATGATAAATTCTACATATTTCTCAAGAGGATATGCAAGAAGAAGTTCAAACCCAAGGCTCAGGATGGTAATTTAAAAAACATTATTTCTCAGTTATGGTGGGTGTAAGAACTGCGAATCTATAAAAATCTAACGATTTCGTATAGAAAATTGGTCCAAGAAGTCAACCTCAAATCCGAAACCAAGATAGATACTTGACTTTGAGAATTCAATATCACAAATTAAAAGGATTAGCATCCAAGGCATTGATATTGTCTATAGAACCGATCTTCATGTCGGAAGTTGATCTTGAATTTTTAACTCATGATTCTGCCCTCGCTGCCATACGACTGATACGACTCGAAGTAATTTCGTGCTTTTTGGTATATTCTGACATTTTATTCTCTATTTTTTCAACAATGTCGGTCGAGAGCTCCTCCGATTTGAAAGGCTAGTCCTAAGATTTTGAATTTATATAAAAAATTCTAATTTATTTTGGTCGGAAAATCAAACTGGTCATTGTGTTTCTGATATGGATTCCAGTCATTTCACTGTGGACCAACAATCAAGTCAAAAACACGCAAATATCTCTTATCAAATGCAGAGTTTCCAGATGTTCAAAATACTTGAGAACTTGGAGTTTCTCAGAGTAATCTCCTCGCTCTAGACGAACATTTTCTACATAAATTTCTTGCCTTCAAGAAGAACTTAGAACCTAAGCCTCGTCTCAAGAACTGTATAACTCATACTTGAAAATTCTCCCACAATAAGATGATCTCGAAAAAGATTATTCTGGAATATGACAGATTTTTCAGATTTTTCCAGAATTTGTATTATACCCTGGAACTTCAAAATCATATCTTAAGACATTCTCCCGCAATCTCTCCCCCCATACATCCCCTGCACGAATAAACTAAAATTCAACTATGACTCTAAAATAACAAGGAGATTCATCGGAGTCCTCGTCATCGGGGTCAGACAGTTCGGACGACGAATCGGACGATGACGGTGCTGGAAGCGAAGACAGTAGACATCGAGAAGCTCAGACTCAAATGCATCTTGACGAATCAATCTGTCCGGAAGGCTGCGATCGTGAACTGTACGACGAAGCATTTATTGTGAGGGATAAACGTTACGATATGGAGCAACGTATCCGAGAAGATCAACGTTCTCTTGAAATTATGCACAAGCAGCTTGATCAAATGCGAAAAAATCTTACTGAAGTTGAGAACGAGCTTTCGCAGCAGCGCGAAAAGCTTGATGCTTTTCTGGTGAGGGAGCACTTTATATAGCGATAAGATTCATATTGCAAGGCTTGAATTTTGAAATTGTTTCGTGCAAAATTTTTTCCACCATTTGATGATTTTTGGTGATTTTCAATGAACTTGCGAGTATATCTCAAAATTTGCTCATTTTTAAACTATCGAAAGTGAATACATTATTTCTATGACCCTTGTATGAGTCGATTTTGAGCGGGAATGGGATTGACACGTGTCAAAACTTTCACCAGGGTAGTCAAGGGTGGACGAGCTTGTGTGAACCATTTTTGAAAGTTTGTAGGCCCTATCTGTTGTGGAAAATTTGATTCAAACATTATTATTACTGCAAGTTTCGTGAGACTTTCGAAGCTATCAAAACAACCTTTTGCCAACACTTCTCCGAGATTTCACTCTGAGACACTGCGGTCCTTTCTAATTCATGAATACCCATGAGGATACTCGATCAAATGACGATGTATTCAAAGATCTTTACGATACAATTTTCTTCACGTTCATATATTAAGTGGAATCAAAACATTGTGGTTGAATGAAAAGCTTCGAACCATCTTGAGTGGGAAGAAAGAATAGAACTGTAGACTTTTATGGAGTGGGGTAAGAATGTAGCTCTCGTGCTCTGAAATGAGATTATTTTGAACCTCGGGTGAAATAGACGAGTTCAAGTAATTTTTTTTTTTCGTGTAGTAGAAGCTATTTTGCCAAATACCGGAAGCTTTTTCCAAGGATAAAATGGTCGCTACAGTAATTAAGGGTCGTTGCACACAGTTATGAAAGTACTGGTTGTAATTTTTAAGGTATTTTATCGTGAATTTCCTGGGAAAAGATATGAAATATGAGAGAATTATTCTTTTCCTGATTTGTAGCGAGAGAAACAACGCCAGCTAAACGATATTGATGTAACGGTCATCTTGAAACTGAGTCAATTGCAGTGTTTCACTAAAGATGATCAAGTTGAAAAAATTCAAGACTGTATACTTTTCGATAAAACAAAACTATCACAGCTGTATTCTCGAGTTGGTGAATTGCAACAGGAGACAGCAGAGATTCAAGAAAAATACAAGTAAATCTACTAATATTCATTCAAAAATTCATATCCAAAAATTTTTGAAAATTGGTTCATGATTGTAAATATAATCGACTGACCAATCTTCATAGAAAAGATAAACTACATCTCCGAAGAATGAAAGCTGATTGTGAATCAATGAAAATTGAGCTGGAAACCGTAAAACAATCTATTAAAAAAGAAATGCAACAGAAATTTGGGCAACAAGTGTCATTAGTTTCGCTTTATGAAGCAGTTTTGAAGAGGTTGGTACACGGTATCAAAGCAAATACTGGCAATCTCATGAAGTTCTACGATGACAAAATCGGCTGTAAGTATCGGTCACCCTTTATCCATGTTACATATTGAGGTCGAACAATTTCAATTTGTTCGCAGTTGTAGTCGTAAAAGCATATGTGACTTTTTCCAAGTGCTACATGAATTTACAAGCATTTCTTTTAAAATCGAAATTTTTCAGGTGTAAAGACAGAATACCGACGACAGATGAAATTATTGAAAGAACTGATACAAGAAAATACAGAAAAATTGAGCTTTCTTACAGTATTGGAGGAAGAGTTATTTAAGCTTAGGAAGAATTTGAATCGGAAATTGATTTCTGAGGTAAACAAAATCGTAACCATATAAAATATCGATGAATATGATATAATTCGTGTCATCTTATTTTCTAGGAAGAGATAGACAAAATTGAATCACAGTACAAGACCGATCTGTGCAAACTTAGAGTAATGTTGAAAGACCAAGAAGAGCAAAAAGCCCGCATTGCCAAAGATATCGACAATATAAGTGAGGATTGGAATTTTTTAGCGTGAAGTTTTTTGTTCTGTGAAATGTTCCTGTGTAATTCCTCCAATTTTTGGTTAAACCCAAATTAAGGGACCTCAAAAAAGATAATTTCTAAGATTAGGAAACGATTAAGAAACTTTTTAACTTTTTTTTCTTCAATGTCAGTACGCTGATTTGTATTTCTTTCGTCTCCTATGAAAATCAGACTCGTCAATAAAGAGAAAAACTCATGATTGAATTTAATTTTAGTCAAACGTGGCCAAACTTCAGCCCAACTGGATCAGAAGAAGAAGAAAGGCGAAAAGCTTGATCGTTGCGAGCAAAAAGAGAAAAAGCGCGATAATTTGTCTCCGCCCAAAGAACCTGTCAAGCCTTCACCCGACGATGCCAGTTGCCAGAAAAAGATTATAGCTGTAAGTCATTCTAAGATCTAATGCTTCAATTCGTCAAAGATTGAGGAATTAATCGATCGAAAAATTCATCGCAGATCCGAAATTTGCTGGCCGAAATTGTCGCAGCCGATGAAACCAATACGAAAGAAACAATTGAAATAATGTTGAAGGAGATAACCGAAAAATTAGAAAGGAGTGGGTATTGTAAAGAAGAAATTGAGAAGAATATCATGGACATAATGAAGATATCGAGCTTAGGCGAAGGCTCAACCTCAAGCAGAGATACTATTGAAAGTCTCAGTGACACGATTTACCAGTAATTGATCAGAATATCTAGTCAATGCTAAAAAAATCTCGAGCCAGAATCTTGTTACATCAAAATTCCACCCAACTCAGATTTTTCATTTTTAAAAATGATTTTCGCTCTTGCCTGAAGCATTCATTCAACTAAATTTGTACAGATATACTATTATCAAATCCTGTTGCTTATTTTTTCCAGGTACGGTTTAGAAATGAGAAAAACAAAATCGGATCACGAAATTCACCAAGAATGGAGAAAGATTTTGAACGATCTATTTTCAAACTTAGGGATTCAAGACCCAGATGATGTAATTGCTCAAGAATTGTTGTGTGAATTAAAAGTAACAAAAAAGACGCAATGTGCTGCACAATTACTTTTGCAAAAGTTACCTCCTGATACAGATCGGGACACCAGAGAAGCTTTGTGTAAGCTTATCACACCTATGATCAATAAATTAAGAGAAATCATTGGTGTATCGGAAACTGACGAACAATTTGAAATCGTGAGTAAAAAACTACTTCTTCTTAGTGATAAGATGGATCATTCTTCAATATAAGAGATCTTTTGGATTACAGCAAGAGATCGGATCCAAAAATTCGAGCATCAAATGAATGAAATGAAATTCTCCAATTTAGTTGAAGGAAAGAATCGTATTTGAGAATAAAAAAATACCTGAGGCAATGGATTTTTGAGAGGTTTCAGAAAACTCAAGAGCACTATTTTATATCTCAGTGTACAAGATTAGGTACTACCACTCATTTATTTAGGATATTTGATTCATTTGTACAATCTCATAGATTATCGTCTTGATCCTATATGATACAATAAATTTATCATGATAGATTTTATGTAACAAACTTATTTTAAGTAATAAACAGATTTCTTTACAAGAAGATTCCTTAGTCACTTGGATGCGAATGAAAATATTCTCTCTGAACAGATGATTTTTCTATGCAGCAAAAGAAAATTTTCCATGAAACTTGGAGAATATCGTACGAAGAATACTAAGGGCTCTTGTGATTGTCAGAGTTTTCAATAGACATGCAAAGTATAGTCTCAAGGCCTAGCATTCCACATTAATCATTCTTTAAAAATAATAATGTTAGAGAAAACATCATCACTGTGAATTTCAGGTCTTATTAGCTAAAATCATTCTACAACATTCATCAATGTCACACTCCTTAAGACTAAAATTAATGCCTAAATTTATAAAAGGCTAAGACTACATATCACTGCTTTTTGAAACTCTTTAGAATAGGATAAATATTATCAAATGCCTCATAAATTTCTTGCCGCACTTTTGCTCCTGTGAAAATAAAATAAATCAGAATTAATTGTATGTTTATTAGTAAAACAGCAATAGGAAGAGTGGCTTCTATAGCTTACCTGTTAGTACCACCTTCCCAGAGACGAAGATAAGTAACACAATTCTAGGCTGAACCATCCGGTAAATGAGCCCAGGAAATAATTCTGGTTCATACGAAGAGAACTGACCATGAGTAAGGGTTAAGCCCTCTAATCGAATGGGGAATTTCACATCACAACTACCCACCATATTCTGGATTTTAAAATCTAGGAACTTAGCCTGAAAAAGATAGAATCAATGAGCAAAGTGAAGGAATACAGTATGAATATTCTTATGAAGAAGAGATCATTTACCGCAAAACCTAATTTTTGGATGATTCTTGCATATTTGCGAGCTGCAAGTCTTGAATCTTCTTCACTTTTGGCTCCTGTGCATACCATTTTCCCACTGCTGAATATCAGAGCTGTTGTTCTCGGTTCTCGTATTCTCATAATTACAGCTGCAAACCGCTTTGGATTATATTCAGCATTCCGTGCATGAAGAGCAATTTTCTTCAAATCCAATTTACAATTCAAATTCACAGTTGATACAATATTCCTACAAGCAAAGATGTGAGTATGAAAATATGATTTGAGCTAATATTAGAGATTCTTAGGGGATTACTTACTGTAATTGAGGAAGTATGCCAGGATCCGCAGAAGCTGGGGTCATAGGAGTCATGGGCCCTGGAGTGGATGGTCCCATGGATGATGTTGCTATTTGACTTGAGGGCTGAATGAGGGGTGACATCATATTTTGCTGAAATAAAGTATTCAGGTAGTTTAATTTGGAATCCAGTTCTAATATGAGAGGGAAATACACTTTGGATTACAAACAGATAAAGTATTGAAATATTTCTTGATAATAAATTTTCAGCCATTAGATTTGTACAGAAATAATTTTGTAATAGACATATTTGGATACATCTTTGAGCTATTTTATAGTTCTAAATATTTTTTTCTTAAACTCTTAATAAATCATCACTTATACCAGTGCTACAATTGTATAATCAAAATTACACAGCTTTAAATGAATTCTGCAAAAGATTTTAAGGAAGTATGTCCGTTTTGTTTTATACTCACAGGAGTTTGTGGCTGCATCATACTTTGTGGGGTAGCAAATGGCTGATTACTTGAGTAAGACTGCATAGACTTTTGAGGTGTTTGCATTATCATGTTATTCTGCATGGATCCCATTGGATGGATTTGTTGCTGCATTTGATACTGATGCTGCTGTTGTGCCTCCTGTTGCTGTTGCAGGACATTCGGGAGAATTTGTTGGTCTTCATCTGGCTGATGTAGCGGTGTACCGATACTTGGTATGCTAAAGCCAGGACTCGGAAGCATTTGGTCCATTTTGAATATTTATGCTGACAGTCTCTTCAATAAATAGTTAATAATGACCGACTGTTCTCAAGTCACACAAAACCTTTCATCAGCAGAGGTTTTGCAAATGCCAAGCTGCAGACTTTTCACTTTCATCCATTGTCTTCCATTGCTTACTAGAAGAATCATGATATTGATTAATTGAGAGAATTTGGAAAATTCAAGTACTTTTACACTCACTAGGATTGAGAGAGAAACTTTGTTGTCAACATCAACTTACCATCAGAAAATATGGGAAAATTTCCATTGAATGCTTCAAAGGCAGTCAGGTATGATTGAATTTCTCCAGTGTATGATTGAGAGCTACTTAGGATTAATAACTATTGCTATTATTTTGGCGAAACTACTCGAATATTTTAAAAAACTACAATTTCCTTGAAGGTTATGCCGAGCACTCAAAGTTTCAAAGTAGGGAGGGTAGAGATTTCAAAGTTTCATCATGGATTATGTAGCTGTATAGTTTGGTGATAATAGGGTCCGAATAGTGATAACTTATTACAGCGCCATTGCGGAAGCCAATGGAAGTTGGTTGAAAACTGGTATCTGATTCAAGTTCAGCAATTTCGTATTAGGAATATAACGGGGAATTTCATCAATTATAGAGACTGATGAGAAACTTTTGGGACTTGATGAGGCAATTTATTTCTCTCAAACTTATTCATATTTATGAAATTTCAGCTTTTTTGAAAGATTTATCGGTATGGTAGAAGTTTACCTTGCCAAGAACTTTAACAAAATTGTGTGGTGTGTGACGTGTTTATTTCGCATCTTGGTGCATTAGTAAACCAGCGGCTCTAGTTTTCGCTTGTAATCAGCCGAAAACATAACCGTTCACGGCTGATTAATTTAATTTAGTTAGAAAAACAATTATTTCTGTATATTTTCAATTAGAATAATCGTAGCAAAATGCCGGATCATCTCGGAGATGATATGCGCAAGGTTAAGTCCGAGGAGGAGAAAGAAGAGAAAGATATTAAACGTAAGTTGTGTGATGCATAATGATTTGTTTGTGTAAGGTATGTCAATGTTTCATTCAGAATTTTCAAAAAATCACCTTTTATTCGACAGCTCTTGATGAGGGCGATATCGCTTTACTGAAAACATATGTGAGTTGACTAAAATTTACTTGTGAAAGATTAGTTTCAAAATCTGATAAATCAAGACATTGCTGTGAAAATTTTATTTCTGGATTTTTCCAGGGCCAAGGACAATACACTAAAAGTATCAAGAGTGTAGAGGAAGACATACAAACAATGATAAAACAAGTCAATGAGCTGACTGGAATAAAAGAGTCTGATACAGGGCTCGCTCCTCCAGCACTCTGGGATTTAGCGGCTGATAAGCAAACACTCCAAAATGAGCAGCCACTCCAAGTTGCTCGGTGCACTAAAATCATCAATGCCGATTCTGATGATCCCAAATACATCATTAATGTCAAACAGTTTGCAAAATTTGTGGTGGATCTTGCAGACTCAGTTGCTCCAACTGATATAGAGGAGGGAATGAGAGTTGGAGTAGATCGTAACAAATATCAAATTCACATACCTCTTCCTCCAAAAATTGATCCAACAGTGACAATGATGCAAGTGGAAGAAAAACCTGATGTGACTTACAGTGATGTAGGAGGTTGTAAAGATCAAATTGAGAAACTGAGAGAAGTTGTAGAGACTCCACTTCTTCATGTAAGATACTATGCCATTTCTGTTTAATTTTATTAAGAGAGCTGTGGAATTGACATGTTACTTCTTTTTGCAGCCTGAAAAATTTGTCAATCTTGGTATTGAACCACCCAAAGGAGTGCTACTGTTTGGACCTCCAGGAACTGGAAAGACTCTTTGTGCAAGAGCGGTAGCTAACAGAACAGATGCCTGTTTCATTCGTGTCATAGGTTCAGAGTTAGTTCAGAAATATGTTGGAGAGGTTTGTGCAAATCAGAGGTTTTTCATATTTTGATATTTTGAATTATGTACTCACTTGTAGAACATTCACAGGGTGCTAGAATGGTGAGAGAGCTGTTTGAAATGGCTCGTAGTAAAAAAGCCTGTCTCATTTTCTTTGATGAAATTGATGCTATTGGAGGTGCTCGATTTGATGATGGAGCTGGTGGAGATAATGAAGTTCAGAGGACTATGCTTGAGCTTATCAATCAGCTTGATGGGTGAGTGTATTAACTTGTTTGTCTCACAATTATCTTCACACTGTAATAATTCTACAAAGTCATAATTCTAAGTGAATGCAAAAGTACTCATCCATTCTAATAAGGATCCATAACAAGTCCATCAAATTACTCAAAATGGTTCTGAAAAATTCTTTAGATTATCATTATGATGAAATCTGATGAGTACAGAGCGTGAGATCGAATCGTTATGAATGCCTCTTTCACAAATGTTTCTATCTTCTGTTTACCAAAACTCAAACCGATTTTCAAATCTGTTTATCATAGCTTGAATCAGCTAACTCAAACGTAATACTTTTTCACAGATTCGATCCCAGAGGAAACATCAAGGTGTTGATGGCAACCAACAGGCCAGACACTCTGGACCCTGCCCTGATGCGACCTGGTCGTCTTGATCGTAAAGTGGAGTTCGGTCTGCCAGATCTAGAGGGTCGCACACACATCTTCAAAATTCACGCCCGACCCATGAGTACCGAACGTGACATCAGATTCGAGCTGTTGGCTCGTCTCTGCCCGAATAGCACCGGGGCCGAGATCCATTCAGTTTGCACGGAAGCTGGCATGTTCGCGATCCGTGCGAGGCGTAAGGTCGCTACAGAGAAAGATTTCCTAGAGGCTGTCACCAAGGTCATCAAATCGTACGCCAAGTTCTCTGCTACGCCGAAGTATATGGCGTACAACTAAGTCATCTTTACCCAACGTTCTCGCTGATGCCGATGCAAGTTTGTACGATCATTTCTTTTATAATGTCAAGGGCAATATTAATGCATCTAATGCCGTACCATCTGCTTTTGAACAATGAAAATATATTTAATTCTTACTAGTTATGTTGAAATTAATGCGTAATTTAATAAAGTATTTACTTTCCATTACTCGAAATCTGTTGGTTGCTATCAGTTTTCTATCAATAATCCATTTTGAGGGGGTATAGAATGCGGGTTTAGAATATTTTTGCAAAGACCTTCCTATTCTTCAGTTCATTGTATTGATTTATTTGATGAAATAATTGAGAGAATATGAGGAGTCTTGTTGAGATGAAATTCTTTCCTTTCATTCTTGTTGAAGTAAGTATGTTACAAGGCATTAAAATGGCCAAAAAAGGATAGAAATTGAAACAAAACTGTAGGATATTCATACGATTACAAGCCTTGACTTCCCTTTCTGAGAACTTTATTGTGGCATACAAGGTGACTTGATGGTTTAAACTAAATTCTTTGTAAGGGTGTGGGTTCCCCAAATAGATTGAGCACTCAGTGAAAGCTCTTTGTGTGCACTACCATCAATCCCCCCCCCCCCAGAGATTTTTTTTGAGCTTCATCACATACAGATTGTAAGAAATTTATATTGAGACTAATTAGGTCCCAAAAGCTTGCACATGCAGGGAGCTTTTACAAATTGAGTAGTCCTTTTGAGGTCCTAACTATATTATATTTTCCTTGTCCTGTGGAGCAACTCAATCACCTATGCTGCACTTGCTAAGACTGACAGACTTAATTTAACCTCCTATGAATGATATTTCTTCGTCAAAACAATAAGAGTACGAGAATTTTATTGACAAAAAAACAAGGACCTTTGGAGTAAATGTTACTTACAGTCTTCAAGTTCAAAGTATGCAATGACAAATGGTAGTTCTTTTAAATCATAATTTGGACATCATGACATCTATCACACTTCTTAGAAGAGCAGGGGATAAACGGTTTATGGTTTCTTTGAAATTCTCATCATTTTTCAAAGTTTTTGAATTGTCTGTAATGAACTCCAAGACTACTGGTGCCAGCTTATTTGTCTTACAGTGATCCATGAGCGTCAGGGCATTTCCAACATTGTCTAGACTCAAATTATAGATTAATGTTTCACAAGCATTTTTAAGCCCAGTAATACAATATTTATCAGCTGCAAGAAACAAATCACTATCCAATCTATCCATGTGACTCACTTTTCCAGCATAAATGTACCTCAAAATTTCTTCCATGACATGGGGTTCAACATCAGGGATATTAAGAATATTTTCTTGATTCTCTCTCATGTCATGTTTGAACATTGCATGAAAAACGGGACTTCTAGCTGACAAAATACTTTTGTGAACATGATATTCCTGTTTTCCAACAATTAGAGTTAAATCAGAGAAGTCCCCGCTGACAAAAAGATTTTCAAAATCATCAAATTCTAGTAAACGGTGCTCCGGTTTTGTGACAATGTCCAATGATGCACTTGGATTCACAGCAGAAATATCATATGCACCCTTGAAAAGCATTTCCATCTGAACAATCAAATTTCCATCAAATAAGTGGTCTTTGAGATTCTTTGTTTCGAAATCAAAAGTTGCTGCCTTAAGAAAATTGACATGTTCTTCAGAACTTTTTACAATAGGTTTGCCTTCATAATTGAGTAACTGAAATCTTACATATGAGTAATTCCGCGCGAAAGCGGACCACGAATTGCAGACATATCTCAGATTGTTTTTCTACTATTCTTAATCGATTCTATGGTCCAAAAAATGGACTTTTCACTCTCTATGGGGTCCAGAAAAAATTTTTTGTTTCCATGGGGAATATCTTTGTGGTAGTGTTTTTAGGAAAAAAATACCAATCTTTTTTCAGTAAAATGGGTGTAGTTCCGACTTAAGGTAAGATACGATCACGCAAATAGTGGCATTCGAAAGATCTTTCAAAAATCTATTGAAAATATGTTTCGAAACAATTTGTTTGAGGCCACGGACGCCCCTTGTGAGCAAAAAGGTGGAAAACAGAAAAAATTCGATTCCTCAAAAACCTAATTTTTTAAAAATCTGAAAATACACATTTTGATGTGAAATTGCGTGTTCTTCCAGAAAAAAGTGGTCCCGATCTGTGTTTTTGGGTTCTACGCTGTTTTTTCTACGTTTCATCAATATTCTCAGCCTTTTCGGTTGAGAAATGAAATTTTCTGCGCATGCGCAGGAATTTAGACTGCTGAAACCAATTCCATTAAAAAGCCAAGGAAATTTCCTTCAAAATGATTACCTGGCGAAGTCAATTCGATGTACTGGGCCCAAAGTTACATGGCATTAATGATCAAGCATCCTCAAGAGGGGTAAATGCAGATCTTGCACAAATTTCCCATTTAGTATCGTGACTCGAGTAGAAGTATCATCATTCTTTAGACCTTCTAACTTTAGGCACAGTACATTGAATCGACTTCGCCAGGTGGTCATTTTGAAGGAAATTTTCTCAGCTTTTCATTAAAAAAGGTTTCGGCAGTCTAAATTCCTGCGCATGCGCAGAAAGATCCACTCTTCAACCGAAAAGGCTGAGAATATTGATAAAACGTAGAAAAAACAGCGTAGAACCCAAAAACACAGATCGGGACCACTTTTTTCTGGAAGAACACGCAATTTCACATCAAAATATGGATTTTCAGATTTTTAAAAAATTAGGTTTTTGAGGAATCGAATTTTTTCTGTTTTCCACCTTTTTGCTCATAGGGGGCGTCCGTAGCCTCAAAAAAATTTTTCCAAAACATATTTCAATAGATTTTTGAAAGACCTTTCGAATGCCACTATTTGCGTGGTCGTATCTTACCTTAAGTCGGAACTACACCCATTTTACTGAAAAAAGATTGGTATTTTTTCCTAAAAACACTACCACAAAGATATTCCCCATGGAAACAAAAAATTTTTTCTGGACCCCATAGAGAGTGAAAAGTCCATTTTTTGGACCATAGAATCGATTAAGAATAGTAGAAAAACAATCTGAGATATGTCTGCAATTCGTGGTCCGCTTTCGCGCGGAATTACTCATATGCATCTACATCACATTCTTCAATCGTCATGAACTCTATAACTGGTTCAGCAAGACTTGATGAGCTATAACCACTAGGATAGAGATAGATAATAAATTCATATTTAACATTGTCATACCATGCGGCGTATACCGGAGATTTAACAGATTTCCCAATTTCAAGATAACAATCAGCAAAATTTTTTATGACCCAAGTGTACTTATATTTTTGAACATTGATCACAGTCTCACCATAAAAGCTAGTGATACTCTTGGAAAACTCGGCCTTTGATGAAGATGACGAGTCTTGCTGATTGACCATGTTGACGTTGACAATCCAGTGGTCCCTCTATGGTCCCTCTGATGGCGAGGTCGATATAAGACTAAGCACTATAATAGGAAAGACGAATTTATAAGAGTTTTATCAAGAATCTCGTTTCTTATTTACGTATCACCTTCACCAATATTTGCGAGACGATGTCAACCCTTGATTGACTAATAATAAATGATGTTTGTTAAACAGCCAGCCATACCATAACTTTCTGGTGCTTTCTGGCGCGAAAAGTGGGCGCCGCGTGGTTATTGCTTGGTTTGCTATATATCTTTACTGATTATACTAACACGTGTGTTATACAAATCCGGCACACGATCACAAAGTAACAAACGATATTGTTAGAAATGAAAATGTATGTACTCATCATTTTCATAATTTTTTAATAATTTGTTCGATTTATTAATCTGAGATACTCAATCTATACAGTTGGCAGAAGCACACCTGTTTGAGAGTTCCTGACTTCGAATTATGGATTTGTGCATACAGATCAAATTTAAATGGCGAATCTGCGGGGTTTGTCCCCCCCCCCCCCCATTTGATGATAAAAATAATCGTTATGCTATAGAATATTCAAATACGGACGGATTTAAGGTTCTTGAAGTGTTGTTAAGGGTTTCAAAGATTACAAAACTGTCTCCAAAATCGACCTGTCAGATATTTTTCGAGAACTCTCACACATTATAAGAATACGTTTTGATGACCTGAATCGTATCGGTTTTTACCTTGAAATGGCTCAAACGATTTTACCCTGTATGATTAATACGCGCGGGATTATATTAGACTCGCAAATCCAGTTGAGATAGCCAAAAAAGTCGATGTAACGGATATTCCCCGCTCCGAAATATATGATTATAGGATCAAAATAACGAGATACGTAGGTTTTTGTTTTGTCCTGAAAGTCTCTATACAAGAGATATGCGGGTTTTCAGTTCATCAGCCAAACTTAGATTTCTGACCCTTTTTGGGTCGGGAAAACTTCATGAATACAGGCGTAACCCGTTATCTGCGGATGATACAGATCGGAAAGGTGCCGCAGATACCGAATCCGCAGATACGGAAGCATTGTTCTTATGGGAGAAGGGGGGATACAGACTGTGATTGGAAGAAAATTCGTTCGAAAAAATTTTAGTGTAAAAATAATAGTGTTTATAAACGAAATAAAGTGATATAAATAACGATCTCTATTACAAAATTGATAACTGATCAACTTTTTGAGAAAAAATCGGTCATTTGGGTTTGTTTTGCTCGTCTGATAGTGTCCGCATACAGCTCGCGGTACCCCTTTAAAGCGATTTCACAATGGTGCTTGAACTGAAGACTTCGAACCATCACTGGGTCACTGTCCATAGCTTCATCCATAGCATCTTCGATCATCTTGATGATTTTTGCTATCGATTTGGCTTGGAATACGGGAGGCTGTGATTCTTGAGTTTCATCCTTGGATGCTTCGTCGGGCTCGTTGAGGATGATTTCAATTTCATCGATTGACAGAGGCTCAACTATGGGTTCCACCAATTCTAAGATCTCATTTTCCTCAACATTTGAGAAACCCTCGCCACCAACATGTCCAGCAAGACCAATAATTTCGTGCACAACATCACGTACAGGCTCAACTTGAGAAAGCTGACCATCCACAAGACCTGGCAGTAATTTTTTCCAGCACCCAATCAAGGTTGACGAGTTGATTTCATCCCATGATTCTTTGACGTATCCAATAGGATGAAAGATGTTGAACTGCCTCCAAAATTTCTTTACTGCAGTTTTCGGGTCATCAGTGCTTACCTCTGATTGACTGACAACGTTCAACATCCTCCTCATCACACGCCTGAGATAGTAGGCTTTGAAGGTTGCAATGACGGTTTGATCCATTGGCTGAATGAGGGAAGTCGTGTTCGGTGGTAAAAACATGACTTCAACATCTGGGTGCAACGATTGCAAAGTTTTTGGGTGGCTACCTGCATTGTCCAGTAGCAGTAGAATTTTGAAAGCAAGATTTTCCTTCATTAGTTTCTCTCTTACTTCTGGGATGAATGAATTTTGAAACCACTCCGTGACATTCTTTTGCGTTGCCCAAGCGTTTTTATTAGATTTCCAAAAAACTGGCAGTAGAGCCTTGTTTTTGTTCCTCAATGCGACTGGCGTTTCTGATCGGTAAATGAGCATTGGTTTGCACTTAATTGTTCCCGAAGCATTTGCGCACAAAAGCAATGTATATCTGAAACACCAAACAAGAGCCGTTGATGATTTCACGAGTCAGAGTCGTAATTTATTAAGAACGTCAGAAATTCACCTGTCTTTTGCAGCTTTGAACCCAGACGCCACCTTCTCTTCCTCAGTTAGATATGTACGCTTTGGCATTTTCTTCCAATAGAGTCCCAACTCGTCACCATTAAAGATTTGAGAGAGTGAGTACCCTTTTTCAGCAATGAATTGTGCAAGAGAAGAACAAAATTCACGAGCACCTTTCTCATCTGCTGATGCTTTTTCGCCGGTGAAGCTGACATTGTGCAGTGAAAATCTTGTTTTAAAACGAGTGAACCAGCCTGGACTAGCTCCAAACTTTTCTCCAGCACAGGCCTCGTATGTCTCGGTGACGTACTTGTGGAAGATCAATGCTTGCTCCCGAATCAACAATGTTGATAGAGGCACGTTTTGTCTCACCATTCCTTGGATCCACACATAAAGCATTTGCTCCATCCGCTCTTGACCTGGACTACGGCTGATCTTGCTTACTTGAGCATGCGTGCCAAGAATCTGCGCGCTATCTCGGATTTTGGCTTCATTATCACGTATACTTCGTATTGTCGATTCTCCAACCTCAAATTTTCTTGCGACATGGGCGATTTTCTCTCCTTTCTTCAAGCTATCCAAAATTTCTAACTTTTGAGCCAGATTTAGCACTTTCCGATTTTGTTTCTTTGCCGTTGTATCTTTCTTTGAGGGGGCCATTTTAAGAGAAATGTAGAAATATTTACACTCAATTTTGAACTTGAAATTCAGCCAGCCAAAATGTCAACAAACTGAAGTTGTTGACATTCCGTTGTTCGCCAGGGAAATTTTCAAAATCGAAAACCATCCGCATTTACGGAATTTTATACCGCACATAGCGGGAAGTGGTCTCATCGAAAAAATCCGCACTCAGCGAATCCGCAGATGCGGAAGCCGCAGATAACGGGTTACGCCTGTATATCAGCGGAGTCTTCGAATCTCCTCGAAAAATTTCTTCCATATGATCATGTTGCATAAAGTGAACGGGGAAAAATTGTTATTGAGCCAATATATAGGACGACAATTTGTTGGAAATGAATATTTTGCGAATAACACTAAAAATTCGACTTGATTGCACAACGATCAAGGGAAAATGAGTAGTATTTGCTCTTTACGACTGGCAGACGCACGCATCATCCATCAGAACATCGATTTAAGAAGAAAGAAAGCGAGAGGCCTTAAATGCACTTTACATGCATACACCTTTGTTTCAAACTTCAATTAAATCTCTCGTCGGACCTGAAAATAACATCTCTCAGCATCCAAATTTTTTTCGTGAGCATGTGTTGATATACAAGTTTTGTCGCCCCAAACGTGTTGAAATTCAAAGATTTTCATTTTTCGGTCCACAGATGATTTTTCCTTCGAGCGTGGGAGGAAAAGAGCAATTATCACGATTTCCACTCACTAACCTATCACTTTGTTTGTAATCCAAAAGTGACTCCAATGTCGTATTTACGTGACCCAACTGACTACACCAACCATTTGGATTTTATGGTGATGAAAAATTTTTGGGGGTTCGGAAGAATAAGCCACAATGTATGATTGAATGATGTAATGGAGAGTAACAAGATAAGCTGTTTACTTGATGTAAACGAGGCGGAAATGGGAGTCGCTAGATTTTCCTCCACCCCTTCGCGGGCAAAACGTTAAGACATTTTTCCCGCAGAGGGGTGGAAAAAATCCAGCGATTCCCATTTCCACCCAGTTTACATTTAGTAAACAAACTATCTTGTTACACGCATCGCCACGTCAATATGACTAAACCATACGTTGTGGCGTATCCTTCCGAACCCCCACGAACTTTTTACGATCATACATTCAAACGATTAGTTCAGGAATCATCTCAAAATGAAATTGAGTCATTTTCAGATTAGAAACAAAGTGATAGTTTAGTGAGCGGAAACGTTCATTATTGGTCTTTTCCCTTCGCGCTCGAGGGAAGAAAATCATTAGAATAAGGCCCCAGGGGCCTCATTCTAATACATTTTTCCCACGACAGGGTGGGAAAAAACCTAGCACTTCCAATTCCCGCTTAGTTTACATTTAGTAAACAAACTAGTTTGTAGCATTCATTGCCACGAAAATATCAGCAGGATATACTTAATGGTGTGTCCTTCTGAACCCGCAAACATTTTTTAACATCACACAATCCTAAAATTGGGCCAAAAGTCATCTCGACAAGAAATTAGATCACTTTTCCGATCACAATCAAAGTGACAGGTTAGTAAGCGGAAATGTTGTGGTCTAAAAAATGATTCAATCTTGTGTTAAGATGACTTTTCGGCCAATCTTAGAATTGTGGGTGCTAAAAAATGTTTTTAACTATATCCTTATGTTTTTTTCATGGGCAATGAATGCTACAAACTAGTTTGTTTACTAAATGTAAACTAGGCGGAAATTGGAAGTGCTGGGTTTTTTCCCTCCCCGTCGCGGGAGAAATGTATTAGAATAAGGCCCGCCGTACTCGAAATTTTGCGGTAAAATTTTCCGGCAAATTTTGCGGTAAATTTTACCGCAAAATTCAGAATACGGACCAAGCCTTGAAAAATGGTTTTTCGACAATTCACCACCGAAAATAGTTGCAGTCGTAAAGAGTAGACCAAACTAGTTTTTCCTTGATTGATGTGTGATCAAGTTGTATCAAATAAATTTTTAGCAATATTGAGGATGATGTTCTCGAGAAATCGATTTTTATGAATACTTTTTGAGTAATAGAGGAATTGCGGTGGACAAACTGATAATTCCGAGGATAGTTTTTGATTTTTATCCTAAGCTACTTATATTAGGGTGAAATTACTGTACTCGTCATTTTAAGGAAGGAACCGATACAATTTAGATCGGAACGGAATTTTACTGTGTGAGAGCTTCTAAAAAACCTCCTCATAAGTCGATTTTGGAGATATGTTTTGTGATACTCATGGCACCTACAGTCCCCGACAAAATTGAGTGGACAGCATGCAAAAATTTGCCGATCAGCGAATCAGGACGACTCCGACGATCCACTAAGGACTCATGCTGCCGAATCACCCACCATTGGATTCCAGAATTCCTCACCTTCACTCATGAGGAGCGGCGGTTGCAAAGATTCGCGTGGTGAAACTGCAGGGGGTACGTTGAGTACCTCAATTTTCGATTAGACAAAATTGACTGCACTAAAAAGCCCATGGAAACCTAAACCATTCATTAATCCACCCAGGCCTCTCTAGTGACCGAGGCAGTCCCGGAATTACTAATATTCATTCATCGGTTAGGTATTTGGATTTTGCGGGAACGCGTCATATGTGACGAAAAGACCGGGAACGGCATTCATCAGATTTCTATACAATTCGATTGCGGAAATTGAATCAACTCGCTGGATTGACATGAGGGGACTCAGGAATGAGAAAAATAATGGAGCAGCAGTCCTGGGAGTCCACTCATATCTCCGTAATGTCAAGAGTTTGAGTAAAAAGTGTCCGAAATCGCCAATAAAAGAACAGAGAAGAGAGAAAATACTCGAAAAAGGTGACTTAATCTGATAGTGACTGGTCAAAATTGAATTCAAATCTTCAGTTGGAATCACCCATGAGGGTTTTCCAACTATTGGACCGAAAAATCTCGAGTTGAGATGCTGGGGAGATGGGTACAAGCATCACTCTATAGATGAAGGGTAGAATGATACAGCCCAGTACCTAAGCGTACGTGATCAAATGAATCCCCAAATCCTCTAGTATTGATGGAAATATATTTCAGAACACATGATCATCAATCACAGAGGACTTGGGGATTCAGCTTATATAGGTACTGGGATGTATCATCCTACAGTGATGCTTGTACCATCTCCTCAGCATCTCAACTCGAGATTTTTCGGCCCAATAGTTGAAAATCCCCCATGGGTGATTCCAGCTGAAGATTTGAATTCAATTGTGACCTGTCACTATCAGGTTAAGTCATCTTTTCCGAGTATTTTCTCTCTCCTCTGTTCTTTTATTGGCGATTTCGGACACTTTTTACTTAAATTCTTGGCATTACGGCGATATGAGTAGCCCCCAGGACTGCTACTCCATTACCTCTCTCATTCCTGAGTTCCCCATGTCAATCCAGCGAGTTTATTCAATTTCCGCAATCGAATTGTAGAGAAATCTGATGAATGCCATTTCCGGTCTTTTCGTCACATATGACGCATACTCGCGAAATCCAAATACCTAACCGATGAATGAATATTAGTAATTCCGGGACTGCCTCGGTCACTCGAGAGGCCTGGGTGGATTAATGAATGGTTTAGGTTTCCATGGGCTTTTTAGTGCAGTCAATTTTGTCTAATCGAAAATTGAGGTACTCAACGTACCCCCTGCAGTTTCACCAAGCGAATCTTTGCAACTGCCGCTCCTTATGAGTGAAGGTGAGGAATTCTGGAATCCAATGGTGGGTGATTTGGCAGCAAGTCCTTAGTGGTCGTCCTGATTCGCTGATCGGCAAATTTTTGCATGCTGTCCACTCAATTGTGTCGGGGACTGTATATAGCGAGGTGTACAAAGCAGACAATAAAAACAACTAAAGGCATACCGCGTGTCATAAAAAACACTTTGAATATGGGAATTGAGTTCTGTCACGGATTACTCGGAGTGTATTTTCGCACTAGAAACGAAAATATGAGGTGAAGGCACTATGAATAGGTCCCATTAGCCGCACGCTCAATAAAAATGTGACGTACATAATTTTACGGGAAAGATCAGGACCTGGTCTGGTCTCTGGTATGCCTCTGAGGTGGCTTTTGATGGCTTTAAATACTCAACTAATATCTAGTTTGGGTGTTCAAAGATATAGTGGAACTTTTTCGGGACGTTGAATTGAAGTAACAATTAGAGGTGTGGGCAATTACAAAAAAAAATCGAAAAATCGCTGGTAGCCCTCCGCCTTTACTATACATTCATCTAAGCGCTAGTAACCGGCCACTCATTATTATCATTTATTGTGAAATATTCTTGTGGATATTCTTGTGGTTGGAAGGTGTTCTTCAAGTATTTATTTACCGTATGCAAGAAGTTCTGGAATCTCGTGTTTACTACGAATTTTTTTCTCGAGAAACTTTCCCAAAAGCAATTTTGCTCTAAGACGTGTACCAAAAGTATTTCAAAACAAAATCGATTTGCACAATTTTTTAAAAAATTTTCAAAAGTGTTCGCATTGTCTCACGTGGATTATTTTGGATTGATTCCATAGGTGGTATGCCAAACTATGATCTTGTCTATAATAAGAACACCCTATAATAAATATGAGCGGCTACTGGGGGTCGGCGTGCCGTGGCTGATACATAACTTCGACTTTAGCTCTAGGGACGATATTCAAAGTTTTACAGAATTAAAAAATTAATTCATTTGGAAATTCGTTAAAAAATTTTTCACGTTATTCCTGCAGGTCCAATTCTTGATTACCTGGTGCAGAAGATTATTTCTCTCGTGATATATTAGTTATAATGCCATTTGAAAATCTCAAGATTTTCTTCAGGGAAGAGCAAGGATTCGCGACTAAGCCCTACTGAAGAATCTCAAAACTACCGGGGACTCTAGGCTTCATATATGGCCGTCTGAAATATTTTTGTCTCAACAACATAAACAGAAAAAAGTTTTTCCTCTCATTTTGCATATCGTCCAAAGACTTGGTATACCCTGAAATATACTTATGATCAAAATATCATTTTAGATGATTAGATAAAGCTTCTCGCTACACTTCATATCGGACTTTGGAAAATCGCTCAATGAGAAGAGTTTTTCGGTTTTTGATGAATGCTGTTCATGGCTGTGAACGCATTTTACTCACGGTCCACAAGATCTTCAATTCAAGTTGCGGCTCTTATAGACCAAATCAACGGCTCTGGACGAAAATGTCATATTAAGTGAGTTAATTTTACATTTTCAAAAATTGAGTTGGTATTTTCAAGTCGTATTTCAGGTGTGATTCTTCTGGAAAAAAATTTCAACCACATTATTGAGAACTGAGAATATCAGTCTCATTCATACAGTTCGAAAATGGTTTTTCCGTAAAATAATCTCTCTCGGAGACAGCCTCCACAATATCCATTGAGCCTTTGAAAAAGGTCTGTAACTGGTATTTTTGGCCACCGTCCAAATAATGAACCGATGGGTATTGTATGACCGAACAATTCAAATAGTTGTAGTTGTTGGAGTGTTGTTTTTCATGAACAACTAACCATCCTCTATTATCATGTTCGAAGAATGAAAGCGAGACAATTTCAATAAGCTTCATTTGAAAGTCATGAAAAGTAAAAGCGGGTTACTATTATACCTTTACGCTACGTTTTCTACACAAATGAACATCGTTACTTGGGATTAATTTTCGCCCTAAAACTTATACTGAGTTTCCAAGTTCACCGATGAATTTTTGAGATTTCGGAAATCTGGATTGTAACGCCATTTCTCCATCAAGAATCAAGATCAGCGTTACCATCAATCACCTCGATAGTTCCAAAATTCATGAAGTTATTTGAAAACTCAGCAAGTCGGTAATATTCGACATTTTTTCAACTCGCTCGGGGGTTATTACTCTAATTGCTTACGCGAGTACAACTTTTCATAATGATAGGGAATCTGACTCTTAAGCACACTAGCATGGCAGATGTTTTTTTCTGAGCAGTTAATTATACAAAAACTTAAAAAATATATTGAAAAAGAACAGCGCTAACGAGTATCCAAAAACCCGAACCCTCATAGTTATCAGTGTATTTTGATCATGATTCCAAAAGTTATTCGATATGTGCCACACGTGAAATATTTCTACAATCGTTCCAATAGCCGCCAACACCGAAAACTTTGTGTGAGACTGCAAAAAAAGTTTGGTTTTGCTAAAAAAGTGCTAGTTTGTGTACGTCTTGGTCATCCAAACTTTTTTCGTATTTTTGGAACTGCCGACTGAATAATCAGTGACCAAGATCAACGTTATTTTTTTTGTAAGTCTGTGACTAGAGACAAAAAAACTTACAGTCGTAGTTGCTGGTTTTGAGTAAACTGATTAATTGAAATGGAAGGAATTTATGTGATACCTCACTAATAAATATGTTACTGATAGTATGACTGGTTATAGTCCACATCATGATCACTAGCATACTCTTTCATTTTTATTTGCAACATAGTATAAAGAGATCATAACTGAAAATGTTGATAGGCTGCGCAGTCCATCAAAAAACTTATTGCTCAATGGTTTTATTAAATAAAAATGTATTACAAAAGACACGGATCTGTATCAGAACATTTCAACATCATATAATTGATGATTAAACGAACTTCGTGAAGTTCGATCATAATTATACTAGAGCTTCGCTCGAAGAGATTAAAGTAACAATTGTAGTATTTCCTTGTGTCGCTGCCAGGCGGCACTGACATCGGAGGTAAGGAACAGAAAAGAGTAGGGGGAGAGGCCCCGCGCTCTCTCCACGACTCCATACCTCTCATTATTTCAGAGTATTTTATCAGTGACGTGAAACGTTATTACTCAAAATTGACACAATTTGGGTGGGTGATTTACACTTCTTATGGGTGGGTGTAATCTCTTCGAGCGAAGCTCTAGTATAATTATGATCGAACTTCACGAAGTTCGTTTAATCATCAATTATACGACGAGCTTCGCTCTCGAGATTAAAGTAACAATTGTAGTTCTTTAGAGAAGCGTGACAATTTTGAGTACCAGTTACCAATATTTATTGGAACCTCTGTGAGAATGACATGAAATTACAAATTCTTAAGTATTAATTTATTTAGTACAGTCGAGCACGGCTAGTGCAAAATCGTTTTTGACCTTGTTTATTGGTCTGTTGTAAAATTTAGCGAATACAGCAGAGTTTTTCGACCAACCTGCTGTTTCTTTGATGGTCTCAACATCAACATTTTTTTGAGAAGCCGCTGATACGGCTGCATGCTTGGCTGAGTAGCCTGAGTATATCTTAACATCAACGCCTGCGTCTTCAAGAACGGATTTAATCCATCTTGATAATGTTTCAGAACTTACACAACGGTGTGGCTCTTTCAGAGCTAGGAACAAAGTAGTTTGGTCATTTCTTAGACTTTTAGTTCTCTCTAAATACTCTACAATGCACGTATATACGCAGACGCCTGGGCGTTTAAGAAATCTAGGTACAATCAACGTTGGTAACTTTACACCGGCTTTAGACGTCTTGGACAATTCTGTAATTCTTATAGCAATTTGAGATGAGTCTACAATGATGTCTTCTACTTTTATCGACGCTAATGTTTGCATTCTTTGTGCAGTGCATAAAGTGAGCAGCGTAGCTGTCTTTACAGTCAAGTGCTTGAGCGACAAGTCACAAGTTTCGCCCAAGTTTTCTAGATAATCTAAAACAATATTAACATCCCAAATTGAATGATATTTTGAACTCGTTGGTCTTAGCCTAAAACAACCTCTAAGAAATCTTTTGATGAGAGCTGATCTGCCAATAGCCTCATTCGAAATGGCAGATAAAGCGCTTCTATGTGTGTTCAGCGTACCATAGGCAGCACCTCTCGCAAACTCTTCAGCCATGAATCTCAGCACCAAATGGTCTTGGATGTTAAAGAAGTCAATGCCCAGTCGCAGGCAAAATTTGGACCACTTGAACAAGCTTGATGTGTACTGTTTCAATGTGGCTTTGCTGAAGGAAGCCATCATGATTTCCACTGCCTCGACTGGAACACCTTGTTTTAAGAACGCCTCGCGGAGACCACAGCTGCTAGAAGTCGGAGATGTGCTGCTCTTGGATGCTGTTTCTTCCTGCACATTGATAACAACAAATTAGGGCTAGGTTCAAAGATGATAGGTTAAGTTGTCCTTAGGTTGTGGAATATTGGGAACCAAGATTGGTTACTCCAATCCGGTACTACTATTATGCCACATGCCTCATCATTTATCACTTTTTTAAGTGTTTCAAGTATCAAGATGAAAGGGGGAAAAGCATAGAAATAGAGATCTTGCCACGAGACTGTGAAAGCATCTATAACTTTAGCATCGGGGTCTGGTACCCATGAGAAATAAGTTGGGCATTTCTTGTTATTTTTTGAGGCAAAAAGATCAACAACTGGTTTACCAAATGACTGAGTGATTAGATCAAAAGCTGAATTATTCAACTCCCACTCTGTATCCTGGGAAAGGAATCTAGAAAGTTGGTCTGCTTCGACATTCAGTTTTGAAGGAATATATGCTGCTCTCAACAAAATATTTCTACGTTCAGCCCATTGCCAGATATCTTTGGCCAATTTGTAAAAATTTTTATGCCGTACGCCACCCATCTTATTGATATAGGCTATTGCGGTGGTGTTGTCAATTCTGAGTAGTATATGACAGTCCTTGGTCTCAGTTGCTAAGCTATTCAGCGCAAACTTGACTGCCAAGAGTTCTTTGAGGTTGATATGTTTCTTGGCCTCTGACTCTGACCATGTACCACAAACTTTGTCAATGCCATTAGTTGCACCCCAGCCACAATCAGATGCATCTGAATAGATTTCAAAACTATATTTGGGGCATTTGAAAGATTTATAACTTTCAGGTAGTGTTTTTATCCACCATTTTATGTCTTGCTTGACTTCTAAAGAAATTTTCATGCCTGACTTGTATCTACCGTTTGCCTTTTTTAGAGCTGTCAATTTCTCATGCTCCATCTGTTTGGTGTATAACCAACCATACTCTACCGCTTGGCAAGCTGCTACCAACTTACCAAGCATTTTAGCAAAATCTAAGATAGTGAAGCTTGACTTAGATAAGAATGATTTGAGGAGCGCAATCAAACCTTGTTTCTTTAAGTCTGTCAATCTCAGCACACAGTCCTTCGAGTCTATAACGACACCTAAAAATTTACAAGCAGTTCTAGGCTCTAGGATTGACTTTTCTTCATTTATGATGAACCCTAAACTTTCTAAAACTTGTACTGTGGCTAAAGCATTGGCCCTGCACTCTGGTGCAGACTTGGCTATACATAGCTTATCATCTAAGTAGCTCACCGATAGGTAACCCAGGCTTCGAAGCCAACTGAGCACCGGTTTGACAACTTTAGTGTATACGTATGGACTACTTTTCAGACCAAAGGGAAGGCAAATAAACTGAAAATATTTGTTACCAATTCTAAAACGAAAAAATTTGAACTGGCTCTCATGTAAAGGTATTAACAGAAAGGCATCTTGGATATCGATAGTAATCATGAAGTCACCTTCCTGAATAAGCTTAGTCGCTACTTTCAAATCCTCATACTTAAAATGAAAATCCTTTACATAGTTATTTAGTCTCTTTAGATTGAGGATGAATCTGTAGGTGCCATCCGGCTTGGGTATAACAAAAAAAGAGGATAAAAATTGATCATCCGTACTTTGGCATTCAACAACAGCTCCCTTATTGATCAGAATATCTATTGCTTGCATGAGTATAGGCATTTCCGTAGAATTGAATTTCCTATCTCTGAAAGTTTTTGAATTACCTTTGGGTACTGTGACAAAAGGGACTATGTAACCGGATATACAACTGAGCACAAACTTGTTGTCCGTAAATTTTTGCCAAGCAGGATAGAACTTTTTCAAGCGACCAGCAATAATATTACCTACTTGAGATTTTGTTACTTCTTGTTTTGCTGTTGGAAGGGCTGGTACTGCCCTTTTTGTTGTTGGTTCGGCTGCTGCTGCTTCTGCCCTTGTTGGCCCCACCTTTTTGAAGAGAAGCGTGGTCGGCCCTGTTGCCCGGCATTCGAAGTTCCCGATTTTTGGAAGGATCCTGACCCTGCCGGGCGCCTGGAGTTTTCCTGGTGATAATTGTTTCGTCCATTTTTGAATGTTGTGGACCTCGCAGACTTGAAAAGTTTTTCCGCACTTTTCGTTTCCTTCACCTTCGCAGAGAGGTTTTTGCCGAAGAGAAGCTCGTCTGGCGCCGATTTTCTCAGCATTGGCTGAATAGATTTAGGGAAACATGGGATGATATATGATTTCCTTGACTGTATGATCTTGTACTGGAGTTCGCCGAGTATCATAGCCGTATCGGCTAGCGTAGCTGTGAATAAGGACTCGGTAGCAGCATCCATATTATTTTTGCCTAAATTATTAAGCATTGTCATTGCTCCGCAGAGTCTAGTCATGGCTGCAGCCGCTATCTCCTGGAATTCAAATCTGTACGCGTCTCGACGCAAGGATTTTTCTTTCATGTTTGTTGCAATTTCATCATTGAGAACTGGCGCTTTGAAGGCTGTTGGTATTTCATATTTTTTCAAGAGCTTATCACGCTCGTCTTTCTTGATGCCTTTTGCGATGAAATGGCCATATCGCTTCAAAAAATCCTTATGGACACTCATCTTTACTGAGCCTGATGTACTGGGGTCCTCACCAAGGACCTCTTTGAATATGGCAGATAAAGCTGGCTCTTCTGGCTCGTCATCTTTTTCTTCGGGATCATCAACGACCGTGCGCCTCTTCTTGCCTGTAAGCACGCAAGAAGCTTGTGGTCAGCTCATATGCTCCAAATCAACGACCGATACATCATAGCTACGGGCTTTTGCCCGGCATGTGACTTTGAGCGCATGCTAAGAAATGGCTTGCTATAAAAAGCAGAGGCTCTGAGTAAATATGGCCGTATACCTAATATGTACCATATTACAGGTTATTCGACAAAGCGGCTTGCTCAGAGGCAGCGGCTCGCTTGACGTTATTGTAAAATATTCACGGCAAGCCGTATGTAACCGCTCATGTCGTGCCGTTCTATGCACGCGCAGAGGGTGTTGAAGACGAAACGAATCTCCAAGAATTATCGAAGCTATACGGTGGTAGCGCTCGTGTGCTTGCGGAGGAAGCCGATCCGATTCCGCGAAACGCGCGGGCAAGTTAGAACTTGCACCAGCCGGCATGGCAGCGTTATGCGCCCTACCGCTTGAGCGAACGTAAAAGATTTTTTATACCTATTCACCACCGCCTACTTACTTGGGGGTTCGCTTTTCTGAAGATCTTCGTGCTCAGACTCGAAACACGAGTCAGGAACCTCGGAATCATCCGACTCGGACTCACTCTCGTCGGTTGTTGGCGAATTGGCTGCTGTTCTGCCATTCGAGCCCGCACCAGGATTGTCGAGAGGAGCTTGCTCCTGTAGCATTCGGCGATGGCAATTTTCCAACTCCTCGAGCTCGTTACCCGAACTCGCGTCTGAATTCGCCGACATCTCGCTCACGAGAAAATTCTATTCGTTTACGAGAAATCACAAACACAAAACACTATAAAACAGTTTCACTTCGCGATGTGCCTCTGGCGACAACGGAGGAAATAATGAGAGGTATGGAGTCGTGGAGAGAGCGCGGGGCCTCTCCCCCTACTCTTTTTTGTTCCTTACCTCCGATGTCAGTGCCGCCTGGCAGCGACACAAGGAAATACTACAATTGTTACTTTAATCTCGAGAGCGAAGCTCGTCGTATAATACTGTGAGATTGATACAATTTACATATACTTACAAAAGCCAATTCTTTGAAAAAGTGCCTCTCAAAGTATATTGACATTATTGTAGATTTCAGAGAAAATTCGTCAGCTAGGGATATGTTATAACATGCAGTTTCAGACTCAAGAGAAATTATTTATATCAGACTATAAACAGAGAGGTACTTTGAATTTGTTTGCACTGATAAAAATACTCTCATTGTTCAAAAAAACTTTCAAATTATCAGTTACACTTAGACATGACTGTATCTATCACATCAGCCAGGAGAGTTGGAGATAAATTTTTTATTGTAGTTTTGAATTTTTCATTGGTTCTTAAAACATTGGAGTTGACCTTGATGAATTCCAAAACCCCATCTAAAAGTTTCTTTGCCTTACAAAGGTCAGCAAGTTTCAGGGCATCACCAACATTATCCACATCAAGATTATATATGAAAGTCATTTCACAAGCATTTTTGAGTCCTGTGATACCATATTTATTTGCTGCAAGAAATAAGTCAGAATCTAATTTATCAAGATTTTCAACTTTTCCAGCATAAATATATCTCAAAATTTCTTTAATAACAGCAGGTTCAAAGTCCGGTATCTCCAGCTTGTTTTCTTTGTTTTCTTTCATATCGTGTTCAAACATTGCAAAAAAAAACAGGGCTCCTTGCTGAGAGAATATTTTTGTGGACCTGAAACTTTTCCTTTTGAACCACAAGAGTTAGATCAGAAAATTTCCCACTCTCCAAGAGGTTCTCAAAATCATCAAACTCTAGTAGGCGATGCTCTGCTTTTGTAATCATGTCTAAAGATTCACTTGGGTGTGGACCAATTATATCATCCGTCCCTTTGAAAAACATTTTTGTGACTAAAATCAAGTCACCATTGATCAAGTACTCCTTGAGGTCTGTATCATAAAATGTTATGGAATTTGTACCACTGAGTGAAACATGTTGCCCAAAGTTAAAGACCTTTTTTCGATTACTGTCAGTCAGATCAATCTTAGTGTACACCTCCAAACTGTAATTAGTTTTGGGTACCAGTTGCACTGTAGGAGACGTATAGTTTGAGTTACCACTTGGATAAAGTTTCAAAATCCATCCATATTCAACATTATTGTAGAAGGCAACAAAAGATGGAGATGTGACATACTGCCCACTCTTGAGATAGCAATTTGCAAAATCTCTTATAGCCCATGTGTAAGTATATTCTGCAACTTTTATTTTTGTCTCGCCATGATAGCTGACAATGTTGTTCAAAAAGCCTGGTTTGTCTGCAGATTGATTATTTACCATGATTGTGACAACTTTAAAAACCCTGAAAAATGTAAGGAGAGGATTTTGATGGAAGCAAGCACAGTGCTGGATCTAGTATTGTTTTTCAAATGATTTAATTAGTCTAAGTCTAAATATTTAGTATATGTTTTGTTCATAGACGAACCGATTACAGATAACTAACACAAACCTTGTATGAACAGAAATGCAATTCGTTCAATTCAAACTAACTAAAATCATTCAACAAAACAAGAATGATGCAATTTTCGAGACCAAGCCCAAAACAGTGCATAACACGGTCCAGAATGAACATGGAAACACATGCATGTGTAAGTATCGACACGTGCGGAGTGGTGCGGAGCGTTATATACATGAGTGATGAGTGTATAAATGGGTAGTTCCGTGGAAACTTTGAAATAATAGCTTTATTCGATTATGCTGTTCGGAGCGCTCCGAATAACTAGCATAATCGAATAAATCTAATGTGTGCCTGCTAGTACGAACCCTTAAAAAATGCTTGGGAAAAACTTCCGTACAGATCGTTTCCGACGTATTTGTTGGTGCTCTTTTTGGAGCAATCGTTAGTTTGGCGATCCAGCGTCGCCAAAAAAAATTATCATCGAAAAAGGGGTCAAAATGTCATTTCCGAGCCCACGTGAAAATCAATGAGTCGTATATTTGAGTCGTTGAACGAGTCATTGAACGAGTCAAATATTCATCCCATGACTCATTTGGTAACTTTTGAAATTCAAGTTTTTCTCCACCGACACTGCAATCTTCTCAGTAAAGTAGGTGGTACCTTTAAAAAACTTAGACTGTGAAGTTTTCAAAATGAGTCGTTTCAACGAGTCATTCGGGATGACTCCACATAATGAAACAAACATTGGAGTCGTTCAACGACTCGTACATGAACGACTCATTTGTTTCCAGGCAGGTGATGTGCTGTGGTTTTTCATTTTTTCGACCTTTGTGAGTGCATAGCACCACCGAGAGGCTCGCTCGGGTTTCGGGCGGGCAAACTCATCAAATTTGATGATATTAAGCACCAAATCCCATCACTATACAGGGTGTCCGAAAAGTAAGTACCCCCCCCCCCCATTTTTTTCAGAAATGGTTGGGAATCGGGAAAAACCTCGGAACACGTGTCCCCTTATTTTCAGGCGGACATCCGATGGTGGCCTGGTTTTTTACCTTGAAGGTCATTTTCAAGGTCATTTGGAGGTCAACTGGATTTTTTTTAATGGAAACACCTACTTTTGACCTTGAATTCTGAAAGAACATGAAAAATGATGAAACTTTTGTTTGAAATTTTTCTTCACCCGACCTGGCCTTGGCGAGATAAATGGAGGTCAGCACGGGTTGACGGTAACCGCTGTCGCTCCAATAGTGAGCATTTTATCGAAAAATGTATGGGATAAAAGCTGTTCATGATCACAGTAGAGGAGAGCTTATGACATTGTTTCCGACCTTGGAGGTCATTTTCAAGGTCATTTGAAGGTCAACTCAAAATTTCAAAACCTCAAAGCTGTAGCTCAAACCCATTTTGCCGTGAGATCAATTTTGGTGGCGAAATGGCAGGTCCGTGTGGTTGCTTGAAAATATGTCAGGTCCGTGTGACGCATATGCGTGTACCTCATCTCTTCGGTACTGATGAGTGGGAAAATTTACATTCGTGCGCGAGTTTATTCGTACTTTACATGTTTCAAAAAGTCGAAAAATACATCTTAGAACTTTCGGAAAGGCGAATTGGGGTTGGCATTTTTTCGACCCCCAAATATCGAAGTTTCCGCGGAACTACCGATATACGCTCCGCACCACCTACATATTAGGGCTCTCTATTATCGGGATCACTTGGAACTGTCTTTGTGCTCAAGGCTCAAGGCGTCATATACCTACATATTTATTTATATATATATATATATATATATATATATATATGAGTCATTTCGGAGCATTTCGGCCAGAGCCGTCACCGCAGGGGGGTCTGAAAAAAATCCCAAAAAATTTTCGGCATCCGGGGTGACTGTGGCCACCCTGTTGTTTTTACTGTTCTTAAGAATGCAAATGGATGAAAATGAATCCTGAGTAAAGCATTTTGAAGAAGTCAAGACGCATCGAATAACCTACTAGTATTAAGATACATAGTAGTTTGGTCGAAAAATCGCAATGAGAATTTAATTAGAAGCTCCAAAGCAGCCATAATCACCCCGGTTTACGGTATTTTGACGGATGGATAGAGTCGATCATAGTTTTTTTGGCGTTTCTTCGCTGCAGATGAAACGCCGGAGTTGAAATTTTCTCCCGATCCAATTGATTCAAGAAATCTTTGATTTTCTTAGCTTTGCTGGTAAGCGTAATTTCCCATCAAGCTGCAAACTCTTTTTTATAAACTAATCATTACATGTCAAAAAACATACATTTGCAAAAAATGTGTGCGCAGTTTTTATCACTTACTGATGAATACTTACTCATGAATAAATCTATTTTCTGTCCTTGAACTTTGGAATTACACTAATTACTCTTCCTACTCGCTTCCTATGCACGACTTCTGAATGAGAATACTATTTACTAAATGTATTGTATTGATTCTCTATCTCTTTCTGACTATGCATTCAGAACATCCTAGGATCTTTACATTGGAACCTTGATAAGTCCTTGAAAATCCCTTTGAGCTCCTCCAGAGGTGAATAGTTTTAACTGACACTGTTATAATGTTTCAAATTAGAAACGAAAACTCCGAAAACAGTTCTTTATTAGGGCATAATTTATTTAAAAAACCAAACAATACATTTTCCAGGTGTAGTTTTGATCTTCAATACTCAAAAATCGAATTCCATAGAAAATTCATGTTGAGATGTGGTGAATGATGGATCGGTACCTTATAAATAGAGGTCACTCATCCTTCGTAACTCACAAAAACTGAAGTTATAGAAGCAACAACAAAAATGGTAAAAATGGATGAGATGAGTAATGAGCTAAGATTTTCAAGCGATTTCGACGAAGAAATTGATTTGAAATTTTATTGACTTGATTTGTATAAGTATTAACTCGATAAAAACTCAGTTTCTGCAAAAATTCCGATAAATATAACATAAAAACAGCCAGTAAATTGTGAATTCATCAAGTCCTCTCGAATTTTCCACAACGTATCTCGGCTCATTCGAAACCTTATTATATGTCCTTCAAATTAGGTCAACCTATGCGATTTACGGACCACGAACACTCTCATCTCTTGACTATAATGATATTGTCCTCATTTTCTCTTTGTTGAGAAATTACCTAAACTGTGACATTCTCAAAACCAAATTGTATGAAAGAGAGATACCATACGAGCTGAGGAATCCTAGAACTATTCTTAAGTCCCAATATTCTCAGAATTATCTTTTCTACTCTCCATTAGCTAGATCTAAAAGAGCATGGAATAGTATTCCGCTAGGATTTCAACAAACGAAATCTATATCAAATTTTAAGCTTATTCTCAAAAGCACTTATCTCAATCTTCAAAACCAAACAGCACAATGTATTTAGATTTACTATGATATTCTTTATTTTCCGATTTCTACTTGAACTATTGAATTTTTATTTTTTCTATTTCTAATCTTAAGCTCTCGCTAAGCAGCTCCCTAGCAATTAAGTTTGTATAATTATGTAAGGACGAAATGTCCGTTGATTTTCTAATAAAATAAAAAAAATAAAAAAAATATGTCAAGAGCTACAAAATGAGTCCACATACGCGTGATTTGAGTGACATGGAGGCCGATTATTCAGAAATTTAGACGCAGAATAATCACGAGGCAAACCGAATAAATGGTTGACATGGCAACTGCACTTTCTGTCACCTCAATCTGTTCCATCTCTCCGTGTCCGAGGAACTTTTTGTATTCAAAAAAGCAGTTTGAAGAGTATCTCGAATAAGGAGCTGTCTCTTGTGGATTCCCGAGGATAGAAAATCACACTCGCGTGGATCATAATCGCAATCCGCGGATTTACTAGGCAAAAGCTTCCAATTCAGGCCATACTCACGGATTACCCGAATGGTACCGAGAAGCGAGAAATCAACGATCACTCGTGGGACCCGCGTAAATTCGTGAGGATCTTGTGAATAGAAGTCTAACTGATATTATTCCAAAAAGTTTGACTTTTTTAGGTGCAAAGTCACGCGCTTGTACTCTCTCGCACTCACGTAACGAAAAATCACGGGAATAATTACGATTTGTTACCTCATATACCCTCCCTAGCTTGCATTCACTGAGAATAAAATATTGCCGTCAGACCAGTACTGGATTGTCACCACAGCAAAATGATTTTGTTATTGCATGCGAATAACCTATAATAATGATTTTGATATCGCATGCGACAAATATAATCGAATAATCTTTCGATTATATTTGTCCCTGTACCGTCACCATGTGCAAAAAATTGGTAGCTTTTGTGGCAAAATAGCCGTAATGTGACTGTGAATCCATCAAGTATCAGAGCATTTGAAATATACGGGCCACGTTTAATTATTCTGGCAGTAATACCAGACTGCCAAACCGATCTGATGGATTGATGCGATGACAAAATCGGTATTGCTTTCCTGGCTATTCCACTTTTGGGTCGTACGGCAAAACATCTTTTCTCAGTGTATGCTATTCTGAATCAGCATCCAGAGTCGCATCTCGCATCTCGCATCGCAATTGTATCGTCGTCTTTTGGGCGCTCCCCAGTCCCAAAACATAGCCTTAGCGTTCGAGGCGCCATCTTGCATTCAAATTGATTTATTATAAATATAAAATCAACCACACGCCAAACAACAGAGCCACTGATTGCGATATTCACTTACGTGCAGATAATTTTTCTGGAAATTTTGAAAAAAAATTTATCAAGATGGGTGCTAACTTGAGCTCATAAAGTTGTGGCAAAGTACCTCAATCTCATGATTTAAAAAAATTTCGCCACAACTTCATACGAGCTCAATTTTGCCCCGATCTTGATGAAACTTATTTAGAAATCCGCAGAAAAGTTATCCGCACGTGGGTGAACATAGTATTCCGTTCTCCCTTGTTTGGTTGATTTAATATTTACAATAAACCAATTTGACCGCAAAGATGGCGCCACGATCACTGATTTGAAGCCACGGGAGCACCCTTTAGTCTAAATTATAACTTGAGTTGTGTGAATCACGCTGCTATTGATGTCGTGATTAGTCGTGAGAAGTCATCGTGCTCGTTTGTTCTGATATCGATTAGCATCATGCAACTCGATTATGAATCCTGCTTCTGAATTGTTGATGGCGTCTGCACAATAACCTGTGTTTTTGGTGTGAAAATTCAGAGCGCATACTATTTATTATCAGTGCAGTGTTTATTGTTTGTGGGCAGATTGAATGTATTGTTTGACTTCTACTAAACTTATTGTTGTCCATCATCCAAGATGTCGTCAACCACTCGGTCAACCAAGAGGAAACTAACGTGTCTCGGCGAAGATCGTGGATTCGACTCGTTTAAAAGTGAGAAGCTACTGGTTACAATAAAGAATGTCACAAAAGGTAGCTTTGTGTTGAGGCGGTTGAGGCCAAGGCTTGTCACCGAGCTTGATAACAATTTCAACGTTCAACGGTTATTGAAAGACGGAGCCGATCCAAATATTTTAGGTAATGATGGAAAGGGGTGCTTACATTACGTAGCCATGCACAACAACATTAGAGCTAGTGATAAAATCGTGAGCTTGTTGCTGTCGGTCGGTGCATCACCCGATATCGTCGACAACGAAGGAAATACGCCGTTGCTGCTCGCCGCAAGCTCGGAATACGAAAATGAGGGAGTCTTTGAAAAGTTGACAAAAGCTCGCGTTGATGTAAACAGGAAAGACTCTCGAGGATGGACAAGCTTGCAATACGCTGCTCGACTGGGCAAAACATCGTTTGTTCGATGTCTGCTCGCTGCCGGAGCTTCCTTTCCTGATCCTGACGACGAGGGTGAATATGGATTTAAACAAATTGTGAAAGATAATAGAGTGGCCGTAGCTCGCCTCTATCTGGAGCATGGACTCGATCTTAGCAGGTATAATCCTCAAAATCCGCAAGACTTTTCCCCCTTGCACGATGCTATTGAGTCCTGGGGAGGAAGCGATATGTTATCTCTCTTGTTAGAATACAATCACGGCATTCTTGATCTTGAACACGAAAATGAAATAGGTCAGTCACCACTTTGTCGTGCTGCGTATTATGAATCTCCGGAGTGTATAGAATTATTGATTAATCAAAATGTCAACATCGAACACGCCGATGAAGAAGGTCATACTCCTTTGGAACTTTTGGCGATGAAAGAAAGTGCATTGAGTGGTCCCTTTGACAATTATGATTTTGATCGCCGTGAACAATGCATTCGGCTATTAGTATTAGAAGCTGGTGCCAAACTTGGAGATATTCTCGACGAGCTCTTGCCAGCTGATGTAGTGGATGACATCTTGAATATTCTCGAAAACAACCCTCGTGCTTATGATAGACGCATTCAGCAAGCAATTGGTAACGATCTCCGAAATATTGAATTTTGGTTAGAAATAGCCAAGTGTATCGTCAAATATAGGGTGTTGTACGAGAGTAAGAATTCGCTAGTCGAAGAGCCAATGGAAAATGGTAAAATGAGTGAATCAAAGAAACTGCGAAGCTACTTTGAAGTCTGCCAAGCTGAGATCTCTCTGTTGAAGAGCACATCTCTCACTAGTTTTATCAACTATCATGACATTCTTGCTGCGGCGAGCAGAGACTTTTACAAGCGCGTTAGAGATGAACGCGTTTATGAAACATTTGATGAAGCAAACCTCGAGAGTCGATTCCCCGTATATGCCAAAGAACTCGGGAAATCTTTCAACAATTTGAAGAAGATACACCAAATTTGGGAAAGAGCCGTGACTAACTTAGCCCTACTCTTTGGACTCAATTCAGTTGTGTATTATTCAATCATCCGAAAAATCCTGGGTTTTCTTGATAAAAATGATTTATTCTCTACAGCTGAGATCAAATCTGAACCGAAGTAAGACTTGCTGATCATCTTTCTGTATGTGTCTCGCGATTGTAATGATTAGTTTTTGTTTGTTATTCTTCTGCGTTGAATAATTCAAGTTTAAAAGGGATGAAACATTTGCATGTGACATCCATAGAGATTTATTTTTACATTGCGCCATTGCGCCTATAGTCGCCTTATATTATACCCTATGCGCCATAAAAACATCACACTAGCTTTGATGCGCATATGAGCTTTTCAACCGTTGGTTCAATTATGATTACGAAATATTTCAACATCTTCGTGAAGTGGCATTCTTTTATCAGCTTTCTACAACATTTACGTTTACAATCGAAAAAGATGTGAAACTTCCAAGGATATCAATACCAAAAGTATCAAGATACTGTGAGTAGATTTTATTGGTGGAGAATTTGTTTGGTTTTTCGAAGAAACTAATTGATGAATTTTGATCATTCAAAAACACAATTCAATTTTACAGTGCATCCAATAATTCTCAAAATCTTCGTATGTTGTGCATACAAAAGAGGCTGATACAACATTGTGTAAGATACAACATTACATAAAATGTTATAATAGCAAATCATTCCTGAGCTTTCTACGATTTTTCCAAAATTGGTCACGCCAAATGTATCTCGTGAACTTTTTTCAATAAAGATGGAAATGTAAACTCCATCGTTTTCCGTACAATTTTGTCACTTGCTTGAGAATGGAACTGTTACTTACAGATGAATGGCATAAGTACTTTTACCGCATCAGAAGCAAAGCATAAAATATCTTCTACGCATGATGCGCGGAAAGTATCGACTTTTCGACTCCTCGATTTCTGTAAATTTTTTCATTCCTGGAAAGCGAAAACAGTATGCGTTTCCCACTTGCATGGTTGCTTTGCTCTTGTCACGAATTATTAAAAAAAAACAACCTTGCAATTTATCACATGCCTAGAGGGTTTATAATGCTGTTTTGAGATTCATGCTCAAGCTTTCCCGGGTCTGATAATACTGTTGTCTAATGCACAAGATCCCGAATTGATTTTGTAATTATGTCTAGTATGCAGTCTTGATTTTTTAAAGTGCCCTGATACGGTTTGGCAATGTGTGAAAAATCGTGATACAAACGGCAATAGATTACAACTCATACTATTAGTTTTATTCTGTATATCCCATGACATAAATTACGTGATAAATATTTGGATCTCACATATGAGATTGCAATCTCGCTTACAATTTTCTCATGCGAGTCGATACAAATGATCTATTTTGAATTCTAATCTATCTTTCTTTTGTGATATTTATAAGAGTTATCAAGTGAAACATTTGTAACCTTGAGTATTGAATAATAAGGTATAGTATCGATGAAGGTATCGTTTTGTACGTCTTTGACACGTGCCATGATTTTGTAAGTGTGTAATATGTAAAAAGTTTTTTTCAAATAATAAAATTAATTTGAACGTCACGAAGAAAATCATTATAGAACCTCAATATCATTTGCAGGTATACGAATTTGTTTGTGAAAAAGGGATCAGTTCTGATACTTGAGTCAAAAGGATCTGGAAGAATCTCCAAAAATTTTTTCTGCAAGTACGATATTGAAGTAGTACAATGGAGCTTCTTGTCTAAGTGGCTCTTAAAACTCGACGGCTTCGTATCAAGTTCCGCATTGATATAAGATTTCAAGAACCTGGCACTGTTTTAATTGAATGATAGGATCCGATGATAAAAAAGTTTTCGAAGCTATTTGATTCTGGTGGATTTCCGTAAGAACGTTCCACAATTTGAAAGAAAATGTACGGACTCAAATTGCCCATGTTATTTGGAAAACAATGATCGCATCGTACCTCACAGTAAAGCAATTTTAAAAAGTCATATTTCATTGATGTGCATGTATTATCTGCTTGATATTCCTCGGGCCTTAAAAAATTGAAATGTTTTTGGGGGACGCTGGATCTAATGGTTTATACGGAATTTTGATGAAATGTTATTCCGATGAGCAAAAGAAGTTAGTATAAATGAGTCATTCTGGAGCAAGCTGGACAAAACCGTCACCAGGGGGGTCTGGGAAAAATCCGCAAAATTTTTTTTCCATTAGTACTATGTTAAAATAGTACGAAAAATTTTTTTTCAGATTTTTTCGGCCCTCCCCCCCCCCCTGTGGACCCCAGGGCCCACGAAAGGGCCATTTTAGGCCCTCTTTTAGCCTATTCTAGAAAAATCATAGTTCCAACGCAATTCAATATTTTTCAACGTACTTGGGCGCATTTTCCTCGTCAAGACTAGTACTTTTGAAAAAAAATGTCCAAGGCCACTCAGTGAGCCTGACGACTTCTGCAAGCTAATTATTGAGAGCAAATTTTAGCGATTTTTGGGTCTGCTTCAAAGCGATCTAGCTCCTACTAGACATGTGATAATCGACTTCTTATAGGAGCTATAGCCGATACGAGTTGAGCTATTTACGAAAAAGTCGAAAATTCAGGACTCGATTCCAAAAATATATCTGAATTTTTTTCCACCAAACTTAGGCGAAAATGTTCTTTCAGCTACTTTCAGCAAAAAAAATTTGGCGGAGGTTATTTTTTTTGATTTTTTTTGCCGAGCGTTACAAAATGCCGCATTTCGTGCTTTTAGCAAAAACGGCATCTTTGACCACGGTCACATATGCTCCCATCTGGACTGATGTGCACCAATCTGTGTGAAAGTACTCCCCAAAGTACCCCCAAGTAGGTGTAAGAAGTTGCGGGGACGAGCCTCCACCCAGGAGCGAGCTGTAGGTTCTATTTACCGTGTCGAAAATAGGCATTATTTAGGCTATTCGAGCGTAAGCGACCGAGAGCATGATTTTACTTGTTCTGGCTTACAAATGAGATAATGGGCTAGAATGAGGATCCAAACATATTTTTCCGACTCAAAATGACCATCTGAACACAATTAAGAGGTCAGTTTAGCTCTAGAACGTTGTCTAGTGCCTCAACGGTGTCAGAACCCGTCGACAGAATCTAAGTTCTTAAGGGGTAGAGGGATGACTATTTAGAGCAAAACTGACCTCGGTATTGTGTTCAGATGGTCATTTTGAGTCGGAAAAGTATGTTTGGATCCTCATTCTAGTCCATTATCTCATTTGTAAGCCAGAACAAGTAAAATCATGCTCTCGGTCGCTTACGCTCGAATAGCCTAAATAATGCCTATTTTTGACACGGTAAATAGAACCTACAGCTCGCTTCTGGCTGCAGGCTCGTCTCCGCAACTTCTTACACGTACTTGGGGGTACTTTGGGGAGTACTTTCACACAGATTGGTGCACATCAGTGCAGATGGGAGGATATGTGACCGTGGTCAAAGATGCCGTTTTTGCTAAAAGCACGAAATGCGGCATTTTGTAACGCTCGGCAAAAAAAAATCAAAAAAAATAACCTCCGCCAAATTTTTTTGCTGAAAGTAGATGTCTGAAAGAACATTTTCGCCTAAGTTTGGTGGAACAAAATTAAGATATATTTTTGGAATCGAGTCCTGAATTTTCGACTTTTTCGTAAATAGCTCAACTTGTATCGGCTATAGCTCCTATAAAAAGTACGATAATCGACTTCTGCAGGTGGTCAAATTGTAGGTTTTTTCAAGACCTTCAGTATGACCACCTGCAGAAGTCGATTATCATATGCCTAGTACGAGCTAGATCGCTTTGAAGCAGGCCCAAAAATCGCTAAAATTTGCTCTCAATAATTAGCTTGCAGAAGTCGTCAGGCTCACTAAGTGGCCTTGGACAATTTTTTTTTCAAAAGTACTAGTCTTGACGAGGAAAATGCGCCCAAGTACGTTGAAAAATATTGAATTGCGTTGGAACTATGATTTTTCTAGAATAGGCTAAAAGAGGGCCTAAAATGGCCCTTTCGTGGGCCCTGGGGTCCACAGGGGGGGGGGGGGAGGGCCGAAAAAATCTGAAAAAAAATTTTTCGTACTATTTTAACATATTACTAATGGAAAAAAAATTTTGCGGATTTTTCCCAGACCCCCCTGGTGACGGTTTTGTCCAGCTTGCTCCAGAATGACTCACATATATTGAGGGACATAAGGAAACTATAACATAGTTTCATACAAAACATGAAATCTCTTGAATTTTTCAACCGACTCATTTGCGGAGTCTAACATGATGATGTGAGTGGATTTTAAGAGTACTTTTCGAGTAGTGATTCATTTTCTGCCAATTTTCCGGGTTTTCCGAAAAAAACATATCTTACAAATGATTTGTATTTCCTCTCTCTTACTTGAAAGAGTGTCAGGGATTTTATTTGGATATTTCTTGACGTGCTAAATCGAACGGTTGGTACGAAATTTTGTTTGAAAACCTGTGGTACACTGTTATGAAATGATCGTGATGATGCAATCAGTGTGGAAGCATACCATATTCAGTGTATAACTCCTTCTGATAATAACTTAATTAATCAAGAAATCTGTGGAGAACTAGAATAAAAGAGCTTGACTGTTCCTAGAGCTAACGGAATCTCTCAAGTATTGAATATTTCAACATTTCACGGTTAATAAACTCATGGGGTCAATTGATTTAGAAAATTTTTCTAAATCAATGTTCTACTTCTAGGATCCAATCGACTCGAAATGAGTTTCCAGATTTTATATGTTTCGTACTTTTTCCACATTCTCCAAGCCTTACTATACATGAGCAGTATATATCAGATTTTGTAGGCAAAACGTCACACTCTTTTACATCGTCACTTTGACTGAGAAAATTTTACATTTTCGTGGTTTGATTGTTTATAAGTGATACGAGGATCATCTCGAAAGAATCGATTCAGAGGAGTGCAGGCGTCTATTCTGAAGATTAGACAGAGACAGAACTTGAGAAGGTTGTATTCCAAAGCATTGCCAATATCATATACTAAAGCAGAATTTTACCATGCATGAATTTAATTCTGCTGGGGCATCTCTTAATAATTGAAACTCGACATCATGAGTAATTTTGTAGATTTTTCGTCCTTGTTGTTTAATATATGAGTTGATCATGATCATTCTATTTACCTGTATCAACAGGAGCCAGACGTTATGTCTGTGCTCTATTACAAGATCGTTCAAAAATATCATGACGATCTAAAGAATAACAGACCTGAAGCCTGATGAGGTCCACGAAACCTAGTGGACGAAACGTATATAAAATTTCTTTCATGAATTTTTGGGAATTTATTTAGTTCCCCACCGTCCTTCAAGATCGATGAGACCAAATAATCAACTCATATCAGAAACTCGACATCATTCTCATGACGTTACAGTGTACGGGGTTTTGTAGGTTTTAGAGCTCATGAATACATATTCTAGGCCACTTCTAGCCTTAAAAATCGTCCCTCTATAACTCACTTTCAACATTTGGGGCGTGTGTCCAGCTCCCCTCTACTTCAACAGAGCATAGTATAGTTCTGAAGGAAAAAATTGCGAGGAATCATTCATCGGCTTTGCCCTTGGAAAGGCTGTGCATTTAGAGGAAAATCTTCGGAACGACTTACAGCTAGCTCCTAAGCAAACTAATCAAAAAATGAGAATTGACTTTTTTAAACTCTTATTTACTAGCTGTTGAAAAAAAATCGACGTTTTGACTAGTAAAAGAAGTCAGTCGTCGTACTTGTCATGGAAACTACATCCAATCCACGCGAAACAACAATTACCCTGATGAAAAACCTGACCCCACCGAGATCATGAAATTATTTTCAGCAGGGTAATGTCTGCGTGGAAACTTGCAATAATCTAGAAAAATATTCTAGGGTCACTTTTGCATAGCACTAGCTAAAAAATTCGTCATTGGATCCCTGCAGACTCACCTGGTGACCGTAAAATAGCCAAAATACGCTGTCGTAACCCCACTGAGTTATCCTTCAGTTTGAGCCTGGAATGGCGGGATCAAAGAGTTTTTTATTTGCAAAAAATAGAGAATTATTCAAGATTTTTTTTTGGGAAAATTACTCATTATGATACTCCCATTTTTTCAAAGGATTCCCGTCAGAATGTATTTGGAAATGTTTTCACTCCAAATGGATTTTGAGCAACTAAATAAATTTTGCATGGAAAAGGCCTCGTTATGCATCATTGTAGTTGAATCTTGAATGACCGACTAGAGTAGAACTCGGTTATAACGAGAACTCGTTTATAACGAGCAAATTTTCGAAATTCAGTTAGTTCTTGTACTATTAAGTGAACGGAATCAGCCTCGGTTATAACAAGCCTAGTTATAACGAGATCGGTTATAACGAGATCTCGGTTGTAACGAGCTGAAATTTTGCCCAAATTTGGATTTGGATCTCTGCTACAGTGAGCAGATACGATTTCAACACTATGCGATGGTGATCATCATATTAAAACAATCGATTATACAAGCAACATGAAAATCGATGAGAGGAAAGCTTTTAGCTGAAAGGACAAAATAATGCTGAGTTTTGTAAGATCTACGATGCGCAGGTCAACGATTTCAACAATTTTGAAGATATGAACACTTTTTGGCTCACAAAATATTGATGATGAGTTTTTTCACCACTACTCAGTTGAAAAACACTGTTAAAGATGTAATCTTCGAGCCAAGAAACAAACATTAATCCCTGAATTCATGAAGAATACAATCTTGTGGGTCGTGGTTATGATATAAGTGAGATGAAGTGTTCAATATTATCTTCCTTGAATCGGCTTCTCATATTTTATTCATCTTTTCACCTGCGAATCCATATCTATGTATACATATCCAAGTATACTTTCCTCATATCTTTTCTGTGTGTAACATTAGAAGTCCATTTTTGGAGTGAAACTCGATTAAATATGACATTCTCCAATGTAAAATGATCAATTGATCACTCATTTACATTATTTACTCATAGATCCAACCATTTTGAGTCAACCTCGGTTATAACGAGCAAATTTTGCTGGTCCTTTGGAACTCGTTATAACCGAGTTACCTTAAAGTGAAGTTTTTCGCCCTCAGGATGATGAAAGGAGTTTTATTACAGTAAATTATGCATCTAAAAGTTATCAATCATTTGAATTAAACTGCTGATGCAATAAAGTTCAATCAGATAACAATGTTGGAAGTCCATGCGTGATTAATTAGGCCTAACGTTGAAATTTCAATGCCGCGCAAGAGCGGCATTTTTCGGAATTTTTAGACGGTGATGATACGACTTCAAGTCAATAACCGAACCCCGCAAAGCTTAAGAGCCGACACATCTGAAAACTTGAAATATTATGATTGGAAGGTATTTTTGATGCACCTTTCTGAAAAACTGCAAATCACAATAAGAGATTGCGTTTACTCATGAGAAGCAGGGTCTGATGCATGTTCAGGTTGTTGAGGTCTGCGAGCACTGTAGAAACAGCCCTGTCTCAAATGAATGAACTATTAGATATGACTCATTTGAGGGATGATTTGATACAAAATACACACCCGCATTGTCTCATTATAAAAATTAGTCAATTGAAACATCTGATTGAAAATAATATCACCAACCAAGTCCTGGGAAGCGGACAAGAAAACTGAACGATACGTCGATTGTCGGAATGATTTACAAGTTCTTCTAATGAGTCATTACCAATGTTTCAAATCTCAGACTCATATATTTCAAAAGAGTGTGTTAATTTAGGCAGGGATTCCATGGTCGAAGGCTAATACCAAGTAGAGATGAATTGCTGATTTTTCGTTGTCATCATGTTTCCGCAAGCATCGCTCTGGCTGAAGACAGAACCCTCAGGATTATGAAAGTAATTCGGCAAATTTTAAGCTGTGATGAGATATTCAATAGAAAAAAAATGTGGGATTCTATGGATCCACATCGATGACATTAAATGTCGGAACTCATAAAATCATATAGTTTCGATTCCAGTCAGAAGCATGTCACACTCGCCTGCGACATCTTTAAAGTCCAATGCTGGATTTCTTCAACAATTAATTTCGAGCGAACAATCTCTCACATGCAATTCATTGTACTTCATTCTTCCAGCTTTTTGCGAAACTATCTGGTGCAAAGAGCTACAAAAGCAATAGAGACAATGCGTGTGGGTAATCTTTTTGCTGCATATGATGAAATCCTAGATTTTCATAAATGTTTTTCAACTTACTACTCGATACATATGTATATGGGTGATTTTGCCGAAAGTGTGATCTATCAGTGATTTTGGATCAAAAAATTATCTTAGCCACAGACGACTTCCGGTGTCTCGCAGCAATTGATTTACTATTTTTTGGGCACGATTAAGGAAGTATCTAGAGCTACACGTATCTCAGAAGTGAAGTCGGACGAAAATACGCCAAGTTTGACGGGTTGCCGAGGGGGCGGAATTGACATTTCGCCTCAAAAAATATTCCCACGGCTCGACAACATAATCGTAGACTCTTGTCTGCACATTACATTTGCTCTGATGCAACCAAATATCTCAAGGAAATGTGTTTCACGAAGCGATGTAGTACGTTAGGGAAGCGGACGGGATTGACCGAAAATTTTGTACGCCCTTTGAAAAACACGTTTATATGGCGCACTCGGCCGCGGGCTTGAGTTTTCAGCTAATGTCGCGCAAGAAATAGATGCACTGTAAAATTGGTTGAATTTTCAACCAACATTTCAACCAGCTGGTTGAACTTTCAATCACACTGGTTGAATATTCAACCAATTGGTTGAATTTTCAACCAGACTGGTTGAATTTTTCATTCAATCAACTGGTTGAATCTTCATCCAAGCAATTATATCCCGTGATGGATGGATGGATGGATAGATGATGGGTGAATGGGCGGATGGATGGATAGAGGGATGGATGGATGGATGGATGGATGGGTGATGGTTGGATGAGTGGAGAAGAGGGATGAAGGGTGGATGGGTAATTGGATAGATGATAGATGCATGATGGACGGGTGTATGATGGATGGATGGGTGGATGGACCCATCACCCATTCATCCATCCATCCACATGCATCACCGTGATGGATGGATGGATGGATGGATGGATGATGGGTGAATGGGCGGATGGATGGATAGATGGATGGATGGATGGATGAGTGATGGTTGGATGAGTGGAGAAGAGGGATGAAGGGTGGATGGGTAATTGGATGGATGATAGATGCATGATGGACGGGTGTATGATGGATGGATGGGTGGATGGACCCATCACCCATTCATCCATCCATCCACATGCATCACTCCATCCATCCACCCACCCACACGCCATCCATCACTCCATCCATCCACCCCCCCCCCCCCCCCCCCCCACACGCCATCCATCACTCCATCCATCCACTCACCCACCATCCATTCTTCGATCCATTTATCGACCCCATCCATCATCCACCCATGGACCATCAATCCATCATCCATCAGTCCACCCTCCCCCATCCATCCTTATCCACCCATAGGACTATCCACCATATTCTACCCCCCACACGTAGGCAATCTGATATGCAGGGACCTCACGGACATATTGTGATAATCCACATTGGCTGAATATTCAACCAAACTGGTTGAATTTTCCATTCATCCAGCTGGTGGAAGTTTTTCGGAAAAATTTTTTACAGTGTGTATTTGGGTTTCTAGATGACAACCTCATTGGTTAGAAAGGCGGACTTTGCCGAGCTAATTAGTGTTGTGCGAGTAGTTTCGGTGCAAACCCGTCTTCAAAACGTTGGATAGCTGTGCGCGAGCCGAGCGTTCAATTTTGAGGTTGAAATCACATGACCGGAAAAGAATTTGAAAAGATCAGGCCGGAAGGGCAACGGAGCTCTCTGATTGTCTGAACACGTGATTTTTACCGGTCCGTTCGATATTTTTCCGTCCGTGCAATTTCGGCCTTAAGTCTCAAAGTGGTGGAATATGTTGTTTGAAGAACTACAAATCAAAGTGCAGAGCTACACATAGGGGGTTTTGACTATGCATATGAGTACCTCCGTGGAAACTTTGAAATAACGTGTGCCAGCTTGTACGAACCCTTGAAACGCTAGGGAAAAATACCGCACGGATAATTTTTGATGTACTTTTTGTGCTCTTTTTGTTGCAATCATTAGTTCTTCAGTCCAAGGTGACCCAAAAATCTACCATCGAAAAAGGGGTCAAAATGTCAGGTTGGTCCTTGTGGTTTTTCATTATTTCGACCTTTGAGTAATTCCACGCGAAACAGATCTACGAAAAGGGGTCATGTGTCAGACTGTTCTCTTGGCTTTTCCATTCGATTCTATGGTACAAAACATGAACTCTTCACCACCCATGGGACCCCATACCTGGAGGACTTTCCAGGTATGTGGGGCCCATATTCATTTATCCTTTACAATTATCTGCAACAGCAGAATTTGGGTCATTTTTTCAATAAAATTCATATTTCTCCAATCCGTTTAGAGATACAGAGATGCGGTTTGCGGCATTCGAAAGGTCTTTAAAAAACCTATCGAAATCGATCGATTTTGACGGTAAATTTCGAGCGTATCACTGTCTTTGGTCTTTCATACTTTCTCACATACCATCCAAACGGAAAATCTACGGGTATGATCTCACATGGCATCATCATGTATCCGCAAAGTTCAATTTGAATGTATTGAAGTTGTTTTCCATCTTCTGTGCGGGGATACGATTTTTCCGCACGGTTTTTCGATTTTCATTCCCACACAGCGGATGGAGAAACAGTATTCGACACTCGGACGGGTCGGTTTCCACATTCTCGTGATAATTCCGACCCTTGCATTCGGCTCTGGCCGGTAAATATCACTCATAATTGTGCGGAAATCAACATTCCACTACAACCTACTCAAGTACTGGTGAGCTCCATGATGAATTGAGCTTTGCAGGGCTTTGGATATTTCGACGTGTCAAAAATTGTCAAGCTCTGGCATCTCATCAACTCTCTGAATTCCTTCCACTGACTTCCCAGTCGAATCGACTGGATTTTGACCCGAAGTCACTCGAAGTTTGGAGTAAAAGCTTAGCAAAATAATGGTTGAATCCAAAACCTTCTATCACTAAATTTCAAGCTAGTGGCACTGAGATTCAATTCGTCTCATAAAAAACTATACAATTTGAAGTTGTATATTTTATCTACTGTCAGGTATATTCGAATGCAACTGAAGATGTCTCATCAAGGTATTAAGAGAAGAAAATACCTGACACGATTTTCTGACCAATGTTTGATGATCGTGATGATTGTTCGTTGATGAAGGAAGATTCGAGATAAACACACTAAAGCGGCATCCGTAATACCATCACACCACAGCATATTTTTACAAATTGTTGGGCTATTCAATCCGTATCAGGAATTTATTTCATAACAATTTGTGGCTTGCTCTGATTTTTTTGGAAATCCTGACGAATCCGCCACCAGCCACTCAATTTTTGTAGTGTAGATGAATCTATTCAACGATCGTCAGCTCGAATCCCAATGATTGCATTATATACGCGAATAATGAATTTAGATTATATTTAGATTATACACCTCCTCTGGTTCACGCGGCGTGCCTAAACATTTCGTAGGAAGATGCCTTGTGTGCTTTAATGTAAAATTTTTTGTTTAATACCATGTATGCCAAATCCCCTTGATTTTTAATCTATTGGCAAATAATTCAATTGTAAGAGTTCTGCGTCGCCTCTTGTGAATGTTGATGCACATTAATAAATTTACGCAATAAGATATTCATCATGAAACAGCTTTGGTTGGTGAAAGAGATTATCACGGTGTTCTTATAATTACTTCCTCTTCAGAAATCATTTTTTCATTTGGAGTATGCGAAGAATGTAGATTTTTCCCACAACAATGGAAATCGAAACCGTTTCTGTTTCCGAAGAAACTACAAAGAATATTTCCCAATATAATCTCAATGGGAAGAAATGTCATAATTTTTTCTCTTTTTGCGGCTCTCCCGCAATACGCGTTCAACGAGATAGAATTCTGCGGAAAAATTGGGGAATCCTTTTTTGTTATTCTTTAAAATACAGTGAAACCTTCATCAGGCGGACACGTTCGGTTGCAAAAAATATGTCCGACTTACAGAGGTGTCCGCTTTATAGAGAGGCTACCTGAAAATGCCAAGTTGGTTATTCAATGATTCTATGAGAATGAATCGTTTCAATTTGATCAAAATTGATTGCAGATAATCAAGATCAAGTCAACGATTGAAATCCCCCTGAATAAGAACGAAATCGTTGTTGTTGCTCTCTGCAGCATAACCGGTGCATTATACGCAAGAACTAACATCAGAATCAAGCCATCACCTGTCCGGCTAATTGAGGTGCTTATACGTGTGCTCTTATGGGCGAGTGTAATCGAAATTTTTGTCCGCGCCCGGGTTATGGAGTGTCCGCTTTAAAGAGAGGCGAATCTGTGGAAGGAGTTTGGCCGGTCACAGGCGAAGTGTCCGCGTTTTGAAGGTGTCCGAATAGAGAGGTTTCACTGTATCTCCAAGGTGGTGTGTTCACATTTGTCAAAAGTAAGACTTATTTCGTAGTACAAAAGAGTGATGATGGAAATGAGTCCGAAACTGGGATATTTCAGCGATAACTGGCATTTATTTCCACGAAGGAGTCGTTTGTTAGTCAATTGACATAAAGTTTCCGTGTTCATTTCTGATAGATCCTCAGAAACGGACGCACACCTCGGTTTGCCAAAGAGTCCGCGAATTCGTTAATGAATAAATATCGCTAAAATCGTTCAAATCTCCACTGTATTTCTTCAATTTCCTCAAATATTACATATAAAATTCCATTTTGGACAAATGTTAACACGCCATTTGAGAGTTCTTGGGACAAGCTTCAAAATGAGTCATTAAGATCCGTTGGGAAATATTGGGGAAGACTCAACTTATTGAGAACATATACTTCAACGGATGCAAGTTAGCTACACTTATACCTTACATCTGACATGGAGACATTCAGAAGCTTAAGAATTTGAATTTTTTAATATCACTCGAGCCGTTAATAACTCGTCCATTGCGCGTTATAGACGGCATAAAACGAAATTTTACAACGAAATTTTTTGAAAAATAGAAAGTCTTCCCATGATTATTTCTTTTGAATTTGGTCGATCGATATCCAGAAGTATTCATACATACTATTTAGGAAGTTCTAAACTTTAACACTGTTACCCGAAAATGAGGGCATTCCTCTAAAAAATTCGAACGACTAGACTTATGAATCTTGACGAGAAAAAAGCGTATAAAATCTTGTTAGATTTGTAACTACAGTACAAAAATGAAAAGAGGAAATCAGTTTTTACAATAGCAGTGAACATAGTACACTTTGAACAAATGATGACTAAGAGAGTTGCAAATATTATACCGAGGTTAGCCTTCGATAAGGAAAATACAGACTACCGTCGAAAAAAAAAAATACCCGTAAATAGGCTTCATTTGAGGGGAAAAAATCTTGAAATAACCAAATTTCAACACGTCAACTCACGAGGCGCTTGCGATTACGAATCGTCATGGGGACTTGCATTGACAGTGGAATCCCAAAAAACGTTTGAATCTGGAAGCATTCCAGCCGATTCAATTTCTCAAAAAAGCCTGCATATTTTCAAAACGCAAAAATTCTGAGAGCGATAAAGTAGGAATGCCAAATTACTGAGGAACAAAATTTCAGGAAATCGTCCAAGCAATCGAAAGCTGTTTAATAAATCATGAGTCGCATCATGCAATAATATTGAAGATTGTTATCTTCATTGTCAAGCACACGACAAATCCAAGATCCATGACACCCTGCTGAAAATAATTTTCGTGGTACCTCATGGTATCCCATGGGACTTCGTGGGGCCTGGCCCTGGAAAAATTTTTAATCCCGACACTTGGTAAAATTTGGCATCTAAGATGAGCAGGACACAAATCTTGACCATTTCTTTTCCAATAATGGTTGGATTTGGTCGATTATGGTCAAAATTTATATACTACACGTCTCCATCGCCTTTTTTAAAAAACAAGATTGGAAATTTTGCCATGGCCAAGTCTTACGAAGTCCTATGGGATGCCGTACGTCCCACGGAATTATTTTCAGAAGGGCCCAGACAAACTAATAGCGGTTTGACCAATTCATTCTCGAATCCATTGAACAAATCGACTAAATTTCTGCAGCTGAGATGAGTTGGAGCAATAATGACGATCCAAAAATTTTTTTGTTCTTTATCAAGTAAGCGTTTATGAATTTTGTGAAGAAATAGGTATGCAAGAATTCATCATCGGGACTAAAGAGCTCTCAAAATTCAATATTTAAGAAAACAATCGATACTTCTACCTTCCCCCGATTCGTACCTTTTCGTGGTTCTAATTTTTCAGAAAGCCTGCAAATTTTCAGAACCCAAACATTTTGGAGAGCGATGAATTTGGAATGGAAATTACGGGAAATCAAAATTCCAAGAAATCGTCTGAGCAATCGAAAGCTGTTTAATAATCATTATGGGTCAACATGCATACAATGGAAATAATATTGGAAATGCCATAGATGGTTGTAAGATAATTGCAGTGCATCCCCATTCGCCATTGCAGCGGCGCGCAGCGATGCCTCGATAACCTGCATCTATACCCTCCCTAACCTGCATCCCACTGCATCCTATTTACCAGTTGTTACCAGTTTACCTGCAGCCACCCCGCATTAATTAATCATTAGTTGCAATTAGTTGCAATTTGCAGTTCACGTATCTGCTGTGTATTCTGCAATTTCGTGTGAAACGTGTACGCCTCTATCAGTTATCGTGAGTTATCGTGGTCGTTTATTGTTCTGACATGGATGGTAAAAATGGATTACTTGATATTCTGGTCACCTAATCGGATCAGGTGCCTGGATCACCTGGATCACCTGAGTGTATGGCCCATCAGATCAGGTGATCCAATCATCTGTGGCGGGCTTTGACTCCGGCAATCTTTCAGCACGCTATTTTGTGACAGGTTAGGGATTTTTTAAATGAGTTTCTGAATATTCATACGCGTAAAGCAGTTATGAAAAGATAATTTGGCTTCGAAATTCTTCACGGCAAGTGATATATTGTGTGTACGAAATTAATATTCCTCGTGGATGGTACATCCACAATACTCACAAACTTCTCCGCAACAACTGCTCTACCGCGTATGAATAAGTATTCAGAAACTCATTTAAAAAATCCCTAACCTGTCACAAAATAGCGTGTCGAAAGATTGCACCAGTTAAGCCCGCCACAGACAATCGAATCACCTGATCTGATGGGCCATACAGTGAGGTAATCCAGGTGATCCAGGCACCAGGTGACCAGATCAGGTAATCCTTTTTTCGCGCGATCATATTAGATTGTGATGTATTTGCTTAGATGTTGATATCCACAAAATTAGTATTCATCAGCTCAGGTGTCTATTATTGTGGGCAGAGTGGAACTAATATTGTTTGATATACTTCTGGCTATAATATAGAATTATCATTCGAATTATTATTGTCCATAGGTCGAAGATGTCATCAACGAAGAGAAAACGAACGTGTCTCGGCGAGGATCGTGGATTCAACTCGTTTAAAAGTGAGCAGCTACTTATTACGATACAGAATGCCGCAAAGAAAAGCACTGTGTTGCTGAGGCCGAGGCCCGTTTCCAAGTTCGATGATAATTTTACCGTGCAACGTTTGTTGAAAAGCGGAGCCGATCCTAATATACTAGATAATGATGGAAAGACGTGTTTACACTACGTTGCGAAGTACAACTTCAGTGCCAGTGATGAAATCGTGGAATTGTTGCTGTCTGCCGGTGCATCAGCTGATATCGTCGACAACAAAGGGAATACACCATTGCTGCTCGCCGCAAGCTCGGAACACGAGAATACGAGAGTTTTTGAAAAGTTGATAAAAGCTCGCGTTGATGTCAATAGAAATGACTTTCGAGGATGCACAAGCTTGCAATACGCAGTTCAACTCGGGAAAACATCGTTTGTTCGATGTCTGCTTGCTGCTGGAGCTTCTTTACCTGATCCTGACGAGAACTGTGGATATGGATTTGAAAATCTAGTGAAATATGGTAGAGTGGATGAAGCTCGCCTCTACCTTGAGTATGGACTTGATCTTAGCAGGTATAATCCGCAAAATTCGCACGACTTCTCCCCTTTGCACGCTGCCATAGGCTCGGCAAAAGGTCATTATTATGATAAGAGCGATATGTTATCTCTTTTATTAAAATACAATAACGGCATTCTTGATCTTGAACATGAGAACGAGAGTGGAAAGTCACCACTTAGTTTCGCTGCGTGGTGCATGTCTCCAAAGTCTGTAGAATTATTGATAAGTGTAGGTGCCGATATCGAGCATGCCGATGCAAATGATCGCACTCCCCTGGAAGTGGTAGCAATAGACTGTCTATGGAAAAGCTACGATTTCAGATCTGATCGCTGTGAACAATGCATTCGGCTACTAGTGAAAGCTGGTGCTAAACTCCGGCGTGTTCTCAACATGCCATTGCCAGATACATGCCGTCCTCATGTTATTGTCCCCGTCGATGTTAAGTTGTGCTTTGCAATAGCCAAGCAGATTGTCAAGTATAGGGTCTTATACGAGAGTCAGAAGTCATCAGTCGAAGAGCCAATTGAAAATGGATATATGGGTGAATCGAAGAAACTGCGAAGCTACCTTGAAGCCTGCCAAGTTGAGATCTCACTGTTGAAGAGCACACCTCTCAATAGTTCTATAAACTATTACGAGATTCTCATCGCAAGCAAAGACTTTTACAAGCGCGTAAGAGATCAACAAGTGTATGAAACATTTGATGAAGCAAACCTCGAGAGTCGGTTCCCGGTTTATGCAAGGGAATTAAGCAAAAATTTTAAGAGTTTGAAGAAAATGCACGAAATTTGGGAAAGAGCTGTGACTAACTTAGCCCTGCTCTTTAGACTCAATTCAGTTGTGTATTATTCAATCATCCGAAACATCCTGGATCTTTTTGATAAAAATGATGTACTTTCTACAGCTAGGCTCCACACTAACTCAAAGAAAGATTTGGTATTTCCCTGATGGCTGGATGTGTATTGCATTAGCTATGATTGATTTGTATTCGTCTATAGAAGGCTTATACCGAGGTTTATACAGTATCACTCTTAAAATTTATGTTTGACTATTTCTGAGTCTGACAATGTTGTTGTCTCGTGCACAAGATTTTGAATTGATATTGTAAGCATATCTGACGCAGTCTTCATCTCTAGTATGCCCTTATTAGTTTTCCAAGGTGTGAGTTTTCTAATACAGTGACAACAGAATACTTCTCATAATATTTTTTTGTTCTTCCCCATGATATGAACCACGTTAAACATCTTTAGATTTTGCTCTTTTTCCATACGAGTCAATACAGAAATCAAATATTTTGACTTCTAATCTATCTTTCCATTACGATATCCCCACTAGAGTTATTAGTAAAATATTTGTCACGTATAGTATTGAGTAAGGTAATATTGATAGAGGTACCTTTTCGTACATCTTTGAGATCTGCCATGATTTCGTAAGTGTGTAATATAGAGGAAATTTTGAGTAATAAATTTAGTTTGAACGCTACTGAGAAAATCATTACAAAGCCTTTGTAAGTATGAGATTTTTTGAAAAAAATGCACTTTCTTCAAAAAATCATGGAACCACTTCTTACAGTCGATTCGAAAGGATCTGGAAGAATTACCGGAAACTTTTTCCTGCAAGCACGATGCTGAAATAATACGATAAAGCTTGCGTAGCACACATACCGACGTGACGTACGTTACGTAACTCGACGACTTTGTATCGAGCTTCAAATTGAGATGAAATTTAGAGAATCTGACACCGTATTTGAATGATAGGATCTGTAGATCAAAAATATCCTTCGGACTTTTTGTTGTGATGACATTTTAAAAAGCGTATCACAATTTAAAAGAAAATTTACTTACTGAAATTGCACGCGTAACCTGGAAATAAACGACGTATGCCACCGTACCTCACAGCAAATTGACAATTAAACTTATATCCGCTCCCGGAACTACTTGGACATCTTCATTTCAATAGGATACACATAGATATCATCGTTAGACTCATCATATTTGGTCATTAAATATGATCGCGAGGTCAGGACATCAAATGCATAAGTTATCTCAGAATCACCCATATATACTTTGCTAACTCACGAAATATCTCTCGTGGAAAAATTGCAATAGCTCGGCTCTGGTTGGTCGAGATTGAACTTAGATTAGTTTATTCTCAAAATCTTGATAAGCTGAGGCACGTTGGAAAATATTGGAGAAACTATGGCGCAGGGCCGCGTTTACGTATACGCACACGATCGTGCGTAGGGGCGGCAATATCAAGCATGGGCTAGGGGGCGGCACATTTTCGGGAAAAATCGGAGTTTGGGGAAAAAATTATGGGATCTGTCAGAAACACTCTGGTGAGAGAATGAAACTCATGACAAAATGTATAAAAGATTGAAATTTTATTTTACACTGCACTAGATATTTCTATTTACAGCAAAACTTTTCTCGCTTTTCTCTCTGCGAATTCATCAGCAAGTGACTCATGATCCAGTTGGCACGTCAAATCTGAGTTAATACATAATATGGCAAAATCATTGAGTTTCCGATCACTCATCGTGGATCGCAGATAGTTCTTCACCCTTCGAAGAAAAGAAAATGACCTCTCTCCATTGCAATCACTTGTCATTATACACAAGAATATCACAAGACTCATGTGAATGTTAGGGTATATTTCTCGAAATTGATTCTGAATAATCAATATGAGCAACTCTTGAGCAGACGGATCCTGAATTTTTTCTGATTTCAAGTAACTAGCGAGATGCTGACATTCAAGACCAAGATTGTCTACCAAATCATCAGTAAATTTGGCGACAAGAATTTTCCCTTTGCTCAGACTTTGCTCATTGTCCAGAACTTGGAGTTTTGTTGAAAATCCGGAATTTTCCTCCAAACGAATGTAGCTGTCATTTCGTTGGCGCAAATTTGCTAAAAGTCTACCCCAGATGGCAAAATGTACTTGGGTACGTAAATGATCTCGACTCATCATTCTCAAAAATTTAGTGTAATTGCTCACGAATTTACTGGGGACTTCTTTTTTATTGTTAATACTGAATTGTTATTAACGATCGCCAATGTTCAAATATTAAATTGAATGTCATTATTATGATTGATAAAGTATTGGAGTATTGAATAGTTCAACAACTTATTAGTTCATAGTTCTTTGTCAGGCCTATTCTTTGTGCAGTCAATAATTCTCCGAGATTTCGAATTCCTTAAGTGGGCGGCACTGCCGTGCCGCCGTAGGGGCGGCAGCAGTCCGAAATGCGGCCCTGCTATGGCGAAACGGCTAATAAGGGGAAATGTTGGATACATTTACCTTATGTAAGACTTACGACAATTACGCAGAAGAATTAAAACAAATGTGTGTATTTTAGCAAGATGTATAGGTCAAAAAACTCATGAGATCCGAGTTTTCTTCTTTGGGGCATGACTTCCGAGTTGAGTTATTGAAATCATTCAGAATTTGCACACGCATAAAGCGTTCTGAAAGTGTCACTCACATCAATGCTGGAATTACTTTTGCAAGAAGTGGAAAAGATATTTGAGTCATTGTTTTCTTAGTTTCTCATCTTTCTTGAGAGCTTTTGAATTGGATTTCATGACATTTATGACTGGATCTAATAGGTTGTTTGTCATACAAAGATCAGCGCAATTGTGAGATTATCATTAAGATTGTCAGTATTGAGGTTCTGGGTTCCATACTTGTTTGCAGCAGGAAACAGAGATCAGGAATTGGTTTTTCGTTGCTTTTGATTTTATCAGCATTGATGAATAATCTTAGAATTTCATTCATCATAGCAGGATCTGCATCAGTTATTTCTAATTGAGTTATTCTTCCATTTTTCTTGCATATCTCTTACAAAAATTGCGGAAAAAACTGCTTCTAATTGAGAGATATCCTTATGAACATTGAATTTTTCATCTTCTACAACAAGGGTGAAATCGAGATTTCATAGAATTTTTTGTTTGTAAGAAGACTTTCCCGGAACCTTGCATCTTCCATGCCACCGGGCGCGTCCACGGGTTGCGGATAGTGGAACGGCCAGTAGTGATAGGGTGTACCCGTACACACTGGCCAGTCGTGAATAACACCTTGGTGGATAGGTGGAATAAGCGACCGCGGACAAAGGAACCGTTAGTTAGTAGAGGGAGGAAAAACCATGGCTAGCAATGACCAGAGAGGTATTACCCCAGGTGGTCAAAATCCACTCGCTTCGGCGACAGGGCCCCACTCGGATTCTGGGGGGGGGGGGGGGGCCATCATTGCTTGATGGAAACGTACCGACAGTGGACCCCATGGCTGTCGGATCAATACGAAACGCTACAGGGGAAACAGAACCTACCCCCCTGGATGGCAACGTCAGTCCAAGGAGCATCTCATCACGGATGGGGGCCATACACATCGACAAAGCGACCGAAGACGACCTGTCGTCTTTAGGAAGCACCGGCGATGCTATGGACCTCGAAACCGAGATGAAGCTCCTGAACGAGGCTGACAAAGCCAGAAAGGAGGGTATGAGCAACACGAGCAAAGAGGCACTTGACCGAAAATCGTTATCTAGGAAAAGATATCGGGGAGCGGTCAGGTACCTCGAGAAAATGAGCAAGAAGAATGACGATGAACTTTCCGAAAAGGAAAGGAAATACATCGAAATCAACAAGAAGGCGGTGGCAAGGTTCGAGCAACAAGAAAGCTCGAGGCCACTAGAAACGATCAAGGAGGAGGCTGCAGCAAACGAAGCAGCAACCCCCTCCAAGATCAAAAGAAAGAGGCTCCAGAGGTCTAACGCGACGAGACCTCTTCCCTTTCCGATACAGCCCGCTGTCCAAACCCCAACCACGGGGAAATCGGCCAAAAGGGTAAGATCGGCGGAGGAAGAGGCTAATGCCGCGAAAAAGGCAAAACCCTCGACCAGCTTTGAGTCGCCGCAAGAATGTCAAATAGCCATCATCGATCGATCTGATCCTGACGGCAGAATGACGGCCGAGCGGTAGCTCATGGTAGAGTCGAGGATTCTGGTAGCAATCGCTGAAGGGCCGGAAGATGGCAGCGACGACGGGGTCGAGTTCGATGGAGCTGGTTGGCAGAAGGGCGTCAAGGTCGTTGACTGCAGCAATAGGAAGTCGCACGACTTTCTGGTGCAAGTAGTCGGCAACTGCGGCGAACTTTGGCCAGGAGCAAAACTCGAGGTCATACCCAGGTCGGAACTACCCCTGAGGCAGCTCACTTCTTTATGGATCCCTCCTCCAATCCCAGGAGAAGAGGACACCATACTGAATATCATTGAAAGGCAAAACAAGGGACTCAAGGCTCGAGGCTGGAAAGTTATATCTTCAGCCCCGAGCAAAAGCGGCAACGGCAAAGACTTCGTCATCGCCGTAGACGCAGAATCACTTGAGAAACTGAAAGAGACATCGGGAAGCATCAAGTTCGGACTAGGAGCGCTGAAAATGAGACTTCCCAATGTCAAAGATAAGAACAAAGGCACAAACCCAGAGGCTGCAAGTGGTGCAAATTAACCTGCACCACTGCGAAGCAGCCTCGGAGGACCTGATGCTGCAAATGTCCAAGGAGAGAACAGACATAGCCTTGATCCAAGAACCTTGGCTGAATCAAGCCGAAATCAAGGGTTTAAAGGCAAAAGGATATAGCCTGTACTTCTCCCAAACTGCAGGTAAGAAAAGAGCGTGCATAGTAGCAAAGCCCTATTGAAAAAAATTATGTCATGTACATGACATAAAAACGTGATGTCACGTTTTTTCGAAAAACGATATCACGATCTTGGACATTCATGACATAGGTCCATGATCAACTTCATGTCATGGAAACTTGTCATGATCATATGTCATAGTTTTATGTCACGAATTTTCGTCATGATTTCCCGGATTTTCCGCGCATGTCACGGGACTTTGTCATAATTATTTGTCACGATTTTCTGAATTTTCACGTAAAGCGAGGCATGTCATGTGACTTTGTCAAGATTTTTGTCACGTTTTGCCGGATTTTTTACTAAAACGCAACTGAAAGATCCAGTGCATGGACAAAAAATTTATCAATAACGGTCGACTAAAAAAAAAAGTCATGACATTGTTCCCGTGAAGATGAACTTTGCCGACACCGGGATTTGAACCCACCCGCAGTCGGATGTGTCAGATTCTAAGTCCAACACCTTACCGTCGTGGCCAGCGAGGAAGGTTAGGTTACAGTTGGTAAAAGGCTATCTTATGTTGCGGATCGCTATAGCGGTTAGTATATAGGCCACATATAGGCGTTTTGATGCTCATTCGTTGATATAATAATGACGAGCAGAATATTCTTGTCGCTCGCAGACGAGCGAGCGGACGCTGTTTACACACTTTGGATTCTTTTCCAGCTTTGCTCAAAAAACTTTGTCAACTGCGTCCGCTCGCTCGTCTGCGAGCGGCAAAAATATTCCGCCCTTCATTATTACATCAACGAATGAGCATCAAAACGCCTATATATGGGGCCTATATATACTAACGGCTATAGCGATCCGCATCATAAGAAAGCCTTTTACCTACTCTCTACTAACCTTCCTCGCTGGCCACGACGGTAAGGTGATGGACTCTGAATCTGACACATCCGACTGCGGGTGGGTTCAAATCCCGGTGTCGGCAAAGTTCATCATCACGGGCCCAATGTCATGACTTTTTTTTTTTTTTGGTCGACCGTTATTGATAAATTTTTTGTCCATGCACTGGATCTTTCAGTTGCGTTTTAGTAAAAAATCCGGCAAAACGTGACAAAAATCTTGACAAAGTCACATGACATGCCTCGCTTTACGTGAAAATTCAGAAAATCGTGACAAATAATTATGACAAAGTCCCGTGACATGCGCGGAAAATCCGGGAAATCATGACGAAAATTCGTGACATAAATCTATGACATATGATCATGACAAGTTTCCATGACATGAAGTTGATCATGGACTTATGTCATGAATGTCCAAGATCGTGATATCGTTTTTCGAAAAAACGTGACATCACGTTTTTATGTCATGTACATGACATAATTTTTTTCAATAGGGAGAGTGAACTACAACTCATACTACTCTCCCAACACAGCACAGATGATATGACAGTGACACTATACGAGCAAAGGAACAAGCCAAACTTGATCATTGCATCCGTATACATGCCATACGAAGAGAAAACCCCACCTTCAGAAGCACTCCGGAACCTGGCAGCAACAGCCATGGCCAAAGGATGGCGGATGATTATAGGATGTGATGCGAACGGGCATCACGTGCAATGGGGAAGCAAGGACATTAACGAAAGAGGTGAGTTAATATTAGAATTCATACTCTCCACCAACCTCACCATTTGAAACAGAGGGAACGATCCCACATTTGTAAATAGGGTAAGGAAGGAAGTGATTGATCTAACCCTGACCAGCAACCATAATGATATCGCGATAAATGACTGGAGGGTATCCCCCCAAAATTCCTTCTCGGACCACAGGAGGATCCTATTCTCGGTCAATCGCGACATCCCAACCAGAAAACCATTCCGAAACCCTGAAAAGACAGACTGGAGCATTTTTTCAAGGGAAGTGGAAAAAAGGCTGAGATCGTGGACCCAGTGCACGATCTCGAAAAACCCTAACATCACAGAACTGGAAAAATGCTCCAACCTACTTTTAGCGATGCGCTGAAAAATTCTTTCCTGAAAGCATGCCCTGTTAACCGCGGTCGAAATCCCACCAACCCCTGGTGGAAACCCGAACTTCGGAAACTCAGGACGATGACGAGGAAACTATTTGATACGGCGAAGGAAGAAGACACGGAGGAGAGCTGGGCAAAGTATCGAACCAGCTTCAACAAGTATAAAGACAACATAAGAACAGCCAAATGGGAATCTTTCCAAAAATTCAGTGAGTCGATACAAGACACCAATGAGGCAGCCAGACTCAGGAAAATACTATCAAAGGACCCAACGGTCCCAAGAAGTATCCGGAGACAGGACGGCTCATGGACTGAAGATGGACAGGAAACCCTGGACCTACTGATGGGAACACACTTCCCTGGATGCCTAGAAGAAGAAACCACAATCTCCGAAGAAGGAGAAAAGGACTTCGACGGCAACAAAGTGGAAGCGGTGAAGAAAATCATAACAGAGGAGAAAGTAGCATGGGCGATCAACTCCTTCAGCCCGTATAAATCAGCAGGGCCAGACGGAGTGATGCCTATAATGCTCCAAAAAACCCTGGGAACCATCATGAGCCTTTTGATGAAGATCTTCTCAGAAAGCCTCATACTAGGGCACATTCCGAGAAGCTGGAGGGAGGTACGAGTGGCATTCATTCCCAAAGCAGGGAAAGCAAGCCACACGACCGCGAAAGACCTGAGGCCGATAAGCCTCTCGTCGTTCCTACTGAAGGCACTAGAGAGACTAGTCGACCTGCACATCAAAGAAACAACAAATATAGAACAAGAGTGCACAAATCAACATGCCTACCTGAAAGGCAAGTCGGTGGAAACAGCGCTACACGAAGTAACGAGAACAATTGAAAAATCCCTTGACGAGAAAGAATACACCCTAGCGGCGTTTCTGGACATATAGGGAGCCTTCAATAACGTCAAAACCGAGTCAATCCACCAGGCTTTGGTGGAAATAAGAGCAGACGAAATCACCACAACATGGGTGATGGAGATGCTGAAAAGTAGGGTAGTGACGGCCTCCATAGGTGGAAGCTCAACGAGGAAAAGAACAACAAGAGGCACGCCCCAGGGCGGAGTCATCTCCCCCCTACTATGGCTGATAGTGATCAATAAGATCCTAAAAGCCCTAAGGGACAAGAGGATAAAGATAATAGCATACGCAGATGATGTAGTGATACTGATAACGGGGATCGATCTGGGAACCCTCAGTGAAATTATAGAATCTGCCCTAAGAGAAGTCACCAGCTGGACACAAGAGAATGGCCTTGGAGTTAACCCTTCAAAGACCGAATTAGTGCTATTCACAAGGAGATACAAAATACCGAACTTCAGACTGCCGTCCCTAGGAGGGCGTGAACTCGCCCTCTCAAAAGAGGCAAAGTACCTAGGAGTAATCCTTGACTCCAAACTTTCCTGGAAAAGGAATGCGGAAGAAAGGATGAAAAAAGGAGTCAATGCACTATATATGTGCAGAAAACTATTTGGGAAGAAATGGGGTCTACAACCGAGAATGATACACTGGATGTATAGATCGATTATCAGACCCATAATCACTTATGGAGCTCTAGTATGGTGGCAAGCACTGGACAGAGACACAAATAAGAAAAGTCTCGAAAAAGTGCAAAGACTCGCTGCACTCGGTACAACGGGAGCAATGAGAAGCGCACCACAAGCTGCGCTGGAAGCCATACTGGATTTACAACCGATAGATATGTTCGTGAGGAGTGCCGCCGCCAAAGGAGCCCTCAGACTGAGGGACTCGGGCATATGGAGGCAAATGAACCACGGACACACAACGATACTCAATAGAATAGGCAGGATAGACAAGAAAGTATCAAAGCTTATAATGCAAGGTACAGACTATCAAAGCCCACAGACACAATTCGGAAGAGAAATGAGGATCAATATCCCTAGCAGGGAAGACTGGAAGAACAGCCCTCTGAACGAAACAGGGGGAATCGCAGTCTACACTGACGGGGCGAAGTTACAAGGAAACACAGGCGCGGCTATCTACTCAGAGGAACTGCAAATCGCAGAGTCCTACAGACTCAATGATAACTGCAGCATCCTCCAAGCGGAAATTCTTGCGATCGAAAAGGCTGCAAGAACAATCCGGATGAAAAACGTCAAAAGAGACGTAGTCATCTACACAGACAGCCAAGCAGCACTGAAGACCCTGGCATCCAAAACAACAAGATCGAAGGCAGTGATTAGCTGTCGGGAAGCTCTGTCATGGATCCGTGACTGCACAGTCAGCCTCTGCTGGATCCCCGGACACTCTGGAGTCGAAGGGAACGAAAAAGCAGACAAACTGGCAAAGCAAGGAGCGGAACAGGACAGGATCAAAACGATCAGCCACCCACTCCCGTCGATCAAAACGATAAGGGATGCAATCGACGAGACAATCAGGAATAAGCACGGCGAAGAATGGAGAAACAGAAATGACTGTAAAATCTCCAGAGCGCTGTGGCCGGAAATCGATTCCAGCAGAACAAACGAGCTGCTGAGTCACAGCAAGAAAGCAGTGCAAACCACAACAGGAGTCATCACAGGCCACTGCGCCACGGCGGTCAACCTCAAAAAATGGGGAAAGACCGCCGACGACTTCTGTAGGGAATGTAACGAGGAAGAGGAAACCATTGAGCATCTCCTGTGCCGATGCCAAGCGCTCGAAAGAAAAAGACACAAAACCTTGGGTCAGAAGTACTTCGACGGCTTGGAAGACACAACAGAGATGGAACTTAAGAAGCTCATAGAATTTATCCAAGGCATAAAATGCCTAAAGGATAAAAGGACATAGGAAGGTTAGACTCCCGCGAAAGCACAACAGGGTATCACAACGGGCCTCAGGCCTCCGAGTGTGGATGCGACACCCGTCGCATCCAGCCCTTATAACCTAACCTAACCTAACCTAAGAAGACTTTTGAAGTTATCGAATTCTAAAAAAACGTTGCGTGAGTCCTAGGATGGTTTTTACAGACTCGATAGGGAGTGAATCACGTGTTTTATATGTATGTATCATTGAAATATACTTCGATTTAACATAGTCAAATTTCCATTCACCATTTACTCTTTTGAATCAATTTTCTCAAACGAGAACTTTGACCACGATCCCATGAAATCGGCTTGTTTTGGTGGTTTGAACTCAATAATTTTTTCTTTGTTGTCGAACAGGTTGACTTGCCACATAACCCATTTACCTTTTTTGCAGGAAGCACCGCTCTCATGGCTTGTATCCAAATAAAACGTTACCTCATTTGAGTATTCTCTAAGAATATTCAGAATCTTCATGGAAAGAGAAACTAAAAATGGGGATTTAATACAGCCTGCTGGTGCGTGTAAACGATAATTATAGACGAATCTTTCATTGCCCAAACGTATTGTTAATATGGCACTTCGTGACGTTGACTTTTATCTCATGATTTTCGATACAATCCCTCAATGCGAGTTTTGGGCCGGAAAAATTACATTGTTGCTCCAATTTTTGAGCTCCTGATACACAAAGGTATGTGAAAATACAAATTGCACTAGAGGATATGGGATAAGCTGGACAGAAAACATCGACCTATGTAGAATTTAGAAACGGGCAATAAACATAGTACTACGATATGTAGTTGTGTTTTCATGAGGTACTTATATACGACTTATACGAGGCAGGATTTATTCCCAAAACACGTCACGCAAAAGTAGGCATTTGATCCGATTGATGCCTACGGCGGCCTATCACAACTCATGGAAATCAACCCATTAATTACTTGTTTAAACTTTAAACTTTAAAGTTTAAATTAACATAAAATTTCCTTTTAATAACTGGGGAAAACTGGAGAACAGTGCGATGTGCAAGGAACAGCGCGTGTGCTATACCTATTAGCAGATGCTGCGGACACGATAAAACCGATCACTATATTGCGTCGTTCTCAAGATGGTGTTCCACGGATGAGACGCAGAAATTGAACCACGAATTTCATACATTCATACATATCGTCAAAGTAGGCATTATTTGGGATACTAGAAATGACTCAATAGGGAAACTTGAAAATAATCCAACAATCAACGTTTTACTGAGTTTTCCTCTCTTCATTACTCAGGACATAAGACGTTTTATTTTCAATCGAATTTTACAAATGACTAATTTCCAATGAGTATAATTCCTATTAGATCATTCCTCAAATGAGTCGGAGGTATATTTCTAGTAGATACAATTCCTGAGTCATTTCAAAAGGGTCATTTTTTATTTCAGGTAGGGGGGACGACGATATAACGTCTCTCCTTAATTAAGTGACTTTGTAATTATGGGGTTGAATTTGAATAACTAGTGGGGACCCTGTTGGCGGGCTGCCACTCGACCTAACCTTCGCCCAAGGTTGCCGGAGGTTAGGTTTGGTTAGGTAGACAAATTTGCGTTCTGCTCTTCTGCTTCTGCTCTCATGTTTTTCCTTTTCCATTGCAGCATGCAATGAGCATTCTAGTTCTTGCGTGATTTCTGGCCTAAAGTATAGTTGTACCACCAGATCGTCGTATTTATACTGATAACGAAGTACAACATGCCCTATGAAATCTGCAACTGCTTACACGAGGTATTAGGTTTTCCTCGAGGTTTTCGCCTTGAAAATTCTCAGCGCGGTGCTAGTTTGCGATCTGCAGTTTGGGTGAAAAGTGTAACTGTTGTTCGAACTTTTTCTGGAGCTCATTGTTCAAGATGTCATCAACAACCACGTCAAAACCATCTCTCGGCGACGGTCGTGCATTCAATTCACGAAAGAGTGAGGAGCTACTGATTACGATACAAAATGCCACAAAATGTAGCATCACGTTGAGGCCGAGGCCTGTGTCTAAGTTCGATGTTAATTTCAACGTGCAACGTTTATTGAGAGCCGGAGCAGACCCAAATATATTGAGCATTGATGGAAAGACGTGTTTGCACTACGTTGCGATGTACAACATCAAAGCTAGTGATAAGATCGTGGACTTGTTGCTGTCTGCCGGTGCATCGCCCGATATCGTCGACAACGAGGGAAATACACCATTGCTGCTCGCCGCAAGCTCGAAACACGAGAATAAGGGGGTTTTTGAGAAGTTGATAAAAGCTCACATAGATGTGAACAGGAAAGACTCTCAAGGATGGACAAGCTTGCAGTACGCTGCTCAACTCAAGAAAGCATCCTTTGTTCGATGTCTACTTGCAGCTGGAGCTTCTTTACCTGATCCTGACAGTACTGACTGTTACAACTCTCCTCTATTGTTGGCTATGAACTGTAATGAGATTGATGAGCCAAGCAAATTTCGAGAGCAACGATTGGACATAGCTCAACAGTTGATCGAAGCTGGAGCAAGTGTTGATGAGAGAAATGCAGATGGGATGACAAGTTTACTGTACGCTTGCAGCTATGGAGATGTAGAATTAGTGAAGTTTTTGCTGTCTCAAGGAGCTTCACTTCATGCCACCAACAGCTTTGGATTCAACCCTCTGTTATTTGCCACAACATCAACAAGCATTGATGTTGTGCAACTCGTCATCGAAGCAGGAGCTGATATCAACTATGTCAATCCAAAAGGGGTCAAATTCAGTCGACATGATCGATCCAATCAAACTCGTGATAATTTCTGGAAAGACTTCCCAGTACGCACTGCCCTTCATGTAAGATTTCAAACTTTTACTTCAAAACTAATAGGAGTATAATTTAGAACTTTAGCAGATAAATGCAAATTTCATAAGTATGTGATGTATCTTATAAAGTGAATTCACCTCTGACAAGTGGGTAAATGCTACATATTTCTTAGAGCGTCTCTCTGATCTGGGCGCAGTAGCTTATGTTGGGTCTGCTTCTTCCGTATAATCATCAGTTGGAAGAGAGTTTGGCATCATGTATTATAGCTTTCCCACGAATAGATCAAATCATAATTGGTTCAACTTAGGAAGATCGCTATTCTGGAAAGTATCTCAAAAACATCAAACAGGTACTTGAAATTATGAGTTTGAGATACGTGAATCTCCTAATTATAAATTTTCCATATCAATCTCTCCAAGGAACTTTCAAAACAATAACTTCAGGAGAATGTACTGAGAATTCGATCACCCCACTAAATTAAATTCTATTCTGTCTTAATAATTCACAGATTAGCGGTCTCCCTAGTGTGCTTGATGACAGTTGAATTTCTCTACTTTTCATTTTATCCCATGATTGATTGGGGATTTATTTACAGATTGCAATTGGAAGAAGTGATGAGAATATGCTGGAATTTCTTCTGAAACAAGGTGCAGATCCAAATCGAACAAATGACTTGAACGACAGTGTACTGTATCAGGCAATTTCTCACCAGAAAAAATTGTCTGTAGTGGAACTGTTGCTATCTTATGGGGCCAACATGTACGAGTGCGAATATGGATTTAAAGATCTAGTGAAATATGGTAGAGTGGCTGAAGCTCGTCTCTTCCTAGAATATGGACTTGATCTTAGCAGATATAATCCGCAGAGGCCGCAGGACTTCTCCCCCTTGCACACTGCTATAAATCGTTATTATACGAGCGATATGTTATACTTTTTATTAGTATATAATAACGGCATTCTTGATCTTGAACACGAGAACGAGATGGGGCAGTCACCACTTTGTCATGCTGCGTGGTGTAGATCTCTGCAGTGTATGCAATTATTGATAAATGTAGGTGTCGACATCGAGCACCCCGATGCGAATGGTCGCACTCCTCTGGAGGTGGTGTCGAGACAGAGTATATCGAGTACCTTCCACTACAGGTCTGAAAACTGCGAGCGATGCATTCGGCTACTAGTTTTAGAAGCTGGTGCCAAACTTCGGGATATTCTCGACAAACTCTTGCCAGATGATAGAGTGGATCACATTTTGGATTTCCATGAGAATAGCAACAATAACCCTCAGGTTTGTGGTAGGCAGATCCATCGCGTGATCAGTGACGACCTTCGTAGGATTGAATCGTGCTTTGAAATAGCCAAGTTCATTGTCAAGTTCAGAGTCTTATACGAGAGCAAGAATGCGTCAGTCGAGGAACCAATAGAAAATGGTAAAATGGGTAAAGCGATTAAATTGCGAAGTTACTTCGAAGCCTGCCAAGCTGAGATCTCGCTCTTGAAGAGCACGCCTCTCACTAGCTCTATCAACTATCATGAAATTCTCATTGCCAGCCAAGACTTTCACAAGCGCGTAAGAGATGACCGCGTGTATGAAACATTTGATAAAGCAAATCTCGAGACTCGATTCCCCATATATGCCAAAGAACTCAGGAAATCTTTCAACAGTTTGAAGAAGATACACCAAATTTGGGAAAGAGCTGTCATCAATGTAGCACTTCTCTTCGGACTAAATTCGGTCGCATATTACTCAGTCATCCGAAACATCTTAGATTATCTAGATAAAAACGATTTAATTTCCACAGCTGAGATCAAACCGAAGTAAGATCTGGCGTACATCTCTAGCAGTATGTGTCTCGTGACTGTAAAGTAATTATTAATCTGAATCTCTTTTGAATTTAAATCTAAGAGGGAGTGAACGCTTTGATCGATTCAAACGATTGGTAGTGGACTTATTGTTGCAGTGCGCTCAAATAATCGACTCATATCCTCTGAGCTTAAGAAACAATTGTACCGACTTGAACGTACAAATAAACTTTTCAGTTGTCTGTCATACTTTATTATTAAGATATACTTCAATATCCTTATGGGGTGCCATCCCTTTGTTGACTTTGAAATACTTTCGTTCATAGTTGAAGGAAATGTGGACTTCACAATAAGTTGATCCAAAAAATATCAATATAATGTTAAGAAAGTCTTCCGCTGAAAATCTGTCGGCTTTGTCCAAGTGGCTAAAAGACTTAGCACATCTAGAATAGTTGGTTCAAAAGTTCTCAAGAGATCTTTTCCCGTTGTCCGTACAAGAAAAGCTGATTGAACAGTACATGTAACGTTGGTTCTGAGTCTAACGCTATTCGTGGATAAGTTTATTCTATTTTATTTTAGATAAACAAAAAAATAACAGAATAAACTTGTCCACGAATAGCGTTAAACTCAGAATTAACATTATTTACTGCTGGACATTAGAGCCAAAACACAATTACATGTAACGTTTGTAATCACTGAATATAAAATAGTTATAGCTCTTTCTTGAGTTTTTCTACCAGTTTTGAAAAACTCGTAGATGTGTATTGTGACTTTTTTCAATTCGTGAAAATGGGATCATTATTCACTGATCAATAACATATTTTTCATGCAAAAATATATCGTTTTGCATGTCAAAGTTTCGGAGAGCCACATAACTTTATTGAATATGAAAATATCTGCTTCGTCCAATGCGCAGAATGTATCAACTTTTCGTCTCCACCGCGGATCGCAAGAGTCTCACTTTCCACGCTTGTAGTAGGAAAATCGTATGCGTCCTTCACTGGCATGCGCATGCTTGCTGTTATTGTTACAAGAAATCGAAACAAAAATACGCAGTCTTGGTTTTCAGTTCTGTTGCAACTACTTGAAAAAGATGCTGCCTCTGGATTTGCGGAGCTTCAGTCGCCAAGCAATCTTTATACAAGATCAAACTCGCTATTTTTATTTATACGCTTTTATTCTACTTCACTTTGGCCATATTGTTTTATGCACAGGCATCCGGTACTCAACTAGTCAGCAGGCACGTCTCTCGCCGTAAGAGCAAGAGGTAGAAAGCCTTTTCATACACGCGGTTCCGGTACCGAGCTAGTCAGCGCACGGATGAGCTTTTAGGTTAGTGACTAGTGAGCCATTTTTGCTGGCAGCTGGCGGCGCGCGCACACACAGGCTCTCGAGATGAGATGACTACGGTCATTACAGTTTCATATTTTTTTAGTGACACGGATATGCTTTACGCATAACCATCCGACTAAAAAATATAAAATAAAAGAAGGTTAGAAAAAACGGAGTTTTTACGATACGCTTTTATTCACAGCTCTAATATTTTTCTCAACAACTAAAAAGCATAAAATAATCTGAAATTCCATCAGTCAGCCCAGTTCATTTTGAGAAAAATCTTATGACATGCCGTTGCCTACACCTGTTATCTCGGAAAATGATTGTTGAATTCGGTGTTCATCGCTATCTCTCGGGGATCCCTCTCAACCCATCATGATGAATCTCGGAGAACATTCACTGTACCATAATTACAGATGATAAAAGCGTGGAGTGATATTTCCCCATACTTCAAATTCTCGATTGCTAATGAGAAAATGTCCATAGATCATGCACTTCTTGCCCGGAAGCTCAGCACGCCACGCTTTTATCATCTGTAATTATGGTACAGTGAATGTTCTCCGAGATTCATCATGATGGGTCGAGAGGGTTCCCCGAGAGATAGATGAACACCGAATTCAACAATTATTTTCTGAGATAACAGGTGTAGGCAACGGCATGTCATAAGATTTTTCTCAAAATGAACTGGGCTGACTGATGGAATTTCAGATTATTTTATGCTTTTTAGTTGTTGAGAAAAATATTAGAGCTGTGAATAAAAGCGTATCGTAAAAACTCCGTTTTTTCTAAGCTTGTTTTTTCTTCCTTTATTCCATACAAATCACCTCCTGAAAGAATTGAGATAGCTCTGTGCTCCTTGATCCGAATTATCGGGATTTGTCGTATCTTAGCTCATTTTAAAGCGTTTTAAGCTTCAGAATGAGCTGGAGTAGGCTCATGAACATCAAGGTGCGTCAGAAAAACGTGCTAGACAATGAAGGAAACGTTAGCAAAAGGGGTAACACTTTCCCATTTAAAGCTACATTAATTGAAGAAAAACCTTTTAATGGCCCTTGCCAGGACTGGAAATCTCATTGCTCAGCACTCTCGATAACACTTCCAGATGTACTAAAAGAAACCCGATCTCCTCGACCTCAAGCCTATTGATATCGAAAAAATCCGATCTTTCAGTCAGCTTCACAAGGTCAAAGTTGCAATTGTCTTTTGGTATTTTCGAGACAAATCTCTTTTAGGAGGAATCAAGGTAGCTCGTTCCCAAGTGGTTAAAATTCAAGTTACTTGAGCTTATGGACATGTGAAAGTCAACTTTTTACCGACACTCCAAATCCTTACTTATTTAATTATTTCTACAAAATCTACGAGATATATCAAAAAAGTGCTTCCAAGAAGCCCTGCTACAGCTTCAGATCTATCAGTTAAGAAAAGAAACGAGTGAATTGAGTGAATATAGCCTTCACAATCAACTTTTGAAGATTACAATTGAATTGAGAAATCTGCACTTTACCGACACTCCAAATCGCTACTTATTTAATTTTTCCCTAGTAATCTAAGAGATAAATCAAAAAAGTGCTTCCAAGAAGCCCTGCTAAGTTTTCAGATCTATCTTTTAAAAAGAGAATCGAGTGGATTGAGTGAATATTGCCCCCACAATCAACTTTTGAAGATCACAATTGAACAAATTCGACTTTGACATCCCCTTATTTCGAAGGTCTCGAAAAAAGCTTCAAAGTAAGCTAAAGTACGTAACGCTTTTGGCGACAAACTAGAAAATGGTCGAGAGACTAAATTACTCAGTAAAAGTTTGAACTTGTAAGAGGGTTTTCCATAATACTGATAATGTAACTACGAAGTATTTGTAATCACGTCGCAGAGCTAAAAAAAGGGCGAAAATTTCCCAAATTATTCTCCCATACTTATTTGATTTTGGTCACGACGAGCCTGCTGTTATGCTAAAACAAATTTTACATTGGTTCTATTCACTGTGTAGAAATGTAGTGTACATTTTTTGTCGTTTTTATGTTTATATTTTCACCTATCCAAGGAATCAATTTGAGATCATATTTAATATATAGGTACCTTATGTGCAAGATAATTGATATATAAATACGAGAAATATTCATAAATTACCGTTTTTGAGATTCACATTCGTAAACAGGGTTCATTCCAACATTCTACTTTCCAAGCAAGCAGGAGGAATTCGCAAAACCTGTCATTTTCGCGTTTTTACCAAAGTTAGTTGGATCAGATAAGCGTGAATCCTCGTATCGAGTAATTCAACTGAAATCCTGGAAATGACTAATTACCAATTTGACCTGCATGCCTCTCAATTTTCGATCGCCGCAGTCAGAGTAGGTATTCGGATACAGTCTTGATATTGTGCCGTAAATAAAATTCATTTTATTTAACTTGATTGAACTGAAATATTGTATGTGAGCCGATGCACTGATATACAAAGGTGGTGTCAATTTCAGTACCATTCAGTCAAATAAAGTACTTTTGCTTTCTCTAAAGAGGAAGCTTTGTTTTTCGACACAGCAAATTTTTGATCAATTTTTCCATTCAACTCAATATTTTCTTCAACATAATTCATCTTATCACAAAAGTGCTTCAACCATCTTATTCCTCTCGCCAAAATCTAACGATTGTAAGTAACACTTTTCTCCTTATAATCCTCAAAAACCCCCCAGTGACTCATCTCTCCGGCCCTTTGTCTGTGTGTGTGGTATGTTGTTTTTTTGCGCACTTTCCTCATATCTCTCCTCTAAATTACTTTATTCAAATTTTACTCAACTAAGTTGATACTTTTTCATCGTTCTAAATCGATTAGTTGATACCGAAATTTTCAAAATCCTTTTAAATACATTCAAAATCCAATTTATTCCCGAAAAATCCAAATTTTTTTTAAAATTTTTGTTTCAATTTAAAAATAATTGTAAATGTAAGGGCAAAGTCTGTAGACAATTAAATATTCAATTCAATTGGACTGAAATTGTATGTGAGTTGGCAAGCTGCTGTGAATTAACACACTCACTCGACTCTATACCCTACTGAAAATCTGTGAGTACACCAAACTAGTCAACTGAGTATACTCACCCGTGTACTCCAATATTCGTCTCACTAAGACGAGTCAAGTGGTCGACTCGAGCATCAATTGAATAGAATAACAACCTGCAAACGAATGCGTTATTTTACGAGTTGCCAAGTTGCTGAAACGGTAAAGGCAAACAATAGGATCATTATTCGATCACCCGATTAGATAGTTTACAGTCGAGCCTTTTTTCGTAACATGTGAAGATAAAAAGCGATGTGAGTTATCAGGAAGTGAAGTTTTCTCGTAATTAGTCAGAAAAGGTGGGTTGTAGCGAAAAATGTCAAGAATATTTTTTTACACAATTTTTGAAAGTCAACAAAATGGCACATTTAGATCAATTGAAAAAGTTAGCCATTCTAGCCATCTCTACGGTATTGAAAGAAGCAGTAGGGAATCAGCAAACAGCGCTAGGTATTTTTGCGAGAAACCCATAGATTTTCCCATTTGCAGTTCTCTTCAGTTCCTTGATTAACCTGAGCACGTGACCTTGGAGATCTCCAAAAAATCCATATAAAACTATAACTGTCGATTTTTTGCTACAACTCACCGCTTTTCTGAGTAATTGCGAGTAAACCTCAAGGAAGCGGAGAAAACGGGGAGTCACCGAATTCTTCCATAAGCAATATATTGTGGATTCTTTATTTGCTAATCACTCAAAAGTACGACTTTGCGTGGTGACCAGAAAAACTTTCCATCCACCTATATTATTATAACTTGCCCAAACTGAGGAAATTCAAGAGACTTGAAATCGGATGTATTCACCCCCCCCCCCCCCACACCCTGATCTAAACCCGCTCCCGTGGGTCTGCTTCTCCCCTGGAGATACCTAGGTAATGTGTGTCTCTGGAAATGAAATTATTTCAGTCGACTCGCCCAGTGGACTCACCTGGGGGAGTCAACCACGTGACTCACTTCCCATCTTTATATCAGCGTTGATTTGAACCAAATGTGAATAATATGGAGCCAAGGCCTAATATAAACAAAAACTAGCGTCAGCAGATACCGTTAAGCATTGATTCAATACCCTGCACAATGACCCATTCAAGAATTCTTTGTATAGACAACGATGCCCCGACACGCTCTCCCAGACTAGTTATCTAATGACGAGCTGATATGTACGTACGTCTATTTGAGACAGTCCGGTACAACTAATTACAGTGATACATCGAAAGAACGATTCAAATATTCCTTGGCTACATACAAAACCAAAAGTAATATGTCAACAGCATGAGTATTTTATTTGTATGAGGATTCACGTATACAAAGTGAGACTCCAAACAGGTTTAGGTTTGCCACCAGCCGTTATCACTGCATCTATTATTCTTATTATTATGTACAATTCAGTTATACATCTTTAGTGCAATCATTCAAATATACGCATAGAGTATAAGTTTCACATTGGGATCTTCGAGATTCAAGTTTGCTTGTACAATTCTACTTGCGTTGCTCAAGCACGTGAGAGTTACATCGACGCAAAAGTTACGTTAAGCATAAATAGAAACGTAATAGTTGAAAACTTCAATCTTCAATAGTTAAGCGTAGAGCTAGGTCCACCAACTCCGTCTGATTTCAGGAGCAGTGCGAAGTCGAGATATGGGTCGAATCGATAATCTTCTAATCAAACACTTTTGGACAGTATATTTTGATCTTGCATATCACAAATCATTAATATCATGAATGACAAGCATTTACTTTTTCGGAGCTTCTTGTATGAACGAAAACGTCGTAATTCCTTTTCGAGAGCTCCTATCACATGAATTCACTAGAGATCAGGTTGTTATGCTTAATTTCGATGCAAATTTGGAAGAGGCGTGAGATATGTAATATCGTCGATTTTAATACATACACATATTGTTTTAATATCATTTGGATTGTAAAACGCAACCCTCTGAATAATGTCTACCAAGATAACAGTAGGCGAATAGCGATCCAACGATGCTGGGCGTACACGCCAAACAGTACATTCAGTAAAAGATTCGTTGGTATATTCGTCAACGATAAACTTTTTGATTTGAATGTAGTCGCCATTTACAGTTTGAGCATATGAGTTGTCTGTTCGTTTGGAACGATTACTATTTGCCGTATACAAGCACCCGTCTTTGACCATTCTGTAGTATAAGCGAGCATGTTCTGTGAGATTTAACCTGTCGATAATATTCTGCCCAGGATTCCGGTACTTCCCAAAATATCTTTGATTAGCCAATCTTACCGTCTTCTGGGCACGTTTACAGTCTAAATACTCCACATACTCAATCATCGACGAATGTTCATTCAGTCCCACATGTCTCCTCAACAGCAACTCACTTTGACGCATTGAAACTGATCTACACACCTGATGAATGACTCCTTTTGCTGAATGAATCTCCTTCAAGACTATTGAGTTGAAACTTTCGAAACAATAACAAGAATGGGCCCACAGAGGGCCCCAATCCAGGACACTTTGAGCCAAATGTAACAGTTGATGGACGTTGAAAGTCATGCAAGCTTTGCCATACAGAAGTTCTGTCCTCAAAACAAATTCTCTCAGAAGGTTGTGAGCATCATTGACTTGTGCACGAGTAATTGAGCTTTGCATCAATATGTAAAATCCTTCGACTAATAAAGCCCAGTGGGTGGCTACATGCTCTAACTGCGGGAAAGACCGGAGGATGGGTAGCGAATAATATAAAAGCCAATTTTCCCATTCCCTAGATTTCCAGTGCTTCCGGTCTCCGATCGATCTCGATAAGCGCTGTAAGTGATTCGGGACTCTGATTCCTTCTATGAGAGAATCAAGTCTTAATCTATCCCGTGGAGATAACATCGAAAGCCATCGCTCCATAAAATACTTGGCAATACCCAAACATAATGCATGCATGTAATCTGGTACGAAGCCCCAAATGATGTTGAAAAATCGTAGATTTATCAGACACGACGGCCTTTTAATGCCGTTGACTGGTTCAACTGAGGTGAGACTTTGTTCCATATCTCGTATGGTTTGAGCTTCTGTACGATTGGGAACGTCATCTAAGACTGGAAACTTTACAGCACCTTTATCACCAAATTCAACATATATACCCGGATGAAGGCACCAATTACATCCATAATAACCAGTACAAGTTTTAATTCCTTGCATAGGTGCTCTAGCCATAGAATCAACGGGACTACATAGGGAGAAAAATTTTACATGGTGTATGACATTCCCAACAGTACATCGAACTCCTTCTTCGCCCATCGAATTTTCTGGGCTTATTTTTCTTTCAGTGAATTATTACCAGTGAGTGAAAAGTGATGATTGAGTAATTAGCTCACTTTCTTGCGATTGTGAAAACTATAAATGACAAATGCTTGGAATTTCCAAGAAATTCCATATTTCATCCTTCATGTATCAACTTCGAATTAATAATCCAATTCTGCTGAGTATGTGGCATTCACATTGCGTTTCCGCAATAAATATGTGGACCAGCGTTCTTGATAAATGAACATTGTTTATTTGGTACCCCCTACACTCGCTGTGTTACGCAAAGCACTTGGTACATTTCCAGTGCCTCGTATGAACTGATATCTTGTCTGGGTTACCAAGACGACAGACGCACGTGAGCGGGTTAAGTTTGGGATTGGCTTGGGGTATTCATCGTATTTCCAACTATCTAGAATTTTTAAAGTTTCGGTAAATTATAGTTCGTCATGGTGGGAAAAGTTTCTTATGACCACAAGAAGAAATTCGGGACTTCAGTGATTTGAGGTGGGAAAGAGTTAACGAAGGCTTTATTCGAGTAGGTGGTCGGCCTAGTCTGCTATCTCAGGCCACTTCAGTTTGTCACATTTTACTGAAAAAATTCGGCGATGAGACTGTTCAACTAGTAGGTAAGGGAATAATCCTATACCGTATAACCGGGTAGTTTTGGCCATTTTCCAGGGATGAAGTTATTTTGATCGTAATTTTCGGAACGTGCATCGTACAGGACTCTTAAGAGAATTTGTTCTGAACATTTTGGTCTCTGGTATCTTTCTAAGTAACACAGTTATTCCATACAGAAATCCACTCTAGTCGTGGACATATTCACGAACTATGGGTCCTGGGTTAGCACTTCGAGCAGATGGGTATATGTATAAGGAAGAATCGTGCAGCAGCTCATTTGCTGGGTATTGAATCAATGCTTCGGTATCTGTTGACGCTATTTTTTTTTTATACTAGGCATTGGCTTCATATTATTCACATTTGTTTCGAGTCAACGCTGACAGGAAGATGGAAAGCGAGTCACGTGGTTGACTCGCCCAGGTGAGTCCACTGGGCGAGTCGACTGAAATAATTTCATTTCCAGAGACACACATTACCTAGGTATCTCCAGGGGAGAAGCAGACCCACGGGAGCGGGTTTAGATCAGGGTGTGGGGGGGGGGGGGGGGGTGAATTCATCAGATTTCAAGTCTCTTGAATTTCCTCAGTTTGGGCAAGTTATAATAATATAGGTGGATGGAAAGTTTTTCTGGTCACCACGCAAAGTCGTACTTTTGAGCGATTAGCAAATAAAGAATCCACAATATATTGCTTATGGAAGAATTCGGTGACTCCCCGTTTTCTCCGCTTCCTTGAGGTTTACTCGCAATTACTCAGAAAAGCGGTGAGTTGTAGCAAAAAATCGACAGTTATAGTTTTATATGGATTTTTTGGAGATCTCCAAGGTCACGTGCTCAGGTTAATCAAGGAACTGAAGAGAACTGCAAATGGGAAAATCTATGGGTTTCTCGCAAAAATACCTAGCGCTGTTTGCTGATTCCCTGCTGCTTCTTTCAATACCGTAGAGATGGCTAGAATGGCTAACTTTTTCAATTGATCTAAATGTGCCATTTTGTAGACTTTCAAAAATTCTGTAAAAAAATATTCTTGACATTTTTCGCTACAACCCACCTTTCCTGACTAATTACGAGAAAACTTCACTTCCTGATAACTCACATCGCTTTTTATCTTCACATGTTACGAAAAAAGGCTCGACTGTAAACTATCTAATCGGGTGATCGAATAATGATCCTATTGTTTGCCTTTACCGTTTCAGCAACTTGGCAACTCGTAAAATAACGCATTCGTTTGCAGGTTGTTATTCTATTCAATTGATGCTCGAGTCGACCACTTGACTCGTCTTAGTGAGACGAATATTGGAGTACACGGGTGAGTATACTCAGTTGACTAGTTTGGTGTACTCACAGATTTTCAGTAGGGTAAAGTTCTTAATAGGCCCCGCCCAGAAATAATTTTTTTTTACCCAATCTGCCTCGCGACGATTTTGGCGTCAAGGAATCCCACTTTCGGCAGAAACACCCGTATACCACTATACTGCCACTCAACCTAACCTCCGCCTAAGGTTGCCGAAGGTTAGGCTGGCCTAGTCAGCTATATAATTTGCTGTCTTGCATTTCGCAGTAGGCTTACTTATTTCGCATAGCATTTAGCAGCATCTAGGCAAGCTCGAAAGCATTGATTGTGTGATTCCCAGTGATTCCTGCAGGAAAATGTGCGATTGCAGATGCATCCTGCATCATGAATCATGAACCGAGAAAAGTATCTCAATGATAACGAAGTGCATGCATCGCGAATCCTAGGATATGCAGCTGCATCTGTAGATAAGTGTTGCTTATTACACGGTCTTCGACGTGGAAACTCGCAGTGCAGGATTAGGTAGATCAAATTGTGTTTTTGTTATTGTGCAAAAAGTGAACTTTCTGTTCGCGATTGCTCACGATGTCAACGACTATCAAGTCAGAAAGCGACGATGATCGTGTATTCGATTCACGAAAGAGTAAGCAGCTACTGATCACGATCCAAAATGCCACAAAAATTAGCACCACGTTGAGGCCGAGGACCGTGTACAAGATCAATAACAATCACACCGTGCAACGTTTGTTGAAAGACGGAGCCGATCCAAATATATCAGACAATGATGGAAAGACGAGCTTACACTACGTAGCGATGTACAACATCAGAAATAGTGATGAAACCGTGGACTTGTTGCTGTCAGCCGGTGCATCACCAGATATCGTCGACAACAAAGGGAATACTCCATTGCTGCTCGCCGCAAGCTCGAAACACGAGAATAAGGAGGTTTTTGAAAGGTTGATAAAAGCTCACATAGATGTTAACAGGAAAGACTCTCGAGGTTGGACAAGCTTGCAGTACGCTGCTCAACTCAAGAAAGCATTCTTCATTCAATGTCTGCTTGCAGCTGGAGCTTCTTTACCTGATCCTGACAGTACTGACTGTTACAACTCTCCTCTATTGTTGGCTATGAACTGTGATGAGATTGATGAGCCAAGCAAATTTCGAGAGCAACGATTGAACATAGCTCAACTGTTGATCGAAGCTGGAGCAAGTGTTGATGAGAAAGATGCAGATGGGATGACGAGTTTACTTTATGCCTGCAGCTATGGAGATGTGGGACTAGTAAACTTTTTGCTGTCTCAAGGAGCTTCGCTTCATACCACCAACAGCTTTGGATTCAACCCTCTGTTATTTGCCACAACATCAACAAGCATTGATGTTGTGCGTAATCTTGTTGAAACAGGAGCTGATATCAACTATGTGAATCCTAAAGGAGTCAAGTTTAATGGACATTATGGATACAATCAAAGTCAAGACAATCGCTGGAAAGACTTCCCAGCACACACTGCTCTTCATGTAAGATTTCAACCACTTATTCCAAAACTAGTAAAGAAGTATACTCTACAACTTGAGCATATGGTTGCAGAATTAAGAAGTACTTGATGCATCCCATGAAACATATGAGTGGTTCGGAATCATAGTGGACTAACATTAAGTCCACTTTTGAATTGTGCGAAAAATCAGCCTGAAAATTCCCCGTGCTTTGGTGAACTTGAATTTATCCTTTGCAGACAATTTTTCTCATCTTTTCTATCATATTCTTCGACTTGGAAAATGATTCCCGGAAGGCTTCTATTCATGATTTAATTGTGGGAGACCATAGCATGAATGAGTCTCAAAAGTCTACTTAGTCCACTATGACTCTGAACAACTCATATTCACCTTTTACAGTGTTAAATGCTACATTGCTCAGAGCATCTTTCACATCAACCCGCAGTAGCTTATTCCAGGTCTTTTTTCCCAGTGTCTACAATTGGAAGAGAGTTTGGCACTGTTCATTATATAGTTTTCCCACAAGTATATCAAATAATGACCAGCTTAACGTAGAAAGATACTTCTTAGGGAAGTATCTCAAGAATGTACAAGTAATTCAAACTAACTTCCCGATAATTAAGATTGTATTTTTTTCATGTCATTTTCTTCAAGGAATTTTTGAACACAGAACGATTTGGTTAAATGTGCAAAGAATCCACCGCTCTGTATCAAGAACTCTATCCTGTGTTGATAATTGAGAGCTAACTTCGCTCATCATGATGAGCTTTTCTGTTCGAAAAGTCTAAGGCCTTGACCCGTAGGATGTCGGTCTTCTTATTGATGACAATCAAGTTTCCCTACTTCTAATTTTAATCCATGATTTTTTTTCTTTTTTTGAAGCATTTTGAACCTTTGTACAAGGTTATTTTATGCTTTATTCCATGATTGATTGTAGATTTTTCTTCTAGATTGCAACTCGAAATAATGACAAGGATATGCTGGAATTTCTTCTCAAACAAGGTGCAGATCCAAATAGAACCAATGACTTGAATGACAGTGTACTGAATCAGGCAGTTTCTTACTATAGAAAAGAGTCTGTGGTGGAACTATTGCTAGCTCATGGGGCTAACATGTATGAGTGCGAATATGGATTTAAAAGAATCTTGGAAAATGGCAGAGTGGCTGAAGCTCGTCTCTTCCTAGAATATGGGCTCGATCTCAACAGATATAATCCGCAAAACCCGCGGGACTTTTCCCCCTTGCACGCTGCCAGCAATTGTTGGAGGAGCGACACATTATACTTTTTGTTAATTTATAATAACGGCATTCTTGATCTTGAACATGAGAACGAGTTCGGCCAGTCACCACTTTGTCGAGCTGCATGGAACGAATCTCCAGAGTGTATAGAATTATTGATAAATCAAGGTGTTGATATCGATCATCCCGATGCAAACGGTCGCACTCCTTTGGAGGTAGTGTCGGAAAAGAGTATATCGAGTAACCTGTATAACTTTGATCTCCATGAACAATGCATTCAGCTACTAGTACAGGCTGGTGCCAAACCTCGGGATATTCTCGACAAGCTCTTGCCAGATGATAGAGTGGATCACATCGTAGATATGCACGGGAACAGCAATAATAATCCTCAGGTTTGTGATAGATGGATCCGTCGCGTAATCAGTGCCGACCTTCGTAGGATTGAAACGTGCTTTGAAATAGCCAAGTTCATTGTCAAGTTCAGAGTCTTATACGAGAGCAAGAATGCGTCAGTCGAGGAACCAATAGAAAATGGTAAAATGGGTAAAGCGATTAAACTGCGAAGCTACTTCGAAGCCTGCCAAGCTGAGATCTCACTGTTGAAGAGCACACTCCTCACTAGTTCTATCAATTATCATAAAATTCTCACCGCGAGCCAAGATTTTCACAAGCGCGTAAGAGATGAACGCGTGTATGAAACATTTGATAAAGCAAATCTCGAGACTCGGTTCCCTCTATATGCCAAGGAACTCAGGAAATCTTTCAACAGTTTGAAGAAGATACACCAAATTTGGGAAAGAGCTGTCATTAACATAGCACTTCTCTTCGGACTGAATTCGGTCGCATATTACTCAGTCATCCGAAACATCTTAGATTATCTAGATGACGATGACTTGTTCTCCACAGCTGAGATTAAACTGAAGTAAGATTCGCTACCTCTCTTCCTTTGTATATCGTGATGGTATGAATATCAATCTTCATATCTGGGTAATTACCACGACTCTTTAACATTTCGCTTACAGAAAAATTGAAATTGGAATCTCATTGCACGTACTCCAGCAGTGGCTCAGATCACTCTTTTATGATTGAAATAGCACGAAAGGTGTTGTAAATATTATTTTTTCGATGAGGTCTTTTGGGGAATAGTACAGATATTTTGGCCCACTACGGTCAAAAGTTGATTGCGCTGAACTTCAAAGCGCAGCCTGAATGGAACCCGTTGGAAGCATATATAGTAAAGTATTGACTCAATCACCACGAAAATGCGACTTTGTAGGATATAATCCGAGAATTCTAGTCCATTTGACAAGTAGAATCCGGGTGACTCCTTTTGTGGTTACCCGTCCGCATTTACGTCTGATCGACGAGCACGCGTGTCTGATGATCAAATCACGATCTGCATACCTTAGATCATCTTTTGAGGTATTAGTGTTTTTTTTGAGAATGAAGTTGGGAAAGCCAAAATCATGCCCGGGTCATTTCTCGGACTGATACCATCGTGGCTAGGACGAAATACAACTCGCTCGAGGTACAACCTATTGAGAACTATGTCTGAGGATTTTAGCTGTTGAGGTATTGCGGTGCAAGGAACGCGCCCAGGCCCGCATAACCAGGATGTCGATGAGTCGTGGAAATTACCCATCTTTTATGCGCCACAATTGATGAGTGATTCGAATTGAAGAGGGGTTGAGCGCTTTGATCGATTCAAACGATTGGTAATAGATTTATTGTTGCATTGAGCCAAAGTAACCGACTCTTACTCTTTGCGCCATAAAAGACCGACTTGAGTGTGCGACCAAATGATCACGACATACCACCGCATGTGAATGGGGTGTCTTTCGTTCGTTGATTTTTTACAATTCTAATCTGTCTTCTCACTACGATATTTAGAAGAGTCTTCAGTGAGACATTTTTATTCACTTTTATATTGTACTGTATGAGGTAGTTTCGTTAGAGTTATTTTTTGTATGTACGTCTTTGTATCTCACCGTTGTTTCATAGGTGTATAGTATTCGAGCAATAAAATTTGATCGAACAACGCGCAAAAATACAATTAATGAAAACACCCAATCATTTGCAGGTATGACGTGTTTAAAAGAAAGTGAAACCATTCATGGTTAGATCCGAAAAGATGTGAAAAAGCTTTGGAAAAACATTTTTGTGAGCTCGATGCTAAAACGGTACGATAAAAGTGTTCCTCGATACAAATTCCTTCTTTTGAAAGGTATAGATGTGATATTTAGATGTGGCGTGACTTCACCCGATATCTTCGTATTAATTCTCTAGCGATTTCTTCAGGTTTTTTGTCCAAAATACATGATTTGTTTACAATCTTGGATGACCTATCCTATGAAAATGTTCACCTTCAAGTTTTCGTGGTCGCTTAACACGAATTCGATGCTCAAAAGAGTCATTCATGCATTCCAGAAGCGGTACGGCAACTTGAAAGTAGGGTTTTCTATGTAAAAATTATGTCATTCGCACTGATTCCATTCAATTGAAAATCCGCTATATTGGATCTGCCTTTTGAATTTCGATTTTCTTGGGTCGGATTTGGGTTCTCCGACCCGTAGAATCTCCGAGTAGGGAATTTCAGCTTTTCTGGTACAAATTCCCTTATACAATTTAGACTTGTATCTAAAATATAGACAAAAAAAGATGTCCCATTGTCCGATGATTAATAAACGGCCAATATTTGTGCAATTTTCGGAAGGGCTTCACAATAGTCTAAAAAGTCTAGGCAAAAGTAGACAACATCTGATTCGAGCATGTTCAAGATTTTGTTCCTACATGGCAAAGTTGACCTGCGATCCGCGTAGTTCTCATGACTCCCCACAATTTTCAATCGCTTTTTAATCATAATTTCAACGAATTATCAAGAATTTGAGATCAATCATCTCCGAGAGAATTAAGTATATCAGCTTCAATTTGCACTGTCGCACGCGTTTTGAAACGCAAAGAGTCGAAAGTTATTCATATGAATAATATAGCACGAGAATACTCGTTCCTACACTCGGCTTTATACGCAGGAGGGAAGATTTTAAAGAAACTGATACTTGATTAAAAGATGGTGTTAGTAATATAATTCGCAGTTATTCGAGTTTTTCCCCACAATGAAATTCCAGAGAACATTTCAGAGTTCAACGAAAATGGGTTGGATGAAGTTGCACGCATCATACGTCTTCAAAAATTAATAAAAACAATGAAAATCAACACTTGAACCGTACCTCATTCGGCTAAGCAATTTCGAAAACTCATGATAATATTTGCAGTAAGTTATGAGGGCAAATCATCTTTTCACCATTCAATTCAGGAAGGGTGATTCGTATACACCCTTGATAGAAAGAAATATATTTTGATTATATAACGTATACCTCATCTCTGATATCCAAGGATTCTCAACTCAAACACTTAGAGCACTATATTTGCCACCATAAAGCATGGAATTTTGAAGCTAAATTAATCAGATAAAAAGCTACTCTGTGGGATGAGAGATTAGCCAAACGATTCTTCAAGCAGTGGCTTCATTAAAGAGCGTTCGTCCCACTGTTGCATATCGCAGATTAACTGACGATTTCATCAAACCGCCCAAGAACGCAACGGATCAAGACAATTTATGATGCAGCTCAAGCCAAGTGGGGTGGTCCAAAAATGTCAATGTTTCTCTGGGCAGCGTTCATAAATTACGTGAGCCAGAATTTCGAAATATTTTTTCCAAAAATCTTACTCCGCGCAATATATATGCTTATTGCTCAATTGTAATCAATCAGTACATTCATTTGTTAATCAACTCGTGAGAAATTTTATATCTGGCTAGTTCTCTATGATTCAAAGTTGTACTAAATTCAACAGATCCACCTTCCTTCATTTCGTAACTTTGTTCCGTTCTCATTGAGAGAGAGAATAGCAAAGCTTCGAATGTTTATCACGTCGTTTCTGTAACTTGAATATTGTTTTTGCTAGATAGTGACGATACAAGCCTCGTATCGGAGAAATTGAATAAGTGGCGTGTAAAAAGGTCTTTCTCAAAGCTGAGAAAGATAATTTGAGCAGGAGTTGGTCGTCTTAGTTATATTTGATAATCGAGGCTTATGGTGAATGTTGCATTTTCAAGTACAAATTTGTTATGAATCCATCAAGGCTGTAGAAGTTTTTGTTTCAGAAAGTATCTATCTGGAATCATATCAATCAGTTTCATTGAGAATGTGTAAACTTATTAGTCTCCATGAATCAGTTTATTCAAATTCTTGATACGATACATCTCTAGTGGCACAGTAGAAATTTCATGATTTTTTTGAGCCCGTCGTTGGAATTTCAACGCTATGATAAGACCATACCGATGACGCCGTTGAGATCGAAAGCTCGATTATGGAGAGAAAAAATGTCCGATACGGAGCCTCTCTTACGTATATCACTATTTTTTTGGTGCGCAAACATCCTCTCATATAACCATTCAAAAGGAAAGTGTGCGAGTATGATCTTACAGGACATCATCATGCATCTGCAAAGTTCAATTCAAATTTATTGAAGTTGATTAACTACTTAATTGAGCAGTGATAGTGAGCTTCATCAAGGATTGAGCTTTGCAGGTCAGAGCTTTGGATATCTTGACGTGTCGAAAAATCGTCAAACTCTGAGATTTTTATCAAAGATCAACAAAAAATTGGTTGTATCCAAAACCTTTTATCAATTAATTTTCAGCTATAATGCAATTGGTATCTGCTTTTTTTCATGAAAAACGAATATACTTTGCGGTCGTGAATTCTATCTATGTTGAAGTATATTCACATGCAATCAAACAGGTCTATGCAAGCTGAAGAGAAGGAAATTTTTGACACGAGTATTGAACAACGTTTGGTAATTGTGGTAATCTTACTTTGAAGAAATATTCGAGATAGATGAGGTAAAGCGTCGTTCATAATACTATAAGCACTGCATATTTTTTCAAATTGCTGAGCTATCAACTTCGTACTGGAGATATGATTTATAACGTTTTTCGGCTTGCTGTGACCTTTTTGGAACTCTTTACGAATCTGCCACCAGCTTGTCGATTTTTGTAAAATTGATGGATCAATTCACCAATCCTTTATTCAATTCTTCATGAATGCATCATATACTTGAATAATGAATTCAGTTGATACATCTCTTCCGACCCACGCCTAAATATTTTTTTGATACTATGCGCGTAAAGTGTTGGCGAAAAGTTACTTTGCGGGTGAATGTAACGTGCGGAGCGCAAAGTCGAGCAAATTCTTTTTCGTGCACAATTTTCAGTGCGCAAAGTTTGAGATTGCGAGCAAAGTAGTCATGATCGTACGCAAAATTCACTGATTTCGTGCGCAAACTTGAAATCGTGTCAAAAAAATTCCACCTCGAGTGTCTTCCGATTTCAGTGTTCACTACGTTATTTGATCAATTGACGGCCCGTCACAGGATCAATACGATGCAATATATCAAAAATATGGTTGATGCTGACCATCTCCAAAGGATATTGTTTTTGCATCTTTTGGCCTTTTTCTACTTAGACAGTGAAAATGATGCCAAAAACGATTGGCTCAATTTACTCCGATGTATCTTGACTCGATCTCATCTTTATTTCAACATCAAGATACTTTTTGCAGAATTACAGAATTCAATTTTTAACCTATTTCACGAGCATGCAATTGATCATAGAGAGTTCTGCGTGGTCGATTTTGTAGTTCATATCAAACCATCAAACACTTTCAAATCTATTTTCTGTAATCTCCGTCCCGCGCATTATACCAGAGAGACACGAGTCAGAAAAACTACCTTTTCCCCAATTTTCCAGCCAAGGTACGAACGTCTGCCGATTCTGGAGAGATTGTTGGATCGCTATGAGACCAATGACATCTTCAAGCCCACGAAAAAACTTTCAAGATCCAATTTTGAACGTCACTCAGAGTGGTGCTGGTTTCGAGATCTAACTGATCTAGTGAGTATGTTTTTTTCTCAAAAAATCACACGTTAATCCAAAAATCATAAGAAACAGCCCATTTCGGGGTATCTGGCCCTCATTTCTGCAAGGATTTCATTCAACATCGATATAGCCATAAAAGATTAAGGCCACCGACCTTGAACTGGGAGATTAATCATCATTTTTGGATTATCAAGGGGATGTTAAAAATCATTTTTTTTCAAAATCACCAGAAAAAATTTTGTCCATTAAATTGGACATTATGAGTGAATGGGTTAACTAAAAAAAAATGTAGATCATCGGTCTAAGGTTTTCTCTACCAATCAGTCACATTTTTTGTGAGTGTCAAAGATCAGAACTTTTGATCCCCGCAATAAAGTTATCAACATGCCACTTTCGGTGTGTGTTAAAACAACGAGAAGCAAAAAAACCGCGAACGATCAATGAATAATGAAGTCGATGTCAGATATTGACGTTGTTTTTACCAACATCTTTATGAGTTTTTGAACTCCTATTTTAGAATTTTGTAACACTGATAGAGATAGCGCTATTATCTTTCTCCCGTACTATCTGGGTTCCATTTCTCTGAAAATGTATCAAAAAGTTTGAAAATTCAGCATTGTTATGATAAGGTGTGTACATACAACCAAGGGAAGAAAGTAGTCGAACTCTATTCCATTGATTGATTATTCGAAAAACTATGAAGGACTAGTAAGAAGCATTGATGCAACCTCAACATACATATGTTGGGGTTGCATCAACGCTGTACCCTTCAAGAATTTTTTTGCTCCACGTGTAAATCGAAACCGTTGATAAATATTTTCTGGAATAGATCAGTGCAGTCAGTTGAATATAGAATATAGGTAGGTCTCGTTTTTCGTCCATCGACATACTTGCAAACGAATAAGAAACGAGACTGTAAAAACGGAATGGAGCTCAAAATCGATTCATTCATCTTTGAAGATGATACAAGAATAAAGTTCTAGTGTACCGTATAATACATACATCTTAAGTCAATCAAACAATCAATTACATTTCTTGATGCAAAATGGTTCTGGGTAACAACGTCGGAGGTGGCCATAATTGATCAGGCCCGATGTTGAAATTTTAATGCTATGGGAGCATCGGGCTTGTTAATTGGCGAAGATATGACATCGAGTTTCCCACCTATCCATGTGAATCTCAAGTGTCGACACAACTGAAAATTCAAATTGGGGCAGTGATAAAAATATCTATCATGGTCGTTCCTGAAAAATTGCGAATAATGAGAAGAAAAGTAAACATTTACTCTGAGAAGCAAAATCTGCATGTGTTGCTCGGCTAATCTGCGAGCGATGCAGGAACGAGGTCCGTGGCCAAAGGGAAGAACCAGATATGGATGAATTGTCGATTTTTCGTTTTTACTATTTTCGCGCAACCATCGCTCTGGAATGAAACTGTTTGGATTATCAAAGTATTCGGGCAGCCTACAGGATACTTGATTCTGCGTTACAACATTTGTCTGGAAGAAAAAGTCAGTTGCGTTAAATTATATATGACTATTATTCGAATTATAGTATTGCGCCAATATAAATTTAAACTCACACCCTTAGGAACTCGATAGCCACTGAGCGCGACGTCGACTTGCAAAATTCGCCCGATTCCCACTGCAACAGGGTTCAGTCTCAGAGTCTCTTTTATCACGGCTTTTGTATACACAGCCTCCTTCAAGATTTCGGCAGTTACTTCACCATCTTGGGGTACAAGTTTCACTGCCTCATGGTGCAGTTTCTCTTGCGTTTCAGGATTCTTTGCTAAATGATGAAGTGCAAATGCTGAAGTGTAAGACGTCTAGTAGAAAAAATAATCAATGTATTGAACACATCAATAGAACAGATTCACAAAACTCAAAAATAATACCGTGTCTATGCCAGCCAAAAGCATGTCACAACCCATTACATTACATCTTTAAAATCCAAAGCTGGATTGCTTAGATAAATTTCGAGTAAGGAATTTTTCTCATGCAAATCACTGCTTTCCATTCTTTCAATTTTTTTCGATATCATCTGGTGAGAAAATCTACAAATAATTGGTTCATGATCATTTCTTCTACGGTTCGATGAAAATTACGGCATGGTAGAAGGATTTCTTCCACGACACGCATAGCTTATAATGAGTAAGTTTTTTAACTTACTGCTCCATGCATAACTGAGCTCTACAGAGCTTTCGATATTTGGGCGTATCAAAAAATCTCCAGAGCCGTGGTCCATTATCCAAACTCAGGAGTACATCATTTGTATCCAAGGCAGCATCTATTAATTTTGAGCTCATGGAACCAGACCTTAATTCTTCCTCAGAAAAACAGTCTATTTTAAAATCGAATGCAACGAGGCAGGTCACTGCAATATATTAAGAGAGCAATTGATTCGACGAGTCTTGAAACAATGATCAAAGGATTTTCGTTTTTACTTACGTTGGAAGAAAATTCGAGACAGATAAGGTAAGGTATCTGCCGTTACACGTGTTTTGCATATCTCAACGAATCGACGGGCCATTTCATCCGTATCTGATACATAGTTGACCACATTCTGTGGCTTGCTCAAATCTTTTTGAAACTCCTTGCGAATTCTCCACCAGTCCGGCCCGTTCCTGTGAGCCAAGTGACTATTATCGTTCACCATTTCATTCTCTCAAAATATCATTCATGACCCTTAGCATCATCTTCAGATTTTTTTTCCATGGCTAGTTTTACTATCAATACTATTTCAAATACTCAAAATTTCATTCAGCAAAAACTGAATGAATGAATTAGTCTCATTAGACTAGGCGAAACTACCGCCATCGTTTGCAAAAATAGGTGAGTGGAATTTTTTTGTGGGATCCTCTCCGGAAGACCCTCCTGATCATAGAGACGTATGGACCCAAGCCGAATTCCGATGCAACATTGTTTAAACCGAAATTGTTTAAACAATTGACAAAAATCACTTATTTCGCCCTGAAAGTAATTTTATAAGGTAATTTGGGATATTTTGGATCGAAAAGTATTCTTGTCATTTTTCTCTAGGAGCCATCATTTCCGAGCTATAAGCGTTTCAAAGTTGAAAAAACGCGAATTTTGCGATTTTGAACGTTAAATAAAGGTAACAACAAAGCGAGAAATCGATGTTCTCAAGGTCGGGATCCATCCACTAGGGTGTCATCTACAGGTTCCAATAGCAAAAGTCCATGGTCCCGACTCAGAACCTTCTGTTTTTCGGAAGTTTTCAACGCACTGTTTTCAATGAGTCTCAGATTGACTATATATATCGACCCGCGATGTATATAGTCATACTGGCGCCTGTGGAAACAGTGCTTTGAAAACTTCCGGAAAACGGAAGGTTCTGAGCCGGGACCATGGACTTTTGCTATTGGAACCTGTAGATGACACCCTAGTGGATAGATCCCGACCTTGAGAACATCGATTTCTGGCTTTGTTGTTACCTTTATTTAACGTTCAAAATCGCAAAATTCGCGTTTTTTCAACTTTGAAACGCTTATAGCTCGGAAATGATGGCTCCTAGAGAAAAATGACAAGAATACTTTTCGATCCAAAATATCCCAAATTACCTTATAAAATTACTTTCAGGGCGAAATAAGTGATTTTTGTCAATTGTTTAAACAATTTCGGTTTAAACAATGTTGCATCGGAATTCGGCTTGGGTCCATACGTCTCTATGATCAGGAGGGTCTTCCGGAGAGGATCCCACAAAAAAATTCCACTCACCTATTTTTGCAAACGATGGCGGTAGTTTCGCCTAGTCTACATTCATCGTGGTTGAGAAATGATATGCAAAAACAAATCAGAGTAAATCGATTTCTTACGTGGGTATGAGGCCCCCAGTGTTGTACAAATTTCGCCGATCAAGACGATACTTGAGTAAGGCTTTGTGGCTACGTCTCTCGGGCCATCGGCCCAGATCTGCCTTGAACACCTCGGCAATATCCTCCGGTCGAAATACCCAAACAATAGGCTCACCAGGTACGATTTCTTCGCGCACCAGTGGTCCAAATTTTGCATACTTGGCTGCCCTATTTTTGTGCAATTTTTTCAGGTTGTACTCACCTTAAGAAATTTACATTATCATCGCTCTTTGTTTTTTCATGAGTTGTGTTTAATTGAATGATCATTCTTGATTTATATTTTAGATAACAATTGGCATGGTATTAAGAATAAATTCTGAATATTTTTCTCTGAGTATCGTATATCATGTACTATTTCATGAACGCATAATTATTAGAGCGGTCCGAAAAATGGAAATATTTGAAAATACGCCTGGAGTCACATTTTTTGCCATCTCACACGTGTATAAAGAAATAGTACATTACGCGACAAGAGCCGAAAGTGACCCATCGCGGCCCGGGTAGGTTGCCGCACGAGCCGGCAGGCGAGTGCGGCATACCCGCGGCCGCGATGGGTTATTTTCGGCCCGAGATGCGTACACTATTTTTCGGTGACACTTGTATCGAAATTCTATGCTTTCCGACGCGATGTCGGGGCAAAATGCCGCTCCGCCGTACAGGTTAGAAAACGTCGGAGCATGCAATGTAGTGGCCCGAGGGCGCAGCCCGACCCGAGGGCTACTGCGCATGCTCACTCGTTTTCTAGCCTGGGCGGCATTGCGGCATTTTCTGCCCCGGGATCGGGGCGGAAACCATAGGCTTTCGATGCCAGTGTGCCGAAAACATTTTTTGGGATTTCTAAAAAGAGACTTTAGAGGGGAGCAAAAGCCCTGGAGTTTTTTAAAAAATTGTTGGTTCTGCGGGGACTTTGGACTGACCTAAAAGATTTCTCCAATTGAATTCATTTTGAAAGTCAGGAAGTTCGATAATGGATTGTAGTGATCCACCTTTATAAGGTAAATATTTCGATAAAATCAGATTCCAAATCACAGCTCGTTTGAGAGCTCCTTGATTTTCTGAATCATTTTGACGAGCCTTAGTAATTTTCAATATCCGATTAAGCTAATTATTAAATACTCTATGTAAGTAATGCGTGTTCTGGGTGAACCAGTTCGAATTGAAATACACTACGTTCAGAGATGAAGAAAATTCCAACGAGATTGCAAGGCCGAGAATCGGTTTTGATGATAAGGTCTCACATAAAGAATTCAAAGGTTTTTTCCATGAACTTCAAGCATGGGTTATCAATTTTTTTTCAACACCAGTAAAAAATATCGTATCGACTACTCTTTTACGTATATTTTTCTCCAGAACAACCGATGCAACGTGCGTAAAGCTCTCATTGTCCGTGAAAAACAGTGAGAAATAAATAACACTTTAATTGGTGCAAAAGAATCGCTTCTAGTGCGTAGAGTAAATCAACAAGAATGATCCTAGTCTAATACATCGTAAACACACTTCCAGTCGAATTTTCTGATCGAGAAGAAGCCAATTCTGAGTATGTCATTGTTCTTGGATCGCCATATAGAGTGAGATCGGCATGCTCCAATATAATTGATTGGAGAAAACGGTAATTTAATTTTTTAGATGGGGTGGGTACAAATTTTCACGGGGGTTTGAAAGTCAGAACTATCAATAGCTACAAACACAATCAATTTTTCATATTTTATTGAAAACTTACAAATCTCAGCTATGAAATACAAGAAAATATGTCATTTATGAAAGAACAATGCAATTATTCTGATGTCATGCTCCAAAGACAAGTATCAGAACATTCAGGTATTATATTTCTTTCCATAACTGTTTGTAATCATCTAACACGTGTGTTGTGAGGATGATTTTTTGGAGTTTCATTTCGGTCATAAACTAAACTTTTGTATTTCGATAAACACGTCTGAATGGGGGTGAAACCTTTTCTGGCCTATTGTTTATATCCTTGGAAGAGTGAATCGCCACGAAAGATTGTTAATAAGAATACTTTTTAAACCAATATGATTCGATCAAAATTTGAAAATCATAACTTATCAATTTTCCAACTTATCAACTAAGTGAATAATCAATCACTAAGCAACTAAAAAAAATTGAAAATCGACATTATTACGTATACTATTGAGGTAGTATTGACAAGCAGTTGGTTATAAAACCATATACCAATGATTCTTGTTTATGGATTTATATGGTTGTCAATGACCACAAAATGTTAGATTCTGCTCATCGACTCTACAAAAATATATTACAAAATGAGATTGATTTTTCAAAGTTGTTCTCCATTTCAAGCAGTTACATTTCAATAGTGTGAAACTAATTTAGAGACAGCTATGTAAGAAAATAGTCGAAGCTATATATATTTTAGCAAGACCTCATTTAGAGAAGGATGCAATACTCATTTTGGCATAAAGTATTCAAAATTTGTACACACTTGAAGTGCAATTTAAGAGTGTACCACTCACATCAAGGCATCAATTACTTTGGCAAGAAGTGAAGAGGATAATTGAGTCATGATTTCTCTCAGTTTCTCATTTTTCTTGAGAGTTTCTGAATTAGATTTCATAAAACTTACGACAGGCTCTAATAAATTGTTTGGTACACATAGATCAACAATTGTGAGAACGTCATTAAGGTTGTCGGCGTTGAGGTTTTGAGCTATTGCTACTTCGCAGGCATCTTGAAGCACCTGGATTCCATACTTGTTTGCAGCAAGCAATAGTTCAACATCCAGTTTTTTGTTGCTCTCAACTTTACCAGCATAAATGAATCTCAGAATTTCACTCATTACTTCAGGCTCTACATCAGGTATGTCTAATATCTTCTTGTTCTTTTCTTGCATATCATGTTCAAACATTGCGGAAAAAACTGGGCTTCTGAGTGACAGGATGTCCTTATGAACATGGAATTCTTTATCTCCCACTACAAGAGTCAAATCATAATATTTTCCATTTGTAAGAAGACTTTCAAAATTGTCAAAATCTAATAGACGTTGTTCGGGTCCTATGATGGTGTCTACGGATGCAACAGAAATTGGGCCACAAATTTTAGTCCCATCATCGAAGTAAATTTTGATAAGCACAGGCAAATTTCCATTCACTGCATACTCCCCTAAATCGATTCTTCCAAGAGAAAACTTTGTTGAATAATCCATGAAAGAGGCTTCTTTTGGTGGTTTGAATTCAACAATTTTTCCTTTGTTGTCGAGTAGGTTTACTTGCCACTTGAACGACTTATTTTTTTCACTGGTACAATCACTCGTATTCGAGTGTAAATGAAACAATACCTCATCTGATAACGAGTATAGCTCTAGACTCCAAGAATATTGCACATTTTGATGGAAAGATACAAAAGTTGGAGATCTGATGATACGCTCTGATGATGCTAGGAATCGATTCTTAGTAAAATCTTTAATGGTCCAAGTGTATTGGCGCTCCGTGACGTTAATTTTCGTCTCGCCGCGATTACGATCCATCACTGAATTGCTTCAACTCAACAGCTTCTGATGATGACTGCGGAGAGACACAAAATCAAAGTTTACACTCATTATGCGTTCATTGTATAGAGAACATCATTAGTTTGTATTTAGATCCAAGGAATTCATGGAACATACCTGTAGTAGAGATATATTAGAGATATGTAGTTGCTAGATATACGCGATTTCACGATCGTATAATACTTATGCAAGTTTCAAATCAAACCGTCAATTTCTGGTCAATCTGGGATCTGCAAATTTTCTTTGCTGATGCAGAGTCGTTGGAGATGGTTGGAGTGTTGGAGATTGTTCCTATCTCGTCCCGACTTTCCCGAGGCGCTCGAGCGAGGCGGCGGCGCGAGCGTGCGCAGTTAAGGGTGTGTCCACAAATGAAGCGCATGAGCCGTGAGCCGGCGTACGCCGAGCGTGCGCTGGCGCACGGCTCATGCGCTTCTCACCAAATTTGAGCCGACTTGAGCGTTTTCCACGTTACCAGCTGATTCAAAATAGAACTAGAGTTTAGCTATGAAATAAAAAACGATTGACGATCTCGTCGCAAACCAATGCAGAAAACATACAAGCGGGCTCAAATTTGGTGAGCAGCGCATAAGCCGTGCGCCAGCGCACCACGCCGGCTCACGGCTCATGCGCTTCATTTGTGGACACACCGGCTATTGGATCTTACCGCGCGTCGCCTTTGCGGCGGCCCACGCCCAGCTAGCATCGCATGTTCCATGGAACGTCTTTTATTTGCCACAACTGCGACGTCCGGGGAACATTGGCTTGAGACAACCCCAGAACGTCTCTGGAACGTTCCGTGGTTGGACGTCGCTGAGCGACGTTCTAGTTACGTTACAAGGACATCGCATTTGAGATGTCCTTTATAAGATCCGATGAGTAACGTAAAAGTAACATCCATCTTGCACCAAATTTAGGACGTTCCCGGCTGGAACGTTCTACGAACGTCTCAAGACATCGAATTCGCGACAAGGAATTCCTAACCTCAAAATGGATGTTCCATTCCTCACCTCAATCATGCCGCAAATGGGACATCTAATTTCATCGTCGAATGTTCTCAACTGAGACGTTCTCAGAACATCGCATTTGGAACCAAAATCCTAACCTCAAAAAATCGATGTTCCACTCCTCACCTTAATCATGTCGCAAATGCGACATCCAAATTTTGATCCACCGTGGACGTTCCAACGACATCCACCCACAACCCAAAATTTGAATGTTCCATCTGAGACGTTCTCGGAACATCGCACTTGGGACCGGAACCTAACCTCAAAAAATCGAGGTTCCATTCCTCACCTCAATCATGCCGCAGATGGAACATCCGAATTCATCATCGGATGTTCTCAACTGAGACGTTCTCAGAACATCACATTTGGAACAAAATCCTAACCTCAATAAATCGATGTTCCATTCCTTATCTTTATCATGTCGCAAATGCGACATCCAAGTTTATCATTAAATGTTCTCATTTTAAAAGTTCTTTGAACATCGAATTTAGAACATCTGCAGATGCATGGATCTGTGTGAATAATCATTAAAATTAACATCGGATTTATCTGATAATTCCTATCAAAATAATCCAACGTTCATTGTATCGTAAACTTGATTTCCTTCCATTTTTTTAATTTATAGAATTGTGTTTGTTCCAAGGTACGATCGATGAATAATCACTGCGTGTATCGAAAAATTGACCCGACAACCGAGGTTCATAATTTCGAAATTCTGTTTTGAAACCTCATGCCATTTATGAAGTGATAAGAAAAAGCCTCGCGGTCGAGTTTTGATGTCTAGCATTTTAATTCTCACGGTGCAGACTTGAAATATTCGATTTAGATTTGTGCATTGAATGCGAACAGTTGAGCTTGTTTATGAGTTTGAAAGCATTGATCGGTAATTCAACTCTTCAGAATCCAAAGAATTGCATACCCCTGCTGCCCTAAGCATTAATTCTTTTCCATTTACAGACTCTTTCTTCTTCTCAATTTCAATTGTGGATTCCATTATTTATTTGGCTAATTGACAAAATACATTAGAGTCCAGAATTCAATATCATCTCAAAAATTTGAATTTCAATCTCAATTCTATTTGTTAAATCGTCGAGGACGAATGGAGTCAATTAATAAACCAATTCCAAATCACAAAAACGTGCGTTTGGTTGAGTACATGTTTTAAGCCACCGTGCGCAAATACTTGGATAGCCTAGTGTACAGCGATGCAGATTGATAATCCGAAGGTCCCAGGTTCGAATCCCGCAGGTAACACGTGAAAAATATTATCATCTCATATAATAAGTTTTCAACCAATTTCGATTTTTCAATTAATCCCATCATCAATTACCAATATCGAACAATTCCCACATGTCTCGGTGATGGGTTAATCAATTTTTTTTTCAATTAATTCAATGTTCATATCCGGAACATTCGCAAAAGTTTGTTCCGGGGACGTCGCTGAGAATTTCCAAAAATGACCCCACGAACGTCCAGGAACGTCCGATGGGAACGTTCCTGGGCTGGAAATAGGACGTCACCTGAACGTTCCCTGAACGTCGTGGGAACGTCGTAGGAACGTTCATAATTTGTTCCAAATATGTCGCATGCGACGTCCCGGGACGTTCCAGGGACATGAAAATGCTAGCTGGGCGAACGCGCCGGTGCACTCGGGGTGCCGCGTCGGAAGAGCGAGATTGTCAACAAACTCAAATTCTCGGGCGCTCGCCCGAGATGAGGGCAAAGGTACCCTGGCACCGAAATTGTGAGCTGTGGAAAATCCAAAAAGACAGATTGACGCACCGAAAATTCTACTTCCCGAATCCGCAGCCGGAAAAACTCTACCTTTTTTCATTTTCTTTGAATTATCAAAAAACTAGCTCATTTCACCCATTCTGGTGCGCCTTAACCCTTGATCGTAGCGACACACTCTTGGTCTCAAAAAATTCTACTCGGCCCAACAAAAATTCTACCACCTCGGTTTTTCACAATTTTCTATTGGATTTTCCGTGATCAGTTGAAATATTTTCCAATCCCAAGCCCGGGTGTGAACGTGCTACATTAGGCCACGTTCACACCAGCAAGATACGCCACACCGCGGTAAATGTATCAGCGGAGCGCAGTTGACCACGAGTCAAAGCCTAATTACTGCTAATCACGGAAAACCCAATAGAAAATTTGGAAAAACCGAGGTGGTAGAATTTTTGTTGGGCCGAATAGAATTCTTTGAGACCAAGAGTGTGTCGCTACGATCAAGGGTTAAGGCGCACCAGAACGGGTGAAATGAGCTAGTTTTTTGATAATTCAAAGAAAATGAAAAAAGGTAGCGTTTTTCCGGCTGCGGATTTGGGAAGTAGAATTTTCCGTGCATCGATCTGTCTTTTGGGATTTTCCACAGCTCACAATTTCGGTGCCAGGGTACCTTTGCCCGAGATGAGCCGGCTACGGCAGCTTGTATGTGACAGGGTGCGGGATGGCGCTGGCACGGGCCAGAACTGACGTTCTCCGCGGCCGCCAGCGCGCAAGCGTGCTAAAGGCTGTTTTCCACTATTTTTTCTTTATATCGAAAAAAATACAGCTTGTAGCATGAAACTCGTCGTCTGCTCTGCTCTAAGTGAGCATGAGGGAGAATTATGAATGTGGATGTGTAGACTCTCATAATAATTATCAATAATTATTCTGCAGACCAGCAGCTGTTCAATTGTCTCGATTTCTTGCCTTGAGAATTAGTTTCGCTTGGTTGAATTATTTTAGATTATGGACCGTTCGTAGATACTCAAGTTTCTTTATCCAACTACTGGTATGCCCTACCGTATTGTCCCTTGCGTTGTCGGCTTACTTTAGCCTCCTGAATATTCAGGTAACTCGGCCAATTATCGAGCTAATTTCAATATCTAAAAACTGATCTGAGCTAAATCTTTTTTAAACAACACTTGCGAGACAAACTGCCTTCAAATTACGAGACAGGAGACCTTGAAAATTTCGGATGTAGCTTATACGCAAACCTGCCGTCTTTCCTCGAGTACTCATTCGGTCCGATCAGTTAAGACAGTAATAATTTTTCAACTTTAAGGCAAGAATTTCGGAAGGGTTTTAAAGTTTACCGAACAAATGCATGCATTTGTAATGCATCGGTTCGTTCCCACCTCGTCATGATTTTTTCATTCGCAAATTGTCACTGTGGCATTAATGAGAAGCACCTTGTTGGCGCGGCCCTGTTAGATTTCTGTGCACTCATGAACGAAAATTCAGTTTCTCTTGAAATTGAAAAGTAAGATCCAGGGGCGTCAAAACAGGTATGGAGGTTGATGCGAATTTGTCCACCAGTTGACCCGGTAAGCCACTATGAGTTCAAACTGACACGATTTATAATACGATGCAAAAAATGATTGCGGAATCCGCTCTCGTTACCTGCCGATGATCCAAAAATTGCAAATCATGAAAATCTTCCTCTGTTATTCGCATCCAACCAACAACCATTTAAATTTTCATTGTCAATATTTATTGTCAAATTACATCGCTCATCAATAAAACTAAAATTCTCAAGCACAAAAATTAAAGGCTCAACATCTACAAAATATTTTTTTTTCTTATCATTTCTATCTAGTTATTCTCGATATTCACTCGCAAATTCCGGATTTTACAGTTGATGTTATAAATATATCCCAAGTCGATTGTATCAAAATTTAAAATAGATCAGCGGAAGTGCGCGCAAGTTTCCGAATGGCCTAGAAATGAAGATAAAAATCATTATCACAGCAAAGTGGGAATAATCCAAAATCCGTATAAACCAATTTCTTCAAAATGATGACAAAGTACGTGGAAACAATGTAGAACAATCAATCTCACGATGCTTATTGGATGCCAGAGCTTTAAAGCTCCAAATTTGGCAATCTTTATTTGAAAATAATCTTTAATTCTTGGTATTTGGTTTGATATTCAAAAGAGAAATCTCAATATGTGAAGTTGAGGATTGACTGAGTGCATCACTAAATGACTAGAAGCAGCTCCTGAGAATTTCATACATATTATTATAAATGTTCTCGAGATCTGGGAAAGGATAGCCAAACAGAAATGAGAAAAACAATTCTTGTTACAAATGTTCCGAAGGTCATCACAAATAGGTGGATATAATATGGCTCAAAGAGAACTGGGCTCATACCGCGAGGATGTTGAACAACGTCAAATAATCTCAAAGAGTGTCCACGAATTTTTTAGTGACATAAAAAGGAAAATGAAAAAATTTATTTGAGAACAATGAAACGACAATCAAAATCCCGATTTAATCAATCTCTTGAATATAATCGAGGATTATTTGGGAAAGAGTATTTTAAAATCCAGATTGAAAGTCTTGTCGATTCGAAGCTTTGCCCGAGCCGAGCTTGTGATGGCGAGCGAAATTACGAATTCTCAATACTGCATGTGTTCACTTACCATCACACTGTGAATTTTACCATCACACTGTGAATTATTATGATATTCAATTAATGATCGTGACGTTAACGGAGATTGGTTCATCAGAAGAGTCAAGGCCAACATAGGCCAGGTGATGGACTGAATCCGTTCTGCAGTTTGTTGCATCAAATCGATTCGTAGCGATGTGCTCATTTACGTTTCAAAAATCGTATCATTCATCGAAATGTGTCTAAATCACACAAACAGAAACAGAATATGATTTTCTATGTTATGCATTCCACCAGCAAGCACAAGTTTGCACCAACTTGGTTAGGTACAGAAATTCTAAAAAGTGATTTATATACTTTTTGTATAAAATAATATTTAAAAAAATCCTTATTCCGAAATTGTGTTCCAAAAAAACTCAATATTCCTGTATTTTTTATAATTACTCGATGACTATGCGCATTGCATTCAACGCTGTGTGGCTTCCGTGTAGCTCGTACCGACACGCAAATAGATTTTAAAAAACTCCAATTCTCCTCATAAGAACTCTTCCTCCACGGTTTCGTGATCTGATGATTTATTTTGCTGCAATTCATACAATAATATATCTCACTGAGAGTCCACATCACCAGGTGTACTACGTTGCGTGATCCGTGTGGTGATCTGGACTCCAAGTGTGATGAATTATTATATGAATTGTAAAACAACAAATTATCGGATCTCAAAACTGTAAAGGAGGAGTTTTTATTAGGAGAATTGGAATTTTTTAAATCTACTTGCGTGTAGCTACGAGCTGCAGGGAAGCCACACAGTGTTGAAAGCAATGCGCATAGTTATCGATTAATTATATAAAATACAGGAATAAGGAGTTTTTTTGGAACGGGTTTTAGGAAAAAGATGTTTTTTTTTTCATCGAAATCACTCTTTAGAACTTCTATACCTGACAAAGTTGGTGCCAACTGAGACTTGCTATCCGACTCCATGACGTGGTTTATCCAGCTCTGCAATAAGAGGTACTTCTATAATGGGGAATACTCATTGGAACGAATCCAGAAATGCTCAAGGGTATTTTGAAATTACGGGGAGGCTGCGGCAAAATCGTGAAACCGCGATTCTGATGAAGAAATGAGTAACAACTTCATTCTTGTAGGTACGTTGTAGAGCGCATGAAATTATATTTACAAATTTTTGAAAAAAATTCAAGCCAGTCAAAGATTACGCAGCCCATATCAAGTGAGGCAATTATTTGATCAAAGTTTCAATAGTGAAAGACTGGGCATCTGATGAAAGGTAACCATGTCCTAAAATCAACTTGATGACTGCTGACTATATCAAGGTATAATTATAATTGGTTCAGTTTTTCCAAAATCTATCTATCTTTGGAAGGAAAAAAATCGAACGAAGTATGTGCAGTGGCAGTTTGTCTCGCGAGTGTTGTTTAAAAAAGATTTAGCTCAGACCAGTTCTTAGATATTGAAATTAGCTCGATAATTGGCCGAGGTACCTGAATATTGAGGAGGCTAAGGTAAGCCGACAACGCAAGGGACAATACGGTAGGGCATACCTGTAGTTGCGTAAAGAAACTTGAGTATCTACGAACGGTCCATAATCTAAAATAATTCAACCAAGCGAAACTAATTCTCAAGGCAAGAAATCGAGACAATTGAACAGCTGCTGGTCTGCAGAATAATTATTGATAATTATTATGAGAGTCTACACATCCACATTCATAATTCTCCCTCATGCTCACTTAGAGCAGAGCAGACGACGAGTTTCATGCTACAAGCTGTATTTTTTTCGATATAAAGAAAAAATAGTGGAAAACAGCCTTTAGCACGCTTGCGCGCTGGCGGCCGCGGAGAACGTCAGTTCTGGCCCGTGCCAGCGCCATCCCGCACCCTGTCACATACAAGCTGCCGTAGCCGGCGCGTTTGCCCCTGAAAAATCGACGCAACGCCCGCGTTCGAACCATGAGAGAAGAAAAAGGCAAGCAGTCCCTCGCCACTATGGTCGGCAGTGTGACATGACTCGATGAAATGATCTGAAATTTTACACACACATAGTTGAAGAACATTGCTTCGTTGTAGTGGAAGATTTGGGATGAAAAACAATTCCAAAAGAATTAGAAAAATCATAAAACTTTCCGACGTTTTTGCGGATTTCGATGCCGAGATGAGCGCCGCCAGCATGATTTTCGAGATGCGAGGAAGTTTTTCAGTTTTGACCCACTATAAAACTCAAAGCGAGAAAGTTGTTCGAAAGGGTCTAAAGGATGTTAATCTTCAAGATTCAGACCAAATGATGCAATAGGGAAAAAGTTCTAAGAGTTTTATTGAGATTATTGTTTAGCACCGCGTCGTTTACTCGACGGCCGCAAGTAGATTTATATACAAAAGGTACTCTAACTTTTTTCTTATCGCATCATTTGATCTGAATCTTGAAGAATAACATCCTTTAGACCCTTTCGAACAACTTTCTCGCTTTGAGTTTTATAGTGGGTCAAAACTGAAAAACTTCCTCGCATCTCGAAAATCATGCTGGCGGCGCTCATCTCGGCATCGAAACCCGCAAAAACGTCGGGAAATTTTATGATTTTTCTAATTCTTTTGGAATTGTTTTTCATCCCAAATCTTCCACTACATCGAAGCAATGTTCTTCAACTATGCGTGTGTAAAATTTCAGATCATTTCATCGAGTCATATCACAGTGCCGACCATAGTGGCGAGGCACGGCTTGCCTTTTTCTTTTCTCATGGTTCGAACGCGGGCGTTGCGTCGATTTTTCAGGGGCAAACGTACCGAAGCTTGTAGGGGCCGCTGTTCGCGGTTCTGCGGGCAAGGCAGATCGCGCCCCGCATCGATGCGATTTTCGGGTCCCGCGCCTCGCGTGCGAGCTGCGGTAAAAAATCCCGCACATGTTGCGCGGAGAGTTCTATTTCGTTGAAAAATTCCTGAAATCGTCTGAAAATAGTATCGGGCAGGTCTACACGCACCATTTTTATGTGATCTGAAGTAACTTGGATGTATATGTTGCAGAGACTCAGATAATTAGCGTTCAAGAGCGATATAGACGATCTCGTAGCAGACGGACGTTTTTTTCTTGTGGTCGAGCCTTTTTCAATTTCTTTGCTTTCAGAATATTGGATCAGTCAGTGACATACATTTTACATGCACACATATAAACTAACTTATTGTAGGTGATAATATTATAAAATACAAATTTTAAAAATTTCACCATCTCAAAAAATCATGATGCATGGGATCGAAGGATGCATTTTTGTTTAAGGATCACACACTCTCATATTTTTGGCTCTGTCTGCTTTTTCTCTATGGAAGTTTCTAACTGACAAGTTCCCAACTCAACACCGTGTCCTTGATGTGCTTGTAGACTCATCAGATGAGTGAATCCTATCACGTTGAAATAAAAAACCAATGAAGTTCACACATGAACTCGATTCTTGACGAAAAGGTCACACTCTATTTCCAGATTCCTGGTTCACTATCGGAATACCATGGACAAGATGACATCATACAGGTTTTGGAGTTGCTGGCTTCTCTCAATATCTAAGAAGATGCAATCCATGGGCTATGGTATGGTGTTTTCCATCACCTGGAGTACATATACGTTATTCAACCCCAAACTCATGTGGAGCATTCACAGTCCCAAATATATACAGCAAGAGGGACCGATTAGCTAATATCCAGAATTTCAATACCAAGACAGGTATATTCCTTGATTGATAATTCTAAGTGCTCAGATATACGGTATTGCTTTCATGTAACTTTGAACTAATCTCCTTCATGAGTGTTTTTCAGCTCTTGAATTGAGATCATCTTACATACAGCCAAGGTGGAACGTTCCCTGGGAATTCAACCGTAGAATGTCTGTAATTTCAGGTCTGGTCAGTTCTAAAACTATCATTGAAAGTATGCTCTAGATCACCACACCAGTCTGTACTGATTTAGTGAACTTGTGTTGGTTCCTTGGCGCAATTGTTGCCATACTCACTCCGCAAACTTGGATTCTAAAAATATATAATGGCAATAGCAATCTGCTATAAGAGATAATACTTCACTCAATCATTCATGTCAATTTCCAGTCTATTGACCTTGTCAAAAACTAGCTTTTGAACTCCCCAAAGAGCTATGTGATCTTCTGCTATAGTTCAGATAGGTCAGTTTATGGTTACAGTTTACAGAGTAGGTATGGCAACAATCATGCCAAGCAATCAATGCAAGTTTGCAAAATCAGTACAGACTGGTGTGGTGATCTAGAGCATACTTTCAATGACAGTTTTAGAACTGACCAGACCTGAAATTACTGACATTCTACGGGTGAATTCCCAGGGAACGTTCCACCTTGGCTGTATGTAAGATGATCTCAATTCAAGAGCTGAAAAACACTCATGAAGGAGATTAGTTCAAAGTTACATGAAAGCAATACCGTATATCTGAGCACTTAGAATTATCAATCAAGGAATATACCTGTCTTGGTATTGAAATTCTGGATATTAGCTAATCGGTCCCTCTTGCTGTATATATTTGGGACTGTGAATGCTCCACATGAGTTTGGGGTTGAATAACGTATATGTACTCCAGGTGATGGAAAACACCATACCATAGCCCATGGATTGCATCTTCTTAGATATTGAGAGAAGCCAGCAACTCCAAAACCTGTATGATGTCATCTTGTCCATGGTATTCCGATAGTGAACCAGGAATCTGGAAATAGAGTGTGACCTTTTCGTCAAGAATCGAGTTCATGTGTGAACTTCATTGGCTTTTTATTTCAACGTGATAGGATTCACTCATCTGATGAGTCTACAAGCACATCAAGGACACGGTGTTGAGTTGGGAACTTGTCAGTTAGAAACTTTCATAGAAAAAAAGCAGACAGAGCCAAAAATATGAGAGTGTGTGATCCTTGAAAAAAAATGCATCCTTCGATCCCATGCATCATGATTTTTTGAGATGGTGAAATTTTTAAAATTTGTATTTGATAATATTATCACCTACAATAAGTTAGTTTATATGTGTGCATGTAAAATGTATGTCACTGACTGATCCAATATTCTGAAAGCAAAGAAATTGAAAAAGGCTCGACCACAAGAAAAAAACGTCCGTCTGCTACGAGATCGTCTATATCGCTCTTGAACGCTAATTATCTGAGTCTCTGCAACAAATACATCCAAGTTACTCAGATCACATAAAAACGGTGCGTGTAGACCTGCCCGATACTATTTTCAGACGATTTCAGGAATTTTTCAACGAAATAGAACTCTCCGCGCAACATGTGCGGGATTTTTTACCGCAGCTCGCACGCGAGGTGCGGGACCCGAAAATCGCATCGATGCGGGGCGCGATCTGCCTTGCCCGCAGAACCGCGAACAGCGGCCCCTACAAGCTTCGGTACAAACGCGCCGGCTCATCTCAGGCGAGCGCCCGAGAATTTGAGTTTGTTGACAATCTCGTTCTTCCGACGCGGCGCCCCGACTGCACCGGCGCGTTCTTCTTTGCGTGCACGGGTTTTGTTACCGATAATTGTAGACGTTGAAAACGAATAAACAGTATGTGCAAATGATCATTATTCACGTATTTTTTCACGTAGAATCCGATTAGAAGAACGGTTTTTTCATAAATATAATATAATGTCGAAATTTTATGATTTTTCGCAAAGAATACGGAACAAATTGGTCTCGTTATAAAATTTATAACTAGAGATGGCTTGATATCATTGCCTAGATTATATTCGGAGACGAAAAAGCGTCATGAAAATATTCCGTAACAATTCATTTCCGAAAACAAACGTCACTGTGTACATTCGGGAGGATGACTGGTTGTCATAATTCCCTATGATTAATATTTTTATGAATAAGCAATTATGATCATTACTTCGTATCTTTCGTTAGCCGAGCGGTAGAGGCTCCGGCTTCTACCCGATAGGTTCGGGTTCGATTCCCACAGAATCCTTTTTTTTTCCGATACACTTCCGATTGCAGGTGAATTTTATTTTCTGAATGCGAAAAAAATTTGCACTGAGATGGTCAATGTGTTCCTCGATGATCAAATCGGAATAGGCGTCATGAAACTGAATGACTGGTGCGAACCACAAAAATTGAGATAAAATATGCTTGCTTGGAAGCCTGGATTGGATCAACATTTGCATCCTGGTTTAAGTATGAACTTTTTATAAACTTTCCGCTTTGCAAATGTATTGTAAATGTCGTTGATAAGACGTACATGTAGTAAAATCAAACAAAATATTGGAATTCAAAAAATTATGCATAGATGATCGTGATGAAACTAACTTTTCTTCCGTCCGACGCGAAATCCAATACGATTCTCATAATAATTGTCAAATTTCCATCAACCAAACACTTTGCTAACTTATTTCTGGAAATATTTGTCAACGGTGGTTTTCCAAACGATGGACAAGGTTCATTTGGTTTCGAATCCACGAGTTCTCTTGAAATTTTTATGTAGGGTGGGTTTTTGAACGTAGATTGACCACCTAATTTCAAATTCACAAACTCGCCATTTTTATCAAGTAAATCCATGATCAAATGAACTTCTTCAGTTTGGAAACGATAAGTGTGATAGGCTCTCATGAGCATAGCAAAACCTCCTACATCACTCAATGGATAAAACTCAATAATCCAACGACAATCATGACCTTCATAATGAGTAATAAAATCGGGAGACATAATGACCTTCATTCTATTTATTTTCAGGACTTTTGCGCAATTCCGTTTGACCCATCTGTATTCGTATTCCGTCAGATTGATTTTTGTTTCACCACTAAATTTACTGATGGCATGCCTTGAAGATAATAATTCTTTCAGTTCAGGTTGCTTTCCGGCCATGGTATTATCGTAACTTGGGCTCTACTACTCCTATAAAAGGTGTACAGATATGGTCAAAATACGCAAGGCCATTGCTTTTCTCGTTCGTATTCATAATTAGAGATCGAAATCAGACGTACCAGAAAAATTGAAGATATTCTTGATCCGAGATGATGAATGAAACTATAACCCATGGCCTGACTGAAAATAATGCGTCAGTGGTCATGGATTCTGAACAAACACTTGATCACAATATGAGAATTATTTTAATATTGGAGCTCATTGAGCAGCAAACAGCCCTGGTATTTTTTCGATGCCAGTCCATCAGTCTTGTAAGCGACTGTATGGATTATTCATCACGACTGAGATGGTGGGAGACAGTAAGACTGGTATAAAATACCTACTATACTTGCCTGCATACATTTATGGTATGTTATCACATGATTTCTTTGACTGAGTTCGGTCCGCGAGCTTTATTTTTGCAAGTTTCGCTGGTAAGAACTGTATCAAGTTACATCAATGCATTCGTGAACAATGCAAGTTCAGCTTCTAACAAAGCAACACGGTGCTCTAGTAGAAATGAGTTTAACCCAAAGGTGCTTGCCCTTCAGAATTTCTTTTTTACGCTTAAAATACATGATACATGTGACATTTTCCTGCAACAACGAAAACCGTAACCGCTCCTGTTTCCGAAAAAAGTCCATTTTAAGATTCTTCTATGAAAAAATGAATTTTTACGAGATAGACATTCGTCTCAAGGAAACAGCGGTCGTAGAATTTCATCCACCCTCAATCTTTTCACATGAAAGACCTCATAGATCCATCAAATACCACTTCTAGAATTGAATTCATCGGGAAATGCGTCATGAGGTGATTTTGGAGGGAAAATAAGTTAGTCCACCACGATGATGAGAAATGGCCACACTCTACATCGGTATAAGGACCAAAACACTATAAATGGAATGGAAATTGATAATTTATGAATAAATAGGGCTTCTTATTATAAATAATAATAAGAATAGATAGGCTCATACACTAAGTGCGTGCATGTGCTTGTCGCACACGCACACATGTATGCCCTCCGCTCGATTTTTTTTCTGTCTCGTCAAAAGTCCAAAGTTATTCGATTCCTTCTAAATCTAATTCGTACCATATCAAAGTAGACTGGTTCCTCTACAACATGAGCCAGGTCGCTTCGCAAAAGAATGAAAATTGTGAAAATGGCAGTGCACCAAACATCGCTATGTCGACGGCTCCATTTAAACGAATTTTAACCGCGCCGAGCGCTTTTCGCGCTCTTTCCGACTGGGGTTTTCATTTCCCAGGAAACTCGTGGGGACCTTTTTTGAGGGAAATTCCACGATCTACAACTTTGATCCGATGAAGCTTTCCCGGGAAATGCATATAACTCGAGATATTTGCCGAAAACCTCAATTTTGCACACAAATTTGTTAATAACAAAAAAGTTACCAAAATTCGGAAAAGCGACCTCGAAAAATTGACTCAGCGCATCAAAACACGTAGGAAAACGTGAAGATTTTCCGGGGGAAATGAAGTGGCCACGGGAGCATCGGTGGGCGCCCAGACTATACATTGTTACTCGATCTGGTTGACGTATATCAAGAACGACGAGTTGATCCATTTTGGAATTGAAATTGTTCTGCTGTAGAGAACTCCTGTAGATTCCTCATACCTGCTATTTTGGTCCAATTCTGATGGGAATGATGCAAGAATCAACATGTTGAATGTGACTTTTGACTCAGATTATTCCCAAATTAGTTGGGTTTACCGGAAGGAATTACAGAATTCGATTTCAACAACTTTAAGAGATCTTCCAGGGTGTATCCTCAAAAATGTCAATACGGCGTAACAGTTGAAGCACAGTCCAGAAATGATCGAAAAAAATGATACCTTGCGTTGAATATTCCGTTCTCCCAATCCTTTTTCTAGGACAAGCTGTTTTTTTATGAGCTTATGGTCATTATCCATTCTATTTATAGTCTTTTGGTCTCTATGTCACATGCAGGGACGTAGAGTGTGGCCCCTTTCCTTCATCCCAGCGGACTAACTTATCTTCCCTTCAAAATCACCTCATGATGTATTTCCCTACGAATTCAATTCAAGAAGTGGTATTTGATGGATCTATGAGGTTTTTCATGTGAGAAGATTGAGGGTGGATGAAATTATATGACCCCTGTTCCCTTGAGACGAAGGTCGATCACGTAAAAATTCATTCATTCATAGAAAAATCTTAAAATGGACTCTTTTCGGAAACAGGAGCGGTTACGATCTTCGGTGTTGCGGGAAAATCTCACATTTATGTGTCTTTTGACTGTGTATAAAATGTCACCTTTGGGTTAAACTAATTTCTAGAGCACCGTGGCAAATTGAAGCTCTGTTCTTGCTTTCTGGGAGTCCTGGATGGCGCTGTGATCGCCCTATGAATGCGATCGGAGGTTATGAATCAATTTTTTGCCTCATAGTACACTATCGGTCAAAAATCTCAATACACCTGGAATTAAACTGTTGAACTTCAGAGCTGGATACCTCAGAGACTATTGGTCGTAGAGAGCTCTGCGTGGTCGCATTTTGTATCTCATATCAAGCACTTTCAAATCTATTTTCTGTATTACCCGTCCCGCGTATTATACCAAAGACACACGAGTCAGAAAAACTACTTTTTCCACAATTTTTTAGACAAGGTACGAACGCCTGCCGATTCTGGAGAGATTGTTGGATCGCTATGAGACCAATGACATCTTCAAGCCCATGAAAAAGCCTTCAAGATCCATTTTTGAACGTCACTCAGAATGGTTCTGGTGCCGAGATCTAACTGATTCAGTAGTGAGGGCGTTTTTCTTTCAAAAAATTCCACGATAATCCAAAAATGATGAGAAACAGTCTACTTTCGGGCATCTGGCACTCATTTCTGCAAGAGATTGACTCATCATCGGGATAGCCATCGAAAATGAAGGCTACCGACCTTGAACTGGGCTGTTTATTATCATTTTTGGATTATCAAGGGGATGTTAAAAATCTTTTTTTTTTTTTTTCAAAATTACCAGAAAAAGTTTTGTCCATTAAATTGGACATTGTGAGTGAATGGGTTAACTCAAAAAAAATATAGATCATCGGTCTAAGGTTCTCTCGTCCAATTAGTCACATTTTATGTGAGTGTCAAAGATCAGAGCTTTTGATCCACGCGATAAAGTTACCAACATGCCACTTTCAGTGTGTGTTAAAACAACGAGAAGCAAAAAAACCACGAAGGATCAATGAATAATTAAGTCGATGTCAGATATTGACGTTGTTTTTACAAACATCTTTATGAGTTTTTGAACTCCTATTTAAGAACTTTGTAATACTGATAGAGATAGCTCTATTATCTCTCTCCCGTACTATCTGGGTTCAATTTCTCTGAAAATTCATCAAAAAGTTTGAAAATTCAGGATTGTTATGATAAGGTGCGTACATACAACCAAGGGGAGAAAGTAGTCGAATTCCATTGCATTGTTTGATTATTCGAAAAACTATGAAGGACTAGTAAGAAGCATTGATGCAACCTCAACATACATATGTTGGGGTTGCATCAACGCTGTACCCTTCAAGAATTTTTTTGCTCCACGTGTAAATCGAAACCGTTGATAAATATTATCTGCAATAGATCAGTGCAGTCAGTTGAATATCGAATAGGTAGGTCTTATTTTCCATCCATCGACATACTTGCAAACGAATAAGAAACGAGGCTGTAAACTGTAAAAACGGAGTGGAGCTCAAAATCAATTCATTCATGTTTCAAGATGATACAAGAATAAAGTTCTAGTGTATCGTATTATACAAACATCTTAAGTCAATCAAACAATCAATTACATTTCTTGATGCAAAATGGTTCTGGGTAATAACGTCGGAGGTGGCCACGATTGATTAGGCCCGATGTTGAAATTTTAATGCTATGGGAGCATCGGGTTTATTAATCGGCGAAGATATGACATCAAGTTTCTCACCTATCCATGTGAATCTCAAGTGTCGACACATCTGAAAATTCAAATTGGCGCAGTTATAAAATGGTCGTTCCTGAAAAATTGCGCATAATGAGAAGAAAAGTGAACGTTTACTCTGAGAAGCAAAATTTGCATGTGTTGCTCGGCTAATCTGCGAGCGATGCAGGAACGAGGTCCGTGGCCAAAAGGGAGAACCAGATATGGATGAATCGCCGATTTTTCGTTTTTACTATTTTCGCGCAACCATCGTTCTGGAATGAAACTGTTTGGATTATCAAAGTATTCGGGCAGCCTACAGGATACTTGATTCTGCGTTACAACATTTGTCTGAAAAAAAAGTCAGTTACGTTAAATTATATATGACTATTATTCAAATTATAGTATTGCGCCAACGTAAATTTAAACTTACACCCTTAGGAACTCGATAGCCATTGAGCGCGACGTCGACTTGCAGAATTCGTCCGATCCCCACTGCAACAGGATTCAGTCTCAGAGTCTCTTTTATCACAGCTTTTGTATACACAGCCTCCTTCAAGATTTCGGCAGTTACTTCACCATCTTGGGATACAAGTTTCACTGCCTCACGGTGCAGTTTCTCTTGCGTTTCAGGATTCTTTGCTAAATGATGAAGTGCAAATGCTGAAGTGTAAGACGTCTAGTAGAAAAAATAATCAATGTATTGAACACATCAATAGAACAGATTCACAAAACTCAAAAATAATACCGTGTCTATGCCAGCCAAAAGCATGTCACAACCCATGCCGATTACATCTTTAAAATCCAAAGCTGGATTGCTTAGATAAATTTCGAGTAAGGAATTTTTCTCATGCAAATCACTGCTTTCCATTCTTTCAATTTTTTTCGATATCATCTGGTGAGAAAATCTACAAATAATTGGTTCATGATTATTTCTTCTACGGTTCGATGAAAATTACGGCATGGTAGAAGGATTTCTTCCACGGCACGCATAGCTTATAATGAGTAAGTTTTTTAACTTACTGCTCCATGCATAACTGAGCTCTACAGAGCTTTCGATATTTGGGCGTATCAAAAAATCTCCAGAGCCGTGGTCCATTATCCAAACTTAGGAGTACATCATTTGTATCCAAGGCAGCATCTATTAATTTTGAGCTCATGGAACCAGGCCTTAATTCTTCCTCAGAAAAACAGTCTATTTTAAAATCGAATGCAACGAGGCAGGTCACTGCAATATATTAAGAAAGCAATTGATTCGACGAGTCTTGAAACAATGATCAAAGGATTTTCGTTTTTACTTACGTTGAAAGAAAATTCGAGATAGATAAGGTAAGGTATCTGCCATTACACGTGTTTTGCATATCTCAACGAATCGACGGGCCATTTCATCCGTATCTGATACATAGTTGACCACATTCTGTGGCTTGCTCAAATCTTTTTGAAACTCCTTGCGAATTCTCCACCAGTCCGGCCCGTTCCTGTGAGCCAAGTGACTATTATCGTTCACCATTTCATTCTCTCAAAATATCATTCATGACTTTTAGCATCATCTTTAGATTTTTTTCCATGGCTAGTTTTACTGTCAATACTATTTCAAATACTCAAAATTTTATTCAGCAAAAACTGAATGAATGAATTAGTCTCATTCATCGTGGTTGAGAAATGATATGCAAAAACAAATCAGAGTAAATCGATTTCTTACGTGGGTATGAGGCCCCCAGTGTTGTACAAATTTCGCCGATCAAGACGATACTTGAGTAAGGCTTTGTGGCTGCGTCTCTCGGGCCATCGGCCCAGATCTGCCTTGAACACCTCGGCAATATCCTCCGGTCGAAATACCCAAACAATAGGCTCACCAGGTACGATTTCTTCGCGCACCAGTGGTCCATATTTTGCATACTTGGCTGCCCCATTTTTGTGTAATTTTTTCAGGTTGTACTCACCTTAAAAAATTTACATCATCATCGTTTTTCGTTTTTTCATGAGTTGCGTTCAATTGAATGATCCTTCCTGATTTATATTTTCGATAATAATTGGCATGGTATTAAGAATAAATTCTGAATATTTTTCTGAGTATCGTAAATCATGTACTATTTCATGAACGCATAATTATTAGAGCGGTCCGAAAAATGGAAATATTTGAAAATACGCCTGGAGTCACATTTTTTGCCATCCCACACGTGTACAAAGAAAACATTTTTTGGGATTTCTAAAAAGAGACTTTAGAGGGGAGCAAAAGCCCTGGAGTTTTTCAAAAAATTGTTGGTTCTGCGGGGACTTTGGACTGACCTAAAAGATTTCCCCAATTGAATTTATTTTGAAAGTCAGGAAGTTCGATAATGGATTGTAGTGATCCACCTTTATAAGGTAAATATTTCGATAAAATCAGATTCCAAATCACAGCTCGTTTGAGAGCTCCTTGATTTTCTCTATGTAAGTAATGCGTGTTCTGTGTGAACCAGTTCGAATTGAAATACACTACGTTCAGAGATGAAGAAAATTCCAACGTGATTGCAAGGCCGAGAATCGTTTTTTATGATAAGGTCTCACATAAAGAATTCAAAGGTTTTTTCCATGAACTTCAAGCATGGGTTATCAATTTTTTTTCAACACCAGTAAAAAATATTGTATCGACTACTCTGTTACGTATATTTTTCTCCAGAACAACCGATGCAACGTGCGTAAAGCTCTCATTGTCCGTGAAAAACAGTGAGAAATAAATAACACTTTAATTGGTGCAAAAGAATCGCTTCTAGTGCGTAGAGTAAATCAATTAGAATGATCCTAGTCTAATACATCGTAAACACACTTCCAGTCGAATTTTCTGATCGAGAAGAAGCCAATTCTGAGTATGTCATTTTTCTTGGATCGCCATATAGAGTGAGATCGGCATGCTCCAATATAATTGATTGAAGAAAACGGTAATTTAATTTTTTAGATGGGGTGGGTACAAATTTTCACGGGGGTTTGAAAGTCAGAACTATCAATAGCTACAAACACAATCAATTTTTCATATTTTATTGAAAACTTACAAATCTCAGCTATGAAATACAAGAAAATATGTCATTTATGAAAGAACAATGCAATTATTCTGATGTCATGCTCCAAAGACAAGTATCAGAACATTCAGGTATTATATTTCTTTCCATAACTGTTTGTAATCATCTAACACGTGTATTGTGAGGATGATTTTTTGGAGTTTCATTTCGGTCATAAACAAAACTTTTGTATTTCGATAAACACGTCTGAGTGAGGGTGAAACCTTTTCTGGCTTATTGTTTATATCCTTGGAAGAGTGAATCACCACGATAGATTGTTAATAAGAATACTTTTTAAACCAATATGATTCGATCAAAATTTGAAAATCATAACTTATCAATTAAGTAAATTTCTTCATGAATCTAATGCAAAAACCACTAGATTTCGAATCTAATCAAGGCTTCGAAAGCTCTGTGTATCTTTCACGAAAGATTTTTTCGTATAGCTATTTTAGTAATTATACATATAATTTTCAAAGCAGGACGATGCAATTCTATGGAATGATTGGAAGTTGTTCATCAAAAACGAAAATCTGAGTTTTGGAAGGAAGTCTTTGGTGTATGAAGTTGTTATCAAAGTAAAATTTGTACTCATACTCAAAATAATGCGTCAATAATTTTCGCAATCAAAGGCGAAGATGATTGCTCCAATATCTTGCTCAAAATTCCTTCACTTTTTAAGATTTCTGAATTCATTTTCATGAACTCTATCACTTTATTCAATAGTTTATTTGGAACAAAGAGATCGACAACTCCGAGGACATCTGCTAAATTATCCATGTTAAGATTATGAATTAAAGCTATCTCGCAAGCATCTTTGAGTTTCGTAATGTCATACTTATTAGCCGCAAGGAATAGATTAGCGTTAAGCTTGTCAATACTCTCAATTTTCCCAGTATAGATGAATGTAAGCAAGTCTTTCATGACCACAGGCTCAATATCGGGTATATCTATCCCATTTTCATTATTTTCGCGCATGCCATGTTCGAACATAGCAGAAAAAACTGGGCTCTTGGCAGAGAGTATGTTTTTGTGGACGTGAAATTTTTCGTTTTTGACATTGAGAGTAAAATCAGAAAATCGTCCAGTTTCCAAAATGTTTTCAAAATCGCTAGATTCAGATAAACGAAACTCTCTCAGTACACTGTTCAAATTTTCGGTTTCATCATCTATTTGGATCGGGCCTTGAATATCGTCTATATTCTCCCGACAAATCTTTATCACAATCGTCAAGTTCTCACCTTCTAAACATTTCTCTAAGTCTTCTTTCGCAATTTTCACAAGTGGGGGTTTTTTAAAAGTACGCCTTCCATTTAAATCTAAATCCACAAATTTACCATTTTTATCGAATAGATCTATCAATACATGTATTTCGTCTTGAACGTTGGGAGGGATATGATCATGGATCTTCATTTCAATAACATGGCCAAATCCAGCGTCAATCAATGGATGTAAGCACATACACCAATGATAATCAAAATCTTCACACGAAGTGACGTATGTAGGGGATGCGATTGCCTTTTTTCTGGTTGTGCGTAGAACCTTTGCACAATCTCTTATGATCCATGTGTATTCGTACACCGTTAGATTGATTTTGGTTTCACCACTAAATTTACTGGGATAGCTTGAAAGTCTTGCTACTGGTTCAAGTTGCATGCTGGCCATAGAAGAGTTTCTAGAAGTGAATACAAGCGTTTAGAATATGTCAGAAAAAAACCCTATGAATCTGGCCCACTGGACTTATGTATCACTGTGTGAAAAATGTGTAAGAAGAAGAACTGCAACAAATTACATTAATGTTGTCTCCAACCACTCGCTGGTTGCCAAATTCTGCCACTGGCTGATAATTGTCCAATTTAAAATCCAACCAGTCTTGGAATTTTCAACAATCTGTTCGACTTTGCAACCAGTGATTGAAAAATTTAGTAGAAACTTAGCAAATTGTTTACATTTTCATGATAGAAAGGTACAAAAGTAGTGGAATGTATGTCGGACCAGAGCAAATAGCCCTAATCAAATCAAGCCTCTAAACATGGATTTCAAGTTTGTTCAGCCTGATTACACCAGGATTTTTTTCCAGGGACAAAAATGTCTAAAGATCAGATCCTTTTTGAGATTTTCATGATTCGACTCAGGCAAAAATGGCGAAGAGCAACTTTCTCGAGTCGGGTAAGTATCCTCAAGTGCAGGCGAGGAAAATTTCTCCATCAGTTCTAAGTAACAAAGAAAATTTCAGATCTAAGCCCCTTGTGGGCTCCGACACACTTGCCTCAAAACGGTCTCGCTGTAGTTTTGAGAGTTTTCAAAGCATCCAAACTTCCTTAAGCCACTCGATCTCGACGTGTACGTGTATCCTACAGAAGTTTTCAAGTAGATTGAATCTGTCATCAAGACTTGCCTCAATTGCAATGATTACTGCATGATTTTCACTCAAAAAATTCATTCTTTCGTGGTAGTTCTATGTTTGAGAGATGATTCGTCCCAATAGTTCCTGGCGGAAGTTAGTTTACAATATATGATTAGAGATAAACATTTTTATTGGGATCACATATGCCCACAAAAAAAATGATCAGAAAAGTTGAAGGTCATTTCTGATGTACTTCGCCCTGCTGAACACGAATCCGAACTCAGAACAAGAGCTTCCCTTGACCGTTTTCGAGTTATGGCCATGTTTATGAGTTACAAAAGTACTGAGGTACGAGTTTTTGCGTTTCAGTGGCAAATTTTGAATTTTAGAAGCAAAGTTGATGACGGAATCATCTTTATCATCAAATTTTACGCCGAAAAAAAATTCTTTCAAAATTTTTGTACCCCCTAAAAAGCTAGAAAAACCCATAGATGAGCTTAAATTCCCTAGGTGGGGGATTTTTATCCTACATCAAAATGGTGACCAGGTAGGTCAAAACTAAGGGCGCTATCATATTTTGCGTCAAATTTTACATCAAATACGTATTTTTTGGGAATTTTCAGCGATGCTGGGGAGCTGAAAGAAAACGCGAGAGAAAGATTACACATTCCAGGCTTCGGATCAGCGTACTAATGCTGGGTGATTTTCATAGTGATTTTTGCTCTAACTCTCATCTCTGGCTCTTAGCAGCGCTGAAAATGTCCAAAAAATACGTTTTTGACGCAAAACTTGACGCAAAATCCGATCCCACCGTTTTGACCTCCCTCGTCACCAATTTTGTGTAGGATAAGATTACCCTGCTTGGGAATTGAAGCCCAGTTAAGGATTTTTGTAGCTTTCTAGGAGATACAAACATCTTGATAAATATAATTTCGACGTAAAATTTGATGATAGAAACGATCCCGTCATCAGTTTTGCTCCAAAAAGTCGCAATTTGCAGCATTTTTGTAATTCATAAATATGGCCACAACTCGAAAACGGACAGGCAAAGGTGTTGTTCTGAGTTCGAGTTCGTGTTCAGCAGCTCAAAATACGTCAAAAATGACTTCAACCTTTTCTGCTCAGGAAATTTTTTTTATTTTGTGGTCCTGTGTTATTTAAGTCAACCCACAGAAACCGAGACCATGTAAAAACGGATGGATATTTTGTTTCTTGATTTGATTCACTTCTTTGGAAGTTCCGATTAGGAGCAGTGCACGCATAATTCAATAAAATATTCAAGAACGTCACTTATTACTCCGGTAATCTAGAGCATCATGATGAGATTTCTCACAGTTTTCGTTAATTATGAATATTATAGGCGAGCATTCTTGGTCAAAAGAGCGGTATTTATACCACTGAAAAACCCCGTAGACTCAAACCTGATTAAAAACTAAGGGAACGTAGAATAGTGGTCGTACAAGAACGAGTCATTTTTACCAATCTAAAAATTCGTCCGAACGGTTTTCTGAAAGTGGTCTGGAAACTTGGAGACGCTCGAGAGACCTACCCATACAAAATATCTAGGCATGGCCTGAAACAAGATGATGGAACGTTATCGGTATGGTAAGTAATTTCAGATATCATCAGCTTTTTGCCAAGTATGGAATTTCTATATAGAATGTAAGTTGTAGCCTGAAAGCTTAGATGTTCCAGACTTCATTGCTCATCAAAATTGACGGAGAAACTCTTTCTCGTTCATGTAGTGGACCCAAGTATGCTTTCGCGACTCAAAAAATCCTCTGAAGTTTTGTACCTGGTAACGTAGTCCCTTTTCAATTGACACGTCGGTATCCTCATTCGATTTACAAAAGATCCGAATTTTGAAAGTTCTTCACGTTTTGTGGAAAATTTAGACGGATAATAATACAGCCAAAAAAAATGCGAAATTCAAATTTGTATTTACATGCTCTAGTGTATCGCTTTTTTAACAGGTTCGCTACGACGGGTCCCGCCGGTCGGACCCGTCGCACACAAAAAAGGAACTGTGATTTTCGGCGTCGCAGCAAACGTGTTAAATGCTCTAGCGTGATTGTTTTTTTGGGTACAAGCCGAGTACAAGCTGTATGAAGTCTCGGGCTAGATCTGTAAGTGATCAAAATGTTCGCCAAGTTTTAAATTTTCATCAAGTTGCCCCTTCAAAATGAAACCGCCTTCAAAGATTCTGTCTGATTACTAGGGTTTTTAACAAAATCCATTTCGAATTCCGTTGAGTCCTATTTGATGACTCATTTCATAACGAAATCCCACACTAAAAATCATAATCACCATATTATGACGATTATGATTTTTTGAGTGGGAAATCGTTATGGAATTGGTCATTGGATAGACATAAACGAAATTCAACGAAATTGAAAATGGATTTCGTTAAAAACCCTGCTGATTACACTGCGCAACAAAATTTTGGGTCTGAAATAATGCATGGACCGGACAATGATTTTCTTGTGTATTTTTCAACGATGAAACCGAATTCGAGCTCAGATTTGCGCCTACACGTCAGAACTTTTTTTTTAATGGAAACAAACTGATTCTCTAATAAACAGCGTTTTTTCGTGTTTTCCGCTAATTTTGTAAACTGAAGGTCTCTTAGCCAGGGAGTACAGATGGATCGAAATGCATATCAAAATGTGTTCTACTACGTATTTTGATCCGCTGAACACGGTCCTGGTGTTTTTAGAGCACTATATTGCAACCTCAAAGCCGTATGAGCTTATGAGTCCACCTGGTATTATTGGAAAAAAGTCTAATTTTGCAATAAATCTTCGAAAAATCATAAAACAGTCTAGAATGGACCAAATCAGACGTTCAACCTCGCGTTTTCTTCGTTTTGTAACATACTTTGGGGGAAAAATTTGTCCAACAGCCGTAGAAGCACCGGTTTGACATCAGGAATTTTTCTTTTAAACACATATTTTTGTCATAACTTTTGCGGTGCTGGAATCACGAAGAAAAAATTTTCCTCTTGCACGGGGTACCCAAACATGGTTTTCCGACGCGAAATGGCCAGTTAAATACGATCTCGTGGCTTTTTGGGATACCGTGTCAGAAATTTGGTCTAGGTCAAGAAAACTCCTCAAAAAACCAGGTTATGTTGTGGCTAGAAGAAAATTCTGACGTGTTAGCTCTGAATGAACCACGAGATTGTGTTTAAACGGTCATTTCGCGTCGGAAAACCATGTTTGGGTACCCCGCGCAAGAGGAGAATTTTTTCTTCGTGATTCCAGCACAGCAAAAGTTATGACAAAAATAGGTGTTTAAAAGAAAAGTTCCTGATGTCAAACCGGTGCTGTTACGGCTGTTGGACAAATATTTCCCTCTAAGTATGTTACAAAACGAAGAAAACGCGAGGTTGAACGTCTGATTTGGTCCATTCTAGACTGTTTTATAATTTGTCGAAGATTTATTGCAGAATTAGACTTTTTTTCCAAATATCAGGTGGACTCATAAGCTCATACGGCTTTGAGGTTGCAATATAGTGCTCTGAAAACACCAGGACCGTGTTCAGCAGGTCAAAATACGTAGGAAAACACATTTCGATATGCATTTCGATCCATCTGTACTCCCTGGGTACGAGACGTCCAGTTTACGAAATTAGCGGAAAACGTGGAAAAACGCTGTTCTTCAGAGAAACAGTTTGTTTCAATTAAAAAAAAAAAAAAAATCCTGACGTATAGGCGCAAATCTGAACTCGGATTCCGTTTCAGAGTCGAAAAATATACAAGAAAATCATTGTCCGGTCCATGCATTATTTCAGACCCAAAATTTTGTTACACTTACACATCACAGGAATGCTCATAAGAAGTGTTAGTCATGGGTATTTCCACGGTTTTCAGCTGCTATTAGAGGAACGTAAGTATGGGGTCAAAGTGATACATGAATCCTGATCACCTCCGAGCAAGTTGTCCCCATGTACAAGCTGACAAATACAAGGGGGTGCCCACAGATGATGCATATGCAGAGTACACGCGCGTATGCACTGCTCACTTGCATATGTGCAATTCTATCGAATTTGATACGGAACTCGTTGAGTTCTGTTTTGAATCAGCCAGTAAAGAGGATAACCCACGAACCAGAGATTCTGTATCCGATACGTTGCATATGTGCATGTGAGCCGGGCATATGCGCGTGTGCACTGCATATGCATCATTAGTGGACACACCCCAAGTCACCCCAAGTGGAGAATTGGGCGAGGTGGAGGAGGCATAGCAGACGACGCCACGCTTGGCTCTTTTCAGTTACAGTACAGCAAATACAGCACTTATTTAGCAATGTGAGGCATTTTTCGACATTTTCACGCTATCAATCGGGGTTTTTCGATAATTTCTAGTTGTTGGTTACAACTGAGGCTACAATTTCCATCAGTCTGCATGCCTCAAGCAGTCTATCCAGCAGATAGACTACATCAAGAATTCCATCAGAACTACATCAAGAGTTATAATCTCAAAAGGGCAACAAATGACTTCGATGAGTATTTTGAGTACTTACAGATCCACCTTGACCAAGTGTTATCTAAATTTTGCGGGCCAAGTTCACTGGGGTATGCAAAGCCAATCACAATCACCGTCTTATACACCAATAGTAAGAGACAAAGTGAGACATACCAGCAAACTTTTTTAAGGATATCCAAGTTGATGAATCAATCACCAAAAAACCACAAATTTCTCAACCGTGATGTGATCCAATATCTAGTGACAATATTGTCAGAGATGATTGACATTCAACGAATACACATTTGCAATAAGTATGAAAAGTAATGCACACTGAGCAGTAAATGAGCGTGTATAGCAGACAGAAACCCTTCTTCAAATGAAGAAGTGGGGAGGCCTCCCCGACAAGCGCCCGAGGGTGCTCACATGTTTTTCTGTATGGTAGTGAGCGGTTGTTGTTCTCTTGAGCAATTTCAGATTGAAAATAAAATGTTGGACATGTCAGCGTTGTTGACTTCCGCAGAAGAAAGCTATGGATGTCTAAAGTTGGTAGAGATATAGAATGTATGGGATTCCCATCAGTACATTCAAATAGAAAAGTGGCTAATACCCGACAAACCCTAGACTGAACCCTAGAATTATGAAATGGATCTTTTTCGAATTTTGAAAAAGTTATCGCTCATTGTTCCTGTGACAATTAGACCGTAGAAGAAATCAAGTCGTGAATTTTTTCTGAATTCTCATTCACCTACAAATTACTTCTTTACACATCAAAAGTTAATATTTGGTTAATAAGAAGGGTTGGGTCTTCCTGGCGAAGTCAAATTGACGATATTTTAGAAATAGAAGTAACTTGTACCGTCAATGGAATGACAAGGATCAACATGTATTCAACATCGATATTTTTCATGTGAAGTTTCATTCCAGATTTTAAAATCTGGAATAAAACGATACAAGACATTTATCGAGATCACATTCTACATGGATAAAATGAAAGCAAATTGAAAATGGTCGTACATGCTGGCTATAAATAAGGTAGGATTATGAAAATTTGTTGAGTAGAAATGAAGTAGGTGTACCCAACATCCCACCCCAATATTTTTCAACGCATTTCATTGCATTTTGAAGATTGTTTCAAGACCTTTCAAATGAGCTATAGTAAGTTCAATTTCGATCAACCAAACCGAGCTATCACAATTCTCCCAAAAAGCTATTTTTCGCGAGTTTGCGAAGAGGTGTACGCAACATGCTTCCATTGAGCCATTTCCTCAACAACTTTGGTCCATCTCAACATTTCTCAATGTTTCCTCAGCTCATTTTGAAGCTTGTTCCAAAACCTTCAAAATGAGCTAAAGTACTTCCGATTTTTTCTGACCGTGCCCGAGCTGTCTCCACTCTCCCAGTAAAAACGACGTAAATCGGCGGTAAAATGTATTGAATCGTTTTCACCGCCGTGCAATTACATTTGGAGCCTTTTGCCTGTCCAAATCACTTTTTCCGAACTATTTTGACGTGGTTACACATTTTGAGTGGTAAAAAAACTTGTAATGCACTCCTTTCGAGATGACCTCACGTAAGGCATGTTCGGTACACACCAATTTTGGCCTTTATTTTTTTAAACGGTCTCCGTATTTTCTTTATAAAATCGCTCCAAATCCAAGTTTTGCAACTCCAGAAAGCGGATTTCCAAGGCCTCGGAAAAAATAATCGAATGAGCTAAAGTACGTTAAGATTGGTCGAGCCAACAATTTTTGGCGCCGATTTTATTGAAAACAATTTCGTTTTCGTCATCGACTTCTTAGCTGTGCAAAAGAAAAGGATGATCAACTCGACTTAAATTTCCCAGGAGACACAGAAATCATTCGAGGTCCGGTCGGTCCAAATCATTTTTTTTCTCATATTCTATAAAATAACAAACGTTAAAAAATCTGCGGGAAGGTCAACTAGTGCTAATTCCTGAGATCGAGATAGGGGAGCTTGTTGGGTACACTCACCATACTTAACTAGTTTAATAAGGCAAGAAAAATTTTGGAAAATACCAAGCTTCTTCGAGGTTTACACGAACGCCTGTAGTCAGGCTACTTGATTTTCGCCACGTCAAAACTGGTAGTGGTTATCAAGGATGCATTCTCGAAATAAATCGCCGCATTCAAATCACCCAAAATACCAAAATGTATCAAATTTGAAACCATGCTCTTCTCGTGGGTACTATTTTTCCGATCCCCGGAGCAGAAGTATCCCAACAAAGAGTGAGCCCACCTGCATTCATGAGATTTATCAAATATGAAGCTGCATAATTCATGATTAACTCACCAATTATTGGTAAATATTTGTATAGAGTTCCGATGACAGGTAATCCTTTGGGTCCAGGTATCTCCTCGAAAGGCCTTAGTTCGGCAGCTAGACTGGAACATCTCCGCATCTCTCTCTCTCTCTCTCAAAAAAAAAAAAAAAAATACTTCACTTTCTTCGTCGTAAATATGATAATTAGACGCCTGCTCGACTGTCTTGGTGGAGGCTCGAACTAGATACTAGTGTGCCAACATTTCAGAGCCTGGAGAGATACGCATGCTTCGTTTAGGCGCTTCGGATCCGCAGAGAATTGAATTTCGAGGCTTGACGAGTCGTGTATTTTGCTGATACCGCTATCGTTGGTGCTTGAAGATTCTATTTGGTCGCTTGCTCATGTTGAATTTAATTTACGGTGGTTATCGACCAAGAAAACTTTGAATAGAATAAGAAGATTTTAAGATTGATGCGTGAATCATCGCGAGAAAAATGTTGGCAAAATTTGAACGGATGATAAGAGGAAGATAATGGTTTTTCAACTGTTAGAATGGTAGATAGAAATTTTGAATAACCGAATAGGCTCAACTTATAAAGTATTTTTCTTTGGATATATTCATTTTTTGAGCTTGTGAATTGGAAAAAAAAAAACATATAATACGATGATTGGGACCGAGAATCCATCATAAAGATAAAGCGGATAAAGTACAATACACATCCGCTACAGAGCTGCTAAATTCTTGGGAAAAACTTTTTTGCTCGCTCTTTTGTCAATCACGCTGATCCTTTCTACAGTAATCGGAATTCGCATTAACTCTTCAGAATGACATTATGTGCCTAATATTTTTATTTAGAGAATTTGAGTCAAAATAAACTTTTTCTTCATTTTGGATCAAAACTGCACAAGCTATTAGAAATCTGTCAAGCTCTATGTCCTCGGTCATAGGTTTTGACTTAATACAGACACGAAAAACCATGACATTTCGGAAAAAAATGAATAAAATGATAATGTCGTGAACTAATGTGTATCAGGGTGTCCCCTATTTCTTAAGTTTCTCTCATCTCTCGTGCCACCCTTCAAAACCTAATAATTTTGTGAGATTTCGCGATAAAAAAAGTTTTGGAGACCTAAGTGCTGTTAAAATGCTGCCACACCTGCAGTCTTCTTGTCTGAGTTATAGTCTTGAAACAAATTCTGTTTCAGTATCCATAATTTCTTGCGCAGGAAGGTGCTTCATCATCCTTGATAACTTTTTCAATCCACAGCCAGAACAATGTCCTTTGAAATAACTACTGTTGAAGTCAGTTTGATGGAGTACAACTAAAGCTATGGCTGTCTTTGAAAATTAGAAAACTCAAGGCACCAAATCCCCGAAACACGGTTCTCTTTAACGAGCCAAAAAACGCGATTTTCTAGTCGTTGAGATTTGAGGAGGCAAATATGTGTACTTGATATATTTTTCAACCTAGTAACAAAATCCGCGCTCAGTTTTGACTCTAATCATCAGGATTTCTCACAACTAGTAGACTCAAAAAACCACCAAAACAATAAACGCCCGATTTCATCCACTTTTATACTCTTCAGATGGATAATATGCGAATGAGTGGGCTGTCTCCGGTTCTGCTGCATCGAATTTAGTCCTTCGGGTGGTTATTTTGAAAAAAAATTGCACTTGCTGTTGATTGGGAACAGGTTCAAGGACATAGAAGAGAAAACATGGACAGGAAATGCGAATGTTTGACTTTAAATCCTTTTCAGTCAGTACAGTTCAAAGAATAAACGTTGCAGGTGGGGCAGCACTTAAATATCACCTAGGACCCCAAATTTTTTTTTCCGCAATATCTCACCAAATGATGAGGTTTTGGAGAATAGCATGTGCGATCGGTGAAACTTGGGAAATAACGGACACCGGACCCTAATGTGTATATCTCTTCATAGGGAATATTTCTTGACCTTTTCTTAATTTCATAATAGTATAATATAATATAGTGAAGTTTTTGACACATAATATCATTCGACATACAGTGAAATTTATTCACATTTTTGGATATTGAAGCGCTGGAATGCAAACAGTAGGCAGACCAATTACGATCATCTTCGCCTATAAAAAAAACACATTTCTCAACCAATCGTCGAGTATAAGTGCAGTCCAGGAGTTCTATCTTGATGATGGAAAAGAATGTATCACAAAATTTAGATCATCCTTAAATCAGCGAGGTGATGAATTATTTTGTGATTGCAGCCTGAAATATTCTACTGTCTGTGATCAAATTTGATAATTTCAAGTCCTTGATGGTCTTATTCGAAGACGAGGATGGTATTTAATGATGCAGAGACCATACTTTTCTACAGCTGATATTTCTGTAATGGAGATAGTGCTTATTAGCATCAGTTTCATCATAAATTATCTTTTAAAGTAAGACAATATATTGGCATACTTACTTTGACACTTCTCACGGTTAGGGAATGCGTCCTTTAAATCATTTTGCCCATCTTTCAAACTTTTCTGCAAAAAACAAAAAATAAGAATGATCATAGTTGAGTAATAAGAATACGAATTGCGCAGATTCACAATCACGTGAAATTTTTCTGGAGATTGACAAAGATTTTTAAAGTCAACTCACAAAAAATGGAAAACTCTTGCAAACAAACTTTATCATGCCCTCAGGTGTTTCTACCGATACATCAGAAGCATTTTGTGAAATACCTGTAACGAATTGGAGTTTTAATTTTAATTCTTGAATCATTAATGAGAGCTATATTAATTATTAAGGTGGTTATTGAGGAGCACAATCTAAAATAAAATGCAAAATTTGCAAAAATTGGTTGATAACAATTTTATCAAGAATCCAACCCGATTGTTTGAGTTTTTTGGTCTTGAATGGTTGAAGTTTCCTACTAGAATTTCTTCAAGACATGTTTAGATCATAGATGAGCGTATTCCTTTGGTGATGAATGATAAGAAAATTGAGATCAAAGTGGAAAGGCATCGTCTTGGCATCGATTCTATCATAACCATCTTTGATAGACCAATTTCTAGATCCGTCATTGCCCATCCTTCCTGTTTTTTTTTATCTCAAACAACGGTTATCGATGTAGAACATTATCATTTCATAAATCTTTTGTTCAACTATCCGTAACCAGAATTCTTATGGGATATGTTTCTAAGCCATTTGGGTGCTCATTCTTAAACACGAATGAAAATCACCAAATGTGCCGAAGGTGAATCATGTACATACGTCAAAATAGATCTGAGCAGAAGCTCCGAGAAACGTCTTTCTATAGGAATCGAGAGGATATGAGATACGACTTAGATTTTATGTGAGTCTGAAGAATGATGACGCTTTCAGGGATAGCCGAAATTGATAAACTGTCTCTCGTTATATTTTACATTTAGTTGAGTCGTCGTAATAACTGTCTTTTAAACGAATATACATAATGCAGCAATCAGGTTATCACTGCTGTTAGGGCTGAGATCTCCACGAAAACTATTTTTCACACTTGTTGTCGCTTTCTCTTTCTATTTTACCACTCTGTGATGTGAAATTCTTCGAATGTCCATTCTGTTTTCCATGGTCAGCCATTCAAGTTGTATGTACCGTAAACCGGAGTGAATGTGTCCACCGGGGTGAATGTGTCCGCTCTCGCCAAAAAGATTGTCAGCATCATATCTTCGCTTCTATAGCACTGACAGAAACCTGACGGGGGTCATTTTGAAGCTTGAAATCTCTACTTTCCAAATAAATAACCTCAACTCCATGATATAATGGACTCTAAAGTACTTTCTTTGCTGTTTAATGAAGTTTGAAAACTAATGTCCCCAAAAAACAGGTTTTTTGTGGCTAGCAGAGAATTTTGACGCGTTAACTCGAAATAAACCACGTGATCGTGTTTAGACGATAATTTTGCGTTGGGAACTTATGGTGAGGTACCCCGCGCAAGGGAAAATTTTTTTTCCTCGTGATCTCAACACAGCGAGTATTATTGCAAAAACAAGTTTTTATGAAGAAACAGTTCTGAAATCAATCCAGTGCCTCAACGGCTAACGGACAATTTTTTTCTGAAAAGTATGTGATAGAAAGAAGAAAATGCGACCTTGAACGTTCAAATTGATCTATTCTAGCCCGTGTTGTGATTTTTTGAAGATTTATTGCAAATTTTGATTTTTTTCCAAATACCAGGTGGACTAATTAGCTCATATGACCACAAGGTTGCCTTATATCGTTTTAAAACCACTGGGATCATTTTTAGCGGGTCAAAATACGTAGGATAACGTATCTTGATATGCATTCAAAATCTTGAATTCACGAGCTATGCGCTTCAGGCCCAGGCATAGGTGGACACATTCACCCCTGTCGACGGGGTGAATGTGTCCACCCTATTTTTTGCAGTTTTTGAAAAACCGTGGGGTCAAAGTCAAAATCTGACAACGGGATTTTGTAGCTGAGCTCAAGACTCAAATTTTTACTCCTCATACATTATCTTTTGGCATGGATAAGACCAAGAAAATCACAGTGGAAGGTCAAAAATGTACCACATTCACCCCGGTTTACGGTACTTGAAATGAAGCCTAATATACGGGTTCGACTGATAAAAATCTGAGGATTCCTGATTATTGACGGTGAAGATGATTTTTTTCCAAATCGATAGTTCTGTTAAGCCGAGCATGTGAAAATAGCTCAACAAATATACGAGTTAATGAGCATGAAAGTCAATTATTCAAGTGTGATAGTGGTATAAGGGATGAGCATTCTTTTCAATGCGATCGAACTGATTATAACAGTTGGAATTACTTTCTACGCTTAGTATTCCAATTCATTTCAAATGTCAATCCTCAGAGTTTCATTAGAAATTATGCTCGAAGCCAAGTAGGATTCCACGAAAGAAGTATTTCTTTAATGAGATTTTATTAACCGTAATCACGGGAAAATTCATATTCCTGTTGGATGAATGAGTTCATGAAATTTTATTACCAGAGCCTACTTTTGGACAGGAAGTTGAAATTACTCACCTGGGTCTTGAAAACCATTACGTTTCAAACACTTTGTGATTTCCTCTTGTTGCAATTTGGGATTTGCGGCTAGCATCTCCTGAGAAAATGAATCACCACAAATATTATTTCGAACTTCGAACCAACTTTTATCTGCAGAAAGATAACGGTATAATTATCGGAATCAATTTCTTTCAAGTAGCTGCACCGGGAACTTCTTCTAGAATGACAACTATGGATATAAATGCTCTGTTGTTCAGAAAATAAAAAAATTTCAAGTGAATAGTGCTCTTACGACAGCTTACTCATTCTACTCTTACTCACCTGTACAGAATTCGCTTGGCTTAAGACGAGATGCAAGGCTAGAAATATTAAAAACTTCATCTTCGGAAAATATACGGATAGAAAAGAAAAATTCTGAGTTAGAACAATTTCAATGAGTGAAGAGCGATTCTCAAAATACTCTTTTATATAAATGAGATGGGTGCATAACGCTAGCGAGCAAAGCGACAATTATATCAAACATTTTTAATGCTAATATTGAATAAAATTTGATCTATTGACAATCAGCTAACCACTTGCCGAAATGTGTGCTCAGCAAACAAGCCTTTGAATACAAAATAATGAAGCTTCAGGACGTATAGTTAGTGTTTTTTTTTATTTTGCAGCTGTAGAATATTCGATACGTGTAACTATGCATGGTGAGTTGGTGGATTGAACAACGGAATATAAGAAAGGAACAGAGAAGAGTATTAAAAAAATATAAAGTACATAAGTAGTCCTGTGGAAACTTTGAAATAACGTGTCACCTTGTACGAACCCTGTAAATGATTTGGAAAAAAATTTGTCAAGTAATTTTTATGTATTCTTGTGCTCTTTTTCAGTGTAATGGTTTGTTTTTTGAACTAGGATTGTCCGAAAAGATTATGATCAAGGGAAAGGGATCAAAATCTCAGTTCCCTATCATCTGGCTTTTCTTTTTCCGGCCTTTGCGAGTGTAAGCCGTCGCGGTAAAGCTCGTTCGGGATTTGGGGTGGGCAAACTTATATCAAATATAATGATATGCTTGAAAGTCCGGGAATAAGGACATCGAGTCAATTAAGAATAGCAATTGATATAAATGACGTTTATCAGAGCACACTTCAATTATCTATGAAAAAGTCTAGTGAACTGATCTGACGCAATAATCACGCAATCAAAGATGCGCAGCGCGCGACACACGTCTATCCAAATTAAGGGCTAGACAAAGACTGACGCTTGCCACGTAATACGGCAGCGGGCTTCCAAGCTCGCTGAGCTTGGGGTTTTTCCATGGTGCGGAAAGCTTCGTGCTCCATGACCTATACTTACACGCACGCTTACACACATCCATAATGCGGCCACACTCACATTCCCACATTCGGCCGTCCTGACAGTCAAACGACCCGGTTGACCCATTCAATCTCACCTCACAATCATGGTATTTCCTCGCGAAATATTCTTCACATGTTTGGAAGCTTTTCGCATCCACGATCTTTTACATCGAAATCATCCATCTCATACACATAACCCATTGCGCGCATTCATAACCCACTCAGCCACTCGAGGTGAGCTTACAAGGTCCCAACTGCTCACACCATACAGCGTACCACTGCACTTTTCACCTTCGGGTAACACTCACTGACACTTCAGCCCTAGCTCCCTCCCGTGAGCTCAGGCTCTTCGTCAGCATCAACAGCGTCCGCGTCTGCATCAGCATCAGCATCCGCGTCTCCATTTTCAAGTTTTTCGTATTCCAAAAGAGCATCTTTGAATTCATCTCAACCTCTTGCATGAACTAATATTTGCTCTGAAAATACACTGCCACCCAGTCCCATCATAATGTATTACTGGGTCTGATCAATGATGGCATCAGCTGTTTTTCCTAACTTCTTTCCGCGATTTAGATACTGAATCGCCCTCTCTTCTTGTTTTATCCGGGGCTCTTTCAGAAGTCTGTATGTCTTCCTCGGACCAGATGAAATTCCAAACCAATTAGTCAAATCACGACTCAACTGCGACCATGTTTTGTAGGCATCTTTCGAATTGAGCCAATCCACAGTAGTACCTTCGATTGCAGACCGCGCTGCAATTTGCTTCTGGTACTCCTTCCATTTTCTAGCATCAGCAATCTCATTAAATATCGCGACTCAACAATCCACTGGTAGTTCGTCACATTCGCCGGAAAATTTTGGGAGAGCTCTTCGTTCATCCCTAAAATTAACACCACTGTGCTCTGACTGAAGCGAAAGTAGGGACACTTTCATGAGAAAAGTATACATGTATGTACAGGGAGAAAGATGTCGAATTCTCGAAAGAGAATTGAAAAATAGTTGTATATGCCTCACTCGAGCCAGGTGATTTTGAAATGAACCGAATTCGGAAGTCTCTATTTAGATCGAATATGAGTTGGTGCGTGTACTATCAGAAGTGTTATTTTACCAACGAGGAGGCTCTTCTTATTGTTGTCATTCCAATATGACATCCATATGAAGTTTAGATTGTCTTACCTGAGGATAAACCGACATAAGCAATCGGGTTTTCCCTATTTGAGAATCATTAGGTCAATGTCAATATCTCTCTCGAGAGAAGTCTCAAACTCATGAAAGCTTCCAAAGACGCGTTGTTGCATGAAAATTCTGTCGTTTAATCATGGGGTGATCCACGAATCAGGTTCAATTTGGGTTATCATAATTTCTTGTAGCAAGTAAAATAAGAGCAGGAAAATTTTTTTCTTCTGTTCGAGTTAGCTTTTCGTTAATTCGTGGTGAAAGTGAATGTCATTCCTAACATTCCGCAATAATGAAAATTTGGTTTAATTTCACACGATAGGTGGATGGAAGTTGAATCGCAGTATGGGACCTATACCCTTGAAAAACGTACATGTTTCGAGTCTATGCAAACAATCAAATGTCAATATTATCCCCAATATCATCGATCGACACAGAAAATATTTTTGAACTTTTCACTAGGCGACACCTTACGTATATGAAACTTGTTTTTAGAACTTCGACAAATTCCAACACACGTGGTTTGAAGAGTACCCAAATTAAAGATTACTTGTTATGCATCACTGGCTAAAGAAGAATTAGCTTTTGAAAATATGTTCGAATCGTCGGATCAGCAAACTAATTTGGCTGTGACTATACATCTTTGACACGCTAGACAATCACTGGTCTTTTTTAACTCAAAACAAGTCAGTTCCACACCCTCTATTAACTCTTTACCTTCGCCCTTTCAGTACTGACTTGTTTTGGGTGTGCAACATTTTTTCCTTTTTTCTTTTGATTGCAATACGTATATTATTTGGTTCGATAATTCTTGAAAAAATACTAAAACTCCTCATTTTAGATGATCAATTTCACACCCATAAAATTGTGATACTAATCTCGAATAAATACTACTGATCTATTATTCGTATCTCATTTATGCATTCTATTGCACCCGCAATTAATATACATATAAGGTCATCGGCATGTGAGCATATATATAAGCATCAATGCATAGACAGGACATCAGACATCACATTCCACACATTACGACATCAGCTTACTTATTCATTGCATGCAGTTATTCCTCGGGTAATTCGATGCTGACCAGCATCTGCACAATCGTAATGAGTCGGCGAACCATGTGGTTTAAAAGCGTTACGTGCATTGCCTTGCTAATAATGTCTCATTCAATTGTAGAGTGATAATTCTGATTTTTATCGAACTGCATGATTACCCAGTAGTTTGGTCTTTCACACGGGTGTTGATTAATTGAATGTTGTGAAAATGGATTTCTACGTAAAATAATGCTCTATTAAGTATTCATTATCTTCCTAATGAAAAGTCTGATTCATTGAGAGGGGACACAATTGTAGAAGACTTCAGAGTAGCTGATAGTTATATTCACAAAGTTTTGAAACCTTTTTAGGCAAAAGTCGTATATTCCCTGTCATTAGATAAGTGTACAGTCTTGTTTTGGCCGATACAAGCTTCTGCACTAAATTTTTGATTATGCATCTGTCCTTCTACAAATAGTCCCACCCAATCGTTAGGTTATTAATGAGCTAAAATAGGTATTATCTATTATTTGAAGCATAACAATTGTTCACGAACAGCGGTTGGATTTTTTTTTCGAGGAACATAAGAAAAAGTCTGTTAAAAATAATTGAGATCCTGAGATGACCACTCTCAACGCTCTGAATGTATTCTACGATACAGAACATATTGTCATGTAATGAGCCAACTCATAACAAAGAAAATACATTAGCTCATCTTGAAGTTATGAGTGAAATTGTTTGCCTTAAGTAATCCTCTACAAATGTTTCTTTGGTTGTAAATACTATCGAATCAGAATATCAATGATCAAATTTACGAAATCATAACAATTCAATCAGTTTCTATAACAATGCTTTCATATCAGAACTTTGCGAAGGAATTATTAAAAATAGTTCATGAATCAAAATGTGAATCGGGTAAAAGTATAGGTAGTAATTTGTAACACCGTTTCCGTATTGGTCATCTTCAAAATTGTATGTTGTTTTTTTTATGTTTAGTTCAATTTGTCGCTTGCAGTGATTAATCATCTCGAATGTTGAACCATGGAAATAATCACGTTGTAGATATTCTACAAAAATTTCAATTCTATTAAAGATCAATGAGCAATTCTTGTAACTGCAATTTTGTGAACGATCACTATACGATTCTTGTGAATTCGACTTTCAATCATGTTGGAATATTTAGAATTCTTGAAAAAGGATTCTCAATTTATAGAATAACTCCACACAGTGTTGATATGTATTCGAATTTCGAAATGAGAAATCATATAGTTTGAATATCTTGTCATTGTAGTGTAAACACGAGAAAAGGAAGTTCGCAATATTGTTTTGTACTAATTTTTTCAATACCCTGTGCGGAAATAGTACGTTTTGCACCAAGTTCATGACGTTGTAGCTCGCTTCTGAGCAATTGGTTTTTGGGGCAAGAACGAGGCGCAAATACTATTTTATGCAATTTTACGAGCACTCCAACATCGGAGAATTGCATAATAGTATATTTCCGTACTGAGCGCGGTAGCCCATTTTGGGCACTAGGACAGTTTGACTGTCGAGCGAAGCGAGACAGACATGTCCTCCAGTGCCCAAAATGGACTTGCAAGCGAAGTGAAGATATATTTTTTCATTACGAGAACCCTAAAATTCTATTTAAACGTGGCATTTTTAGGTTAGAGTAATGAAAAATGTCTTTTTCGCATCCTCGTGTTGATTCCGACCTTCGCCTACGGTTCAGGCCGGAAACCCATCATGTCGAACGCGAAAAACAGTTTTTCCACTTTTGTATCGAAATGTACTATTTTGACATTTACATCAATATTAGAGTTTTCTTATCCTCGTGATGTAAGGTAAGTGTACCCAACTTGCCTCTGTACCCAACTTGCCCCCATATGCCGATCTCAGGAATGGGCGCTCGTTGACCTTCCCACAATTTTTTTTACGTTTGTTATGTTAAAATATGAGAAAATACGTAGTTTTCATCGACCCCGGATCATTTCTGCGTTCTCCAGAAAATATAAAATGAGTTTTTCATTTTTCGTGTTTGCACAGCTAAGAAATCACCGAGGAAATCGCGTTCACTAAAACCGGTGCCAATTTATTTTTATTCGACCAATCTTGACGTATCTTAGCGCATTCGATTCCTTGTCTCAAGACCTTCAAAATCCGCTCTTCAGGGTTGCAGAAGTCTGATTTGGAGCGATTTTATGTACAAAACACGAAGATGGTTTGAGAATCAAGAAGGCCGACATCGGAGTGTACCCAACATGCCCCCATATGGTTATCTCGGAAAGGCGTGCAATATGGCTTTTCTTATCACTCAGAACGTGTTTATCACGTCAAAATAGGTCGGATACAATGTCTTGGGCCAGCTAAAAGCTACAAATGTCGCTGCACGGTGATCGAAACGGATCAAAGCGATTCTATGAAATGATGGGGGCAAGTTGGGTACACACTTTTGTAAACTCTCAAAAATCACTTTTTGGGAGAATTCAGACAGCTCGGCTCCACTTCATCCAAATTAGACGTATCTCAGCTCATTTTGAAGGTCTTGAGACAAGCTTTAAAATGAGTTAAGGTACGTTGGAAAATATGGAGATGGGCCAAAGTTATTAAGAAAATGGCTTAATGGGGGCAAGTTGGGTACACTTACCTTATATACAGGGTGTCTACCACACTGGGAAAACCGGGAGAACCGGGAATTGTCAGGGAAATTTTTTGTGTCGGGGAGAATCGGTAAGTGTCAGGGAATTGCATTTTAAAACCTAGAAATTTCTTTCAAATAGTCAATTTTTGGGCCAAATCCTGACCTCCGCCATTTTTGGCCTCGAAATACCTAAATTATCTCATAATTACCCATATGTAGACATTCTCAAGCGGTTTGTGAAAACTGATATTTTGAAAAAACATGGAAGAAATGTACTGAAAATCAATCTTGAGGACGATTCCAATTTATTTGTAGTAACATGATAGTATGATATGTGTGAAATAGTTTCGACATAATTCTACACAAAAGTAGGCACTCCAAGAATAAAGGATGCAAAAATACACCACATTCTTCATTCTACTTTTTTCCAAAATCAGGGAAAAATCATCAAAATGGTCAGGGACAACCAGGAATTGTCAGGGATTTTTTTAGGATCTCGGAGTATAGACACCCTGTCATAATTATACCGTTAGTACTTACTAGAATTTTGTCATTCTTTTTTTTAGCAATCGATCATTACTTAGAATAGATCCAAGAACCAAATATCCTCTTTGTCGTCTTTAGAAAACGTGAATTCGAAACGAAGGGGCAGCGAATTTTTTTCTTATAATCAAAAAAAAAGTGTTCTTGTTTCCATAGATCTTGAGTGCAAATATACGAGTAAAATTAGGTTCAGTCATTTTTCTTACCTCTTGAGCGTTTCAAAGAAATTGAAAAAAAATTAAAAACTCAATTGAGTGATTATTGGTCTAGGAGTTATCTTCAACTCTAATTTTTTTCAATGCATTTCCTTTGAATGCTTCTTAAAGATAAGATGAGAACATCAAAAAATATTTCCTGAAAAACAAACATGAAAAAACTGTAAAAAAGTCATTATGCAAGATTTGAATGAGTGAAATCGCAGTGTCCATCATTTGGACGGGGGTTCCCTCGAAAAATCCCGCAATTATAGCCTTTTGGGTGCGAATCTAAGCGTCATACTAATAGATGCAACTGAAGTCGAAAGATTTTCGTGTTAAAAAACTTAACCAAGAATGAGAGCACGAAGACATAATCCCAAAGATCTAGGATTTCGAGTGAGGAAGGCTCCACCTCTTGTTATTTACGTCAGCCCAAACAACGATTTCACTCTCGGGATTCCAAATACGTCTGGTTTTTTTTTTTTTTTTTTTTTTTTTTTTTTTTTTTTTTTTTTTTTTAAATAAAATATGATCTACACTTATCGTAGGTATTAAAATAAAGAATAGCTTTGAGGTAACCGACTATTCAAAATTTTCAAGATATCAGCTGCCAAACATTTTTATCAATTTATAATTTTTTACATAATGTATGTGAGTTATTTTTAAAATTTTTGAAAATTTTCATATATATTTTTTTTTCACTTGTTATGTGAAAATATAATATTGAAAAAATGTAGAAAGACTCTCATAATAATCGCTACTTCATAGTATCATGCACCACAATCTGAGTTTGTCTGTACTACTATCAGCTTCAATGTATATAAGCTTAACACAGAAAAAAGTAACGGTGCATTTTATAAGCATACCACAGTCTGTGTAAAGCATCTCATCCGCAAGACTTTAGTAGTGGGGCACAGTATAGAGGAATACGTGGCTAAATCAACACACACAAGCCACAAGCCGAACGAGAGAAAGAAGGATCAGTGTCTGCATCAGTGCAGCCAGTAATGTTTCGTCTACCGGTGGACGATCATTGCCCTTTAACTTATAAACAGCTGTTTCATGATTAAATCTGATAAAAATTGAGTGAATTTTTTTTTGTGTGATAATTTTTTTATCGTGAATTTATTTATTTATTTTTTTATTATAAAGTGAAAAAATGTGGCCATTTAGCGCAAGTTGTAGAAGCAAGGCTCGACTTGTTGGTAAAACTGTCGTTATTACTGGGGCTAATACTGGAATTGGGAAGGAGACTGCTAAGGATTTGTATAGAAGAGGTATGTATTATAGTACCCCTATTTGATAACGTATTGGTGTGTGTTATATTATATAGGGTGTGTATAGGGGATCTAATGTCAAATGAGACAGCTGAGAAAATGAGCTCTCACCTGTTGAGCAAGTGCGTGTTGGAATGTGTCGTGGCTATTGACACTTTTGTGCGCTTAGCTTTCATCGTTTGTTTACTTAACAATTATTTAAAGCTGCGTGCATAATTTTTCTACCTTTGTATGTTTTCTGAGAAAAATTTATGGTGAAATTTTTACTTTTTCACTCAAAAGTGCGTAAAGCTGATGATTCTTATTTTAAAATTTTTTGTAAATAATAGAGTTTTTTGTCCCTAACTATAATTTTAATATTTTTCACTTAAACAATCGTTATACTTATATAGCCTGCTCTTACCTTGGCTTTAACTATCATTCAAATAATGTTTTGATCACTAACGACTATTTCTAGAAAATCACTATCAACATTAGAACCTAGAATATTTCGACTATGTATTCTCGTTTGAACAGAAAAAGATGTTTAATTTACACGATAAACCGTTCTTTGTATCAAAACATCGCAATGGAAACATTGAAAAATGATGAAATGATTATGAAACTCTCCAGTAACAGAGGGACTATCTAGCTTTTCGTAATTGCATCTTTTTCTGAATCATCAAGTAGAGTATCAAACAAGTATTATCACCGCAATTTGCTTGATCATGTGTTGAGAAAACGTTATCAACATTTTAGTGAAACATTATGGAACATCCGAGACTCTACCATATACATGATTCTTGATTGCCCCCTCCCTCTCCCATTCTCCTTTATTCAATGAAGATAAAGTCAATATTGACAGGTTGTATGTACTTTTATATATCTCACTCTGATTATTTCTTCAATGAAGTATATACAAGCAGACAGTGTGGCGCACGTGTGGTTTATTTTGGAACATTGGTGCGTGGTTTGAATTAACAGTAGAATGAACACGTTTTTAAACATTTATCAGCTCACGTGAATCTTGAATGTACTACTACTGCAAATTGCGTGCTTTTTTTCTTTAGATTTCAATGAGATACTTGATGATTTACCGAGTGAGTCTAGTAGCGGATTTAAGAATTTTAAAAGATTTTTTTCTATCACTAAATGGATAAATTTCAGATAAATCTATCTAGGTGGACCAATATTTCACCCAGTTCATGAAACGAAATGATTTCTACTGTTTGAGCAACATTAGTTTTGATTTGTAATGAATTTAGATTCTTTCAATTCATAATATCGAAAATTCGCCCATGGGAATTACTTCTCGGCAATATTTCCGAATTCACATTATCATCAACAATTCAACCGACATTTGAGTAGTTGAATTTGAGAAGAAAATTTCATTTTATCCCGCTCTTTTTTGACCACATCTCCTATCTTCGGTGAAATATTATGTTACGAAATAACTCAATAGCTTGTTGAGAAATAACAAAAAACGACAAACTTACAAAATTGGAAATCTTTTTTCTCCAATTTTTCTCTAAAATAAAAGCTAACATAGAAACTTCATCAATGTGAAAGTATGTTCCTAGCGTTGCCAGACATTTTTCCGATTTTTTTTCAGATCTCTACCTTAATGCCGATTAGAAGTTATCACAAATATCGATTTTTTGTCAACAGGTTGAATGATATTTTTAACAACAGTATTCCATTATAATTGCACCGTTCAAAGTGCAGGATAACCTCTTCCAAACTAACAAGATCTGAAACTTTTCCATTCGTCTCTGAAAAATTGGATTCTTCGGGTTTAGAAAAAGATTCAAATCTTGGATCTAAAGCGGAGAAGGAAAAAAAGCGTCATAAAAAGGGATAAGAACAAGCATGAAATGAAGATGGAAAGCTAAACTATCCAAGGAATTTCGTCATTCAAGGGGGGAAACCATGAAAGGCTCTCAAGAAACTCGTTTTTGTCTTCAGCTCATCCCGATACTTATCTCGGATAAATATTAAAAAATTCAGAATGTTTGGGTGTATATTATTGAATTCGTGTAGTGTATTGTGCGTCATCGTGCATCTAGGATTAAATCCATTCATCTCAATTTTTTTTCAAATTTATCACGTAAGCGAAGAAAATGGAAACTTTGTCCAAGATTTATGATCTCATTTGACCTTGAAATATCAAAAGATCATGGTCCCACTCCATATATTTAATCCTGAAAGGTATTTTTGTCTGAGAACAATTTTTTGGATGGTCATATTTTTTCATACTCCTAATTGAAATTAAACTATGTGTATGTCAGCACCAGCGACTTTTTTAGTCAGGAATTTCTATACTCGAGACACTCCCTATTGTCTGTCAAGATAATATGTATCATCAATTTGATGGCTTTGAGCAATTATTACAAATGTCTTGAATTAAGCCTTCAGTTTGACATGTCCGTCAGTTGAAGCGTAAAAATAGTGCGAATTTAAATATCAAAAAAAAAAATTTCAGGCGCACGAGTAATATTGGCGTGCCGAAATGTCGAGAAAGCAAATGAAGCGGCGGAAGAAGTAAAAAATGTACCTCCTTCAAAGTGAGTATCTTATAGTTCCAGGTGGTGGTTATTTTCCCTTCTTCAAAAAATTTTAATCGTTGGAAGAAAGATTCTGGATAAGAGTTGAATCTAAAATCGATCGTTTTACAATAAAGAGTGATCAAATATTTGCATTGAAATAGCTATCCTTATCCTTGTTGAAGATTCTTTTCCCTCGAAACGTCAACTTAACTTTTTGAAAAATCAGAAAAAATGTCAGACTTTTTGATCGATATTCTTGTCAGACAGCGTTATACAAATCTAGTGAGTTTTTCGGTATGCCAACTTCGAATTATTTTAATCCACTGATCAGCATTTACTTAATACCAATCTAGATCCATTACTAACAAAATTGTCGAAAACAAAACTTTTTTTGTTTACAAATTGAAATGCTGATAAATTTAGGAAATTCGCAGTCGCAGTTCAATGTATTACAGTTTCCAATCTCTGTAGAGTCTAAATCACATCATTTTCGTACAAGCGCGTCGCGTTCCTAGTTTCTCGAGTCTTGATATTCAAAAATACTTTATTCATAACCCTGTGTATAACTCATTCACCCTTGTCTCTACTCACGTCGGTGAACTAATACATTTAATTCAAGTATAAAATTGATTCTTACATACTAGACGAGTTGAATTCAATTTCATGCTTATAATTTAATTAATTTGCATAGAAAAAAATACGTACTCGAATAGTTTCTTAGCCTATCCAGGGCTTTCTATCAGGTCTTAAAGCGTGCTGAAAATTTTCAAGATCAGCAATAATTTTATAATTTTCAAGATTGACACACTGTTAAAATATACAAATTTTTTTGTTAGACTACAATTTTCACAGTTTGACAAACATAAAAATACTCAGTCCAATGATGAATAGTTCATTTATTGTAACTCTGAGGTGCTCCATTATAAGCCACAGATGGTTCAAATGAAGCTTGTCTCTTAATTCTTGAATACAATCTTGATTGGAGTAATATAGAAATTCATCCTGTGAACAGCATCATAAAAGCGATCAGCAACGTAGCGAGTTATAGGTCACTTATAGAGCAAAAAAAAATTGATAAAAATTCATTTCTTACTTGTTGTCCTTGTCTTCAACGATAAATAATCGAGTAATTCATGCTTTAATAACAACTTCATAACTTATCATATAAAAACATTCTTTCATGCACATATTTATGGTGTAGTACGACAATTCACGTTCAGCATCTAATTGCGTTTCAAGAATTATAATTTTAAGAATATTTGTAGTGCTCTAAGAATTCAGTATGAAGCTGTAGCTCGCTACATCATCATAATTTCCGAGTTGATTTTTCGATTTATTTGACATGAGAATAAGAGGAAAAAAATCATCGCATTGATAGCCATAATTAGTCATACCAATACCCAATCATTTTTCACAAATTGGGGCTTTAACATCTTGTAAATGTCTTGATCGATTCTCGCAAGAATTGCATACCCTCATCTGAAGAAAAAACATGATGCTCAATTTTTCACTCAACATCACATATGAAAATTCAAGTCACGATGAAAAAATTCATATTTTGTTGACAAAATCATAAAACTGAAATTTTCACTCTACAGGCCCGATAGAGAGGCATTCCAAGGTGAGCCTGGAGAGGTACTTGTCTGCAAACTCGATTTATGCAGTTTAGCCAGTGTTAGAGAATGTGCAAGGCATTTATTGACAAGCGAACCACGAATTCATTTGTTGATAAATAATGCCGGTGTAATGATGAGCCCAAAAGAAAAAACTGAAGATGGATACGAGCTTCAATTTCAGAGTAATCATTTGGGACACTTTTTGCTCACTCTTTTACTTTTACCCAAAATTAAGGAATCAACGCCAGGATGCAGAATCATCAATGTTTCGTCTATGGCTCATATAGGTATGATTTCTAATAATTTAGTAATTTGACTGAGATATTGATGGATTTTCAGATAAATAGTTTAATTTTTGAGAGTTTTGATCAGAGACTGACGGTACAGATCATGTGATTAGGGTAAAATGAGAGCGTTGAATTATTTGATTAAAAAGAAATTTTAGTTATCCTCAGTGAGATTGATCACAGAATGAATTAGAATCCTGGTGACATTTTTAAAAGCGAAAAAATTATGTGAAGTCACCATTAAATTCACAAATGCTGTTTTACACTTGATGAAATCAGAGTGGATACTACAAAAAGATATGACCAGAGACTATGATGAACAAGATATTGGATAAAAGAATTTCTTCACTCTTGGTGATTGAGAAAAGAAATGAGTCTACGATTTCGATGTTTTTCAACATTAATCGATATACAGTACCCACCAAAAATAATGGAACACCGATACTCACACTAAAACATCGACTGCTCAAAAAATATTGGTCTTACGGCAATCATGAAAAAAGCTTCTTGAAGATGGAAACAAATTTAAACTGAATCCTTCAGAAAATTTCAATTGAATCATAAATATCTGCAAACTAATCCAATGACCTTTCTGCATATCGGTTTTATGAACTTGAATAATTTCTCTCTCATTTTACGGCTATTATGAAATGGCGCAAAGAATTTTCCATATCTTGCTGTCGTATTTCGATAAGAAATGATGATACAGTGATCGAAATCTTTTTTTAGCTTTGTAGAGATTGTATAAAAAGAGTATGTTCCATTGATCATGACAAACTAGTGACATTTGTTACCATTTTTCGGTTTTAATGAAAAATTGCATCCAAATCATGTTTTTATCTCACTTTTGATGGGCTTTTCTCCCACATGATCAATTAAATTGAGCAAAACTCGTCATATACACAAATTGATTTGGTTCCAAATGTTTTCATCAAAAAATTTTGGGCCGTGTGAGAAGTAACTTTCTACAAACTAGAACTCATCCTCTATTTTCGTATGCATCTCTGTTTGCCGCATCTAAAAAAAGAGATATTAAAAACAGGCATACAATGTAGACACGTTGCTTTAAATGAACTATAAAATTCATAACCTTATCGTTTCTTATGTATAAGTGTTTTTGCGAATGGAATATGAGAATTGTACTCGAAGTTTTTTCCAACTATTATCATTTCGCTGACCTATACTTGTAATGGACTATTCAATTCATGAGCAATCGCTTGTCAAGAAGATTAGAATTTACTTTTATCATCGACACTTGTTTGAGATTTGCATCATTCAAATATGAGAGTAATTATTGGACCAGAGCAAATACAAAGATATTGAAACTATGAAAAAAACTTCCTAAGTGCTTGAGTAATGCCTTAGCGATGATCTAAAATGTAATCCCAATAAAGGTGCTTTTGCCATCATCAACTTGACTCGCGATGTGAAAAGTTTCGAGGTCTTTTTTTGCATTTCCTATTATCTTCAATGGACCATAATTGTCAAATTGGTTCGAATTAGAATTACAAATTGACGACGAGCCTGCCTTAATTTTGAGTCACACTATCCCTCAATACATTTTTATATTGTATAACTTATCTGAAAACAAATTATTGATTCTTTACTAAAAATTTCAATTCTCCCTTTGCAGGAGGTAGAATATGGTTCGATGACATAAATTTGGAAAAATCGTATGCCCCGATCAAAGCTTACCAACAGAGCAAACTGGCCAACATTTTATTCACAAAAGAATTGGCTCGTAAGTTGAAAGGTGAGTGATATTTGTTTTACGATAATAGGTTCATTATTTCTGAAGGTATTCAGATCACGAGTTGTTTGTCGTAATGACATCATCATGGAAAATATGATGTGTAATAGTTATAGTATAATTGAATGAAGATAAATGTATGGAAGGTGAACGACTTGGAAATTGACTATCGTGTTAACTTACACATTTCTTGGAAGTAACAAAAATGTGCTCATAAGTCTATGAACTCTCATATGGAATATTTAACAAAAAGCTCTAACGGCTTCGAGTATAAGAATTTACTTCCGGCGCCACGAAGTCGGATGCCATGGAAACTCATTTAACTAATTTGGAATTAATATCCTCATAAACACGATACGTAACTGTACAAACTCGATGGTTTTGTTCTAACGATATCTATCAGAAACTGAGGAATGCGATCTACTATTCACTGATACGCCCAGAACAATACAGGCCCACAAAAAAAAGTTTTCCGATCAGAAAAGATGGGCATTATTTCTGAAGCATTTTGAGCTCCTGAACATGAATCCGAACTGAGGACAGCAGCTTTTTCTAGTCGTTCTTGAGTTATGGCCATATTTATGGGTTACAAAGATACCTGGGTATGAATTTTTGTGTTTTAGAGTCCGATTGAAACTTTCCATAGCAAAACTGAGGTCGGGGTCGTTTTTGCCATCAAATTTTACGTCAAAAAAATATTTTTTGAAAATTTTTATATTCGCCAGGAAGTTAGAAAAAACTCTAGACCAGCTAAAATTCCGTAGTGATTGTATAGGTCAAAACTAAAATCAGGGTCGAGTTTTAGGTAAAATTTTGCGCAGGAACATATTTTTTGGAAACTTTTCGCAATGTTAGGAGTCAGAGCAGAAATCATCAAGAGAATCACTAAAATTACTCAACATCAATGTGCTGACACGGAGCTCGACGAGGAGCTCGAAATGTGTGATCTTCTGCTCGCCTTCTTTTCGAGCTTCACAGAATCGCTGAAAATTCTTAATAATAATTTTCTGATGTAAAATTTGTAGTAAATATGGGCCCCTAGTTTTGACTAATTTAGTCACCATTTTGGTAAGGCGAAACTACTCCACCTAGGGAATTTTAACACATCTAGGGTTTTTAGCTACCTAGAAGGTACAATAGTTCTTAAAATTTTTCAACGTGATATTTGACGGCAAAATCGATCTTGCCCTTAGTTTTGCTTTAAAATGTCGCAATTTGCTTCTGAAACGCGAAAATTCGTACCCAGGTATTTTTGTAACCCATAAATTTGGCCATAGCACAAAACCGGCTAGGGAAAGGCACTGTTCTGACTTCGGATTCATTTTCACCAGCTCGGTGTGTGTCGGAATCACCTCCCACGTTTTCTGATTCAAAAACGTGTTTTTGTGGGCCTGTGTAATATTTTAAATGAGGTTCGGTGTCCAAACGGACTGAAAAATGTGGTAAATAAGTTGTTCGGGCTATTCAATCTTAATAGCCACAATAAACGATGGCCCAGAGTACTCACGTATATAATTTATTCGCCAAGTATAATGAAAAGTTCTATTGTTAATTCAATATGTCATTCAATTTTCATTAGAAAACTATACTTCGACAATACCTACATGAAGATCGCGTGATTTTGATTATCCCCCTATTAGTAATTAGAGAATAAAAGTTTAACGATTATTCTTCAATTTGATAACAGAATCCAACATCGAGGGCATAACAACGTATTGCCTACACCCAGGAGTTATAGCAACGGAATTGGGCCGACACTTGGACAAATCTCTGTTTCCCGGCGCGAGACTGGGATTCCGAATGATTCGTTTCTTCATTAAGACACCCGAACTTGGAGCGCAGACCACAATTCACTGTGCCGTTGATGAGGCTGCCGGCAACGAGACCGGCTTGTATTATAGGTAAAAATGAATCTATTAATAGGTCCCTGCATTAATTTTTGTTCCATACATGAGCAAAGATTTGTATAATTTAAACTTCCTGCGTTAGAATCATTTGAACTGATCTTATTGAATGATGAAGTTATTCACAGATTATGAATCAAACGTGATGGTCAATTGGTCTCTAGTTTGAAATAAGTTCAAATTAGAATTATATTGAATGGATGGCAAGCCATTTTTTACTTGCTCGTACCTCTTCATCATAAAATTAGCTGATTGGGGACGGTCAACATTTTGGAGACATTTTTGTCGAAATAGATTGAAAATAGATGTCATTGCCAAGCCTACCAAATTAAATCAAAAACACACTTCGTAACAACTTCGTAATTGACGCAATACATTTCACGGTTCACCTGAAATGACTTCAACCCAAAGGTGCTTGCCCACCAAAAATTCTTTTACTCATTGAAACTGCACAACAAATGTAATTTTCCCCGCAAGGATGAAAAAAATCGGTGGAGCCGTTTTCGAGAAAAATCATATCGACGATTGTCCCATTCATTACCATCATCCCAGTCGCATCGCAAAGCTCTCATGCAACGGGGTGCGCAGACGATTCTGCGAGGCAAAAAATGAGCCAATTTTGAACATTGTTGGGACGAGTTGAGAACTTAATCAAAAATCTCCTGAAGTTCAGAAGAAGTTTGATAAAGTTCAGCAAATGTTCCGTTGCAAAGTACGGGGTTGTCTCATTTTTTCGGGCATTTTTTTCGTTCATATGAACTTCTTTTGAACATCAAGTTCAGGAGAAGTTTATATGAACAAAAAAATTCTTACGCGGGTGATTGTGACCTTTGGGTCACATTCTGAACAGCTTGCCTTTTGAACTCTGATTCACTTCATCTTGCCTGATTGTATTTCAGCTTATTTTGAAGACTGATGTAAGCGCTTCAAAATCAGCTAAGATAGACAGGTCAAATTTCGATCACATGGAGCTGAAATATCCTACCAATCTTTCGTTTTCTGAGAACGCATCTGTGACAACTCTAAGCTCCTCAAACGTCTGATTGCGGCGCATCTTGATATTTTTCAACGTATCTCAACTGATTTTGAAGCTTATCAGAATAAGCACTTCCACATGGGTATGAGTCAAACTCAAAGTTCGATGATGTAGAGCTGAGATATTTCACTGTATGAGTAATTGGTCTTGTTTTTCGAAATATAAATTACGTATTTCGAGGTTCCAATTCCGGCGCATATATCCATATTTCTCAATTCACATCAGCTCACTTCCAAATTCACAACACATCTATTCGATAAAATTAGGCAAGTGGAGGAACATGAATGAGCATCGAAGTTAGGACCTCGAAAAACGTCAACGTGGTACTAAAAACTGAGATGCATTTCCAATGAGAATGGAATATCTCAGCTCTACTCTATAGCCGAATTGAGTTAGATCCATACCCATGTAGAAGTACTCATCTCGAGCTTCAAAATCAGTTGAGATACGTGGAAAAATATCAAGATGCGCCGGAGTCAGATGTTTGAGGAGCTTTGAGTTGTCACATGTTTTCGGGTAACGAAAGATTGATAGCATATTTCAGCTTCATGTGATTGAAATTTAACTCACTCTAGCTGATTTTGAAATTCTTGCATTAGTCTTCAAAATGATCCGAGACACAATGAAGAAAAGATGGAGTGTATCAGAGTTCAAAGGGCGAGAAGTTCAGACATGCCTAAAAGGTCAGAACCACATGGTAATGAATGGGACAATCGTCGATATCATTTTTCTCAAAAACGGCTTCATTTTTTCATTTTTGCGGGAAAAAATCCGTTTTGTTATGTATAGTTCAAGCGAAGAGTACACCTTAATTTTGAAGTCTGGCCTAATAAATGATGGGGGGGCTGGTTATTCATCTTTGTAGGCGTTTCTTCTATCTAAAAACGATGGCGTAGTCGATTTTTCAAAGAAAAATTTTTTCGACCGAATTTTTTTTCTGGTTTGCGTCCCCTTCGTCGGATTGGCAAACCATATGAAATTTTGTTCAAAATCAAGAGAACTACCCACAAAAAAATTTATAGACCGATTCATCAAATTCTGTGACACTAGACACATGTTTTCGCATCAAAATTCTGATTTTTCTCGTTAAAATAACTCAGAAATCAAAAAATATCGATCACTTTGAAAAATCATAAGAATACTTTTTCGTAAAGGTTACAAAATCACATCGTGAGAATGAAGGAAAATTAGCAGAAATCGACAATTTTTTCCCAAGAGTTCAGATGAATAATTAAATGACTTTCTGATGGTATTTTTCTCCATTTTTGCAGATTTTCATTCACTATTTCGATGTAAATTTTCAATCCGATGTAAATTTTCAACAAAAATTATTCCTGCAATTTTCCAAAATAATCGATATTTTCGAGTTCTGAGGCCTTTTAACGGAAAATTAAGAATTTTGCCCCTTAATAAATGTATATAGTCCCACAGAATTTGATGAATCGGCCTGGAAATTGTATTGGGGGCACAATTTATGATTTTGACTAAGGATGGTCGTATGGGTTTGGCAATTCGGCGAAGTGTGCGGAAACCAGAAAAAAAAAGTTTCTGGAAAAAACCGACTAGTTAAAACCGACTACGCCATCGTTTTTAGATCGAAAAAATTCTCATTAATATGAATCCTCAGCCACGCACGATTTTTTAGGCCAGACTTCAAAGTCGGGGTGTACCCTTCCCTTAAGAGCGAAAGAATTTTTGACGGGCAAGCACCTTTATTCGGTTGAAGGATGAAGTCATTTCATGCGAACCGTGATTTGTACACTATTCAATGATCTGAACCGTACTGACTGTAACGGTCAATAACCATTCAGGATTTCTTAGATCTCACTCGCACTCATGGCGTAAAAATAATATTTCATTCTCACGCCTAGATTTAGATTATTGGGGAGTGTATGTACATGGGAATGTATCATCATAATCCTATTCATTAATAAATCTAATAATGGAATCAATTATATGCTATACCATAGGCAAAATTATATATTTATTCAATTGCAGGGAATGCAAGGCTTCTTCGCCTTCTTCTTCAGCTGAAAACGTTGAAGTCGCTGGCAAACTTTGGACAGAAAGCCTCAAGCTTGTCGGTTTACCCGTCCAGGAAAATCTTGCGACTCTGCTTGAGACAATTCAGCGAGACATCATACCGTCCACTACCAAGGCTTCAAACTGATCACCACCACCTATTTGGCCATCATTTGTTGTAAAAATTTGGATTAAGTTTTATAGCGTCTCTTTTTGCTCTCTTCCGTGTAGTTTCACGATTTTAAAATTTCGTGATCAACCAGTATTTTGTTATTTTTCTTCATGGGGTTCGAGTTGAAGCTGAGTTTAGGGAATGCAATGATGTTATGGTGTTTCATCTATTATTGTAAGATTTTTATATAGTATTTCACACTGTTAGAGTTTTGATATATATATATATACATAGTGTATTTTTCGAGGTATTTTCCAAATCGATGTATCCACATGACACGTAACCGTAATATTTTTTATATAGTATATTTTGAAATAAAATGTTGTAGTAAATTTTATAGATTTGCCGTGGCAGTTTTTGACCAAGACCGTATAAAAGAGGGTGAATATTTTGTTTTTTGAATTGATTCACTCTTTTAAAGGTTCCGATTAGGCGCGATGCAAGTAGAATCTCATAAAATATTCAAGAACGTCAGTTACTTTACCGGTCATCTAAAGCATCATGATGGGGTTTCTCACGGTTTTGAGTATTTGGGAGTGTTCTGGAGGTGTAGTCTTCGCCAAAAGAGTCTTCTTTACATCACTGAAAAACACCTGTACCTCGACATGTATACTCATACCACAAATCTGATCAAAATCTCAGGGAACGTAAAATAATAATAGTACATAGTAAGGAGTCATTGAAAATCCGAATATTTCAGCGACTGATGTTTTGAAAGTGGAAACTTGGAGACGGTTAGTAGACCTTAATTACCATCATACGAATTAGATGATGAAACCTTGAAAGGATTTGAAGAGGACCTTCTAAATGACTCGTTGAAACGACTCATTAAGAAAATTCTACAGTTCAAGTATTTTTATGTAACTGATCTATTTTTCAGAGAAGATTGCAATTACAGTGGAGAAAACTCAAATCGTATCGGAGTAAAATCGGACTTGAGTTGGAAATGACTGGAATTGAACCTTCTGATACGACTCACTGATACGACTCATTTAGAAAATTTTACATTTCAAGTTTTTTTTTTATGTGGCTGATCTATTTTTCGAGGAAGATTGCAATTACATAGTGAAAAAAACATTCAAATTGTAGAATGTACCGAATGAGTCAATCATTGTTCAACGACTCGTGGGAACGATTCATTCGTTTTCACGCGGGATAGTCAGTCCTGCGAGGATCCACGAGGCGCTTATGGGTTAAAACTTCAGATGTTATAGCTCATATATGAGCAAGGAAGATATTGTCTGTACCAGAGGACGTGACAAATCGTTACAAATTTGGTCATGAGAGAACCTGGGCCTTGAGCATTAGATCCGACATTTCAATCAAATTTTTTTCATACCTGTACCATTCAAGAAGTATATTTTCACTGTTTATTCATAATTAGAATGCTGACTCGAAAGTGAAATTCAACTGCTCAATGACATATATTTGTGGATGAAACTCTCTTCTGCATGTAGCATACCATGTTTGCCGGCAGCGGTAAAATTTGCCGGCAAATTATACCGTCAAATTTATAATACGGACCCTGCGGGCGCAAAAATGTTGTGGTCTTGAAGCCATCAGCCTTTTTGATGAATTCAATCATGACAAGTGAAACCAGACTTCGTGCAGCGTTCGTCAAGGGTGGAATAGAAACCAATCCGAAGGGATTCACCGCAAAATGAGCAAGGGACTGCCAAGCTATTTTGTGTGAGTAATGGCTATTAAAAGTCACAACTTTTATTTGAATCTATGAAATTGTGTACACTGTATGCGACCGATCATTCCAAGGGGTTTTCCTCGATTTTTCAGAAACGTCGTTATCAAGAGCCTAAATTTCTGCGTATGCATAGAATGCAATTTCCGGTATTGGATTTCTAAAAGAACGAGATACTTTCTTGAGAGAGCACTTTCACGAAAAAAGTATGTACATTCAACAAGCTTAGAAAAATAGGTTTTTGAGGTAAAAACTTCTTTCAGTTGCGCTGATCACTGTGCCACTACGTTACGTTGTTTCTGCGTCAAAATGATTTGAGTGGAAGAAGAGTCTCAAAAATGTAAATTGAATAATTTTAAATGAGAATTTTTAGATTTGTGACAGGGTTTGAGCAATTTTATTCAACTTTAGTGGTAAATATTCATATTTTGACCTGTAGGATTAAAAAAAGATGACTACAGAAACAAAATTTGATAAACATAACTATTTTTGATGTATCGCAGTCTCGTGGAACTGCTGAAATAGTATCGAAGTTGAAAATAGTGGAATTACCTCGAGGTCCAGGAATGAGGTAGTTTTGAATTTTCGATGTCCGTTGACAATTGATTCAAGTAACAAATCCTTCAGATTAACTCTCCATGAGCTAACTCAGTAAGCGCCTACAAAATGCTAACCAGACTAACTCGACGATCACTCCGGTTTACCGATCTCGTCGACACTGCTGCGACGACAACCATCATTCAGAAGCTCACCTCTGTCAATGCAATTTATCCAGACGCACATTCAACAAACAATGGAACAATTCTACTTAGCAATTCAAAATCCATCCAGTGATACATAGATACATATCCACGTTCCTATTTTCAATACTATCCGCACACCTCATCCTTTAAATCTTATCCCATCTCACATATCACTCGTTCACATTTCTCTATATAACCACCTACTGATGATTCCTCCTCCTCGCAACTCATCTTCTTTTTTCTCTCAACAATTTTTGCAAATACATACTTTATAATAGAACAGTACGCTAGAACTTAATGTAAGCCATGGAGTTTTAAATTCTCGTTGCGAGAGCCTCGTTGTATTAAGGCATTATGCGAAATATATCCAAGATTTTTTATATAAAAATCGAGTTCTCGAGACATTGGTGCGACATCCTCTATTGGACGGCTCGACGGTATAAAAGGTCCCACGTCTCGTGAGAGAGTCTTATCGAGTTTTGTGATCCATCATCGAGTATGTAGTGCGATTTGTGAGTTCAATGACTTGCGGGGGCGAGTTGAAGAGCAGAATTTACACTTGGACGGAGATCATTTCCATTGATTATTTGAGCCTATTTATCCTTTTGTATGCTTTAAAATGAGCTGAAAGAGAGCAAACTGTGTGAAATGATGAGTTTCGGGTGATTTGAATTTTACGCGCAAGGCTTACTTAAGCAGTCCAGAGGCTCGCAGAAAAGTGAGACATGCTTCAAAATTGACACATGTCATCAGCAAGAAATTTTATCGCGTTAGACGTTTGGACAAAATGAGTCATGTTTCATACTAGGTTGTATGCCTTATGAATGAGGCGTCAAAAATTGAACGTAAGGATCCTCACTGAAATGTCAATATTTCAATGTTCTCGTGTCTACGACAATTTTTCAGAAAAAGTTTGAAAGATCAATTAGAAGAACTATCGATTCGTGCCTTTTTACATGCATCGTATCCTCAACTATTCTGTCCTTGTGGAAAATTCAATTCTAAATTGATGATCCAAATCGAGATAATTGACGTTTAGCGATCAACCTTTTTAAGGTAGTTGTACACCAAAATTATTCATCAACAGAATTTCTCGAGATTCTGCAGAGAGATAGTTCTAATATCGAAGAGTACGTGTGCAAAATTCCATAACGGCTGACCATCCCGTTTTAGAGTATCGCTCGTCACAATTTGACCAGTTTTGCACATTTTTAACATTGCGCTCATGGGAGCGGGCCCCAAAAACAGCACAAAAATGGGTCCAGCGCAAAACCTGATCAACAGAAAATGGTGGGACTGCGAGAGATCCGAGTTTATGTATCAATGAATCATATGGCCAAGCCTGGAGATGATGGACTACGTCGTTTTTTAGTAATTGTTCATACAAAGCGTAGAATGCAAAAATGCGACACGTGATTCCGATTTTAGGGTAGATAACTTTGGAAACCATGCCTGATTCTGTTCAGGAAGGCTTAGATGATCGTTTTTGTTTGTTGTTTGATGGAAAAAGTACAGTTATTAACAATGATAATAATTTCGAATATTTTGATGTGGGCAAAAAAGTGAGGTTGAGTCTTTCTGACTCACGTAGTTGGTGTACAACTACCTTAAAATCATTACTTACTAGCGTTATTGTCGCACTCGTTACCGCACGTTCGGCTTGTAAATGTCCTTGTTAAGTCAGAGGCTCCTGGAGTGCTTTTGTAGTTTAATAATGATGGTTGTCAAATGATAATTGGCGATTGGTTCAAGATGCCAGGTAGAAGTTTCTCATGAAGTTTGGAAGAATGGTATTATCTTGAGTTATACCTGCTGAGAGATATATAGAATTAAAAAATTCGAATATATTGTTCTCAATTTTCAAAACAGCTGTCTTGCCAAATTGAAGGCCCGAACTATCAACACTGGTATTAATAGTCGTTGGTAACCTGAAGATTAAGAGTTGATCCGCGGCTTGGGCGCTGTTGTCTGTGTGGCGTAGGAATGAATTGAAGACCCCGCATAAAACCAAAGACTCGGACTGATTCTCAGCCCACGGCGACTGCACCATTGATAGTCCGGTCTCCGGACGACCTTTTGTTGGTCTGTTCGCCTCCAGCGAGGTGACAATTTGGCTGGATGAGAGCCAAAATTACAAGAAATTACCGCCAAAGGTGGACACTCTACGTGTGGTACAAGCTGAGATATGGATTTTTTAAATAATTAATTTGTAAGCGTTATATGTCCGTTATCCTCCAGTGGCCACCCTATGCTCATTTGGAAGCTCACGAAACGTATTTTGAGATGGAAAGAAGGTGGACAGTTCTAGTGTGGTCGGAATTGGAGTATTGAGGGCCTAAAGGTCAAATTTTTGGGTCAAAATGGCGAAAATGACGATTTTTCGCGTATAACTCAGAAACGATGCACCTAATCGAAATTTTACATCAGTACTTTTTTGTTTGTCTTGTCAAGATCTTGAAATTTGTATTCGGGTAATTTTTCTCAGAAATGCGTCATTCCTGAGATAATGGCGTTGCGAGTTGTCAGGATTAGACGTTGGGATCTCCGGATACGTACAACTCAAGAACGACGCACTTGACCAAAATTCAATATCAGTACTCATTTACTATTGATGTTTTTTGAGATCTTTAAATCTGTATACGAATCTTTTTCCTCAAAATCAGATAATTTTTGAGGTATGAACATTATCAGTTGGGGCTAGCGATGATCGCAATGAAGATGAGGTCAGTGGTGATTCTGATGGTGATTTGAGTGACTTCGATATGTATGCTACCGATAAAAGTGATGAGGAACGATGGTAATTTCGTACGATAGAAATGTTTCACTGTTTCCTCAAAAATTATCCGATTTTGAGGAAAAAGATTCGTATACAGATTTAAAGATCTCAAAATACATCAATAGTAAATGAGTACTGATATTGAATTTTGGTCAAGTGCGTCGTTCTTGAGTTGTACGTATCCGGAGATCCCAACGTCTAATCCTGACAACTCGCAACGCCATTATCTCAGGAATGACGCATTTCTGAGAAAAATTACCCGAATACAAATTTCAAGATCTTGACAAGACAAACAAAAAAGTACTGACGTAAAATTTTGACCAAGTGCGCCGTTCTTGAGTTGCACGTATCAGGAGGTCTGAGCGTCTACTTTTCACAACTCGCAACGCCATTATCTCAGAAATGACGCATTTCTGAGAAAAATTACCCGAATACAAATTTCAAGATCTTAACAAGATGAACAAAAAAGTACTGATGTAAAATTTCGATTAGGTGCATTGTTTCTGAGTTATACGCGAAAAACCGTCATTTTCGCCATTTTGACCCAAAAATTTGACCTTTAGGCCCTCAATACTCCAATTCCGACCACACTAGAACTGTCCACCTTCTTTCCATCTCAAAATACGTTTCGTGAGCTTCCAAATGAGCATAGGGTGGCCACTGGAGGATAACGGACATATAACGCTTACAAATTAATTATTTAAAAAATCCATATCTCAGCTTGTACCACACGTAGAGTGTCCACCTTTGGCGGTAATTTCTTGTAATTTTGGCTCTTATCCAGCCAGATTGTCACCTCGCTGGAGGCGAACAGACCAACAAAAGGTCGGCGGGAGACCGGACTATGACATTAACCCTCGGGTGACCACGGAGTATTAATAGCAGTGTAGACGATTATACTGATGAGCTAGTTTTAATTAGAGCGAACTTGGCCGAATTAGACAAAACTAGATCGCAGTGGACCGAACTATATCGAACTGAACCGAACTACACCGAACAAGACCGAGCTGGTCCAAATTATCTCAAATTAGATCAAACTAGATCGAACTACGACGAATTGGGCCGAGCTGGACCGAAGTAAACTTGATCGGACATAACAAAACCGAATTAGATTGATTTTTACCAAACTAGACTTGACTGCATCGAACTAGACTGAATGAGACTCATTTAGAAAGAACTAGACCCAACTAAAAGAAACTAGATCGGACTAGACCACACTAGATTAAACTAGACCGAATTAGACCGATCTAGACCCAAGTATATACCCCACTTCACCGAACTAGACCGAATTAGACCATTCTAGACCCAAGTATATACCCCACTTCACCGAACTAGACCGAATGAGACCGAGCTAGAACGAGTAAGGCCAAATAAAACCTAACCAGACCACACTAAAACGAATTATACTGAATTATACCAGAAAAGTTGGACGAGATTCCAGCATCTCTATTCTCAGTGCCACATCTCGTTCCTTATAGCTCATTCCTTACACCCCGTAAGTCATACGACGTTCCTCATAACTCATTACTCACACCTCGTTCCTCATAAATCGTCCCTCATAAGTCACTGTTCATAACTAATTCCTCATGACTGATTCCTTATAACGCGTTCCTCATAACTCATTCCTCATGACTTGTTCCTCATGGCTCCTTCCTCTCCAACGCGTTCCTCATAACTCGTTCCTCATGACTCATTCCTCATAACTCGTCCCTCATAACTCGTTCCTCGCGACTCATTCCTCATAACTCGTTCTTCATGACTCATTCCTCATGACTCGTGCCTGCTAACTCATTCCTCATGACTCATTCCTCACAACTCCTTCCACATAACTCGTTCCTCACACCTCATCCCTCAAATCTCATTCACTCATTCATCCATCGGTCCACTCATCCATCCATTCATCTGACCCCTAACCCATTCACCCACCCACCAACCCACTCACCTATCGACCCACCCATGACCCATACGACCGTCCATCACACTTCACGCCCTCCATACATATAAGCACCCTGATACGCTGGATGCTGACGGTAAAATTTTGGCTGGGCTTTTAACTATTTTAAGGGGGTTCGATAGTTACTGACTTTTTCGGCCAGGCGAATGGGATTGATAAAATTTGTAGATTGAGAGCTCCTGAATCGATTGCCGTTGAGAAAAATATGGGTTGACGATGACATTTCTGAGAGAAACTTATTTAAAAATTGGATGTTTAACCCACGTCTTACGGGCGTATCAAATTTTCCGTCAGGAAGTGACGCGATATCTTTCTGTATTTATCGGCCACAATGATGAAAAACAAGGTGTAGGAAACTGTGATTCCCTACTTTCTTATGAATCGGTAAAAATAAGGGGTTGACGGACATTTTGAAGAGAAATCGGAGGTTATACATGTAATTCCCATGCTCGTTGCAGCGAGGTTACGGTAGTCAAGCGATGCACCAGAAATTATAAATTATGATTTCACAGACTCTATCATTGTGAAAACTATTTCTATAGCCTCATCTAATTTCATAATTTGAATGTACAGATAGAAACTGAAGCAGTCAGGAATGCGAATATGAATTTTTGGGTTTATTGCTATTATCGGTTTTCACCTTGACTCACGAGTCGCTATCGAACCCCCTTAATTTCAAAAAAGGTTACTCGCTAGGCCGAGTACAGTTTGGAGTATCAAATCGCACCTGTAAAAATTTTTTGATGAAAAACTTGTGGTAATTATCGTCATTGAATATCTAAAAGTTGTCCATTTCAACAGGTCATTCTTATAATTCCTAGAATATGATTTGAACCTAATATTATTCCTAGAAGAGGATTTGAGACTATAATTACGGTCTATTCTGGACCGTAATGGCTCATATTCTTCACTTCTCGCAAAAATATATCGTCAATGGGAATATTTTTCTGAAATAATCATTACAAAAGATCAGATGCAAAGCCGTGTCATCTTCTTTGGTTATGTACTCTGACATGTACGGACCCTTATTTTCTTTCAACTGATGCAGTTCTTCGTGACGGTATATTTTAGAACACACAAGGCGAGCAAGGTACTTTGAATTCAAAAAATTCAGAAAATTTCACGTCGGAGTCTCGCGCAATCAACTTTTTTACAGACGCATTTCGAGGATGATGATGGAGATAGTGAAACTTCGAAAGGAACGGGGAACCTCCGCATCCATACCTTTAAGTAGTAGCTATATAAAATTTGTCAACTGACATAAGCAATGAGTATTAGATATCGGTGCCATCAGTAGGTTCCGATCAGCCGTGCGAAAATCATCAACATAAGATTCGATCAGGAGTACACGGATATCAAGTATAAAATTTTGGAAGATTCGTGTTATTCACGGCTGATATTGTTAATTCAATTTTCTCTCATTCGTCTTTTTACAAAATTGAATTACTTCTCTCATCGATTTGATCTGAATAGTAATTATGCCTCCCCATTACGTTTTCAACAATTGCACTTTCAACATTAAAAAGCAGAATTTTGGGTCAGTATCTTGAACAGCATTCATTGATACACATTTGAGCCTGGCCCATAGTATAGATTTGTTGGGTACTTATGTTATAAGCATGAGCCAAACACGTTAATGATGAATACATTCTTTACAAAGTTGTTACAACTTATTACGATTTTGAAAATCTTCATTATTACACTAATTCTCATGCTCATTCTACATGATTCAGTTCACAAGATTTAAAATATACTATTACAATTTTTTGATTTGCATGTAATTCAATTAACCTACTAAACACCAAAATTTCTGGTCGAACTTTTACATTCTGTCATATCATAGTTTGTACTTGATTTTGTTCGCGAAGAATATGGCTATTTCGTGTCAACCTCAAAGTTTGATTGTGCTATAAAATATTTTCAAATCTAAAAAACCAGCGGAACCAATCGTGAGTTTGGCATTGATGAACAATTGCTGGTCTCCGGGGATATTAGTTCACCCAAAGAACAATCAATTATTGTCAATAATGTTGCTGCTGGATCAGCTACTGATGATGGCGAAGCAATAACTGATGCTCAAAATATCAACGAAAATCAACATGGACTATCTGCAAATAGCTGGCTCACTGGTTAGTATACTACGTAATCTGCGAATTCCTAATGACTATGATTCGAATTTGCAAGAATATTTCTGTGGAAAAATAATACCCTAAAAAAATTTTATGGTATCAAAAATGTATAGAAAAATCCCTCGATGGATAAGATTGTGATTACGGTAAACCTAAAATTCTAGTAAAATTTGAACGTGGAAATGCCGATCACCGTGTCATAATCGTAACTATATTATAACGTATAGCCTACCGCGCGACACGAGTTTTAAATTTCTCCGATAATACATACGTCAACCGCATATAAAACACTTTCACTCATTACTTCCGACCGATGTCTGCATGGATGGTCTGGTGCATGTGTCTCTGATGATGCTTCAACGAGAGCGAAAGCTCGATGCCCTTTGTTGGATACATCATCATCATCATCGCAAACTCGTGTGCGACCAATCGTCTGTGGAGGTTTTCTTTTTTGGTGTGATAAATTTTCTAGACTGGAGTTCTCGTGCTCGCCTCGGGCGACAAATGAGCTCAACTGCTTGTGAACTGTATTTCTTGGTTAGCTGGACGAGAGAAGATGCCAGAAGTACTTATAGGATAGTTGATACTACTTTGCCTTCCTTTGAAGATCGCTAATTTCCATTGAGAAATTCATCATGTATTTCAGAGTGAGGAGAGATGTTTTATTGAAAAATTTTGAACCCGAAGGTAGATTTTTTATAAAGATTTACACATATTTCGAGAAGAAATTAAGGCACCATACTCATGTGAGAAAGGGATATTAAAATATTCTCGATCCTGAGAAGTTAGTCGAGATTCAAACATTTGTTTGCTTCTTCGCATTTGGGCATCATCTACTAAAAGAAACATTTTCGGATATCGAACTCAAGTTCTGAAAAAAGACAGTATCTGAAGTATGAGATTTCAAATTTTTTTTGAGTCCAAGATCGGCTTGAAATCTTTTTTTGAGTAGTTACAATCAATATTGTGAGCCATTGATGCAATATTATCCATAAATTAGTCCCTTACAACTTTTCGGGACTTAAAATATTCTCATACTCCTCGAATAGATGATCTTACATGGATGCAGTGTTCACGTAGGATTACTCAGGAAAAGCGAAAATTTCAGATCAGGGAAGAAAATAGTTACACAGTCAGCTTGTAATAATCTTCGTCAAAATTTTTCACTAATAAAGCAGAAGAAACAGCAAAATTTTGCAGATGTTTCTACGGTAATAGCATATCTTTTAATCTCTCTAACAATTTAAGACTTTTTTTGTCTAATAATTTACAGTATACTCCCCAACGATCTGAACTGACCTAATTGTGACGGCCAGAGACCGTTCGAAATCTTCCTTCTTACTCGCATGTTATTTTTACGCCATGCTCGCATTTATAGGTTATGGTACAAGTGCAAGTGAGACAAGAGATCTCAAACGGTTATTGACCGTCACAAGGACATGTTGTAATTGTAAAAGTTTAAGCCGTTTAAACAGTCCGATCAGTTAATTTTGAGAGAAACTTGCAAGACTGGCGGAAACTCAATTTTTGATTACGCCTCCCATTATCAGTGAACAAAAAAAATTTCCTCGTCATTGAAGTACAATTTCTAGCTGTTGAACAAACTACACGTAGACATAATAATTCTGCCAGGAATATATAGTTTTCACAAATGAAATCTTTCCACAACCTCAAGACTGACAGATTTCATCAAAAATATATAATCATACTTCATAAATTTAACGAAAGCTTGAGTATATGGTAGTTTTTAATCATGTCGAACGCATAATTTTATCGTTATACAAACTTGAATCTACAAGTAAAATATATTTATTAGATGTACATCATACCAGTATATATGAAAGAACTGCAAAGGATTAACTCATCTTCTTGGAATTCTTTCAAAATTATAACCCTAACCATCACATATATAAGAGATACGTCGAAGAGCTTATTGTATACGAACTCATATATCCATCAAAGTAAACATGCGATCATCAAAAGATGTGTGTTGATCCGAAAGAGGAGGGTCGCAAGAATTTCCTTAGAAGGTGAAGATATGATTTTTTTTTAAATAAATACTGCCTTGATCGTTCGTGCATGAAAAGATAATTGGTTCAAGAAATGATAATTTATGGAAGATGAGTGTGAACGAAAAATTGAGGTCTTGCGCCTCCTCTCATAAGCGTGAGATATATTATGATTCTGACGAAAATTAAATAAGATAAGGTGTAAAATTTTTGCTGGTGCACCGAAATACAGTTACCCAAAAAGGTTTCTTCTGGATTCATTATTTAAGCTGATATTGTATATCAAATCTGCACTGGCCATATTTCTTGAAAAATTGATTATAGCTCTTGCGAGTTTCCGGAAAACCAATCATCAGCTTCCGAGAGCTTCGTCAATGAAACACGATCTTTACACAGAACTACTAAATCAGAGCTATTTCAACTCAAACAAAGTTAGCGGGAATCTAGTGCTTTAAAGGCAGCAGTAATATTGAAAATGGATATTGATTGCCAATCAACTTGTCCATGATGAATGAGTGAAAAAGATTCAAGCACTGAAATTGTATCCGATCTATAATAATTCATCCAATTTGACATCTTAATGGGTCTGATGAGTTAATAAGTGTATACTTTTCAAGGGGTTATCAGTACTGTTGTAAAGAGTAATAGTACGTGGAACACCCGCATCTTTGAGTTTGCAACTAATACAGAGTTATACAGTCGACTTCATCAATCAAGATTTACTCGTGACTTTAGTAGAAATGAAGATGATTCATAAAGGGATGCAGGTGATGAATGATTGCTGTCGGCTCAAGATGAGAAAACAGGCTTTCTATTCAAGCAAGCATGTGTATTACGTTGTCTTATGATGAATCATACGAGATTTAAACCCTAACGAATGCAAGGGCTTAACTTTGTTCAAGTCGAAGGTCCAGACATTGAGCTGGATTTTCTGAAATACTCATTGATATTCAGTACTTTTGAGTGGATAAATCATTTTTGTGATCAAAAGCTTGTGGAATGATGAAAACCTTCCTGATGGCATCATTTACTTTTTTAAATCACACTCTGTTTTGTTTTGAGATCTCACCGCTTACATTGAAGAAAAAACAATCCAGAATCAATTTTCAAGTGTGTAGTCTTCCATGTATTGAACGGCTCAAAATTTCGATCATCAATCACTTCGACAAAATAGCAACTTTTGTACGGTTGGAATGGTCTTGAATTTCGTTTTCAACGATAGAGCTTATCGAGTTGGCTAATAATGTCTGGCTTGTGGACAATTTTGATGAGTTGCATGTCGAATGAAAAGATTCTCTCCCTCCCACCACGAAAATACGTCCTTCCATGCGTCATTTCGGTCACGGAAAAGCAATTTTTGCGGCGAACCAATTCGGTCTCTGATTGGCTGTCGCCGGTACATAAAAAAAGTATCTGTATTTTTGACCCCATCTACTTTTCTGTGAGTATTTTGGCTCGCTGCAACCGAATCCGAGGTCCGTTTAGCCAGTCTAGCTCTTGGTTCTGAGAAAATCGTGAAAAATGAGTAGTAATCGTGGGAATAGTGAAGGATCGCCATGGAACTCTGATCAGAATATAACAGTTAGTCTATGTTGGGCTGAAAATCTGCAGTTGAGATTTCGGGGACCACTGTTCGCGGATATGGAGTCAAAATTTCGATTATAGTGAATCCAAGATGGCGGATTGAAGATGGTGGAACAAAAATCTCTGGAAACTCCTCTTTGAGCCCAGAAGACTCTCCTTGGGGATATTCGCGGTCACTGAACACAAAAATGTAATCGGAAATCCAGGTTTTCCAAATCCAACAAAGCAGACCCAAGGAGGCTTGCGGTCTTGGGACTCTTCTCAGGTGTTTTTCGAATCGCTAATATGATTTTGAAGGTAAGACTGATGCTTCTGAAGTAACTTTCACTATAGTTGAGCAATCTGAAGACGATATAAGGGAATGGTTCTCAACTTCAAATCAAAAGGGCAACAAATCCCTCAAGCTCCCAAACCCGCACGCTTTCGGGTTGAATATTTCGGTGACTAGAAGTGGTGCGGTAATCCGAACCCAAAACCTAGGAAGGCAAAAAAACCTCATGCTCCCAAACTCACGAACCCGCTCTATATCGAGTCAAATACTCTGATTAAAAAAAGTGTCGGGGTGACTTTTGAATCCACAACCCGCTCGCCTACGAGGTTGAGTACTTTGTCGGTGAAAAGTCAATGGAGGACGTGCATACCCGAATCCTAGGGAGTCAAACTCCAAACTCATTAACCCACAAACTTTGCTCCATCTCGAGTTGAGTACTTTGGCGATGGGGAGTAATTGAGTGGCACCCATAACCCAAATCCTAGGGAGACAAGAAAACCCCAAGGTCCCAAACTCACAAAATCGCTCCTTCCCAATTTGAATATTTCGGTGACTAGAAGTGTCAGGTTTATTTTGAAACCCAAAACCTAGGAAGGCAACGAACTCCCAGGTCCCACACTCAATAACCCGCTCCATCTCGAGTTGAGTACTTTGGCGATGAGGAGTGAATGAGTGACTCCCATATCTAAATTCTACGGAGGCAAGAAAATTTCCAACTCCTCAATTTTCTGAGGCATCAATCTTACCTTAGAAATTATATCGGTGATTCGGAAAATCCTCGAGAAGAGATTGAAAAACCCCGTGTCTCACACTACGTCCATCAGACACAAGTTGAATCATGACCTAACAGCAACCACTTCAACATTTTCCTTATTTTCTTTGCTCACGTCTACTCCGACCAGGATATTTTTGGTTCGGAAAGTAGTTGTCTTCATTTTTTTGTTTGCCATCCAGGATTTGCGATAGGAAACAAAATCCCTTCTTTTCGAACAAAGTACATCAACCCTCTAAAAAATGAAATTATTTATCGATTGCCCCCCCCCCCCTTACAATGAAGTCATCAAATCCCAAGAGCATTGTTATTTTTTCCTCTATCGAAGTAAATGTGTGATAGTATGGTCTCAACTCTTCACGACTCCATTCATTGATTATTTCCTTCACAACCCATGACATAAGTTGTTATACTTCGTGTACATTCTCAAAAATCATGCTTACACTTCATCTTCGCAAACCACAAGCTCAATACTCTACATCAGTATTTACAAAAGCCTCCCATAAGCATCAATCGACCGCATCTCTAAATGACCATTCTCCATTACAGTAAAAAATATAGAACGAAAGTGAAGCTTTGAAATTTTTACACCACCACCAACATGCGCATTCCGCCCATATCCTCAATACATATATAAAATATTTTAATATACCACACGCATCATATAAACCAGTATCTATACTTGCTCCAGGTCAACAGCTCAAAAAGATCTGGTCTCCTTTTTCCTTAATAGCATTGCACCATGCACTATCACTATTATACACGTCCCATTTCTCGACGTTCATCGCACTCATTAGCTTGCGGGCAAAGAAGATGCCGCGACTGGTTCTCTCTCTCCAGATCATATACGTATATCTTGCAATACATAGACTAAGGTGTGTACTTGAAAAAAAGAAAAAAAAAATTGGAAACCTGAGGGGGATGAGCTATACCTGCCAGTCCAAGTGCGATATGCGATCGTGAATATATAGGTTCTCTATCGCGTCTTTGGCATAAATATATATGTACATATCGTGAAGAAAAGTCGAGCATAAATGCACTTGGGTGATCGCATATAAAGTAGATATGTATACACATATATATATATATATATATATATATATATATATATATCATGTACGCATTTTATAAATGTATGAGAGAGGGATGCTGCAAGATGTGTAGTATAGTGAAAGATCGCGAATCAATTGGCGCTCGTAAATCAAGAGGCGGTGGTGGACGCTATGTAATATTGTACATCAGGGTCTCCGCCCTCAAGCTCGATGATCATCTCGATACAGGTACACAAGCCTTTGTCCGAAAGCCATCTGAATGTGATATGTCGCGTGGGTGGACTCTGATTCTTGGCTTTTAGCTAGTTATAGTGGCGCCTTGAGGCTTATTTTGAGAATTTATTTTTGTTGATGTGCGTCGAGAAGCCACCTTGCAGTTCTTGTATTTTCATTCATTTTTAAAATTTTATCCTCTTCATTTCTTTGAAATTATAATGGAGGTACTCTGATTAACATAAGATATGGTAAGATTGGTCTATATTAAAATTATGCTTCAAATTATGTGGTATGGAAATATCTTCTGAGATGAACCGATGTCTGCGTCTGCTTTGAATGTAGTTTTTTTTTTTTAAGGAGGTTCGATGGTGTTATGAGGGATCGGTGAGGGGGGAAGACGAAAACTAACCTAACCTGCCACTCGGGAGCACGAAAATACACGGCGAGTATACCTATATGTTGATGATTTTCGACAACAATTCGATCATAATTCCACAAAATGCATGGTAAGCTGTGATCACGGAAAGGTATTATTGTTCTTTAGAAAATTTTCTATCGTCTGAATATTTTATGAGAATTTTCTCTACATCTCAAGGGGTGCTAAGCTTGTTTTGGTGGCGCCGTCCATAAGAGCCCATGTTATTTCAGAAAATGTAAGAGCTTAGATCTTGATAAAACGGCTGGTGAAAAATACTGAAAAAATTCACAGAGTATTTTTTTGTCTCGAAGATAATTATTTAAAAGGTTTCGTCACGATCTCTACATCTTCGTCGAGACCATCGAACCTCCTTAAGAAGGAGGTTGACCCGATGTGCAACGCGTGGTCATGATTTGATTAATTTGCGAGTGAATTTGAGCAATAATCATCATATTTATTCGTATACCATCGGAAGCTCTTGGTTTGGCCTACGTCTTAGACTCATAAAATATTACGTATTCGCCAGCATTTTTCCTGAACATCAGATGTCCATTCCTATGTACCCAGCTAAGTTGCGTCTATGACAGTGGCGAGACTAATTCCCTTCATTGGAGCCTATATAGCCTCTTTCATTATATATTTTCTGTGCTTGCTGTACTTCTTTTGAGACTACTGCAAAGGACCCCTTCACGACTACACTAGTCAAGCCCCAGTACCCGCGAAATTCATCGAGCACCCAGCGTAATTCGACCTTTCAACGCCAGATGGCTGTCTCTGATACACCGTTCGTAAGCGCAACACGATAACCGCTTCGAACGGATCAGTCTGCACCAAGCAGCAGACTCACGCGCCTCTTTTGGCACCAGGAGCTCTAGTCCAAGAGATGGCTCTAGGGTCTTGCAGCTGGCAACTCCTCTCTGCTCATAGGAGCTCTAAGAATAGATGAGAATATCCAGTAGACAACTTCTTGGGAGCGCCAAGAGTCGCACTAGTCCGCGACCGCGACACCGTCACTTGGACACACACTTTTGGCCCGGAGGAAGCTCCTCCGTGGCAGTAGGATCATACACTCGTGTCGGCTTCTTGGGAGCTCCAGGAATCGGACCCCACACAACGGCTATATTCTCCCGCGCTTGACCCGGAGAGAACTCCTCCGCGGCTCTATTCGCTATGGTCACGAATGTGCTATATAAAAAAAAGTAGACTGCTGCGCCGGCAATGGCAGAAAATAACCTCAAACTGTGGTGGGCTTAGCGAGTTGCGCGGCCGCTGCGGGGGGGGGGGGGGCGAGGAGGCCGAGATAACACGGACATGAAAACGTTGCCTGTCTGTGTGAGGCCAACCACGGCGTAATGCGCGAGCTAGCCACTAGATGTCTCGCGCAAGCAATTTGACCATAGCGAATAGTAATCCGTATTAGTATTCACCCTGTATCAATCGTCTCTTGGGCTAGACCGTGTTTGGAATACATACTCAGTAATGAATGTCAGATTCCTTCTGACTATTCATCATTCATGACTATTTGTAAATATAGTTCCAATATATCTATTTCATTCGTTTAAATGCCGGTGTTAAAGTCATTTGTAGGACCTTAACCCTGATTTCCTGACCCCAGAAAACCCCTCGATTGCATTATATAACTTTCGGGTTGATAACTTATATTCCTCGGGTGAATTCAAGACTGCCTACACTCTCTGGGACTTTCCTTCTCCTGGCTCAACTTGCAAGAACTTGAAGATGCATTACTGTAGGAGGATCTAGGGAATTACAATTTGTACCCCGGGAGACCGGCTCACCCTTCATGAACGTGGAGCCAGGAGTTAGCCCTGTAAGCGAATCGGCTGAAATAGAGGCCTTTCCAGAACCCTCGAGTAGTTCAGAAATGATCCATTTATACCAACTACCGAATTCTAGGTCGGCTGCCAGCTTACGGCCGTACCCACCCCTCGGTGGGAGACTGGGACTCGTCTCTAGGCTTCTTTGGAACCGAGGAAGTCCCTCGGTTCTCTAAGCAAGCCATCCAGGCCTCGCAGTGGATCACTTCTCAAGGGCGCTCCCTCGCCAGCCTCAAAACAGCGAACGTGGAGCCATCTTGCGGTCAAATTGGTATATTGTAAATGTAAAATCAACCGAAGAACGAAGCCTCGCAAGGGAGATATCCGGATTTTGGGAGATTAACGACTCCCCGGCCCCAATTAACCGCGAGGAGGATCCCTCGTTGATCCTGGGAGACAGAAGCACTCCCCGGCCTCAGCCTTTGGGCAAGGAGGATCTAGGTATCCCGGGAGAATACGACAAGTCCCCTGCGCCTAGTTTTCAACCCCAGCACCCGTAGTGCGTGCTTTACCATCCCTTTCGCTTCTGTGCGTGTGAGCCCTGAGTGCCATCTTGGATTGCTTCAGGACTCCCGCTTCATCTTCATTCTACTCTCCATTTCTTCCTTCCTTCTTCTGGAACTACCTTCGAGTTGGCGTCCGCCGGGGAGGGGTTTTAGTCAGTCGTTCCCCGAGTTTTCTCTGGTGAATCTGACAGTACCCACACTCTTATGGGTGTCTATGGACATTCCCCTTCCCCGGCCTACCCTCCCCCCCCCCTCAAAAAGGAAGATAAGAGGAACGGAGACCAGTCCTCCCATGAGTCCCTAGACTCGCTCGGTCCCGGGTATTGAGGCTGCCGTGGCCAGTGGATACCTTCCGGGAAGTGATCTGCGAAAGCTGTTCAGTGGGTTATGGCGCTAGCTTCAGCAAAAACCATCGGTCCAGCAAAATCCGAGTTCAGCGTTCCGATCACTTGGGGGAATATACGTGTCAGCACCAGCGCGCTTGAGAGTGTTTCAGCTTATTTGAACGAAGCGTGCGGACCGTATGCTTTCACCGTCCACGAACCGCGTTCCTCTACCAGTGCGCCTAAACCGCTGAGGTGGCCTTTCGCAGACCACTACCTGGAGGAACTACTGGCCACCGGATGGAGATGCATAGTCTCCGAACTCCGACGGTCGCTGAATGGGGCCAGGGATTCGTCAGACACCAAAGTGCCTCGACATCCCTTACGGATTTTCGAGAGGGGCCAAACCGCTTCAAGCACCAGTCTCGAGACTAGGTCCCTCCCGCGCGGTTCTGGGACAGAGGCTCGGGTGTAGTGTCCCATAACTGGGGCCGGGAGATCATCACAGCCTAGGACTTTGGAGGTCTCTCTTGCAGAACTGCAAGGGAATCCGCAAACCCTGAATGTACGTTGGTTCTTCGGGTCCTGCGAGTACGACGAATCCCCAGCCCTAGTCCTCGGCCCCAGGGCGCAGCAATGCCTGCTCTTAATCGCCCTACTCACTCCTTTGCGTTTACAATTCCTGTCAATACCTAGGACCACATCAGGGTTTTTCCTCCTTCAAAAGCCCCGTAACATTTTTCATCTTCGGCTTTACTCTCTGTCTTTCCTTTCGTTATTTTAGAACTACAAACTCCGGTCGGTTCACTCCGGGATAGCATCCAGGGAGGCCTGTATGTGCCAGTCTTATTCGGATAAATCTGACATTGTAGATATCGATGAAGATTTTCCTTTCTGGACTACCACCAAAAAATGCATCCAACGGTAGTACTTGGTCGATTTCTCATAGCCCTGGTAGGGGTTGTATTTTCTGACTTCTCGCCCCTTTCTGTCCATTCCTTTCATCTTCTGCAACTACAACCTCCTGGTTGGTGTCCTATGGGAGAGATTTGGGTCGGTCCACGATCGATTCTCTTCGGATAAACTCGGTACTACCCACACTCTCATGGTTGTGCATAAAAATTTCCCTTTGTCTTTCAATTTCCATTTCAAAATCGCAAGCGGGACCCGTGGGTAACGACTCTTCGGTCTCAGTCACGGACACCGCTCCCGGGTTTCAGCTCGGATTCCGTAGGGACTGACGATGCTTTGGGTTCTTCAGAAAATCCGCAAAAAGGGCTGAGACACCTCGGAGCTCCAACCCTGGGGCTTGACGAGCCTCCCGACCTAGTTAGCACACGCCGGAGCGTGGAATGGTACACCACCATACGGTGGCCGCTGCAGCCGCAATGCCCAAGAAGTGAGCGAATCGTAGGACTCGGAGCAGGGTTGTTTTTCGCGACGATCCACCGCGAGGCTTCGGTGACTTGATCAGGGAACAGAGGGATTCCCTGAGCTTTGCCCTTCACCAGAGTGTGAGTTTGGCTCGGGTGCTGGTGGTCGGCCTATATTCCGGTAGTTGCCTAAGAGGCATGGATTATTCTCAAACCATTTGTGGCTCAGAAATGCCTTACCCCACGCCCATCGGGGTAACTACGGTAGAGATGAAAGTCGGGTACTCGACATACCAAAGTCAAATTCCTTTGCCGGTCTCTCATCGCTCACAAGGAGGGCTGAGAGACTTTTTCGTTTCAGCCCTGGCACGTGACAAACTCCTGGTCTTAGTCACATCGCAAAAAACGCTCATATCTGCCCGGTGGCCATATCAGCCACAATGTCTGGAACCGAGCAACTCTAGAGACTCGTGGCAGGGCTGCTCCAAAGGGTGATTCGTCGCCAGGCCCGGACAACCTACTCGGAGAACCGGGGAACTCCCTGGGCTCCAAGGAAGCCTAGATGATTCCCACCTCCCCACCGAGGAGCGGGGATGGCATTTGGCAATATGCTGGTGATCGGCCCAAAATTCGGTAGTCTACGAAGAGAACTGGATCATTTCCGAACCAATTATGGTTTAGAATTGATCTCTCTCTATAGGTCGACGCGCTGGTAGGACGTATATCTCTACCCAAAACTCATGAAGACAACCAGGGTGCATGCAAAAGCCAGGCACCCGGGGTATGAAAGACAAATTCCTGCCGGTCTCTCATCCTCCGATCTCAATCGTCTGACAGGAAGAGCCTGACCATTAATCGGTTGCTTGTTGTGCTTCGTACAGAAATCGCAAGGAGTGCTAGGTGCTAGATCATTTCAGTGGCTTGGTTCCAGGTTGCAACGACCCTACGATCTCATTGACTTGTAGTCATTGGAGTGCGGGGTCTGCACAGCTCCATCTGGTAACTCAAGCCAGCCCAAACCTTTGAGGATTGGTTAGATTGCCAGCCTTCACGTTGAAGCTGCCCTCGGGTGGCTCGCCATCTGATCTTTGCCATTTGACAAGGATCTTGGACTCCCGCATACTCCGGAGTGTTCATATCACCCTATAGAGAAACCTATTGCAAGCTTTCGACTGAGGGATGGGTTCAGTCATACACTGGGTGCTGATCCAAAAAGTCGGTAACTGGCACTGAGAAGGGTTCATTTTTCATCACCCCGGGAATATATGCGCTTTGAGTCGATGCACTGGTAGTAAGGCGTACCCCTACTTCATGCCTATGGGGGCAACCACGGTAGAACCGATAATTAGGGACTCGGTATTTAAATCCTCATGTTGATGCCGGTCTCTCCTAAGAAAAAATGTAACACATGACATGCAGAACTTGATTTCTAGCTTCTGAATTATTTTGCACTACCACGCGTAGTCTATGCAATGTACTTCAAGAACTATTGCGGACAGTAGAAAAATTCGAACTGATCTTGATAAACTTTGACCCCTACAAAAATTACTAGCAAGTCTTCTCAATCGTATACAAGTCTCAATCGTCAATTACACGATCACCAACCGCGTAATACTTCTTCAGTAACTACGAGTATATTTACTGATAGATCTCAACTCATATTTCAACCCTTGAACCAAGTCTCATTACAGCAATACAGCTCTTGAAGCAATCAGTACTAAATACGATCATGGCGACCCGATTACTGTACCTAACATACATACATGGGTTCAAGATCATTATAGCGTGTAACACTCTATACCGAGAGAAACACCCGGTTCAAATCGTAATTCGCGCCATAAGCATCCCTTATTATCCGGTAGGCTCATCTGATCAATGAGAAAATAGTAGCAGATACGAGTCATGCAGTGATGCGTTAAATCTTGCACCGCGTGCCAAGCTCGTTAGCCCACCTTTATAAATGCCTTGCACACTTTCTGTCGGACGTTTTATTACGGTATGTCAGGTTGAGATATGCCTGGGCTGCGCCTAAGCTGGCTCTGACCCAAGATTTTTTTTTTATGTAGGAGGAATGATCATTGCGTGAGGAATTCAGAAGGTTCTTGGTTGTATAGCTTGATTCTGACGATCAATGGATGAGGTTTGAGCTTGATTCGTGACTCGAAGGGTGAGAGCTATTAGTTTGGATTTGAAATTGGTTCTGTAAAATAGACTGAGGCGATACCAATTACTCGATGATCATTGAGAAGCAATATCTTCATTTGAGATTTGATGTCGAGATGACCAAGGAAGATTTTCACCATATTTGACATTTTTGTGTCGGGTTTCAAGAATAAAATACCCTGAATCATTGTCTTTAAGTCATTGTCGCGCACTGTAAAAGAATTGATTGTCTTCCAATCAAGTTAGTCAACTATTGGTCACCAAATTCAACCACTGGTTGACAATTTTACCACAGCGAATTTGGGAGTGAAAATGGGATCTATGAGATTGGTCAATGGGGGTTTCCGGGTTACTTTATTGGTGCTAGAAAACAAGTTTTTTCATGTTTATTCTTTCACAGATACGGAGAAATATCAGCGCCGGCCGCGCGGGCGTTTTCGGAAAAAAATACAGGTTAAGCGACTTTCTCGCGATTCAGTACGCGGATTGGTGACTACTCGGCTGGGGCTACTACGCCTTAGCTCACACAAAAAATTCACCGACTCTTTTATCATGGGTTAAAAGTGGTCTTCGGAAGACATTACTGAGTAGAAAAAGCAAATTCTCCACGTTTTTCCGTCAACTGATCGAAACAAACAAGACCTCTCGGATGGGGTTGCTATGTTCAGGGGACCCATCCGAGCGGTCACAAATCTGGATACTGGATCGTCAAAAGTTGTTTAGCTTGGATCTTTAACCCGAAAAGGCTCTTAATGCTAGCGCTCTTATACATTTCTTTCTGCTCACGAAAAAACGTAAAGAATAGTACATTTCGATACAAGGGTGGAAAAACTTTTTTTCGCGTGCGAGTGTTGCGTTTCCGGCCTGAGCCGTAGGCGAAGGTTGGAATCAACAAGAGGATGCGCAAAATAAGTTTTACATCCGTTTATCGAATACTATTTTTTGACAAACTGTGAGAGAAAGTGGGAAATCAATGCGGAAAAGTTACTTTCTCGCACAGTGTGTCAAAAACTTGTTTTTCTGATCCAGAAATGCCGTTCGGACACAACCATCCACCAATCTCATGGGTTCCACACAAAACCCGTGATGAAAGAGTCCATGAATTTTCTTGCGCGAACTAAGCGTGGTAGCTCCATCCGAACGGTCACTAATCCAGATACCGAAATGCTATTAAACGTTGCTTAAGGAGGCTCGAGCACTTTTTAATAAAACATTTGTTTTCGGCGTAAGTCGGCTTAAACTATAGCTAAAACTAACAGAAATGTAAAACCGTTGAAAAAACATGGGGTCAACCACCGAAATCGAGAGCAAATTGACTTCGAAAATTATTTCTGACTACACGTAACCTTATGGGCCACACGCGTTAAGATGAGATTGCGGGCTAACTATTCATATGATATCTGTTCTGCCCAGAAGAAACGGTTCTTTTATCTATTCCCTATAAATTGATATCAGGAAAACTATGGGTCAACCATCAAAATTTCGAGAAAATTAGAGTGAAAGTAAAAAAGATAGCGTTGCAGCCAGCGCTTGCATTGTGAGTATACCTATGTATAGCGCCAATAACGCGGTGGAAGGGGAAAAGGCACGCTCCTACGCGCTCGAGCCTCCTTAACCTCAATATTTTTCCGAAAAGGCTCTCAGCACTGGCGTTCTTGTTTACCTTCATTTGTTCATGAAAAAATACGAAAAATCTTGTTTTCCTGGTCCAAAAGGATCATCCGGGTGACACGACTTTTCAATCTCATGCATGGATCCCATGTTCACTCCCATATTCGCTGTAGATAAATAATCAATTAGTGGTTGTCGCCGCGCGAAAAATCAACCAATTGGTTGAAGTTTTCCCCACATATTTTTCTCAGTGCCCTTAATATTCTAGTATTGCTTTATTAGGATGTACCTAAGTACAACAGTAAATCGTCAGGGAAAATCAAGTAGCCGATGAAACCTGTTATTTTAAAGAGGAGATTTTCCCAAAATTTTCATATGCAGATTTCTATGTGGTTTGAAAATTTATTGAAATCATTTCACTCATAGATCACAAAATTAAGCCACAGAGTTGAATGGATTCAACAAATTTGAATTCATGCCACGAGTAACTAAATCATGGACCTCGTCAAAGGACTCTACCATCTTAAGATTTTTCTTTGTCGTGAAGCATCACTATCGTATGCGGAATGAAATTCGTTTTGAATTTGGTATTTGTCGTCTTTCCCAAGAACTTTTTATTCTCTCACACTTGGGCTGTAATTTTTTACTCAATAGAAATCGTGGGCGTATCGTGAGTTTTATGGAAGAAAGAAATTTGAATTAATGAATGTCATAGATACACTTCATTTCAACTAGGTGAAGGCCAAGATTATAGAAACTCAGAGAAACATCGACAATTCATTAGGAGAGGAGATCGCGTTCCAAATACATACATTGTAAATGTAATATTTTTTCTCATCCTTGGCTATCACATGAAATGTAAATCATCAATTTCATGATTCACTCTCAAACTCTGGTATTCATGGCTCAATATACTTGTGATCTCGTTGAAATTTTCTGAGCCTAATATTCAATTTCTTTGAGTTATCATTGAATGCAATTGGACAGGTCTCATCAGAGCAAGTATAAAACTGCTCGATAGACACAATTAGTTCAAAAGAGGTAACTTGGTTGGCGTGTTGAGACTTGAATATGAGGGATTTCCAGTAAAATCAGTTGTGTGAGCCTTGCCATTTCAAGATAATAAGAGCCATACAAGAGCCTCTTACGATTGCAAAGATGAATTTCTCGGGATTCATTTACTCTATTACGGGTATTTTGTGACAAGATTTTTGATAGCGAGTGAATTCACTTTGAAGTATAAGTTGTGATTACACATAACACTCACATTGCAAAAGAGGTAATAGTAGTGTGGATATCATCTTCATTAGTCCAACTGTACATTTCGATGAAATTATGAACACGATCACATGTAGTATTAGTACTTGGATGTAGCGTTATTGTTTGTTGATAGGTTCATGAGAAAATAGAGAAGCAGATTCAAACAGTCAAGGAAACGAGCTGTTTTGAGTAATAATTATTATCTTCATATCGAATGTAATGGGTTATCATTCCACAAAACTATCCCGTTCTTTGCCGGCGTGCAAAAAAAGACTCCTTGCCGAGCCAAGCCTAAATCTTCAGTTGCCACTTTAATCCAGTAATTTGAACGTCAATTGTTTCATTCGATCTGCAGGCTTGAATTTATCGAGTTTCAAGTTTTGATAAAAATGTGAGAATGGATTGGAAGTATTCCAAAATATTCATGAAGCTGCACATGCAATACGACCAACATCTCTAAGTGATAATATATCAAAAGAGTCTGGGATGCTACATTTCAACATTAACCTCTCTACACATTCGGTCAATATGACATTCCAGTAACAGACATCAAAATAATCTTATTTCAACGATATGAAGGATTCAGCCTGCAACAATATTTTAATCAATTCCATGACAGAAGCCATAAACTTGTCTTTGTTAGGATCAAAATTATGACCCATTGTATTCACACATTCACATGCACACTGAGGATGAATATCTCTTCAAATTCACTGCTATCGATTGAGCGTAAAAATTTTTCGTTGCATCCGGTCTCCCAAATGAGCTTTGCGCAAAAGACGAACAAGGTCACTCGAATCAAAGGTCACTCAATGGCACTTGGCCACCATAGTTGTCACACTTACAAACATCCATACTATACACATTGAATACATGAACTTTCAAAAAAGGTTCGCCCGAAGAAAAAGACATCATCATCATCATCATCACATTTTATAGAGCGGAATCACCCACGCGATTTACCGTGATGCAGCGGATGTCGGACGAGGCCGTCGGCTATATTATGCGCTTTGCGGACCGATACATGAATGGGCCTTATACACGCCTGTTCAGTGACCACCGCGTGCTTGCGGGTATGATATTATATTCTCATTCAATATATTGAGAGATTTAGTCACGCGATTGGTTAGCGAGACAGTTGAAATTCTTGGTGAACAATAAATAAGAGATGAAGTATCTTTTATTTTTTGGAAGCGAGCTTGGGTCGGTGATTAGTGAATATTTGTATAACCATCAATTGTCAGGTATTCTCAAAGTCTGAGATCTGGGTTAATTGAGGTTTAATTCAGAAAGGGCGTCGACTAGGATTTTGGTAAGTCACTTAGGATTAAATCATTAATCATCCGATCGTTTAGGATATTTGAATATTGCCATATAAGTACTTCGTAAGCCATGATCATAATGCCAACAATCTGAATTATATTCTGGATAGGGGTCCTTGGTTTACTTGAACCACACTAAACTGATAGGTTAGAATCATTAGGTCTTTGTTGTCTTCAGTTTTGAGATCCAACACCTTACTAAATTTCAAAATTATTACTCTTGAGGATTTTGACTACTTTCGCAACCTATAGAATAGAGAATACATAATGGATTATTGGATTGTCATTCGAAGGAAGAATTTTGAAGAATAGAGAAGGTTTCGAGTTGATTAAAAATTTGACAAAAAGTAAAGTTCTAAAATTGTCAGATTTTGTCAATGAGCGAAAATATTTGCACGATAAAAGTCACGTGTGAGTCAGAAAGGGGTGTTTTGAAATATGAAAGATCGGTCAGAAACATTTCTAACCGTTTATCAAAATTCTGAAGCTGAGCGCGATAGACAGAAAAGACCAGATTATCCAATGGACATGCAAAACACGCGGACCCTAGTGAAATTTCCCTACAGGTAATAATTGAGGAAATTTTCGTCTTTCTCGTGCAAGCCAGATTTTGAATTTGAATTTTAATGATGAGAAAATACTCCGAGAGTCAGATTGTGGTTTAGGCCAAGTTTTTGGCAGCTCCAACTCTGATATTATTTTCTCACGTACTTTATATGGCTTATATTTTTAAGCGTGTTTAAAGCCCGAATGGACCACTCATGTTCACGATCTCAAGGATTGATGAAGCCTTTTTAGCTACCTATGAAGAATATACAGTACAGTTAAAAAAGTACGGACCCCCTGCCTCGCCATAACATCTGCATTTTTGCCTCAGACTCTGAAAAAGCGGAAAATTTCACGTTCAGGTAGGGTTTTATGACATTGGTGAGTATAACCCCCAGGAGTCAATTAGGGAAGTCACAAGATGGTACAAGATGTGGGAACCTCTCCCCAATATCTTCCTAGCGTGACTCCTAACAAAAAAGTGTTGAATACAAAAGCTGTTAAATATCAAATGAAGGCTCAGATAAACTCCCAAATTCTTCCCAAGCCCCCCAATTTGGCCCATTGAGACCAATTCTGAACTTTTAAATGGGAATCTTCATTTTTTGCCTCGGATTCTAAACGCTTCAGATAGGTTTTCATGACATTGGTCGAAGTAACCTCCAGAGGTCCATGGGGCGGGAGGGGGGGGGGGGGGTGAGGAGCGCGAAGACCTACAAAACTTGGGCCTTTCCCAATATCCACCAAGCGTGACTTCTGGCAAATAAGTGTTGAATACCAAAGTAGTTGTATATCAAGTGAGTGTTTAGGTTACCCCTCCCCCATCCCCGAATTCGCCCCATTGGGCTCAAATTTGGATCCCCGTACTTTATAGGTTCTTGTGACACCCCCCCCCCCCCCATTGATCCTGGAAGTCACCTTGACCGATGTCATAAAAACCGATCTGATTGTACAATTTTCCGATATTTCATAATCCGAGGTAAAAATAGGGATTTTCACTTGAAAATTCAAAGTTGGCCTCCATGGGGCGAATGGGGGGCGAGAGGTTTGCCAGTTCATCTGACTACTCGGTAGAATTCTCAAGCAAATTTTACCGCAAAATTTACCGGAATCGGCGGCGCTCTGTCGGTGACCCGTAAAATTTGCCGCTGTTGCTGCATAGTTTACCGTCGAGGAGCCCGTATTCTAAATTTTGCGGTAAAATTTTGCGACAAATTTTACCGCGAAATTCGCCGGCAAACGTGGCGCTCAGTCGGTAACCTGTAACATTTGCCACATTTGCTGCAGTTTGCCGGTGCAATTTGCCGTATTCACGCGTTGCCGATAGCGTTTGCCGTGAAAAATACGGCAAACCGCGCGGGCAAACTGCAGCAATAGCGGAAATTTTCACAGGTTACCGACAGAGCGCCACCGATTGCGGATTGCCATATTTTTCACGGCAAACGCTATCGGCAACGCAAGTACGGCAAATCGAGCCGGCAAACTGCAGCAAATGTGGCAAATGTTGCAGGTTACCGACAGAGCGCCACATTTGCCGGCAAATTTTGCGGTAAAATTTGCCGCAAAATTTTACCGCAAAATTTAGAATACGGGCCCAGTTTGCCGTCTTTTTTACGGCAAACGCCATCGGCAATGCAAATACAGCAAACTACGCCGGCAAACTGCATCAACAGTGGTAAATTTTACAGATTACCGACAGAGCGCCACCGATGCCGGAGAATTTTACCGTAAAATTTAAAATACGGACCCAGGTACAATTGAATGTGTCTCAACTCTTTTTAAAGATTTGGGACAAATTTCAGAACAACCCTTAGCAAGTAAGATATTGAGGTTCATCAAAAAATTTCATAAGCTTTTGGCCGGACCTCAGTAAGCACATGGAGACTTATCTCATACTAAGAAATTTAAAAACAAAGTTTTTTCTGCTTTTGATACACCAATTTCAATATTGATCAGGATTTCTAGCAGAATTATTTTTATTCACCGATTTGTTTGGACTTTTCGTTCAATTAATATCATTCCTGTGCTCAAAAAATGTTCTGTTGTCACGGTCCAGTCTTATACTCACACATAAATTATTGTTCGCTCTGCTCGCGTAACGCAATCGTGGAGGTAGTCAGAACTCAGAAGTAAGTATAACTGCTACTGCACCCGTAAATGGACTACTCCACCCGAGGTTTCGCTTTGATGCCTGCTCGAATACGTCCGGCATCAGACAAGTTTGGCAAGCGTTCGAGATCGGGACGGAGAAACGAGACTCGAAACTTATACAATACGTAATTGCCGGGTGTGATCTGTGTGCGTGTATGTACGAACACATATACATACTTTTCGATGAATTATTATGAAGTGTCAATGATTATTAGTGTTAGAGAATTAGAGTCAGTGTCGAGCTGAGCGGTGAGAGCCCAGCTTGGTGATTGATAGTGATATGAGCCGATCTGCTCTTGTGACACTGGTAAGTTTTCTACTGAATTCTCCGATTTGACTGAAAACAAGATCAAACTGAGAGTAGTCCAGTTGGCATACATTGACCAAGAAACTATTTTCTAGATCTTGGAAAAAATAGGAAATAGTCAAACTGAAGTGATCAAGATTGACCGTATTTGAATTGCTGTTTTCTTAAAGTCAGTTCTAAAGTGATTTTTTGAAATAAGTTGCAGTAATTCTCAATACTGATCTGGAAAACAGGTCAAATTTTTAGAAATTCCAAATGACTGTTTTCTGTTCAGTTGTCACAAATTAGGTATTACTCTGACTTAAGCCCTAAACTGTACTTTCAAGATGGAAATGGTCATGCGAGATATCCAAATCTAGCCAAATTCGATAGTGTCTGTAAGTAATGTCTCTACGTCGTGTTTACATTTTGTATTATGACATTCTGGAGTTTTTCTTATCATAGGCATCAGCAACATGCTTGCTCTGTATGGGTTTCATCGAGATAAGGAGTGTTTCGATATGTTAATTTTATGCTTGTACATTTAGATCTGGACACCGATCCAGATCAATGGACTTAATCGATCGTATGGCTACATTAGATCGCGATGAGAATATATGGCTGTTGACCGATAAAATCAGCTGTCTGAACATGTGTTCTGATTGAGGCTTGTTGATTGGACCAATATGCTTTGGTCAAGAAAAACATGTGCTTGGAGGTATATATGTATATAAAAAAAAAAAATGATCTAAAGAAAATAAATGCCAGGGGAAATATGCAAGCGGCAGTCAACAAAAAGCCGACTTTTTACGTATGAATCTATTGTTCATTCTAAAAATTTGGGGGAACGAAAAATCAAAAATCAGAATACCTGGATTTTTTATGAAAACCTCTCATATCATGAATTGAATTGCTCAATGGAAGTAGTTATATCTATTGAGGTTTGTACCATTTCCCAATCGCCTGAGTGAACCTATTGAATATTACATCAATAAATCTTCATGTGACACCTGCCGATGTCTCAATCGGTTTTAATGTAAATGATAGTTCTCTCTTTTTATTATATTAATTCACCCTTAAAATTCTATTTAGAGTATCAGATAAATGATATTCATGTCTGGTTCATGTAGACGATCAGAGTGATTGCAAGATTATGATATTTTTGGACTAATGAATAACACATCTGAAAAAAATGATATACTATCAAATGTGGAAATCATCACGATTCACCTAGTGGTGAATTAAGTGAATGTCAGTCTGGAAAGCACGTACTTTTCGTGTGAAAGAAATCGCATGTTATGTAATAGCCTTGCCGTTTTCGAGTGCGTCTCGCTAATGTGGACCAACGATTCCATATAAGTCGCGTCTTGATGAAGCTTTCCCAAAATTGAACCACAAAAGGTATCCGGCAATGCGGAACATTCCAAATTTAGAATATGAGACTTTTTTCGCGATGGCTGTGCATCAAGTTCATTAATTTCTTTTGACAATTTTTCTTGGACATTGAAAAATTGAAAACTTTTGCAACACCTGTACTATCTCACATTGATTCTTCTGATGTTGATAATGTAATCTCGAGATCTATCGCACTACTCATTCACTACAGAAGTGAAGTATGGAATTTTTTTTGAGCTCAGAATTTATATTTTGTCTGAATTTCTATCAAATCAGATCATTTCATGATAATAATGTCTCCTGTGAATCCCGTACGGTTCTTAGAGGTTTAGCCAAATTACTGCAGAATTATATTTTCGCATCCAGGAATGACTTACGTCAAAATCCAAACCATCCCATGTATAAAAAAGTAGTTGTACCAATTTTAGTCCCTGAATTTTTCTTTTTCTTTGAAATTTTCAGAAGCATTTACGAACCAATATGTACTGATATCACGCATTCCGCAACCCCGGAAGCCTAGACATAGACCAAACTTCTTCCTCGAAACAACCAAAATTTCCATCCTTCAAACTTCCCAATTCTCAATATCACATAGCATACCCACCCAAGAAAGTTCCCACACCTCTCATCATTCACTCTAAAATTTCAACTCTCACATCATCATAGCTGGATAGACAATATATAATAGGTATACCTGATAGGCGCGGCGGTGATGGTGGCGGCGGCTAAAACAACGATCACTCGCAAATAGGCCGGTAATAGGCGCGGCTGCAACTACTTAACCCCCCCCCCCTTCCCATAGAATAAGCCACCGAAGAACCATGACTCCTAGAGGTATTGCCTACTTTACTTCCGATCGGCTTTAGCTTCTGCCATGCCTTATCTTTCAGTATATATAAACCGCTCTTTCTTTCTCACTCTGAATTTCGCTCTCGATTTCGCATCAGAGCTCAGAGCGCGAAAGTGAAAGCCACAGAGTCTCTGTGCGACGACGATGACGACGTACATACTTACTTGAGTTACTTTACTATAGCGGATGAAAGAGATGCACATGTTTACGAGATGAATGTTTGAGCGCGAGATTCGAATGTCTTTGTTCAGTCGTGGTTCATCTCACTATTTTTTTTTTTTTTTTTTTTTTTTGAGACTTTTAGGATGAGTAGTTCATGAGTACTGGCGCGTTCACGATAGAAAAAACGAAGTTTTTAAATTCAGATCGCCACAAATATCTTGGTTATCTTCATCGTCTGAATTTAAGTTCAAAAAATACTTCAATTTGCCTTTTTTAGCTTACTTTCAGAGAATGTTCTGAAATTTAGAATTTTTCTCGATACGAGATTGTTTCATTTTTATTATCAACAAAGACAGATGACTGCCTTTGAGAACAAATGCGGGGTAGGATATGAAGCAATCTGAATTTCAGACGTTTTTGTCTTAATTTCGGTGCATCTAAATATTAGTACGGAATCGATCTGAAAATGAGGATTTTTTTGTACCCTGGGAGAAAATTTGGTGGCTGTAGTTTTCGATTGACATAAAAATAACACGATGACTGTAAAATGGCAATAATTTACATTGTAAACCCCTTTAGTTTTCTTACACATAGTAGTGCGCTCTTGTACTATAAAGTGCGCGCCTTTTGCTACAAATATTTATGGGTAGAATAGCTTACATGAAAGATGATACTTGAAAAAAAAATGTAAATGTTTGCGTGAGTTGAGAACAGTAATGTAAGGTATGTTTGCGTGCGGTTGATGCGGTAGCGAGTATTTTGCAATGCGTAAAAGGTGATGATAGAGGTTTAGGGAGGGCGTAAATACTGTCATTTGTGAGAGCGATGTCACTCTCAAGCCGGGACTATACTGGAACTTAGAGTGGCTTTGAAGTTTGTGAATTGGGTCTTAATGAAGGTTATGGTGGTTTGTTCGTTTTATACGTGCACGCAAATAAGGTAGCCAAGTGTGAAAAGAATTGCGTAAGGATGGGGTACTCTGAAATTAGTATGAATCGAGCACGCATTCTTTGCTCACAATTTCGCTTACAATGATTTAGTCGATTTCTTTTCAATATTATTGTTCTATAATGGGATTACTTAGAATGATGCCAAAGATTTTCTATAGATTTCATCTGCAAAAACCATGAGGTGATTGATAGACCAAAAATGTAAGGTTGACAGCAAGTTTTGAGAAAAGAGATTTGCATCTAGATTCCTTCAAGTTCCGTACCATAGTCGAAATCTTCGTAAAATAGACAAAAGATGAGAAACTTTGAGGATAGCTTGGGGTATTCTAAGATTGTTCAGAACAGTTTGCCGAGCTTCTTTGGTTTTAATGGTACCAGCTCCTCTGAATCTTCTTTGTTCATCTGAAAACATAGGAACTTTGCGAAATGTCTCAATTTTGGATATAGATCACAATAAAATGAGCTATCCCATAAACTATTTCTATCATTCTCATTTTACATGAAAACAGATCTGTAAGGAAATCTAATAAGGAAAGGTTAGGGAGTGCGAGTCACGGATTTCGATGAAACTCTGGGGATGGTCTTCTTTTAGCACCAAAAGATGATATCCAAAACCGCCAGAGTGTAACGCTCAAGCGTTTTCAAGCTACAGCATACAACCTATGCATTACAGTATATTTATGAACATGTATATCATTTTTTCAACTTGGGCCTATATGGGCAATGCCAATGCTATAGACTCTGCGACTTTGATTATCATCTTTTGGTGCTAAAAGGAGACTATTCCCAGAGTTTCATCCAAATCCGTGACCCGCACTCCCTGGCCTCCCTTTGTAAGTGTATAGTATCTTTTAATTTCAAATCGAACTGTTGAACATTCATGCTTACCGATAACTGAAATAGGAACTCAAAGTTATCACAACACGTTTGCTTCCGAGCAGAAATTGAATTGCAAATCTTGACCTGTGTCCGACGGACCCACCGGTGGGTTTCGCGCAATATCATTTCTTATCAGATAAAAATCTTTAGTACACAGAGAAAAGGACAAGCGGGACCTACTAGTGGTCACCGTCTTTGAACAAAGACTAAGGATTATAAAATGTCTAGAATTGTGAGATTACCTGTAAGTGACCGAATCCATTTTTTAAGATTTGGAATGGACTGGATTCGAGTACCATCGAAAAATGCCGATTCAATGTATAGAAAACTTATAATCCATCAAAAATTAATATTTATTGGCTCGACTTTCCATGTCTTTAAATGATCTTCTATAGAAATTTGCGACCAACATCTCACACCTTTCTATATTAAGACATCCCGGAGGATAGAAAAAATGAAGTGTCTTTCAAGAAATTATATGTCTCGAGGAATGAGATCTATAGTGATGTTATACCACACATCGAGGATGAATGAAAAAGACACTCAATCTGTCAAGTGCGAAATGCTGTCACGTTCAGGATGAATATCTCAAAGGAAGCTTACCGCTTGAATAATTGAGAGTATCTCATTTGCATGGTATGATTATAACACTCTATGATACCAGTCAAATAATACAGCTTGACATCCATCAAGAGTCCAGAAATAGATGTATTCATAAAAATCAATAAGTTCAATAACCCGAACATTATATTCTCAAATATTCCGATAATACAACTATCTTATCGTTCTCACGTGAGTGTACCAAACTTTCCTCCATTGAGCGATTTTCTCAATAATTTTGGTTTACTTCAACCATTTTCAACGTTCTTCAGCTCATTTTGAAGCTTGTTTCAAGACCTTCAAAATGAGCTCAAGTACGTTTTATTTTGATCGACTGGAGCCGAGCCGTCTCAATTTTTCTAAAAAGTGACTTTTTAGAGTTTACAAAAGGGTGTACCTGAATTGACCCCATTGAGCCATTTTCTCAACAACTTTGGTCTGTCCTCAACATTCTTTAACGTACTTGAATTAATTCTGAAGCTTGTTTCAAGACCTTAAAAATGAGTTGAAGTACGTCTGATGCCATCAACTGGAGCTGAGCTATCTCAACTCCCTGCCCTGCCCCCCCCCCAAAAAACGATGTAAATCCACGATACAGTGCATAAAATCGTTTTTATGGCTGTGCAACCACATTTTTAGCGTTTTCACCGGGCCTAAATACTATTCTCGACCTATTTTGACGCGAATAGACACGTTCTGAGCAGTAAAAAAAAGTCGTACTGCACACCCTTTCAAGATAATCACATGGGGTCATGTCGAGTACACACCAATTTCGGCCCCTATTTTTGCGAATGATATCCATATCTTGCCCATGAAATCGCTCCAAATCCAAGTCTTCGGAAAGTGAAGGATCTCAAGGAATAGAATGCGCTAACGTAAGCAAACATTTTCAGCATCGGTTCTACTCTCTCCGAAACCATCACTGAGAACTCACTGAACTTCAGTTAGTCTGGGATCAACTCTGACTGAAGACTTCAGTGAGTAGTTTCAGTGAGTACCCACTGAAGTTGCACTGGAACTTCAGTGACCTTGGTTGGTCGGACAATTCCCCAACTGAGTTCTCACTGATGGTTTCGGAGAGAGTACTGAACGGCAATTTCATTGGCGATTTCCTAAGTAAGCAAACTCGAAAAATGCAAGAACTCACTATATATTTCCGGGGGAACAGAAATAATCCGGGGTTGGTCCAATACCACCCATTCTCTCATACTCTAACATAACAAACACAAAAAGAAAATCGTGGTAAGTTCAACGAGTGCTCATTCCTGAGATCAGCTTACGGGGGTATGTTGGGTACATTTACCGTATATACATACAAGCCCATCACAATAACAAATCTGTAATCTATCACTTAGAAATGACAAATACACGAACATCTAACTTCGAATTACGAAAAGACCAGATCGATCTAATGATTTATACAGCTTATTCGAGATGACGATTATAACGTGTTTGCGTGACTCAACTCTCTCCCTCGCATAACATTTATCCAGTAGCAAATGTAATGGATGACACATAGAAGTTCATGAGCTTCCCACTTTCGAGCTACAACATCATAAACGCGAGGCAAAATGCACGAAGGTTAGTGTACCCAACTTGCCTCCATTAGCAATTGTCTCGAAATCTTCAGTCAACCTCAAAATTTTTTTACCTCAGATCATTTTGAAGCTTGTTTAGAAACCCTTAAGATAAGCTAAGATGCGTCTAATTTTGATCATTTGGAGCTGAGCTGTTTAGATTTCCCCAAAAATACGATGTAAACTGCCGATAAATCGTATTTATCCGCTTATATCGCCGCGCAACCACTCTTGGAGCTTTTTGCCGGACCAGAGCGCCAATTCTGACCTCTTTCTATGCGATGAACATATTTTCAGAGGGAAAGAAGCCATACTGCACTACGCCACTTCGGGATAACCACAGGAGGCACATGTTGGGTACGCTCCGATGTTGGCCTTCTTGTTTTACAAATTATCTCCGTATGTCGCATATAAATTAGCTATTAGCTACGAATCAGAATTTTGCAACTCTGGAAAACGCAATTTTGAGGTCTTGAAACAAGGAATCGAATGCGTTAAGGTACGTTGGGATTATGGTCAAACTCAAAAATTTTGACGCCGGTTTTAATGAATGCAATTTCGCAAACACGAAAAATTAAAAAATCACTTGAAATTTTCTGGGGAACGCAGAAATGATTCAGAGTCGATCTAAACTACTCATTTCCTCGTATTTTAATATAATAAACGCGAAGAAAAATTGCGGGAAGGTCGACGAGAGACCATTCCTGGGATCGGCATATAGGGGTAAGTTGGATACACTTACCTTATTTCTACACCATTATTCTTTCTTGAAACATAGAAAGACATGGTTCGAAGTACTGAGGAACTGACCAGAAGTACATATTTGTAGAAGAAACTATCCGAAAATTTTGGGCCCTGGAGAAAAACCGTCCTTAAATTTTCGGCTGAAACAAATTGTTTGAGATTTCATCTGGATAGTGTAAAGACACTATCCAGATCATTTTGACTTGATAAGAAACGTCCAAAATTATTTTGCGTGAGAAAAGTGTCCAAAAATATTTGGTAATAGATAAATATTTGATATTTGTTCGATCATGAGAATTCTTGTATCGTTCCATTTACCGAGAATCTTTGGAAAATTCTTCCATGCTAGAGGTTCATGGAAAGTTGATTTCAAGCTAAATCTCTTAGAGATTTTCTTGACACTCTTACGTTCTGAAGAATTCACTCCTTATTCTGAGCCAACGAATATTGATGAAGATGTTCTCACCAGAAAATCTCTGGAAAAGGAGATATTCATCATCTTGCTGATTTTGAAAACATTCACTCAATAGTTCTTTTCTCTAAGTGGTAAATCCAGAAAAAGGAAAAACACGCATTTTGACTGTTTTCTTTCATTTAGTCTTGGTCAAATTTCATACCTTAGAAATACACCTCAAAGAGGTTAAGCTTTTGAAAGTATGATGAGACCCACTCACAAATTTTAATTAGTGTTGTGTATCTTAGATTTGGTGAAAACGATGTGCATACTGTAGCGAATTCATGGCAAAGAAAGAATTGATATCCAAAGAAGTTTTCAAGCATGGAATGGATCCATGTGGTCGCTCGTCGTGATTTGATGCAATCGTAATTGTCAAACTCCGAGCAATGAACGCGGTGAAATCCAAGATGGGTCTCAAGTATGTGATTGAACCTGTCCGAAATTTTCTCACTATGTACTACTGCAAGTGATTGAAATATATCCGACTCAAGGAAAAAATTGTGCCTGTTGGGAAGGAACGTGGCTTCGCCGCAACGGGCCGCTAACGGAGAAATAATCATCGAAAATAATTTCGTCAAGAAAAATCATCACGTTATGCACCAGCCTCAACCTTATCTGCAGAGCTGCGATAATGGATAATGGATCCCATCTTCGAACCATTGGTAACCATTTTTCTTGACGAAATTATTTTCGATGATTATTTCTCCGTTAGCGGCCCGTTGCGGCGAAGCCACGTTCCTTCCCAACAGGCACAATTTTTTCCTTGAGTCGGATATATTTCAATCACTTGCAGTAGTACATAGTGAGAAAATTTCGGACAGGTTCAATCACATACTTGAGACCCATCTTGGATTTCACCGCGTTCATTGCTCGGAGTTTGACAATTACGATTGCATCAAATCACGACGAGCGACCACATGGATCCATTCCATGCTTGAAAACTTCTTTGGATATCAATTCTTTCTTTGCCATGAATTCGCTACAGTATGCACATCGTTTTCACCAAATCTAAGATACACAACACTAATTAAAATTTGTGAGTGGGTCTCATCATACTTTCAAAAGCTTAACCTCTTTGAGGTGTATTTCTAAGGTATGAAATTTGACCAAGACTAAATGAAAGAAAACAGTCAAAATGCGTGTTTTTCCTTTTTCTGGATTTACCACTTAGAGAAAAGAACTATTGAGTGAATGTTTTCAAAATCAGCAAGATGATGAATATCTCCTTTTCCAGAGATTTTCTGGTGAGAACATCTTCATCAATATTCGTTGGCTCAGAATAAGGAGTGAATTCTTCAGAACGTAAGAGTGGCAAGAAAATCTCTAAGAGATTTAGCTTGAAATCAACTTTCCATGAACCTCTAGCATGGAAGAATTTTCCAAAGATTCTCGGTAAATGGAACGATACAAGAATTCTCATGATCGAACAAATATCAAATATTTATCTATTACCAAATATTTTTGGACACTTTTCTCACGCAAAATAATTTTGGACGTTTCTTATCAAGTCAAAATGATCTGGATAGTGTCTTTACACTATCCAGATGAAATCTCAAACAATTTGTTTCAGCCGAAAATTTAAGGACGGTTTTTCTCCAGGGCCCAAAATTTTCGGATAGTTTCTTCTACAAATATGTACTTCTGGTCAGTTCCTCAGTACTTCGAACCATGTCTTTCTATGTTTCAAGAAAGAATAATGGTGTAGAAATAAGGTAAGTGTATCCAACTTACCCCTATATGCCGATCCCAGGAATGGTCTCTCGTCGACCTTCCCGCAATTTTTCTTCGCGTTTATTATATTAAAATACGAGGAAATGAGTAGTTTAGATCGACTCTGAATCATTTCTGCGTTCCCCAGAAAATTTCAAGTGATTTTTTAATTTTTCGTGTTTGCGAAATTGCATTCATTAAAACCGGCGTCAAAATTTTTGAGTTTGACCATAATCCCAACGTACCTTAACGCATTCGATTCCTTGTTTCAAGACCTCAAAATTGCGTTTTCCAGAGTTGCAAAATTCTGATTCGTAGCTAATAGCTAATTTATATGCGACATACGGAGATAATTTGTAAAACAAGAAGGCCAACATCGGAGCGTACCCAACATGTGCCTCCTGTGGTTATCCCGAAGTGGCGTAGTGCAGTATGGCTTCTTTCCCTCTGAAAATATGTTCATCGCATAGAAAGAGGTCAGAATTGGCGCTCTGGTCCGGCAAAAAGCTCCAAGAGTGGTTGCGCGGCGATATAAGCGGATAAATACGATTTATCGGCAGTTTACATCGTATTTTTGGGGAAATCTAAACAGCTCAGCTCCAAATGATCAAAATTAGACGCATCTTAGCTTATCTTAAGGGTTTCTAAACAAGCTTCAAAATGATCTGAGGTAAAAAAATTTTGAGGTTGACTGAAGATTTCGAGACAATTGCTAATGGAGGCAAGTTGGGTACACTAACCTTCGTGCATTTTGCCTCGCGTTTATGATGTTGTAGCTCGAAAGTGGGAAGCTCATGAACGAAGTGAGAATACCATTTTTTGCAACCTTGTAAGCATCCAAACATCGGAAAATTGCAAGAAATGATGATTTTTACTAAAAGTGAGTCGTGTTGTCATCTCCTATCTCATTAATTTCCGATGGTTTAGAAGTTGGAAAAAACGACCATAAAACACGAGGACCCCTGGGAAATATTCAAAAGTTGTTGGCTGGGAGAACTTATCCGAAGAAATTACGCATGGTATGGGGATCCTCGGAGATCATCCGAGGATTTCCCTTAGAAGAAATAATTAATAAATCTCAAATTCTGACAATGATCGATATAACCTTTTGACCAAAAATTTTAGGAAAGCATCCTGCTAATTCCTTCCTCCAGCATATCCCTACCAATGGCTGAGTACCGATATTCCGTATTCTTTTTCTAATCCAATAGGAAACCGTAATTGTTTTCAGATTCAACCCTGCATTCCTAAGTTAACCACAAATACACTCAGTGCGTTGGAGAAATTTGCTTTGTTAAATTATACCCCCTCATTGGAGGTCATACTGTCATGTAGTCACAAAAGTTTATGAACTTCGGACAAAACTCGAATGGAATAACGAAATTTTTCTCATGTTCATTATTCGATCGTCGTCCTGTGAACTATCTACCAATCCGAGTTCACAAGACTGAGGGGTGCACCTGCACGACTATTTTCACCTGCTAACCAGCTACTAACTCCAGTTAGGCAGATAATAGAAAATCCTGATGAATTTGGAAATTGAGTGTGAAGAAATAGAAAATATTCATTACGTGTATCTAAACTCAAAAAGAATTCATTTAATTTCATTTCAATTTAATCATATCTATGATTTTTTTTCTCATAAGACGTACAAAAGAGCTGTGCAACATTTGTAAGCATTTGAAATCGCGAGAGTTTCCCGCCAATGCGTGTTTCTCCGTTGGAGAAGGGATAGGGCGTGTGCGCATGATCGCGGGGCCCGCGGGCGGGCTGCGAAATAGGGGCGATTAGCGATTGCGCAACATTGGATCATGCTCATCGAAGGACAGCGGCGCGGTGCATAATAATTTGTAAAGCAGAATCAGCTCAATAATTTAGCTTCGTTTGTTATTGTAGAAGTATTGAAGTTTTCAAAACACGCACTTGAGTTCATGATTTTGGCTTCAGATACTCATGTTAACATTACACTTGGCCAATGTTACCTCTCAAAGGACATTCAAAAAACACCCGCGCCTGGTGGCGATTTCCGTAAGACCAAAACTTCCGCTAGATTCCCGAAAGTGACGACGAGGTGAAAAATTTTGGAAATCGGATACCGAGCTGAAAGTGCCACTGATTTAAGAAATTCAAGGTGCAAATGAGAGATACTAGAAATCTACACAATTTCGATGCGGGAAGTGCATAGCAACGAAGCCGAATTGATGACGAAAAGTATGATCGGAAAAAAAGAGGAGGTTGGAATCCTCGATTTTGGCGTATATGTTAGTTAGGTGTGCTTGAAAGGCTTCGCCATACTTTCAAGCACATCTACCGACGTGCACAATATCTATCAATGCATTATGAATGTGTATACGCAGTAGGTATCTCCTAGATACGATCGACAACCGTTACATTAAGAGCAATGGTTTTTTTTTCTTCTTACATTGACACGATGAGATCACCTTTATAGAGACAAGTAGGCGTTGAGAATATCATCTGTAAGACGGTATACGGCTTATCCCACGCGAATCTCTAACTTGAATTTCTTAATTTTTTGCTCGGCATACATATATACATAGATATAACATCCTTCACAACTTGAAGGATCGATTTGGAGAGGATCGAGTCGTGAAATTCGTCAAGTATGTCGTGGCAAAACTTGTACAAATTCTTATCGGAAAGATCGGATAAGACATTTCTCTGGTTTTGGTAAACATCACTTTCTTGCATCATCATGAGACTTGCTTCACATCGTAATCGAGTGAATGATCCGAATCGATTCCCTGCAATCGCAGAAAACAAATCGAAAGTTGGGTGAGAATCGATTGGTGAAGTTTTTCATGGCTGGTGTGTGCATGCATTAGCTACTAATATTGGTTTTGTATCAGAGATATTGGGTGGGAAAGATGGCGAATCATATACACGAGCTCGTAAGAGTCTAATAGTAATAGTCGGTAAGAGTTCACTTCCGTTTCGGAAAAGATAATCAGAAGTTCTCACGATTCTTCCGGATCATCTTTTACAAGTCTTAATTTTCTTTTACAAAGATAAGATCGTCAACTTTTTTTTTACGACGACACTAAACTTCATAATTACCAATTCTATTATTCGGTACAAATTAGTTCCGGTATGATGTTGACATCGTTTACTGAGAAATGAACATGGATACCTGTTCGTCTGTGTAATATATCTTCTCATTAAGCTTTGTTTTACTTGTGCATGATTGATAGCGAGATATGCATGATGAAAACACATTCACTGCTTTCAGTTTATGGGTTTTGATGAATGGACAAAATGTGTACTGAATGGGAAAGTTTTGGACGATTCATTAATCTCTTGAGCTTTTCACCATTACCGGACTGTCTCATTGTTTTGTGTGTGACATTACATACTCTATCTGATTAAATCACAAAGTATAGCTGAAACATTGATAGCAAGAGATTTTTTCAACAAATTATTAATATATAAAATTGATCTTTGACTGATATGAAAGGGGGTCTTTGGATCCTGGAAAAAATTAAAAGTTTCCGATTGGAATGTACGACCGTTAATCTGGACCAACCAGTCGACCGCAAATGGAATTCTCTAATACAGATTGGAGACGTATGCACTTTTTAGTCCCAGCCTCTTGGCAATAAGATCTTCGGATTCCGGAACTTCAGAAACATCTTTCTTTCTGTACATTTATTGCATATTTCTTCCTTCTTTTGTAACTACAATCCGTGGATTGATGCCCTATCTTTTCGGATGAATCCAACTCGAACTGGCGTTTGTGTTCGTGGAAATTTACTCTTTCCAGTTGATTCCCCGAAGATTATGATACTGCAAAGAAAATCCCCTGACTCTGGGAGACAGACGTATTTTCGAGTGCAAGTAACCAAGTGAGGGAGATCTCCACGGAGATCTCTGGATCTTGAGAATCCCGCTGACGTCTTTCTCTTTGTTCAATTTCTGTCATCTTCCTTTCTTTTTCTTGGGCCATAACCTTTGGGTTAATTTCTGTTAATTTCTGTCATCTCTGGGTTCATAACCTTTGGGTTCATTCTGACATTTTTGCCATCTTTTTTTCCAATTTCTAGGTTTATAACCTTGGGGGGGGGGGGGGGGGGTTCTATCATTTCTGTCATCTGCGGTTCTTCGTTTAGGACACCAACATACGGATAGGCACCCAATCTTTTTTTAGTTTAATCCAACGCTACCTTCACTTGAGTTAAAGCCGATGAAGACGCACCCTCTTCAGCCTACCTCTCAAGGAGATACTCAGATATGATCCTGCAAAGAGATATCTGTAGACCTTGTGAGAATGATGGTCCTCCGATCTCAGTGAACGGCGGGGAGGATCTTTTGAATTTGGGTGAAAGATGCACTTTCTATAATAACCCTGGTAAGTCAGCAAAGAAGATCTCCGGATTCTAGGGGTTCAACGCGGTTCAACGTCTCCCCCGACTTTCTTATTCTTCAACACGAAGCAATGCGCGCATTCATCACCGTCTTATCCGAAATTGTGCTTAGGATCCTTGAGCAGCATGTTAGACTATATCAAAACTCTCACCCGCATTTCTACGGTCCTGTAACATCTCCTGTCTTTTATCTAATCTCTGTTTTTATCTGTTTCCTTTTCTCTTCATTAGAGGTTACCCAAGTTTCGGACATAGTTTGACAAATCTTTTTCGACATAATTCGACACAACCCAATCTCTTGTATTTTTTGGTAGACACGGTCTATGTGATAATGGTTGGCAAACCTGGAAGAAGATCCGGGGATTCCCACGTATATCTCTAGTATAGCAAACATCAGCGTATATAAACAGAAAGTGCCATTCAATAGTTCTTTGGCTACAGTTACCACGTGAACGAACAGTCTACTCCTTTTTACGTGAATGTTTCAGTCATGAACTGAAAAAAGAATTTGTTTGAAAAATTATAAAGAGAGCGTTTTTTAGCAAGCAAGGTAAGAGAAAACTGTCGTTTCCAAAGCGTGTCTCCTATGTTTACTAATACTATATTGCCATCAGATGAATTTGTATCATATAAGTCATTCTGGTGCGTTTTTCCAAGGAATATCGAATTTCCAAAGACGGGTCCTAAAAATTGTTGATATATTGAGTTCCTCTTACTTAACAATTCTGACAAAGAGAAAGATAATGTAATTTCATAAATCAATATCGTAAGAGCAGCTATCAGTGACTCCATCAGTCATCAAACTGCTGAGTCCTAGTAATAGGAGGAATCACCTGCTGAGTCCTAAATAATAAAATGAATCCAAAAATATTACGTATATACTGCTCACTCAATATTGCAGGATATTAATTTGGTCTAAACAAAAAAATTCTTCTCTGCCCATATGCAAACATTTTCGCACAGTTTCAGTGATCTACTGAATAACTCAAAATGAATAATGAGGGTTTTGTATGACTCACCTTCGTTGTAGCCATTAAGCTTTTTGCAGTGGATTTTTTGCTACACGACTATTATACCTGTCTGTAACAAATCATCGTTATGAGACAAGTTTCAAGAGCTAAGAGACATGCATGCCGTTACACAAAATGAGAGCAACTCATTTCCGCGACGAATTTGTTCTATCTTCACGTCTGTCCCACCCGACAAGTATATACCAGTGAGTCGGTTACTTAGCTCTCGGGATGTTGACATTGCAGTCACGCGCAACTTATAACAGTTCTCAATTATGTACACAAACAACATGATGTATAAGAAGCTGATGCTGCAGGATGCTGCGGCTGGAACAAAGTGTTTTGTTCTAGGAGAAGTATAGAAGATAGTTTCGTAGACTTTTGTTTTGTACTTTTGGCAAGTTGGTTTAAAATTTACTTGGTCTACTTATGAATCGTTTTTATTAAGATCATGGTTTTTCTAAGAACGTATATGTGTTCAGGTAAATTGTTTCAAAAGTTCATGTGACTCATGTATCACATTTTATCTAGAGAATTCTGTCTTGGATACTTTTGTGAATGTTGAGACACCTAGCTCTGGATACCCTATTTTACTATCATAAGACAGTTTTCGATCTATATCAGACAGTATCTTGAGGAGAAACATAGCATCTCTGGTTATAGATGTATTATTGTGAAAAAAAAACTCAGTCTGGGTTTTCGAGAATGGCATTGGATGAGAAAATGTATTAATCCAAGAGTGATTTTGGGAAGAATCATACTCTACAGATCATCACAGTTGTGCGGTTTCAAAGCCATTACAACGAAATGAAGTCATTTATACATTTTTCGGAACACAGGAATCTCACAAGAAATCTTTCGAAATGGTTGATGAGTTTTTACCACACTGATGTCTTGAACAGTAGGAATATATTATAATCCCAACTTCCAGACTCTAATATATGCATGGGTCAGAACGGTAAGGAGCTCTCATGTAAGGTTGATCCATCGTCGTGCCGATTCTTGAAGATCTTGGAAAATTCAACCATTCATGATTTTATTCCCATTCGCGTGATTTTCTCAATTTCATATCACCTCGTACTGCCTAAAACTTCCTATGACTATATGGTAAGAAAATTAGGGGTTACCTCCGTCATTCATGTTTGAGATCGATGTTCATTTCACCTCTAAGTTGGGGGTAAATTTTACCTTCATTTCGAGGAGTTTCTTCCCTCTACCGTTCGAGACAAAATATCTACTTCGAGGTCCTTTTGCCTCGAAGTCATTAAGAGTGTAATGACATTGGTCAATTCAGAGTATAGCTTCATACACAGATAAATTGTAAATCTTTAGAGGAAGGGGATTTTTCTATAAAAAATCTATGTTTGATGACTGTATAATGACTTTATAGGCCCGAAGTTGTGGCAAGACTCTACAGTGGCTATCCCAACCTTATACGTCGTAAGTGGTATGGTGGAATTTTTTTCAGACTCAGAGTTCCCCAAAACATTCCCAGAAGTGGTTTTTGAGCCACCTGACTCACCCACACAGTGTGCATTTTGGGTGGCCAAGATAGTGGCCATCTTCGTCCTCTAAAAGTTCATAAATCTGAGAATGTATCTCTCCGAGTCAAGGATTCGATTTGCCTGATTGCAGTCATTGTAAACAATCAATGGCCACCACTCAATGACAAATAAGATACCTACTCAGGGCTGTGCCGATATAAAAAACCTAAATACTCAATGCAACTTGATGTCATCTCATTCATGACATTATCACCTGAACTACAGACTCATCTCTCAGTTTTCATTACCCTTCTTATCAAATATCATCTTTCATATCTCAATCATATCATAAATCGTCATTATGATGAGCATGATGCTCATCAACACAGACAGCATGACGCCTACACCTATACATCTACAAAACTATACCACCAACAAGACATACAAGACAAACTCAAGTTATCCTCAAAGGTGCACTTTGGTATATATATATCAGCAATATATACACATTGGCTTTCGCTGGAAACTCTCGCATCACGTTCAGAGGAGGAGAGTGCAGTGATCCAGTTTCGCTCTTGTGGCAGTATATCGATGAAAGCGCAAGTAAACGCGCCCACCATCACAAAGTCATCGTGTGGCGCATGCCGATCTTCTCCTTCTCTTTTCTCCAATATAATAATACAAGAAACTGCATTGGGTTGGTGCGACCAAAGGAGTGCATGTGTTGCGAAACTACTGCTGACCGATAGAAAGTGACGTTCAAGCCTTTGTTGGCCAATGCTCTATATATGTATGCAAGTACACGCAGTGATATATAATAGTATGGTTGGTAGTACTATCTTATGCGTGCATTGAACTCACGAATCGTCGATTGTTTATTGCTACCGGGAGTCTCATTCTTTTGGTGTACTTGTGTCATTTGTAGATATATAGGCGTGGTTTAGGGAAGCGGAAGTTACACTATGAAGTGGTACACAACACCAAAATATATGTTCATTCCTGAGTACTGTGTCCTTATTTAAGGATAAGTACCTAGTTAAAGGGGCTGTCCTGCTCCAGGCTACTTAAGAGTAGAGACGAGTGTCTCTACTAAAGAGTGCTCTTCAGTGGGGTCCCTATAATTTATCGGTCTAGACAAGGGGAGCTGCCATATTCAGCGAGCTACACGCACACGGGCTGACCTGTGTGTGCACACTCACACAGATGCGTCCGCGTCCCCATCTAAAAAGCACGGGATCGCTGAATATGGCGGAGCCAATCAGAAGAATCACCCCCCCCCCTCCCACCCTTGTCTACACCCATCAATAATAGGGACCCTACTCCCCAGCTGTTTTCAGCGCCATCTCGCGGTCAGAACGGTTTATTGTAAATACAATTAATTGAACGAACAACTTTGGGTGGATAACGAAGCAAACCCACGTGCGGGAATGTTCCTGCAAATTCCAGAAAAAGTTCCATTGAGATTGATACAAAATTGAGCGAGAATAGTTGCAGCAAAAATTTCTGGCTGTCAAAATTTTTTTCTGCAAAAATGTCTGAATGTCAAAATTTTTTGCTGCAACTATTCTCGATCAATTTTGCACTAATCTCAATGGAATTTTTTTTAATTTGCAGGAAAATCTTCCACACGTGGGTCTGCATCGCTATCCACCTATAAAGGTTTGGCTAATTAATTCCTTTTACGATAAACTAGTTTGACTGCAAGATGGCGCCACCGCTATTTTTGAAAGGCTGGGGAGTCCTCTTAAGTCAAGTTATTTTTCTAAGAGGAGTCAGCAAAATCTCCCAGAAGTTAGAATTTAGTCAGCGGCGTCTCTTTTTCAAACTAACTTGGGAGAATGAGCGAGGTGCTATCAACCGTATCACCACCAGATGGTGACACTCTCGATTGCAATGTAGGAATAAGCTGATGGCTTACCCATACGAATGAATGACTCTACACGCTCGAGCAGAAGGCTCTTGTGCGTTTCGTCCCCCACCTGCAACCTGGTTCATCGTAACCGGACTCATCAGCAGGGCTGGAGTTGCACGTGGTGCCCTGGACGCTTGGCGATGAAGCACTTATGCGCTCTTATATACTAATCGAGGTCTTTTGCCGTCGATTGCGGGAAAGGAGCTGGATCTGTCATCTATCTATTGCGCATGTGAGTTATTATGTAACCGACAGCAAGAATGGCGAGTGCTACTTCAATGGGCCACCCTTGCGATCAACAGTGCCGCCAACTGGCGAGGAGCACCTCTCATGAGGTTATAGCAAAAAAACGTCCAACAGGGTGGCGCTGATGGTCAAATAAGCTCCCCAACACATCCATTTTGCTGTCCGTTTACGTCGGTGTGTGCTAGTGTGAATGTGTGTGAGAGAGTATGATGGTAACTCTCACCAACGCATACGAACGGCAGAATTGCATGTGTTGCATCTCAGCGCCCCTTGCGGCTGTTTTTTCGCTATAGCCTCATTGGATGTGCATCATCAGTCTGTTTGAAGCTTTAGCTGTTTGTGTTGCGTACAAGTCCGGGTTTGGGGTGCCCTACAATGCACACAAATTACACCTCCAGCGTGTTATTTATGTAAATTGAAAATTATTATATGCTCTACTCCATTATTGGCCTTCATGATATGTGTCTTGCTCATCGGTGATGAGTTCAACGCGAAAGCGACCTACGCAAAAGGGTCATGCCTCAGATTTTTTTCTAACCTTTTTTGATCGATTCTATGGCCCAATATTGGAACTTTGAACCACCTATGGGGGCCAAGAAAAATGTTGTTCTCCGTAAGATGCATATTCGTAAAAAAAGCGAAAATCCATCGTGTCGAAAACGATGCTTTTTTATTCACTAAAATGAAAAAATATCTCGATTATTTCGACAGATACCTACTGTGGTTTGCGGTATCTGGAAGAGCATAAAGGAAACTCATCGAAAACGTTGTTGCAAAGTTATTTTGCGACTTGGGAGCCTCCTGGAGTCAAAAGGGTGGTTTTCATTTTATTCTTATTTTTTATTTTATTTTATTGATGAAATTGAACGGGTCTTTGAGACCCAGAATACATTATGGGGCATAAATACATATATTTGATAATAATATAAATCGTGCTTAGAGTAGGTATCAATTATTATATCTGACATACACTAAATATGAAGTAAAAATGGTAAATAAGATTCGAAAGCCAAGTCAGCTCAAACCCACCGGGCCAAACAGTTCACTTTTTATTAAACACTTGAATTTTGATTCATCATTCACTGATGTTATTAAAACATTAATTCTTCAAAATGTCATTTTTTATTTTGGAACGGACTTGTTTGACGTAAAACATTGCATAATTCAAGAAAAAATCAATTTCGAAGTGGACTGGGGCGAACCAAGCGACTTATAAGGCACTTTCTAATTGCGACGGGCACCCCTACACTACCGCAACCCGCTAAGCATCGGCGTGCCCGCGCAGTAATGCCACAGGCACCAGGCCAACTGTATGCTTACACCAGTCACCGCCAGGTGGACGCCAATCTCTCTCACAAGCGGAACAGAGGACCATAGGAAGGAAACCAGCCCAACCGCAGAAGCAGAGTCAGTCGGCCCGGAGCTCGGGCTCAACTCACTAGTTAATCTTGGGAGCTCCAAGTAGTAACTCTCTCGATCTTTCTCGGCTTTAGGAGCTCTAGAGTCGTGATAGATAGACCTCGGGAGCACCGAGGCAGAAATGTTATCCAGGTGCTCTGGATATCAGCCATCCTAAATCTTCGCATCCTGGGAGCACCAAGATATGTAAGATTAGTTAGGATATTGTATCCTGTATAACCCGCCCGCGAAAACCGACCGGGGTGAAGGCATTTGGTGGGAGCTCCATCAAATGTCGCTGTCAGGAGTCCACTGACAGACTAGTTCACTAGCCAGTCGCTGTGCTGCTCATCGCAAGGAGCTCTTGAGATGAATAGAACAGTACCCGTATTATTCCGTTCAAGTAACTTCAGATGAATTGTATTTCTATCAACAGTTTTTAGGGTTATTACAGTGTATTAGAGTAGCAGTGAATTAGCCAAGGCCTGAGGGCAATTGAATATATCATTATTAATTCTCCTGTACATATTATTCTTAATATATATCATTTATTCCAACTTCGTTGTATTCAATTGTCATTCCCACCTAGAATTCCCGACATCCTGAAATCCCCTCAGTTACATAATATTCAATATCCTTAGTAGCATATAAAGGTCATCTACTGCGCATGCGCATGAATTTAGACTTTCGGGGCCATTTTGAATGGGAAGCTGGCATGATTTTCTCCAAAATGAACAAATGCCCAGTTCAAATTCATGGGCTAGAACAGAATCTACAACACAATGAATCACATCGAATCAATAGCACATGAAAATTAAACCCATTAGCGCCTGCTGAGACGACACATTCATATGATCTTTTTGGGGCTCATTTTCAAGAACGCAATAGCCTTTAAAAAAGTTCGAAATACATTCATTCAACGTGAAGTTGTTCGAACTTTTGATGTATGTGATCAAAAATCCCGTTCCATGCGATCCTGAAGAGCTACAGTTAAGTTTTTGGCAAAAACAAGATTTTTCACATCCAAAATTGCATTTAGACGGCAATTTCATACCTCAAATCGATGGATAAACCTCTGAGTGGCCAAAAAACGTGTCATTGGGTCCAAAACCGCTGATTAAAAGGGTCAAAAAAATTTTTTAAATAGTTCTGGGTCCAAGATATCGACCGAAACTAGGTAACAAGTTTTGTTGCCTTGTGATTTAAAAGAAAGACACTCTCTTAATAGAAATCAAAACTTTAATGTAAGCAGAATTCCAAGTGAGTCATCGACTAAGGAGGCTTACGATCTGGAATACAACTTTTTCATAGTACCTACAACTGCTTGATTGAATAGTAATCCCTTCGTTTTAAATAACGTTTTCATCAGTCAGCAAATCTCATACAGTAAAGTCCTGATCTCTAATCGGCTTCCGACCAAAAGTACCCATTAAGAATCAAGTAAGAAGACATCATATATACCCCTAAAGAAACATGTACATCGAGACAAGATACGCATAAATGAACATCAAACAAGATTGTAAATATTTACTTATCAAGTGCATAATCCATCTTTATCGAGAAATTTTCACACCCATACGTTCATCTACATATACGTACGCATTAAAAATTTTATATCTTGTATATCAGGCAAAATTGAGATACTCGAGATACTTGAAAGTTACATTGGTCTCATTTTGATAGCTACCACATTCCTCGTTAAGAAAACGAAATCAAAAGATTTACACTCTCCTGTAACCTCGTGGGATTTAGCGTCAATGTTACATCGCTGTGATGCTGCCCACGCTTGAGTGTGCGCTTACTCGCGCACGGCTAATATGGTATAGAGTATGTAATGAAAATTTGCCACGTTTCAGACTGACGATTTACATCTCGTATATAAGCTATGGGATTTATGAAAATATACTTACCGACTGAGATATATAGTGGAATATGGGTTTTTCAATTGACGATTTACAGGGTAATTGTTGAATGTAGAGTAGGTGGGATATTTTTTTTTTGACAATTAATTAAATACAGTTGTGTAAGATATCTTGTTTGAAATTTAATTGAAAGAAATGAAACGAGTCTTGGATGATAAGTCCACTTTTGGATTTGCAGAAACTCATTATTTATTATAATTTTTTTTTGTAGAATGTTGCGACAGTGTTATCTTTGAAAAAGAATTTTAAATGAGGTTTGGATTTCGGATGAATGGAAAAGTAAGCAATCGAGGTGTTTGATTACACTAGAAAGAATTTCGATAAGTGATCGATTGCGGAATAATTCATGATTGAATAATGGAATGAATTAATTTCTTCGCACTTTTTGGAACACCCCAATAAGCCGTCTACAAATCAATCTTCTCCGCGAACTAATAAAGTGCTCTTCTTTTTGTCAGAAAATGTTTTCAAAGTAGGAAACGAGTGAGGAAAAGACAAATTTTTGATGGATTTTCACTTATTAACCTTTTTATTTGCTTTTTTCTGAATTTTATTTCTATATTAGACCCTCCTTCATGAGCAAACATGTCACTGTACAATGCAAAATAACCCAAATAAGATTAAAAAAAAAGAAAAGGTTTCTGTACACACAAAATGCTCTACTTTTTAAAAATGACTGAATGCAATTCAATAGAATGATCACAATCGTAATGAACAAGATTGTGTTCATTGTATGGCGGAAAGCATGGGGTACATGGGCTACTGAAGAAAAATGTCAATTTTTACAATTGGAATGTCATTTATCTGAAGTAAGCCCTGAAAACACAATCGAAATCAACAAAGACAATTTCTAGAAGAAACATACTCGATAATCAAAAGACTCTTATCCATCAATCCGTTTTCGTTACTCTCTTCAATGTCACTCAAAAACTTCATCCAATCCTATTACTTACTAAAAAATTCATATGAAACAAAGCTAAATTGTACTAATAGCATCAAAGTGTAATACCAAATCAACACATAGAATGACCTGGTTGAAAGAATTTACGTCCTCCAAAGTAAAAAATAAGCTCCGTACATTTATAAAGACGATTTTTTTCTCACGAGTACAGCATTAGGCGTTCGCGAATCGTTGAGTAGATCAAGGCCGGGTACAGTCAGACATGTAACGCATTATATCTATACGTTGACTCGTCTCACAAGAAGATCGCACGAGTTTTTCAAACACCCACGGATTGTAAGATGCGCGACAGAAGACTATCCATTGAGATTTATACAACCCACGCTATGTAATTCTTGGATGATGTGTGATATGTCATGTGAGGATGTATAGGGAATTCCGATGATAAGTAAGGCTAGAAGTGCAAAAACAACATTTGGTTTCTTATTATTCTAACGGTTTGTGAATTTTGAGTGGGTGATTTTGGGTAGAATCTTATGTGGAAATGATGGCCAACCTGCTTTTTGTCTTCAAAAAGGGGAAGTTTGAGCGGTAAATGAATCTCTGACGGTTGGACAGTTGTTGAAAAAAGGTATCTACTCTGATAAGAGCATTTCGATAAAATTGCTACGGAAATCATGGTATACTGAGAGACATCAGTATTTTATGTCATCAAAATATCATGAACAACTCATGCTTAGATTAGAAACATAATCGTAAATCTAAAAAACATGTCAAAAATATGGATGTCTATTCCTGAATTTTTGAACATCCCATGATATTCCCCTGCTTTTGATTCCATGTTTCTTCTAGATCTTTGGGGTAAATATGGTCGATTTAAGGTGTGGAATGCGTTGAGAGCTCCGTGTTTCTGAAGCAAACTATGACTTGATCTCTATCCCAAAGGAGTATCCCAATGCTCTTTTCCTATGACTTCTTTAATTTTACAGGAAATGCCTCTGATACTTCTTAAGTCTCTGGAAATCGAGGGAATTGATCTCGGAATTGATGGATTCGGTTCGTAAATGCAAAATATAAGATACATGATACAAATTTCCGTCTTTTACGAAAAAATACTATAGCCACGAACATATTGATAACTTTTTTCATACCACTACAAAATAGACTCGGTGTTCCTCACAGCTAGCACCAGCATCAACTAAAGTCCCTTACTCAATTTTTATTGTCAATCTGAAAACCAGAAAGAACGGTTTCTTTGATGTATTTATTCGATCGAATTCATCCGTACAACAAGGACTATTCTGACACATATTTGTTCCCATACCACGACAATGAGAATTAAATTTCAAATGTCCGAAAATAATCATGGATTTTCAATAGTTTATTCGTGTACCATTTTCTCGATATTAGAATCTTATATCTGGAGTAGACAGGTATATAAGGCTAACTGTTTCTCTTTCAAGTTTAATCTATGTACCAAAAGACTATCCATAAAGTACACAGCCCCACAAAATTATCCCAAAATTGAAAATTGGTCTGAAACAGCGCTCTCACTATGTTATCTTCACGTTTTTTGGGTCACTACCCTACTAACCTTCTGATTCACCAGCCTCTGTATATGTCACATGTCTCATAGTTCTGTCGAGCTGGTGACCTCCTAGACCCACCGACTTACTGACCGGTCATTTAACCCACCAACTCGCTGACCTCCGTATCTGACACATGACCCATCAACTTGTCAACCCAGTGACCTCCTGGATGACCAATAGATCCACCAGAATAACTGATTAGTCATATGACCCACCAACCCGCTGACCCACCGACTTATCTATCTGCTACAAGACTCACCAATCTTTCAATTTAATGATGACCAGGACCTACCGACCTACCGATCTGATCAATAAACCATCGATCTACTGGAAACCGTACCATGACAGTAATCTATTAGTCTGACACATAACCCACCAACCTACTGATCTATGATATATCCTACCGACCTGCCTGGTCATTTCTTGACCCACTAACTTGTTAATCTGACACATGAACCACCAACTTCTCGACCTCGCGACTTTTCGAATGACCAAGAGATCTACTGACCTGTCATCCGCCAACCGATCAATCTGTCTGATGATTGACTGACCCATATTTATCGATTTATCTATCACATAACCCACAAACGCATTTCTCTGCTGACCTGCACACTAACGCACCGACCTGCTTACCTGAAGTGTTATGTTATGCCCCACCAACCTACTAAGCTACTATGTGACCCGCCGATCTGCACGCTGGATGGATGACCTAGTGAACCATTGACCTGAAATATGATTCACTGACCCGTTGACCCGTTGATCCGCTATGTGACCTAGTGACCGAAGTGGCAGATAGAGGGGGAAGGGACTTAGGCCACCGTCAGGTCTGCAGACCGGAGGGTCATATGGCAAATCAGTAGGTCGGTTGATCTTACGGTGACGTATCAGGTCAAGAGGTCGGTGGTTCTAGGAGTCATCCGGAAGGTCACCAGGGCGGCAAATTGGGAGCCCATGTGGCAAATGAACATGGGAATTGGCCGGTAGATCATCTGGTAGGTCGACAGGGTAGCGGGTCATAAACACAGGTCACTACTTCGGTGGGCCATTGATCATCCGGAAGGTCACCAGGTCGACAGGTTGGTGGGTCGGTAAGGTCATCCAGCAGGTGATTTTCACCAATTTCCACTGATTGCCTTGTTTTAAGTTTTAAAGCCTTGAAAAATTATGGAATTGGTGCAAACCGACATCGGGTGCCGAATCAGCGACTCAAAAATCGTACAGATGACATAGTGAGAGGTTCGGACCACTCTTTTTTATTTCCTGGGGCTGTGTTACTCAAGAATAAATGTCATTATTCTGAATATCCCATTCCTAATCAAGAGATCTTTGAATGAAAATTTCTGACTCATAAATGGAGCATCTGGAATTGGGAAAACTCTGTCTCCCCTCTAAAAATTTCACGAAATTCATGTTTATAAATTAACCGCGAAGTACCATTTGGAAGTCTACTAATCAGATGTCGGATAAAAATCGCCCTTTTCAATACATGATGTAGATGTTTCAAAAGATTAGAAAAAAATTTGCATTTTTCATCTAATACCCATCCTCAGGACAAGTCATCTATATTCACACCTCGTCAGGATATAACTACATTACCCTATCATATACAAAGAGAGTCGCACGAATCCGCGAATGAACCAACTCTGATAAAATTTCTTAAGTGGGAGGGCCAGCATCACCACATCGTTCTACTATCTTTGTTGCACTACTACATTTATAAACATATGAAAGACTGAGAAATATTCTGGCTTTTGCGCGGGAGTAGGCGGATAGGTTCTCTCTCACTTACTTTGTGAAGGCGCGGGCGGGCTCTTTTACCCATACCCCATCATACGATTGCAATGTGCTGCTGCTGCTGCTTGCTGCTGCAGGTATACAGCTTTTCTGCGTTGAATATAACCAGCCAGTAGAAGCAACGAGCTTGGCGATGCCGGCTTTCAGTCCAGCTTCGTCGCTCATCGCCTTTACTACTCGCGGGCTGATGATGATGATGATCATGATGATGACGATGACGGGTCTCGTGTGTCGTTCGATCAAAATACGTGCGATTTTTTGTTAAACATGTGATTTGTGTTGCGGTAAAATTTTTGTGTGCTATTTTGGGTTTGGACGAGGATTGCAAAATTGTGTCTAGTGTTTGTGAAAATTTTTAATTTTTAAATTTTTGATTTTTTTTGGGGGGTGGTTGACTGTGTTGATGATTTTTGATCGATTAATTTTGTATGAAGGTGAATTTTTTGGAATTGGTGGAATTTTTACAGGTGCAAAAAGTTAGTGAACGTTTCTGTTTAAAATTTCACGCTCCAGTGCACTCTTTTAGGCGTCAATTCTTTGAAAGATTTCGAATCGATATTGATGATTTATTCAAATCTAAAAGCAAGTTCAAGTGTGTTATTGACCTTATTTAAATTTCAAAAGTTACCGAGGTTAATATTTCGTTATTTCCCAACTACCAATATCAGTTATCTGTCTGTCACTCAACTAGTCAGACGTTTAACACAAATTCTGATCGATTAAACAAAATTCTCATAACTCGTTAATCACTCATTACACACGTGATATCTACTACTTGAAGAAAAAAAATTAGTGTATTAAATTCTCGACCATCAGAAGTGCAAAATCAATCGAGCTTGAAAAACTTGTGGGAAATTTTCATAGACTTCCATCGAATATCATCACACATAGTTGACTACACACACAAAAAAAAATAAACATATCTATAGGCTGCATATCTGTGAAGGAAAATATCATATACAAAGTGGGCGGCTGAATCTTGATTCTCTTTAGCAACAACGTGAAGAAAACGACGGGGGATACTTAACTTGTATATACTTCAACCTTTACAACATACCAAATTCATATATATATATTTATTTATATATGTATATTCATTGGAAAAGACGTTGAACGAAGAGAAGCATAAAGAGAAGCTTGACAGATGAGCTTAGCCAAGAAAAGCCGAGAAAGAGCAATCGGCTGAGATATGAGGCTGATGATAGTCGGCCCTTTACTAGCCCTACACCTACTACAGGTTAGTGTCTTATAATGATATATATTCTTGATATGTCTATGGAAAATGGAAAGAGAGAGAGATTATTATATGTAGAGTCAGTGTCGCGTGTAAAATAAATGTCCTGATATAATATAGGGATGTATTAACCTGTGAGAAAGTGAGAGCGGATGTTTTAACTAGTTTCTTGATGACAGCTTAGTTGATGTAATTTGACGATGAGTTTGATTAAAATACTGAGGTGGAAAATTACGAGTAGAAAGATTTTCAGGTGGATAAAAATTTTTTTTTTAAATATGGGTGGGTTGTAATCAGCGTTGGCGTAGTTCACTAGATGACTGTGTTCAGGGTACATTTTTAACATGGGAAAATTGGTCTGAACATTGCCGCTTAGAGGATTTTACAATTGTAAATTGCATGTGATGCACCAACGCTGGTTGTAATGAGTACATAGAAGATTTTTGATTCAAGAGGTATGAAATTTTATAGGGTTATGAACTCTTCTGAATTTGGTATCCATGAATGAATGAGTGAATGAATGTATTTGTGTACGGGTCCAAGAATTTTTTAATGACTTCGATCGGTCAGGATAGTTTGCTTGTAAAGATAAATAAGCGATGAGAGAAATTATGAAATGTCGACGATGACGGCGACGACGAGCCATCCAGGCATAGCGGGAGGAGAAAGTGAGATTATGATATGTTTTTCATTATGAATTTTCATGAGCCGTAGCACGTGTCATCTTGTACAAGACAAGATTTTGAATAATATTTCAATTATGCAATTCTGTCTCGTGTTTTGGATTATCCGTTTATTTGTACAAGTGCGTAGAAGTATATTAATTCATACTGTGTACATACGTGCACAGATTTTTTAGTTAGATTTTTGGAATTTGCAGTAGGATGAACATGAGCTTTTCATGTTCTATGCGTGAAAGATTAGTTTAGAAATTTCATGCGCAAGGATTCGATTTTTGACATAGTGTGCGCAAAGAGGTCTTTTCCGGACGGATTTTCTAACTCCGCTTTGATTTTCTATGCGTGAAGGAATAATTTAAAAATTTCATGCGTAAGAATTCGATTTTTGACAAAATGTGCGCAAAAGGGTCTTTTTCTGACAGATTTTCTACTTTCGCTAACACTTTCTCAAAGAATATCATTCAGTATATGCGACCGCAAAAATTGCATTTCTCGCCTTCGGCTCGGTCCAAGAAAAGTCCCTTAGGCTGCGAAATTCCACTTTTGCGCATTTGTATTGTGTCCACTATCTTATCCAAATTCTGAAATTTCACTATTGCGGTTATTCAAGAAACATCATTCACAAAGACGCTGAGCATAATTTACGCATACTTTTTGTGACATGTCGGTCTTATCTTTTGACTTAGCCCAAAGAATATCACTCAACGAGTGAAATGGTACATTATGCACCGATGTGAGGTTAGACTGTTTTGGGGCGTGGAAATCAATTTTTCCCGATTGTCACGAGGGTAATAGATTCCGAGAAAGCCCCAAAATGGACCGACGAGCGAGGTGCATATTAGTACATTTCGGTACGAGGGCGGAAACCACCCCGCCCGAGTGTCGAATACTATTTTTTTATCGTCGGCGTGGGAAAGAAAGTCAAAAATCCGGGCGAAAATGGCTCCTTCCAGCACAGACGATGAAAAACTATTTTTTGGTATCAGGGCGACTGAACGCCAATTTTCTGATTTGAACCGGGAGGAAAAATGGCCGTTTGGTCGCACTATGCCAAAAACAATATTTTGCGCCCCAATATTGAAATCCATGGTTCCGGTACAAGGTTATGAAATCTCGACTTTACGGGGTGCTCTTAGCTCTATTTCTCATAATTTCGAAAGTAAACGGGGTAAAACTGTGTGTGACTTGAAAAAAACACAATAGTACATTTTGAAACAAGAATGCAGAAACGTTTTTTTCGCATCCTGGTGATGATTTTGCGTCACTTACGGCTCGGGCAAGAAACTCACTCCACGGACAGAGAAAAAAAGTTTTTACACAATTGAATCGAAAATGCACCATCAACTCCCGTGTATTGAATCATACTTTTTGATAAACTTTAGTTAGAAGTCGAATAGAACAAATTGTGAGCGAAATAAAATTTCATGCATAGTATATTGAAATAATATATCTCGCGCCGAGTTTATGAGGTTGTAGCTCGCTTTTGAGCGATTTATTTTCGGCCTGAGCCGCAGTCGAGGATTGAAATGATTGCTCAAAATCGAATTGTTAATGTATCAAAAATAACTATTTCCATTAAGATAAGACACCAAAAATGTTGATCTGTTCTTGTGATGTAAGAATGAGACAGACCGGATCAGGATCCAATCAAGGATATCGAACGGAAAATATCAGAATATGACACATATGGGAAATTCACCACGAATTTCCTATACTCTGATTAACACATGCATTTCCTAGTTCTCTATACGCTCACGCTCGTTTCCAGATAAGATCGTCGACTAATTTGATTGCACTAATACTTGCGTCAAAAGTGGTTTCGTAAGTTATGTGACTTCCAATCTTAATTGTTAATACACTTGTCTAATATACATATATGACACTTCTTAATCAAATAATACAGTAAGGGAACTGTCCTTACCATATACACATCCATACGGTAGGAAAACATAATTAAAAACCAATTTTACACAAGCTACCATTACAAGGTTTTATTATATGATTTTATAAGCTTGGAAACTTGAGACCATCTCTCGATCTCGCATAATGTAATAACCTCTTTGTACAAAAGAACAGAATTTTTAAACAAAAATTTACACGACTAAATCTCCATTTAATAATAATCTCACATCGCTACCGAATCAACCCATAAAATTCCCGTCAAATATACTTTACCTTCTGAGTTAACCCATAATTATCTTGAAATGCCCTATTCACATGAGTGACTTAACATCATACAAACAAAAAAATCTTCAATGTATGCCAATCTTTGATGCTCGTCACGCACATCTTTATAGAGACATCTTTTTACATAGAAGCCATAATATAAACGATGTATGTTACAACATGCAGGTATATTCATAAAATGCAAGGCGTAATAGTTTGATAAGGTGAATGAATTTTACAAAATATGAAAATAATATAAGATATGTATGTAGATATATCGATAATAATCGTCATATAGACGAGTTCGTAACTATAACAAATCATCCGCACCGTATAATCTTTGCGACGCTATATTATACCGTATATGAAAACTTTCTTATTCTGAAGCAAAGGAAACTGTAAAGGATTAATGAACCAAAGAGGGAGACTCTCGTCGTCAATGACCGCGTAATAACCTATTTGGGATGAAAAAGAAAAGTCGCGAACAAAGTATTAGTGGTATGGATAACTGAGCCGTTTATTGGTATTAGTGGTATATCAGTAGTTCAATGTGGGTATTTATAGGGGAAATACTTGACCTGATCCTTTGACGATGATTGATGATTACAGAAAAACTTTCCAACTCTTGGTAAAAGCTGATTTAATGGGTAATGAGTAATCTGTCTGCACTTACGAGATGCTGACCTTCTAGTAGTTGTCTGATTTTGTGAACTAGGATCATTTTTCTTCTAGAGGAATTAAGTCTGCATTTGGTAAAACATGTATTGTCTAATTCGGTGGTAGTATTGATACATTTCTTTGAAATCATTAATCAGCTCCGTCAACGAGTTAAGAATTTTCTCTCTCACATACAGACGGTTTTTTTTCTTTTCTTATAAAAATGTGTTTCTGAGGCGGAAATAATGCATGGTGCTCGGGAAGCGGGGGAATATCCGTTCAAAAATGTCACCAAAATCGGCGCCCATAGTCATTTTTTACTGCTCCATACGAGTGGAATCCCGTTGGAATCAGACCTGCTCGATTTTTCAAATGCCCTGAAAAATGGTATTTTCAAATTAACGACCTGCAAATCGTTTTTAGCCAATTTGCACATATGGAGCATCCCTTGCAAATTTAGCATACCTTCCACATTTTTCTGAATTTTTTTAACGCAGTTTTGCTCATTTGGAAGTTAATGACAAAATACATATACGGAATGAGATCAACGAGATCTGATTTGATGCACCTCATCAATCGAATGCGATTGAGAACAGAGTTACTATTAAAAGTTACAAGCAAGTTGGTATTTCCACCGATAGCGTGTTTGGGAGGCACATCCGGCTCACAGATACTTTGGTTCTCGGAGTTTCACAACTCGACACGACCTATTTGGAAGATAAGTCAAAAATCTGTATAATCAGAATACAGAATGTTCTATCCCGCCAATAGAAAACGAAATGCTGTCGAAAGTAGTGGTACAAGTTACAAATTACAAGTAAATCGGTATTTTTGCCAATACGCGTTCCGACGCGGCGTCCATTTGGTTTTTTATTGACGAGATGAGGAACATTTCAATTGAGCTGAGTCGAGGAACTTCAAAAATCGACGAATTTATGAACCAGACGGCCTCTAGACGCTTATCGGTGGTAATCCATTATGATTCTTTTATAATTGACAGAAATTATTCAGAATTTCTCTAGATTTTCCCGATGCATCACAATAAAATAGTTGAAAATTATCGAAAATCGACACAGTTTTCTGGCTACTAGGCGACAGTGAACAGCATTGAGCTACAAAATTTGATAGTTCGTTCAAAGAGTGCATCAAGAAGATAATTGACTGACTTCCCATTTCTTAATCATGCCTATTTCCTAGTGTTAACTGTTTAACTATTGTCAATCAATGGTGATGGACCGTCCGAGATAATACTGAACATCATTTATACTCCGAACAAACCTCTTCGAAAGATAAGAAAATGTTCCTACTTTTTTTGATATTGTCTAATGAGGTGGGTGAGCCTAATGTTCCTCTATTGTTCTTGTTTTGTTCGTAGTCTTGGCTCATTTTCACATTTCTCAACTTACCACAGCTTATTTTGAAACTTGTTTGGAGCCCTTCAAAATGAGTTAAAATATTTTTGGATTCAACATGAGGTTGAGATATCCTAATTCTCCCAAAAGTAGATTATTTTTGGGATCAAAAGAATGGGTGCATAATTTGCCATTGCATGGAAGAAGAGGCCTACTTCCATGAGATCTTATGGGTTTTTCCGGCTCCTAAATCTCCAAATAAGACACTTTTTAGCTCATTTATTAACAGCTTTTTTTACACCTTTTCACATTTTCAGAGTGAATTTGATGGATTTCGATGAAGTGAAGAACGAGTTTGGAAGAAGAGTATGGGACACTATATTTTTTTAAGTAATCTGAGCGCAGTACCAGTGAGAAATTAAATTTTGCAATTCTACAAAAAATATCCTGAAGTTGAGACAAAAACAAAGAAAATGAGCCAAGGTATACGTTGAAATTGATCACATCAATTTTGTTTGGCGTAGGTTTATTAGATGACTGACAAAAAGAAGTAAAAAATACCGAGAACCACTTTTTTGTCCAAAGAAATACAGGGGTCATTGAGAATCGATCCAAAACGTTCATTTTTGCATATTCTAACGTAATAAATATAACAAAAATGCGAGGCAGGGTCTGCGGGTGCGTATATTCTAGATCTTGAGTAGGGGCAAATTAGGCACACTTACCTTATGTTACTTTTTGAAAATTATTACGAAGTACTGTTGAACAACTATTCCAATAATTCCATAAAATCTGAACGAATGGCATTATTTTTTAGGGATGACATAAATCGCAGAAATCCACTGACTACGAGATCTCTAGACTGATAACTTCAGCACACGTGATAATCTAATTTTATTTTTCACCAATTCGATCGAAGGCTGACATTTCCACCCCAATATTCTCATACTGGAGTCTTGGACTGATTTTAAGTCAAGATTGTTTAATAATTTACAGTTTTGTCGAGGGAAGCAGAACCAAATTACACGATCTCTTCATAGCCTAAAAAAATGATCTGTAGATAAAAAAGGTTTATAAAAACCTTTCCCCATCAGTTTCTCAAATAAAAATTCAAGTTGCACTTTAAAAAATTATCCACGCTCTCGCACCCCCCGCGCTACTCCTTGCAACTTTGTTTATCGCATACCGCGACATGTTGAATATTTTTTTTATACTCATTAAAACATAAGGGACGAGTCGTACATTGTGAAAATTACGAAGCTGTCGCGCAACCGCATCCCATCTACCACAACTATATACTATATCTACGAAAATAAAATACAAAAATAGTGTGTAATGGGTGTTGTACAAGCACAAATTGAGAAGTCAACGACGCGTTTTCCTCCTCAATTTCATTCTTATTCATGTGCACACATTCACACACAAACACAAACACAAATACACACACACACACACACACACACCCAAACAAACTCAAAAAATCTTCTAAGAAAAAAAAAGAACGGAATGAACGACCGGTGTACCATATCTATATTATTTTCATCTCAGGTGAGAGACAAAAGTGCAAGTATCCAAGAGAGTTATATGAAAGTGCAAAAGACATCGCGTCGAACAATTGTAAACGCATGTGATAGTCCGTGGGAAAAATCTTGTACATATATAGGTTCATACAGTATACTTAGAAACTCACGCGCGATTGAAACTCGCGGGCGCGCGAAAACCGTCGACGAGACCGACAATCATATAATGGTTCAAGAGACCCGATGTCGAACGATAATTGCTTCTTTCCAAGACTGGGTACTTCGAATGTGTATGTATATCTACATCTTGTACTTTACTATGTTATATATGTCGTAGGCGAATAGGATTCTCAGGCGGTTAGGATTCGACGCGCGAGAGCGTGTAAGAAGCATCTTAGAAATTGTTTAAAAAGAGGTTTTGCATTAAACACTAACCCATCCCTCTTGTAACCGATCGCCGAGGAGATAACAGTACTGTCATCTCCTCGGAGTCAATAACAAGAGGGATGGTTTAGTGTTGCATAAATAATCAATTTGTAAGCAGTAGTGCGTGAATCCTATTGGCCGGCGGATAGCTATGCGCCGCGGAAGATAGCTATCCGGCTGAGAATCCTATTCGCCTACGACATATATACCATGTGCCTTTTCGGTTTCACTTTTGTTTGAGAGGGATGATGATAAAATCTGACTATAGTGTGCGAGGTGAAAATTTTTACGATGTCTGATGACATGTGACTCATCTGAAACAAAAGAATTTTTTTTTTTCTTTAGTATGGAATAGCTCAAAACTAGCAAACTAGTACAGATGAAATTGTTAAGAAAATTGTGGGAGTAGGTTTTCTTATATGATTAGGAAAAGATTGTAATCGGTTGGGTTTGAAACTTTTTTTTTTTCTTCGAGATGATTGGGATCTAGATTCTAGAGCCACAATTGAGCTTCAGGTGTGAAAAATAATTAGTGTCTGGTTTTATATTTAAAAAAAAATCTGAATATTGTGAAATGCCTTCAAGGAATATTGAATAAGTCTGATGGCAAAATTCAATTGTACAGATAGTAAATGAAGCCATGAACAATAGCTATGGGCAATCCCATCTCTAAAGCTCAATCATGTCAAAGAATCCTGACGTTTACATCAGTGTCTGACGGATAGAAAATGAATGATAAACTGTGCCGTTTTGCAATATTGAGAGTTAGAAAGTTGTTATGGTGGATTTATTCTTTTATAGAAGCAAAGGTTGAGATTTCTTATGCTGATTCGCACACCATATATATTATATACTATATTTGAACGATGAATGAAGTCTTTACTCGACAGTTGAATTACGAATTTGTATGTGTGCAGTGAGAGTGATTCTGATTTCCGAGTAAGAGGTTAGGGAATCGTTTCAATTGAACATAAATTGAGTTATCATTTTGTTTGAATAGGTTTCCAATTCCAATTAAGTAAATCAATTGATAGGCTTCGGATGAATTGGGAAATTGTTTTTTAGACGTTTAAGTTTGACGAGGGTGACCTATCGGGGTGATAGGTCGTGAGCTCGTCCTCTCCCAGGGTTTGGGAATCGGGATGGCCACGCGGCAATCCATGGGGGGCAAAGGTGGTAAAGAAATCGGAATTCGGTGAGATATTTTCATTGTGAGAACCTGGCCCCGCACACGCGATTCGCGGATCATTCATTCACATGACACACCTCTAAGTATATTAAAAGACAATGTTTGAATAAGTTGACTGCACGCGAAATACAATATCTTGGCGGTGGTTGCTAGATAACAGTTATGAAAAGAAGAAATGCGACCGCGACGGGGCGGGCCGTCGGGTCGGCGACGAACTCTCGGACAGAGCTTCGCCGTCGGGAAAACGTGGCCGGGCGACTGTGTAGAGCCCTCGTTTTTCAGACCTTATATACTAATAGTTACGCCTAATGTGATACAGAAATACGTCACGTGACCCTATATCCGGTCACGTGACCTCATTATGGGTCTCATGATGGGTATTTTCATCGCAAGGCCCAAACGAGCGTCGCGTGCCGGTGATACGGGTCACAGGGGTTGTTCCCCGAACAGATGTTTGTGCTGGATAACGTCTCGTGACGTTACTACGGGTCACAGGGGATTTTCCTCAACCGGATGTCTGCTGCATGGCGTCGTGTGCCGTTATTATGGGTCACAGGGGCTTTCCCCTAAATATTTCTAAAGGATGACGTCGCTTAATGACTCTAGCCGTTCAATATACATTTTACTATTTAAGTTTTACATAAAAATAGAAATAAAAACATTATGAATCATAACGCGATCGTGACGGTCCTGATAATTCGACGTGCGCAATTTGGCTGCGGCCAATGCACACGTCAAGTTGGTTAAAGATTGAAAAAATTTCCATCATCATGATGGTGTTCTAGTATTCATTGATTTTAAATAGCTGTAGTATACATAAAATGAGTCTATTTTTGTGATAATGTATTCGATGAGATAAGATAGATTTCAATGTCATCATATTTCTATGTGACAAATTATTCATGTTGTCTCGTGAATAAGATCTTGTATTTGAAATTGGTAATTACGACAAATAATATGTGTTTGAGTGTGAGATGACACGATTGTAAGTTACATTTTCATGCAGGATATGGAAGATTTAAGTTTTTTTGAAAGGCCAATTGCTCAGTAGCTTCTATCGAATTTGATAATGTACTATTTGCCTATGGAATAATTCGTAATCACAAATGGTTCCATAGGCAAACCTTTGTATTCGCTGATTTGTTATTTGTAACACCCGTCCGGAAAGCAAACCCCGCGAATACAGATAGGTAAGAGGTTAACTTTTGATATACATTGGAGGAAAAGTGACTTTTGTGGTTGCAATTAGTAAAAATTCAAACTCAACATTTCTTGAACATGAATCATTCGTTCTACCTGATTCTTCTTTTCATTTAGACGAAAATTATCGTCGGCTTTTCACTTTAAACATTACACTATTGGAGTTGAGTTTTTTAATATCCAGCTGATGTTCAATATTTCTATATAGAATGAATGTTTCTTAAACAATTACAAAGACGCATACTGCATTCTAAATGAATGAGTGCCTGTCAATTCAAACGTTCTAGCAAATTTCATCTGGGCAGCGAAGTTCTCTTTTTGTGGTAATTTCCAATGAGCCAGAATAATTTGAATTTGGAAATTATTTTTCCACGTCATTATGTACAAAAAACAATCGTTGTCCAACTTGAAAAAAAAGATTATTCAAAGCAGACAGCAGACAGTGGAATCGTTTTAACTTTTAAAATTAGTTAAAAGAATCGTGCTAATCAGTTGACATAGCGCATAATAGACCTCCCACGTCGTCAACCCTTATATTTCTCAGACTAAACCAGTCACACTAACTTACTCATAATCGATATATAAAAATCAGCCCTCGAGCACACATTGCGTACCACAAACTCAGAGTAAATATACTCTAACTCTCTCTTTCAAATTGGCTATATACTATATGACCGTATCTCAATATATTACATCACTATCAGTCCCATCTTCAAATTCTTTCATCTCACATGCAGTAGTACATACATATCATTCAACCCATCCCAGATACTCTCCGATAGTAGTCATTTCAAAATGCCTTAAGGTGTAAAATTTACCCTTAAATACCGACAACTTTTCTACAGATTAGCACGTAAGGAATCCAGTTATAGGTATAGAGGTCTGATCAGGGTACATATACATATACACAGTGAAGATGCAAAACTATAAAATACGACGAAGCGCGCAAATTACATGAGCAGTCTGATTAATTTGCACGCCTTAAGGGACAACTCGCACCTTAATTGGCCGCGCGAGACAAAATTTATACCGCCTTATTGAATAACGAGTACCTCCTGTATCTTACATTCCATCCTCCTCTCGATTATATCCATTGGTTAAGAATTTATAATAAGAATGTGTGAGTTGGAAGGAGTTAGGTTTGAGTAGAATCGGGATAGGGGTGTAAGATTATGAACAAGAATTGAAGTGGTGTCACGTACATAAGAGTAGAATGATATTCGAAAAACCGTTGCTTTTACTATCCATCTATGGCATCAAAATTCTCAAAAGTGGATGGGTTCATAGAAAATTTCAAGCGTGAATCTCTCGGGATACCGTATTACCAAGCAGATTCTGCTCCTTTTTCTATTATTCTGATAGTTTTATCGGTCAGAATCTGACTACAAGATCCAAAAAGAGTATATTTCACGGGCAGGTGGATTATTAATACGAGTTGAAACAATAACACGCATTTGAGAAGTACGAAAACGTCAAAAAATCGTAACTTCGACTGCCCGTTCATGACAAAATTCTCGGAAAGGGGGAGCTTGTAGAGAGATTCAAATGTGAATCTATTAGAATAATTTTAAATCAAACAGATTCAAAAAGTTGATTTCTGTTCCAGCCATGTCTTCAGCTTATTTGATTATGTTTGTTTTTCGAGCTGTTCGAACCCGATCTAATTTCGTCATTTTGAGGAGTCATGAACATGAACTTTTTCATAAACCCACCCACTTCCGAGAATTTTGATGTCATAGATCGGCAGTCGGGGCAACAATTTATTGGACATTTTTGTACTTCTCAACTGCGTGCTATTGTTTCAACTCGTGCTAATAATCCATCTGATCGTGGAACATACTCTCCTCGGACTAAAAACTTTCAAGATAATAAAAAAACGGCCGAATCTGCTTGGTAATACGGTATCCTGACAGACTCACGCTTGAAATTTTCTATGAACCCACTCACTTTCGAGAATTTTGATGTCATAGATGGGCAGTCAAATAACAGTTTTTCGAATATTATTTTACTCTTATCTACGTGACACCACTTCAATTCTTGTTCATAATCTATATGCTGGTGAAACAAACCTTCCTCTGACTTTGTAGTCAAATTCCGCTTGCTGGAATCTTTAAAATTGAAAAGCAGCACTCAAATCTGCCCCGAATTGCGATTTTCTGTTAGGTTCACGCTCGGAACTCACCAAAAATTCACCTATTTTTGAAAATTTTGATCACTTAGCTGGCACGTAGAGCCACAATGTTTTAGAGCCAGAATTATCCAAACAATTCTATCACGAGGTCACTCATTGCTTGTGCTCGTGAAGTACCAACCTGTGATGCAAATTTCAAACAAAGTGTGTAATCAAATACTGGCTGAAGAAACAGCTGAAATGAGAAAGCTGTATTCGAACCTCCTTTGAGCTTGAGTTTTCTAACAGGTTCACATTTCGGAATCTTCAAAATTCTCTCCCTCTCCGAGAATTTTGATCGCAAAGCTGGGCACTCAAATTCAGTTTTCTATGCGTTCCGAGGACGTCTCCCCAAATCTCGGCTACATGCTCCACGCAATAACGCGTAACGATAGAGAACTAATACAAATCTCTGTTCGATCATTTAGACACCAAAACAATAACAGGAGCTAGTGGCATCACCCCTAAACAATAACATTGCTGAATGGGTGGTGCAACTGACCTCTTCGAAAACTGCGTGGCAAATTCCAAATGAGCAACTTTCAATCATTTCTCCTGAAAAATTGAATAATGAAAAATTGGCCGAGTAGTCATTTCGTACTCCAGATTCAACGAGCTAGGCAATGCCGTATCGTAAAGTTATTTTTTTTTCAATATTTCGAGGAAATGTTTTTCGTCTACTACGAAAATTAATCCAAATTCCGAACTTCATCCAAATCTATATCCTTGAACAGAAAGCAATCGTCGGGGGAGGGGGAGTGGCCACCCTATCGTGGTCATACGATATGCTTAAAATAATTTTATGCACTAAAACGCAAGAAAGGAATGTTTCGATCTATTCAATTTGCGAGATCAAGTATTGCACATATAAAGAATTTTCTCAGCTGTGTAATAAGCTAAAAGTTTGTAGGAAATTCAATTTCTCACACGATTCATTCTAGAACGAGGTTTTCAAACCTTCTCTTGAGTATGGCATATCCATTGTATAATCGCATTCTTTTCAATCGAATAAAAGACCATAAAATAAAATTTCAGTCCTTTCACAAAAGTCTGATATCAGTACCAAAAATTACATGGTTCAACAAATCCACCTGAATTCCCTTAGTCTCGTTATATATCTATCGTCACACGTCATAAAAATCTAGTCACCCATTGTTAACTTTACAAAATAAATTCTCCCAGCAACAAATCACAAATTCTAATCACACGCTCAAGAAACGCATTATATTATTATCATACATATCAATAAAACAGCCTTCGATACGTGAATCAAATAGACACCATCAGGGCACCCGGGCGTGTTTTACCATTATAGTATAGGACACCGTAGTTTTCCGAAACGATCCTTTGTTCTGCATCATTCGATCCTCTAAATATTCACTCTCACATGTAAATTCAGAATATGCGTACCTCTTAGTCTCACCATTGCATATATGTGTGCATACACTATTATATATCTATCCTCATAAATTAACTCGTGTTAAACTCCTGGAATCGGTAAGTAATGTAAGTCCATGCCTACAACAATAGAACTCGCAAAATCTGTTTTACGTCAGCTCAATACATAACCCACGGATGTGGTTTCGAAAAATTGTTCTCGCACGTGATAACTCGACTCCCTGTTACGGTTTTTTTTTTTTTTTTTTTTTATACCACCCGCGATTTGAGAGACAAAAAAATAACGTTTCCGGTAATATCTTTATTCAAACTTCAGGATAATCATTCAAAATCTTTCAGGTAACAGTTTTACAATCTATATATCTATATGTTTTTCGTCTTGAACGTACACTGAACCGGATTCTGGGGCCGATTTATCGCTCTGCTAAGTCAACCTCGCACGCGACGGCAGAAATTTGTCCTGACTCCTCGTACTTACACATGCTTATACATTGGTGATATATAAGTTTATCTCCAGGGTTGGTAGTAAGACGAGAAAAGTCCTGAGAAAAGTCTTGCATTCTCAAACGAAGAAGAAGAAGACTATGCACCGTGTAATTGATCGCTTTTGTCAGGGTGTCTATATAATGTATTTGTTGCAAGCAATTTTATGTTCAACTCGCATGAGGTTTCTGCGCTTGCGCTTTACGGGCTATTGGTATATTATGGAGTTGGACAGAAGAAGAGTTCAAAGTTGTATTATATAGATTCTTTGAACTTGCACGTCAAAGATGTTTAACGTTGTCGTATAATACAGCTTCGATGTATGTCTGTGTAAGTTACTTAAAAGGTAGTGGTACGTGAATGAAATGTGTATGTACTGCTTGGAGGAAATGAAAAATTCAGGAGTATGCAGCTGCGTAATTTTACGATTCAAGAAGTTTTAATTTGAAATTGGCTTTGCTTCGTAAGATGTCATTGGTTTGCTGTATTATGAGCGATATAATCGTTGTCCCGCGAGGAGTTGAATTAGCTGAGGGGTTGTATACTCTATACTTAGTGGGAAAAAGATGATACTTTGGTAGATTCTTGAAGTTGGCAATAATCAGAATTATTCATTGTATGATATGGTACATTTTAATGATACGCCAATTGGAAATGGATGCCTAATGGGAGCTCGAATTAATTGAGCAGCTATTCAAGTTTTAATCAAAATTCTTGATCAGTTTTATATAGTAGAACTTCCCAGATCGCACCAGAGCGTTTCAAACAGTACCAGAACGTTCCAAATCACGCCAGACCAGTTCAGATCATTCCAGACCTTCTGAGAAGGTCACAACCGTTCCAGACCGTACAGAAACTTTTCAGATGATACCAGATCATGTCAAACCATTCCACTATATCCCAGACCGTTCCGGACCATTTCAGGCCATACCAGAACGTCACAGACCGTAGCAGAAAGTTCCAGATGGAACCGCTTCTCCAGACCATTACAGACCATTCCAGACCATACCAGAACGTCACAGACTGTTTCAGACCGTACCAGAACGTCTCAAATCGTGCCAGACCGGTTCAGACCGCTCCAGACCTTCTCAGAAGGTTATAACCGCCCCAAACCATCCAAGATTTCCCCAGATCGTGCCAGACCGTATCAGATCATTCCAGAACATTCCAGACCGTTTCCGTCCATATCAGTACGTCTCAGACTGTAACCCAGGGTCCCAGATGGAGCCGGATCTTCTCCAGACTATTACAGACCATTCCAGACCATACCAGAACGTCACAGACTGTTCCAGTCCATAGCAGAATGTCCCAAACCACACCAGACCACTCCAGACCTTCTCAAAGTCGTTCCCGGGCGTACCAGAACTTCCCAGATCATACCAGACCGTGTCCGACCATTCCAGAACGTCCAAGACCGTTCCAGACCATCCCTGACCATTTCAGGCCATACCATAACGCCCCAGACCGTACCAGAAGGTTTCAGATGGGATCAGACCTTTCCCAGACCATCACAGACCAGTGTCGATCATACCAGAACGTCACAGATCATTTCAAACCGTATCATAACGCCCTAGATCGTACCAGATCGTTTCAGACCATTCCAGACCGTTCCGGATCACACCAGAACGCCCAAGACTGTTCCAGTCCATACCAAAACGTCCCAGACCGTTCAAGATGAACCAGGCTATCCATGAGATATTAGCGATGGAAATCAAATTGGTTTTAGTGAAGAAACTCAGTCAGCTACAATAATTTTCAAACTCATTATTCCATTTCTACATATAGACTCGTACAAAATGATAGTTATTCTCTGCGACCATCATCCCACATTTGACAAATTCAAAATCAAACCGAGATCAAACACAACGTGGGGGCCTCCTAATTCAACCTCTAATATCAATCACAAAAAAATTTCAAAACCGACACAAATTTTAGGACAAGGTCAATGAGGTCAATACAAACCAAACCATATCGATTTATGCGCAAGATTTGATCACAAATGACACTTTAGTGTCCACACATAACGTCGATAATATGCAAACGAATCTTTACACCTTGTATTAGAAAAAAAACACACACAAATACATAGTAAATACTCACACCCGTAGGATTTAATCCAAAGTATAAAATAATGCTCACGCATCACAATCTGATGGTGTATACCCAAGATATATGTATAACATTGGAACATCCCAATATGAGCATGAAAGTGAAGATAGAGATCGTGGGGGGCAATCGTCGTCGGTCGCAGTTCTCAGCTTGACATTGACATTAATTTACTTCACAGAGAAGGTATAGAGAGAGCATGGGAAGAAAAAAAAAATCATGCGTTTATTATATACGAAGCATCAACTCATCATCACTGTATATACATGTATGTTATGTAGGTAGAATCTGACGGACTGAAGAACACAATAAGACCTGAGTACCTGAGCTAAACGAGGTGTCCATATTCGGCTGATCAAGATGCATCATCATTATAATACTGCATGTTACATACATTCGCGGGAATAATCTCTCTTTTCACACAAATACATACACACACACACACACATACATACGAACACATTTATAAAGATTTAAAAATTTTTACCTCAATTCTTGATATGTTCGATATCATACATGATGAGAAAGGAGTATGGTATATAAGCATAATTTTTTGAGGCTATCGACGATTCAAATCTCAGATTCCAAATGTGATGCAGTGTTGTTACACTCATATGTATGTACGTGGACGCGTAACTGGACGTAATAGTACAATATAGGTATACAGCATATTGAATAATAAGGAAAATGTAATAACAGAGCCGTACGTGTGTGTTGCCGTGGCTCATATAGTACGCGAAACACTTTCGATTTCAAGACTTCACGGTGTGAAAGAAAACCTCGGAAGGATCCTATATACTATTGCACGCTTTTCAAATTGACCTTCTTTTATAGCATATCATGTATACTTTATTTACGCGTGTTATTCGGATTGTTATAGTGAGTGTATAGATTACGTTATTTCCTGGCGATTCTGAATTTGAGAGTTGCGATGCAATGTTGTGTTGCGTAAAAATTGATGTGTGTGTGTTTGTTTTTTTGTTTGTCTAATTTCACTCTTTTTCTTTTTTGCGTTGGTTACTTTTTTGGAAGAATGTTGGTGATGGCAGATAGCAAATTGCAAATTTTTTAGATGTTATACACGGAGAAAAATATCTAGTGAGAGTGAGATATGAGAGGTTAGAGGAGAAAAGATTTTGTAATTGCTTTATGCAGATGAGAGTGGGACACTGTGTGGGAGTTTGTCAAGTGGGTCAGTGTCATATCGTTTTGTGTATTAGAATTTTGAGTTTCATTTGCTTTCTAGAAGATTGAAAGATTTTTAGAGGATCAAATTTTGTCGGATGTTTTGGGTTATGGAATTACGAAGCTTTAAATGAGTATTCTCTAGACTCTTAGTTGTTCTAGGTATTATAGTTCTTTTATATAAAAAACAAGATAAAAGACTTAATTGTTGCTAATAAGTGGTCAATGCCTGAATTTGAACTTCGTGAGAACTTATACAATCTTAAATTTCGTTCAAAAGTTGTGCAAAATATTGAAACATGAATTTTTTTGTAATCTAAGTATTGAAAGCCCGATGACCATCATCAAATTACCCAATTAATCAGATTTCGAGGTTAAGTCTCATCTTTTCCCCGTTGTGCAAGTTACATTGATAAAATCTCAAGATGATTGACCTTCCCTGAATCTCAATTTTACTCCAAATGGATCGCAAGAGTGTCGAAAATAAGTCTTTTTTTATCTTATTGACGAGACCGAAAGATAGGCTGAGAGGTGAAACATTTTCCTTACTTTACTTACATAGCACAGTACATATCAAGTACAGTTGAAAATCAAAGCAGTGTTGAGTCAGGGACGAAAAGTATCGTCTCCCCTACTCTACTTGAGTCGTATTATGCTTCATTAAAGTTGAGTTTTTGATATCTTTCGCAAGCCCTCTGTGATTCGATAAAGAATGTATGTTGCATGGACAGTCAGAGTGACGGATACTCTATCGAATATTGGATTCCAATTAATGAGTCCCTATCTTAATTTGTCCATTTTGTCTTGGAACATTATCTCGATGATTCTATGAAAAATGCGATGCAAACGTCAAAGCTCACAAAAATAAAACACACATTCATCATATATTTTTGTCAAAGTCACGAAATAATCGAATATTTGTCGCTTTTCCACTCGATATACGCGTTGATATTTGCTCGTGATCTTATTTTGTTCGTGATGGACTCTATATTGTCGGTGCAATTTTACTGCTCACAAGCAATGTTCCCTGAAAAAAAAACAGGAAATCTAAGAATTTTCAGTCAACCGTAAAGGATCAAAGTGAGGAAATACTCCATCCTGACACTTCAAACTTCCCAAGACATTCAAAAATTTCCGTTACACAATGAACAATTAAATGCAAAATATTCTCATTCCATCAATACAAAAATATTTTCCAAGAAATATATAAATATTCCAAGGTATATACAGGAGAATAGATTAAGATATACCGATAGAAGTCCTATAATATCTGTACAAATACGAATTGCTCTAAACAAATCAATTTCGGCATTCCATCCAATTCCCGGAAAGTACGGACAGCTCAAACCTATAACCAACGCAACGATTAACCATTTACCGATCCAATTACACATTTGCATCCGCAAACAACGGGAGCAATAAGAATTTAAATTGGCAAATCAATATCGATGGGAACTCGAACTCGTCGTGCCGATAACCGTAAAATCGATTCCGCGAATTTCGATCGATCTGCCGCGCACTCGGAATACGTTATTATTTTTGCACGATCCTCAAAACTCAAAAATCGTCCTCGATTTCAACATAACCTACAATCCTCATATCCTGCAAGCATTCATTCAGGACTCGGTCACTTCACATTTTGCATGACAATGAGCCAATTTTAACCATCAAATGCAAGTAACTCCCCCCCCCCCCACCCACGCCCTTCTGCCCCCTTCCCACCCACACACAAACACACACACACACACACACACACAAAATAAATCGTCACCAAAAATGCGTGTGGAACTCGCGATCAAAAGACACTTTCTGTGCAATATCCTTCCTGCACATGCACTTGTAAATAACAAATGCAATTTTCTCACGTAGCACATTAGTAAACATTTCACGTCTGCTCAAACAATTTTTATTACTCTGAAAACGTGCGATTTCGGAATGTTTCAAGGGGGGAAATTGTAGCTTTTGACATGCAGAATCCGAATCCTTTTCCCTCGAAGAGCCTCTCCAACTCATACGCCCATGGCTAGCGAAAAACCGCAAAAATACTGCATAAACAACAGTATTAAGGGTTTAACTCAGAGGGGAAGCAATTTGAGCAAATTTTCATGAGGAACAAAATTGTTTCATTTTTCAATACAAAATCGATGGTATGGTTGATTTTCCTTAAAAAGCCAATTTTTTTGGTTTTTTCTCATTTTGGAGGCTTTCCCGCCCGAATTTCGGAATGCACATTGCGGCAATCGAAAGAGCGGAAAATTTTACGTCGAAATATGTATTCGAAAAATTTTCTCTAAATTGACCCAGTGTGACGTGAACTCGAAAAAAGAAGCGAAAACCTAAAAAACGCTTGGGAGACCACAAAAAGCTCTTGTAGCTCAAAAAAGAAGCAAGTTACGCAAATTTTGATGAGGAACAAAGTTATTGCATTTCTTAGTATAAATTAGGCATTTTATCTGGTTTTCCAAAAAAAGCCATTTTTGGGGGGTTTTGGCCACTCTTGAGGCTTTTTCAGCCGGATTCCAAAATTTCGACTGCGGCAATCGAAAGAACAGAAAATTTCACGTCAAAATATGTATTTCAAATTTTTTTCACATCCACCCTGATTGCCGAGAACCAGAGGAATGAAGCAAAAATGGGGGAAAACGCTTGGGAGACCACAAAAAGCTCTTGTTGCTTGAAAAAGAAGCGATTTGCGCAAATTTTGATGAGGAACAAAGTTATTGCATTCTTTAGTATAAATCAGGCAGTTCATCTGGTTTTCCAGAAGAAGCCATATTTTGGGGGTTTTGGCCACTTTTGAGGCTTTTTCAGCCGGATTCTCTCTCTCTCTCTCTCTCTCTCTCTCTCTCTCTCTCTCTCTCTCTCTCGTGGGCTGCTTCGTGTGAATTGTTGGGTTTATCGAATGCATATCCAGCCAGTGTTTCAAAACTCTACGAGGTTTTTGAGAATTCAACCGGATAATGGACGAGTGTGTGAACTAGCTGGACATGGTTTTTCCTAAATCTATATCCAACTGCATCATAACCACTAATACAACTACATAAGCCGATAAATTACTATTTATCTTGATAGAGTGTGTCGGATAATCAACAAAAGTTTCACGCTGATTCAGGCAGTTATTCTGAGTGTATCCACCATCGAATAATCCTCGAGTTGGCATCCGTGAAAATCTTTCAAATTCACATCAAGACGTGAAATTTCCCGATCTCTCGATTGCCGCAATCGAAATTTTGAAATCCGGATGAAAAAGCCTCAAAATTGGTCAAAACTCTAAAAAAATAGATTTGATTTTGGAAACCAGATCAACTAACTGATTTGTCCTAAAAAATTCAATCACTCTGTACCGAATGAAAATTCGCGTAAATCGCTTCTTTTTCAAGCAACAAGAGCTTTTTGTGGTCTCCCAAGCGTTTTCCCCCATTTTTGCTTCATTCCTCTGGTTCTCGGCAATCAGGGTGGATGTGAAAAAAATTTGAAATACATATTTTGACGTGAAATTTTCTGTTCTTTCGATTGCCGCAGTCGAAATTTTGGAATCCGGCTGAAAAAGCCTCAAGAGTGGCCAAAACCCCCCAAAAATGGCTTTTTTTGGAAAACCAGATAAAATGCCTAATTTATACTAAGAAATGCAATAACTTTGTTCCTCATCAAAATTTGCGTAAATTGCTTCTTTTTTGAGCTACAAGAGCTTTTTGTGGTCTCCCATGCCTTTTTTCCCATTTTTTCTTCATTCCTCTGGTTCTCGGCAATCAGGGTGGATGTGAAAAAAATTTGAAATACATATTTTGACGTAAAATTTTCTGTTCTTTCGATTGCCGCAGTCGAAATTTTGGAATCCGGCTGAAAAAGCCTCAAGAGTGGCCAAAACCCCCCAAAAATGGCTTTTTTTGGAAAACCAGATAAAATGCCTAATTTATACTAAGAAATGCAATAACTTTGTTCCTCATCAAAATTTGCGTAAATTGCTTCTTTTTTGAGCTACAAGAGCTTTTTGTGGTCTCCCATGCCTTTTTTTCCCATTTTTTCTTCATTCCTCTGGTTCTCGGCAATCAGGGTGGATGTGAAAAAAATTTGAAATACATATTTTGACGTAAAATTTTCTGTTCTTTCGATTGCCGCAGTCGAAATTTTGGAATCCGGCTGAAAAAGCCTCAAGAGTGGCCAAAACCCCCCAAAAATGGCTTTTTTTGGAAAACCAGATAAAATGCCTAATTTATACTAAGAAATGCAATAACTTTGTTCCTCATCAAAATTTGCGTAACTTGCTTCTTTTTTGAGCTACAAGAGCTTTTTGTGGTCTCCCAAGCGTTTTTTAGGTTTTCGCTTCTTTTTTCGAGTTCACGTCACACTGGGTCAATTTAGAGAAAATTTTTCGAATACATATTTCGACGTAAAATTTTCCGCTCTTTCGATTGCCGCAATGTGCATTCCGAAATTCGGGCGGAAAAGCCTCCAAAATGAGAAAAAACCAAAAAAATTGGCTTTTTCAGGAAAATCAACCATACCATCGATTTTGTATTGAAAAATGAAACAATTTTGTTCCTCATGAAAATTTGCTCAAATTGCTTCCCCTCTGAGTTAAACCCTTACTATCGGTTTAAAAATGATTGACACCTAGAGAATTTCTGCTATCCTGGCTCCAAAAAAAAATCGCTAATTTTTTTAACTGGGATGACGTCGAAGCACATCTAGTCGCGGCCATGATAACATTTTTTTGAAGTCGATCGGATGACAACTGCGGCTGTAGCTGTTATCAGAATGTAAAAAAACGCGGGTATAAGGCCAATTTCAGAGGTAGCTCGACTTTGGGATGCTACACCTCTGTCAAAAAAAATTCTGGGGCGCTGCAAAAAATGTAGGTGATAGATTTTTGGTTCCCCAATAGCGTACAACAACAATCAGCCAAAAAAATTAATAACTTTTGGAGATAATCTAGTTATTGTTATCTCGGGATCTATTGAGGTTGAAGACTTGATTCAAAAACAGAAAAATCATAAAAAAATTCTGGATGTCAAATACGAAAATGCAATATGAGATTTTAAATAAACAAACGCGTGGCAAGGTCGCAAAGTTGAAAAAAATTAAAGTTTGCGCCTATTGTGAGGCTTTTATTGTCTTTTACAGCTGGGGCCCGTAAAATCGTCGATGAGCGAGACTATCCGACCGCGGACCATAAAAGTCGTAAAGTTGCGGTCTCGGAGTCAATTAGGGTACCATCAGTCTGCTTCGGCTGCAATAATGAAGATGAATTTTCAACAAAGAGAACAATAAAACTATCTCGAACGCGATTTGGGCCTTGCGTTACTATTACAAATATCGCCGATTCATCGATGAAGGATTGTCAATGATGAGTCGAACAGTATATCAATGTCGCGTGAGTGGAGGGGTCTTCCTCTCTCTCAGAGTTTCGCGATATTTGCATGCAAGTATTCTTCGGCGGATCCTTTAAATGATTGATAATATACAACCAATACTTTATCCACATGGTTCCGATGTGAAACAGTTGGATATCATCCGTATTGATAAGATGATAATCAACTGTTGAATGATTTTACTATTATCTTGTTCGATCGTTGACTGATAATTATTGATTGTGCGAAACGCGCAATAACACGACATACATTCATTTCTATGATGCTATAAATGATCGGTCGAACAAGATGATGGTAAAATCATTCAACTGTTGATTGTCATCTTATCAATACGGATGATATCCAACTGTTTCACATCGGAATCATGTGGATAAAGTATTGATTGTATATTATCAATCATTTAAAGGATCCGCCAAAGAATACTTGCATGCAGATATCGAAAAAACTCTGAGAGAGAGAAAGACACCTGCATTCACGCGTCATTGATATACTGTTCGACTCATCATTGACAATGCTTCATCGATGAATCGGCGATATTTGTAATAGTAACGCAAGGCCCAAATCGCGTTCGAAATAGTTTTATTGCTCCCTTTGTTGAAAATTCAGCTTCATTATTGCAGCTGAAGCAGACTGATGGTACCCTAATTGACTCCAAGACCGCGACTTTACGACTTTTATGGTCCCCAGTCAGGTAGTCTTGCCCATCGACGATTTTACGGGCCCCGGCTGTAAAAGACAATAAAAGCCTCACAATAGGCGCAAACTTTAATTTTTTTCAACTTTGCGACCTTGCCACGCGTTTGTTTATTTAAAATCTCATATTGCATTTTCGTATTTGACATCCAGAATTTTTTTATGATTTTTCTGTTTTTGAATCAAGTCTTCAACCTCAATAGATCCCGAGATAACAATAACTAGATTATCTCCAAAAGTTATTAATTTTTTTGGCTGATTGTTGTTGTACGCTATTGGGGAACCAAAAATCTATCACCTACATTTTTTGCAGCGCCCCAGAATTTTTTTTGACAGAGGTGTAGCATCCCAAAGTCGAGCTACCTCTGAAATTGGCCTTATACCCGCGTTTTTTTACATTCTGATAACAGCTACAGCCGCAGTTGTCATCCGATCGACTCCAAAATATTTTATCATGACCGCGACTAGATGTGCTTCGACGTCATCCCAGTTAAAAAAATTAGCGACTTTTTTTGGAGCCAGGATAGCAGAAATTCTCTAGATGTCAATCATTTTTAAACCGATAGTAATACTGTTGTTTTTGCAGTATTTTTGCGGTTTTTCGCTAGCCATGGGCGTATGAGTTGGAGAGGCTCTTCGAGGGAAAAGGATTCGGATTCTGCATGTCAAAAGCTACAATTTCCCCCCTTGAAACATTCCGAAATCGCACGTTTTCAGAGTAATAAAAATTGTTTGAGCAGACGTGAAATGTTTACTAATGTGCGTAGCATGTCAAAGCCACGCATGCACTGGTTCCAAAGTCTCACTTCGGTTGGTAATTGGACCTTCAATACATGTGTATGTATTTATGTGTGTAAGTAGACACTTGGAATCTCGAATCCCTCATTATACAAAAGCTCTATGCGACACTTCTGATGCACTATATGAGTAAGTATATTCAAGGTAAAAATTTGCACCGTACGGATAGTTTCGTATCTCGGTATTTCGTCTTTCCTTTTCATACCCATTATCACATTGTCCTCGCCGAGCACACGAGATATATATTTTTTCTCGACGATCCTTAAACCGAGGGTGAAAGCGTTAGTTATCCTCATATATGTGTGTGCAATTGTCGCGAATCTCTGATGGTGGATAATAACGAGTCTTATGCTTGAGGTGCATTATCAAGCGCTAATTGACCGAGATGAGATTTGTAGATTGAGATGAGTAGCGAGAAAAGAATAGATAGAGGAGGACGACGAGGTGACTTTTCTGAGATACATCGGGATTGTAGTTTGTGAATTCACTAATGGATCGAGGAAGGAAGGAAGAAAAGGCTGTGTGTATAATGTAATGTAATGTAATGTGTTGGGAAGAGAAGAAGAATGGGTGAGATGAGCAGAAGATAGAGTTGGAGATTTACGCGTGGGTGTACTTATAGAAGATTTCTTTAGGTTTGAAGCTATGCGTGCTTGCGTGCCATTTGGTGACTTGCGAGTCATTCTTTAGATTCTTTGAAAAATTATTTGAGGGTTGTGTGCTTAATAGACTCGTTGAAAAGATATTTTATTGTGGGTTATGGGATAATGTACTTGGGAGGGTGCATTCTCTTTTTTAAGAGAAATAGTTTTGATGGGGATACATTGGTTGCGTGATTCGTCATGAAGATTGTCCGAATGTTAGACTGATGATACTTTATTTTGACAAAATTCAGTTATTTAATTGATTGATCATCAGAGATAATCATCATGAAGCACTCTGGTCGAGAATTCTGTAGGAAAATAAGTAACTATTTTGAGTTTTCTTCTTGTAGAGTACAATATTTTGAAAATCGTGAAAATTTTTGAGACAGACTTTAATTCTTTTTTTCAAAATTTGAGCAGATTCTCAATATTTAAATTTTGTTGGCGATGATAAGTATTATCAAAGCATAATTTGCATTCGATAAAGATCGAACAAGTTTCTATTAAGGTATTCAAAAATTTATCGAAATTTTATTCCGATATTGACACAAAATTGTGTCAGAATTATGACTATTTCATTTAACATTCATACCGTACTAGTTTCTTCAATAACTTGCAGCTATTCGTTCGGAATGCATCAAAAAAATCTAGGAGAGTTTTCATATGAAATTCAATAATATCGAGGAAAATACCACCAAACACAGATGAAAATGTATATAATTCCAAACCTTGCACAAAGAAGAAATTGCTGTCATTCTCCACAATTTCATGATCAAAATTATATTTCATTCAAACAAGATTTAGTTGTTACATAGGTTTCGAACCCACAACCCAGGTTCCGAATCCATGAGCCAGCTTTCGTACCCATAACCCAGGATCGGAACCATGACCTCGATCTCATAACCCATAATTCGAAGCCATGTCCCGGGATCGGATCCTAACCCGTAATCCAGGATTTGAACCCCAGATAAGAAAGGCTTAATCGGGCAAAGGGCTATTCACAAATTACATAAGGACTAATTTCATGATTCTTGATCACTAATTCCTTGTTTTGAACATTTTTTAATGCGAAACCGCTCATTATACACGCAGGGTGAAAGTACGGAAAACCCTCCTTCCATTGATTACCCCACAAAATTTATGAATCGCCTCTTATGGATCAAATGATGGGGGAAAAAAATAGGGAATATCTTCTAATGAAACACATAAAAATTTATAATATGCTACTTTGTGCAAAGTTTCCAAAATTTTTTTGTGTTATTAGCACAGCGGTCATTCCTTACAATTTTGGAGACAAATTTGAATCGACTCACGTCCTATCACAACTACCATTATGTCAAATTAAATAAGATTTGAGGAAGAAGAAATGAATTCACGTGAGATTAAAAAACAATGAATACCATTTGAATAAGCATTGAATAGAAGGAAATGAGTTGTCAAAACAAAATTCTACACGAAAACCCATCGCAAATTTTGGGTTTATACGTACCTACACGTGTACACGATCAAATTAATTCTTTAGCACTTTTCTCATTTACAGCAAAAGATAAGAAGAGATAATATCAATTATCTCGAGATCGTGTGAGGTATTTCATCTCATTCTTTTCACTCAGGAAAATTCTTTAGCAAGAGTTTATAACAGGAATGATGAGATTACAACGATTCGTAAACATAAACGCAACGTCACAGTGTACAAGTATGAGGTGAATGCACGCACCATGAACCGATGATTTAAACAATGCTTGAAATGTGAAATACGCACCCAAACTTGGTGTGTAATACTGTGATAATGAGCAATAGCTCGCGTCCTTGTATATAGCCTTTAATAATACACTAATTTGGCCTATACGCTCTACTAATAAATACTCAACCATATATTTAGAAAATGCTGTGTTACACCACGTGGGAACCTCGTATGTACACATTTATTTTAGAAAAAATTTGAGTAAAATCGGCATATCAAGTACAAGACTCAGTTATACCTGAGAAAATACTATACTTACAAACAACACAAACTATCCACACGCATGGTAATCGATCGATTCAAGCTCAACGATTACCTTCTACATCGATCAAATCATTTCGTCATTTTGAATCCAATAGCTTATAGACTCGACACCCGTAATTCACGCGTTCGAAAACCTAAAAAATTACCACCAGTATATCAAGTTCAGGTGAGAAATATCGTTTGCTATATAGATGTGTGTGAAAGAAACCGTCTGTCGCACCTATAAAACGTTATATATTAGCATCGAAAGCGCGGCCCACGCTCATCTCGCACAAAGACTATATGGATAAGTAAGAATTTCGCAACGCGCGGAAAAACTGGAGTGACTTATATTTGTAGTAGAGCGATAAAAGTGTATATTATACGAGGTCAGGGTGGACTGTTATATGTCGTCCTCGGATTTACAATTTATATGCTGTGATTGGCACGCCTGCGCGGAAACATTAATGAGGTTGAAATGAAAAGAATTTTCATCTAATTGTTTGGTATTTAGATCTACCATGGTTATGACAATTTTTATCTGTTATTTGAATGAAAAATTTACTCTGACAATGAGTGATGCGGAGTTTTTTTCTAAGTGTGTGTCCAATATTCAAGAGAGGAAAAGGTTCCTAGACAATATCGAACTCTGGCGAGAGAAACAGAATCAATAACGATTTATCATGAGTAATTTTGTAGATTTTTCGTCCTTGATGTTAAATATATGAGTTGATTATTTGGTCTTCATCGATCTTGAAGGACGGTGGGGAACTAAATAAATTCCCAAAATTTCATGAAAGAAATTTTATTGCTACGTTTCGTCCACTATAGGTTTCGTGGACCTCATCAGGCTCCAGGTTTGTTATTCTTTAGATCGTCGTGATATTTTTGAACGATCTTATAATAGAGCACAGACATGACGTCTGGCTCCTGTCGATACAGGAGCCAGACGTTAGAAGATTCTATTTACCTGTATCGACAGGAGCCAGACGTTATGTCTGTGCTCTATTATAAGATTGTTCAAAAATATCATGACGATCTAAAGAATAACAAACCTGGAGCCTGATGAGGTCCACAAAACCTAGTGGACGAAACGTTGCAATAAAATTTCTTGCATGAAATTTTGGGAATTTATTTAGTTCCCCACCGTCCTTCAAGATCGATGAGACCAAATAATCATCACAATAGCGATTTAGTCCAATTGTCCTGTAGACATTTTATCACATACAGAGAGTCTAAATCTTGCTAGTTTGGGATCTTTGCAAAATTGCATAGAGTTGTGATTGCAGCTCACTGTAAAAATTGTTGCGAGAAAAACTTTAACCAGAGAGGGGGGGGGGGTAGAGTTTTGATCCTATATGGTTGATGGAAAGAATTTTGACAATTTAGTTGTGCAATTTCCAAGCAAATTGATTGAATTTCTGAATGAGTAGGTTAAATTTTTAACCAACCCTTCAGATTTTTTATGCATGGATTATTACAAAACTTAATATCGTTTTCTTTTTTATACGCAAAACTGTATTAAATGCGATTTGTCTGTCGATTTACACGATCTCCAAAAAAAAAATTTCGATCCCAAATTACAATTTGGGGGAAAAACTATCTGCCCGGAAACGTGGATCTATGTGTTGACAATTTCGTATCAAAAATAAGTCTCCTTCGCTTGTCATCAATATTAGTACGTCGTACAAACACTTTGAAGTGAAAATGATTTGGATAATATTCGCACGTCTACATATCCAGGTAAAAAAATGATTGTATGGTACATACGATTTCTGCCGTGAAATAGTTAATGTTGGATTTGTAATCATTAAATGGTCGGAAAGTGTTTGGAAATTTTCCACTTTTATTGACAAAAAACTGACCATTTAATTTCTGGATGACTTTTACGACAGCGGCATTTTTACAGAGAAATTTCCTCTTGTGAACATTTTCTATCAACTTTTGAAGATTTTTAGACGGAAGTTGAGATACCATCCCTCTAAACCAAAGAAGAATGAGAATCTTATTTAGAAATAGTGAATCAGAATAGTGAATCCATCTGAAGATTATCCGAGAAAGTTCCCTACTATACTCTAACCGCGCTCGAGTCAACCGTAGCATATAGCATCATCGATACCATCGCAGTAGATAAAGTCCGGCACTGGTAAGACAGTCGCAACGTTTTATTCTACCCCCATCACATTCGAATCAATTTTTTCCATTATTTTTCGATCTAAAGAGTTATAGATGATCATAGATTTAACAAAACAGAAAATAATAATATATCGATAAACGAAGGCCCATTAGCTCAATCGTACCGATCGGCGACACTCAAAGTTTATAATGTTGTATTTATATATCAAAGCGTTGCTGCAATATGTATTATAAATCTGTACAATACAAATTCCAACTGATCGTTTGTTCAAAGGTGCATGCACACATATATAATATACTATAGGGGACAAAAGTCTCTTGTAATGCAGAGCTCATAACACCTCGCGATGATTGCTTTCGAATAAATCTTAAGCCTGTAGATAGATATATGTATGTATGTATGGTACATACAACAATCGAATTGCACGCGCGAGACTGTCAAGTATCATTGATCATGCAATTCGTGTTGTCGATCGTATAATACACACATTTGAGAGAATCGAATCTTATTATACTTGTGCATGCGAATTGTTGCGTTATACTTTATTGACATTCGGCCTGTGAATCATGAGGAATAATGATTTTATTGAGGTTAGGATCGAAAACTGATTCGTGAGATATATTCCGAGTTTCCGTGTATACTGGGGTCAAATCGACCCCAAGATAAAATATGTGATGTTTCTCGACGTGCATCCAATATTTCAACTTGAAAATTTTTTTTGGTTGTTAATTAGAATTTTTACAGGTAGGTACTATTTTACTGGGACTTGAATGGTTACACTGTAAGAATTGGTTGAATTTTCAACCAACATTTCAACCAGCTGGTTGAATTTTCCATCAAGTAAATCCATTCCATGACTGATGGATCGATGAATGGTTAGATGATGGGTGGATGGGAGAATGGATGATTAGATGGATGATGGTTGAATGGGTGATGGGTGGATGGATAGGTGAACAGATGCATGGATGGATCCATCACCCATTCATTCATTCATCAATCCATCAATACACCCATCAACCATCCATTGACCATCCATCCATCATGCATCCGCTCATTATCCACCCATTATCCATCACTCTATCAATACATCCATCCGTCCACCCACCATTCATTCTTCGATCCATTCGGCGACCCCATCCATCATCCATCCATCGACCATCGATCCATCATCCATCAGTCCACCCCTCCATCCATTCTTCGATCCATTCATCGACCCCATCCATCTTCCATCCATCGATCGATCCATCCATCAGTCCACCCTCCCCCATCCATCCTTATCCACCCATAGGACCATCCCACGACCATCCATCATATTCTACTCGTCTTAGGTAGACAACCTGATATGCAGGAACCGCACGGACAGATTGTGATAATCTTCATTGGTTGAATATTCAACCAGACTGGTTGAATTTTTCATTCAACCATCGGGTTGAAGTTTTTCGGAAAATTTTTAAACAGTGTATTTAAAAAATCACAAAAAATCACTGGGATCAAAATTTTTGCAACGGCCCGAAAAATGACCATTATGGGATACTGTAAAATAAATTATTTTCTTCCTATTGACAATTTGAAATGCTACTATTGAGTTGAGGTAGTATGTCCTGAATCAAGGATAACTTGTGATAATTCGAGGAGACATGGAAATAGCAAGACAAGGATACTGCAGTATTGTGTGTGAATTAGAGTCTGACCACGTCTTGATTCGGAATTTAGATGTTTTGTCGGAAAGTCCCCGTGCAAGGCTGGCTGCACAAGAAAATAGAAGATGGAATGCAAAAAATGAAGATTGTCAGATTCAAGGATAATTCAGGCTCTTTTCTCGTCACCTTGTACACTTTGTTGTAGCTGATTTTAGATGACTCAATCGTTCTAAATTTGTGGATGAGCAACTTTCCTAATGGTGCTTTTTCACTATGCACTTTTTTGAGACCTGGCAAAAATTTGCATTCATTTGGCATCTTTACATTTTGTCAGCTCGTTATAAGGCGAGATAAAAGCCAATAATTGAACAGGATTCCATCGATTTAAAGGCTTTTAGAAACACTTCTTCAAATCTAGATGACTTATACTTTTGTGAAGCTACAAAAAAGTTCTTATAAGGTGCTAAAAGTAAACCAATCAAGATTGTGGTTTCTAAGATATCATCCAGTTTGAAACCTGTTCAGCTCATTTACGAATATTAACAAGAGTGAGATATTTTTATTCTTCGATTTGAAATCGTGTCTTATCCTGAGAAATTTTGGTGATTGACGGAATGAATTTGCGAATGCTTCTCTTGTAAATGGTTTTGTTGACTTTAAGGTGGATAGGAAACAATTTGGGCCATTTAGAGATGGCTATATTTTTTTTATTGTAGATTTTTTTTTCAAAATGAAAGTTGGAGAAATTTTTGAAAATTTTCTTCAGAAATAGTATCTCAAACTTTTGGCTCATTCTTACGACCTTCAAAGAGTCATATGGTACTTTGCAAACTGCATGTATGGGTGGTTCTGTATAGAGAAAGACTTTTAAATAGACGATTGAGGCGATTTCCAAAATACAATCTTGAACTGTAATATTCTGACATTGACTGAACAATGTTGTGGTGTTTGAGCTGCCACTAAAGAGAACAAGAACAAAATTTTAGACAGGACACAGAAACTTATTGAAAGTTGACATGAAATAATGAAATTTTTAACAATCTCGAGTAAGTGATGCATTATCCATGCATCTGGATAACGTCATCGTAATTCTCTGCGGACACCCGATATCATCGTTGCAATTTTTTTCTAATTTCAAGTAAACCAATCGAGAAATTCGATACCAAAATACACACTATTTTCGACAGCATCTTTCTCGTCACCAATCTTTTTAATTTGTATCCATCTACTCCATACCTGAGACCAAATTTTACCCCAAAAAATAACTCCCGCCCCTCATAAACCATATCGATCCTAACGAGACTTTAGCATGTACCCGAACCCTTTTGAATCAAAATTATGCATCTTCATCATCCTATGCATGCATAAGACTACTAAATTAGAGTCTGCATCGGAACCAATACAATCGGTAGCACTGATGTAGTTATATACCCACACTACTCCTGAAAAATAACAGACCAGCAATCGACTTGGACTTTCACCGCATGTCGAATAGCACCAGGTAGAATAAAGGAGGCCGGTATTATATATAGGCGCCATCACATATAAAGTCTTGATCGAACGTCGCAAAAAGACCGTTCAGTGGGTATACAGACTTATACATATGCGTCTATCGTCCACTTTCGCCTCTCATCGTCGTTCGTCGCGCATGTTAGCTGGGCTGATCGGCGCGTGCCACCCACGCGTCGGTCGTCGAGACCACATTATCCTTCATAATATAATCTCCGTAATAGGCATCTTCATACATAAATGTGTATAAGTGTGTAAATGTGTAAGTGTGTGCAGGTGTGTGTAGGGCTTTTAAAAAAAAATATTCGACCTTCAAGAATTCTGAAAAAAAATCATTGAGCTTTCACTGATGGTTAGGTACTTATGATAATATTTGCACTGTGCATCATGGGATATGTGTCGAGAGAAGCTTTAAAAAAAAAAAAAAATGGAAGATGTGTACTTCTTGATGACGGGCTTTTTCATGTGTGTCTATATATGTGCAGTTTTGTATGAGAGCACGATTTGAGATAATTGTAAGGTTGGTATTTGAGAGAAGATTTTATTTATAAAGGATCAAAGAAGATGGAAAAGGAGGAGGAGGTGGAGGAGGACGGGTGTTGATCGACGGGAAAGAGGTGGAGTAAGATATATATGGGATGAACTTGGATCAAAAATGTAAAGGGTTGAGTGGGATGATGGAATGCTTGGGAAATGTATGGAAAGCGGGAGAATGAGGATCATAATATATGAAAATGTAGGAAATTAATTTTTTATAAGACATGCATGGATGTATTTGAACAGGAAAGGGAAAAATTCATCCGGATAGCCGAAAAAATAGGGAAACCAAGGTGAAAGACCTTCCGACTGTCATACTTATTATCGGTTACATAGATTTAAGTCATTTTAATCCCACTGATCCCAGTCTACCTCCTGGTGAACTATACACACATTTTCAGCAAAATAATTTCTTCGGAACTTATGCATTTTTCACCACGGCCTTTCTCAGCGTGAATCAGGTAAAATGTATCCATTATTCTTGATCGGCACATCTTTGCTCATGTGGAATAGAATTTCATTGATTAATGATGAAATAAAATTGCACAAATAATTTTTTACCGATCTATGCGAAATGAAATGGTTCAAATTGTAAGGTGAGAGAAACAATATTTCACAACCTCGAAGTTCAAATCCTGGCAGACGTTATGTATCATTTTTCTGAAAACAAGCCCATTATAGTGAGAAAAAAAATGAAAACAAACTGAAGAACGATACTAGTTTATAGCGGAAATCAATAACAGATCAAACACGTGGTAATGCGTCGCTCATCGTACACAAACGACACATAAAAATCATTCAAGATGTAGCAGTCTAAAAGCACTGATTTATGATGACCAATATCCTCGTAAAACATTTATTTAAGAGTGAATTTCAAGAAATTTCATCGATCTGGAAAGGAAATTCAAAATTGATGCCTTACGCAAAATGAAGGAGTTATATCTGCATTTTTATAATTGATTTTTAGATTGCTTTGAAATTCGCAATGAATCACTCAAAAATACTTATTCGGGAAATCGGAGATTATTACACAATTTTTTAACGTTACAGTGGTAAATCAAGGATCGTTTGCTCTGTAGGCCGATTCAAAACAGGGCCCCATTCAAGATTAGTTTAAGAAATGACGAATTGCGCTTCGGGCATAAAAGTTACGCCAACAGATCGCTGAGAGAAGATTATTCACGGGTTGTAAAAAAAGTGAGTCATGAATCGGAGATTTCAAATCAATGGGTCAATCGTGATCGGAAGGTGGAACATAAGGCGCAATATGGTTACGAAGCTCATTGAAATTCAAAATCGGATTGATTTGGATGGATGCGATTTGATTATACCTTGCGCAACCGACGGGAGCTCAAATTTTCTAATTTAAATAATAATAGTAGGTCATAATTCTATCATATCTTAAAAATTATAGGAAATGCGCAAATAGGCACTACACATCAGATCTGGAACAACGAATAGCTCTACGTCAGTTTATCAAGAAACAGAGAACCTTGATTCAATTTCTTGGCAAAAATACACTCACAAGTTTCAATTCAAAATTGTACTGAATAAATCTGCGAACACGGGAGGCTCGGGAAATATGCTAATCACTGTGACCCAAGATGTTTAGAATCGTTATGTTTAGATTATGTCTTTTTAAAATTTTTTCGAGTTACAGATCTCTTTATTTGAACTCACGCAGATTTTTTTATATTTGAATCGTTCGTACAATTTCAATAACACCTTATTGCGATGGACTTCACCGGTGGGGCCAAAGCGTCTAACTCTGTGTGCAGCAATAATCAAAAATTCAATTGGCGCCAACGGTGGGATTCATGGTTCACAGGACGCGATTTTCGCTGTCACAGTGAAAATGTTAATAACGCCGTTTTACCTGGAACCCACTGGTATATCCCTCATTGCTCGTATCTAGAGTCGAGCTTTTTATCTCCACAAACACGAAATAGAACTGTTCGTTTTCTACAAAAAAAAAGGATAAAATTGTTCACCTTCATAAATATAGAAACCCAACTTTGGCCCAATAGGGATCACGGTCAATTTTTACTATGTAGACATAAAAATATCAAAAATGTTAGAAAAAATTTAGTCAATCAAAGATTACAGACCTTAGAACTAACTATTCAGGGGCGAAATTCCTGCTGCATTGAAAATATTTTCCTACCAGGGTTATTACACTTTTCACGGATTCAAACAGGTAATTCCAAGTCTCGAGTACTGGAATGACTCAAAATTGAAAAAAGCATCTTCATAAGATAGGTTTGCCAGGCGCTGAGCTTGAAACTTCCATGCCTGAGCAATTTGGATTTAAATTAATCGTTCATGTACACGTTTCTAATAAAAATCCCCAACCACAATAATTCGGCAGCCTAAAAACACACTCGTATTACATAATTTATATTTAACAAGATTCTCAGCCCAAACAAATCGCCCAATGTCGAACAAATACACAAATTCCAGGCATAATTTGCAAAAAAAAAAAAGAAAAAGAAAGGAAGTTTCCCCACTCACTTTGCTATAACTCGGCTATAAGCTTAATTTTACCCTCTCAGCACGTTAAAAACAGTTTAGTTAAACTAGCAAATTTTTCTGCTCGACTAGCGATTTTCTGCTGCTGTTTCCAGACAGCGAAAATAATTTGCTGTCGTAACTAGACCTCAACCCACTGGGACCCAGTAAAACATGTCATTGTTATTGAATTTGTTCTGGAGAATATGAGGTGAAGGGTCTCTCATAAATGGCCACATGCAATTGTATTTCAACAGTGACTTACCACCGTTGGAAAAAAAATGAGTAAACTCACCTTCTAAATCCTCAATTAATAATGGAGATCGGGTGATGTGGATGTAAATAATGACAAGAGGTTATATTTATTTTGGTTACAAATTAGCCGCATCAACTAAACATGAAGCTCACCCAGCACGCAACTTGTGCTGTTTTACCCATTTCGAGTCGCTGCGACACCAAAATTTTTTGGAGCGCAGATGGCGTAGCTGCTTTTGCAAAATAATTTGCCAGCTGAACTAAAAAATGTTCCTAGATTTGCAGAACGTCTTCTAGCGAAATCTGTTTGCTGATGTATCGAGGCAAACTGTGCCTGATTTGGCAGCAGAAATAGCAAGACCAGATAAAAATATTGTTGGATAAGCGAGGATCCTTACAGCAAATTCTGTTTTGCTGTCGGAGCTCGATCTTTTTTTAGCGTGAGGTAACTGTCAAGTTCTAATCTTTTTCAGCCTTGTTAAACCTTCTATACATTTTTATACAAACCCACCGACGGTTATTTAAACCCTACAAATGCGACAACATCTACAACCCGTGCCTCTCATCCTAATGTATTCCATAACACAGTAGACACTTTCTCACAAGAACATCTTCAACATTCTACCTTTCTGTGCTTATACAAAATAGAGTCGTTATCATTTTTATTCACGAGTTGTAAGGAGAGCCTGACTACTATATTCCAAAGAAATCATCCCTCTATCCCAATATTACAGTAGATGTAAATTTGCCCTATACAAAAAGTGTACATCTTATGGATATGTTACACGATGTTAACTTTTTATAAAGAGTAGCGATGATTTCATTCGGAAGAAAAGAAAAATTTGCATCTCAGATGCACGATCGTGAAGGCAAAGAGATTGGATATTAAAAAATGTAAATCGACTTACAGTCTGAAGCTATAATACATTCTATATAAAATGCAGATGAAAAAAAATGAAAACTTGTTTTTTTTTTTATCAAGAGCGTGTCGAGTTTAAAAATCACCATATTTATTAGGCCAACTGTGTTTTATATGGTCACGTGTATAAGATTCTCAATTGAAAACGCTTGTTAATAAAGATTTCATCGTTACAATTGGTAGCGATTTCTCATTGTGTTACTTTTATCACGGGGAATCTTGAGATTTTCTGAATGGGACGATGAAATACGATTTGAGAATAATACTCGTGGCTTTGTAATCAATTATGTTATTTACCGGTTTAACTAGAATTTACTTTGGTATGTGATTCTCAGCACGGAGGAACGGTTCCCTGTAGTGCAGTAGATTTTTATGGGGCAAGAATTATCATTTGACATATTTGTTGGTCCGATAGGAGTTTGAAAATGTTAAGGTCGCAAGTTCTATTCATCGATTTGCGTTAGGTCAAAATCGATTCCCTAATCGCCAAAATCAATCGTGATCACTTCTTTACAATAATTTTGATTATAATATAGAATTTGAGAATGGGAAGTTACTAGTATGATAGACATTGAGTCCTTCATTTTCAAAAATTTCGGTGAAAAGGGTTATCATAGTTGGGAAATTTCAAAATTCGAAATACACATTAGTATGACTTCCTTTCCAATCAAATTTCCCGATGAGTTCAGAGCATCAAAATTATAAACAAAATATTCGAATTGTTTATTCTTTAATATCTTGGATAGCAAATAATTTAATCTATTTATTTTCTATATTATCCTAGTTTTCATGAATTTTTCAGATACGTACTTGGGTATTTTCATGATAAAACATTTATAAGTAGGACTTTCTACTCACAATTTTTGAAATACAGCTCTTTTCTAAAATTCCGGAGAGGAAATTTCCCTTCAGAAATGTTTTCAACAAGGACCAATATTATTGTGAATATCTCTTTGCCCTCACCAGGTTCGTATTTAAAAAAAAATGTTCATCCTTCCGAGCATAAGATGAGCCTTTTTTTAAAAAAAAAAATGAGATAGAGCTCTGAATTTTTTTTGGGATGAAATGGGGTTTTTCAAATTCATCATCAGACTGACACTTTTGAAAATGATTTTGTCCGTCTCAGGACAATGCCGCTTTTCCAATCTACAAAAATTCCGTTTTTCACAACTCACTGAAATTTTTTCCTCAAAATTTTCCTCAAAGAGGTCCGACGAGTGAAACCCCAATAACATTATAGCACAATTTTGAAAAAATTATCAAATTAATGGTTTTAATTTATACTAAAGGAAAGGACGCTCGCTCGTCATGAGAACTTCAATTACTATCATAAGGTATTCATAGCAATATTGCATTCCCATCAAAGATGCCGAAGCGGATGTATATCATATACACAACATATACAATATACAAGTATTGGCATCATCATTCGCGAAAAAAGATTTAAGCCATCTTTTTCTGTCCGATATAATTGGATCAATTTGCTCAAGTAATTATCTGGGCAAGTATATCGATACTAAAATTTTAAAAAAACAACAACTCAATACGAATATCTTAGTCAATTAATGATTATAAATTCATGCTTAATCACAAGTTCATGACACGTTCTCTCATACTATATACACTTGCAATACTCACAAAAATTATAATTTACGATTCTCATATACGCATACTGAGATATATGATTTATGAAGTAAAATTTTCTCACTTCTCGTCATCTTTCTCATTCTCACTCTCCAACTATAAATTTTTCCAAATTGTATGATTTATTCCCACGGTAATCAGGCAATATACCTATTAACTAATGACTGAAATATAATTATATCATATGTTACATTACTACGGATGTAACTTTAATATCGGAATAATTTTTTGAATGAGCAATTAGAGTTATGGAAAAACTCTACGAAAAAGAGAAAAGGTATGTGAACATACAATGTTTTATAGAGTCTTAGAAAGATTATAGTTTTAGAGTTTGTATCTATCGAATGAAAAAAAAAAAAAAAAAAAAAAAATTTAAATAAGACAAGGAAGCTCTGGGAAGTAGTGAAAGTTTGATATCCTTTGAATTGGCGATACAAAAATTATGCATAGGAAACTGAGCAGTAAAGAAATCAAGCAAGACATTTTCTATTAGCGTCGAAGTATATCATTACATCAATTCCCCTCCGGTTTAAAGCCAACGAGATTCAAAGTCTGACGCCTTGACTCAAACCCATCATTATTAACCTTTATAAACACATGTATTACCTCTACTTCGTGACTACACTTATATATAAAACCTTTTTTCGATAGGTCAATCCACTCGCTTTCTATATACCAAGCGCGAACAAATAAGCTACTTTACAGTTGATGTATTTGGGATACACAAAATTGACCGGAAAATAATCATGATTCACGTATCACGGTAAAATGGGTTTTTTTGATGGATTTTTTTTTGGTGAAATTTCTTGATTATAAGTCTTGGAATTTTGATTGGTGAAGTCAAAGACTTATTATCCTATCTGATTTTGGATATTTAACCCGCTGAATAAGTGCAGTATTGGATTTCACGTGGTATGAGAGGCATGAAATTTAAAAATATTCAAGCTATAATTTTGATTATCCCGTTTAATTGAGATGTACACATGTTTGGATAAGCTCGAATCTTGTATGTTGGCCCATATCAAAATTCGGTAAAAATTCAGATCAACTATTGGCTTTTGTGGGAACATGAGTCCGTTAGGATATCGTCTCTATATGTAGCGGAGTTTTATTGAGAAATGACATTTTTTAATGAAAGACCAAATTTTTCCAACTTGTAATTTTGGAATTCTCATTATTTTGGAAACTAATACGGATTCCCTTGGTCGCAACAAAAGATTTTCCTGAAACCAGAAACTAAAAATCTTCTGTGAGCGGGTTAATTCTATCAATTATGATACCCATATAATTAACAATAGCTTTACGTCAGAAAATTCCGAACATCTAAAAACACTAAAATATTTCCCTGTTTGATGAAATATCATATAAATAAAGAAATCAGTCCCCGATGAAGCTCAAATTTTCAGAAATTGTAATTCGAACCACCACGGTTTATCAATCTTCCAATCTTTTGCCTCGGTGTTTCTAATTTTAAACACAATAATGTCATAATGGAATCCGATGTACACACAAGTAATCGTGAATTTTTGAAAGTTACCCTGCGTACTATCAATTTCCATGAAAATTGATAAACTCGTTATTCAAAAGCTTCTTTTAAGTTCAAATTCACATTGGTTCTGAATTTTTTTCGGCATCATTTGGGCAAACAAAAACACCCAGATTGAGTATTGTATTTCTCTCAATAAACTCTCAACCAGGCATTTTATAACACAGAAATTCAACAATTAGCTTTCGAAAAATCTTTCGGATGCTGATAATGATGTGAAAATTCACGTTCTAACCTCGAATGACTTTCCAGATAGTCCGTCAGATCTATATCTCAAGAATCGGCAAACCAACGACGTGAAGAACTCTCACGATTGAATCTCAATGAAAATCTCCCGATATGATTATTTCGCAAGATACCTACTTTTAATTTGTCAAAAAAATCCATACCGACCTCAAAAAACTTCAAATTTTGGAATTTTTGAAGAATCTCACCATTTAACAACCGATGAAGTAGAATTGGGTGTTCCGATCAGAACAATATGCACGCGATTGCGATTTCGCTTATATAGTTTCTCAATGTCGATGAACCGGTGAAAACAAACACGGCATGACGACGAGCGCGAGAATATACCGCACCGGTGGGCGTTTTCGCCTCGACATTCACCTTCACCTGGTACATAATATTGGCGGGCACAAGCGCCATCAAATGAGTACTGTATACACCTCGATTGCAATGCATAAGTGGTGTCTGCACTTTACAGTAATAATCTGCAAACTGTTCGATGCATGCATGAGAGCCTCGTTTTTGCTTTCAAAAATTTTCGCGCGCCACTGCTGTTTAGTTATTCAAATACGGAAGTCGAGCACGTGATTTTTTTAAATAAACTATTTCTATACATGTGTATGATAGAATGAATGTGATTATTATTTCTCGTTGAGTACGTACGATAATTGCGAGACATTTGATTGCTCATAGTTGCAGTCAAAATTCAGACCACGCAATTTCTTGGCGGTTATTTAATGCCAATCAGTATATTGGAGAATTTTCTTAGACTTCGCATTTTTTTGAACATTGTGGTTCACACGAATTTGGGATAGTCATTCCATTTGATGAGCTTTCAAAAAAGAAAAGCTCAATGAAAATTCCAAATCTAAAATTCGATCTTGGGCACATAATCGAGTTCCGATCACTCAAACACTTGATTTTGTCAAATTATTTTGTCACTAAAAAAAATGTTTGAGACGAGTTGTCTAGTTATTCTTATTATCCGACTTATATTTACTCGACAACTCGACGTACAGCCCAAATCATTAGATTATTGCATAAAAAAGGAAACCACTGGGCGTCTGGTACATTCTAACCTATATACGCAAATTTTTGTTCCAATTAAGTTAGATAATAGCTCGAATGGCCTAACTCGTCGTTTAGCCTAAATCGCAAGAGAATTCGAGAATAATTGGAACGAAGTTTAGCTTGCACGGCTACACCGCATGCCCTTAAAATGATACCCTAGAATATTCTTGAACCTAAAATTCTTCAGTTCAACGTGAAAAATGCCTGTGCAGAGTTTGCAATTGATATCCCAAGGTGAAAACTGCTCTAGTCTTTCAAAAGCAAGAAAAGAATACCAATATTCTACTAAATTTGAGGACGAGAAGATTCGAGCGATCTGAGCGTGCAAAAATTACGGCGATTTATTTGATTTGCGATTATACTAGGTAGTTAAATTACCCCCGAAAAGACGCTCCTGGCGCGAGAAAGTGGCTAAACTCGGTACAACATGACGTTTGCGGGTTCAAACGATAGGTAATACCTTCAATAATCGATATTAACAAGAATTAATGTTTAAAAATTGAGGCGCGGTATGAATAAACAATCAAAACATGCATTTTTGACCTTTTCCTAGGTTTTTCCACAATAAGTCGGAAAATATCAATTTTTTGGAAAAATTTGTGGAATAACTTTTAGTAGATCTCTGAAAGATCCACAAAATTGATCTGAACACTCTTCCTCGCAAACTGCAACCCTTTCGAGTTATTCCTCATCAAAGTCAAAATCGAATTTGTTCAAACAAATTCGCTGAAATGGTTTATAACGGGCTCAAACTATTTTTCTAAGATAATTCAGTGAATTTGGATCAAAAAAGATCCTCAGATATTTTTTCCTAAACTTGATCGTTTTCGAGTGATGGGAATGGCCAATTCCGCGACTTACCCTCAATGCGGCGCTTTCATGAATGCACTTAGGGCTGCAAGTCGCGGAATTGGCCATTCCCATTACTCGAAAACGATCAAGTTTAGGAAAAAATACCTAGAGACCTCTTTTGCTCCAAATTCACTGAATTATCTTAGAAAAATAGTTTGAGCCCGTTATAAACAATTTCAGCAAATTCGTTTAAACAAATTAGACTTTGACTTTGATGAGGAATAACTCAATAGGGTTGCAGTTTGCGAGGAAAAGTGTTCAGATCAATTTTGTAGATCTTTCAGAGATCTACAAAAAGTTATTCCACAAATTTTTTCAAAAAATTGATATTTTCCGACTTATCGTGGAAAAACTGAGAAAAAGGCCAAAAAATGCATGTTTTTATTGTTTATTTATACCGCGCCCCAATTTTTGAACATTAATTCTTGTTAATATCGATTATTGAAGGTATTACCTATCGTTTGAACCCACAAACGTCGTGTTGTACTGAGTTTAGCCACTTAGTGATCGAAAATCGAGGGTAATTTATTACCTATACGTTCACAAAAATTTTTTGCTAGGATTGAATGATGAAATTCTTTGTGAAACATACATTTTGAATACAGACGATATAGCATATGTAGCTTTCGCAAGCCAGAAATATTCATCAGACAACAAGAACCTTTTTGATCAACAACTAACCATCAGTCTCATTGCAATAAACATGCTAACTAGGTATCAACCAACTCAAAGACTTTTTTAATCTCATCCCTACTACATAACTCGTACCAATCTCCAACGTTTTACCATCGCATCTATGCATCAATCAGCATCCACATTTCTGCCCTACAGGGAAAACCTTTCCCAACTTTAAACTCTTTACAGCATCGCTTAAATCTATGAATATTGGTTTATTTTGCCCGCAAGGATGATCTCTACTCACGCACAACTACGTCAGGAGAAGAAATTCAATTAACTAACCATACACATTCTGCCTAAGGGCTATTTTACACACACCCCACACACACAAAACTATAGTTACATGCATGCATAGCACCCACAAGTGTCCTTGATTTTTACCTCACTGTGACGATTCTCACAGCATCAACAAGGCCGCGTGAATATTCGTCGTCGTCGTCGTCATTGCCCCAAGAGTATAGAGAAAGAGAACTCGTACATCTTCCCCTTGTCGCCTCTTGTATTTTCGATTAACGAGCCGCCCGCATTGCATGCGTTCCTACATTTATATATAGTCGGCTCTTTGTATTTGAGTGGCGAGCTTGCAAATGTCGCACCGAGACTGTGAAGCTTCACTCTTGTTGAATAATTCATGAAAAAAAAAAAACGTTTTTCTCGAACTGCTCGTCACTCACACGCTCCTGTTTGATGCACCAAGAATTCAACTACATAGATGTCTTTTCTATCCCTTTTTTTACTTGGTCACTATAGGTGCTACCCTTAGCCATCGTAGTTAAAGCTTGTGATGTCTGTTGTTTGGAGGAAAATCGAGCAAAAGCATACTATAGTGTCAGAGGCTCCTCAAGATTCAATCTGCGAGTAGACGCGCTTAGTGATGTTTGCGGAATGAGGATTCGCGCCTTTGAGATTTCACGAGGAAACGAAGACGACTCGGGGAGATTGAGATTCAGAAGGGAGAAAGACTGATCTTGTTTCACAGGGTATTTGTATTTTTCACGCCTAGAGGTTTATTGTGCCTGTATGAGAGTGATAGATCTTGGTTAGAGAGGAGATTCGTGTAGACTAAGATGCGAAAGATGTGATGGGTGATCTTGTTCCGTAGAGTTACGAATTAATTGAAGGGAATTTTTTGTGACGGATTGAACGTTTCGAATAACACAGTCCGACAAAACGAAGAGTACCGTCAACCGGGGTAACTTTGGAACAAAAATCGCGTTTTTTTTCCTTAAACCGTTTCGTCCAGATAAGTGTACAGTCAAGTGAAATCTAGCTCCGCTACCTGGGATTTGACCTGCTAAAGTCGGTACGAGACCACTGTTTCCGAGAGACTGTTTGTTGGATCGAAAACATACTTCTGAAGAAGTCAACTTATTAACAGATTAATAGCTGATGAAGGCCCTCGCGCCAATGCAAAACATAGTTTATGCTTGTCCCTTGTGGAGGGAACCGGTATTAAGGCCTCAGGATCATCTGCCTAGCCAACTTTGCGTGATAACCACTCTTTCATGGGTTGTTCCAAAGTTACCCCCCGTGTTCCAAAGTTACCCCGGTTGACGGTACCCTTTCCCATAGACCGACCTCTCTATAAATCTACTTAGACTCGTGCGCTGAATCCGGAAATGATGTGAGTTTCCCTCGGACGCTTCACAGATTTTCAAGGACATCGAGATAGTTTTCTTTCAAAGCCAGATAGAAAAAATTTGATCTCGATACCAGAATGAGGAGGAGATTTTACATTCATGCGTATGCTTCTCAGAATTTCCATCCACGGTGGTGATCCTAATCCAGTACTCAGGGTAGAATTTGTGATCAGGACCTCGGAGTGGGGCTAGTGGATGAGAACTCAATGTTGCACTCTCGGTCGGGAATTCAAAGTTGCTTTCGTGATCGAGAACCCAAAGTGGCACTGACTCGTGGTCGGGAACTCAAGGGTGCTTTCGTGATCGAGAACTCAATGTGACACTCGTGATCGGGAACTCAAGTGAGACTCCTGATTGAGAACTTAAAGTTGCTTGCGTAATCGAGAGATCAAGGTGGCATTCGTGATCGGGACATCGAAGTGGGACTCGTTAATGAAAACGAAATGTGGCACTCTCGTTCGGGAGTTCAAACTGGCACTCTTGGCCGGGGATCCAAAATGGCCCTCGTGATCCAGAACCCAAAGTGGCACTTGTGATCGGGAATTCAAAGTTGCTTTCGTGATCGAGTACTCAATGTGGTACTCTCGAGCAGGAACTCAAAGTTGCTTTTGTGATCAAGGACTCAATCTGGCCTTCGTGTTTAGGAACTCAAAGTTGCTTCCGTGATTGAGAACCCAATGGGACACTCGTGATCAGAAACTCAAAGTTCCTTTCGTGATCGAGAACGTGCCACATTGAGTTCTTGATCACTCGCCACCATTAGAACTGGATCAGAATCACCACCCTGAACAAAATTTTTGAAGAGTTCATATTCAGACTTAAAATTTCTCCCTTTCTCTGAGTCCGAGGTCAAAGTTCTGACATATGAGTATGTATAATGAATGGGTCATGATGTTAGGCTGTCATATCATATGAACCACGTTCCGTATATGATCACCAATTTCGTTACACGCTTTCGAATGAATTTTTGTTCCCATTGTCTGGGAGAGAATATGCAGGAGATATTTCCTCTCAGTTTTCCGATTTCCTCCCTCATCTAGTTGATGCAAAAATACTGTCCGACAATTAGATGGCGCAATTTTCCCATTGTCGTGATAATTCTAACCTTTTTGAATAATACATCACTCAATGCGCGATAAGTAAAATTTTCGCTTTCGTATCGAAACGCACGATTCTATGAGCAAGAATCTAGTAGAAAACTCTCATATATGTTAGATTGATTAGATTTGAGTTGGAAAATCAAATACTCAATGAATAACTCGATAACTACTGAGTGAAAGTGTTTGAAAATTCTTCTCGAGTACAGTATGCTTGGTGCTTGAGATATAGGGAGATTCGGCAAAATCCTCGTAAGAGTGAAATGCCATATCACGTTTTTGAGAAATAGAAAAAGAACGTAACTCAATTTTGGGCGAAAAAGAATCTCATCGCAGAAGTTAACCATGAAAGATACATTGAAAGTGCGGGCAAGAGCCTTGTCTTGCTTTTTTTCAGAAAACAAAAAGCTCCATTCCAACAATTTTGAGAAGACTCCAAAGACAAAAACTCTGCTCGGGGTCGTACTGCGGCAAATCGTTAGAAGCTGGGACAGGTACTCAGATACTTGAAAATTCTTGACTCTGAGCATTTTTGTTAATGAACACGAAGAAGCACAGTTTCACCATGAAGTTCATGACAACAATACTAAAAATTAATGTCAAAGAACAAAGATTTCTGGCACTCGACGCATAATATACTATCGTTTCTTATAGCATGAATTTACATGGATAAGGGTCATCGTTTAAAATTATGACTAATAAGAACCAACTGCCGGTGGATTTTGTCTATCTTCCATTCTATTTTCTTTTTTTTAAATATTTTAAAATATTTTTAGACAAAAAAAATGTCTTCGTCTAAAAATAATTTTTATCTAAAATATCTACCATAGTTTGGTTAAATATTTGATTCAGGCACAGAATATTCTCAAAAGACACGATCAAAAAGTGAGAATTGATAGTATCATCTGTGAATTCATCCAGTGAGTGAAATTTGAAGAAGCAAACTTGAATCAGCACAGAGATTTCCAATATTTAGCTTATGTTATCGTTGACGAAAAGCAAAGAGACTGATTTCCATGCACAATGACTCTCGCCCATGTGAAAGTATTTTCTTGTATCCGACGCTATAAGCGAAACAAATTCACAAAATTCTGTAGTACTGGATATTTACTTGGCCCTAAAATAAAGAAATTTGTTCACCAACATCAAAATGCTCGAAGCGTCGATAAAGTGCACGTATGCACCATCAAACGGCTTCCTCAAAGAGTTGCTGCGATGATACTTGCACTTTCGTTTCGTCCAGATTCGCCGGAGGCTCGGTATTCCACGTAAAATCGGTGCCATAAAACCCACGCACAATAATAATAATCGTCACGAGAAGCTGCATGAGATATTCGCGATCGCACGCAGTTATATGTAAGAAAATTGTCGCTTTCACTCAGGGTATGGTAGAGGGAAGGAAATTTTTTTTGCAATCTGACATTTTTGGAGCCGCGTATAGATTGCGCATGCAAAACCACAATGCAAGGACAGACGGTATGACGCAAAAATCTTCAAATGGTGAATAACTATTTGCTCTGATGAACTATTCAGGGCATGTGAACTATCATTATAGTCGTCTGGGGTCTTGAAAGTTTTGGCATTATTTTGCGGTAGAAAATAGCGCAGATGTAAAGGTTCGAGTTGCAAAATTTTTTGAGTCTACCATATTGACGAAGAAATATGCGATGTTAGTTCTCAGTGATTGTGATGAGAAACGAATTTCTTCTTCCTAAATCTAGGCTAAAGTATCAGCGACTTAACTTTATTATCAAATTCGATAGAATTTGAATTATTGCATGCGGGGTGCATAGTTTGCTCGCTTCAATGGAATATTTCCTCAGAATTAGGGCTGCCGCGATACGAGACGACACGACATTTTACAATTATCGATGTCGATGTCGTGATTCCAGCATGATATCGTTATCGCTATCGATGTCGTAAAATGTCGTCGATCTATTGTCGTTGTCGTGTCGATGTCGAACGATAATGTCGTCGACATTATCGATATCGTCTTCAATTTTTCTATTTTTTCAGGCAAGTGCGACACTTACAAGGGAAGGATCAGGCCTTTGGATCACCAATCCTTTCCAACATTTTTTTACAGTTTGGTACTACCTAGAATATGAAAAATCCAGAGTAACTTCGTCAAATGGGCCTCCTGTCCAAAGATACAGCCACTGTGATTAGCATTACCCATATAGGCTCATGTTAAAAAGTCACGTATATGGGTAGTTCCGCGGAAACTTTGAAATAATGTGTGCCTGCTTGTACGAACCCTTCAAATGCTTGGGAAAAATTCGTACAGGTCTTTTTCGACATCTTTTTGGTGCTCTTTTTGGCGCAATCGTTAGTTTGGTGATCCAGGGTTGTCAGAAGAAGTTATCATCGAAAAAGGGGTCAAAATGTCAGATCCGTGAGCTGTGGATTTCCATTCTTTCGACCTCTGTGAGTGTATAGCACCACTGAGAGGCTCGCTCGGGTTTTGGGCGGGCAAACTTATCGAATTTGATGGTAACCACTTTTTGTGTGTGCGCTGAGCACGTACATTTTGTGGCGCAATTTTACCTAAAATTTTACTCCCTCAGTTTTTCTCGATAAAAGTGAATCTGCCTCATCCTAGACTTCTCTGCATCAACTTATTCTTCAAGTAAATTGTCAGTTGCAACTTTTTCATGCCTCAGAATTTCGAAAAAAATAGATTTATACACTTGGCGGAGTAGTTTTCGGAAAAAATCCAGTTTTGCTAAATTTTTATGTCAGGTCCGTGTGGTATTAGTGCGACCCTTAATCGCGATACGACAGAGGTCTTAGTCAGTTTCTTTCAAAGTATTTGATGGTCAAATCGAAATTCCAAAACTATAGCTCAAACTGCTTGGCCGTGAGATCAATTTTAGTGGCGAAATGTCAGGTCCGTGTGTTGCTTCAAAATTTACATACGTGCGCGAGTTTATTCATTCTCCATATGTTTCGAAAAGTCGAAAAATACATTTTAGAACTTCCGGAAATGCGAATTGGGGTTGGCACACTTTCGACATCCAAATATCGATATAGATATACTGACAATGCTAACGTTTTTGCTTGTAGCTTTGAACAGAAGGCTGATTTGACGGAGTTACTCTGGATTCTTCATATTCTAGGTGGCACAAAACTGTAGAAAAAAATTTGGAAAGGATTGGTGATCCAAAGGCCTGGTTCTCCCCTTGTTAGTCAGGGTGAACCAAGTTGAACGTAGAAGTACGTATTAGAACATTGGGACATCCCATTACTCAAAGATGATACTGTCAAAAAATTTGATCAGATATACAGAATGAAATACTATGCATCATATTCAGTGGATAATCCACACCAAAATGATCTCATAGGGGCACAAAATGAAGCTGACTTCCATAAGGTTCGATCCTTTCCACGTTGGCTGTGAGTCGAATGTATCAGATGATTAGAGAGCCTAATATGCTTGACACATGTAATAATAATACAATCGCATTGTTCGGACGGCAATATTTTATCTTCAGTAAGGGCGAAGATTGAATGCGTGAATTTAAGGATTAAAGTGCTTTGCATATCAATTCTCCACTTTGTACTCTTTCAACGCTTTTGTTCAATATGATTTATCTAGTCCATAAATTAATGATATCAAAACGCATCTTATTTATTCCTTGGGGACTTGGAATATCTCCACTCACAGACGGAAAAATGACCATCGATAACGACAATATCGCAATATCTCGCGATAAATTGTCGAACGATAACATTTATCGTCAAGTTAATGTCGATTTCGAGCTCACGATAATTGAGTCATATCGTATCGATGTCGTTGTCGAAAATATCTATATCGCGAGACGACATCGATAAAATATCGATTATCGCGGCAGCCCTACTCAGAATGAAATTTATGATTAGCTATAATGGGATTAGGCCCAATTCAAACAAAAGATTAAGAGACATTTAGACATTGATTGATTGAGAGAACGGGGTTATCATCAAATGTATATCAACCCAGTAGTAGAAAATAGAGATACGAGTATTTTGATTGGCATGATTGTTAAAGTCATTAAACACACGAGATGGTCACTTTGTCCTATATCATATAGTTTTGCTCAATCACCAATAAATAATGACTTGATGATAATAATTATAGAATATTTTGTAACGACTTCAACTCGATGTAACACAATAGTTTGAACTACCTCACGTGCCCCGTTGACAGATTATGTAAATAAAATGTCCTTCCAGTTTTCCATCAAGCTAGAGAATTTATGAAAATTCTTACTTTGTCCTAAATCATATCGTTTTTCTCAATCACCAATAACTAATGATTTCATGATAATAATAATAGAATATTTCGTAACCACTTCGACTCGATTAATCACAATAGTTTCAACTACACGTGTCCCGTTGGCAGATTATGTAAATAAAATGTCCTTCCAGTTTTCCATCAAGCTAGAGTATTTATGAAAATTCTCGGAGATAAAGTAGTTTTCATACAACTAACTGAAGAAACCCTAACCGTCAAGAATTTACCACTCAAAACTGCAACAGGTGTTCAAAAAATCGACAAAACGCAAATCACCCACATCAACTCATCTCTATACAATGACCGAAACATCTCTCCACCGCAAGCCATAATTTAAATTTTTTTAACTGTCGCGGTACACCGAAAGCTGGATTGACTCCCAGAGAGGTGAGAAATATCATATATAAAAGCGAGATATCTCGATATAACATGAGTAATTCTGGTGTGCATATATACATACAGTGGTTGCGTGGGAAATAATCGTGGCAAAAATTTCTCCCTTGTCGATGTCTATCTGACTTAAAAACTGCCAGTAGCGATTTTGTGTGGCTTAGAAAGTTTGAGTGGTAGATATCTATATGTGAGCTCTGATGACTTGGGCAAATTTTTGGAGATGTTAAGTCTGTGATAAAAGAGTAAACGGATCGGCTTTTCTTATGAGATATGTCTAAAGAGTATCCCTGGAAGTATTATTTTGTCTGGTTTGATTTAAGATATTACACGAGTCATTTATTAATTACGAGTTACCGATAATCTGGGGAATCGCATGTTAAAGGTAATTTTTGGTGCTTGGTATTGATCAGTTTATAGGGAATGAAAATTTAAGAAAACTATTATGATATTTGGGTGTTTATTGGCTTATTGCGGGCGTATAACTTTATAGTGTCATGGCTATTCATTGGTTACAATTCTTTCAGTTATTTCTTTCAGTCATCATTTAATCGAAAAAATTTCCAGGATAATGGATAAATACTTTCTCTGAAATATTGAAGATCGATTTGCTTAGCATAAGAAATTGATGTAAAATGTTGATTTAGGGGAGAAATTTTCATTTTACAGCCCGGCTGGTGAAATTCTTCGAATCTGAAAGCGTATATAATAAAGTATTTTTAACTTTATAATGTGGGTACAGAATCACAATATTCTATAGCTAAAGGACTTAATTCTTCCTGCTTCGAATGAAAATTATTTTATTATAAGAAAGAAGTCAACTTTTTACACAATTTTTGTCAGATTATAGCGCAAATAAGCACTTGCTATACGAAAAACATTGCAGGCAAACGGTCAAATTCATGTTTAAGGGGAGACAACTACGAACCAAAAGATCTGTAATCAGAATCCACGAAAACCATCAGGTTTACCTCAAGTACAATTTAATTTACCCATAACCCATAAGCTGAATGACAAGAAAGTCCTCTCTGAGAGAAGTCTCTGAATATGGTGTGTGGGGCGTCAGAAAGGCCGCGGCCCCCGAGTTTTAACAAATCCTACGCGCCGTTTTCCGTCTTTATTGCTCAACAAAATATCGCGCAATGCCCGGTGGTGGTTCACCATCATGTGATGACTATACACACACACACAGAATATTATGCATGACGAAACGGTCTCATTGTGTCTCGTTCACGAACTTTTTTTTCGTATCGCAAAATTTTCGTATAATAGCTACGAGCTTTCAAGGTTGACGACAACGCCTGCGACTACCGAATATTATACATCAAGTCTTAATTCACGCGAGGACCCACTCAAGATCGAGTATTTGATACGATACCTTTTATGCATCGGGATTCAAAGTCAAGTTGAGCAATGACCGCCTACGTTTTGTGGTATTCGGTAAAATATTTAGTCAGTCGGATTTGTATGACGAAGAATTGATTTGATTGGAGTTTGGTTGTTTGTATGATGTAAAATATTGACATGAACTTTGCGCCGAAATTTACTAATAGAGAGATCCTCATCTTGGAAGGATTAATTTTGTTCAAATTTTCATTTTAAACTTTTTGTTGAAAATTTTTGGACACGCGTCTTTCTGAGGACAAAAAATAATGACTGTAGCAGTTTCAAATGAGTTGCAACAGATTGTAAAATTTCTTACGCAAGCTTATTACTTGAAACTCCCTTAGTTGGATTTAACCGATTCTCTCGACAAACTCTATCTTCAAACTTATCGACTGAAGTCATTTGGCATTATTTCTGCACTGATCTAGGGTGGATTAAGAAATTAGTTTCCAATAGATTAATCAAAGAATACTAAATTCATACTTTTTTCAAGATTTGGGAGTTTTTTCAAAGAAAAAGACAGGTCTTTTATTGATGGAGGAGTAGAACTTCTCAGGATAAGAAAGAAATGAAAGAATTTCCTAGGGACAATATATGTGATTCACTTTTGGTCACTTTGCAAAATATAGGTCTGCTATCTGCCGAAACGTGAGAGATTTTCGGACGTCCTTAGTTCAATATTCCGTACGCAATACGCCCACTTAACGCGAGTATTATTGCCGAATGATGCGTGAGATGCATACTGATGAGGTATACGGATACTTTCGGCAATGCGTTTGTTATTTTTGGCATGGCTTTATGAGGCTAGTCTTGGTTCTCGCCAATTCTTATCTACTTCACAATGATCTTTCGTCTTTTTTTCTTCAATAATAACAGTCTGGAATCTTGGAACATTTCAAGATTCAAGACATTCATCACTTTGCATAATTTTTGTATCCAGAACAAAATTAGTACATTAGATTTGATTTGATTGGTTTGATATTGGAGACTAAGCATTTTTGGAAACATATTTTGTTTTTAAAGTGTAAAATACTGAGAGATTGAAATTTCCAAAAAAAAATTGGTCCTTCAACGTTCATCTGTGCAATTTGACCATTCAGTAACTCATTCACTCACAATGTCCAATATAATGGACACAATTTTTTCAAGGATTCCCAAAAATCAGCGAACTTCCTTTACGGACACATCGGAATAATCTAAAAAAGTTTCTCACAAGTCTAAATTGATGCAAGGAATGAATCAAATGATTATGGCGAGGTCAAATTCCAGGTTGTGTGTGAGAAAAATAAATAAAAAGCGAAAAGTTTTAAGAGTCCTAATTTTCTTTTCTCGTCATATTTCAATGAGATTAACATGATCCGCAAGTCAGACGTATATTTTTATGCGTCTAGAGCTCGTGGTAATGAATGGGTTAAAACCAACGTCTAGCCGTATCCTGCTATGAAACAAAAAGTAAGGAAAGATCAAATCGGATTGAGTACAAATTAAAATTAGTTTGATAAATCAAACACACCACTTCATTATCCAATGAATCAAGTATTTTGAATTGATACCTTCAAACCAATAATCAATGCCATTTAGAGTCCCGTTTTTAAAAATATATCCCAAACAAGTAAGGATCTGTGAAAATACCATAGGAAACCATAGTTACGCATACTAAACACAGTAATTGTCGAAAAATTGAATGTGACTGATATCAATAGAACCATGAAATCACGCACTCGAGACTCATTAGCACACAGCACATATACACTAATTATAATGCGTTGGATTGGATACATTCGTGAGAAATGGTTCATGGTCACGTATTATGTGAAAATAAACAATTGGCCATTGTCAAGAATATCATAAGAATTCTTACACCACTGTCAATGATGGTAGAATATTTTAATTTAGAAAGGTTTCGAAAATTTTTTTGAATAAACTCCGAAATTTTTTCATGAAGACCAAACATAACGTTCTATTGATCAATTTGTAACTTTGTAGATTATCTAGGAAACAGTATTGACAATTGAACTAATCCATTATACATCTCAATTATCTCATTCACACAACAACAGAAGAGCAACATCATCATGATCTAAAAGTATTAATCATAACTCAGAGATATCCATCCAATGAATAAATCACATTACATAGATAATCGGATCAAAAACCTCTCACTCATCATCATTCTACCGATACAAATCTTGCAAAATTCCTTTTACGCGTACCAACTACTACTGCACACATACATCAAATTGGCGACATTAATTGTAACGCTGGCGTAACTCCTGCATCTCAAGACTACAAACGATACTTTTTAAAAAGCCTATCCCTCAACCATTCTACTTTGACAATGACAATATCAGCATTGTGGTAAATGAATTATACATATCCGATTGGGTTTATATCTATACTAAAAGTGAAATCAGGGTGCGTTTAAAACGATTACATTATTGCAAACAGTGCGACATTTGATTTTTTTTCTCCTCACCGTAAAGTAGTATAGTGTCACATAGTACTGCAGTAGTTTAATTGACACGATAGGGTGGCAAATAAGACCCACACCTATTATATCAAGTATTAGATCGTGAATAGAGTAATGCAATGATCATTGAAAATTTTTGTATTGTAAATAGTGTCAGCTGCAAAACTTGAATGAATGAATCTTACGCAACTGGACTTGAGAGTATTTATATAGTGACATGACGACCTCTTGTGAGATTTTTTAATTCGCTCAATTGAGTGTAGATCATTGTTTATATATTTGTGACTATTGTATCACATCCTATGATTGAATTATGGGTAAGTGGCGGAACGATTTTATTTATTGTGTTTGGGAATCATTTGTAAGCGAGCTGCGCAATCGAGTTTGATAGACATTTTATGCAACTCTCCGATGTTTGGGTGCTCATAAAATTGCATAAAATAGTATTTGCACCTCGTTCTTGAGGTTCCCCGCTTCCGAGCGATAATTTCAACCCTCGCCTGTGGCTCGGGCCGGAAACCAATCGCTCAGAAGCGAGCTACAACCTCATAAACTTGGTGCAAAACATACTATTATCGCAAATGGTGGTTATTTTGGCACACGATGCTCGGATTTTGACGTCTGTCTTGAGGAAAGAATATTAAGATAGATTGTTGTTGTTTTTTGTGATGGAGATTGATTTAGATTGTTGTAAACAGGTGTTTGAGAATGTTAACTTGAAATGAAAAATGACTTTTGACATCAAACTGTAATGGATAGGCTGACACGAGATGTGGACACCCGGTTATTCCAAGTTACCTATAAAGAAGAATGATCAATTTGGATTAAATTCATGATAATGTTAAAGATTTCCAAAAAATTGTTGCAGCATCACGTCATCTTACAGTAAAATTATTAATTATGGGCTTTCAAAAGCATTTGGGAAAATATTGAATTGCACATGTGACTTTTTTAAATTAAAACTGATTCGAGTACCCGCGTACCACAGCAAATGACTGAATTGATGCAAATTTTCTATTTTTGAATGTTTTTCAGGGTCTAAAATCCCGATCGATGATCAAATTAAAGACTTATTCCTCCGTTCCTCACTTATTAAGTAAAAATTGTGATAACATGTCCAATACATCTCAGGCTAGTATGAAAAAAAGAAATAGATTCTACTAAATTTCTAACTGATCTTCTCAAGAATAGCTTGATTTGAGCGAATGAAAAAAATCTTAAAAATGTTGCTATGTCCAAATCCGATCATCAACAATTACCCACACCACGATTCAAAACTGCATTGTCACCATTCTTCTAAACGACCAAATTATCACCAGATTCAGTCAACTCTCACTGTAATTGCGATAATCGACCAAAACAAGAACTAGCGCTAAATCAGAAGCAATTATTTACTTCTCTCAAATACATACATTTTCACAACGACATTTTCTCGTATATGTATAATAACTATACGGGGTCGATCCACTCTGAAATTCGAGCTTGCAACGCGGAAATATCTTGTATGGTTCTCTCACATATGGACTGACAACAAAACCGGGGCCGGTTTTAAGACACGAGTAGGTGAATTACTTCAGCCAGACGACGACGACGTGTGGTACAAAATCGTGGGGCAGAGTGAAAAATAAAAAAAAAAACAGCTCAAGAAAGTGCATGACTGCTATATGTACATACATGCATGTCGACTTTACGTTCGAGTCATACGTATATGTACACACAAAATTGACTGAAGCTCCTGTTATGGTAGTAAAAAGTTATTTTATGGACCTCCTGGGGTTTACATATATATGGACATCATATTGTTTACATAACGGTGTAGGACGATTGCGAAAAAGGGACAAGACAAGATTTAGGTGGTTTTGGGATTTTAGATGAGCAGTTTGGCGATTGGATTGATGAATAATGATTGGTGTATGATTTGTGGTTGCTGTGGTGTGCGGTCACTGCTCGTTTACGCATTTCATGCGATACGTGTTCTAACTTTGTGGTTTTTTTTTAACTCGGGATACGGATGAATCTAGTTGCGGAAAATGTTCCAACATCAATATTACCGATTCAAAAGTAACTTTTTTCGTGAAAATTCAATTCGTCCAATTTGACTTCAATTCACTTGACTTGACTTTAAACTTCTGAAACTGCAAGAAAAAGATATCTCATAACTATTAAGTTACAGTTTTAAAGTCGTCATGATGCCATCATGAGGGAAGATTTTGAATGTTCATCTCTACTCGATTTACGATTTCTCCTCAGAAATTACTTTCTGCAAATCCGAAATCCAGTGTTACTATTGACTTCAATGTGCATTCGTAGAAACTTTGGTGAAGGTAACACGAAATTTGGTATTCGTGGAACGATTCTAATAGACCTACAAGAACAAGGAAAAAAGCCCTATACAGGAATTATATGCTCTTTAGCCTCCAATTCAGCTAAGACGTGGGATCGATTTAAATTTTATTCAATTTTGAAACCAATTTTGCATCATCCAAACTAAATCCAATCCCTATCAATAATTAGAATGATGATGATATCCTTTCTAAGATTGTCAAATATAGAATATTCTTTTTACTTCCATAGACTGCCGATGAAAACGCGACATGTGTGCACCTTTCTATATCTTATCTCAAAAAAATAAAGACCTTTCAAAAAGAGTGATGGGTACCCCAGAAACGAGGAGTTTCGTTAAAACATATTAACAAGCCATGTGAATGAATATTCAGAATAGTTTCGACCAGGTAAACCATATACATCGACCATCTACGTAAATTACAATTTCTCTCCATCGTTCACGGCTTTAAAGTCAAAATGACTCATCGAGAATGCAAAAGAGGAAACGATGAAGAATATCATTCATACCAAAGTTAAAATTCTTCACTCAGATGCGAGAATTCCCGCCCTTCGTATAATTAGTCGAGTTTCGTTTTCTTCATGATTTACAACACCATATAAGACTCGTCGTGTGTGTAATTTATCACCGACTGCTCTCTAAATCTGCGCGGTCAAAAAGACTCACCAGGAAAGGAAGAGAATCAACTCTTGCAAAATCACTTCGTGTATGTTGCCATTTCGTCGATATATATAAGTACTGTACGAACTCACGTTTTGAAACTGTCTCAAACACGTGCAAGAATTGATGCTCATTAGTCGTTTCGATTCGTTACGTTGTCAGGAAATTCGTCATTCGTTTACTCGCTTTCTTCTATACGCCCAGTGATTTTTTTCCTCGCAATTTTATGCTTTCTCTACGTATCTTCGTATTAAAACTGTAGGAAATGAGCTAAATGTAATTGATATTATTTACAGTAGGTCATACACGAGAGCTTTTGATATGTCTCTTAAATTGAGTACTTCTGGCTCAATCTTGGTCGTGACTTCAATAAATAGTGATCTTAACTCAATGTCCAATAAAAAACTCGGCAAATATCAAAAATTTTTGAATAACACATCCTCATAAGTAAAGAGAAAAAGAGGAAATTCATACGACTTTTCCAAGAAGTTCGTGCCCATAAATACAACTTTTTCGTGTGTATGAAGACTCCAATCAGTTTTCGTTTTTACAGAATCAAGTAACTCACGAAAGAATAATAACGATAAGAGTATCTCAAACATCGTTTTGTGCATGCAAAAAAAAGTTTGACTTTTCTGTGAAGGATATAAGACCAATACTTTTCCCTCTTTCTGACTATTTCCATGTGATTCCACATCGATTACTTCGTAGAAGAACACAGAATTCACTCGAAAACTATCGCAACTGTGACATGAAAAGTTCTGTTACGTACCGATTCATATATCTTTCGAATGACCATCAAAGCTTCCAAATCATAGAACTTCCTGAGAAATAAACGAATATACAACCAAATGAATGTGAGATTCTGAACCTCGACCCCGCGCGAAGCCACACGCATTACTCAAAACCTCATTCGTCTCACGAGTCATCGTAACACCTACAAGTACTCTCACCCTCTTTTTCTCTATCTCTCCAGTACCTACAACCTAACCAAGTACTTATCCAGTACGTATTATATAGCCTCGCCTATATTCACACGTGCGAACAAGCACACGCGATCATGACTCTTAGAAATCTCTCGTCACGTCGAAGCTTAATGCACTTTAGCGTTGATTTACAACTCACCTCGTGTATTTTCTACACACCCTATATCCCACAGCTTCAAAACCCTTTTTGTACGCAAAATCAAGTAAAAGCTTTATCTGTACTACTCTCTTGAAAGCAAAATGTTCCATGTGACGCATGGCCAAAGGGATATGTAGGACGAGAGACTTCGCGTTACAAACTCGTAAATTGCTATAACGTGAATCTTTACGTTCTTCTGAAGCAACTTCATCTTTTAGGCTATAAATACTTGATCGTAAAAGCTTTCCTTTTTTCCCCCTGTTGTGATGATGTTTCGTCGTCCATAGGATTGTGAAGAAAGAGTTTGAGGTGAGATGTCCTTTGACGGATGTGAGACCACCTATGTAGCTTTCTTTTCGATGAAAATTGAAAAGATTGCCAGCTTTTTGAGAAGTTGATTTGTAGATGAATGAGCAGCAGGTCGATTTTGATGGTGTGTATAGGTAGTCGAGATAAGGTCGATGTCCACGTCTGGAAGAATGAAAAGTGTGTGAGCGAGAGTTATTTGATGTTGAAGAAACGGGATTTTGGAAGGGTTGGTCTCGTGATGATAACAATTTTTGATAACTGTCTGGAATATGCGATTAAGACGTCTGGGTGAGTGTGATTATTCAACGAACGGTAATTTCAACAAGTTCTTGTGATAGTTTCATTGAATGAAGACGTTATAGCGGTTTCGTGGATAAAGATTATTGTGGAGTGAAATGTGCATGATCCGAAGCTTAGTCACGCAAATTTTGCTTGAATGACATCGTTCAAGTTGCGTTATACTTGATTCTATAAAGATAAAATTTGCATAATCGAGGATAGGTATATTGGCTTGACGACAATCTGTACCGTTCTCAAGTTCTAGTGACTAAAAGTCAGAAATAGGCTGAAAAAGAATCTCTGGACTCAATTAAACTGTACTTGCACATTTTGCTAGAGTGATAACCGAAACTTCTCAGTAACTTGTAAGTGAATTCGTTTAAAACTAAACGAGTTGTACGACTCCAAAAACTGTAACGGAATATTAGACACTTACAATGAGCCATATCTATGAACATACTTAATCCAGTTGCATACCCCAACTAAATCTGCAAATTGAAATTCTCTCTTTCTCCGAAAGAGATGATCCCACATTTTCATAACATGATCATGAATTCCAAAAAGTGTACTTACCCAAAATCGACTCTACTTGATGAATGAAATGTTATTTGTTACAGGTGTCGGTGCTATGCCTCACGCCTAACGAGCTCGAGGCTCAGAAAACTGGCTGGCAGGCAAATCTTGAAAAGCAGTATCACATCCAAACGGACGAAGGACCCGAACGTTACTTCCGATTTCAGACTCTGAACGGCCAGTATAGAAAAGAAAAAAGGCTTGAAGATGGCACAGTCATTGGTACAGAAGGATGGGTTGATCCTCTTGGATATTTACGCATCAAGGACTACATTGCTGATGCCAAGGGCTTTCGCATACTCAAGTAAGTATTTACATGCAACAGTCACTTTTGACCCTCGAGAAATTTTTTTATGTACCTTGTACGGTATTTGATGTCGATAATTGTTCTGTGATTCTGTCTTCGGTGACCTTGATACTGGTATTTCGACACTGTGAAAGGAAAAGATAGCGTTATGGAATTGGTAAATAATGGTATGAAATAGAGATTATCGTCGTTTTCTACGTAGACTAATACATTTCAAAGCCTTTACGGAGAGTAGCAAATTTTTTTTGATGACTAGCACACGAGCCAGGACGTTTCGAAATTCACTCGATAAAGATCACATTTTCAGAAAAAATTACATTTTGAAATTTCACACGAGAAATCTGTACATGAAGACTAACACTTTTTGAATTTTAAACGGAATACTTAGCACTTTTATTATAAAGAAAATTTCATTTACGTCAAAAAGTAGTTTGGATAATTTTGTCCTAATATGGACCTGTCTTACCTGAGATAAATGTTTTGTTTTGCATCCGCGCTCAACAATGTTTAAGTCACCTGTAAAACGAGTAATTTTATTGAAAGGGATCATGATATCTCAAGATCTAGCAGCCAAATTTCATTTTAAACGGTTGTAATTCTTGAGCACCAAAAATTTCCATGAAGATGAAGATTTATTTAAAAATAACCATGGCTGAAAAGAGCAAATTTATATTTGTTCATTGTATCATGACAGTTTTGAAAGTTCAATTTCGTTACACGTCCGAAGATGATACAAAGATTCCGAGCCAACCCTATTAATTATTGTTCAACTTTCGACTGACATCGACAGCTATATATTATGGATACGGATAATAACCGGTTTTGATAAATAGAATGTTCACCGATAAAACTGGCGCCTGAGACGAAACAACGCATGTAATTTTTATCGACTCCTTTGATAAGAATTCACGTGGTCGTAAAAATTGAGCAACGCTCTATACTTTTATATACGCACCTCATAAAAATCCCGTTTTCATTCATGATTTTTGATTGACCCGTTAAAATGTTTACTCTGCGTATACCTCATCAATCTGACAGTTCTAAAATGCTTTATCTGAGCGATTAATAAACGACAGGCAATTCATCGTTTAGTATTATGAAACAAATTGATTGACGGCTGCAATAAAATTGAAAAGACAAAAGATATGATATGTCTGTCACGTGAATGAGTTTTGTGTTATTTTTAATCCGTAGGTCGAAGACGATATTCATGGGCAAAGAACGAACGATCCACGATGCGGTTGTTGAGGTCCCCAGAAAGGTGACAAATCGACCATCTAGACCGATTAAACTCTATAGGTAAGATGATTGATCAAGTTTTGATTCTTCACTTTGATGAATTCTGAATCAACTAAATGTCTCAGCTAATGGACGGTCATTTTGGTTTGAATTGATATTTGAGCATAGAAAGGCGATATACTCACGTTTGATTTTTTTTTTGTTGTGTGCATATTAGGACACCAGAATTGAGGGACTTGACGAGTAACAGTATCGAAGGTAGCAGTAGCGTGGCTTACGTATCTTCTACGCTTCCACCACCGTCTTCACCCGTTCGGTAAGTAATCTGCTGAAAATTGTGAAGTGGTGCTCAATCACAAGGGTGGAAATTAGCATTGCATGAACTATCGGTCGTGAAGCGGAGAAAATGATGAGTGAGCCCGTTCAATTTTTAGCTGACGTTGGAAACGGTTGAGCTTACTTGAAGATCAGCATTTGGCTCGGTTCTGAAAGATAGTAGATTTGACCTCATATCATAATAAATACTGCTATTCATTGTACGCTTCTTCTTCTAGAAAAAAAAAAAAAACATTTTCCATGATCAAATTCACTTTTGCTAGAAGCTGAAAATATTGACTGACGATGCTCACTGATTGCTCAAGTCATACAGTCTCTTATAGGTGTTCATATAAAAATCTCTCGAAGACAATTATCGAATTCAAATGTTTGCAGAATCGTTCGAAAATTCATTTTCACAACGGCTAATCAATTGAATTTCAATTCCTCATTCTTGCTTATCTAGCATCAATGTTGTGGATATCAAAAGAAGCTTTTTATCGGAAATACCCCCAATGGGAATTAGTCTAAGGATGTCAAAGCATGGCTGCTTATCCAAAATTCGAGTAAATTACCATACATACAAAACTCAAATTAGAAAATAAATAAATTAAGACAAATTTTGATAGTCACGCAACAGACAAAGTATTTGCATCAACTACGTATGGGGCGGATACCGATCATCATTACGAATTACTTTTACGATTATTTCTGAACTTACCAAAATTTCAATTCTTAGGTATGGACCGATCGCAATAACGACATTGAAGCCACGTCCCTTCACGTTGCCGTCTCGTCGAAGCAACGAGCTGACGTCGTCGTCGCAAATCTTCGCCAAGAAGTCATACCCGTTGAAACCTTCCCCACTCGTTGAAGCACCTCCTCTGCCATCCTTGCAAGTTGAACATGATGATCAGAATCACGTCGCTAGTAGTCACGATCCTGCGACAGTACGAACTCTTGCGCCATCCAGGACTTTTAGGTGAGGATTTTTTGTAAAATTTTTATCTATTTGGTTTGATATGTAGCGAGTTTGTTTTCAACTGAATCAAGTATTTTGAATGATAATGGTGAAGATGTCGGCAGGCAAGTTCCCGAGATTTTCTGGAATAAGTGATGAAAGTAAATTAAAAGGTATGCCAATATTGAGCTAATTGATCTATACGTTTTGAAAATCTCTACTCGCCTAATTTTCGAGCTAATTTCGTTTTGATGATCTTCATTCCAAGTAGAGTCAGTTTATCCGTGAGTGAGCGAGTTGACTTTGAGTGACTCGTGTGTTATTCTTTGCAAGAATTATGTTGAAGACCGTGGAATACTGACATATTATCTCTTTTCGTGAAAATTTTTGGAATCTGCTATCAATTTTGAGAGAATTTTCAACATCGCAAAATGAATCACACTCTTCTTCGACTTCATCCATAGCGACTAAAAATAAATTGGACACTTCGTACCGTGGTGAAAGAAGCTCTCGTAAAAATAGGGCTGAATGTATTTGACGAATCATCACATTTTACACGATTTGCAAGAAGTAGGATGAATTGGACCCTCGGCGTGGCCTATAAAAGCATTGCATTTGAAGTAGAATGAAGTACTATCGGACACATTGGAAGTAATTAACACGGCTATTCCACTTATTTGGATTTTATTAACATCAAAATGCGTGAAAGATAACTTTATAACATTATTCTTCAAGTTTCATACTAAATTATTACGACTCAGAAGATCTTGCTCTGTGAAATCTTGGAAAATAAATCCATTGGATGTTACACATCACGTCATGTAGTATCAACGGAAAAATAGAGAAATAGATGTAGACGATACTTCCACGATCAAATCAAAAACAAAGAACATCTAGACCCTCAAGTCAACACAAAGAATCATTAGAATTTCATCAACTATCCTAAGCATAACTCTACCTGCTTTAGTTCCCCTACTGAAAATAATGGCCCATTAAATGATTTCTGAATTTAGGTCAATAAATTGTCTGATTAATCGGGTCATTCATCGAAAGTATTTGAGTATATCGAAATTAATCAAAGCTGTGGACCATCTGAATGATTTGTTAAGAGCACCCAAATAGTTTATATAATCCATGACTCTGCTAGATTTTGATAAACTTGAATGATTTTGATGAATGACACAATTAATTAGCCAATTTATTGACTCAATTTTAGGGATCATTCTAATGAGCCATTATTTTCAGTAGTGATCACTGATTTGATAGAATGTGGTTGAATATAAGATAACGCGGCCGACCTTAGTTGTAGATAATGCTCGTCATTATCTACCAAAGGTATAAACTACTTTTCGTCTTGAAGATTATAATTATTCAAATAAATTATTATGAGGCAAACCAATAGAAATCTCATTTACGGAATTATTTTGACAGTTGAAGCCATTCACCGTCATAAACATTCAAGTGTCAATTTATTACGGCTGCAATGATCCATAACGTCTTTGAATATTCTCAATGATCCATTGCATGCAGTCTGAAAAACAAAGTCTTGTAAAGTTGGCACTGATGAAATGATTCAAATAAACATTTACCTGTTGCATTGAGAATCGGCATGGCTTATGAGTGAATCTGAATTTGTACTTATTGAACTTCTCTTCTTTGATACAACTGAAGTTGATGAAGTACCTTGATGCGAAGGAAAAAATGGAATCGGAGAATGGCATTGACCTTGTTTAATGGCACTAGAACGGTCTTCGAACAAGCCCATAGGTAACATTTTGATGATATCAGACGGAGTTAGTTCGATTTGATAGCGGAAATTCACACCGAGTAACTTGATCATGCGAGCCAAGCACAAGCTCACATTTTCGATGAATGATACACTTGACATACCCTTTTTGTGAGCCAATAGGGATGTATATAATGACGAAATGTCTGTAAGTTTCACGAAAAGATTTCAAGTTCATGTAAAATTAATGACATCAGAAATAATGTACCTCATCAGAGATAAATGTTGACAATATGTTATTACGAGTAGTTACCTGAAGAGATGCAAGCAATTACATTTTCATCCAAATCACTGTGAGGTGTTGAGGTTGTAGGAGGTGTTTCTGAAGGCTTTTTCACGGCCTCTTGATTTTTAGCTGCACCTTGAAAATAGTGATTCAGAAATATAAGTGAAAAGAATGAAATGGCTATAAAAAATCATCACTCACTACTTCTCAGATTTCTCTTCTCAATATTATCAGGCTCCTCTTCGAGGTTTTCATTATTATCCAGATTTGTTTTAGACTTTCTCAATGAGTACAACCTGAAATCAGAAACCAATTATGAAAACTTGGAAGCAGAAATTCCACTGAAATGGTTAAACAGATTTACTGTAACTGTTGCGAAGAATGAGTCTCACTGTCCTCGTTATCTGCTGCTGGACTGAGATTAGCAGATGTTTTGCGAACCATATTTCTCAATTCATCTAGGACTGACTCATCTTTTATTGTTACTAAAGGGTGGGTTTTACTCTGACTTGTAGTAGAGCTTCTGTACGGTTCATGTCCATGAGTTTTTGGCATTTTAGATGGGGCACTCTTACAGAGGTAGTTTTCCCCCAAAGCATTAATGTTAGCTGGAGTGCTTTCGATTGCTACCAATGTTTTGCTAAGTTGATAATGTAAGAAATGAAGGTTAGTAAAATTGCTGATTATTCAACCAAAGGGTAGAAATTGTAGTTTTTGAGCGATACTTACATTTTCTCTTTCAAGAGAGATACAACCCTTTGTGCTTCATCAGGCTCAATATCTTCATGTAAATGATTACATTCATAATATTCTATGCAGTAATTTGTTCGAGGTGATCTGCAAATTCTTCGCACAATTCTAGCCTCAACTGAACGACTACCCACACTTATGTTGAATAGATCACCATATATTTTAGCTGCTTGCGATTGGTTCATAGTACGAAGACTTGCAGTTTTTCGACATCTAGTTTCCATCCTAACATGAAGAATGATGATTATACCTTTGATATGCGAATCTACTATCATGAATATGAGAATGACATAGAATTATTTAAATGTACTCACGTCATGAAGTATACTGCAGCTACAGCATGTATAGAATATTCATACATAGGTTTACTTCTAAAAGCTGCTACGCCACCAATTGACAGTACAAATTTCTTGAATGATTGGGCTATGAATGGAATGTCTTCGGTGAAAAGCATTCCATGGATGACCAGATCTAATAGATCCTTGTCAGAATTCAATTTTGAATCATCAAAATCATGCTCGTCCATGTAATTAAAGGTTGAAATCAAACAAGGAACATTCATATCAAAGAATGTGTGGTCAATTGCGGGCATGGTTGCTGGCCTGGCTCCCGTTCGATTCGGTTTCGATTGAGGTTAAGAACTTGCAACGATGACAAATTTGTATGATGGGCTGTGTTGAATTACTGTAATGAGAGACTATTCGGTGTCTGAGATCTAAGATTCAAATTATACGAACAGATTGGTTATAGATAATCCCAAATAATCGTCGGTATGACCCGTTTTTGAAGCTGCTCAAAGTCAAGACTGGTCAAGACGTACATACATACACAACCACTACACAACAAAAGCGCAAACAATCGGAGATCGGAGATCGGAGTATCGGAGCAGGTCGCGTACTTATCGATCGTCCGAAATTCCGCGCAGGGCCCGCAGCGCCCATGCATCTTCCGCGCATCGTTGCTCTTTTGATATTTACGTTTTTTTTTTAGGGCGGACAAAGAATCTTCTTTATAGTTCAAACGGATTAGTGCCTATTTAAAAATGAGCATAGTAAATAAATCGATCATTGAGAACTGTTTAACCCACGTTGCGAACTAATTGCAAGTTGAATGCGAGGGTGGATCAAGCAGGGTGGAGATAGCGATTCTGTCGATTCCATAATTATTCAAAATATTCCATAAAGTCACTAAAACTGAATTTTATGGAAACAGTTTCAGCTTGTATTTCCTTTGAAAGACTAATGGGATCAGAGTAGTGGTCGTCCACGAGAGTAATAAGATTTCGAAGGGGTAGTTTAGTAAAACGTGCTATATATTCTATTCCACTTTACAGGATATTATAGATTTATATTAATGATTTTTCATATAATAGATCATTCAGGCACTACAGATTTTTCATTAGGCATAATCGCTTTATTGTGGGTATGGATGAATTGTTTTTCTGACGTAGTATATAGATTACAATTCAATTTAATACCATGCCCCGAATTTCTCCACATTTCAAAAATCCACTTTATTCTAATTTTTTTCTAAAAAACCCACCGTCATGGCTATTCTAGATTTTCGAATTTGTCTCTTTTCTTAATTGTGAGACGACTCAACGAGTTAAGATTGGGGAGCGTAAAAGGTCAATGAAACGGATCTTCCCCACTCCGAAATGTATGATTCTAGGGTCAAATGAACTTAAGAGATATGCAATTGTTCAGTTCATGAGCCAAACTTCGATCTCTGACCTTTCTGGGACGGTAAAATTCCTTGAATCAGCGGGGTCTACGAATTACCTCGGAAACTTTTTTGCATGTGATCGTAAAGCATAAAATGAACAAGACAAAATTATTATTGGGCCAATATAGACCGAAAATTTCTTGGAAATAAATATTTTGCGAAAAACACTGAAAATTCGATTTCTCTAAAATATCATCTTCACTATTAGCTATTTTCGGCGGTAATTTGTCGAAAAATCCTTTTTATCGCACTTACAAGGCTTGCAAAGTAGGGTGGTCCGAAAAATGAAAATCTTTGAAATTCAACACGTTTGGGCCGGCAAAACTTGTCGTTTACATACAATGTAAAAAATTTGCGGGAAAAACTTCAATCAATGGTTGGGGCCGAAAATCAAACAGCTGATTTTTGGCGTCAACCACCGCGGTTGCCTGCCAATACAGCCACTGGTTGACTTTTTCCCTACAGCGAATATAAGGATGAATATGGGCCCCACGATATTGGTCAATGGCGATCACCGGATGACACGTTTGGGTCAGAATAGTATATTATGATACAAGGGCGCAAACAATGGTTTTCGCACTTCGAGTGTCATACTATGGTTTTTGATCTTTTGTGAGCAAATGAAAAGCGAAAAACAGTGTGCAAATGACTCATTTGCGCACAGACGATCAAAAAAATTAGTTATATCACGTTTTTTCACCAACAAACAGAAATGCGAGCATTTTCAGAAAATTGGGGTTAAGCATCGTTTTTGCGATCCATTATCCGGACTGGTGACCGCCCGACTGGGGCTGCCACGCTTTTATAGCTCGCGTAAAAAATTCACTCATTCTTTCGATATGGGTATAACGGGGCCCATGAGAATGATCAATGGTGGTGCCCGGGTCCCCTGGGTGACATTTTTGGGTCAGGAAAACACGTTTCGACATGTTTTTCCATATCAGCGCCGGCCACGCGAGCATTTTCGGGAAATAATTCAGGTTAAGCATCGTTTTTGCGATCCATTATACGGACTGGTGACCGCCCGACTGGGGCTGCCACGCTTTTATAGCTCGCGTAAAAAATTTACTCATTCTTTCGATATGGGTATAACGGGGCCCATGAGAATAAATGGTCAACGATGGTCCTCGGGTGACACTTTTGGTCCGAAAGAACAAGTTTCCTCATGTTTTTTCAGTTTTTACCAACAAACAAATAAATATCAGCGCCGACCGCGCGAGCTTTTTCGGTTTAGAATCTAGGTTAAGGAGTGTGTTCGCGATTCATTATCCAGATTGGTGACCGCTCGGCTAGGGCTGCTGGCTTACCTAAGCAAATCTGCCCATAATCTATACTCACCTAGTAGCCTCACCCAAGCGATCACCAATCCGGAAACTGAATTGCGGAGACGTTGCTTTTTTCGACCAGGCCCGCGCTGCCGGCGCTGGTGCTTATTTCTATATTTGTGTACGGAAAAATATGTTGAAACTTGTTTTATAGCCCCAAATGTATCACACCCGAGAATCACCATCCACCAATCCATGAGCTCCATTTTCATTCTCAAATTCGCTGAGGGAAAAAGTCAGCCAGTGGTTGAATTCGGCAGGCAACCAGTGGTTGCCGCCAAAAGTCAACCAGTTGGTTGATTTTCGGCCCCAACCAGTGGTTGAAGGAAAAACTTTAACCATTGGTTGAAGTTTTTCCCACATATTTTTAACAGTGTACATTCAAAAAACATTGCAACACGTAAGATCTTCATATAATTGAATAGACCAATACATATACGGCTTGTAAACTTGGTTCCACGTGGATTTTTCATTTCTTCTGTCGGGTTTCTTGAAATATTGAGTTGGTGCACCGGGGTCCTCACGAACGTACGAAAGAATTGACTGTCTGACCCATTAATGCACACCAGGAGTAGATTCACATTTTCCAAGTCATGGAATGAAAAAATCAATCCCAAAATCAGAGAAGCTCATAGACCCGCAAATATCCGGATACTCGAAGGGAAGTGACAGTTGATTTCAATATGAGGATCTCTAATTTGTGATAGGATGTTTTCAAATTATAGTGAAACTTCACTATAGATTCGTGGAAATCCATTGATGTGAATCAATTTTCATTGATGCATGAGGTGAGACTATCTCAAGACACGGATGAAACATTAGTTCTAAATTCAAGAAAATTTTCTTCCCGACAGACTTTTTAGATAGAATACCCGTTTTTTCACAGATTCAATTGATTCCTCAAGTTTTGGGATTAGGTTTTTCCTCTGCCTACAGGATTCCCAACTCGAACATTCGGGTATTTGCGGGGATGTGAAGGTCTTCTGGAGCGAGTTCTGGAGCATGTAAGATTAATTTCTCCGTTGTCAGGACTCACAGCTGAAGCATCCGTCGTGCAAGCATTTGCATTCTTGGTGGCCCATACCTACTGAAATATGGGATTAATTCTTTGTCTGGCAGAACTTCAGGTGATGCATCCGAGTGTTTAAGAATTTGTGAACCTTTTTGAGTTCTAGGATTAACTTCTTCTCAGCAGAATTTTCAATTCAAGCGTATGGGTATTTCCGTGGATTTGGGGCTCCTCCTCGGTTCAACATTGATTTTATTTGAGGCAGAATCGTCGTCTCTAGCAATCATGTTTTTTGCGGGTTTGATGTCTCTTCTCTGAATACTTATCGAGATCGATTTTTTACGGACAGAATTTTCAGTCTGAGCTTTGCGATCTCGACGGTTTGGTGGCTCTTCTAATCTTTTGGATTGATTTTTTCCCCTGTAGATTCATCAATTACCAACCACATGGGCCCATAATCTTTGCAATCCCTGTGGACGTTTCAAATAAATTCAGATAGGAAAGCGTGAATGGCATGTATTATATGTTTTATATCATTATTTAAATCTCAGTCGTCGGACTAATTTGAAAAGGGATCAGACAGTCTATTCCTTGTTCTACTTCCGAGACCCCATGCTCTCATGACATTGACAGTTCTGAGATAATCAGAGGGAGAGAAAAAGTTCTCTTACAGGGCTCGTGCATGGAACCCTAAGCAAGTACCCCCTTTGCCCACCCAGCCAACCCCCTTTCCCTTAAATATGGCCCTGGCCTTGGGTGCATCTTAAAAGTTGGGGTCAGCGGATAAAGGGACCAATTTAATGATATCGTCACATACATGAGAGGTGATTCATTTGTATTATTATTGAAAGAATATTTCCGTCTGGAACCGTGGTCTGAAAGGCGATTGAAAACCCCAGATCGATTTTGGAAGAAAGTTCAAGTAAATTGTGCTTTATACAGTCATGCCTTAGGGCCATCTAAGAATTACTTTTCTATACATATATCAATCAAGTACCGTTGAATATTGTGAGTCTTGTAGCTTCATAAAGCACCAATACATTCAAATTGCCATCACATCGCACGGAGATGAAATGAGATGAATTATTCAATTGAGGGGGTGGGTGGAAAAAGGGCGTAACCGCCATTATGCCCTTTTTCCGGACATCGCTGTTTTTGAGCCCCTATACCAAGATATACCATCCCCCGAAATCTGTTTTTCATAAGACCCCAAAAACCGCCTGGCAGATATAAGGGCGTAACCGCCATCACGCTCTTTTATCTGCGCGATAATAGGGCGTAAGTGCAATGATAGAATGTTAAAAGGGCGTAACTGCTATGATAGAATATTAAAAAGGCGTAACTGCTGTGATAACATTTGAAAAGCAGGGCTTAAATTTCTACTCAGCCCAACAGGATTTGGAAAAAGGGCTTAAGTACCTGACTGAAAAGATTTAAAAGGGCGTAATTACTCTGTAACAGGGCGTAAGTGAAGGCGGATCTGGATAAAGGGCTTAATTACAGAGGAAAAATTTTATAAAAATTCCCCAGAGCCTGGAAACGCTTTTCCACCTGATATAACGATGAAAACATGTTGTTTTACCTTGAAATTAAGTATTTTTACGGTTCCCTAGTGAAAAAAAATTTCTCGTTATTTTCACACGACTGATGGAAGCTTTTCGTGTCCATAGAACCGTAGAGCATGAATCGAACCACCCCCTGGCAATCAGATATCTTTCAAAACATACCCAGGAACACTCTCAAAAAATTTGGTGACGATTGGACTTCATCTCGAGATTGAATTCCACTTTTTGTGGGGAAGAAAGGCCAAAATTTGACCCTGTATTCGGAAAAAGGGCGTAATTGCATTTTTTGAAATTGCTGAAAAAAGCTCAAAAGCAAATTTCACACCTCGACTCGGCTTGGGCTATTTTGAGAATGCTATCTTCTTAGAAATAAGTCGGCTCAACTCAGTTTTGCAGTTACGCCCTTTTTTCACCCACCGCCTCAATTGATATAGTATCCGTGTAGGCTCGGAGTGCAATAAATACTCATTTTTTTTAAATTTACAAGGTGGTCTATACGAGCCAGGGAGTAGAAAGATTTTGTGATTATGTTACATCTATTGAATTTGATCTCTCTCACTCAAAACTCAGAGAATTCACTGATCGGTGAGATGAAATTGTATATGTGTGTTTTCGTTGATAGTGAGATTCTCTGAGGCCAAACATGTTTTACGGAGTAATTTGGGTCAAAAAGTAACTTTAGCACAAGATCGCAATTTTGGCAAGTCATTGCGGACAGGAATTTTCCATCACATGTCGGGGTGTGAAAAACATCGAGTGAAGTGCACATACAATGCGCCGGAGAAAACTATATTAATGTAGATTGGAAGACAAGTAGAGAGATAACTCCATCTTCAATAGCAGAATCTTTCATATAAGACTCCTTGCCGGATCCTATCCGGTCTCTTGCGAGATATTTAATTATTGCAATTCTTTATCGGGTATATATCTCATGAAAGATACTCTTCATGGAAATAATTACCCCTGATCTCACTTAGACGGGAGGAATATGGGAAGGGGGATCACTGTATTCTGATTTTCTGAAAAAAAATACCTCAGAAAACTCCTAAACTTATTGACCTGATGGTAAATAATAAGTATTTGAATAATAATGACAGTAGGCCGACCGAGGGCCGACAATAAAGATGACAGTAAACCGTGACCGGGATTCATGGAACACATTTTTAATTTCCAGGGGCAACATGCTCTACAACGGCAGAACACGAAACTCCAGTACGACCAGTAGTATCACGAGCAGCATCGCCACGAGTAACGACAACATTAATATAAGTAACGTTAGTCCTGCCCAACCTGGTCCTGCCTCTCGACAACCATATCGACGAACTTCGACTCTTTTGAGAAGCCGTTCCTATCCGTCGAGTTCGACAAAATGGTCGTCTCCGGCAGTAACGGTTCCTACAAGTTCCGAAGAAAGCAACGACGTTCGAATTCGCCAAAACGTTCCAGCAGCTCGAATCAGAACTGGTTTCGAATATTATCTGCCGAAGCAATATCATGAAGAAGGGACAAGCAAAGCTCGATCAAGCGACGCTGATGAAAGGGCAGGATCATTTGGTTATGTCGATCCATTTGGCATTCGAAGGGTTATATACTATAAGGCTGGCAGATCTAGTGGTTTCAAGGCTCGTTTGAATAACCGTTACGTCGGCCATGATGCTGCACCGTTCGATCCACCTGCGGTCGCCCAGCAACATGCACAGCATTAGTTGCTAACTATCCTAGATAAAATCATTGTTGCCACCTGTTTGCCATTAATCGTTATTCGAAATGATTCGATATATGTCTGTGTGAGATAGATAAATAACGAATGCTTTGAGTTTGATGCGTCATTAGAGTTCGAACGATAGGTGCATGATAACGAATTTCGAACGAAATCGAAGACATAGCGAGTGTATACAGAGGTCGTAATGTTAGTGGCATTAAATTCGTTCTAAAATACTTCGTCACATGAAATGAGGTTGATCATGTCGAGTCATCATAAATGATTTTCGGTTGGGTTGTCTTTGATTCCTGAGAGTTCCTGGAAGTTGAATCCAAGAGATAAAATCACAATGGAACACTTCCGACTCGGTTTTGTGTTTGGTTTGGACATAGTCTAGAAACTCAAATAGAGTAACCTTGGAGAGACTGGTTAAGCTTCCACATAAAAGTGCTCTCTATCTTTTGGAAAGCGACGGTGGCGCCTCTAGCGGTCAAACTGGTATATTGCCAATGTAGGAACAATTTTTTAGAGTTGTTAAATTTTAACCGCAACTTTGTTGGGTCAATTTTGCACCAATTTCGATGAAACTAATTTTTGAATTTGTAGAAAAGTAATCCACAGGTGGCGGTTCCATTGGTTTCCTTACTCTTTGTTTTTAAAAATCGTTATTGTCAATATAACAATTCGACCGCTAGAGGCGCCAACATCGCTTTCCGAACGGTAGATGAGAGCAGAATGGTTGATGAGGAAAATCTTCGAGGTCCGTTGAAAGCGCATGCGGAAGTCATAATTTTGTCGATCACTGAAACATGAGAAATAACCGAATTAGACACGTCGCGAACAATTTTGCTACTTCTTGCATGAATTGACCCTAAGGATTATGTCCACTGTACGTCAAATATTCCCTAGCTACCCTAGAGGATAGCCAGAAATATATTTTGTATGAAATTAGAATTACTCAAAATCGATTGAAATATTGTTTCCAGGATTTTCTTCAGATTTGAAGCTTGTTAAACCAATCTTCGTCGCATTATATCGGGCAATTTTCAGAATCAATCTCATCCAGGGCAAGATAGAAAAATGGGACCAAATTCAGAATTTTGAATCCACAACTCTCTCTCAAAGAGAAGGAGGAGGATGAACTGAATAGCTACGTGCTCGTGCACACAAAAATTTCGAATACATAAAAAGGGTTTCTTGAATCCTGACCCAACGCCATAGATAAAGAGCAAAAGTTCATCAACTTTACAGAGTACATGGCAAAGTGTTCCACCAAGAGCTCGATTAATTCTTGCTTACCGAATGGCATGTTTTGTTCATCTTCTCAACGTGAACACCTTTACTTTGAAATAATTATATTATTACTAAATGGCATCAATCAATGTAATCAAATGCATAACTGATGAGGTGGCATTATTATCATTTGGGGCAATATCCTTATGTGATTGTAAAAGTGAATTAGCTTGACAATTAAATAACGAGAAAGTGAATGACTGAAAAGATTTGCAGCGCATCTCAATGCAGTTGTAACTTTATTATGCGAATCTTGCATGAGAGCCACTGTACTTTGAATTCCGTTATAAGCCCATATAGAGAAATAATACAATTAATTACTCCAGTCAATCCATAGTCATTAACTTTATAGTCGAATGATTCATTCATCCGTAAGCCAATAGTTAGCAATTTCTCGCATCTTGAATTTCCTCAATTTCTACAACTACTTGGAAGTTACTTGAATATATTGGCGACATTATTACGCCAGAGAGCAACGCCCCACGCGAGAAAAAAAATTGAGCTTGAATTGTGTTGGCGTGAGAAACTGGAAAGACAATGAACTGCAGTCATAGAGATGCAGGAATTTCTCCGCTATAAATGAGTTTATATACAGAGGAGAGTCGAAATAAAAATGGTTCAGTCTGTAAATCTTTGGGAGTTGAGAACTCGAGCCTTATCCGATGCATGCGTAAACTCGTCGCATTGATAAAAGAATTTTCTCGCCGCATCGGGGAGACGACTTTCTAGCTTATATATGTTATATGTGAAGACAATAAGATTACGCTCGAGATTTACAGAGTTAGTGGGTGTTATGGGAGTGTGAGGACACGCTATTTTTTTTTGAGAATTTTACTGTTTTTCATTGCAGAAAATGTTATTTGTGGTTCATGTAATCTGGTTGAAACGCCCTTCAATCAACAAAAACTCAAGAATGTCGATGTAGGTTTATAGGAGTCGAATTCACTTGCACCGATCTTGGTACCAAACAAAGCAAGTTCTTCAATTTTTGAAGTTTTCTGAAATCCTGAAATTGAATTTGTTCGACGTATATACTCTAATTTTTACAAAATTCCTTCAATGTATATAATGCGACTCGGTATAAGTGCTTCGATGAAAGGAACGGCAATCGGAAAAGAAAAACTTAAATGTGGGAAATGATTTGAAAAGTTCTTCCAGGAATAGGAACGTATCAAAAAGAAGTCCAGGGTCAGAGTTAACCAGCCGATTCCTGACGTGAAACCCCACAGAGGAATTCAATCTAAATGAATGAATTCGTGTCCTTGCGAATCCCCAGCACCCCAATTCTGTCATCTCACAAAAATAAATTGGCTCGTTTCCGAAAGTGCCAAAAAAAATCCATTTGAGCATTGTATTTTAAAAAATTTGAAAAATTCTTCCGTAAGATTCATCTATACGAACAGGTATTTCACTGATTGCGAGTTTTTCAGTGTCATTTCTAATTTTGTGAGCAAAAAAATTTTTTAATAAGCACTGAACTGAAGTTTATCAACACGACAGAAAGAGTGCTGTTGATGAAGTTTGCTCATATCTCTAGATAGATAACGTACATATACTGTATCTGATAAGATGAATGTTAGATTGCGTGAATGGAGGATAGTCTATATCATATTATGCGCTATCACTTTACGAAAGTTCAAATATGGAATGACTAATGAATGCGACTGGATGTTATGAATAGAAAAAATAGTTTGCTGTGTGCAGTCATGAGGAAATTTTGGGCATTTATCTGGAAATTAGGTCAAGAAATTCTATTCTCTGGAATAATATTATTTGACTATATAATTTATCCATTGTTTGAATGAATAATTCAGCTCTGATCGCTAAATTTCTCATTCTCAGTTTGAGAATATGATGTGGTTTTTAAATTGATCCAATTGACAAAACTTTGAATCGTACTTGCTTCAAGTACGTACTACCATATTTTGGCCTCATTTCGAGATTGAATTCAAATATTGACACAGTTGAAATAGTTTCCATGAATAAAAATCCTCCTCAAGCAATTTTTGGAAGAGTGAGTGAAAAATTGTTAAAGTTTATTTTTAATGAGATCCAGCGTGCAAGATTCTGGTGCGCACTGACTAACTTCATACATACCTAATAATAAGTGATGTAGATTGAAAAATTCATAAAATGATTCAACTAATCAAGCATTCTATTCGAGTAAGTGGAAAAAATAGGTTCGAATGAGTATAATGCTCATAAAACTTATTTCTATGCATGGGATGCAATAGCTGCCCTGTCTGGTCACAGTGCATTCACTACTATTACCTTTTAATTATTAATGCAACCGTCTTTAGCATGTACTTTCTCAACCCATTTACTTTATTATGAATGCACTCTGGCTACAGGGCTGCGAACTTGACGTTCAAATATTGTAAATACATACTATGTCGTACCAATATAATAAAAAGAAAAATTCAGAAATACTTTGAGACGTTTTTAGTAGCTAATTATTACCTTGGCCTATTTTCTTTGTGAGTTTATCAAACAATGACATATCAGCGAGATAAATCATGTTTCTTTCGACCGTCAAATTGGGTAACTTTGGTACAGTGGGTGCAACTTTGGTACACCCTTGGAATACATATGACTTTCAGAGCTGCGTTCGGCAAGGTAAACGATTGTGAATGATTATGGTTGATTTTTGAAGCTTTTTGCAAAAAGGCTGGATTTAGCAGCAATACGCGAGTGGTCCAGTTGCGGAACGACGAACTACGGGTGGATAACGGTACATTTCAACCTTATTTGTAACCGCATATATTGAAGGAACCATCGTTACATTGGGGTATTTATAGCATTTGGAATTTTAATGAATGAAAAACAGAAGAAAAAACCATGAAAAAGTGTACCGAAGTTATTTATCTCTCTCTAGGGTAAGAAGCATTACGGTGAGGTAACTATGGTTCCACTGCATGTATGACAGCTCTTTTTGACTGATCTCGAATCTATTAGGTAACGGTTCGTAAGGTTATATAAAATGTTCAAAACAGCCGAGAACAAGACTTCTGAACGATTCGAATTAATTCACTTGCATGATTGTGGGTAAAGTAGAAATATTTTATGGGTGTACCAAAGTTACTCAGTCGAGGTCTAACTTAGGTACGTATCTGATGGCTCCGGATATAGACATTGAATTGAACTTTGGGATCCGTCAATTGAAATCTGAGACTGTGAGCTTTCGACAAACCACTGATTGAGATAGGCATTGTCAATGCATGTTGGAATTTTGCTTTAAAACGAATAAAAAGTACCGAAATCGTACAAAATTACCCAATTTTGCGGCCCTTCTCTACCACTTTGCGAAAAACTCGGTCTTTATCTCCCAGTAGTTCTTTGGAATGATTATACTTTTTGGGATAGCGGTTCTTCATAATGGGTGCATCTTCAAGTATAGTATTTGGATACAAACTTCCATCAAATGTCAGCACTTTATATCGAAATGGAGAGGAGTTCTTTATTTTACACGAAAAAATGAGACGTTTTCCCGAATTATCCAACATTTTGGCACTATTTTTTTTTTTTTTTTTTTGGGATCCCCGGGGCTGCCATTCTGACGATGTAGCAGGTTGTATTGAGGACCCTCAACAACATCCAAAAAAAGTTTCAGGCAGCAAATTTTTGACTGGGGGTCGATTTGACCCCAGCGTGTCTTTCATGTTTGATTATGGACTTCCATGGTGTCATCTGAGAATTACAAACTGGTCGATAATTCATTCCGTAACTTATGAAAGCCATAGCAATCGGGAGAAATCAATCAGCAGAGTCTAATAAATGCAAAGAATTAAGAAAAAACGAGTATGAATGAGAAAGTACTTAACTGTTATTCAGTGAGCCAGTTTCTATCCGTAATTAGTGTATTGAAAAACCATTCATGGTAGATAGCTTAATGTGTACGTATCGAATGTGGTATACTTTTTTACATTCCAATAAATCTGATCAAATATTTTAGAGATAAATCAACGAATCACACTCTTATATTAGCCAGTCCAGTCCACCGAGATAGAATATCATGATGGGTTTGATCGTTTCAACTTTTTTTCTTAATTTTCTCCTTCGCATCATCTTTCTTTTGCCACCTGCACTGCTTCTAAATCGTCGTAAGTATCAAATAAATTTTTCGCACTGAATTTTATATTCTGCGCTGACTTGCTATTCGATTTCCTGGATAGATTCAAGTAATAATCATACAAATCCACGAAATGTGATAAAATTGCAAATGTATAGAAATATTTTTTGGCAAATAATGGTTGGTCCAGAATACCCACACATTGAAATTATTTGCTACAACTCTTGGATTCGCTTGGACAAATAACCCATTTTATCCATGATGAAACTGTTTTTGCCGTGGTCAGATTTTTTCGAGGATATACACCAGTTAGGTTGTCAAAAAATATCTACTAAGAAACGCAGGAATGAGTCTATCCAAACAGAGTTAGTTCTAATAAGATTCATTCTAAAAACGATCATAAAACATTTCAAAAATATTCTGAATTCATAAAACTGCATCGTAAAAAATTGAGGGCACGACTGCTCTGTGTAATTGTATCAATCTCATTCATAAAAGCGTAACTAGCTTGTCTGACTGAATTTTTCGCCAAATGAAATCTGATTAGGACAACTAAAATTTTTACAAACCTTTCACCGAATTTTTTGGGTCCAACATTTATACGCAAAATATGATTGTAATCAAATGTTGTTTTCTATGTAAATGTAACTTGAAATATGATTTCTTGAAATTAATTTCGCCCTCTTTGCAGTAATTGTGACGTTTGAAATCTGAACGCCAAAATTCTGCGCTAAAGTAAATTCTGTAAATACAGTGAAATGTTCTCATCCCTCTAGCTGAATTACGGCAAGGCCTCTGCAGGACAGAAGATAATGATGTAGTCGATGATATTGAGTGCCAATATTTTTGCCAATCCTTGAGAAACAAGAGAGAAGGCCGGTGTGAGATGGGCTGTTGTGAATGCGGCTCTGAGAGTTTAGTACCGAATGAATTAATGATCAGAGCAACGAGAGCTGAGATTGGAAATTTGCGTCAAATGATATCAGTAAGCCAATGCGTGTATTATTCACAAATTGTGAAAGAACCAAAACCCCACAACTAGCTTGTAGTACAATATCAAATAATATTTAGCGTGATCTGGTGTATTAATAGAATCTTTAACATAGACCTTGATTATTTACACACTTTAGCATTTAAGCATATACTCCATTGGTTTGGAATACTTTAGGCACTTTCTTCTGCGATTCGATAATTTGGTACAACCTTCTTATGAATTAAGAATTACGCTGACTAACGACACCCATACATATTCTGTGTGAAGCAAGAAATGTTCTATAATCAGGTAAAATTTATTTCTATTTGTGTTTGACTCGTAGGTTTTGGATGGTTGTAGAAGAGTACTAAGGTAAGTGTACCCAAGTTGCCCCCATAAAGCCATTTTCTTAATAACTCTGGCCCATCTCAATATTTTCCAACGTACTTCAACTCATTTTAAAATTTGTCTCAAGACCTTTGAAATGAGCTAAGATACGTCTAATTTGAATAAGCTGAAGCCGAGCTGTTTGAATTTTCTCAAAAAGTGATTTTTGAGAGTTTGTAAAAGTGTGTACCCAACTTGCCCCCATCATTTAAAACAATGTAAATCGGTGATAAAGTGCATATTAACATTTTCATCCGTCTTTATCACCGTGCAGAGACATTAGTAGCTTTTTGCTGACGCGAGACACTGTTTCGGACCTATTTCAATGCAGTGAACACGTTTTGAGTGGTAAAAAAAGCCATACTGCACGCCTTCCCGAGAGTACCACATGGGGTCATGTTGGGTACACTCCGATGTTGGCCTTCTAGATTCTCAAATCATTTCCGTGTTTTGTACATAAAATCGCTCCAAATCAGAATTTTGCAACTCTGAAGAGCGGATTTCGAAGGTCTTGAGACAAGGAATCGAATGTGTTAAAGTACGTCAAGATTGGTCAAATAAAAATAAATTTGCACTGATTTTAGTGAACGTGATTTCCTCGGTGATTTCTTAGCCGTGCAAACATGAAAAATGAAAAACTCAATTTAGATTTTCTGGAGAACGCAGAAATGATCCGGAGTCGATCCAAACCACTTATTTTTTCATATTTTAATATCACAAACGTAAAAAAATACGCGGGGAAGTCCACGAGTGCCCATTCCTGAGATCGGCATATGGGAATGGGGACAAGTTGGGTACAGAGGCAAGTTGGGTACACTTGCCTTATTTCCACGTTTTCCCGATGTATACATATATGTATACGAATTTTACGAAATTCATCGAGCTACTCATCACTCAGAGCAGCTAACACTTATGATGGCCCCTGATAAAAGAGTTTCTAATTATCTATGGGTTGTTATCCATCAGCTTCATGAGCCGGAATATGAATTATGTTACCGCAGAATGTGTTTTTAGATTCACTGTGAAAAGAATGAATATCCATGTATTCAAAACCGATAGAATCAGAGGGAATGATCAGAAGACATTTGAGATACTTGTCGACTTTTGATAGACAATTGTTTTGAAGTAAAGGTTCCTATGCTGCAATATTTCTTGACAAAATTTCATAAGATAAAAAAATCTAGAGAAGAGACAAAAAATTTGCTGTACCAGTACATTAAAGATTTACATATGATGACATATTAACTGCTTTTTGGTAACGTTCATTCTGTAGACTACTTTTTCTAGACAGAGAATAACAATTTCTCTATTCTTTGATCATAAATATGTTTTGGAAAGATCCAGAGAATTACGGGCACTCCTTTGACATATCTACTAACGGTTGATGACTTTCCCATGGTAGAAATTACTCCAAATTTTTGCCAGTTAACAACGATTATGTCGCATCGATTGCCAAAATATGGCTTGCAATAACAGCCAAATAATGAACTATGTCTAAATGCTCCGACCAAGAAATGACCATTTTTTGTCTATCAAAAATACATCAGTCCATGATTTTGCCATTACTGTCACCCTATTCTAGCCATTCACCAACCATCAATTCTAAACCATTCTAACTAGCTGTTATCTAGTCTTCAAACTAAGTTTACTGGACGAATTTCTACCAGGGTATCACCAAGCTGCGCAAAAAATGCTAAGGGATAATACGGCCATACGGGTCATTTCGTCGATAGTTTTTACGCCATCCATCCTCCATTTCAGCACAAATATGTTCTATACCTGCCATTAAAAATTCATTCGAATAACGTAGAAATACTCTGTAGTGAAAATGTCATTTGTTTAGTTCCAATGAGTGCTGAGGCGATATAATTTTCTTCCCTTTTCATCAGAAAAACCCTTTGAAATAGTATATTACGCGCTAAGTTCCGGAAAACTTTGTTCCGACGACTTCCAGCTAGGTTTTCGCGAAAAACAAAGTTTTCCGGCACGAGATGCGTATGATATTCTATCGATCTGTACGTGGAAATGCGCTGTTTCTACGCACTAACCGAAGAATGACATTACTCGATGGCGTGTTTCAATTTCTTCAAAAAGTTGACCTTTGTTGCCTATCGAACTTCTCAAGTTTTCGCCTTGACTCAAACTTTAAAAATCAGTGATAAGAATCATCACTAATTCAAAAAAGAAAGTAATTTCGATCATGGTTGTCTTCAATCCAATCATCGACTCGTATATTCTATCACAACTCCTTGTTACGAAAAATAAGTCGTCTTTACAGGACTAAAACAATCTCATTTCCAAGAAATTTCAACTTTGCTTCTTCATCGCTACAATAAAAATTTTCCGCTTTGTGAATTTGCACCTTCGTCACTCTCACGACTATAGGTGAAGATTTTTCTTCGTGAATAAGAGACGTAAAACGCGATCTGTTCCGATAAAAATACACAGGTATTTTGACTGTATAGTTGATGATTGCAGCTAACGAAAAAGGTCGACAACAATTTCAAAGATTTCCAATAGGAATGAAGATCGCTGTTCATAGAAACAATACTCGTAAATGATGACAATAACAACGTTTATTGAAAATTGAGTGTTTTAAAAATAAATCTGACAAGATAAAAGATCACAAAAAGACCTCTCACAGGTTCATGTTTCAACATACATTGAATATTCCAAGTTATCTCAGCATGAGCTTGCTGACGCGTGTACAATGTTGAATACGCAAACAAACGTTAAGCGATTGCAGTCGCTTTTACATGCATTAAATAAGAAGTTTCGTTTGAGTTTTGTCGAAATAGGAGTGAAGAATTCAAGGTTTGTTCAACTCGGGATACTGCTAGGATAATTGATAGCACTAATAGTTAACATTGGTATGTATAGCGAGCTGAGTGGGCAATCTAGAGAGCCTGCCTCTAAATTGAAAATAGACGTGTATATATCACTCTCTTCATTTCGACAATTCTTGAACACTGCTACTTTGAACATGCTTCATATTTTTCTCAAAAAATGAAGGTTTTTTTTTATTGTTTTTTCGTGTTGCCGCGTGAATCTCGAGCAACCACGACTGGCGAATCCCGTTCTATGCAAAACGGCCGTCGTCGTCGTCTTTTGCAGGTATGGAAAAAGAGCTTCGTGGTGATGACTGTTGGATTTTTACTTCGAACATCTTCTGCATAACCCGCCTCCGAGAATTCAGCTGAAAAGAATGAAAGATTTTAATTCAATAGGTTCAAATTTAAAGTAGCTTAATGGTATGGATACAACAAAGATTTGTAGACGAGGTGACTGGCTCATTGTCACTACTGAGTGAAGCGAGCTAATTATCCTCCCAAGTTACTCTAGCATCTCAGTCATCATAAATCGTCGAAAAGTTGGTACGATCCAAATGAATACAGATGCATGCATCCACTTCAAAAGTCAAGAATTCGCGATAAGATACATCATCATATCATTCATATTAAATCAATTGCTTCATCTGAGACTCACCATGTTTGTTGGATTTTTTCGTTTAGACCCTTTAATCTTTGGTCTGGATGTATTTGATGAGGTCGATGACACGGTTCGAGTATCCATACTCGTTGTCGTACCACGAGATGAGCTTGACAAAGTTGTCGTTAAGTGGGATACCAGCCAGGGCATCGAAAATGCTGGAGTTGGTGTCTCCGATGAAATCAGACGAGACAACCTCATCCTCTGTGTATGCAAGAATACCCTTGAGGGGTCCCTCAGCGGCCTCCCTGACCTTAGCCTTGATTTGCTCGTATTTCGCGGGCTTGGCAAGACGAACGGTTAAGTCGACGACTGAGACATTGGCGACGGGGACACGGAAGGCCATTCCGGTAAGTTTGCCGTTGAGGGCTGGAATGACTTTGCCGACAGCTTTGGCAGCACCAGTTGCAGCAGGAATGATATTTTGGGCAGCACCACGTCCATCACGCCACAGCTATTACGGAATAATAATTCAATTATTTGATTTTCTCAATGTGAAAGAGAAACATCGACAATGGTCGGTCATTGGACAATAAAATAATCTGCCTCGTGAGACGTATGACACTATATTGAGAAGAATTTTACTGGTCCGAATCAACGTTCAAGCAGGAGCTTCATGAAAGTTTCTCATAGATGAAAAAGGAACGATATTGACCAAATTGGGAATATTTTCGCGAACAAGTTTTAAACCAGTAACAAGGTGTTTTTCATTAAAAAAAATTGGACTCAAGACCCCACGCAATACTCTAATGTACAAGTAACTTTTCTATGAAAATTTCAGTCACGATTTAAGATTTCAGCTGGATTAATTGAAAAGGGCAAGTTTTGACAAAACAATCAAGTCAAAATTGCGAACCTTTCCAGAGGGACCGTCAACAGTCTTCTGTGTAGCAGTGGTAGCGTGAACGGTGGTCATTAGACCCTCGACGATCTCGAAGTTGTCATGGATGACCTTGGCAAGGGGAGCCAGACAGTTGGTTGTGCAGGAAGCGTTTGAGATGACTTTGTTGCTTGGGTCGTAGCTATCGAGGTTGACACCGCACACGTACATGGGAGCATCAGCTGATGGAGCCGAGATGATGACTTTTTTGGCACCACCCTCCAAGTGAGCCTAAATCATAAACGTCATAAGATTGTGGAATTCTCTTTCAATATATCCAAATATTCAATACTTGAATACACGATCTACCAGTTTGCCTTGAATTTCAATCGATACATCTATCAACTTAAGATTATATTTTCATTAGATGTCGAACGCATACTACTTTGATTTCATCAAATGTCACGTTCGAAATAGACTCAAGCTGAGATGAGTACTTACAGAGGCCTTTTCGATGGTGGTGAAGACACCAGTTGATTCAACGATGTATTCAGCACCAGCCTTTGCCCATGGGATAGCTTTAGGGTCGCGTTCGCTGAAGACGGCGATCTTGTTGCCGTTGACAACGAGGCAGCCACCCTCGGCTTTGACCTCACCCTTGAATTTACCGTGAGTGGAGTCATACTTGAACATGTAGACCATGTAGTCAAGACCAATGAACGGGTCATTGACGGCAACGACCTGAGGAAGTAGAGAATTATATTAGTTATAATTGTCTCATTAGTAACGAGTGCTGTTTCGAGTCAGTAGAAAAGGTTCGTGCCTAGTCAGAAAAGAACCATAGAAGCATTTTTTCCCAATGGATTCGGTGAGCAGATTTTTAAAATGAACGAGATAACTGAAGACTGATTATGAAAATACATAATGGAAAGGTTCTATCCCAGAAAAGTAATATACTTCTTTTCAAGAAAAATATGCCAAAGGGAAAAATGTTCAACTTACTGATGCTCCCTTTTCGACGGCGGCCCTCAGGACCAAACGGCCGATACGGCCAAATCCGTTGATTCCGATTTTGCTCATTTTGTTAGTTGATTAGATCTGAAAGAATCCAGTTGAATAATAAATTCATCAAATGATACTCTGAAAAAATGTGAGAAGTTGGGATTATTGTGCTTTTGCTCCACTTATTTCTTGTGGCTTGGAGTGGGCAATGATATAATGAGAATGCGCCCAGGAATTGATATTGGGCATGAATTTCGGTTTTCACGGTAGCGTTACACAAATTATTATAATGGATAGTTAATAGAATAGAGCAGAGCTTTTAATGATGTGTGTACCGATGAAATATAAGGGATTCAACTTGTTACAAATACACACAGACGCCAATGACGGAAAATTAAACTAAATGCTTCAACAACAAATTATGTTTATTTTCCAACACGATGAAAGTGCCGCGAGGATGATAGAGATAATCTCTTGGTTTGAATGAGGGAATCTGAATCGTTGAACAAATTAAGTTGAATGAGACGGCAATTTTCAAAGCCTTTTCAGATTTGCTCGTATCGAAATGTTAGCAATGATTATCCCACAACAGATTGGTCACGAATTTCTTGTGATTGCTTCCTCTCATCATCGAAAACAGCACAAGAACAAATTCAAAATTTATCATACATGGCATGTCGTGGCACCATTATCATGACAAATTTTTTTTGAAATTCACAAGTTTGGGAAATGATTTCAAAAATCCATTATTCGAGTACCTATTTTGGAATGAATTGAATATTATGCCGCACTCCAACACGTATCGTGAATAACGAAGAAAAATTCGATTCTGTACGTAAAATAGGCATGGAAATTTCGCCACCAGGGTTCGTCGCCACTCAGCAACCCGAAAATAGGGGAATAGGGGAAAGTAATGTCAGGAAATAGGGTACTAAATAGGGGAGTTTTGAAAAATTACACAGCACTTCTTTGTTCTCAATCCATTCACTTTGCAACGAGTTCGTTTGTCATACATTCTCGATTTCGACTGCGTTTCAGTTCCCAGAGCACATTGACTTTGTAAATGAAAGGAAAAAGCCAAGAGGACGAATTATAACACCCCCAGAATCATTCGCAGGATCATGCATTTTCATTTCAAAATCTGAGCACTCTGTGAACGGGCACAGACCTTGGTTTCTGTGCGACAGAAGTATCGTGTGTTGAGGGTCGTTTATGCGAAAATTTCGATATTTGGGGATCCAAAATGTGCCAACCGCAAGTCCCACTTCCAAACATTCTAATATGTACGATGTATTCCCGCAAATGACACGGTAGCTAAGCACGGACCTGACATTTTGACACTAAATTTGATTTTACCAGAATAGTGTTTCAGATCCGGATCGCGGATTCGGTTGAAACTCTGGAGATAGTTTTCTTTCAGCACCAAAAGAGGATACCCAGAATCATAGACCTTAACGCTCGAGCGTTTCCGAGCTACAGCCAAGGACATTGGCATTGCCCATACAAGCCTATGTTTAAAATTATACATATAGGTATACCTACAATGCTAATGTCCTTGGCTGTAGCTCGGAAACGCTTGAGCGTTAGGGTCTTATAATTTCGGGTTTCATCTTTTGGTGTTGAAATGAGACTATTTCTTAAGTTTCAGCCAAATCCGTGACCCGGATCTGAAACACCCTCCTGGGTTATTTTGAAAGAAGCCGACTTCCAGATAAGCACGGGCCTTGCGATTAAAGAATCTAGCAAAAGTGAATTTTCGCAAAAAATTACTCCCCGAAGTGCGAAGATCAACTATTTCGATACTTTGGGGCATAGAAAAGTTACACATGGACGATAAAGTCAGAGAAAAAGTTGACGCGGAAATGATTGGAACGAGGTATATTCACTTTCATCGAGGAAAACTGAGCGAGTAAAATTTTAGGCAAGAAATAATCGTCAAAACCGCATTTTAGGGTACTTTAAGGGTCTTTGGGCCGATTATAGGGGAAGAAAAGGGGAAAGTCCAGAAAAGGGTTAAAATAGGGTAAAATAGGGGAATAGGGTCTCGGCGACGAACCCTGCGCCACATGCGAGTAGTTCTGTTCCATAACGAGTTCGTTATGGAACATAAGGAACAATAAAAAAAATTCTCAAAGAGTAGAGGTTGGCTAAGGTTGTAGTGTGATTTTCGAGGCCTTGGAAATAGCGCGGGTGCGTGGGTGTGACATCTAAGTATCTCCGTCGCGGATGCCAAAATTTTGGGATTTTTTGCACATTTTTATACCGTTGTTTTTGAATTCGAGATTAGCTTTCAGAGTTTTTCGTTCAAAATGTTCCTCGTAACCTATCCGAAATGAATATGGCACAAGAACATTTTATCAAAATTTCGAGAGTTGACTGGGAATCAAGAGCAACCAAGGATGAATCAATATCGCGCAGACGCGGCATGACGCAATCAAAATTTCGCTCTCTGATACCTAGGAATGTGTCCGAATCAGCCCTAAACAAAATCGACAAAATTTGATATTATTTTCAACGTGTTAATTCGAGAATGACTCGTCTTCATAAAAACCTCAATAAAAACTCGACTTGGCAAAAAAACCAGGATATATGCTCAACGCAAGATGGCATTGACATTGAACTTTGGAATCATCATTGGAAAAATGTGCGCATTTTAAGCAAATTCAGAATCATAATTTTGTGAAAATTTTCAAACAGCTCTTGCTCATAGCCAATATTTTAAAGAAGAATAGGCTTCGATTAATTGAAAAACTAGTTCTTTAGAATGGTTTCAAAATGTGTAACCCGAAATAAAATGTATACAGAATTTTGGGCACATAAAATTGAGTCAACGAATTAGTAAAAGAGTGGAAATAGCGTTTACCTAGCTGTTTACTATTGGCAGCTTGAATCTCATCTGATTGTTGGACTCAAGCCGAGGCTGACCGTACACTAATAGATCAAATCAGCCTGAGCGCGCAACAAACATGTGAACTCGAGCCAACGAATGTCAAGGGCTTTGTACCGGAATAAAAAAAATTGCACCTTGCCAATGATCTTACAAACTATCTGCATGCCATCCATCAATCACTTCAAATTCATCGCAGGGAGTTGCCCCACGAGTTACTTATTCTTTGGGGTCGCCATCGTGGCTATTTGCTCGCGTGGATCGATCGATTGCAGCACGTTGATGACGAGGAGTATCGCACGTACTAGGAGCTGAATCTCACATATATACAATTTCATGCACTAACACATAGATGATACAGAGCCGACGCAGCAGCATCAGCAGTTTTGTCTACGTATGATTTTCGAGGTCAAGTCTCAACTACTCGCGTGCAGCTGCACATTTTAGAATTACGTCATACAAACCGATGTCTAGACTATTCCCGTCTGAGATTTAGCTATTTTTTTTTATCCCGGGTGACCCTCGTTCGATATCACGGTCAGTTAGCGTTTGACATGGAATGCTCAATGTAGATATATAGCTAACCTAAGAAGCCGGTAGAATGGATTTCTCACGGGATTATAATACGATGAAATGACGGTTAGAATATCGAACTGTGCACTGTTCGATGCATGAAGATGACGTTGGAGTTCAAAAGATTTATGGAATAAACGGTTATCAAGATAGTACGCCGCGTTCGAAAGATTCGAACGCTTTTTTTTGTGGATATTTTAAAGATTTATGGAATATCGAACGCGACGTTCGAATGGTGGGAACACAGAAGCAGACGAGGCGAGGTTTTTAGGCTTTGCAGCGTAGCAGTTTGATGCCGGCACTTCCGTCTTCACTGGAATTAGTTTCAAGAATCGATTGCACGCACTCACGAAATAGGTGATTATGAATTTCACTTTATGATATGTTGATGTAGGCTATGGGGGTGAGTTTGACGGTTGATGGAGGGTAGAAACTTTTTAGGTACTCACTTCGGATACGGAGACGAAGTGTTCGCTTTGCTCACCACTGAAGCAGTGTCATTTGAAGGGCAAAAAGCGGGCGCATATTATAAGCGGGGGGTGGGTAGGGGGGAATTATTTTGTGCGCGCGCATATTTTTTAGCGACGGGCGCGCCTCGCGCCACTTGCGAGCGCCAAGTTTCGAAAGTGTTCACATACGCCACGCGGTTGCTTCATCTGCTAAGTAGGAAGTTTTCATTGCATTATATATTTGACAATCCGACGAACGTTATTGTTTTGGATATTCGAAATTTTTTTATGCTGTTTTTATCAAATTTGTAATTAATCTTTTTCTGTGAGGTGTTGGATTACTTGCTGATTTTGTATAAAAGAAAATGAGAAAATAGTTCACTCAGTCAGGCTTTTTTATTGACAAGGACATTTATTCCAGATGATTGATATTTGAAACAATTTTGAACCAACGATTTACATTCATGTTGCGACAATTTTCTATTAAAATGATGCCTTCTCATAAATACTATGCATATAGAAGATTATCAATTTTTTCAGGCTGTGTTGGTTGAATTTCGTGCCCGAAAAAAATATTCGATCAAAAATTGTTTTATCACTGTTACTCGGCGACAGATACTCTTTTCGCCGAAGTCGATTCAGAATCTCTTTTCACCGAGGTCAATTCAGATTCTCCCTTGATCGTAGTATCTTCGATTTTGTCCATGCGAAAACTTTTCTCCGAACAGCTGGGATCAAAATTTGTCATTCGAGGATATTCTGCAAGCGGAGTCATTTTCCCAGTGATCACATCGTTCATGTACATTACTAAATCTACTACACGATTTGCGTATCCATATTCGTTATCGTACCTGCAAAAAAAACCAAATGTATGAACGTATCACCTGTTATAATTACAATTTTCTGTACGACCTAGTTTGAGATTTTACAACGGTTATCAGAATTTCGCAGTTTTTTACTCCGAATTACGATTATTGAAGGATTATTGAAAATTTCGAGATTTTTCTTGTTGGCAAACAAAATAATCGAATAGTTTCAAGAACTTGCAAAATCTCACGTCAGACGCTACAACCGTAAAACCCCTTGTACTATTTCATCATCCCCTTATACTTATTTCTCAATATAGGGGATGATGAAATACTCTACGATCAGGGTCAGATCCTGAATGACGCGGTATACTCCGCCATCTGATCCAACTTGTTTAAGGACATATTATCGACCATCAGTTTCATCATGATTATGACATCATACTTTTGATGGAAAATTTGAATAATTACCAAGCGACGACTTTGACGAAAGTACTTGTATGAGGTATTGCTGCTCTTGCATCGAAAATGCATGAAAAAGGTGTGTGATTAAAATCTGAAGAGACACAATCGTCTTGAGTGTAACCGAGAACTCCTTTTAGTTCTGTTTCAGAAGCTGCTTTCATCACTCGTTTGACCTGTTCTAGAGTCGTTGGCTGACTTATCCTGCACGTTTACAATATAGATATTCGAGATTTATGCATGTTGTAAAGCGAAAAAATATACTATGGATTGGCTGAAAACAAATATCTTTTGTATACACTACAAGAACGAAGAAAATAGACCCGGATGAAACAGATGAGATCAATTTTACAATCAACTTGGCGAGTAAGTAGTAATAGACCGGATTGGCCAGACACGCGCTTGCTCAAGAATAGAGAAAGTTATTCGATCAGGAATTTTAGCTCATTACAAAGTGATGAGTAAGTGAGTAAGAGTAACATTAGAGAGAATTATCATTAGAAAATGAAATGAATTTACAACTTCTAAAATTGCAAGTTTCAGAATTTGGATGCTTTACCTGAACGTTATATCACACAACGAAACATTACTGACGGGAACGTGAAATGCAATTGCCGAAATCTTGCCTTTCAGCTCTGGTATGATTTTGCCCATACACTTGGATGCTCCGGTTGACGATGGTATGATGTTCTGAACTGCACCTCTGCCATACCTCCACAACTTCATAAGAAAGTAATTTCGCTGTTTGAGTTTCGAGTTCCATTATGGGAACATCTTTGATATAATAAATGAACAAAATTATAGCTAACTATTTGAAGTTTTAAAGGCAACGTGTTCACCGATCATAGAATGATCATCAATAATCAAAAGGAAAAAAAAATATTTTGACCATATTTTGATGATAGGCTGATTCAAGGATTTGCTGAAACGTTGAACGCTCGATTCCCAAAACATTTTCACAGTGACAAACGAAGATTCTAAGCGTCAATGTATATTGCTACTCCAAGAGAAGAACATTTTGCGAATTTTGCAGTGCCTCTTACAATTTTTGAGAAATCGATAGTTCTCCCGTCGCCGAATTTCAATCCCTCAATTTTAGGCTCCCTATTAAAAAAAGTGAACAGCAGAATGTTTTGATTGAAGCTCACCTTGCCAGTTGGGCTGTCGACAACTTTCTGATTAGGAATAAGCGCATGAATGGATGTTATCATAGCCTCTTTTACGCCGAAATTATCATGCATAAGTCTGACTATAGGAGCTGCACAATTTGTCGTGCACGATGCGGCTGATATACAATTTCCATGACGTTCAGGATCGTAAAGTCGGTGGTTAGCTCCGAATACAAAATTTGGAGCGTCCGATGGGGCTGTTATTACAACGTGGCTTGCACCCCCTTCAATGTGCATCTGGTAAATTAATTTGACAAATTATGAATTGAAAATGAAGTGTCTAGAATGAAGAAACTTGAAAACATTAGAATGAATTAAATCAGAAAAACCAATTTCTAGAAAAAATTCATGGAATTCGACTTTTTTGGTACGCTAAGTTCTTTTTTGAAAAACTAAATGTATTTTGTTCGGTCAATACGCAAATATATTATGAATGAAAATTTTCTCGTGAAAATTTTAGGTCAGTGAATTCTCGTCGGCTTTTGATAAATATTGTTTCAGCTTACTTTTGCTTTTTCTGATTCGGTAAAGACTCCGGTAGCCTCTATCACGAATTGTACACCAGCTTCTCGCCATGGTACACTCGCTGGATCTTTTTCATGTGACGTCGTAATTCTCTTTTCTCATTTAATCAAAAGTTCATTATATTAGAAAAAAGTGCGAATAATAATACATCCCTTAAATGAATGAGAAATTGACTCAAACAATAAATTAATTACCATTGATCACCAAAGAGCCCTCCTCGCAAGTTACGCAATCCTTGAAACATCCGTGAGTCGAATCATATTTGAATAAATAAATCATATAATCTGGTTGTATGTAGGGATCATTGATGTGCTTGATCTGTAATTTGGTATATTTTTCAGCCCGTTAAGGTGTATTTTTTCATTGCTTTTAGGAAAATAATGATTATTACTAACCTCTATATCATTCTCCAAGCACACCCTCAAGCACATTCTTCCTATCCTTCCAAATCCATTAATTCCGACAGTTGCCATTTTCAAAAGTTAGAATTTGCCTTATCTACTGATTAATTTTAGAGAGCGAATCACATTTTTATCAAGAAAAATTCAGATGGAGTGATTTGTACCCTTGATTTGTTATTGTAAACTAGATCAACACTTGTGAATTAGAAATCGTCTGCAATGAATCAATGACAGATGAAATGACAGATAGACAGACTATAGAGGGAAAAAATAACAATCAATATCATGATTTATGATGTGTGTATATTTTTAAAATGATGATTCTCTTAAAGTTTAGCAAAAATATGATTAATGATACTAGGTTACAATGAGATCAACTATTTTCCTATAGTAGCTCCTCGTGTAAGTATATAGAAGAAAGGAGCTATTCCTTTCATCCGCGAACAATCCTTTTGCTGGAACTTGTATCCGATTGTTCATACGATTCAAAATTCGAACTATATGACCTTTACTTACCAAGGAACCCTAGGATAATTCTTCAAATCGCTAAAAATCATTTCAGTAATTCTTTTGGAATATTTAGAGAGAAAAATCACCAACAAAATGTTTACTTGCATCATAATTTTTACAACTTGGTTCAAGGGTGCACCTTAATTATTCCATCCAAAACATCTACATTAGTTCGATAAGCTTAGGTCCTTGTAGAAGAAGTATATCGGGCTCTCTAGCAACATCTCACCTGCTTTTTTATTTATGTGAAGTCTCGTTTTTCTGCCCCACTCTACGCGGTTTTTTCAGAGACTGAACCATATTTTTTTCCTTTACATATTTATCATACATGAGTCAGGAATGAATCAAATTCATCATTTCATCACAGCAATGAATACTGTCATGGTTACAAATATTTTCCCATCCAAATTTAATGGCTGTTCAACCTATTCGAGATATGATACTTATAAAATAATGGTGCCAAACATCTTCACAGCCGAATTAAAGTGCACGATGCCAAATTTTTTTAATCCTCCATCTGTTCTCGTGATACCTTTCAAAAACTGATGTCCAACTTTCTTCCTCGTCCTTTTCCACCAACTTTTCCATAGTACCATCTATCCACTTTCTCAAATTAGAAATTGCAATGAAAACTACATATCCCAACCTCCTAAGATGGCAATCCTTGCCCTTGGGAATAATTCCTGCCTGTCGTCCATTAATCATTAAAGGACCTCCTGAATTTCTTGCACATACACTTCTATCAAATGTATCTACACACAAATATCTATCAAGATTTTTTTCTTCAAATTTTTCAATACAATTCTTCTTTTTGACAATACGAATTTCGGCACTTTCGATACGATCGGGGTAGATTAAGAGTTCTCTCGACCATCCTTTAGTATCTTTCCTTTCGTCCTCAGAAGATCCGAAATCATCAAAATCTTTGCTCCATTCAGCCATGTATGCCAATTTTCCATCTGAAATTGTCTCGTTAGCGTTGAAGAGTTCTACAGTTTTAGCAATTTTTTTACCCAGTTGCATTGGATTTGATAGTACTAATAGTGCTACATCAAATTGATAGACTACTTCATTGTTTGGATATCGATTTGATGAATTGAATTTTTCGTGGATGTGTTTGCTTTTGATGGAGTATTTTTGAGGTATTTTCGAATGCGGGAATACAGTGTCATAATTAACGAACGCACTACCAATTGTTATGGAGTCGATTGGAAATTTTGTTGCACAATAAGCTGACGTCAAAATTATCTTTTCAGAGAGTATGGTTCCCGCACAAACATGGCTTCCATTCGATTCTATTGATACTGTATACAAATGAGTGTCCATGGAATTGAAGGCTTTCACATCGATGATCTTTGAATTTGAATTTCTCAGTGCTGGGTAGGATTTTCCTATGAATGACAAAAGTTATAACCATCAGATGAAATTATTTGACAGTTATATGTGGTCTTAATTAAGGGTAGCGACCAGTATCACATATACGGAGCTTAAAAATGATTAAATAATTAAGCAAAAGTAGGTTTTCGCGAAAAAGTACTCTCCAAAGGGTGAGAGTCAATTTTTTTCGATACTTTACAATATGAAAAAGTCGCGGCTGGCGATGAACTTCGAAAAAAAGAAAAATTGGTGCGGAAGAGCCTGGAATGAGGCAATTCCAATTCTTTCGAGGGGAACAGAGTAAGTAAAATTTTAAGCAAAATTAAGCCACAAAATGTGTGTGATTGCCGATCACTCTGAACTGAACTGATGGTCTGTGGTTGCTGCATGTATGGCATTCGATGCTTGATATTATTATAGTTTGATAAATTTCCCCCCCGGATCTCGGCCCGACTCCCTAAAGGTCGAAAAAAAAGGACAAGCTCACAAGGGCCATCAGAACTGAGATTTCGACCTTTTTTTGACTACAGTTTTATAAAAAAGAAAAAAAACTGACGAGTATGCCAAAAAGCACCGAAAAATACATCGATAATGATTTTTATTATTTATTCCCCACGCGTTTTAAGAGTTTACCACCAAAGTGGCACACATTTTTCAACATTTTTACGGAGCTGTTTATATTATTGATAATGTTGAAATGTTTCAGCTATGATTGCGAGAAAAAGATCTATTAAAAAAAATGTAATGAATTTATGAAGGTGGTTTTAGTGATATCAATAAAATTGGACTCAATTGAGTAATGGATATCAGTATTCATGATGCCTCAAGCATTTGATGAACGGCATGGATTCAACATCATTGAAAATTTTATTGAGGAAAAATGTATTCGGTGTTTCATGATTAACTACCGAAACATTTCAAAAGTTCAATCAAATTCTGTTGTCATATTTGATAAGATGCCGATCCGAGATGAATTCTTGTGATACAATACATCGAGGACAAATTATCTTTCTACATTTCCTCTGGATATCTGATTCGACCAAATTGCAATCAACAAATAATTAGTTCGGTTGAGAGCTTGAGTGGCTAGAGGCTATAAGGTAAACGAGAAGGTAAACTCTGCGAATGGAGTCAATTAATCAAGTGTCACAAAATAGCCAGACTGAGAAATCACAGTTTTATATATTTAGTCTAGGCTTCCAAATACTCTGTCACTTCCAGGAATATCATTCCATCATGCATTTGTGGAGCTTGTGCCGTTTTGAATCCTTATTTGCTGCTAACCGCGAGCTATCCGATTTTTAGATTTTGAACCTTTCTTTGCTTCCATCAAGTCAGACATGATCAGATACTAGAATTTCTATTATAATGAGTTCAGTTACTCTTCACTTACCAATGCATGGTCCACCAATGACTAGCACAAATATCAATCTGAACATTATCCCTCCTATATTTGATCGATTTTGGCAATTAATTTAATGTAAAGAAAGTTGGTGAATTCGATCGGCATCTGGTTGTGCACTTGTCACTGATGAACGATTTTTCTGAAGATTTATACCATCATCCAAGAAAAAAAATCTGCTCATCAATTATCTCCAAAATCATCTTTGGATCTTGTACAAACAGATCCGAACTCGCAATATGACCGCGATGTAATGTGATCCGCGCTGAAATATCACAAAATTATGAACTGGGATACAGTGAGCTCTGAATGTTATTCTGATGTCAGGCACGTGATGGAATATTCGCAATCAATCATAATACTCTTCATTCGAAGGATATACAAATACTTCAGGTATATTCCTTCAATATAATTATGCTGGTCATTGAAGAAAATGCTGTACTATTATTATCAATAATTATTTTTGATTACCCCTCATAACAATTTTCCAATAATTTTCCCTGGATGAAACAGTGCGGCATCAAGTAACTTTTGATCTTTTGAGTGTGGAAGTGATTTTTCAGTCACAGATGATGAAAAACTCGGTCCACTGATTTTGATACCATCGTGATGATTTCAACCAGACCGGAGATCCGAACATTCTGCATTGAAGTTCTTACGCTTCTTATACAAATTGTTCAACTCTGGTAGAATCGGTTGATAATTCAAATAGAAATTAGCCAATATTTTATGTCCTTGAATTTCCAAAGTTGAGAAGAAATTTCTTATACATTTTTTCGTTAAGAGTTTAATTAAGTACCACGCGCAATGAGAATAAGAAGATCTATTAGTATGCATATATTTATGCAGTTTCGCATTAAAATGCTTTGGATTTTTGTGCTAAGAAGATGACAGAATTGGAGGGGGAAAACACATTCTCCTAAATAGTCATTTGGTATCCAATGTATTACATAATATTTACATAAAAATGAGATTTTTTCATATATGTTAGATAAATCAATCTGTTCTATTACAATTCATATAGAACATATACTTATATATATGTACAAATACTGTATAAACAATTGATCATAAATGTATATGCAATATATGTCCAGTCCATTATATTTTTACCACAAAAAGTGGTGACTATTTCAAATTTTTGGGAGAAACAATCTTTTCTCACAGGCACTTTTAATGACTCCTTTAGTATATTTAGTTTAAAAAATAGATACTGGCATATTAGTTTGATGATCAAAAAATATCTTAATTTGATTATCGTCGAGCAATCTACCTCGACAGCTAGTGAACACAATTGTTATGGCTAACAACAAAAATGATTTGATCAACGCTTCATTTTGTCTAAAATCGGGACGACCATTTGGAATGAAGGTCGTTTACCTGGATCTTCATTCATACAGATTCGAATAAGCTTTGCAAGATGTGGCGATATTCCTGGAGGGATACTGACTCGAAGATCCTCTAAAGCGATCTGTAAACAGAAAATGGATAAGTTTTTTCAATATTTTTGGATTTAGTGATTCACGTCGAAAACATAGTTCCTAACACCGGCATTATGAGATAGATACAGGCCATAGCTCAAGCATAATCGTGATTTGATTTGGGAACTTTGACAACATATAGTTATTTACCTTCATTCCACATTCCATAGGAGACAAGTCAGCAAATGGAACTTCCCTGGTGGCCAATTCCCAGAGCAGTACAGCAAAACTCCACATGTCACTAGCCTCTAAATTGATTTCTGATGGCTTCTTACTTAAAGCTTCCGGAGACATCCATGCAGGCTCGTATATCCGACCAACTTCTTGGAAAGAAAACTTTGAATCGGCCATATTGACTCGTGCAGTCAAATCCTCGTCAATCTGTAAATATTATCAAATAAAACACCAAGGAGATTGAATATCTTGAAGATTATTCCTTGTACTTACCATAACATGTTTACTGTTTAGATGGAAACGACATCGATTTTGCCTTTCCAAACCATGCAAAAATGCCATAGCTCTAGCAACATCAAGAGCTAACCGCAGAGCACGAGCTGTGTCAACAACGACTCCGGTCCCACCGTGCAATAATCGATGAAGACTTCCTCTTGGCATATACTGTGACACAACGGCGAGTCTAGGTGGCTGATTTACGCAACCCAAGACTGGAAGAACATTGGGATGAGAGAAAATTCGGAGTTTCGGAAATTCCTCGTTGAAATCCCGTGAGATTCTTGCTGTGCATTCTCTCACACACAATATTTTGGCAACAATGTCGTTGTTTTGCCACCGACCTCGCCACGTTTCTCCACTGGGTGAGATAGCCAATTGTGTGTGCAGTGACAAATCTGCCATATTAATACCCTTGTGCCTTGAGAGAGTAGCATCTCCTGCAAATGCACAATTACAATTGTAGTCAATTACCACTGCAACTTTTTACGATGAAATTGGAGAGAGAGAAACTTACGGCTCCTGGTTTTGAGACCAAGCCAGCTTTGGTCTTTAAACTGTATCTTTTTCAAATCTTGTCCAAATTCAACAGCAAGATCTACAAATTCAATACCTCAATCAAAAAAGTTCTACTGATTTTCCAAAAGAAACTAAATTGTTATCAGCTCACCATGCAAACGCTTCGCCAGAGGTCCTCGTGCTTTATCCAATGGTGTGTCACTATCTTTATTGGCAATAGACACCAAGGCACCAGCAGCAACTAACTCCTCTGCAACAGACTGATCTCCCCAAAAGCAGGCATAGTGGAGAGCTGTGTTGCCGTGTTCATTTGTGACATTCACATCAGCCCGATTCCTCAGCAACTGTAAATGTGAATATTCAGTTATCTACAGAAGATGATTTCATATAGTGATTTAACTCCAAAAAACAATACTAACCAGCAATACAATATCTCTGTGACCATGTGCAGAAGCCAGATGCAGCGGAGTGTCATCTCCTCTGTTGGTAGCATTAATACGAGCTCCTCTACTAACAAGCAGCTCTGCAAGTTTTGTGTGGCCTTCCTTGCAACACCAGTGTAATGGACTGAACCCATGGTCATCTCTAAAAATCACAGAGGTCAACTATAATATCTGCTACCAATTGAAAGTGAGATTTTTCAAAACGAACAATTAACTCACCCCTGGTTCATGTCATTCTCAGTATCGTCAAGCCATACCCTGACTTGCATGGCATTACCTTCTCGACACCATTGAAATATATCCTCCATGATTTGCACTTGTATCTAGCTTTTGTAGACTAGGAAAACGCCCTGATTTTCTATTAATAAACTTGCTATGGAAGCACAGATTATAACCCAGACGCGATATTCCAATGGGGCCGCGTCATGCACCAAAATAAACACGTAAATCGCACTGGTGCAGCATCGGTTTAGCTGACGACGATAATGTTTCTCATCGAAGAAGATTGACTGGAAAAAAACACTTGGTATGCTCCGGTATCTCGATCATGGATATCGAGGAACTGGACTCGCTGAAGGTGTGCTGCTGGAGAGGGAACCGCACCCGCGGCTGTCTATTTATGGCAGTGTCTTGCTTCCTGATGACGATGACCCGATCCGATCTCTTTTTCATCGGGAGAGAAGCGATCTCACGCAATCTCACGGTCGAGCTCCGCGAGATCCGCCCGCGCACTGTTTTGTGATACTTATGTTGACGTTGGGTATGCATGCTGTCTGCTCGATACCGGTAAGGGTGGAATCTGTAGCTTTGGTTACCTACATACCGGCTTCTATGAGCTTTTATCACGGTTTTTATTCATTTTTTTATTTTAGAATAATTATCCAATGATCTGATGAGAATTTTCAGATTATGTATGAGAGTTCAAGTAATTCATCCATCAACAGAATGAGTGAACCATTCTCAAGGCAATGAAAAAAAATGTGATTAGATGATTAATTTGAATACTAATGAAATTAAATTATTATTGTTAATTATTATTGCACTAGCATTTCAAATTGTGAATGGAATTTTTACAGGCTAACCTTTGGGAAGTGATGATCATGCAAAAATATTGCACAAAAATTTCCAGTATGCTCATTTGGAAGCTTGTTTTGCATTATCCGCAGCATTTATTGAGATCACAAGTAACTACTAACTTGAGCTAGTAATCTTACTCGTAAATAGAAAATTCTTTTCTATTAAAATATATATCACTCATTACTTATTGACCTAATGATATAATAGTCGTTTGGACCTATATTCTTCATTCCGTCGCCCTCTAGAGCAAACTTACTAAACACTGAGGTATCAAATCTTACCATAATAGAATGTATGTACACACTTACATGATTACATAAAGAATTCAAAAGAATCTTCAAAGATACTTGGAAGTTTGACTATAATTTACATGGCAGAATAATGGATTATGAATCAACAATTGATTATATTTCAATCCACCCACCATCAAGATCATGGCTTCAAAATTCAACATCAAACTCAATATGGAGAGTCACATCCATGGCAATTAAGCCAATGCAAATGAGTATTGGCAATCGAAACCTGGACCGCCATCCAAGTTTTAATAAGAACAGGACAGTTTGGTGTAGTTTGCCACCGCTACCAAACAAAATACCACCTGGCATCCTGATAGGCAACATATGCAGTATAGGTCCAAAACGGTGTTTGATGATTGATTTATTAACCTAGAAACGATATTAAGTCATTCTAGGATTGGATGTGACATAATTCAATTACTTCAAATTGTATGAAATGATATGGATGTGATTTACCACTAAAATTATTGTTGGAGATTTACTGGCTGTATCAGAGATAGAGGTCTTGTGCCCTATCTACTATACTCATCTTATACTTATCTCATATACTCACTTTGACAAATGTTAATCTTGGTACTTATGGCAGAATCATTTTTGGAATATCATTCTTATTAATTTGAGGCAAGAAAACAGGTGGCACGAAAACATTTTCTCGATCACGTTATTCGCGATTTAGATATAAGACTGATGCAATCATTTTCCTATCTGATTTTTTATACGCTTTTATTCTACTTCACTTCAGCCATCTTGATGGTCCTTAATGTGTTCCGGTACATAGCTAGTCAAATGCTCGGCGGGCACTACTCTCGCTGTGAGAGCAAGAGAGACAACATTCCTGTCTTCCGGTACCAAGTTAGTCAATGAGTGCGCCTCGCTTTCGATATTTCGCGCGCTGCTTGTGCGGCCACATGGAGAGCGAGAACAGCGAGAACCAGCGGCAAGTTTGAACACGCCCTTACCGGCGATGAGAGCAACAAAGACGACGATCTAGTTGTGTTTCTCTCTTACACATGGACAGGATTCGCGCGCTCTCACATCTGTCAGCATTGCTATGCCTAACCTATAACAGTGTTTATCTCGCGATGAAAAATTGAACACCCATCAGGGTTGACTGAACAACTAAACCAAACCAAACTCTACCAAACGTTTGGTGAAACAGGGCGGTATGGCTCGAATCATGGCTCGAATGGTCGATGCATTTTGGCCGGCAGCTGGCGGCGCGCGCACATGCATGCTGTCTGAATAAGAGATGACCACGGTTTTCACGATTTTATATTTTTTAGTGAGATGGATATGCTGTACGCTAACCCATCTCACTAAAAAGTATAAAATAAAAAAAGGTTAGTAAAAAATTAAGTTTTTACGATACGCTTTTATTCACGAATCGAATGTTCTTCTCAACAACTAAAAAGCATAAAATAATCTGAAATTTCATCGGCTAGCCCAGTTCATTTTGAGTAAAATCGTATGATATACAGTTGCTCATGTCTCTTATCGTGAAAAATAGTTTCTGATCCTAGTCTTTATCTATCTTTTGGAGAAGTCTCTCGATCAATTATGATGAAGGTTAGAAAACATCTATTATACCATAATTATAGACGATGAAAGCGTGGTGTGCCATTGTCCCGGACTTGAAATTTACGATTACCAATGAGAAAATATCCATGGACCACGCAATTCTCCACAATTCTTGCTCGGAAGCTCAGCACACCACGCTTTCATCGTCTATAATTATGGTATAATAGATGTTTTCTAACCTTCATCATAATTGTTCGAGAGACTTCCCCAAAAGATAGATAAAGACTAGGATCAGAAACTATTTTTCACGATAAGAGACATGAGCAACTGTATATCATACGATTTTACTCAAAATGAACTGGGCTAGCCGATGAAATTTCAGATTATTTTATGCTTTTTAGTTGTTGAGAAGAACATTCGATTCGTGAATAAAAGCGTATCGTAAAAACTTAATTTTTTACTAACCTTTTTTTATTTCTGATTCTCTTCTGTTATTCTCACGTTGGGCTTGGTTTCGCGCAGTCTGCTTTGTTTACATCCGGTGTTGCGTATGATTGTGCGGAGCATGCATGCATGCATGCATGGGGGTATCTGCAACGAAGATGTATCTGTTCCACGTCCACCTCAGTTTCCGTAATCTGTTCTGTGATTGAGATGGACGTCCGGTCGGTGAGAGTGCGATTTTGAGGGGATATCTTGATAAACAGTTTTGCGGGTGAAGAAATCTCCGAATATTCAAACCCCTTCGCTCTTCCGACCGCATTGTGTTATTACACCATTCTACTTACACGAAATAACGTAATTACCGTGTCGGACAGTGTCGGAGATACATAAAAAGGAGTTAGCTCTGACCTGACCACGTGTAGTTAAAGCGAGTACAGAGATTACCACAGTTTATCGTTCCTTTATAGAATTTCCTATCAACTATGGCGTTGTCAAGTCGCCGTCCAAGGTAAGTAATCGATTTTTGCCATTTTTCAACAACATTTTGCCCTTTCCTGAACCACGAATTTGTAATTGAGGTAAAAATCTAACCTTAAGTTAGCTCAAGTTTAGAGTAGAAAGAAATTCTAAATCTACGGAAGGATGAGAGATATTTTTTTGACAAAATTTGGGCTCTCAGCCACCCAAATTTCAACTCTCATGAAACTTTTCATTCATGAGTGAATGAGATACTTTCGTGTTTGAGCAAATGTGTTAATACAGCTTATTCTCTATTTCAGTGTGAAGGTTGGGGCTGGAGCAGTCGTATGTGAAGAAGCAATTATTAAAGGGGATGTAACTATTGGTGCACATACAGTTGTACACCCTCGAGCAAGTATTATTGCAGAAGCTGGTCCGATTATAATAGGAGAAGGCAACATAATTGAAGAAATGGCAATGATAGTCAACAGGTATTAGCTCACATCATAAATTACTGAGTAGTGGTATTTTAAAATCACTTCATAATCAATACAGGATCTCTGCAGATCAAAGTGGGACACCAGTGCAAATAATTGGAAATTACAATGTTTTTGAGGTTGACTGTGTTTGTGAAGCATTAAAAGTAGGCGATAATAATATACTTGAAAGTAAAGGTAAGATAACTTATTTTCTCTCAGTACTCTGAGCTTGAGTCTTTGATTATAATGACTCACTTTTTTCAGCATATGTAGGCAAGCAAGTGGAATTAACTAGTGGTGTAGTGCTGGGAGCTAGTTGTTTCTTGACAGAGCATGAAACTGTACCTGAAAACACAATTATATATGGCAGTGAATGTCACCGCCGAGAAATGGATGAGAAGCCTATTGTGAGTGTCACTGAGATAATTTAGTTTGTGACCCTTGCTGTTTGTTGAAAACATGAACTAATTAATGAATCATTCCAGCCTCAAAAAGGACAGTTGGAGTACTTGAAGAAAATTCTTCCGAATTACCATCATTTAATCAAACCCAATATATGAGGAGTAATATGTAACTATAACATTTTTTACACGTTTTTTATCTGGTATTCTTGGAACCGCGCATTTTTAAACTAAAGCACTCAGCTGAAGTGATATATTTTTCTGGATAATATGATCAAAATGTAATTCATCTATGTGTGTTCCCAAGATCTTCCGAGACCAAAATCTAGGTTTTTTCATTGATTTGTTTCATAGTTTTCGAAGCAAATGTGGTGATAATCGTGCCTGAGTTTTAGGAGTGCGTTTAATCAATTCACTCATCGAGTTTGGATTAGCTCGATTCGCAACCCGCGTTAAAAGGAACGAGTCGTTTATTTTACTCGTTCTCGAATCGGTCACGCGTCGTGCAATGTTTCATTTTTCCGAATGAATCACAACGACTCGTGGTAATGACTCATTTGACAAAATCTAAAACTGATGCACACAAATAACTTTTAAGAGTTGAATCTAGCTGAATTTAGAATCCAACACATTTTAATCTCTAGTTAGCGAACAAAAACTAAAGTAAGTGATAACCGAACTTGACTTGGGTATACCCAAGTTGTCCCCCTATGCCGATCTCAGGAATGGGCACTCGTTGACCTTACCTCAAATTTTATTCACGTTTGTTATTTCAAAACATGAGAAAGCAATGAGTTTAAGTGGACCCCGAATAACTTCTGCGTCTGCCTGAAAATTTGTTGTGATTGTTTCATTTTTCATGTTGGCGTAGCTGAGAAATTACCGAGGATATTGCGTTCAGTAAAACCGGTGCCAAATAATTTTAGTTTGACCAATCTCAACGTATTCTGGCGCACTCAATGCCTTGTCTAAAGTCCTCAAAATCCGCTTTTCAGAATCGCAAAACTTCCCTGTGAAGATAATTTATGTGCGAAATTCGGAGACGATTTGTAAAACAAGGAGGTCAACATTGAAGTGTACCCAACATGCCCCCACATGGTTATCTCGAAAATGCTTGCACTACAACCTTTTTCTAACACTCAGAACGTGTTTATCGCGCCAGAATAGGTCAGCATTAGTGCCATGGACCGACTAATACCCAAAATGTGTTTGGACGGAGATGAAAATAAATTTTTACACTTTATCGCTGATTAACATAGTTTTTTTGGGGAAACTAAGACAGCTTGGTTCCAATTGATCAAAGTTGGACGTACTTTAGCTCATTTTAACAACAATGGAAAATTCATGGGTAGGTTGTTCTTGCATCGAAAAACGTATCAAAGTTTCATTAAAAGACGTAGTAAAAGGTTTCAATAATATAGTGATGTCGATTTTAGGTCACGCGTCGGCTAATTTCACTCGATCGTCGAGTTATGGAGGAACCAAAAATCACTCGAGGACGAGTTACTTATCTCAATTTTCACCCGAAAGCGATTAGTTAACCCAATTACTCGAGCTTCGAATGATCATTATAGTTCGACGTTTCTTCCATTTTTTGAAAAATGTGTAGAACGATTCCCGCACAGAGTATGGAAACATAATTTTAAAAATCCCAATGTATGAACAGAATATTCGGAAGGAAAAGTGAGGTGAGTGTACCCAACATGCCCCTATCAAGCCAATTTTCAACAATTTTGGTTCACCTTAATAATTTTCAACATTCTTTAGCTTATTTTTCAACCTGTTTCAAGACCTCCAAAATGAGTTGGAGTACATTCAAAATTGACCAATTGGTGCCGAGCTCTCAATTTTTTCAAAAAGTGATTTTTTTAGAGTTGACACGAGGATATTCTTCGGGATATTTTACATGGATACTTACTACTTTTTGCGCTAATCCTCCGGATGACTTTCCAATTGGACTTATATCCACGAAAGATGAAAAATATATCCTTCGTGGAAGACGGGAGAAAATTACCAAATGTTTTTGTATCGTAAGCAAGCTCACAGGATCGCATTTCTGCGGGTTTCCTGATTCGATTCGGTTGATTTTTTCTGAATCGTCCAGAACGGAAATATAACACTGAGGAGGAACAAAATTTTCTTTGAAATGGTGGGATTGGAATGGCTCATCAACCGAAGCATATTCATGTGTATTCTGAGACGTAAGAATCGAATCCAGCTATTGACTATGGGACATGTGAGTTTCAGCGCCTCCGAGCGGCGGAAAACGGCATTCCACGGGAGGTAACATTCGAAGCTTTCGAACGTGTTTGGTGCGGGCTTTGGTCTTCTCATGCACGTAGCTCAAAAACCGTAGCTCGGATGTGGCAACAGTATGCAAGGCGATTGTAGGGTTTTCGAAAACGAAGAGTTTGAGCGCTTGTGGGTCTGAATCCGAGCAGAATTGAGTGAACTAGAGCAAGTTGAAAATTTTGCCTAATGCTTTTAGCATGGGCTATGCGGTCACCGCTCAAGCTACTGATTCTGCCCCGACTCGCTCCGATATTTTTCTCGCTTCGGGCTCTGTGAATCCCTCAATAATGGTCTAATTGACATGTGTGATAGCTCAAAATTTTCGCAATTAAAAGTCTAACAACTTTCTCGCTTACTCTTATAAGGTTTGAGCAACGGTTTTCCCAAAAATCAAGGTCAGAAATAGAGCATGCAAATTAGACGCGTGGTAGGGGTTTTCCTTCATTTTTGAGAGAACCTATCGCTCAAACCTCAACAGTAAGCGAGAAAGTTGTTAGACTTTTAATTGCGAAAATTTTGAGCTATCACACATGTCAATCAGACCATTATTAAAGGATTCACGAAGCCCGAAGCGAGAAAAATATCGGAGCGAGTCGGGGCAGAATCAGTAGCTTGAGCGGTGACCGCATAGCCCATGCAAAAAGCATTAGGCAAAATTTTCAACTCGCTCTAGTTTACTCAATTCTGCTCGGATTCAGACCCACAAGCGCTCAAACTCTTCGTTTTCGAAAACCCTACAATCGCCTCGCATACTGTTGCCACATCCGAGCTACGGTTTTTGAGCTACGTTCATGAGAAGACCAAAGCCCGCACTAAACACGTTCAAAAGCTTCGAATGTTACCACCCGTGGAATGCCGTTTTCCGCCGCTCGGAGGCGCTGAAACTCACATGTCCCATAGCCAATAGTTTTCACCTTCACGTCAGGATTGTTTTCATATCACAGGAAGTGATTTTCTTGAAGACAGCTTTGTTGAGATTTTTTGGGAATTTTTTCAAATTGATGGTTTTAATAGTACTTCTTTGTAATGTGACGGAAACGTAGGAGAACAATGAAGACCTATACGTTATTTGAACCGCTGAACACAATGGCGGTACTCTCCGAGGCATAGCGAGTGTTCCAAAAAAATGATAAGCTGATATTTCGAGTCGCTATCAGCAAAATCTGCTCGATTTCGCGATGAACCCCGAAATGCTCAATGGATCAACTGTTGACATACTTTTTGAGCTCTCGAAAAATATTTGCATTGCACTCGGATGGACGGGTGTTTCACAAGGAAATTTTCTTCGAGAGAGCGATTTTGACACTTTTTGAAACAAGATGATACGTAGGGAAAAGTCTATCTATTTGCACAGTTCAACAGAATTTTTGGGTCATAGTAGAATGCTTATGAAACTATGAGTTATGTAGAAGAACAAGAGTGGAAGATAGCCGGCCTTCCAGCAAATTCACCTGTCATGCATGTACTATTTTGATCGCAACACAAGTACCGGAAGGTAGTTGTGTCTAATATGCCCCCATTTCCTCATTTGTCCCTATACAAGTACTCGAAAGTACGCACCTGTGAATCATGACATGCATTTTCTTCGTCACATCGAAATATAAGAAAATGAACGTTTTGTACTCACCCAAATTGACCATCGCATTTCTTCGAACAGAAAAAGTGGTTTTCGGTACTTTCGGATTCTTTTTTGTCAGTCACTTAAAAGTATGCCGAACAAAGTTAATGTGATCAAATCCAACATACTTGGGCTCGTTTTCTTTGTTCTTGTCTCAACTTCAAGGATTTTTCGCAGAAATGCAGATTTCTATTTCTAACTAATACTACGTGCATACTACTAAAGAAGTGCAGTATTCCTAAATTGCTCCCATGGTCTTTTTTCAAAGTCGTTCTCTAATCTATTAGAATACATCTATCTGATCAACTTTTCAAAGGAGGTAAACAAAACTACAAAATGAGCTAAAGTACGTCTCATTTGGAGGTCTTGAAGCCGAGATGTCCCGCTTTCACGAAATACCCGTATACTCTCATGGAGATAGGCCTCTTTTCCACGTGGAGGCAAACTAGAAACACACTGTAAAAAACTTAATAAAATTCTTCTTTTGCGAAAATCAAGATAGCTCGGCTCCAATTCGTTAGAATCAAGCATGCTTCACTTGAAACAAATTTTTTAACGGACTAAAGTACATTTCAAACAATCGAGATGAGCGAGAATGGCGAGCAAAACATAAGTAACGGGGGCAAATTAGGCACACCTTCCTTATATCCTGTACATGTATGAAATCTTATACGTAAGAAAATGGGTGAGTGGTAGGTTCAATCTGACGGTCGCTTACCAGAGGTGGGTGGGTGGGTGGGTGGTCATACATAGCCAAAAATTTGCTCACGTAACTAATGTTCAGTCCCTTTGTCGCCTCTCTTCTCCCACTATCATCCAATCTAGAGGCTTTTCAAGCGAAAATTGCTCGAATCTCGTGTTTAATACTAAAATATCTTTGTATGGTTATTCCCACAAAATCTATCGATTGGTGGATACAGAAATTTCATTTTATTTCTGCAAATCTCAATACTCTGGAACAATCGAAACTCTCACCAGAAATTTCATTTAAATTATCCTCAAACCAACTGAATCGAAATTATGTTCGAATTATACGATACATATCCCTCAGAAAACCCGGTGTAGGATGCCCCAAATTCCGAACATAGGCCTCATCAAAATAATAACTCAAAATATAATTAGAAATGTTTTTCAATATTCATCATTTACCCGTACATCCATCGAAAACTTATTCATCTCGCTTTCATTTACATGAATATATATTCTTCAAGCATTCTCCATCGATTGGTTCATACAGACTTTGAGCTGAATTTGTAAATCCCTATGGAAATGAAGTTTCTTTACAGAAAAATCAACATTCTTACCAAAACATTCATTTCAAGCATACAATCTGAATTCAACTTCAATTCGGTATCAACCAACCGATGGAGAATGCTTGAAAAATTTCATTTCAATTCAATAATTCGGACAAGCATTCACAATTTCGTAGATATGATATATTCTTACTAAAGTGTGAGCAACATATAAATCGTATTAAAAAAACCCTCAAGGTAAGCTTGAGCTTTAACGATGCATGATTGTCTGGAACGATGAAGTGTGGCGAGTTAGACGAGCCGTTAAAAGCAACAATAGACGCTTTATTTCAAATAAAACTTCTTTTAAAATGTGCCTACCGCTCCAGAATATATCTTATTCTTCTTGGGCTTAATTAAGTGAGTCAAAAATTGTGCTTCGAGGAAAGATATCGAGATGAAATTACAAATTCGTCAACGATACCGTAGAAATGAACTTGATTCTTTACCACGACATGGAATTATGAAATTTCACGGTTCTAATGTAATCTTAATAATGAGTATGATACTTCATATGTATAAAAAAATAGTCTCTTTAAATCTGTAAAGTGCAAGTCTTGACTTGATTCAACTTCTATAAGTAGTTACTGGGCAATAATGGTGATATACATGGATTGAAACGTATGTGCAGCTTTTACTCAGTTTTGACCTCCAAGCGATTGAAGTACTCTTGTAGGTACTTGGCGTGACATCTCTTTTGTGGATTCCGCCGAAATCCGCGATCCAAGTGACGATGTGTTTGTTCTGGCATAGGGCTGTAGTTGGGCTTAGGATCGTCTCTAAGGTATGCCACCATGTCAAACGTTGACACGCGTCGAGACGGTAACCAAGCTCGCCGACGGGTAAAGATCTCGACGGTGACGCAGCTTGCGGCCCAAACGCCAGCAGCTTGAGTGGGCGGATGCCCGTCTATCAATGTTTCAGGGCTCATATACCGAGGCGTACCTCGGTCGGTGTATCTCGCATCAGGAGGGGCGATGGCCTCCGGTAGACCCTCCACTGCAGCTAATCCAAAATCGCAAATCTTCACTTCCCCTGTAGAGTCATCAATCAGGATATTTTCCGGTTTGATATCACCGTGAACAATTGTTCGCTCGTGTAAGAATGTCAAGCCATCCCACATCTGTTGAGTTACGTCTAAACTCCACGATAAAGTGAAAGGCTCGCCATAGTCATCAAGGGTCCTCTTAAATAGCATATCGGCCAGTGAAGAGCCTCCCATAAGATTCATCAAGATGTAGAAGAAGTTGGTATCGAAGCATATAGCTAATATTGTAACAACATTCTCGTGGTGGCGGACCCTGTCCATTGCAGCTATCTCACGTATGATATTCTGTTCGTCTTCGAAATTCGCGTAGGAAATTTTCTTTTCGATACACTGTGCGTAAAAGTGCACTTTGCGCACAGTTTGTCGACTTTTACTCACAGTTTATCGAAAAGTATAGTTAGATACACGGACGTAAAACCTATTATTCGCATCCTCGTGATGATTCCGACCCTCGCCTACGGCTCGGGCCGGAAACCCATCACTCGTACGCGAATAAAATTTTTCACGCCCTTGTATCGAAATGTACTATTATGGCTGCTGGTTCACGGTTCAGGGTACCTGAGAGAACTTTTCCGAACCTTCCTCTCCCCAATACCACTTCCTCCGGTCGTTGATTCCCCGTTCGGTCGACCTTGTTCACCACGGCGTCAATCGAATCCAGAAGAGATACCGATATATGCAAAGATGGAGTGCCGGCGGCTGTCTGTAGAATGGTACTGATTCTGGAGGATTGACTGAGGAGAATAATTTTTGAGTTGCTCGTGTTAATATGCAACTTCAAATCTGCACGGCGACCATTGAAGCTTTCGATGCTCTGAGAAGAAGGACCGTTTTCGTTGTAATTTGGAGGGGGGTCCGGATATTCACCATGAATTGAAACTTCACGTTGAATATCATCAGTCTCATCTTCTCGTTTTATGACCTGACAATTTCTGCTATAGAGTCATAATTCAGACTAGAACTATTTTTGAGTGAAACTTTTGCATTTGATTTTTTATTTGTTACTGTAATGGTATTGTCCACTGGTTTTATATTTATCATGTTGTTGACTCTCATCGTTGAATTTCTTGGTTGATTGTTGTCACATCGTAAATTATCACATCGTTGATCTGTTTCAGTATTCTCTTTTTGTTTTTCAATCATATCTTTATATTTGCCATGCAGTCCTTTCACATCGTTAATCAATTTGTTGAGTTGTTGAGTTTTCTTTTCATATTCTATTTTTTGTTCTTGTTCACCTGAGATAATAAAATCAGAGGGATTAGCCCTAGTCACATCTTTCTTAGTCAATTTGTTATTTTCTGAACTTTCTCTGTCCTTTTTAGAAACAGATATTAACTTTGGTAATTTTGGCATCTGATCAGTTTGTTTCCTAGTCAGTAGTTTTCTCAGATCAAAATTCGTATTCTCAATTTCAATAATTTTTGATTTTACTTGACCGTATAGAGGCTTTTCATCTGTAGGAGAAGTATCGTTTTGCACATCGTTCACGTCGTTTTTCTCATCATTATTTTCTTCATTTTGTTGTGTCAAGTCGTTTCCAGTATCTTCGATATCTTCATCAATTTCCATCTGTAATATATCTTCATCCACTTCATTTTCATCATCATCTTCTTGTTCTAAGACTTCTTGAGTTTCATCGGATTCGATTTGACTAGTAGCTGAACTTTCTTGTTCACAGTGAACTTGCGCCTCAATAACTTCTTGGTTTTCTTCATGATCATCTGATGATGTATCAGAAGAGTCATCAGATTCCTGGTTTTCACCTTCGAGCAATATATAACTTACATCTCCATCTTCCTTCATTCGTTTCAATTTCTCTACAACGGTTAACCAGTCTTTGGAGTGTGGGTATAGTAATTTGCCTGCAGGAAAAACAAATTTTATGCTCAAGGTTATGCTTCTAATTCAATTTACCGAACACAAGTATAATTGAATTGAAACGAGTAAGAATTCATTTATCCGAACACAAGATAAATAAACAATTACCCTAGTCTTAGAAGAACTCATAACGCACAGCGTTATTCGCTCAACTAGAGACCCAGGATTGATGTTATATTTACTGTACAGTTTTTGTTTTTCATTGAGAATCGTTAAACTTCAATTCATCAAGTCGTCAAATCATCAATTCATCAGTTCGTCAATTCGTCAATTCATCAATTCGTCAAGTCATCAATTCGTCACTTCATCAATTCATCAGTTCGTTCTCATCATTTTTCTAATCGTTTTCAATTCAATTACTCATTAAAATATGAGGGCACTCACTTGCTGGGAATGTCAGATCATCAGGAGTCTTAAACACAATATCACTTTCTCCTACCAGATGTACTTCAATCAATTCGCCCTGATATTTTTCATCAAAATTGTACGTCCTCATGAAATAGATTCCAAATCGTGTCATCACTTCTTCCTCATCAGCTGAAAGAATAGTATAAACATTAGAGTTAAAATATCAAATTTCATCTTCAAATCATTTTTGTTAAAACGCTTGCAATATATAAGTAATTTCCTGAAAATAAATATTAGTTGATCATCATAGGTTAGTATCATAATCGTTGATTCATGTCTTGCATGTTGTCATTCATGGACAGTAAAAAATTTCACACTTTTCCTGTCCACCATGTGCTGCGCGATGATTATACGTATTCATGTCAGGATGATCAGAGTGATAAGGCACCCGGTACAGCTAAATATAAAAGGTTTATTAACTTTCTAAATCTACGAATATAGGATACATACTTCCTAATCCTAGCACGTCTCCCGAACAACTGCCGCCTCGCATGCTCATATCGTGAGAGGTAGCGCCTTCCGCACGCATACTTATACGCACTCCACACATACACACTATGTATACACTATGTATACCCTTACATTCATATTTGTTTGTTTTGATTCGTAAATTGAAAAGGTTAGTAAAGCTATCATGTGCTGCGCATAGGTTATGCACGTCTGAAAAAATTTGTTTTGATTCGCATTTGTTCGAGCTTGTTGACATCGTGTAAACAAATATTCTTACTAATTTTGAGGTTAATAGAAAAAATGAGTCCAATGTACATACCTTTGATTCTAATACATCGTTTGAATATATTACTTTAGCACATCTCGAATATCACGTCGTTCACTCGTTTCGTCCAATATTCGTTTATACATAAGCATCGAACACACCACATATAGCACACCACCGGCACATTAGTAAATCGTTACTTAAATTTTTAAAAAACATGGCCCGGCACACGCACAATCTAGACAGTCATATTCAACATATTGTTAAATTCATCAGACACATCATTTTTACTCTTACGTGCGATATCCACATCAGAAAATTTCCTTGGTGTGCCGCCGTCCATTTTGCTGCAGCTCGTCTTTTTGCCAACACCGCCTGTCTCTCAGCCGCTCACAAAAACGCTCGCAAACACACCCTTGTCCTTCAGCCCACTCCGACTCCAGCACCAACAGCGGTGACACGATAACTCGGCAACACGTCGAAAACCAGCAAAACACGACCTCGATTCGATGCTTGTAGATGCTTGATTGACGGGAGACTGAGCTCGCAACAGCGACGGCCCTTTCAGAGCAGCTGGGCAGCGCCTGATATGATGCAACCACGCCAACCGCAGCAGCAGTACCAGGACAAGATTCGATGTCGGTTTTTATTCACTTATAACTCGCGAGACTATTTCAATTTTTCACGCAGTGAAACGCGCTGGGCCCATAACCTGTTGGGATTTTTGATAGAGAAGTCGAGAAAACGGATAACACTTCTTCATTGATCCTTCTCGTACAACTGCTCGTAACCAAGTGAAGAATAAAATAAGTAACGGATACAGCATTCGTCGTCAAGGCTTGTTATAACTAACAGAAGCAACCAGTTGCTATGCAACATACTATACATATATATATGCGTATTTTCTAACAAAGAGCCAAGGCAACGAAGAGCCCTTCACCTTCATCTGGGTCCGCTCCCACAGGCTTTCAGCCTCCTTGTAGTCGGCAGGGTGGGGAAAAAGCAGAAAGAAGTCCGGTTTTCCTCCCATCGTATCCTCTGGGGCTATGTTAACGGGCCCCTGTCCAGCTTCTTGAGTCTCCGGTGTAGGCGGAGGCGTGGGAACCTTGACGTCCATCGGTGCTGGTCCCTCTCCCACTGGTTCAGCATGTGGTGCAGAAGCAGGATTGACAAATGCTCCCGCTGCTGGTCCTACAGCACCTTGAAGCCGAGCCTCTTGGAGTGTCTGTATTCTCCTGTCCTGAGCATCCACTCTCGTCCCGATATGAGCTACGTCAGCTCTGACTATGCCTATAAGTCTCACCAATTCTGTGAGGGTTGCATTAATGGTCTCACGAGTGACTTCTGTGCCTACACCTCTGGATCTTTTCCGTGGAGTCTCTCCACCCCCGCTTCCTCCGTCGTTTCGGAGCAACCGACGCCCGCTTGGCCTTTGCGCCCAAGCAACAGGTGCGCGACTACCCCGTGCTCCTTGTCCACTTTATAATTAATCTCGATCACTCAGGGCTCCGGGTATACGCGCGTCTCCTCCGGGGGATTTGTCCACGACGCGATCCCCGAGCACGCGAGCGTCATTTCCGAGACGCCTCGTCCACGAGCGCGCACAATTTTCATCTTTGAGATGCTTCCCCAGTTCTATGTCTAGGGGATGAGCATTTAGCTTTTGACGAAGATCTAAGTTGTCTTTCCCTAAAACCATACTTGGAAGGTCACCTACATCTAAATCTTTGTCTTCAAAAGGCTCACCCTCTGCATTAGTGTACTTCTTGGTGCGGAACATCCTAGGATATGTTGGCATATTGCTCGCCATAGGGGGTTCCCATCTGCGAGGATGTGCTGAAGCAAAGCGAGCTCGAGTTCGTCTGTGGTACTTCCGTCTGGGCATGTGACAACTATCACATACACTAGTGATTCTCTCGATTCCCTAGAGATGGATAGAGGTCTCACAACTGGATTCTGTAACTGGGTTCCCAAAGGTATCGGTAAACTATCAGTGACATGTCCAGCATAAAGAGAGGGAGAGAGAAAGAGAGAGCGATTATATAGTATTAAGTGCAATCAAAGGAATTCTGAAACCTTTGAACCCATAGGGAAAAAGAAGAAAAATAGATGAATAGTTCATTCTAACTTGAAGTGAACTTGAAGATGATAATTAATTTGATTGTCGGGAGGAGTAAGGAATGTGACGATCATAGAATCAGTGTGAACAAATCCACGAAGTTCAATCTTTTGAGTCAATTTTCTCAAATCGTTATAATTTTGTTCATTAGGCAATGGCCACTTACCGTCTTTATCATAAGTCTTTATCATACCTGGAGATAATGCCAGGCATTTTGCGTGCAAGCCTAGACTTCAACAAGATTGAAGGCGTATCGGAACAATCTTGGATCTGGACGGTCCCGGAGTTGGAGCTCGACGCGAGGACCATGGGACATCGCCTGCGATGGTTTGCAAGCTCTGTCCCGCCCCAGAAGGCCTCACCACAATCGCATTCGTAAGAGCAGTTACAAGTACGAAGATGGAGAGTAAGGTAAGAAGGAGTGAAATGTCCTGAACATCATGGACATTCTTTGCCTCGCGGATAGGGAGAATGCGTCTTTTGATGATCACGGAGAAATCGCTTGCTAGCATAAGTCTTTTGACAAATGCCAGCAGCAAGCCGCTCAACCCTCGTATGCTCAAGCGCATGAGTCCTCCCAGTCTCCGCCAGTCGGAAAATAACATGGCAACCAGCCTCTTCGCACTCCCGGAGCTTCAAACGGGACATGTTGCCAGCGACTGCGCTCACGCCCGCATGGCCACAGGTGCAAGTGCCAAATGCCCGAGCCTCATTATTCGAGAGAGGCCCCCCTATGTCGGTTGATACGGTAATTACCGAATCTAAATGATAAATCTTATAAGGAGATCGTACTCCGAAACGAATCAAGTCCCCGGGAAAGACGATGGCAATCTCGAAGGGGACTCCCACTTACGCAACTGTTCAGGGGCGAAAACGATTCTTCTGTGGTTTATTGCAACTCGCTTTCCACTCACGGATAAGGTCAGGCCGACAACGACAGAGGATGTCCATGGCCATGTTATAAACATCTTCCTCGTGTTCGGACCGGATGACGAGACATACCATTGCGCCCCCAAATAGCGACAAGGTAGCGCTGTCACGATTCCCGTCTTCAGTGCAGAGAGTCGTAAACGACCCAGCACCCGCGATGTTGTAACGAGGACGCGTGATACCGGGTCGATCACCAAGGGACTCGTTGACCGCACGGCTGACATTAAGGTGGAAACTGTCAAGGGGCGTTTTCGCGTCGAGACCAGGGTCCGCGTTGAAGGCACAAGGGGACGACAGATGCTCATCAGCAGTACGAGCCAGCTCACGATTTAATCGCGCTTGCACCTAGGAGAGTTCGGACGAGACCCTCGGCTTCGGACTAACAAACTTCGTGAACAAGGGCTTCGGATGCCTTCTCTTAAGGTCTCGGTCATAGTCGACCCGCAGGTATACGAAGTCGTCAAAAGCCTCGCTCAGCAGCCGGTCTTCGTGAGGCAGAGCCTTGACCCGCTCTAGCGTGACGCGCAGCTTCAGCCTTGCCTAAGATCGGATGGCATCCATTGAACTGGAAGGAAAGAGAAGTCGGTGAAAACTCTTCAATTACTCTACAGGAGCACTTCTCGAAAATAATGAAGCAAACCTACCTCATGACTCGGATACTCCCGCATTAAGGGCGTAGTCCCATGAACTATTTTTCGAACCTGGTTAAGGTTCGTTGCCTTCGTGTTGCAGTGGGCTGAGTCGAAAACACGTCCTGTGAGTTCCATGATTTTTGAATCCCCCCGAAAAAGATAATACGCTCGAGAAGCAAAATACGCAAGTAAGCAAAAGACGACGAACGTGTGGAAACCTGTGGAACAGATGATAAATTTTAGTAAGGTGCGCCGCAAGAGATGGCAATGTTAGAAATCCAGCTATCACAGCATTCAAAGAAAGGGCGGGTAGCCTCAACCAATAAAGAGGTCAGGACCCGCATAAACCCCGCGTCGAGCCGTATTAATCAGGAATAAGGGGAAATGATAATTTTACATGTAAACAAAGGTTCGAGAACAGACGAGCTCATCATGAGCGATGTCTGTCTCTTGTCAATACGAGTGTTGAGCTCGTCTGTTCTGGAACATTTGTCTTTATGTAAAAGATTCCTTCAGAATAAGTCCACTTCCAATGAGGTCTACTAACCCTGGTGGACGGAACGTCGAGAAAAAACGGTTCTCTTTCATGGAAACTACAGTCTTTCAACAGTTCCCAAACCCAGTCCTGAAAGATCGAAAAAGTACCCTACTCGTCGCATTTCTCGAGGACAAACAAATTACAATCATCGATAATCGAATGGATGTTTAGACTCGTCAATTTTCTTCTCGGCAAAATGAAACTATTCAAATCAGAAATCAAATTGTAAAAGCTCGGAGCATCTGACGTGGAGACTGGTTTGAGTAGACCACTTTTCTTATCCTTTGCACAGAGTCGCATTCTATGCATCGTTGCTTTGGCTTTCACTATAATTTTCATTTGGTCACTCCCCTTCACCATGGGTCGCCTAAGAGCTTCTTTTCATCAGAGTCAGCTTCGCCGCCCAGGACGTCAAGAAGTTGATCGAAAAAGAGAATAGCATGAGCTTCTTCGATTGCATTCGTCGGAATTATTCCAATTCCACGATCAGTATTGTATACTTCCTCTGAAGGATGAATGGAAGATGTCTGAGTCTCTTGAGCAGAAAATTTGGAAAGGAAAATTTTTTATCAGGATTGTGAAATACTTATACCTCCATCTTCTGCTAACTTCAGGATATCTTTTGCCGTTCTTTCCTCCAAATACGCACCATACTTTTGTTTCACTCTCATCTTGCTCATACTTTTTCCATAGATATCCTCTCGGGTGAGGTGAGACATCAACCGTTGAATGTTACGCGAGTTTGCATCAATTTCGAAAGGAGTTTGAACCACGTTCCATTCCAAGTAAACTCTTCAGATTCTCTGTTCGTATCTTTGACATTCAACTCGAGCCACTTTTCCATCGTCAAGTTTCTCATCCCTTTGGAGACGTGCGGAATATTCCAGTGGTGAATGATTTCCAATCCATGGATGTGATGAGTATTATCTGTGAAAACTACATAAAATACGTAATACCTGAAGATTATTGATCAACTTTCGAAATATGCATGAAGCGTCGCACTCACATTATTGTAAGGTATGAAGAGCTCGGATTTTATCGGTTCCTGCGATAAGCTTGCATTTTGCAGACAAATTTCGCCTCCCCTGGTTACACACATTCACAATCACAATTAGTCCAATACTTGTTGCGAACAGAATCAGTTCCTTCAGAATTTTGATAAGCTGAGGAGTGCTCGTGGCTAATTTGCAGAAGCCGAAAGTTATCTGCATCTTACATCCGGAACTCGCACCTCGAAACATGAATACGATGATATAGGTTGCGATCTTATTTGTCGTATCATCTCCCCGCATTTCGAAACCAATTTTTCTGTCTTTCAAGGCATCATAGTTGAGATGCGACACGATTTTCATCTCGTCCCAGATGAGAATGATAGATTTCTCAATTTTGGGCAGACCTTTCATAAGCGCCGTCATGTGAGATCGTAGCGATTCGTGGACCCCCGATTCCTATGTTCATTTCTTCCAAGAAATCTTGAAGCGTGCTCTCCGACGGATATCTGAACATTTCAGAGTGATACCTGTAAGCAGAAATTACAGTGCATTGAATTGATTGAATATTGAGGAATATATCATTGTGTCCATCTAGGATAAAAATGCATATTTATAGGCCACTGGGCCTCGTTTGAATATTGTACTGAACAACAGATTGGCCTCTTACGTATGTCGATTTCCCCTATTTCCCGTTCCATTATTCGGCATAGTATCCACCAATATTTTTTAAGAAATGATTTTGAATTTCAAGGTTGAGTCAACTTCTTGAATTTTTTAGAAATGTTATCGTCAAATTTTTCTTGAATGAAGAATCTGGAAAATATCTTGAATTTCCAATTCTTTCTTCTCCCTCTCCTTTAGTATCTTGATGAGCCCTCGATATTTTATAACACTCCCATCGATGCCCAAGATTCTTGGTTCCGCGGGCCGTTGCCCGCTTGCGTTCTTGTCAATCTATTCCATAATTTCTCTCAAGTGGGACAATATCTCTAGAACTCTTCATCGTAAAGCGGAGATTTCGAGAGCTCCTTGGAGTCCTACAAAAAATAAACTCCTGTATCGTGTCATGTTTCAATTATTCTATCTGAGATATTCATCAACAAAATCTCAAACTATTCCGTCACCAGTCCCTTCCTCTTTTCTATAATTGGTACAGGCATCTCACGGATAACACTGTTCTGGTTATACGTGCATGATCTTGGAAATGTCACCTCGTTCCCAACTCACGCAAATGAGATTCGAATAACGTGGATGCTGATCACTGCCGTTTTGATAATCTTGCTCAAATTTCCATGTATGTACATTCTTCAAACCATCCTCCTTCTAATTCTCGTCAATGATAGATATAGAGATCCCTTGTCATCCGCGGATACTGAATTTTGCGAATTGCGTTCTTTTATGTGATTCAGGGTATTTAGATACACCATTATTACAGTAGGTATGGTGATAAGTACTCACTCCCGTCTGTGTAACGCTGCGCATCATCTTCTATAAACTGCCCGTACTCCGCCTAGCATTCCTGAACCTGCCTGATAGATTTGCTCTTGTTCATCGTTATCCGTTCAATATTTTCCTCCACTGGATGGAGAATGTGGAAAACATCTTGAATTTCCAATTCTTCCTCCTCCCTCTCCTACAGTATCATGATGAGCTCTCGATATTTCATCAACACTCCCATCATTTCTCTCGAGTAGGACATCTCCAGACCTCTTCATCTTAAAGCAGAGATTTCAAGAGCTCCTTGGGTCCTAGGATAAATCAATTCCTGTATCATGTCATAAAATTGTGATAACTTAACTCGTCCCCTTCGAATGATATATAATTCTTGAACATAATTCGATCTGGGAGGACTAGGTTTGTCATGCAAATGATGTTATAGCATGATTTTTGTAGATGGATATATTGGCAACGTTTCGTCAACAAAACCAGTTGACGAAACGTTGCCAATATATCCATCTACAAAAATCATGCTATAACATCATTTGCATGACAAACCTAGTCCTCCCGGATCGAATTATGTTCAAGAATTATGTATCATGTCATGTTCCAATTATTCTATCTGAGATATCCATCAAAAGAATCTTGAACTATCTCGTGACCAGTCCCTCCCTCTTTTCTATCATTGGTACAGGCATCTCATGGATAACGCGGTTCTGGTCATATGTGCATGATCTTGGAAATGTCACCTTGTTCCCAACTTACGCAGTTTGAGATTTGAATAACGTGAATGCTGATCACTGCCGTTTTGATAATCCTGCTCAAAATATCATGGATGTACATTTTTCGAATCATCTCGCTTCTATTTCTCGTTATTGATTGATACAGGGACCTGTCGTTATCCGCGGATACTGAATTTTGCGGATTGCATTCTCCCATGTGATCCAGGGGATTTAGATACATCGTTATTACAGTGGGTATGGTAATGAATACTCACTCTTGTCTCTGTGACGCCGCGCATTACCTTCCATGTCCTGTCGGTACTTCGCCTAGCATGAATGTTTGCCCTGCTCTTGGGGTGTTCGATTCATCTCCTGTTGCTTTTTGACGCCAGACGCTTTTCAAAATCCGCCTGTTCGAATATCTCCTGACAAAGCGAAACATAACCAATAAATCCCATTACATTTCATTCTCATACACCGTCTCAAAATCCCCGGTTAATGTCTCAATCAATTATATAAGTAATGTGAATATTGCTCTCCTGCAATATTCGCACAACGACGTTCAAGTTTTTTCTCCTTACACTGCTTGTAACGCTTACACAATATCCACCTATGTTGTCAATCTCCACGATTCAGCTAATGGCGTCGGTTTGCTCTAGTTGCGTCTTCCCTTTTTGTGCTACACAAGCGCAGTTAAGCCAACGCGCTACCCCCTCCACTCGTCGGGTCGACCACCAGGCCATCCCGGATGATTTTTACAATTTCCAATCATGATTTCATCGTGACTGGATCCGTCAAATTCGTATGCAATATATCAAATTTCAACTCAAATCCTGTCAAACACGTTTGTATTTGGCTAAGGAAAGCCAATAATCATTATTAACCAAGTTTCCATTATTTATTACAAAACCCCAGCATAACTTGTACTCTTGTGAATCATAATGAGAGGTTTCGATATCTTCCCATTTGACCAAAATTTGTCAAATTTCAACCGGAATTTGTTTCTACAAATTTGTTCTCCAATAATCATCGTCAGTGGTCATAGTTATTCAAGTTTCACCTCTTTTATCGTGAAATTCCAAAGTCAGGATTTGTACACCGCACAAATCATGATCTCTTCGATCGCCCGAAATCCGTCAAATTTCCACTCTTTTCAATAATGTTCATTAGTGTTCACAGTTATTCAAGTTTCCCTTCTTTCATAAGGAAATTTTATAAGTTGCCTGGCGATGATTCCTGCTAAAGAAACACGAGATTTACGATACTACAAATGAGGTATTACTAAATATGACACATGATCTTGTCGCATATCGATTTTCAAAGTTGAGCTGACGCGTATCTTCCCTTCTCCGTAGCGGTTTGACAGACATTTTTAAACATTCCCAATGAATTATCGTCTCTAAAACGTTCAGCTCGTGCGCATCATGACACATCATCCCGTCAGAATAATCATTTTAAAAATCGATTATGACAGATCGCCCACAACTAGGCCCTGTGACGCCAATTCCGTAATCGATGGATAGAGGACAATGGTTTCATGGAATGTATCACAAAAAAGTACACCAACTCCGGTACTAGGTAATCTTCTTGTCACGGACTCTGAGGCACTTGGGCTAATTGCCTTGCTTTCTTAGAACGATTCCGTAACTCTTTTTGCAATGTCAAGAGTCGTTGAAAATGTCGAAACAGTGGAACAATCTATTGTTGTGGCGAGAGGAATATTTACAGGTTCGAAGTTCGAATGGATGGAGTCGGTTTTTTGAGCGGTGCATTGATCAATGTTTGGCCTTTCAAGAACAAGTCTCCTTATTCGATATCATGTGGCATCGCCATGACATCAGCTCAACGGGTCGTGACTATGACTCGTTGTGACAAGTCGTCACAACATTTCGTTGAAATGGCTCGTGTGACTGAACTGCGAAAACTCGCGAATAGTGGGAATTCATGGAATCAATTATGATGGTCAGAAAGTGGTTATACTGAACTCTCCGATATCAGCCTCGTAAATTAGTATCTGTTCGCTTATAAGAGATTCAAGTGTGATGAATTCTCTATTCAGACGAGTTCAATCTTTAAAAATTACTTGTGTGCAAATCCAACGTTTCCAGGATTTTGTCAAATGAGACATGACTACGATTTGTTGCCTCGTAAAATGAAACATGAGACGACTCTAAAGCGACTCGCAAAAGGAGTAAGATGAATAAATCGTTCTTTTCTACGCTAAAATGTTTCTTGGCCAATGAAGTCGTAGAATAATTTCATAAAGCGTGAAACTGTGATCGAATGAGATTTGTCAAGAATTACTTGTCGAGACTTGAATGTTCAAGCAATGGGTAGAAATAAAATATTGTACAGAGCTATTTGTCAAATTACAATAAATTTTGAATATTGACTCAGAGATGATGGTAGTTGATTACTCCTTTACTTATCGTAGTCATTGCCAGGAAAAAAATTTATATTTATATATATATATATAAATCCCCGAATGCAAATTGAAGTAGTTCAGCGAGGGCTGGCCCTTCCCGATGAAGGTATTCTTTGAAGCTCAAGAAGATTGTGATTCATGATGATTCATTGTTTCCGATCTTCATCCATACGTACAGCTATACTTGGCAGACTGCCTCTCGACAAGCTGGAAGCGCCTGTGTGTCCAAAATCCATCGCTTCTCCTGCTAAATCAATGTACATGGGTAAGCCGTACTTAGGAACTTGATGGAAAAGTTGAGGGCATCGTAAAAAGCTGCCCAAAAAGCTGAAGATTACATCTTAGGATCACTAATTTTGGTAGTTCGATCATTCACTCCATCTCCCATTGCACGATAGGTTCTTAGATTTCTTGTATATACATACTATACTGATCACAGACCGAAAGGTTTGACTATTTTAGGTGCAAAATCACGCGTTTGTACTCTCTCGCACTCTGTGACGGAATGCCGGTTCTCACCGTCGTAGCGAACGTGTTAAGAACATCTAAGCCACAAATGCCCGAGCGCTGGAACTGTAAATTCTACTAGCGGAGAAAAATTGTCCTAAAACCCAGAAAGGCATTTGAGTCCGCAAATTCCCAGATGCTCAGCACACAATTCTGCTGTGAAAAAAACAAGAGAATCAATTAAACTCAGAAATACTCTAATAGTGCTCGGAATGAAAATGCTGTGAAAAAGAATCACGCTTAAAACTCAGAAAAATTTTGGACACGAAATACACAGATACTTATATTAATGGAAGCACAGGATGTGAAACATTATACTATTATGAAGTTTCTAACGTATGTAACTCATCGTTTCTCGTTAATACATTCGTTTTTAAAATGTGATTTTTGTTCGCCGAATGTATTTTTCAAAGTCTAAATGCAAATTGCAAAATAAGAGTTTCGTGGTTCGGTATCGATGTGTGGTTCGGTACCGCGCATCCTAGGCTCATTAAATAGATTGAGCTGCTAAGCTCTTCTTTAGATTCTAACGACAAAAGGATGAAATTCTTCCATGCCCGGTAAAGTATATAATTATACTCGCAAATCCCTCCGTAACTTATTCCCAGTTATCATGATCTGATTGGCGGTTCATTAGCGAGCTTTAATTGTTATGCTCTTTGAATATTTTACAAAATTTGGAACAAAGTGGTGAAATAGTTCAGAGTGGTTCCAATGTGTTTCATGATTAACAGCACATTTTATTTTGAATTGTCAATCCATTGGAGAGCAAGTCAACTGAAAATCCGATTTTTTTTCTATTCCCATTGACTCAAATTGATCACAAAGTTTTTTGCAAACATACTTACCTCAAAATCCGAAGTTCAGAGTTTGTTATTCATCGAGCAGTTTCTGATAGATGAATCAACTCATCCTTACATTATGAGAATTTGATCCAAGTTTATGTTTCGACAAATGATATGACTTCTTGATTGGTTTTAGTAAAATCAGAGATATTTTGAATTAATAAAATCTCAATGATGAATGGTTCACATCCGATTCACAGATTCATTGAACCCAATGCCAATCAACAATCTATACGATCTAGAAGATAGTCTGAATAAAAATCCACAGGAGAAATGAGTCCAATACCAAAAATAAAGAACGTGTATATGTAGTATGATAATATTTACACAGCGAAAATCTCTTCTCTATTTTTCTTCTTCAGAGATTCTTGAAAAATTTCGTAAGATTGCTGTACAGGAGGGTTCAGCCACTCATCTAGTGGCGTTAACAATTTTCCACAAAATACATCAATGTGGGTTACCACAGATCTCATGTAGTTGAGGATTACAAACTGAACCAAGAAAGATTACCTGCAATAGTTTCAACACGGTCTCGTTACCCTAAATGGACTGACAGTGCTCACAGTTTTTTACTTTTGATTTTACGTTTTCTAGAATCAAACTCATCACAGGGAATTCGACTAATAGGGCCTTTTCTCAATACTGTCTCTTCTTGGTACTTCTGTTGGGCGAAGTTTCCTCGGTTGATATCGCATACCACTGGATCATGAAAAAAAGAAAAAGTTGAGTTCTCTCCAAAATGAACGTGTCCGAATGTTGAGATTTAATCATTGAGAAAATGTCTAATCGAATGCAAAAAATACGCTGCTAATAATAGTGATTATCGCATTATCAGACTGTTTTCTCACAGCGTTACCTATATGATAGTAATTATAACGAATCTCACATTCATTTGCATTCTAATCTCAAATAATTTCGTATATTCTGCAAAAATTTCTCATGATTAGCATGTGAATCTGATATAGTTTCCTATATTCTGATATGATCTTCCTAGGGAGCTCCTAAGAAGAATTTAGGGAATCTAAACTAAACTTTTATTAGCAATATCTATGGTTGAGTTCAGATATAGTTATCGGACAGTTGATATGAATGATTATTAACGAATTTCAAAAAAACTTGGTATCATTCGGTCGATTGAGAATGTCGGAAAAGTATGTCTTCAGATCATCGAAAGTGAGATAAATGAGTTGTAGAGGGAGATACGGGAAGACAAAGAATATCAATAAGAATATTTTCATATATTTTGAATTATTCTTCTAAGAGAGCATCTTGGAGATATTTGGGGCATCTAAACCGAGGTTTTTTGAACAATATCCATCGCTTGGTTGCGTTGGAATTTTGATATAAGGTAAGTGTTCCGCCCACTTTAATATTTTTCAACGTTCTTCAGCTCATTTTGAAGCTTGTTTCACGGCCTTCAGAATGAGTCAGGGTAAATTGGATTTTAACCAACCAAAGCCGAGCTATGAATATTTTTCCGAAAAGTGACTTTTTGCGAGTTCGCGAGAGGGTGTACCCAACTTGCCCCCATTGAACCATTTTCTCAACATCTCTGGTTTATATCAACATTTTCCAATGTACACTTGCGGACAACGAATACTTTCCGAGTGTGTCGAACCTTACGCCTCCCAAACCACGTGACTTCCGGTAATTTTAATCGGAGGTTAGAGACACGTGGGACCTGTTGTTGTTAAACAACATAGGTAAAGCCATTTTCGCGTTTCTCCATCTTGATATTACCAAAATTAGAAAGAACGAAAGCGTCTGTTTCGTAAGGTTTGTTGTGGGCGTGAGTTGATGATATTATTTTGAATTTTCATGAATTGATGATTTGGTCCATTTCTCGAGCCAAAAATGAATGAACTTGAATCTTGAGTAAATTTCACAATACTCAAGCTAATCAATGAATGATATTCTGGTCAATTTCATTTCTTGTAGCCATTTTAGGATCAATATCATACTCAAAAACCCTTCATTCTTCCGAAAAAAATGAGGTATTGATAGGTGTGCCTTGAGCGGTTTTCATTTTCCGTTTTTTAATGATTTTCAGCAAAGTGCAAAAGTTAGGGCCGAAACATAGTGGCCTTGTTCGTGTCATTTTTCATGTAAACATGAATTTCTTGTCATTTTGACGCCCACGTGTCCGCACAGATTTGCGCAAGAATTTACGTCAACTCCACAAGAGTGCGGAAAAACGGGAGGGCATGCGAAATTCACGTACAAGAAGTGTTGTACGTGAAATATGAAAACAGAGACAAGAATTTTGAAAGACAGATGGAAAACGAAAACATCAAGTTTAGAATGCTAAAGTAAACGGACCGCAGCAGGGGGCATGGGCCCCGTAAACCTTCCGCGAGGATCATCATCGGCCTACCCCGTCCACAGTTTTATTGGGTTCGAGACACCTCGGTAATTGCCTCTGAACTGCATTCGAAAGTTGCAAAATCTTGCAATACCGATACACAATCCGGCTTATCAGGTCGGGGCTGATGAAGGTATCAAAAGCCCGTCCGAATGGTGAAAATCGGACCATATTTGATAACTGGGAATACCTCCACGATGACACTTTGAAAACAAATTTTTGAAAGCGTAAATAGCATTTGTTGGAACTTAACCAAAAATATGTCATTGTGATAAGGATTTTGAATCTTACTTTTACACGTGAAATTTACACTTCAAACAAATTTTCAAACGCCATAGCATCAAATCGTTCATCTTCATGAAAATAGCGTAGTTCATTCTTTACATCGAATGCGATTAAACTGGGTTCATAGGGTCTTAGGTATTTCAATGAATGGAGCTGGGTAGTAGGAGTCAATAATTTTGTCTGTTTGAGTTTTTAAATTTTATTAAAACGTTAAAAGAATATTATTTACAGTAGAAAGCGTTGGACAAGAGTTCGGATGGCTCCCTGATTTTGTACAACGCATTCAAAAGTTCATATTCCATCAGTGATATGCATAAATTATATGGGTCAGCACTTTATGAAGTTCTTTCAGAGTTTGTTAATACCTTATGTTTTTTATGAGTCAAAAGTAACGAAAAAATCGTGGATTGAATCAAGATTCATGAAACTACAGAATAAATCGAAAATAACCCATTTCTGAAAGACACTTGTTGTGGAATGTATTATATTCTGTTCTCGATTAAAATTATTTTCGCCATTGAAATCGGCTCATTCCGCCCAGGACTATATTTCCACAAAACTTAGTAAATAGACAAGCGTACCTGAAAGATTTCTGTAATTTCTCTGAACTTCTTACATAATCATAAGCGTTAATTCAATTAAATAATACGATATTGTGCAATCATGGCAATAACGGCAAACTATGGAAAGACGAGAACTCCATTTTTGCCACACACGTTGATGGGAATGTTATCCATTGAAATTTTGATTAATTGAATATCAACAACGATCAAAATCAATAAACACCAAACCTCTCCATGTAGAGGTGTGGTACAATTTTTTTCTAATCATCTACAAAATACAATGTACATATGTTCATAACAATTTGCTTGATTGGTCCTCGATAAATGCAAATTTTTCGTTAAAATTCTCAAAAATTGATAGGTTTCCATTATGCAAACTTTTCGGTGAGAATTTCGAACTTCTCCTTTCACTTTAGCTTATAAAAATATCAAATTGATGAGTTGCTCCCACTTTCAGTTCATTACATTGAAGTACATACAATACATTTTAGGCGATAAATTATTATCTTCTTAAAAATTACAAAATACGCACAACATACTATTGATCATGTCAACAAGATACCGATTGTTTCAATTCAGCAACGAATATCCACTGTATTCCCGTCACACGAAATACATCCTCACATTACGTATTACCTCCTTTCTCAGGCTACGTCGTACGAAAATGACATAAAAAATATGTATCACCTGAGAAGTGCCACGTTGTTAGAAATCGGCTCGAAGCTCACATAATAATTAAACAACAAGTACAATTAATGATATCTTGGTCAAGACACAAAAAATCACGAAATAGATTATTTTGATTTAATGCATGTCGCGACGAACCGATGCGAGGCACTTCAAAGCAAACGACCTTCCTACATCAATACCGATCTATTCTAATTTGTTTTTGAATGACACGGAATCACTCCTTCGAGACGAACGCGCCTCACGAAGGATAATATTGCTCATAAGCGAGAAGAATTTGTTCTTCATCTGTTGAATCTTTGAACTGCCAAAACTTTTCTTGCTCTACGTTACCGATCGAGTTGGTGAAAAATCGGTTATAAAGCACCTCGGACAGAATCAATATTCAATTTTGGAAATAAGGCCAGAGTTCAATGAATTTGGTTCTACACGCTCTCGGGGACAATTTTGTCGTAGTGGAATGTGCTGCTGGAGTAGAAACTTCCACGTTTGGGCATATGTGGCGTTGGCATTTCTTCGTGCAGAGGCTTGTACACGAGTCCACAATTTTTGCTGTCAATAAAACCTGGTCGGAGTATCACTGGAGTACGGATGACTGGTCCACGACCTCGGCGACGTGCCATGCATACAGCTAGATGAGCCAACATTAACAAGATGGCAACGGTTATCAAAATGACCGTTACGAGCGGCCATAACGCTTCGCTGTACCATTCGCGGTATCGGACGGTCGCCATGTTGGCAATTTCGTCGTACTCGGCATCTTGGCTATTCCATGCTGATTCGATTTCGTCACCGGTTGCACCGTGGCCTTGGCCAAAGTCCAGCTGGAAAATTGAGAACATGATTAGCTTGGGAGTTTCAACTTGTGGCGTTTTTCATTAACTCCCTAAATTCATGTCATCTTGGATTTCAAAATGAAGGCACTTAAGTTTAGCCGAGTTTAGCTGTTCGGTTATGTGGAATCTACGTTGATCATTACAAGTATTTCCTGATACCTCATCGTGACCCGCGTGAAAACAAATTAGTTGTTAAATGAACGACCCGTTGAACCGATTCATTTAGAAAATTTCACACTATACATTTTTTTATGTATCTGACCTATTTCTCGGAGAAGATTGCAATCACGGTGAAAAAAATTTGAATTGTAAAATCTAACAAATGAATCATTTTAACTAGTCTTCCTGGATGATCCACATAATGGAACGAATATTGGACTAGTCCAACGGGCTGTTAGAATGACTCATTCGTTTCCAAGCGGGAAGAAATCGTTGAGATCTCATCCACTCTACCCTTTCACATCTTTTGAAAGAAAAGCTCACGCTCTGGCTATCGTAATCAATATTGAAAATTCGCGAATACAAACCTTGGCAGAATTGAGCGAATCTTCATCTCCAAAGTCAAACTTGATGTAAGGTCCAGGCAGACCCTCGAATTGCGTTTCCTCATCGGTAGATTCTCTCGGTAGGCTGGCTACAGGAGACACTGGCTTCTTGGCAGTCTTTTTAGGCACAGGTCTTGGCTGAAGCATTAATCCACCTTCCCACGAGTCACACAATTTTTTCGCCAAGTTAGTCCATTGGTTCAACGTGTCTGATACCGACGACGATGACGACGACGATGATGATGATAAGGCTGAAGATGACGATGACGATGATGATGACGCGCCAAGGGATTCGTTTGCCGAAACTTCGTCGTCGTAATCGTGCCTCATGCTACCCATTGCTCGAGTAGATTCACTTGGAGTGACGTTATTGTCTGTCAACCACTGGACGGCTTTGCTTAGGTCCTCATCACAGCGAAGTGGGTTGCCAGTAAGATCAAGAGCTGAGAGATTTGGCATCGCTCGAAGCTCCTCGACTGTTACTCTGGTGAGCCTGTTCTTGTGCAGCGATAGGAATCTGTGGAAAGTAGATTCATGAGTGTCTCATTCGCAATACTTAACCTTTCAAATTTTGGCGAGATTTTCAGTTTGATGTTATCAAAGTGTTGGGCAAAGCTGAGATTATATTTTGATAATTCTATTTTAGCTTCAAAAAGTGCTGACTTTGAGAAAGGGATAGCTTTGACAAAGTAGGGGCTTCGATTTGTATTATTTGATGACTTTGTAGAATGCACAAAATTACGTTTCACAACAGTGTGTGCAATAAGATATTGGTTGAATTGAGGAAATGCGACTCTGACGAGTTTACGCTTACGTGTGCATAAATCAAACAATGAAAAGTGCTAAAGAAAGTCAAGATGATATTTTAGTCGGATTTGTGTGTTGGCAATCTGAACAAATGATTATAATTCAATCGCATTTCAAATTTTATACGAGATGTTGTTCATTACGTATAATTCCAATACATGAGTTGAATTCATTGCTGAACTTATCGAACAGTGAATAAATTTGTTTCTCAATTCGCAAATCGCAAATCGCATGCCTTTAGTATGAAGTATGAAAATATCAGCTACACCATCATATTATGCGATTGCTTTGAAGTTCACGAATCGAGAGAACATCAAGGGGAGGACCAGGTGTCCGGATCACCAATTATCTTGTCCAATTTTTCTTCATAGTTTTGTATCGCCCAGTACATGAAGAATCCATCAGAGTAAATCCGCCGAATGGGCCTTTTGTTCAGAGCTACAGCCAAAAACATCAACATTGACAGTATATCTGCATATATAACTTTTTAACATTGGCCTATGTGAGCAATGATAATTTCAGTGCCTGTACCTTTGGACATGACACCCATTTGACAGAGTTACTCTGGATTTATCATATTCTAGGTAGTATAGGACCGTAAAGAAAATTTGGACGAGATTGGTGATCCGGACACCTGGTCCTTTGTAAGGTATATATATATATATTTTTTTTCAAAAACCAATGTGGCTCATAAGTCATTTTTTCTACAAGATTGTCTCCACAGCTATATAGATTGTCACGCAATCATCATTATTTCTAATGGAACGTTGTACGACGATTGTGCGACGAGTCGACGCACGCAAACGATGAGTACGACTCTTGTCCATGCACGCGGCTCATTTGCAAGAGAGTATAATACATATTATACTTTCATAAGTAAACTGACGAATGCAAAACAATCAAAAATAAAATGTACCGTTCCTCACGTTCGTATATAAATGTCAATGCGAGAATCCATCATCGCATCAGAAGGAAACCATGTTATTACTCATGGAAATGTTACTTTCTACGAATCCAAGACTTATCGTTGCATTGCTTGAGATCATGTAAAACCGAAACAAAATCTCATTGGTGTACAATGAATCTTCATCCAAAAAATTTCATTAAAACCTATTTTTTCAATCCACGAATTTTAAGAAAAAATCCCACACCAGACTTATAAATTAAATATCAGAGGAAGAAAAATACACAAACCTGAGACTCTTGATGGGCAACCTGGCTTCACTCCAAATCCTTTGCATACCACAGAAGCTAACATCCAATCTCAAAAGGTTTGGCGTTTTCAAGAACGGCGTAACTCTCAATCCGCTGACGAAGGAGTTCATCGCAAGGCTAAGTTTTGTAAGGGAAGTGGCGCCCTCAAACATATCGTCTTCAAGCCGGTCAAGCCGGTTCATCGACAGGTCGAGCTCACGAAGCGAAGATAACGAACGCATGAGGTCCTTTGGCATGCCTGTGAGTTTGTTGCGGGCCAGATTTAGACGAGTCATTGCAGGCATAGCATCGAAAGTGCCGGATTCAATGAAGGTGAGTCCGCAGTTTTCGCATTCGAAGCGGTAGATGCTGAAAAAATTTTTTTGATGGATATCGTTAGGTTTAGCTTTTAAGTGATTATACATTTCGAGGAAAGGTGAGTCTATTTTTTAGTGAGTTTGGTTGGGAGTCCTTCATAATTCTCGGAAAAGGCATCATTGAGGATTTGATGGGTAGCGTATTTTATTCTAATGAATTGCTTTTGGTTTAAGAATTTGAGAGTATAGTGAGAGCGTGGATGAAGAATATTTTCAAGGAAAACTTCAGAGTACTCTGTGTCCAGTCCCTGAGAAATCGACTTTTTCCTGAGCCCTTGCCCATGTCTTGGGATGAGAATTGAGAAATTTCATCCATAATATCGTACGAATTCGTTCCAAATTCATCGATATTTTTTTACTCTGAAGTAATTAGTGGATGACCCCTCAAATCTCACAAAGAAAAAAATTGCTGAAATTGCACAACGTATTCAAAAGAGGAGCATCCACTCAAATTGCTCGAAATGATTTACACGAGTTTATGATGTGCAAAACTACATTGATGTCGATAAAAACCTGTCAACTACTTGATATTATAGAGGAGACGGCGGAAACCTTCACTTTTCATACTCTGTAATAACAGATAATGGAGCAAACACTTTTGTGAGTGAGAATAATCGGCGGAAGTGTACAAGTTAACAGAACTCAAATATCATGATCTGCTTTGGGCTAAAATATCAAATATCTTCGGAAATGAGCTAACACCTCGCGAAGTTGACTTCCAGAGCGTCATTATATTGGGATTCTCATGCTTGAGAACAACATCTTTAATTGAATCATTTGCTCAATCATTATCAATAACACGTGAAATCTGAGACATTGAAGCAGTTCTTTCAAAATGTAATCATGGATTTTATGGCTATTTCTTATACTGAAATTGCAATATAATGGGGGTCGACACTTTTCTTTCTGGCTGATCCAAATGAACTGCATTATAATGCAGAATCACAATTCTGAAAAATTGCTAAATAATAACACACAAAGTACTTTCAAAAGACCAAAAGCATTCCACTGGGAGATATATTATACTTCTCCTTCAAAGAAAATCCTGAATCATTCAAAATCCATTGATTATGCATTCTCGAACACTTATTTCCTTCTAATCCCTGCCCGTTGTTTCGCTCAAATCACAAAAAAAATCACCTCCCCGAAGAATATAATCCCTGCTCAATAAATTCCCCAGTGTAAAGAAATCCTCAACAAAAGACACCAGAACCAAACAACAAAAAAGACGCGCGACGCCACAAGGGATTACGCACGTCTCAACAAAATAAATGATAATATTCTGGTATACACTCATTCGTATATAATGATATATATATTTTTTTGCATTTACGTACCTGAATCTTTCAAATTCTTGCGCGTTAGTCCTGAAAACAGGTAAGGTTTCAAGATCCGGATTGTCACTGAGTAAAAGAACTTGAAGCCTCGAATTTGCACGGAAATGATGCTCCGTAAGACTTCCAAGTTTGTTGTTACTAAGATCAAGATATGTAAGCTGGTCAAGATCTGAGAAGGCGTGCGAATGGATACGTTTTAGACTATTGGCACTCAGGTAAAGTTGATCCAGGTAAGGTACCCCGTCGAGGTCGTCCTTGCCTATCAGTTTTAGACGATTCATTGAGACATCCAAGGTCGTTAGCTTTGCGGCCCTGAAAGAATCGAAAAGAAACAATGTTTTTTTAGTAATCTGGTGTGAGCTAGGGAGCTGTATCGTGGAAAAGAGGCATTATTCAGATTTTTCAAGATGGTTTTCGGTGAGTCATGCGGTTTTGAGAGATCTTGCCGACGATGCAAGCTAAGGGTATATATTGGAGGACAGTCCGTTTGTTTCCGGGTTAGGTCTTGAAGCTCGAAATTTTTTTCATCTGATTTGCGGTGTCGAGGGTGTGGTGGACTCTAGGTATCCTTTGAAGTTCAGGATGTACGATTTGGAAAAAATGAGGGGCTGTTTAGGTGATTATTGCGCTTGGGAATGGTAAGTTTGGTCAAATTTTCTGGATTTATGACTTTGAAAGGAACAAAAAAAGATTGGACCTCAAAACTAGTTTTGTAATGAACGAGATATGATAAACAATAGTTTCACCCTAATATGAACCAATTTAGTATTCATCAGTGTGGAAATGACTAAAATCTTGTGTAAGCCCATGGCTATGGGAGAGAAATTATTGAGTCACAAGATCTAAAAGCAAATCCAAGTTTACGGAAGATCTTAGAATTCCACGGGAGAAAATACATCGATATTCCCCGTTGCGAAGAATCGGCCAGTAAAAACAATTACATCCTGCTTTCTCGTGCGACCGATGAGAGCAAAAGTTATTCGTGGTTTTTAAGAATTGGTGATCTGTAGAGACTGATGTAAGAAGTCTCTAGAGGAAGAAGAAGTAGAACGCAAAATGACGTGAGAAAGTCGGGTCCCAAAGATTGTGATAAAATGAGACATTCTAGAACTCATCATTCAGAATGATAAAGTAGTTGTCAGAAAACTTAATCGCATTAATAGGGCTCATGATTCCATTCTGGATCAAATTTGGACTGATTACAAGGTCGAAAAATTATTCGAGTGCGAAATAGATCACTAGTGTACCTGAATCTAGACTGAAGCATAAGAGAAGAAAACATATTTAAATCTTTTCATAAAAAAATATCGTTCAAAATCAGCTGGGTGAATCTACTATGAAGAATAGTCTCGCTATTATGAGAGAATTCTTTGTTTTCGCAATCATTTCACACAGAAAGAAGCACAGAATTATTGAGTGCATACAATGATGCACTTTCCGGGTTTACAATTGTTTTCTGACATTCAGCACATCCTACGATAGTCAGCACTGAGGCAATAGAAGAATAATAATTTCATTCCATCCAATTATTTCTTATCTGAGAACTGATATGCAAGGTCTAGTCGGTGATAAAAAGAAGAAAAAAAGGAGGGTATAATGAAATTGCTAACGAATAAAAATCAATATTTGATTGAAGAACAAAAGAAATTCTTACCTGATACTCTTGAGGCTGGTAAGGTTGTTACCAGAGATTTTGAGGGTCTGCAAGCCCTTACCCTTGAACAAATCAGCAGGTAGATCAGCCAGGTTGTTGTGCGACAGATCTAGCTCGACTAGCGAGTCTAGAGGTGCAAAAAGATCTCTTTCGATATTTTTCTGTCCGTTGTTTTTCAGGCTTATGTACGCAAGATTTGGCATCTTTGCGAAGGCACGTTTCGGTAGACGAGTGACCCGGTTGCTTGAGAAATCTGCGGAAAATCAATATTACGAAACTCCATGAGTGAATCCTGAATTTTTTCATGTTTTACAGAATTATTTCTCGTTGGTATCCGTTATTGTCTACTGATTAAGGCGTCAAAATGAATCTGAGACGAAAGTTATAGTCCATATATGATTATTCGGCACTGCGCAATACGTGTTTTCGTTTCACTTAAATGAGGAAAATATTTTCATCTAATAGAGGTGAATCGGACGAATTTGAATGACTAAAGAACAACGCAAATTTGAACGTATCTGTGCAAAGCCGATAAGTCGAATATCAGTAGAGACTGACATTAATATTTGAATGCTCGGAAATTGCAAGAAAGAGTGTTTCACAAACGTATAACCAAAACAAGGATACCATTTTTCGATCAATACACGTATCATAATTCCGGTGAGCAATCTATGTTTTGGTATTGAGGGCATCTACGGTTGGGATACATGATAAAAGTAAAATATACACCATTATGGGTAAAAAATGCTGTGATACGGTGAGAATTTTCTCATATTTTGACAATACGAGAGATTTTCAAACTTTTGTAAGTAAGGAGCAAATATAGTTTGACAGAGTTTTGTCAACAATGCTTTTCACTCGATGCATTCGCTTTCAGGCTCTGGATATGGAATTTTTTTTTATTTCTTCCTACGGAGAAAACGCCATTTTTGGACGGAAGAAAAGGCATTTTCTCCGTTTCCAGCAATGAAATATTATATGCCCCTCGTACGGAAAAGCGTCTTTTCCTGCACTCGTATTGAACTGTGAAAATTGATGATTTTCTGCTACTTTGTATGTAATATACTATTCTACGTCCAAATGCAGTCTACGTGAAATTAAATCCTTCCTACAATGCAAATCCTACTTTTTCAAGATGAATAGTTTGAAGGAATTGTGAAATTAAAGATGCATAAAGCTACAGAAAAAATAGTTGTTGACAGTGGAGTCTACGAACAATTTCGAGTAGTGTTTCTCATAAATTAACGAGAAGGAATGTGTCGAACGCTCAAAATATTTTTAGATTCGACAAACCTCTGCCCAACTAACAGACTATGCCAAGTCCAAATAATTGCAACAAACCAAGGTATGCATTTCATTTCGATCTATTTTGATGAAATTCTAAAATTGCTCGTAAGAAATCAACTTTTAGATCTTAGATTCTGCTCAAACTATTTCCCAAAATCAAAATTGACTAACTCATTTCCAGTTCACCTCGTGAAGTTTAGTCATTCAAAACTTTTTATCTCATCTCATTACAAAAAAAATCGTCAAGTATTTTTTTTTTACTCACCAAGTTCGGTAACGCTTGGCGCATCGAGCAAGTATTCTCTGCGACTCGGTGATATTTTGATGGGATTGTCAGCTATGGTAAGCAGACTGAGTTGAGAATTATTCTGGAATGTATCAGGATGAATTGCAGTAAGCCCATTGTGGGTGAGATTGACGACGAAAAGTTCTCGAAGTCCATCAAAGGCACTACGATCAAGTTCGACGATTTTGGTATTGACGATGCTGATAGACTCAAGTTGACGAAGTCCAAGTTTACGTAGAGCATGAGGTCCCAAACGGATATCACCGGCATTCTCAATTTTCAAATGGGCTATTCCAGAGCCAAAACCTTGATCTTCGAGAAGCTTGGTGCACCTGTAAATTTAAAATGAGATGTGCGTGATGGTACCATGTGAAAAAAGTTTTTCGGGATGATTATTTTTGATTTTCGAGTTTTTTTTTTTTAACTGAAATCCGATGGGAACCCTACTTATTATTCTTTCTGTTTGTATTTGGATTCTCCGAACTTATTCGAAGTATATAAGATGTGAGTGGTATGTATCTGGATCTTTTTTTTGGCAATAATGCAGCAGGTGAACCTTAATTGAATACGTTTTACATCGTAATTAGCTTCTTTCAATTTATCTTACGACTTTTCGTATCGTGCTAATTTATAAATTCACAAAATTCATGAGTATACATCATTGAACATGCGTCAGACCACAGCCGATGCAGACATTATGCGTAATATTCGGATAATTTTTGTACGCTGCATCAATTTACATGAAAAAAGAAATTTTGAGCCTCATTTTCAGCTGAATTACGAGGGCAACAGCAAAATTGACATGAAGGAGCACTTTCTGGCAAATGAATTCGTCGAAAATACACAATTGAACAAAAATTATTGTGGGAAACATTGATATTTCTCTCATACGTCCAAATGAAAAATCGTATTCATGTATAATGACTTCTGATTGATGAAATTATTACTATTGGAAGCTCTACTGAATGAATAACAAGATAGAATTGGAATTCTTGAACGGTTGCAATCTGCAGATGTATGTATAATAAAGACCTCAGTAAGGTCTCTATTATTCGTATATTTTTTTCCTTCTATAATTGCACCTGAAGAACTCAAAGAAGGAGCCGAAAAACCTTAATTAAAGAGAAAAAATTGAAATTGAAAAATAAAATATAAAACGTGGACTTCGCGCGTCATACTTTTGATGACTCCCTGTACCGATGCTGTTATATAGAGACATCCTCAAAATGCGTAATAGGAAATGAACGTGTATTCAAAGCTGACAGGTATAGCAGAAAATATAGCTCGTTAAAATGGTTGAGTACGTATTATGTATGTACGTGCAAAGAAAATTGAAGAGTTGGTGAAAAAGAGTCATTTCAGAGCCATTGATAGACTCACGCCTATATCTTCCTGCCTCATTAAAACGGCATGCTATATGATATACTTGAAATCATGGGCGTATCATAATAATTTTCTTCTTGATTGCATTATTTGCAGTAGTTCCAAGTATGACTAATCAACAGATAGAGCCTACCACATACACTGATATGGCTCCTTAGTCAATCATTATCTTGTATTTATAAAAGGCGTACCGTACAGGATTATTTTATTGCGTCTGTTCTTGTCCTGTGCACAGTTTACTTCGACTACTTAGTCTCTGATTTAGGGAAGTTGGAGATCGTAAAGAATTTTTTTCAAGATAAGCTGCAAGTTTTAGTCATTTTGAATTGGGAATTTGAATCTCTCATGGTTTAGAAGTGAATGGAATTCCCTATGTGAAGATTTTGAAGATTGTTCAATTTCTATTTAAAGAAATTTCAAAGATGTATTTCATTTCATCTGTATTTCTTGAGAGCCCTGTTCATTGGTCTGTGTTTTAACTCTACCGTCAAAAGTTTACCATGGGACTTCGGATGGTAGACTTTTGACGGTAAAGTTTTGACGCGATCCAATGAACAAGGCCTGACAGGAAAATCATTTGTTTGCTTGAAACAAGGAAACTTTTCTTCTTGATTAAGGTCACTGCATTTTATCCTCTTGTGATCTAACTTTTGGTTATCAATTCTAAAATCTTATATTAGATTGTTTAAACTTGGGCGACCACACTTTCAAAATCCATCAAACCATAGTTTGCAAAAAGAGGTGTACCAACCTGGCAGTAGTAGTTGCGGCATATTGACCAATGCATCGACAATAATCCGGACATCCTGCAACAATTTCTTCATCGTCACTGGAATCATCTGCATCATCATCGCTATCATTTTCATCATCTTCGTCATCTTCGTCATCCTCATCGTCCTCATCTTCATCTTCATCTTCATCGTATTCATCATCGTCGTCATCTTCATCGTCTCCATCAACGTCTTCATTGTAGACAACGTCTTGTTCGGCATCGAGTAGATCTTTTAGAGCACGGTTATCACCACTACTGTTGTAACTTCCATGGGCTGCTGCTACGGAACTTGAATTACTCAAACGTACACGAAGAGGTGCTGATGCTCGTCTACTTGGTGGCTTTGACGCTTTCTTTATTAGTTTTGCAACTTCTTCTTGGATCTGAAACATAAGTAGAGAATGATTTTTATCGATTTTTGCATTTGACTTTGGTTTTGGTTCAAGAGATTGTTTCAGTTATTGAAAAAATACTTTTGAGAGTGATGGGAATTGTGATTCAGGATACAATTCAGGGAATACGAAGAAAGAGTTCTTTCATTTTGCCCGTTAGAATAAGTTTGAATTCATGAGCATGATATGTGAGGTAATGTCTGCATAATTACGTATCATGACAATATGTGGCGGAATTTGGTGGGAGAGCTTAGAAACCTTTTGGACCTCTGATTTTTCTGGCCCCGAAGTATAGGGGAGACTAGAGTGCGAGCCAGAGTGAAATTTGACACCTTTTTCCGCGGCTTTTTCAGGTTTTAATTTCAAAATTCAACTTGAAAATCTTATCGTAAATCTTCCAGAAATTTTTCTTCCGTCTCCTCTAAACACAAAATTATAAGAAAATTTGCCGACCTCAATTCTTGATTATTCTGAGAATTACTAACTTTTTTTTTCTTCGTGTGTTCAACGGTCGTCTTCAGCCAATGGACTATCACAACCGGGGCGGACCTCGTGGGTTTAACTTTTCGTGTTTTTATCGTGTCAAATTCGAGATCCAGACCTTCACCCTAACCTAATTCTCTCCGCATTTGCCCGGGAATCATGCCCGTGGAGCGAGGGAATGAGAGAAAACCTGCTCGGGAGAGTTCGGCACCTTTATCATGCTACCTTTATGATGCCCATGCCACTTTTCGTGAGCATGAACATCGCAATTGTAACGTTTCGTTCCTCCTGCTCAAGTTGTTGAGGTGTAAGTGTCAACTAGTCGATCAGAAAAGTCAGCTCGTCAAGGTTGATTAGACCGAGATGGGCGGTCACCCATCCAAGGACTAACCGCTCCCATCAATGTTGCTTAACGCTTAAATGACACACGTAAAAATCGACGTTTTCATTGTCAAGCACGTGGTGCTTTCCAGTCATCACGAAATCGAACGTATCTATATACTGCTCATTTTAAAGTTCATCAAAAGAGCTTCAAAATGAGTTTACAAAAAATTGGTGGGGTGTAATACACCCCGCGAGGGATCCAAAAAGAAAATAGTACGTGGGGTGTGGTACACCCCAGTGTCATTTAAGGGTTAACTTCGATGATCGGCCGAGCTGATACTCAGCGACCTCACCAACTGTATCAGTCGAATTTTCAAATTTGAAGAGTAGAAAAATTGACCATCACCTCGGTCTCCCCCTACATGATTACAGTGATTTCGAAAGTTTTATGCCTCAACCACACGAAAAATACGAGAACGAGATTTATTCTTCCGCAAATCCGCACTCGGGATAAGAAAATGGGATTTTTGAAGCTTATTTCTTGTCAATGTATTAGTGCCTTTTTACCTCAATCTTTTTACCATTAAAAACAAAAATCTTTGTAGAAGAATTTTCATTACACTGGAGCAAAATTAATTTGATATTATACGCTGAAGTTTAGTTATCAAGTTTCTTCATGATCGGAGAAACAGGTTTGATGACAATGTGGCATTTGTAACTTCGAGTGTGCTACTTCGGGACTGTTATGAGCACAACAAATTTCCAAAAAATGTCTATACTTTCTGCAAAATATTATTGTGCCCTCTATGACATTAGACTCTTATGAACTAATACTCTAAACTCATTTCGCGAGATTCAATTGTACCGTATTCTTTTTTCATTCTTCGCAAGATTGACTTCACTACTAGACACAAGTAAATCACTTAGATTGTTTAGGATTTTTAATACGAGTGTGATCAATTTTTTTCAATGAACCAAAAAAAAAAATCGAAAAAATTGAATTTAACACAAAACACATAATAGAAGAATAACACATATTCAGGCTTGCAAAGGCAACTGTTTACTAGGTCTTTGAAAATAGTAGAAACTGTATCACCTATCAACAGGTTATTATTGAACATATCTCGTTCTCTACTGACTATTTTCCTGAATTACTATTCTAACAATGAGTTCAAGGACTCTGTAATTATTAAAAATTATGATAGCTCGATTGCACGGTATATAATGTAGAAACTTTATTATTCATTACCGAGTGAGCATACTCTCAAGATGAGATTCATTTGCAGGCTATAAATGGAATAATAAATTTTGCCAAGTGTTAACCGAGTGTACAGCTGATGCAACGGTTTTCTCTCTCGCTTTCAGCTATATACCTACGAAAGTTGTTGCAAAATCATCAACGAAGCAAATATTGTATTTTCATATCAGCGCACAGCTTAATGACTCAATGCAACAACTCACCGCAGGCTGCACGTGAGTGCATTAAAAGAATAAAGAATAGAAAAAGTGATGACGAAAGTGCAAATGTAGCATTGACGCTTCGCTTAGAAAGAAATAATAAAAAAAAGATTGAATTTAAAATCATCAGCAGGATTTACACTCTTCGAGCATCTCACACCTAATTTCCATTTGACAAGATTTTTTCCAGCGTACAGAATATCATTTCACGTTGCGGTGCAGAAAAAAACTTTCGTTCTCAGAAATGTCGCGCCTCTCGCATATTTGGAATGGCCCATTCAGAAATTTCATTATGTGGGTAGTCGTAAATTTTACAACAATAAGACTCAAAAATGAATCGTCATTATAAATATAGTATACCCTATCCCTTTTCCATTTACGTATACATCAGGTCGAGCGGAACTTGCACGAAATTTGAGAAGAAGAATTTTTTATGCGTCTTCCTCGCAAGAGAAGAGGGTAACCGTTACGAGACGGCTCTTATAACAGTTAATTTGAATTCTGTCACTCTCTTGATTTTGGCACCATGTGGAGTTGAGATGAATTTATATAAAGATATATACATGGTCAATGAGATATGCGCGTGAGATATAGATCTGCAGGAAATGTGGAGATGCCTGAGATTCCAATGCATCAGATTTTTTCATGTTCTATACGCCTTCCTGACATCTGACTCGCTATATTCATTACGTAATGAAAATCGTCACTCTGTTCTTCTACAAAGTCATGAAATATCTCATTCGGTGTTGCGAGGCGTATGTACACGTAGGTGAGCTGTTTTGCGTAAGGTATAGGCTTAGATCGATTCATTTGAAAATGCTAGGACGTGGAGAAGCTTTGAAGCCTTTCAAATTTCAATTCATGGTCATATTTGATGAAATTTTTGCAAAATATTGATTGTAAAGTTCAGAATTCATGTGGTTGTGATTTGTCATCATGTTTCCAACAATTTTGAGTGAGCTACAGGCAGCTCATGCAATTGGCGGCCTCGGTATTCGCGGAATTCTCTTATTCGCGATTCCACGTATCATTTACCAGTACTCACGGTGCCCCAACTCGCTTATTCGCGGTTTCGGTTTGGATTTTCGAGTCAACTTAGCTCAAAAATGATGAATTTTCGTTGGATTTCATACAAATGTGTCATTCTGAAACAACTTCTTGATTGGAATATTCAGGAATATGTTGCGGTATTCTTATTGTTTTTCAAGACTGATCAATCGGTTACCTCAAAAAATTATTAGTGTACCTGTGTACATCCGAAATTCTCAAGTCATAGCATTGTACGTGGGAAGAACGAATCTCTGTCAGCTATAAAACATGCCAGTAAGTTGAGAGCCTTTCGGAAAAACTGAAATTCTTAGATTGTTCGCGTCTGGAAAAAGATGGCCGAATTCCTTAGAACTTTCAATGGGCACTCACCAGGGGTTGTAAAGTGACTATTTATGTCGGGGGTTGTATAGTGATTATTTATGTCAAACTCGCCAGTCAAAAGTGCCAGAGTTCTTCATCCACACGCATAGTGTCTGATTTTTTTAGCAGATTTTGAAATGAATCACAGAAATTTTGCAATCTTACTACCACGCTGTTACTTCATATCTTATCTAGGCTCTAACATGAATGTATCATATTCAAGAGATGTTTGGCATTTTTTAGTTACTTTCTGATCTACACGTCTGAGTACCCTTCATTAACCATCGTGTTAACCTTCGTTTTCCCATAAGCACACGATCCCGGTTTTCGCAGCATTTTCTTGTACGCATTAATCGCGAATATCGGGGGTTACCTGTAAAACTAAATTTTCCACACGGTTATCGGTCCAATAAATTGGATTTCAAACCATAATTAGTGTGCAACGTAAAATATTGTGCTGGAAGAAATCCTAGAAACTTGAAAAACACTGCTAGAAGCTAAAATAACGAGGTTACCCTGTTTAGTTCATCTACTTTAGTTATTATGAATACTTTGCACCTTGGCAGTTCGCAATTATTATAAAAAGCACTGTTTTTGATCAATGAATTTCTGTCCTCGAGTTTCTAGACGACTACTACGCCCGAAAAAGATATCTCATTCTATGATGACTGAAATAATAGGTGCTCCATATGATACCAAGTACTATGAACCAGGCCCATATAATCAAATAGCATTTTGAGGAGGAATTCATGTAGTAATAGAAAACTGTGAGCATCTCTGTGAGTTGATATGTATCATCCGTGGGTTCCAAGAAATTGGCTCCAGTAACGAAGGCACTCACGAAGGGTGGGAAATACGTGATGAATTCAAATAATGGTTCATGAATATTGTTTCACTCACAGGGCTGATTTTACGTCATGTGGAGGTCAGTGTTTCATTCAGATGATTATACTTTACAGGATTTCCTTGTCTCAAAATCAATCATGAAACCAATGCGAACCTTTCATCTCCATTTCCACTCTCAGAAGTTCAGTCAAAATGTAATCACTATAAAAAGAATCCAGTAATCTCAAGAAAAACCATTGACAAGCTCACCTTTTCATTATTGGTGTCATCATCATCAGAGCGTATATTCTGTTCGAGTATCTTCTTGGCATCTATGGACAATATCGAAGATATCTCAGAATCATCACTACTGATACTTGAAGCACCTCGACGTAGGCTCTTTGGTAACACAGGTACCTGAACCTCATCTAAACGTTTATTCACTAGTCTTGGAGTAAACGTTGTGGTACTTCTTGGTACTTCAGTTGTAGTTCGTTTGTTCACTGATCTTGAAGTAACCGTTGTGGTACTTGGAGTTCTTGGTACTTCAGTAGTAGTAGTGGTAGGTAATGAAGTTGTTGTTGATGGATAGTCTGGGGTAATATGGGCCAGCAGCACCGACGACTGCGCCAGCGCCAATAGGGCCAGCAGCAGAAGGGCTGCTTGTCCCCTCATCCTCGTGCTCCTATTCTGTAATCATAAGAAAAAACATTGGAAGGTTAGTGATGTCTTCTTGTTTAATTTAGTTGTGATGACTTTTGAATGATGTTTGGGAGACGGTGTTTGGTTCTGGTTTAAAGTGTGAAGGGAGTGATGAAATTGGACTTTTCAGTATGCCCCAGAGAATCTTTAGGAGACTTTTTGTTTGATGATCATGATTGTATGGGACACAATGTTGATATGAATATTGGGATTTTGTTCCAAATACCGTCAACCGGGGTAACTTTGGAACAAAAATTGCATTTTTTCCCCTTAAACCTCCCGAAACTTGTACGTTTTACATCAGAAGTGCATTGTATCTTTGGTCAATCGAAAGCTTACAGTCTCAGCTTTCGATTGTGGTGTTTATAAGGTCCATTTGGACATATCTGGTTGAAGCAACGAGCGCTGAAAGTCGTGTTCCAAAGTAAGGCACGGACTGGGGTAACTTTGGAACAGAAATTGTTATCATTATTTATTCGTCAATTAATTCATTAACTAGGTCATGCAATCAATTTTCACCATCGGCGATCGAAATCTGAGTGTCTTAGCTTTCCATTGACCTATAGTAAAAGTCCATTTGGTTGAATTTAACTTCTACAATCGAGCATAGATGCCTTCAGCATATTACCTCACTGCCCGCGTCGCGCGTCGTGGCTAACTCTCGAGGAGGAAAATACCTTCACAGTTGGTTTCTGACAAAAACTGCCATAACTTGGCTTCCATGGGTCGGAATGAGACGTTCCTTGGCTCACTTTGAAGCTCTCATCAACGACTACTCAAAAGAGTGAGATTTGACGGTGATATAGATCTTGGGAAATAGTTGAGAGTACATGAAAAAGTGTTCCAAAGTTACCCCGGTTTCTGAAAAAAAAAATACATACTTGACAGTTTTTACTCTACAGAATTGAAACTTCGTGGTAATACTCCAATGTAACAATGGATTCGTCCAGATATGTGTACAGATAAGTAAAATCTAGCTCAACTACCTCGAATTCAACCTACTAAAGTCGGAACCACACCACTTTTTCCGAGGGACTGTTTGTTGGGTCAAAAACATACTTCTGAAGAAGTCAGCTTAGAAACGGATAAATAGCTGATGGAGACCCTCGCGCCAATGCAAAACATTGTTTATGCACGTCCCAAGTAGGGGAAATCGGTATTAAGGACTTAGGATCATCTGCCTAGCCAACTGTGTGTGGTAAACACTCTCTAATGGGTTGTTCCAAAGTTACCCCCCGTGTTCCAAAGTTACCCCGGTTGACTGTATATGACCATGAATTAACATCACGCTATCATCAAGTCACATAGAGTAGTCTGGTTTGATTGACATAGCTTTGTTCAAGTCTGACATTGTAGCACTGAATGATGAGCAATCTACTGTTCATTCTTAGAGTTTATATAGTTATTTCAATCATAGCCCATAACCATGAAGAAACACAATGGAAAATCGCAGATTGCACAACTTGTGTCATACATTTAGTGTGGATAAGAGAAACAAAATGGAGTCTATACTTGTCAATCTCGACGAACCAGATGATGTTTCAAGCCAACTATAAGTGTCTGAAAGGAGTTCAATATTCATGCTTATCATTTCGTTGTCATAGGGAATGGTTGGACGAATTTACGATTTCGAAGATTCACAACGTACACAGAAGAGAAGCCTTTCTTCAAATGAGAGTGGTGCCACGTAATGATTGACAGCAAAAGAGCAAAAGTAATCAGCAACGTACAAAGCACTTAGAGAAAAGATCGTCATCGTATTCATTATACTGATGATAGAGTGATCAATTCTTTGCTGGAATGCGCCATTTGACATCTCAATTCAATACAGAAACGACCATCTTATCAGTGAAAAATTGATTGCCATGCACACCTTGATAAGTAAGCTCTTGAAGCTCTTGGGAGATATCTTCGTAATGATTCACAAGACATGGACGAATTTATACCTCATCATGATCAGAAAATTTTCTGATTCAGGGTCTCGTTACGAGAGATTGCGAAATCTCAATCAAGATTCTTCTGATATGTGAGATATTTGTACCTTTTGTAGAAATGCATTCTAAAAGATGCTGCATTCTCAAACACTCAAAGTTTTCTAAGGTATTTTCGACACACGAGATATTATATGATAAACTGGGGTAACCCAATCCCTTGAAGAGCCATATATATCTAAACTCTGTTCATCACAGAACCCGGAACTGGGATTGTCTCGAAGACCGCCAAGGTGGCAAAGTTAAGAATTGGCTTCCATGAAAAGATACATCATCAATCAAGCACTTCAGCCATATCACAACACAAGCATCTCTCAGGAATCCAATCGATACCTCTATCCTATCACTATAATCCACCTACAAATACCCTGAGCTCCCTTCACATGACCACGTGACAATGACTCCAAAATTGATTAATTGAATCCAGATCCAGACTCATCCATCAATGTCTCACCGTATAGAAGATGACCTCAACATTCTAGACAAGCAAAAAGTTCTAAAACTAACATCCAAAATCCATTCCCCTTTTACATAACCCATGAACTGACTCATGTGGCAAACATCTTTATATGAATTATATCAAAATCTTCCAGAAGTGGAATGACATAGTGTCATCTACTGAATGACAGTCTACGTCTGAAGCATCAGGAAGACATATCCGTACCTACATACATACACACACACACACACACATACATAGCCCTGAAATTTGCTCAAACGGCGATCGGATGACGTCTCCTGGCACATCATGCACGTCTTTCAAAGTTGAGAAAGGAAACTGGAGATCCGTGGCTGTGGCGCAGGAAGTTCGCGCCAAAGGCTATGCAATATATATTTTGTGCAGATGAATATAAGGCGGGATGCGAGTAATGAGGCTGCGGTGTAATGCAGTGTGCATATTATACATGATGTAGAAAAAGAAAAAATTAAGAGTTGTATAGGGTGTCGCTATCGTTAGCGCCAGGATAGATCATCTTCGAAGTTGATATCACTTCATGTTGGCAAATTTTCCGTTACACTGTATGCTTTTTCAGATGCACCATTTAGCAATGTATGTATGTGTGTGTAAACCTAAAACCATGCCCAGTATACTGTACATGGTTTATAGTTTGTGTATATAATACTGATGCACTTTATATAGATCCTGTCGTAAATCAGGAGGCTTAAGCGTTAGATATAAATACTGGTACAGTGAATGTTATATTGGATAGAGATAAGGGTCCGACCGGGATTTGCGCTAGAGTTTGCTCGATGTATTTTTTGCAAATATAAAGTCATGCATGTATGTGTGTGTGTAAACTGTACTTCAAACATTGTTCTACAAACATTGCAAGAGGATTGGGCGAGATCTTGTGAGATCTTATCGCGAAACGAGAGTCTGATAAGAAACGATTTTTTTTCTTGACTCCATACCTCTCTCAGTCTCCACAGAAACTGGAGATAATTTGTCGAGACATTTCTATTATGAGATAAGTGAATTTGAGAGAAAGATGTATATTTTCGAGTTGCAGAGGAGCTTCTCATCATTAGACTTGGTGTTTTCTTGGAGATATTGATACAACGGGAAATGTTGGTTCCTAGCCATTATTAAGGCGATGCGGTCACCTTGTACACCGATCGAGAGTTTATTCGCACTTTTGTCCGAACGGCGAGTGCGCGAATACTCTTGACATCGTCTAACTTAATTTCGCCCACTCGTCGTTAGGCCCAAATTGCAAGAGAGAATCGGGGAAAGGTGGGAATGAAAATTTGCATAAATTATAGGTTAGGAGGTTCCCGCGATCAAGTTTGTCACAATTTTCTCTGATTCTCTTGCGATTACGCTCGAACGACGAATTGGCGAGTACAAATTAGGCCATAACGATGATTCGACAAATCGTTTCAAACTTCGAATCATCAAAATTCTCATGTGAATCGAGCCATGCAAAAAGGGACCTTCGTGCAAATGACAAATTGTCGGGAAAACGAAAAAAACTGTGTTGCATCTCTACCATTCACAATTCCCCAACGCCAATGTACATACACATACTTCTTATCAGTATGTACTATAATCTTCTCCATTTTTTGACCAAGGGTGGCCTACAGAGTTGTTTTTTAATAAAAACTCGAGTGGACTTGGGTCCCTTTTAGCATGGATTCCTTCAAAAAGCTATGATTTCATATCAAGACATTACGAAACTGGAAAATATTGAATTGAAACAATATCTTGATGATTATCATGGATTCATAGCGGGATTCAGGTACCTTTTTGCTCAGATTGACTGAAAATACTTCGGATACAATTACAAAGTTCATTACAACAAACAAAACCATAATACTATCTAAATCACGTAACATTATTATTAATGAGATCTATAAATCTATGAATGTAATCATTTTGGCTATTTGAAAAAGGCCTGCAGCACGTTCCCGATCTTTTGCTCTCATTCCGTGCCCAAGATGAAGGATCGCCACAACTTCTCCGTTTTTTGCCATCGTTATTACTGTCACAATCCATATTCTAGAAATCATACACTATAAGACAGACAAAATCAACGTCTGCAGAACTATAGGATGATACACTAGATGCTACAGCACTTTTTGATCATTCCAAAATTCGAGTTGAGTTCAGAGCGCAGAGTATACACCTATATGCCTATATATCATTCGAGGCGTAGCAAGATGTAAACATTCCGCTCGTCGACCAACTGGTGCCAAGAATCACAGCAATCAATTGTGTGAGTGATAGATGTGATGATACGGTGCGTAAGTATTAGTTTTTGTAGGTTCTTTTATCAATCCATGCAAAAAGGGCCCCATATCCTGTACGTGGGTACCTTTTTGCATGGATCGGGTCTCAGGAATTGGTTATATCGGAAAGATTACATATACAGGTGATAGAGGAATGTTCAAAGAGTACAAATATCACCTTATCTCAATTCCGCAAAAAATGGCACTTAGGTCCCTTTTTGCATGGCTCGATTCATGTAAGATGTGTTTTCAAGTTCGTTGGTTGCGTTGGTCGCGGTGCACGGTGACCATATCGCCTTGAATCCATGAGTATTTTAGGATTCTTGTATTATAGGAATACTGGATATGATTGGCAAAAATATCTGAGAGCTGAATGGTTTAGAGAATGCCTGAATGCAAAGATAAAAAAATAAGCATTATGCTTCATTCTGTAACAGAGAGGCGTAATATAAAATGAATTATGTGAATTGAACGTTTAATTGTAGAACGATCAAGATAAGGAATCTGTAGCTGTAGTACTGCATGTATAGGCCATTAGATACTTATGACGTAATTCATATTCCCGAAACAATCGTATATATTGCTGCGATACTATCTAAATCACATTTCGGTCCCGATCACGATACATTCCTGCTAGCGAATTTTTTACAATCGACGCACAGATAAAGAAACTATCAATTTTCCCACTAAATGCTGATTCTTTCACAATGCACTAGATGACGCGGCAATGCATTCTAAATTTTACGAAGAGTAATAAGTAGATTTTTACAGGAGAATTATTCCAAACAAAATAAGAATCATCACAAGAGTCCACTTGGAGATTTTTTTGTTTAAACATAATCTATGAATTGTTACGTAAATATTCTACATCAAACCGCGTGAGAAAATTAATGTTTGAGATTTTTCAAAATATTCTTTACTTTCTGAGAACAAAATCTAATTTACTATTAAGCGAGTTACATTGAGTTTCAGAGTGCCACCACCAGGACACTATATACTTATATGTATGTACATAATATTCAAAACCACATCGTAACCGTCGTGCAAAAACAAAAAGCCAACCCACACACGTAGCAAATATAATTACACAACCACTACTATATTCACGGACATTCACAATTATTCGACAAAACTACCGACTCATTTATTCACCCGACGCGTGACGTTCACGCCTGACGAGCCGCAACCACTAGTACCCAACTGACAAATAACCTCTAAATACTCTATCCTCGATTATTTTCTTCCAGTATAAGGTATTTTATTTTACTATCGCCCTCGACTTTCAGCTAAAAATGGAAAGAGTCAGATAGTCGAATGAGCTCAGAGAGTCCCACCTTGCACGGACAATAAACGCTCACTTTATCGGCTTTTATCAGCTGCGAGCGATAATATAGACCAAACAGACCAACCGCCATATACCAGTCAAACACAAGTGGTGCAAATTTTACACATATAAATGCACTTTTTCGTACATATACATTACAAGTGTCAGTAAATGTATTTGTGTAAGTGTGAATTTCGTGGGTGTAAAAATGCCTGTTCGGCATACCGTTCCTATTATACATATAGGAACGATCAACCATAACCTCTAATTACCGCGTCGGCAGGGCCTTACTGCAGTCTGAGCCTTATAGTGCATCATAAGGTATCATATAAGGATACAGTATGCAATGTAATGAATGTGCGGGCGCAGACGCTCGCGGCTGGCCCCAATCTTTCCTTTCCAAACTCTTATCCTTGCACTTATATGCATCAGGTTAAGGATATACATTGCACCCGTCCATTTTGACGCCGTTACACATTTATAAGAACGCGATATGGTGCATTACAAAGCGGACTGGGTTATTTGAGACTCCTTACACACACCTCAATACATCAACAATATAACCTCTCCCAATATAAGAGTATTAATCAGTAAATCATGTATAAAGAGTAGTGGATACGTATAGGTTAGGTATCGAGTCTCGAAAAATTGAGCGGGCATTATTTTATGGGGTAACTCATCTCACCCCCTTAGCCCTTTATTTCTTTGGTTCAGATATTGTTCGTAGTCCAGTTGTTTATGGCATTTGGAATCTCGACGACTACCCGCAGCGCTTTATGAGACTGTGAAGATATTGTGAAGACCCAGGTTTATTTATAGTTTATGTTATATCGTAGGAAGAAGAAGAGTCTGCAGTATCATGCTGTTTTGCAGGGCTGATGTATATAAGATGCAGTTGATTCAGAACTTGAACATCGCCGAGCTCTAATTGCAACGGTGAGCTTGATATGGTTGGTTCTGTATCGTTATAATATCAGTGCAGGCGTGGAGAAGTGAGCTCGATTTGAGAGATTGCAAAATTATGGTTGGGCGTTTAATGGCCGGCGAGCGCGATGATAATTGCTTCAGTGATGTAAGCAATTCTCATTATGGGCTGATTAACCGTGAGTCTGATGGGAAGATGATCCGATCTCGTTTTAGACTATCATATCTGCGGGGTACTTCCTATTTTGATAATTGTGTTTTTATGGGATGTCTAAGCAAATTAACAGTTTGAGCGTGCTCTTCTCATTTGCTTCGTTCAGGCAATGAATTGCTTATAAACCACACAGAGTGGGATTGTACGCACAAGATGAAAATCACAAAATCATTAGTCGAAATGTGGAAGATTTTGAAGTTATCTTCAATTTGCACACTAGTACATGGACATGCCATCATGGAACTCTTTTACAAGCTTTTGTGACCAGCGGGTTGTATATAAAACGAATGTTTCAATGGCTAACTGATGATTCTTTTTCATCTGACCGTAGCTTGAATTATCAGGATTTCATCTTTTGACTAAAGCCGAGGACTAAAGCATTTTCAACCTGTTCCTAATGTTGTTTTGCGGGACCTCCAAATTAAGGTGGAATCCAAACCACCGAAACCAATGAAAAAGCACTTATGAAAATTCTTATTATTGGTACTGGCCGAGGTACGAACCCATAGGTTTTCAGCGTTGAACCCGAGGACCTTATCCACGAATTCACGGTGGCTTTCTCTTACCTGTATGTTAAAGTGGAAAATCTGTGAAAAATCTAGGTTGGGGGCATATTCTCCCTAAAAATTTAGTTGAAACCCTCGCTGAAAGCATTTGTGATGAATTCTGGGGCCAAAGGCACATTTCTCTGAACAGAGTCCGCCTAATCCGACTCCGAGCAATCCAACTTTGGCTCACGCCAATGATCTAAGAATGAGATTGTTTTTTATTAAAAAAAAATACCCCAAATGCACCAAAATCAATGAGGACACTTCCTCCATGAAAATATTTTTCCATGCAGGAACCTAGCAATCTTCGCAGAATGTTGAGGCTTTTGTCTCGTTTTCGGGTTATAATCAGCACTTGAATAAACTTTGAGGAGTTCCATCATAATATATTCAATTTTTAATTTCTCGATTGTTCTATGTCAAGGTCCACGCGTGCTCATTGCTTTTGTAATATTCAAATTGTGGTTACGTAGTAGAAATACCAATTTTAATAAAAGTTCCTTGCAAACATGGTAAAACATGAACAATGTGCGCGTCATAGATTTTCAATGAACGCCAAATGAATATTGTAGCCTCTATCGACATCACTTCTAGCCACAAACGATCGTTTCTGAACGAAAATGAATGAAACAGAGAATCCTGACTCTACACTTGAGACAAAAAAAAAAGAAACTCCACGTCGACTATATAAGTCTGATGGAACAGACATGCAAAAATATGCACGGGCAATTACGCGCTTGAGAGAGACGAGATGCAAAAAAAAAGACAAGAATAAGGTGTATAAACCAAGAACTGCATACGTCTCAGATGCATTTGGAAGACGAAGAAGCGTATCATCATCTTATTTCGTATTCTTCTGTTTCGTTTTGCGGTATATATCGGATCCGATCTCAAGAAATCGGTTTTGGATCGTGCCCTTTCATATACACAAGCCTCCACACATGCATTCACATTCACACACGTACATAATTTTACTTTTTACTGATGTGCATATGATTCTAATACTAACTCATGGTTTGGTTGCGCATTCATTCACGCACCAAAAGTACCTCGAAAAGTACTTACACAAAATTAGACACGACAACCCCTTTCTATATCTGCATTCATGACTTTTGCACTGATCGTCGGAATAAAAGCACTCACTGTACACACAGAATCGTAACTTTTCGATAAAAGAGACTGTTCTTAACACTTGGTGCACTTAATTTTGTTTCACTCACACAAGATTAAAAACCACCATTAAAAAATTGTATTTTTTTGCTCAACTTTTTGAAACTGGATGTGAATTTTTGGAACAATCTGTGGTCTAACTGACCACCAAAAATTTCGAAGGAAAATATTTCTGCGCACGAAAAAAAACGTTGGCGTTCGGTGAAACGTACAACGAGTGACTGAGGAGGCAGGACTGAATTGGAAGGAATGAAAGCGTCGGCCTCGAGAGTAGCTGCGGGGAGTTTCTCTTCTCCTCCACCTCCTCTTCTTCCTCTTTTGCTTCGCGCAGACTCGAAACGAGATTTTCTGTATTTTAGCTACAGCATGGCTCAGCGTGATGGTGGTCTTTGCCCCTGCGATGTCTGATTTTCGTGATGGACCGATTGTCGCATACATTCGTTTGAAAAGATCTCCTTTCCTTCGTCCTCGACAGACCGGAAAAAGGGGATTTCAAATTTTCCGACAGCCTGCGACGATCGATCGTCGAACGGATATTAGACTTGGCTCAAATGGACATTTTTGGAGAATTTTGATGCTGTTATTCAGTGATGGGAGATGAATTGAGGCTGGTTAGATTCTTGGGACTGTAAGGTTTGCCTGAATGTTTCAGTGAATATTTTTGGAAGTGACAGTCATGAAGTGAATTTTTAGCTGATAAATTTGGCATTTTGAATTTTTTTGATACGGATTTCTTGTTTTACATAGACATTTTAATTGCTGCCTTGTGGAGACTGCGTATTTTTCAAATCAAAATTCGAATGCCGATAAATAGATTTTTTCCCCAGTTCAAACATGTTTTTCGATCGACTGCGCGTAAAACACTTTATTCACGGCAGTTTTCATTCAATTTACGCACAGCCGATCGAAAAACGTATTTCGATACTCGGGCGTGAAGTTTTATTTCTCTACTTGTGCTAATTTTGACCCTCGCCAGGGTTCGGCCCGAAAAAAATCACTCGAAAAGTAAAACCAAACTTCCCACGGTCGAATCGAAAAATACTATATATCATTATTTTTGGAATTTAAAAAGTATGCTATTCCACACGTGTGCACTTTGAAACTAAGCTTTTGGATTCTGGACTGTTTTTCTCACGATCTAAATACATATCGAAACATTATCATAAAGATAACGAAAATGAAAGAATTGGCAAGTTTATAAAAAATCTCAATTCTTTGCTAGACAATGATGGGAAATTGTCGAGGAAATTGTGGAATTGGAAATTGAAATTGTGTTGAAAATGGTGTTCTTTGCGAGGTTCTTGGATCACGGGTTTCACTTGGAATGTATACAATTTATACATTCCAACTGAATCATTGAATCAACTAAGATCTACACCAAATGGGGTCTTAAAAAAAGACGCCAAACCATTAAGATATTATGTGGTTTTATAGAAGACTAATTTTCGATGTGACACCTCTTTCATCGTAACTTGTCCAATATTATATCATGAGAGTGGGTTTATATCAAAAGTAGTTTCCACATAACATGGTCGGTTAGATTTTCGTAGAGTGATGAAACCACTACGACTGAGCATCGATTCAATGGAATTGAAAATGTACCGGTACTTTTGTTGTACAGATCTTCTGAAAGAAAACTCCGATTAGAATCCGCATATTCGATTTGAAACTCATCATTCCTTCTCTCACGCGCATACTGTTATATGAACAATTCAATAATTCCAATACTCATTCCGAATATCGGGACATAATTGCAATATTGGAAATCAACGGTATATACGGTGTATTACACTAGAAAGTGAAAAATTATCTTTCAAATCATCATATATGCTACAACAGAAACAGCAGCAGTATCAGCTCATCATAGGCTTCATTCTCAGTATTATAATCCGCGTGAAAACCGTTGTCGAGATTGCCTTTACTTTGCATCTCTCTACATTATACATTAGGCGTATCATCTTTTAAAAGATGAATTTTGCTCCAAACACAGCCGCGGGTTACACTGTATTATTATTGCTGCAGCAAAATTCCTCCTCCGCAATTCACATACTATGCATTATATATTTATATTTAATACTCTCTTGTGATATGCACACTTCGGGCTACGGATGCGAGTTACCAACAATGAATTGGTAAAATCAAGAAAACTCGTTTTGGTCAACAGGTATAGCATTCATGACAAGCGTAATACATCTGGTTGCGAACCATATATAAATTAATTTTTGAGAATAATGCAAAAAATTTTCCAGAGAATTGCTTGATTTTTTAATTTCTCGTGTTTGTGTTGATGTAAATAATTTTGATTGAAGAAATTTGTCAATTTTTCTTTCACCAGCACGGTGCGTCGGAAAGTCGGGAAAGTCAAGGGTGAAAGAACATGAAAAATTCCTCTGCGATCAATTTCTAGGTACCCTCACGATCATTTTCCCGAAAGAATCAAAAAATCCGTCGATGGAATTTGAAATAAAGTCAATTTTTCGATTTTTCCATTATAAATGATAGGCAAAGTTTCGTCTTCCTCACGGTTTCTTATTTTTCTGCTGGTTTTCCCGTAATAAGTCGGAAGGGATGAATTTTATCAAAAAATGTGTAGAATAGTATTTTGTTGGATTTCAAAAGATCTTCAAAATGATGTGTTCACATTCATCGAAAACTGGATCGAGCCGAGGTAATCAAAAGAACTTGAGGGAATAATACAAGAAATTCGTCAAGTTTTTGGGATATTTTTCTCCCATCCGAGAATCTCACAGTGATTGTCTCTCGTTTTTGGGGAGATGGGAACGCGTCATCTTGTAGATTTTTGAAAAATCTTCAAAAAACTATTCAACAATTTTCTCGATGAAACTAATTCCTTCCTACTTGTAACGGGAAAACCAGCAAAAAGATGAGAAACCGTGAAAAAGACGAACCTTTGCCTATCATTTATAATGGAAAAATCGAAAAATTGACTCTATTTCAAATTCCATCGACGGATTTTTTTGATTCTTTCGGGAAAATGACCGTGAGGGTACCGAGAAATTGATCGCGGAGGAATTTACCATGTTCTTTCACCCTTGACTTCCCCGGCTTTCCGACGCACCGTGCCAGGTTCCAAAAAAAAAAAAAAAAAAAAAAAATAATCAATTTGTCCACAGTCTTATCAAGTGACTCACATGATTTGATTTGCGTTTTTTCTCACTGAATGCTTCCACGGTTGCTATTATCATTGTCAAATAGATTCTATAATCATTAAAGTACTCAAATTACGAGATAAAAATGCTATTCGTATCATTCAATACATTGACGGCGCCATCACTTTTGTTGTTCGATTTGAATCACTTTTTATTCATCGATGTGAAGTGTGTTATCGTATTCTATTTCCGCTGATAATTTGCTATACTGCCTTTTGCTCTGAAAAATATTTATAAATCATGCTAGCATTCATGCGATTGATCCAGATTCTATTGAGAGTGTAATATTTCATAACACGATCACTGCAAAGGTGAAATCGCGATTCCGGTCTAAAATAATTGTGAGAGAAAACAAATGTGCATTTCAGCAGTCACGGAAGCAAAATCTTATGGAAAATCTTCAGTTTGGCATCTATTGATGGTGTTTCTATGAAATTTAGTGAGTTCCGCCGGTGGATCCCTCCGTACACAGAGATGGCAGCCGAGCCCAAAAAATTTTTCTATAACGCTGAGAATATTGATGAGGGTTATAACGATATCAACAAAATCATCAAAGTCAAATTTTTGTAGCCTCTAGAAGGACCTGCACCTGCTCGAGGGATGTAATAATTGTGACCATATGGTTTTGCCGCGGCTTGCAACTCACATTCTTTTACTATGTTATAGGCCTGGTCTTAGGCTACGGTTCATTAACGCACCTCGAATTTCTGCAGCGTTTGGGACCAAATACTCAAATAGAACAATCTCTCATTTATTTTGAGTTCCGAGAGTAACAATGGATGATGGTACAGATAAGATGGAGCAAAACCTGTGCTTGGAAAAACCCAACGATTCTCGATTTATCCCGAACATTTCTCTCGCATAAATTGAAGATTACTTGAGTCACGTTCGACATTTTCCAACGTATGCTGGCTCAAGTTGTAGGTTTTGAAATAAGCTTTCAAATAAGCTCAGATTCGTTGAAATTGTCGAACTCGGGATGAGTAATCCACTTTTCATTTCTTGTTCTTGCGTGATTAATGAATAATTGTGTAAAAATCAAAGATCCTGCAAAGCTCATCGAAATCAAGTCGGATCAAGTCCGATACCGAAACTGCAGTGTACATACACATGTTCATTACAATCTAAACATCGAGAAATAACCACGATATAAGAAATTGGATATGTCTTCGTTGTTTGGTGGGAGTCAAAACTCAAGAAAGTCCGTGGGACCCATTGTAGTGAACGTGTTAAATATTACTTTATTCTCAGTTAGATCTTTATATGAACAAACAATATTTCCATCATTCTAACCTGAAAATGCCACTTCCATACGTGGTTTCAGGGTTCTCATGATAAAAAATCATAACTGCCCTGTGCTTACAGTCTCATTTTGGGTGTGCGGAGGACTCATTGCCCACACTTCGCTCGGAGAATATACTGTTGTCCATTAGGGATTGGGTATCCTTGTCGGATTGCCATCATACAGGCGCTTATTTCTCAAAGATGGCTGTCGTTGGATATGTATTTAGCATTGGGTGCATGCATGGGGCCATATTAACCCGGTCATTGGTCATCCTTCAAACGCAAGAGTGAGTACACCAGGTTCAAACATAGGGGTTTGGCCTCATGAAGCAAAAGAATTGGCGGTAACGTCATTTTGTACCCATTTCAGCCGTGAGTGCGACAAGGATGCGACAGGTCGCGCCATTCCTAACCTCCTTTGTCGCACTCATGGCTTATCGCGCGTTTGCGCCAAATGTTTTGCTGTATGTGGTCGGTACCTAAGTGTTTCGTGTCGGACTGAGTGAGCAATCACTCGAATAATATAAAAGTCCTAACCCTATACCAATGCTAAATCTATACTAAACGGTAGCCATTTTACGCCTGTTTGCCGGCAACCCGACAACCATGTCCAATCCCTATAGCGACCTAACTGAGCTTACACGACCAAAACAATAATGTATACTACGTATTCAGTGATTCTGACGGTAATGAACCAGAATGATTGAATTTTAGTTCACTTCTTGGTCCAAAGATAGATTCCAAGGAATAAGAAGCGATAACCTTTCAAGTTTCACATCAGATTCAAGATTTTCACCTTCCCATAACAAGCATGCCTATTTTAAACGATACTAATACACATCAATTCACGATCCTCTCTCATCCCGAATAGATTCATATATGTTCAAGAATCAATCACCGGCCTATACGCTACTTTACATCTCGATTTTCAATCAAACCAGGAACCCACACTCTCGAATTTTCTAAAATATCTAAATTACCATATAAGTAGGGGCTCATCATATATTAAGCTCATGCATAGATTTTCATGATCTCCATCAAATTACAGAATCACGATTTTCGTGAACTGATGATTTGAGTCGTGGTAGAGCTCTTACCCGTTTTCCGAGATAATCACCATCACGATTTTGATCTCTTAAAGTATACTTGAACCTTGAAAAATTAACGCTCATAATTACGATACATATCAGAATGCTATCAGTCAAATTCCGATTCACAACCTAACCTCTTATACCAAGTACACTCATACATCCGAAGGAGAATCTTTGAGATGTGTATATATAGTAAGTCCGTAAGACAAAAGGAATGCGCGACGAAAGAGCGATTCAAGACGTTTGATTGGAAATAAAACGTTTGAGTTTGCCGACGACCCCCCAGGAAATTTAAATTCTTAAGAATCTCACATCACGAGTATCACGACTACAAGCTCTGAACAAAATTTGTTCAGGAAGTGAACTTTTAAGTGCAAAAAATTACCTATCCACACCTACGAGTAAACTCTACTGAAAATCATACATATGCATGAATCCAATGTGATACGATCTTACAACGAGGCGGGAAATTTGAATCTGCGAGAGGCGCTGATTTTATACACGCGGATGCATCAAGACATGCATGAATTTAACGGACTGAACGAGTTGATGAGCTGCATCAGGAGACATCATCATCACTGGCAATTCTTTTGAGTCCCGTTCAAGATTTAAGATTCACTCATCATTTTGTGCGAGGACGAAACACTGAGAGGTATATATTTACACCGAAGTAATGAGTTCACGTGGGTTGCAAAAGCTATTGTAGCAGTGATGATGGCGATTTTTTTTTTTTTTTGAGGTTATGGATGGGTGGGGATTCGAGGTTGACGCGGCCCACGGAAAATCTGAGATGACGTCTCATTTTGACCGAGATGGAATTTTATCAAGTTCAATGGGTGGTTGTTGTTGTTTGCTCGATAAGGTGGTCCTGTCGTATTTTCTTGATCCCAAATTCATATGAGACAAAATTGAACTTTTCATGCAGAAGTATCCCGTTATAGGCGATATTTCAGTTAATGAGAAAATTGTCAAAACCATTTTCGGTGCTCTCGAGATACTTTTTAGTAAACACTCGTATTCTGGAATTACTAATGAGACAGTAATAATCTGTTCATTATTTTCTTCCTTCCAGAAGACATTATCGATTTCGAATAATTTGCGATACTTTCCTTGTATTCCATCGAAAAGAAATCTTAAAAACATCTGAAAAAATCGGTCATACAGGAAACATGATGGAACATCACAGGAGTTACAGAATGGAATTTGTAAGAGTGACAAAATAAAAAATGAAAATTTTTTTCAAAATTCTAACTCTGCCATTTTTTATAATTTTTCCACCCCAGAAATATGTCTTGATGACAGACGAGATGACGGAAACAGCATTTCTGAAACCAGGCAAAATTTTTTAGTGAGCGAGTTGAGTTGGTCGGGGTTACATTTTACCGAATTTCGTTTGGAAAAATTAATGATAGTGTGGTCAAAATTCATTCTTGGATTTGATTAGTCGAAGTTCCAAGAAGAACAAGACTTTCGTCAACTCGGAAGCATTACCGGACGTTGAAGACGAATTTTTTGACTATAAAAAACTGATCTTTTCATTCAATCGAACCTAAAACAGTTGGTTTTCACAGAACTTGAAAATATTTACAAATACTATATATATACATATATAAAATTTTATTTTCTTTACTAGGAATCATCGGACCAGCCATAAGTCAGCCAAGCAATTGCCACTCAAATTACGTTCGAACAAGCTCTAGCGATCATTAGAGATCAAAGTGATTTTAGATTAATGCAAATCGCAAGCAGAGCTACCCTTCAAGTTTGCTTAAATGACTTACAAGGGGAGCACTAACCTTGCGGGCCCTGGATCTTGACGAAACTTTGAGAAACTTCTTGTTTTGGTGAAAAATGAAGGTACCCAAAAGGGTTTCGTCCAATGGGCCTCCTATCCTGAGATACAGCCATGGAGATTAGCATTGTCCATATAGGCCCATGTTGAAATGACACACATATCGATATACTAACAATGCTAACCTCCATGGCTGTATCTCAGCATAGGAGGCCCATTGGACGAAACCCTTTTGGGTACCTTCATTTTTCACCAAAACGAGAAGTTTCCCAAAGTTTCGTCAAGATCCAGGACCCACAAGGTTGGTGCTCCCCTCGTTAGTATAATCAAGCATGACTCATGTTCATCTTTAAAGAAAACTGCATCTGCCACAGACATCGCAAAACATAAAAAAAATTTTTTTAAATCTGTATAGAAACAATTTACGACATCGGACACCTCGAATATTCTATACCATCACTATACTTCATCCCTCCATTAATCCTCTTTTGAACGAAGAACACGTACATTAGCGCTCTTGATAATCCTACAAGAGTGAAATACCTGTTTCTTCCCTTATACCTATATCCGAGCCTATATCTTTTTTTTTTTTTTCAACACTCATAGCATATCAGGAAGGGTATTAGCGATAATCATCCATGCGATGACGACGAAGATTCACTAACCATCCGCGGCCAAGCCCTTATAATATATTAAATTTAATTCCTTTAGGTATATAGGTAGTTCGGCATATCGACTAGTTTTTGCTCGCGAGGTTTGAAAATTCAAAAAAGCAAAAAGAAATTAAAGAAAAGAAAAAGTAGCGATGAATCAATCCTACATGCAGAGCAAGTATTAATAAGAGAGGAAGCGTCTGCAATCTTGTCGCAATAAACTTTATTTCAAGGACGGTAAAGGAAGCCGTACCGTAGAAATTCTATTGATACACAGGATGTATATGCATCAGACAGGGAATGCGCAAATCCAATCTCGAACGATCGAATTTTAACGCGATGACGATGACAACGACGACCAGGACGAATGCATCTATACGTGAATCTCATAGCCAATTCAAAGTCTCGATGTATGTTCTGTGATGATGATCAGACGATTTCGTTGAACCTCAAGAAGCCTTTTAACCGATTTGGCTTTTGAATCGTTTTACGAGCATCGAACTTAGACTTTTTTTTTATTCATCGTTCTGTTAAAGGTTGTACAAACTGAAAATCGGCTTGAAATTATGTACAAGTAACGATAACAATACAGGTTGTATATTATCGGAGACTCCTGAAAGGGGGGACTTCTACAATAAGGCCCTTGTATTATTGCCATGTGCAGTTTGGTCACGTAAGCGCAAACTTTTTTTTTCTTGGATCTCTGTATGTCTCCTTAGCTTCTATGTATATGTATGTATAGCAATGAAATCGTTTATGAAAGTTGAGTACACGAAGCTCATCGAGCTTTTCCCGTTGGTTCATCGTTTTTCGAGTCGTTTTTCGTATGCTGGTGTAGATAGGAAGATTAATTACACGAAAGATTTCATATTCCCAAGCGATTCATTGAGATGTTTCATTGTTAGTTTGTCTCTTTGATAATTGCTTCCGATTGACTTTTTTGGTTCATTACATTTTTTTTTGTATTCTGGTAAGATGCTGGATCAATAATGTCCGGTCTCTTTATTATTGTATAACATCGGCTGTTGTAATAGTGTATTCGAATTCTATTGTATAATTATACAGCGATATTCGATCTTGATTGTCATTGGTGATTTAATATGGATTTCTTGAAGCGATGCTCTCTGGGTTCATTATCATTGCTTATTGTCGTGTGATTGTTGAACATCTGGTTTGTAATTGAATTTTAAGTACAAAATATTGCCACTTAATTTTTTGTCAATCTCCTGTAATAATCATGAGTTGAAACCTCAATTGAGTTTTTTAGGATAAGGAATGAATTTGCAATAAACAAGGATAAAAGGACCGTTGTTGTCATCAATGTTATGTTGTGATTCCTTGGAGAATGAAAATGAAAGAAATGAGCCAATTTCAAAGTATTTTCAGAATATTTTTATTTATTTTTAGTCTTCCTGATGTGAAACATGATTTTAGTCGATTCATCAAATTCATTATTGGTTCACATTAATTTTGTAAGAATGAATATTTTCGACAAGAGATGAAAATAAATTCAAAACTGACGCTCCTTTGATTCAGTAACAATGGAACAAAAAAGATTGACTTAAAAATTAATTATAACCCATAGGAAAACCGAATCAGCAGTAAGAGATGTTAGTAGTCAAAGTCAACAGTGGTTCTAAAACACGGAACAATACTTTTTTTGTATGATCTGTGAAATATGAAGAATTGAAAGTCTATGCGTAAACTGGCTTTTAATTCTTCATATTTGAAAGAACTCTTCACATTCAAATGAAAAATCAACATCGATTTTTTCTATAATATCCAAAATATTGAAATTTATTTCAGACGAGAACAAAAGATTCAATCCGAATACCGTGAAAAAACCGTAACAAACTTATTCTCAGTTATACCTCGTGCAACACGCGTTCAATTATGATAACTACAGCATCCAAGATAAAAAGTTCACCGATTGGTTCAATTAAGATTGAAAGATGTCTCGTTACAAGATAGATGCAATTTCATTTGGAATATACGTTGTGGGAATGGTCTTTCAAGTGTCTCTTCACTGTATACCAACTCCACGATTTTATATAACCCAAGGGACCAATTAATTAAGTTTCGACGACAGAAGTTATTTGTAGCTAATTAGCACTTGTATTATCTGCAAGTATTCCTAGATATAAGCTCTTCTACAATTAATTAGCCGCAGCGCCAACTAGAACTTCGATACACCAACTTTATACCCTCCCTTGTTTCTGAAACATTCTCAAGTAATAGTCGTTCATGCCAATCGATTTGATCTCAGAATCTCATCTACCATGTAAGGCACGAAAACATGTACCAAACCTAACCTCAACATATACAATATACCCACTTACAACTCTTATATCTTGTAAAATCATTTTTTGCTCAGATTTCAGATTCCATTCCAAATACACACACAAGACTTTAAAAAATTGAATCAGCACACATTTCGAGGCTGAAATTCTTAACATCATCTTTCATAACCTCCAAAGAAGCATTTGCATCAAATTGATTCAAAAGTAACTCTCATCACTCTTTGATGAGGGCTGAAACTTTTATCTCATTGCAAAATCGCGAGATGCAAATTAACTCAGTCAAATGAAAGAATGAGAGAGGTTGGGCATGTAACGGTACATGTGTGTACTATATTGCCAACAGCCAGAGTAAGAAAGAGAGAGAGAGAAACTTCGTCCAGTGGCCCAAATAATTCTTGAGAGCGTCAGTAGTATATGCATATATATATGGTTACCTCGTGGCAAGAGCCTGTCAAAGGCGTTGAAGTACTTATACCCCCCAGTGAGAACGATTGAAATGGAAATGAAAGAAAAAAAAAGAAATGAGAATGAGACAAAGAAAGATGGAGCACAGCTTAAAAATCAATTGTAGATCGCGAGGCGAGGTTATAATTAAGCTTCTTGTGCATTTATATCCACTTCTGTACCCCGGAGCTAATTCCTGTAAGAGTCACACTTTCGTCCCCCACATATCACACATATATACATGACTGAACATTTACGCACACACACATACGAATGAATAAATCAAGAGCTATGATTAGTTCCTATCATTTACACATGCTTTGGTTCACTATACTGTTATACGAATTCATTTCGGTTCGTCTCGGTATATCAGTATTAGGTTATGTTGTAGCACCTCCTATAAGATTCCTAAAGACTCACAGATTCGATTCAGCTCCATTTTCGACCCAATATGTAGACAGATCACTGATATATTATACCTTGATCTCGCTCATGCGCATTGACACAATACAAAAGAAAGATACATCAGTATGTATAATGGAAGGAGGGGAGGAGACTGTGCTTTGAAGGAATGGGATAATCCTGATGGCGACTGGACCGATTTTCGGATTTCACACATAGTCAAAGAGATTATCTGTCGCTTTTGGTGAGACGAGGTGCGAGTGCAAAATGGAGAGGCGGATGAAAATATGAGAAGGGAATGAGCCTGGGGGTATTAGAAACTGGAGAAGTGTATTGGAATCAGTTGAGAAATGCAGGATCTGAGGGTTATGGTATTCGTTGTGATGAAAGGATGAGGGAGAAAGAGAGAACCTTTTACGCTTATGGAGAGTTTAGAATTGGTGAACTGATTATTCTGGATGATATCATCATGAGAGTGTGGTGGAATTTTAGTGAGTTCTGTTGTTGTGTGTTTTGTTCAGTGTGTTGTGAGTTTTGAGATGCATAGGTTAGGTTTGCGACGAAAGAAGGATATTAAAAGATGTGCATAGGGCGGAAGATTTTGATTTGTGAGTAGTACCCAGCACAAGAGTGAGTGTGCCCTTTGAGCACCTGAACTGTTTAGATTATGACCCTCGTGTTATCTCTTTCTGTAGTTGACATAACCTCAGTGAAATTAAACAAGACAGAAGATGTTCATTTTTACGATTCTGGGTATTGAAGAACATTGACCTTAGTTTGACGATTCTTTCTTGGTATAATTGGGCGAGTCAGTCTACCACCAATAGGTGTGAAACATAGCTGTCAGAAGTAAGGTTAGGCCAGGAAGTTTATTAGCTGGCTCAAAACAGAGATCTAATTGGGCATCTTTGAGAAAACAGAGGAAACGGATGTTGGTCATCATAACTTCAGATTGGCAGCAATGAGACATCGTTATCCATCCGTGACGTTGTTAGTTCAAGTTTTTTCTGCGGCGTCAACTGCTCTCACCTGTGATGCCTTTCATTTGTGTTATACCGAGAAATAGCAGACAGGATGTTATCGCGGATGAGGAAAGATGCTGTGATAATCTTGACCTCAATTGGATTGGCACAATGCTTTTGTAGAAAAGTATGGTAGCTTCCTGATGAAGTTTTTTTAAGACGAAAAGGCGATCTCGTTGTTGTTATCGAAAAAAATAGTCAGAATCTTGAGAATAACCAAAAGATAGGTTGAAAAGCATAATTTTGAAATTTTGTTGTTGGCAATTTTATGTGCATGAAGCTGCCGGACTAGTATCAGTCTGGATAACAGTACACCCTCGAAAAATAAGCTGAATTTATCAAGGAAACTAACCAAAGAAAATCTTGAAACTAAAAAACATCCGATTACCCATTCAAAAAAGCATCTGAATCTTGGAACGCATTCTGCCCAATTGTGCAGTTCATTAAAAGGTACATCCTGTCACAAAATGAAAAATACAACCGTTAATTTGGCAAAGCAGAGTTGAAAGGTATATTCAATAACCACTTTTGCATATTCCACAATTTCTTGCTAACGCCATCCGTTCACGCTTCGTCCAAAAATTACTCTGCACAGATTAACGAAGCTCCAACTATATACCGTTAGGGTATTTAACGATTAATAGAGTCCACCGGGTGCATAAATTTATTCTCGCTCGTATACGTTCAACAGCGTGCGTCATCGATGCAGGACCAAAGATAGCGAATCGTAAGGAAAAAAGAAAGGAATCTCACCGGTTAATTCGACAAGCGAAATATGATCAAGTTGCGACTCTTGATGATGCACGAGTTTGAGGATATACAGAGAGATACTGGCCGAGAGGCAATGAGAAATATGCCCTGATTAACACCGAATGAAAAATGATTGTGACTATAGTAGCAATCCTGGATGAACCATCAGGTTATTTTATACTCAGTGTCACAGCGATTCGAGGATCCGATAATATTTGGACAATGGTAAACGGTTCGCCAGATCCAAATTAGCCTGACTTATTTGACAAAGAAAAAAGTTGTTGGCACAATTATTGGTAGCCTGTTTGGAGTTCTACCCAGAGCTTCTAACTTCATACAATTGATCTAGTTTCAAAAGATTTTCCACTGCCATCACGAACCCTGTCAATCTCTCACTTAAAATCTTGTGAAGTCAAAATTATATTTCATTTGTTTTGGACAGTTCAATCCAACGTATTCCATTCCTAACCAAGTTTTGTTTAGGTTATGTTACCCATCAATGCCGAATGGAATAGAGTTGAGGAGAGAGAGAAAGTAAGAAGAAAGAAAAAATCAGAAGCTGAAAAGTGCAAAACGAATTGGAACGAATCGAATTAAATTTCTGCTAGCCCGGGGGGACGGAGTTCTTCTAAGAGCAATTATAGAGCATCGCATGTGGACTATCTTCGCGTGTGGCCAACCCAGTTTCCATCACAATTTAAAAGATCATGAATAGCTACCGTTTCGTCTTCGCACATGCATTCATAAAACGGACATGCATGCAATCTTCTCACATTGCATACAATTCAAGGTAAGTAGCCCATGATATTCTTCAACGAATCAAGTATAAAGTATTTTACATGTCGATGTCTGTGATGTTGAAGCACTAATCCAGGCAATCGGGTATACGCTGAGTTCATTGTCTGGCGCTTCCTAAATACACGAAACCAAAAAGTGCAAGTACATAGACCAGAAAATAACCTATACGTAGAACATGACCATATACATGTGTACAATGCTTCATTGCTTATTGTTGTGTGAGAAGAGCAGTACACCATAGACGTGTGAGTGTAAAGTATTATAAGCTTGATCGTTTCTTGGGATTCAAGACGCAGGGGAGAACATGAGTGGGCCTTTCATTAGATTGGAGACATCAGATCCACGACGATGACATTTTTCAAATGGCTCAAATGCTTTGAGGTTAGGTATACATATAGTATAGGTACCGTATATATGATGTCGAGGGGAGATCTGCGGATCGATGAACGTATATACCATGCAGTGCTTTACAAATTTTTGGGATTGTATTATGTAGGATGAGATTCGAGGGGTTGGTCGCGTATGCGATGATGAAATTCTTGGTATATGGAAGGAAGATTCGACTATGATTATATTGTGTATGTTGGATCTTTTGAGTTTGTGCATATAGAATGGTCATGTGATTGGTAGATGAAAAATTATAGTGTAGACTGGGGAGTTATTTGTTGGATTGAAGGTGAACTGCATGTTCTGTTGGATGAAAGCCCTTTATTATTGACCGACCCGTATGTAAAGTAAAATCTGTCACATTCTAAATAATATGTGGAGATCAAGGATTCTGGAGACTTTTGAGAGTGAGTACCTTATTTGAGAGTGAAATTATTCAAGGTTCTTGGAATCTGGTCCTAGCATCAAAACATCTGATGAAGAGGTAGTAAAAAATCTTGTTATTCGTGGTAATGACGGCAAACATTTTGATGAATGAAAAGTTCCATGAAACGGAAATAACTACTCCAAGGATTTTGTTCATGTTCTTACGGCATATGCAATACAGTCTTTCTCTAAATACTTTGAAAATACTTTTTTATCCGCTTTTTCCAGTCAAAGCATTCTGAACCTGTATTAAACGACATTCTGTGTTCAACAATGTAATTTTTAGTTGACATTATTATAATGCTTCGCTCAATACACACATACTGATATACATAAGAAGTCACTCTCGACATCAATTTTCATGCATCGATACATGTTCTATCAAGCGTACTGGTGCTCGAGTGTGGATGCATATCTTGGCACGAGAGCTATATCCTTGAACTGTAAATAAAATGGTATTCGGATAGCCTTCTCATTCCAAATTGAGAATGATCAACTGTGACAAGAACATGATCATCAAGATTCAACTCTCCCAAACATTAAAAAAACAAAAAAACAAAAAAGACCTTGGTAGTATCGACAGAGTCCCTTTTCGATATAGCTATATTCAATACTTGTATCGGCATTATTGGGCATTCTCACGAGAACTTGTTTGGAGACTCCCAGAATCACGCCAAGTCCCCTCAAAACCACGATCAGCTATATGTATATATAATCGCAGTCTCAGACTTCTGGTGCGTACACATAGCCAGAAAACAGGATTCCTGCATCCAAAGCCAATGAAAGAGGGAAGGAAGACGACGAAATAATAATAATAAAAAAAAAAAAAAAAACATTCTCCCGGAAAACGATCCTCTCTTTCAGTCTCCCTAGAGATGTGGCGAGATGCCGAATGTGAAGGAAAAAAAAGAGAACCATTATCTTCGTCGTTTTCGTCGTCTCATGCATTCACATGCATTCGAACGGAACAGCAATCAGACCGATCGGTAATACTAAACTGATGATGCCCGCATATATACACGTATTATATGTATAAGTACAGAACGGACAAAAGCTCTTGTCCAAATGAGGTAAAATTAAATTCTTTTCAAAGAAAGAAAACGCGCTGCACAGGGGCCCAATCACGCGATCGAACCAAACTGCCACTTGCAAGTTGCCCATTTTGACGGAATAAGGTGATGAGGAAGAACCCAAGAAATGAGCAAAAGTACACCAAAACATCGTGCAAAGTGCAGAGTATGTATGGTATACCTTTTCACCACACCCAAAAAACCTGATCTACCAGAACACCAGAAGAGTCCTCTGAGCACTGCGCACAAACGAGAGAAACCCTGAAACTTGATCGGTTGAACGTGAATAAGGGATAAATTGTGCACAAGCATTACTAGAACGTTAAAAGAAAGGAATAAGGAGCAATTGTAATCGTGAACATATATATACTCGACAAGAGTATAGCCAAGACATCGACGTACATTTATAAAAGGTTAGGGTTGATAATAAGCAACGACGAAACAGAATGAAAAGGAGAAATTGGAGGTTTTTTTTTTTTCTTCTTAAAGAGAGATGGACGGATGCAGAGATGGAGAAATCAAGAGAAGGAGGGCGATAATGAAAAAACGATAAGGTGGAGACTTGCTGCTGTTGCAAACTGATGCTTGGTTGGAAAGAACGAATCAGGGCATCTTGAAGAGGAAAAGAAGCTGCACCGCAAGAAAGAGTAATGAAAGATCGCGGCCTGACGGAGACTGGCGGAGCGTTAGAGGCTATGTAGTGCATCTCCAGGATGTATATTTGTGCCTCATGCCAGCATCCCGTAAAAATAGTGTTGCCAGTGAAGATGAAGAAGAAGAAGAAGAAGAAGAAGAAAAGGAGGAGAGACAATGGCGAGCAGTATCAGAATCAGGAAAGGCTTTGTATTGCACGCGAGAGTTGGAAGCTGAACAACGGACCCAACGAAGTTGAGAGAAGTGGACCAGAAGAGCTGATGATGGACCCACAGACTCCTACTGACGAAGGCCCTTTATCCAAGCGCCTCCGCACACCAACATTTATACTCACAATCATATTCTCACTCACACACACACCCACACACACACACACACACGTCTACCTCTTCTTCTTGATCTTACTCTCTTTGGCTTGCTTCTTTGGCCATGTATCCTGTGCATACATCAGCTGAGTAAGCTTATTCGGGCCTTATGTTGTCTCTGTGCGAGTCTCTGTGTCATGGTGGTCCCAACCCAGGGGTATACCATTTTCAGGTTTCATCTACAAATTTATATCTATGTGTGTAGGCAGTATCGCTGGGTCTAACATTTTTGAATGTTTTAGTGTTTACAGACTTCTTCGTACACATATTCGAAACGAGTTTTCGATTTTTGGAAACAGCTGGTCACCGAGATCGAACACTGGTCACGCGAATAGAATATTTCGTTTACAGGCGTGTACAGAAGAGTAAAAGCTATGGATCGAGCCAGAAAGCGGATCTCAAGAGCTTTATTGTGTGAAAGATTCTTCAAGGACGATTGGACCCGTGCGATAAACTCGGCGATAAACTTATTCTCTAAAGCAGAAAGAATAAAATCTCTCGATAAGAAGATTATGTTGTATGAGTGAATGTATAGGGTAGAGCGAGGGTTATAGAGGTTAGGTTTGTAGAGAGGTGTCGATTTTTTTGAAGGGTGTTTTCAAAGGTGCGATTTTTCTTGAGATGGCTGTCACGCTCTATATTGTGTATAATCCAAAAAATGGGCTCTCAAGATGGTTCATTGTGAACCATGGGTGGAAGCATTGAAGAGATGGTTGCTCGCGATTGGAATTAGTTGTATATGAGTCTGATGATGATCTCTGGTGAGTGCTGATTGATGATACGAGTTGCGAACAATGTAAGCTTACGGAGTTCGAGGTTGAACCAAAGGTAGTCCTTGAATTGGAGTCTTTGGCAAACAATTTGCACCGATTTTTTAGCCGAGCTGTGAGATTGAGAACATAAAAGAAGCTCTGAAAAGGAGCGAACCAGTCATTGGAATCACGTTGAACTGGGGCCTGTAGCAATGAGGTCGATATTTCAAGAGGCAACAAGCTCATTGTAGTCCACAGACTGTAATTTCATTTGACGAAAAATAACCAAGGCAGCGCAAAGAAGGTATATTTATAACGAAGATTTCTGGGTTCTGACTTGTTTATACGCGCTCAAGGACGCAAGCTCATTCATCCGTTACACAAGTATCTTTATAATACAGCGCAGTTTAGAATGACACGCAGCATGTGAATTTCCAAGATCTAGGCAGGTATCTCATGAATGGCCAAACAACTTTTTTTGTATTTTGCTGAACATTTGTCTCGATCTGCATCAATATAATGCACTTGTGACTACTAATGGTGCTTAAGAGACGTAAGGGACACCAATCACTAAAAGTCATATAAATCTATTTCACTTTACGGTTTCTACGAATAATTTAAGAGCCTCAAAATCTCATCATGATGCAGACTACATTCGATTTATTGAGTATTTTCTTGAATGAGTTCAACTTTAAAGGGCGGTGTTGGAAGATTTGTTCACTTTTAGGTTAGGTTAGATATATTTTTGAGAAAAACAGAACCGTGATCAATCTTCCTTCGAAGTAAAAGTAAGAAATTCTTCATATTGCTCCATTACAATACAATACTCACTCTGGCAGAATGTGAAACTCGATGTGAAGCACATGATAGTTCACATGTTGACTCCGCTATGTAAGAGATCATGGTAACTAGAACTATGAAGATCCAATATCTTCCAGATGAAAATCTGTGAAATGATTGGAGAAACGACTTCAACCGACGATAAGCAGAAAAAGCTTGAGGCAATGCACAAGCATAAAGAATGTCCATAACCCTATCAGCACGACATACACACACCCTCATCAGTAGTGCGGCGCGAGAAAATTCATACTTGCAGTGAGATTCAAGTGGTGTCCGTACCATTTCAGATGATAATACTTATCTTTACACAGCTGTATGTAGCGGTATTCGAGGGCTACCGCTTCCTCCGGCATATACATAACCTAACTCTTTAGCAGATTCTTATACATAGGCATATATGAACACTTTATACATACATAAGACTATGGCGTATGTTAGTGCATATGATGCTAGAATCGTATATACATACTATATATAGGCGAATATCGGAGTCGGAAAATCTGCACGATCCGCCCGCGGGACAATCTCACATATGAGATGATGCGAGAGAAGAGCGGGACTTTTCCTTCGATGAGCCTCGAGTCTTTCTTACTTTGATCTCTTACCGCAAGTATCATAGAAGTATATAGAGATTCCTCTTTGACGAGACTGATTTGGTCGATGATGAGTGGCTTACACTGTTTTAAGTGTGGGTAAGAGAGGCTATGAGTACTTATGTATTAGGAGATGCGTATATTGAGAGAAGATAATATCCTGGCCTGAAGGTGCTGACAGACTGGATCATTTTGATATGAGCTATAGGCGATGAAAATTTGAGGTTAGCTTCAATTGGGATATATTCTGTAATGATTTGATGATGTGATGTTACGGTGCCTTGAGGTATAAATCATCAGAGTATGGAATTTTTGATGCATCATAGTGTTTTAGTAGTCATTGAAGAATATTTGATGAACGACAATGATCAGGATCAAATGAAAAATAGATTTAAAAGATGGAGAATTGCGAGTTATACTTGGCCTGATTTTCACGATGAATGGAGCTTGTACACATTTATTTTTGTGATCTCGAAAATTGAGCTCTATGTCGTAGGCGTACCGAGAATCGAGAAACGCATGGTATTTGATGATTGTCAGGTGAAAGTACCTACACTCTACATAAATAGTGAGTTGAAAATTTTCTCTGTAAATATTAGTATTGGACTTGAGAGTCTTTCAATTGCGTATGAGTCTAAAAATTTGATATGAAGAAAATGGTGTCACTTTAAGTGAGTGATGTCAGATTTTCGATTAAGAAATGATGAAAGAAATATTTTCATTTGCTCACCACAGTACCTGCATCGATCTAATATGATTCATACCGGAAACTTTTAGAAATTCGAAGAATTGCGTGAGGAGAAATAATTTAGATTAGGGATGGTCGAGAAGTTTGGAATATTTCAACCACTGTCTAAGTACCATACCTTAAGATGGAAAAAACTACTTAGCTTCACAGATTTTTACGATAGAATTTCGACACAACATGTAATGAGTTGATCACATCTTGATATACGGGAAATCAAGAATAGACAGCAGTATCTACAACTTAATTAAAAGTAGATGAAATTAAATCCCACCACCGATCGTGGTATAACAAAGAAAATCACTTTGCGATCGAGCAAGAAAATCAATCGAAAGCAATCTCGTGCGGCCTTCGCTCAATTCGTCATCCATCGTCTCACTCGGTTTCACTATTATATACATCGCAAAAAAGTCTTCCGTCACTCAATAATACACTTTTTTAAACCAAAATTCCAGTTCACCTAACAATACCCCAACAATAACTGATCTCAATTCCAAAAAAAAACTGGACCATTATTATCCATAAAATCTAAATTTGAAAACTATTCTCAACTCTTAGCTCGTGTACAATTCGTCCTCATCCATTCAACCCATTGAAGTCACATGGGGTCCAAAAGACCCAAAACGCCTTTCTACTCCAAATGAAGAATCTGACAATGTGAATTACAGTACGGAAAGATAGAACATTTGTTTAGGCGCGATTTGTTCGGTCGGCATCAATCGCGTTGGTCACCCAGAAATAAAGGATTTAGCGCGGGTAAAAACTCGGCTGGGGTCCTTTGGACCCCGTGTGACACTAAAGAGGTTGCCTTTCTCTTAATTTTCATGGACTTATTTCATTATGAGATTGTTGAGAATAACAGGTATGTACATTCAAAATTTAAATAGATATCTGCATTAGCAATGATACGACTGTGTGGGGTCTTAAAGACCCCATGTCAAACTTATGCATAATTTATATCAGTTATAACCTCAAAATCTCGTCCAAAATTTAGATATTCAAATACGCACACACGACTGACATACTCTCAGCAAGATATGCAATCTGTATAAATATACATTTGTACACAAAGCGCATGCACGCATATCCAAAGTCGTTGGTCTCTGTACCCAAAGCAACCTTACGCAACGAGTGTAAATGTAATTAACGTCAAGCTCTCCCTCACACCATATCTCGCGTGAAAACACACGTGTCGCTGTATTATATACATAAGCACACATAACCTCGTATGGATATATACGCATACTGAACTGTATATATTTAAGTGTAAATATGCACACCGAGAAAATCTTGACTGCAAACTGACTCTCTGAAACTGCAAGTGCAGAGAAGATTTACCAAGAGAGAGAATGAATGAATGAATGAATGAATGAATGAATGAATGAATGAATGAATGATATCCTTTATTCGTCATACGACAAAAATACACCTACATATTTTCATATGTGTCACATATAAATATATATATATAAAATTAATGAATATTCCGATAAAATCATATTGAGAAATAATTTGGTCAAGGATAGATATATCACAGTTGTGACTAGTCATACACTTTACGATTTCACTTGAAAGAAAATGAGATAAAGGGCATAGGTTCACAAAAATATCACAGTTTTTCTTCAGTCTGGTGACAGAAGGTCACTTACAATTAATAAGAGATAGAAAGAAAAAGAACAAAAACCCGAGCCCATCAAAGATTAAAGATTAAAGTAATGCTGCTTTTCCGGATCAATCCTCTGAGGAGACTTTGTTAATAGAAAATCTTTCAAGGACTCTTTGAACAAGGGTGTTTTCCCCAGCTGCCGAAAGCCCGGAGGGAGAAAGTTCCACAAATGAGCACATTGAACCTGGAAAGATCTCCTTCCATATTCAAGTCTCATATTGGGAACTTTGAGTACCCGCTCTTCTGCATCACCACGTGCGGGGCGTTCAGATTGGTACCTGGTGAACATCGCAGCTAGGTAGCCAGGCTCTCCTAAATGCATGATCTTATGCATTAACAGAGCTGCGAAGTACATTCTCCGCGAATCAGTACGCAACCAACCCAAACGCTCCCTAAACGGGGTGATGTGCTCGTCTCTCCTAAGATCAAAAATATACCTCACACATGAATTGCTTAGTCGTTGTATCCGTTGCCGCTGTTCGTCCGTGGCGTCGAGGTACACGACCGTACAGTAATCTAAATGCGGTTGAACCAGAGACTCGACTAGGCGAATTCGGAGAGGTCTGGTGATACACGCCCTAAAAAACCGCAATCCGTATAGGGCTCTGTTGACTTTCTTAGTTACTTGATCAATGTGCGGTTTCCATGTCAATTCACTGTCAAGTGTAACACCTAGACTCACGACCGTATCGCTGAATGGAATGAACTTTCCTTCCTGTATCTCAACCCCTGGCAAGTCCATGAGAGAGCAAGCGAGGAAGAGACATGCTGCTCAAAGCTAAGTATGTGCACTTCTCTGTATATAATTTCGTTGCGCTACTCTCTCAACTTGTACGAAAATGCGAATGAATGAAAATGTATTCGCGCGCGCGTGTGTGTGCGTGTGTGTGAGTGTGTGTGAGTAATGTGGGTGTGTGCTTTGCCAAGCCTTAAAAATTTCTTTTACAGCGAATTCAAACTCACTCTGGCGAGAAGAGCGAAGGAATGAATTATATTCTAACCTAAGTGAGATTTTCAAAGGTGTAGAAGCCGCAGTGTCACTCATGTGCAACCATATAGCGGATTTGACACGTCTTGTGAGATTTGAAAGGGTATTATATGTCTAACGTGCATACATACTGCTCTTGAATATATTCGAATTAACGGCATATGTATGTTCTATCCAAGCCGAGGAACATTTTAGCTGACTGTCTGAAAATTTTTTCAGGTTATGCATCCGAGTGTGAATGTATAAGAATTTTGAGGATTACTAGGATTAGTGATGACGAGCTTCTTCGTAATACATATTCTGGATTTGTCTAATCTGATATCTTGTATCCATCAGTCGAAATAATCTTTTGAAATCTTGAAATACTTGTTACATTTAAGTAGGTATGAGACAGGCAGAAGACTTTCGAAAGAGGAATGAATCGCTTAAGAAGAGGAAAAATAGACAAAAGTACATACATAGAAGCTATGGCGAATGTGAGTAAATTTGGAGACTGTGTTATTATGTGGGGGTTTTGAGACGACAATTTTTTAGGTTAGAATTCTCGTTTGAGAAGGCGTTTTTCAGCCTGAGTAGAAACTGGATGGATATACACTATAATGGATTGACCACAATGCCTTTTATTTGAGCACATTGAGTGTCTACTATATATAGGTACATATAGTAGTAGTATAATAAAAGGGCCGAGTAAAAGAGTGACCAACAAGAAGACCAAACGGCTTGCTTCCTCTTCCTTGCGTAATTACAACATAATTACATGAATTTACTCTGCGGTGTTCTTTTTTTTTTTTTATTATTATTATCTGCAAGCTTGCACAAAGGTACAAAGTACATTTGGGACCATTGGAACGATTGCATCGTCGTTTGAAGGAGCTATTCTTGGTTATTTGCACCTGCTATATGCGTTAGTTCAAGCTTTCGTTTCTTCATTACAGATACCTATGTCTTGTTCTATTTTAAAATCTATGATTCGCCAAAAAAATTTTAGTGATGATTTTTTATTACGGAGGTATAACTGGCATGCTTCGGTATAATCTTTGACTCTTCAATCATAAAAATTAGTCCAAGATTTATTTGCTTAGTTCTAAAAACATTAGGTAGTGATTAAAATAGTTCGGTATTTGGATGTAATTTAAAGTATTCATAATTTCTGTTACTGTAAGACAATGCTTGGAAAAATGGAATTTCTTTTGAGATTGTGGCACTTGTGTTAAATATGGGTGACCCAGAAAATTCGAAAAGGAATTCATACCCGGACATATCAATCATAGCTTGCCTAATTCAGACTGCAAATGGTGAAATGACGAGTGAAGTTGTGCGACAAATTTGTATGTGACTCAACTCACATTACTTTATAGGATATCATTAGTAATACTCTCAATCTTAAACCAAACCAGGATCAGTAACTATTTGTAAACATCCAAGTACATTTTGATACAAAAGCTTTAAAGATAGATTTCGTACACCGAGTGAAGATAGCTTTAGACCCGATTCGAAGGTGATGATTAGAATTACAACGAGGATGAAAATCCCTTATTACAGGTGTGCATCAAATGCTGATCATTTTATACAATCGTCTGAGTAAAAGTCAAATTTCCTCTTAAAAAGTAGCATTTTTATCCACGCTGCTTCAATCAAATTCATTTTCCTCCCATCAAAACTTATCTTTATTCAAACACTTTGGATTAAAAATTCATATAGAGCAATTGCAATTCGTGATTCATAATGAAGTAATAAGTCGTCATCGTTATCCGACCCCCCCTCTCTCAACGGATGATTATCTTCCTCATCAGGATAAGAATTTGAAGTATACTCTCGAGGTACTTATATAGCCTCAAGCAATATCTCAAATAATTACCGATCATCACGCCAATCGCAAATCGTGCTCATAATTATAAACTTCGAGTCGTCAAATCGGCATATCTATACCTAGATACATATTATAAGTATATACCTATGTATCTATCCCTTTTTGCTCTCCGCCCATAGTGCAATAACTCTCCGTGTCAACTCGCTATATCCGCTTATAAAACCTTTTCCTGCATAGATATAAACATCGTATCCTTTTCAAGATGAGCGAGCTGTAGATGATAACGAGGGGCAATCTTCCCCATATAGCGCATCCTCGATTTTATATTTGTTTTGCTCTCTCACGCATTGAAGTACAGTGTTACTCCGTGTATATGAACCGCGTGAGCTTTTTTTCTGCAAGTTCGGAGAGATTTGATTGCATCATTAGATGACGATTAAAATTACAGTAATTGTCGATGCTTAGATATTTTAGATAGCTCTATAAATTGACTTTATTTAGAAGAAAAATGAAAATTTAGGATGAATCCACACACACACCCAACCATACACACAAGCTTGACCACAAGTAAACCCACTTTTACGCATTCGTTCACGTTCATACACCCCCCCCCCCACACACACCCAACCACGCATAGACACAGCCACACATACACGTCCGCTTATACATACACCCACCCTCACACACACCCAACTACACACACTTCCACCCACCCACGCAAATAGACACAGCCGGACACATAAAAACACATGGACCCACACACTCAACCACACATACACTTCCAACCACAAATCACCCACCCATCTATTTACACGTACATCTACCCACACATACACACATATACCCACACACACTCTCACCCACCCAAAGACACAGCTATACACATACTTACACATCACCTATCCACCCATACACTTCCAATCATACATAGACACAAACTCACCCACGTGTACACCCACCCACACATACACATAACACTACAAATTATAGCTGTTTGCATATTTTGGCACATTTAAGGGTGCTCCCCAAGCTGGATCATAGCAATTGATGCGCCATCTTGCGGTCACATTGGTTTATTGTAAATATTAAATTAACCAGACAACGTAGAACGATGCGCGACATTTCGCCACGTGCGGAGAATTTCTCTACGAATTTTGAAAAAAGTTACATAAAAATCGTCCAAAATTGAGAGAGCTATTTTGCGGGAAAAATTTGTAACAATTTTGAAAATATATGAAAAATGTTCCCGCAAAATAGCTCTCTCAATTTTGTACCGATTTTCATCTAACTTTTTTTAAAATTCGTAGAAAAATTCTCCGCGCGTGGCGAAATGTCGCTCATCGTTCTACGTTACTTGGTTAATTTAATATTTGCAATAAACCAATTTGACCGCAAGATAGCGCCACGATCGTTTTTTAAATGCTGAGGAGCACCCTTAATTCATATCCTTGCAACCCGTTGGATTTAATATTCATCATACAAATTTTTACAGATGGCTCAAGAAAGTCGAATCTTATATTTCTGTAGTGATTACAAGAAGAGCAAGATGTCAGAGATCAACTCAAACCTCACTAACCTACAAAAGACAAATGAGAGAAAGAGAGAGAGAGAGCACGGTCGATCGCGAGATATAATTGTGAGCGGCCATGTTACACGTCGAGATGAATATTACCAATTTTTAAACATTCTGCATTGTTTATCTTTCGCTGCTGTTGCTGCTGATGCTATGGTGCAACCAATGCAATATGCTCACTGAGTAGAGATTATTACATGCGTCATATATATATTATACCCTGCACCGAGATCAACCGGAGCCAAAAGGCGCGCATATAATACCGCGATACATCTAATAAATTCGACCGTTATAAGTACCCAGGAGGAGAGAGAGAGAGAGAGAGAGAGAGAGAGAGAGAGAGAGAGAGAGTCGCCCGCGGGCCCCGCACACTGATTTATCTCGTGAGTGGAGTTATGCTCAGCAGCTGCACAACGGAGAATCGCAAAACTCTTCCTCTCTTTCATTCTTTCACACAAGAAAGAAAGAGAGAAAGAGAGAGATTGGGTTGAAGGTATGAGGCAAAGGAGTATATAATACCTCTGAGATTTTGTGAGGTGTATGGGTGTATGTGATGGGGAGGTAGCAGCAACCAGTCCTCGAGTGGTCGAATTTCACGGAGCAAGAATCGCGGGAGAGATCAAGTGTCATTATATAGGTTAGACTCGCCCAGCTGGAATTCGCGTGTTAAATTTTCTATTTTTGAGGTTAGGTGGTCGTTGCTAGACATGACATGCGCATTAATTACGAAGGATACAAATTTACACGAGCTTTTTTTGAATCAGTCATATCTATTTCTTCTAAGGCTGCTTGCGTTAGTTGTCTGAGTTTGCTTCTGTTCGCTTCTATGCTGTATATTCCAGACAGAGACCAATCAAGGGTACTCGTGTTCCATCTAACGGATGATTGTAGTAACTGAATCATAGGTTAGTTGTTTGCAAATATGCTGATCTGGGAGTATTCTATATGCGTTCTTATCTGTCAAACCTTTTACGATGGAATGTTCATAATGATTCAATTGTCAGGTTGGTATTCGTTGATTAGTCCGGTGGACTATGAGCATGTTGAAGATTGCAAGAGTGAGAGGTTATGTACAACCACTGATCTGAGAATCCGAAAGACAAGAAGTTCTACATTTAATGGCGACTAGGATGAGTGGCACGAGCTTAGAGGACAACTTAAACGATGAAAGATTTTTTGAAAATGGAAGATGACTAAAGAGACTGTCTATAAATTACGTAACACGATTTTAGAATGAAGAGGGAGGGATCTTACAATTTTTTACGCTCCATGTATAAGTTGGCAATTTTCCATTTGAAAAATCTTACTAACGGGGGAGGGGTCTAAAATCTTGAAATTTCCCCACCGTAATTCATGGACGTTCCCTACAGACACAGGAAGTAAATCTGCATAACCTAATTAGATAAAATCAGGTATAAAAGGTTTGTTATAGAGAGAAAGAGTACGTATACTACACCATGAAGCCTTAAAGATGATAATGATTCAAACTCACTAACAATCGATCTCAATATACCACAAAATTTCAATTTGGACCCTTCAAGCGCATCTTAGTTCATGAATACCGTATTATACGCACACCCTAATCTATTCGATTTCTCATTTCTTGCGCCCTCTAGCGGGACGCTTACGTCATCTAAAATACCTACATAACGTAGAGTACACTTCAAACATCACAGACTGTTCACCATAGAGATTTGGCATTTAATCTCTTTGCAGTTCACTATGACGAATGAAAATGATATACCATATGACGAGAGACACTCTACTTGTGCATCATAAACAAGTCGACCATATGAAATTTATATATCGCGAGATACAAGGTATATATATACGGCCAATCATGCGCGCGCGTGACGCGATCTTCATTGTTCTGCACTGAATGTTATACACATAATACTCTATACACGATCGTAAATCAGGTGAGGCCGGTCTTTGGCGAATGAAAATTCCACCTACTATCGATAATTATATTCTGCTCTCGGCTGCACATGTCTCATTCCAGATGTGAATCTGTGTGTGTGTGTGTGTGTGTGTTCGAATTCACGTGTGATTTGTGTGTACATGAAGCTTTATTACAAACGGTGACAAGTGGGTCGAAGCGCGTAATTTATGCCATGGATCAGAACAAGATTCTCGCACCGTACGATATCGTCCTTTTCGTTTTTGGAACGGACCATCAATATTACACTCTCAAGAAAGTATTTTTTTATTTAAGTGTTGGTGTTGTCTGAAAAATTGTATGTAGCGATGAAGTTGACCGTCAGGAAGAAATGATAGGAAGATTTTGAAACAACAGTTGAAATTTTCCTGAGGTAGAAGATGATAAATAAAATACTGATGCTGCAGAGTATGATGTACGTACACATCGTGTACACGACTCAGAACGGTTTTGGTGCAAAGAATGGAGAAGAAATGAAAAAAAATTTTGAACTGGCGTGCAAAATGAGTGAAGATGAGTACAATATATCTATAGTGAGCAGAATCACGTGAAGACGGTACATAATATACACGGAAAGATGGTGGTACGTAATGACGAAATCGCGCGCTCGTGCTATACGGCGCGGCGCGCGGCGGAGACCGCATGCACTTTCCGCAAATTTTATACGGTGAACAAATGAAAAGGTCGCCCATCTGCTGTACCAAACTTCTTCGTATATGTATGTTACTTTAAGACTTACATACATATACATATATATCTACACTCTTTTACATTCTAAAATTACGAAAATAAGGATAATGATGATGACGGTTGATTGCTCTGTGATGAATTGCGTGTCCCCCTTGCTGTTCTCACCTTTCAAAATTTCATTTTGAATTTGTAATCTTCGAGCGTCTTACTTTGCAATCACACTTCTCTACCAAGAATACTGATTTCGGTCAAAAAAGTTCCATCGTATATCTCATTCAATGTGGATGATGTATAGACAGTGACAACTTAGGTAAACAAGTAGGTAAATTTCAAACAAGGAAAATTCGATAAGTTTCCTTTGACCCAAAAGAAAATAAAAGAAGCAAAAGTATCGAATAGCAGACGATAAAATATTGTAACAAAGCGAAGCATTGGAAAATCGTACAAAATTCATCACGTACGCCATCACTCTTATTTTAGCTTTGCAAATTTCTCATTTTATACCTCACGTGCATGCATACATGTACCTATATGTTATCACGATTAAACAGTCTCACCCTCGTATAATACGTATAAAACTGTGCTAAAAACAAAGCGATCGTTGACCGAGCAAAACCGAGCGATTGTTCCGGAAAAAGAGCACCACAAACAATACGCCTTTTTCGATCGGTTATAATTAGTACACCGACGTATATAACAGTATATAGGCGGCAGTTGTTGCCGGTATTGTGATGTGAAAAAGGCATTCATGCATTAAATCGACGCGCACCTGATGATGAAATATATTATTGCTGACCGGTGTATTCAGCAAAACTTCCGCTTTGAATTAGCGATTTACTGAGATCCTTAGATATGGGTAGATTTGTTTTTTCGCGGGTGACGACCGTTGGCGCATGCGCAGGAAACAATTACACGCGGATACCGAAATTCGATGAGTTTCAAGGTGTAGGTGAATATTTAGGTAAAATGTATAGACGAGTTAGGAGGTTCGTATTGGTTGAAAGAATATAAGAGGAAAGAGTGTATGAGGAAAAAGCAAAATAATTTAAATACTTAGGAATACATTTCCCTCGTCTGGCTAAAAAAAGCCCGATTGAATAGATCTCGGAATAGATTGAATTCAATGAGAACTGCTGTGAGCTTGAATGCGAGGTGTCTCATTGTAAGTTGAACTTAACTTTAGAATGAATTGTCAATAAAAGTGATAATTTTTAAAATCATGGTAAACCGATCTTGGTTTAATAGCAAAAGATCCCTAGGGAAAGTGTCGTTTTCTCCGTAATTCACCCATATATATTTATACAGGAACCACAACTTACAATTAGTTTTTTTCCCCTTTTATAACCTCATAGACAGTTTCAAAAGGTATGTATGTACCTTTTTATAAATCAAGTTCCTATCGTCACCTTGAGGTATAAAGTAATACGGCACGCGACATTTACGCTATTTGCGCGAGTTCTAAGGGGTCTCTAAAGGGTGCAAAGATTCCATTATGTGCCTTTTGGAGCTCTCGTAATTTCATGAATACGCGCTCGAATTAAAGCGAGTTTAACATAACCCCACGAGGGCGGCGAATAATGCAGTATATAAACGTTACTTCACATTACACTTCTTGTGGTTATACATACAGTATAAGGTCTAGTTTGTATGCCTATTGCGAATTACGTACGAGTGTAGGTACTATGTATGTATGTACGTGAGTAAGTGTACAGAGTATAATACAGAGTCGCTGTTGGAGGTAATTAGGCAATTTTCGGCTAGAATAGTATTATTCGGACGGGGTGTTAGAGTAGAATCTTTTACCCCCGTGCTATTATTTGCGTTTGTATGAATCACCGTTGGTGAGATAATTACAAGTTATTAAGTATTCTTTTCTTCCTTGTTTTTTACGATATGTTCGAAGCGTGGTTCGAAGTATACATATAGAGGTGAAGTATACTTAGAAAAATCATCATTGCAATTAGCAAGATTTTGGACGAAATGGTGTGAAATTGGTATGTTTGACTGAACGAAATACTGAAATTAATATTGAAAATGAGATGAAGCTAGTTGATGCGCTAAAGATCAAGATCACACAAATTAGGATTGTCGTGAACTATCTCATGGACAATTCTGAAAGTAGACCGTGCATGAAACATTATCTCCGAATTTATGATGAAATTTTATGATCATGAGACTGTATATATGAAGAAGTATTCTTCTGTCTAAAACTGAGAAAATTCAACACATACTAACTTGAGAGATAAAGTTTGCAAGAAAATTTTTGAGGTCAATAGAAAAAAGCGTTGCATAATTTTTTTCGTGATAAGTGAATTTGAGAACTTTCGCGGATAAGTCAAAGTATTCAACTGCTTGATAGCATTTTAGACTGAACGCGGTCTCTGGAAAGGTATTCTAGATTTGAAGGGAAAGATGGAATAGATTGAGCAACACATAGTCCAGATCAGAATTTTTGAAGACTGTCTAATACATCACAAACATTATTTTCTCTTGGGATGAGTTCCTTTGATGGTTAATTCTCAATAAAATGATATATTTGAAAAGTTTATTGAATTGAATAATGATAATAGAAAGCCTGTCTAGAGTTTGTCCGGACAGATCCCGCGTATCAGGTTGCTTGCGTGAAAGTATTTTACCAAATGTATTGGGTGGCCGTATGGGTTATGGATGGGTCCACGGACGGATGAGTCGGAGTGGTTATGGTATGTAGTCGGGTGTATATGGATAGATGGATGGGAGGTCTGGTACGGTTCGGTCTACTTCGGTCTAATACGGTTCTAGTACAGTTTGAGAACCATACTAAAGCCGTACTAGTACCATTTTAGAACCCTACTACAACTACCGCACGAGGATTACCGTAGTTGTACTGACCATAATTACCGTACTAGTACCGGACTAGAATTACCGTGCAAGGGCCATAATAGAAGTACCGTAGTAGTACCGTAGTAATACCGAATTATACGGGGTAGTGCAGTTTTATTCGGTTTGGTTCTGTCTAGTTTGGTTTAATTGAATCTAGCTCGGTTTAGTTCGGTCTAATGCGGTTCTAGTACCACCCGAGAACCATACTGAAACTGTACTAGTGACGTACTAGAATCGTACTAGACGTGTCGTACTACTACCGTATTACACTTCCCGCATAACGATTACTGTACTTGTACCGGACTAGAATTGCCGTAATACCGTATTTATACGGTCTAGTGCAGGAAGCACAAGTTGGCACCAACTTTGTCACCTGCTTTGTCAGGTATAGGAATTCTAAAAAGTGATTTAGATACAAAAAAAACACCTTATTCCGAAAACGCGTCCCAAAAAAACTCCTTATTCCTGTATTTTTTTTTAATTGAACGATGAATATACGCATTGCATTCAACGCTGTGTGGCTTTCCTGTAGCTCGTACCTACGCGCAAGTAGACGTAAAAAATTCCAATTCTCCCAATAAAAACTCCTCCTACACAGTTTTGGGATCCGATAATTTGTTGTTTTACAATTCATAAAATAATTCATCACGCCTGAGGCCCAGATCACCACAAGGATCAAGCAACGTAGTACAGCTGGTGATCTGGACTTCAGGTGTGATGAATTATTATATGAATTGCAAAATAAAAAATTATCGGATGCTGGAAAACTGTGAAGAAGGAGCTTTTATCAGGAGAATTGGAATTTTTCAAGTCTACTTGCGTGTCGGCACGAGCTACGGGGAAACCACACAGCGTTGAATGCAAGGAACACAGTCATCGATTGATTATAAAAAATACAGGGATAAGGAGTTTTTTTGGAACTCGTTTTCGGAATAAGGTGTTTTTTTGTATCTAAATCACTTTTTAGAATTTCTATACCTGACAAAGGTGATGCCAACTTGTGCTTGCTGTCTAGTGCGGTCTAATTCGGTCTAATTTGATCTAACTCGGCCTGATTAGGTCTAGTCTGACGTATTCGGATTGATCCAATCTAGTTCGGTCAAATTTGGTCTAGTTTGGTCTACTTCGGTCTAACTTGGTCTATTTCCGAGTTTCGGCCTCATTTTGTCTAAGCTGGTTCCGTTTGGTATAGTCCGGTCTAATTCGATTCTAATCTGGTCTAGTCCCGTCTAGTTCGGCACAACTTGGTCTACTTCAGTCTAGTTCGGTCTAGCTAGGTCTAATTTGGTCTAATCTAGTCAAGTATTTCACGTGGCCATGTCGGTTATGAGTCTGATTGACTGAACCTCGCGGACTGAACCAATCAATGATTCACAATATTCCATTCTTTCGAACTCCATCAGAAATCCCTTTTCAATTCCATCAATTGATCCAGTCCCGATCTATTATAGATATCATTATATAGATATCATTTTTGAGAGCTGCAAAAGCATTTCAGAAGCCTCTGACTTATCATCACGAACACGAACAAGCCGAATAGACTAGGCGAAATCACCGCCATCGCTGGAAAAATTCGTCTGATGGAATTATTTTACGGGATCCCCTCCAGAAGACCCTTCTGAATCCGAAAATCCATGTTGCCAGACGAAATTCTGGTGCAAAATTGTTTAAACTGAAATTGTTTAAACAAATTAGCAATATCAACTTTTTTGGTCCCAAAGCAACTTTGGAAGGTTGTTCGGTTCATTTTAAAAAGAAAATCTCTCTTGTCATTTTTCTCTAAAAGTCGTTGTTTTCGAGCTGTGAGCGTTTCAAAGTTGGAAAAACGCGAAAATCGCGGTTTTTAGCAACCGATTAGAGTACGAAAAACGTGAAAATCTCATGTTGCTAAAGCAAAAAGTGTTTATTGGGATGTCCGTAACAATGTCCAATAGCAAAAATCCATGTTTCCGGGAGATAACCCTTTGTTTTTTCAATGTTAACAATAGGTAGTTGCGCACGCTATAGCATAGGATATCGGCACGAGCAAGCAGACGACGCGCAGCCCGCCACCGCTGCATCTCTATGGCTATAGCGTGCGCAACTACCTATTGTTAACATTGAAAAAACAAAGGGTTATCTCCCGGAAACATGGATTTTTGCTATTGGACATTGTTACGGACATCCCAATAAACACTTTTTGCTTTAGCAACATGAGATTTTCACGTTTTTCGTACTCTAATCGGTTGCTAAAAACCGCGATTTTCGCGTTTTTCCAACTTTGAAACGCTCACAGCTCGAAAACAACGACTTTTAGAGAAAAATGACAAGAGAGATTTTCTTTTTAAAATGAACCGAACAACCTTCCAAAGTTGCTTTGGGACCAAAAAAGTTGATATTGCTAATTTGTTTAAACAATTTCAGTTTAAACAATTTTGCACCAGAATTTCGTCTGGCAACATGGATTTTCGGATTCAGAAGGGTCTTCTGGAGGGGATCCCGTAAAAAAATTCCATCAGACGAATTTTTCCAGCGATGGCGGTGATTTCGCCTAGTCTAGAACGAGTGGCATCGAGAAAGGCAATAAATGAGGCTAATATTAATTGACGAGCAGAAAAATTTGTTCCATCACTCGTTCAACTGACTTAGTTATAATATATAACTCAGGAGTAAATTATTTGAATTGCATAAACTCTTATGATACATTCCACGTGACAAATTTATGCATCTCCTTAAAAAATTGTTAAGCACTCATATTTATATCAAGTTCAGATGATAACCCGAAAATGAATCCAATTGTAGCGCTTTTTAAGACTTCACTTATTGGACTAATAATACTCATTCAAAATCAAGACTGCACATCGAGCTGCACACTCATAATCGCAAATGACTTTCTTCAATAAATCAAGGGGTTAATAGAACAAATCTCGAATACCTTCTTTATAAATGCAACAACGAGTGCAACAATCATGCAAACAAGCTCATACCTTCTAATGATCGGACTACTACACTCGACAACTAGACCAATTTTAGACTACTGTAACAATTTCAATCACAGCTCATTCACAAACTATACCTATATGATGCCACAATAAAGTAGTACACTGGCTACTTACACTAACGTACGAATGAATTCAACAGAAGTATTACAACGTTAGAACAAATAGTAATGTACAGTTTATCATACCAAACGTAAATGTTCTCTCAAACTGTTTCAACTCATCAACAACATGATCAGCGAACGAAGTATTAACGAGTATTAAAGTAACACACAGAGAAAAAAAAGTTCCTGTCAAAAGGGACCCAAAGAGAGTTGGGTATACAATTCCGGATATCTCAGAGTGTATAAAGGTACCTCTGATGTAGTTCTGGTACACGTACGAGGCAAGCGAATCGAGATGAGAGGAGAGAGAAAGAAGAATCTCGACGACTACTGCAAGCCAGACCAACTTTACGTACTCTCTGATCGTTGACCCTTCCGCGCGACCAACAAACGATCCGATCCGCCTCCTGTTGCATGAATTTCAACCACTGCTACCATATGCAGATATTATATGTGCAGAAAGTTTCACTCGCACTATCGTATTTTTCTCATAGAATGTCTGATAAATAGATGTCTGATATAATTTTTGGGTCGTTAAAACTAGGATTTAGGTGCTATATTTGGTGAAAAAGGGCCTGTTAACGGGTGCGCCACTATTGGTCAGCCCGGTTAATCAGCCCTATAGGCCCAAATTTATAGTAGTAATCCGGAGTCTGAATGAGCCAATCCGAGGCGCCACAATCAATGCGGCAAGTTCGCGTATCTATATATTATAAGGCCTGGCGATTGTTGTGCTTCGGATTGGCTCATCTGATGGACTCCGGATTACTCTCGGGATTACTACTATATATTTGAGCCAGCTCAGGGAAGCTTACTTCTGGGGGGAAAACTTAACATACGAGAAACACGGTGTCATGAATTATTATCATTTTATCGAGATGTCAATGATACTGACATAATACTCACAATTAAAATCTTAAATTCACGGTTACTTCGCAGAGCGTTGAAATTTTCTAGGTTGACGAAATTTCCGTAGTGTGTATGTATAATATGTATGCTGAATCGAATGCAGAGTTTCGAAATACTCTCGATCACACACAATCATGCACAAGATGGAAAAAATGATCTGTACGGTGAACAAAGAGTACACACGTGTTTTACACGAGTTTGATGTCCATTTTTCCCCATATCGCGTCAGGATATTTGTTCAGACGCAATAATCCTGTTCTTTTAGAAGTTTTCTTGACCTAGACAAAAATCCTGACGTGATAAAGCTCAAACCGTAGAATTGGATCGTGTTTCGACGGTCATTTTGAATTGAAATATTTGTATTTTTCGCACTAAGTCTATGAGGTTGTAGCTTGCTTTCGCCGAGCGATTCGTTTTCAACCAGAGCCGGAGGCGAGGGTTGAAATAATCCTCGAAATAATCGCTCGGAAGAGGGGAACTTCATAAGCGAGATGCGAAAGTTAGTTTTCGCAGTTTTGCAGGCTCCCAAACATTGAAATATTGAGAAAAATATATTTTTGGATGCCCCGTAGAACCGAGAATTCTTTTTCTTGTAATTTCTTGATAGCAAGAATGGTTGCAAGAATATGCGTCTTACTTTCTCAAAGAAAAAGGGTTGTATTCGTGACAAGAGATTTTTCTTCAATTTTTTCACTCAAATCCTTTTTTCATTCTAAAAATGTTCACTTAACGGAATTCAGCTTTAACTATTCTCTTCTCCTTGCCGAAATTTTTCGATTGTAGGTCACCCTTTTCCCTCCACGATCATCCCCTCCACGCAAAACATTCATCTTTGTCCCTCACTTTCTGTTTCTGTGTGTGTGTCCGTATGTGCTTTACTCTATTTCCTCAACACTTTAACCCTTCTGAAATTTTTATGAGTCATAGAGGACCACCTCAGGATGGGTTGCACGAACTTTCACCTCAATGTATCAAACAGTGTACGACTTATGCGTCTTAAACAACAAAAATGAGAAAAATATCGAAAATTCTGTTATTTTATTTACAAATATTTCTTCCCACAACTTTCATATCAAACTTTCTGTCACTCAAAACACTCATTTATTGTCCATCCTCTCTCACTTGGTTAACGAGTATTCCCTAGTTTTATTCATTTACATGATTCAAATCATAAATTCTTCACCGTGTGAATCAAAACCACTTTTTGTTTTTTCCTCATACATTTTTACCAAATTCTGTATTAACCAATCGATCTATCATGCCAATATCAATATTTTATTAGCTCACTCTAAATTTTCTTAGGAACTCATTTTAGAAGATATTCTTCAAAAACTGAATTCAATTTTTATATTTTTATGTTTAAAGACGCATAAGTCGAAAACTGTTTCATAGAATCAGGTGTAACTCCTTTCAGCTCATTTTTGGCTTGTCGTCTATCACTCATAATGAAAATTTTTACTCAAGTCTCGTGAAAATTGATATTCGTTAGTGATTGCATATGTATGTATTTTACTTGAATATATGGTCAAATTTTGCCATGAGAAAGCATTCTGCTAATCTTTTTTAGCAGCGTTTTTTATATTGATGTAGGGGTCAAAGACGCACTATTTCAAAACAGTTTCGATCGTATTACTGGACTGACTGCCACCACCACACAAATATCGTCCGACATATTTCAATGTAAAATTGTCCAAAGTCCCGAGTGTGGTAAATACTTTCTAGCATCAGCTATTACCACCAGTTAATTTATGTATCTCCCCCCCCCCCATCTTACTCTTTTGGCACAGAATATATTTATGTATGCACTAGGTCGATTGAAGCCACCTCTACGTAAACGAACGATGAAATTTAATCGAGACTCGGGTCGAGAAGCGTGATTACACTTCAGAGCATTATCAGAGAGATGGTGGTCATTAGTGAGCCTGAGTGATCATATAATAGTCGAATACATTGGTTGGTTAGAGATGAAAGAGTTTGGATTGGAATGATTTACATGTGAATTGGGGGATTGACTTCGAAATGGCGGGTTATGGGTTTTGAGGTTATGTTTGGTCGTGATGGGTATATTTTGACGATAATACGTGGGAAGTTTAATACAGTAGGAATAAGTTTTGGATGACGTTGGAGTTCGTGTGATCGTTCGAAGAAAATACTATTTCGAATACAGAACTGTACAGAATTGAAAGTTAACTCGTGAGGTTAATTGGAGTTGGGGGTTCCACAAAGAGATAATGTTGGCATATTCTCTTGTGTCTCAACACGATTCTCATAACTATTACCAAATCCGGTAAGTGGTTCTATCATGATCAAGACATGTGTATAACTTATGTACTTTATTGTGCTATCAATAAGACCCGTTCTTAAGACGCCAGTGTATAAGTGTTTGATTTTACAATCAAGCTTCCAGAAGTGAATTACCCTATGAGTGAAAAAAACCTCAAAATATTGTAGAGTTCAAAAAACAATACTCTCGATCCACAGCGAAGCTTTGCAGTTTTTTCAAATTACTATGCAAATTCTGAAAATAAACCTCACTTGTCGATAGCAATCCTCCAGAAGTTATGGGTATCACTCCAATTTAGTGGTATCATTCAAATCGGACAAAATAGTGTGGAGAGGTCCATAGAACCATCAAAGCAGTCGAGAAGCAGCACTCACCTGAAACATAAAAGAGAGATCTTTGTTAGAAATTATGGATTGAAATGAATCATCATCATTATAAACTAGACGTATTATTTCGTGTTATCTGTCTCTAGTTGCTCATTGTATCATCATACAAGTTCAAACAATTCATTTATGATACAATTCATAGCATGTCAGTTCCATGCTTCGATAACCATGCATGTAATGTCTCACAAACGCCTTACTAGTACAGTTTTTTTGTATAGACTTATGTACTGAAAATATAAATGCGAACCGTTTTCCTTCTTTCAACGATTGAAAAAGCTTAATGTGAAGGTCATGATTTTTACTTGAATTCATTTAGACATCGTCTGCATTACGAATACTCAAAGCGATGTTTCCCCAATCTAGTCGATAAAGATACACTGTTATCAATTAAATTTTCATCCAAGGTCATCAATTTTTACATCTGCCCGCTCAAAATCATGAAGTTAATTTTGCATTCCACAAAAAGTCGCTTAATTTTTCTATGCTCTTATTCGTTCATCATCATTTAGAATCTGACGAAAAAATGGCCATCGTTGTCAGGTAATAATGCTCCTATTAAAGGCTTGGCTCAAAAAAATCATTCAAATTCAAATATTTATTCAAACAATCTGACGCTCCATTTGCGATAAGATAATAAATTCTGATAGCTAATAGCTCATTGCATTGCCAATATGTTTGAGTATCGAAAAAATATTTCACTCGTCGACGAAAAGTGATAACAAACGTGCGATATGTGAAATTAATTTGCATACTGAAGTATTGGTATCAATGGAATTATTTTTCAATTTGCACGTAATTGAATTCATCATAGCAGAATTATCTTGAGAGCAAAAGTGATTTGATTCATCGTAGCGAAAGTTTTTAGAGAATCTCATTGAATTGATGGAAAATATTGTATAAGAGGAAGAGGAAAAATGTCGAAATCAACACTGAAGTATTTTCATGAAAACACATAGAATATGATTTTGAGTGGAAGAAACTTAAAATTGCTTTCTTGGGAATGATTTCTACCAACAAGGATAACTTTATATTTCGATGAGTAAGAGTAGTAAAGAATGAAGAAAACGAATTCTGGAATATATTTAAAAATCACTTATACATATTTTGTCAGTCTTGTAACTATGTAGAATTTTCTGGGTCAGCATTCAGAGACTTGATAAAAGAATTATTAGAATCAGATCAATCATGAAATGGGATACATTCTTTCCCACACCAGAGTTCTCTGAAAATCTCCAATCTCGTCTCCAATCGTGCACTCTATAGACAGGAATGCTTTTTGTCAATTATCGTCACGATCATCTTACAAAGCTTAATCCGATCGACCTAAAAATCATTTCACATATGTACTTAACAGATCACACCATAACTCTCGAAGGAATCAAAAAGTCCCGAATCCCCCATTTATATATATGTCGATGGTTACATGCTCCAACGCTGAAAAGATTAAAAGGCCCACAAGTAGCTTATGCCATAACCTCGCACCTCACCACGTAACTCTCTCTCTCTTCCTCAACTTTTGATGCCAAAGACTCAACCGCTTACATACACACACATACATACATGTACAGTCAAGTATTAGCAACGCATTGCACTCAATATTGCTTGAGTTCTATGACACTATCCTTTGATTCTTTCTCCTCTATCTTAGTCTGTAAACATACACCACAGAACAGCTATTACAAGAACCATACACGAATGTCATTGAAGGCACGCACATATGGGCGCGACCGGTTAGCTGCTATATCTTATACATATATGTGGAATGCTCACGTTCTCCCTCACCAATATAAATGCGATGCTTGAGATATATACAAATACATACACTTTGTGTGAAAGCAGTATACATAATAACTAAGTATGTGTGTGTATGGTGATTTGCGTAACATCGCAGCAATCGAGAAGAGAGAAGATATCTTCTATGCGTGATGGATCAAGAAGATTCTGTGATGGTGAGGTTATGTACGAAGGTATATCTACAAGATGTCACCCTACTGAAAATATCCGAGTCAGTCACCAAGTCGGCGAACGGAGTCGGTGACCGAGTCGGTAATCTGAGACAGTCACCGAGTCTGTGGCATAATCATGATTTTGTACAATGACCGAGTCGGTGGCAGAGTCGGTGAGTGAGTGGTTCAAAATTCCCGTACTTTTTTAGCGATAGCATCACCATATCAATCATCGCTCAAAAATGGATTTTCAAATATTTTGCCCTGGAATAAATCTGCGCAGTACAAGGATTTAAATTTCGTACATTCCCAGTGTTTGTCTCCAACAATGAGTTCAATGAGAACGTTCCCAAATTTCATGTTAGTAATTCATGATTGTTCTCAGCGTGTGACCAGTTTCCATCCTTGTACTAGTTTATTGAAAAAATTTGAGGAGAGCGAACAATGTTTATTCAAGCTTTGGAATGGCTCAATATTAGGAGCTGCAAATCTTTCTTCACTCAAATGAACTGCATTTTTCTACATCATTTCCAATAAGCAATTTTTCAAATATTGAAGATTTGATGCAAAAATTACTCCTAGATGGAATGTTCAAAAGGGATTTGGACTTGTACATAATTAAAATCAAAGTCGAACCGTCCCACAGGGTTGAACCAAAACTGATCGTAAGTCAAAATATCTATCATAATGATCAGATCCTTGTTCAGATTAAGAAAAAGGCAAAAATGTGATTATTCATCATAGTCAGGCTCAATATTAGTTGTAGTGTGATGATAAATTTGAAGAAAGAGCTAGCGGATATTACCTTATTTCCTCCAGCCTTACCCATATGGATCGAGTGAATAATAGGGGGAAAAATCAGTAATATGCGCACAATGGACATTCTTAAGTTGAAAAATAGACATTTTTGGAAGTGAATCAACCAACTGTTGAGATACATATCCATGGATCACACATTTATTTTCTCCCCTGAAAATGGGATGCATCACACTAACAGCTTTTGGAAAGCAAAATAGGGAATTCATGCAAGATGGATGAATTCATTACTGCAATATAATTAGAATTTAGGGTGCGAATACTTAGAGAATTAACATCTAAGCGCCTCATGTAGTTTGTCCCACAGAGAGTCTTGTCCATAACACTTCCGAGTCTTCTTTCAAGGGTGTACACTATTCATTGTATTGGTGTCAGATTCAAAAGATTGATCCATAAGGCCTGAATCTTTTGACAGAGCCACTTCAAACTATCAGAAGGTATTTGAACTTGTTGATCATGTTGGTCGATTTGATCTAGGTGTGGCAGGAATGTGGTTGCAGCGTAGATGTTAGAGAAGTTGATAAAACTAACGCTCATGTTCCAAATATACCACTGCATTTCACAAGGGACACTGATCAAGAAGCCACATGAATATCCTGCAACTGTAATCAACAAGAACCGTCATCTGAGTAAGCATGGTGCAAGATCCAACGAGGAAAACCACTACCAATACTAACCATGCAAGTTACCAGACAAAGTAGAACATACGCCTGATAATGGCACTCAAAAATTATATTGATATCTCATCGTCCAAATGAGGATATAAATGGGTGACTTACATAGCATATGATAGGTGGTGATAGCCAGAAGACTGTGGTGACTATGGCTTTGCATACTCATGGCGACACCAGTCTTCCTGAAACTGAAAATTCATCTATACACAAAGGGCCAGGCTCTTTGATCATAAACATCCATTAGAAATATTCAATGAGACTACTCATCTGATGCACAAGTCCATACTATACGCGTTGGCGGTTGGCAGAGGTTATTTGTCCACACCAGTGCGTGTGAAATTACTCGCACCACGTTCATCAGATTTATTCCTAGAATAGCAAAATCACAGTTCTCCTTCAGAAACCGAGTTATAACTACAAACGCGTCGGAAAATCCAGGAAAATACACAACGGTTCCCTCGGTGCTGCAGAAATGCAAAAGTCAGTTCGCCATGCGGTCTGAAATTCTGGTCTATACTACTGATCGGAGCTCCAACGGCTGCCTAAGAATTCAGATGTGGATGATCAAAAGTTAACAATTTTAGGATAGACTTGAATATTTCCTAATTTGTTCCCTCTATTCTATTGAAATAATCAATTGTTCTCACACGGAATTTTCGGATATCTCTAGCCGCAGTTGCTGCACACGCGCACACGACGCGAGTGGATATTACATAAGAGAACAATTCATGATTTCAATTGAATAGATAGAGCAATTCAAGCACTCTTTGAATATTTCATAAAATTGATCTTTCAGTGAATACTCCATCTGATTAACTGAATAGCCGTTACAGCTCCGATGTAGGGCTCGGACCGCGTGGCTTCAACCCATGCATTTCTGCAGCGCCGAGGGAACCGTTGTGTATTTTCCTGGATTTTCCGACGCATTTGTAGTTATAACTCGGTTTCTGAAGGAGAACTGTGATTTTGCTATACTAGGAATAAATCTGATGAACGTGGTGCGAATAATTTTACACGCACTGGTGTGGACAAATAACCTCTGCCAACCGCCAACGTATAGTATGGACTTGTGCATCAGATAAGTTGTCTCATTGAATATTCCTGATGAATGTTTATGATCAAAGAGCCTGGCCCTTTGTGTATAGATGAATTTTCAGTTTCAGGAAGACTGGTGTCGCCATGAGTATGCAAAGCCATAGTCACCACAGTCTTCTGGCTATCACCACCTATCATATGCTATGTAAGTCACCCATTTATATCCTCATTTGGACGATGAGATATCAATATAATTTTTGAGTGCCATTATCAGGCGTATGTTCTACTTTGTCTGGCAACTTGCATGGTTAGTATTGGTAGTGGTTTTCCTCGTTGGATCTTGCACCATGCTTACTCAGATGACGGTTCTTGTTGATTACAGTTGCAGGATATTCATGTGGCTTCTTGATCAGTGTCCCTTGTGAAATGCAGTGGTATATTTGGAACATGAGCGTTAGTTTTATCAACTTCTCTAACATCTACGCTGCAACCACATTCCTGCCACACCTAGATCAAATCGACCAACATGATCAACAAGTTCAAATACCTTCTGATAGTTTGAAGTGGTTCTGTCAAAAGATTCAGGCCTTATGGATCAATCTTTTGAATCTGACACCAATACAATGAATAGTGTACACCCTTGAAAGAAGACTCGGAAGTGTTATGGACAAGACTCTCTGTGGGACAAACTACATGAGGCGCTTAGATGTTAATTCTCTAAGTATTCGCACCCTAAATTCTAATTATATTGCAGTAATGAATTCATCCATCTTGCATGAATTCCCTATTTTGCTTTCCAAAAGCTGTTAGTGTGATGCATCCCATTTTCAGGGGAGAAAATAAATGTGTGATCCATGGATATGTATCTCAACAGTTGGTTGATTCACTTCCAAAAATGTCTATTTTTCAACTTAAGAATGTCCATTGTGCGCATATTACTGATTTTTCCCCCTATTATTCACTCGATCCATATGGGTAAGGCTGGAGGAAATAAGGTAATATCCGCTAGCTCTTTCTTCAAATTTATCATCACACTACAACTAATATTGAGCCTGACTATGATGAATAATCACATTTTTGCCTTTTTCTTAATCTGAACAAGGATCTGATCATTATGATAGATATTTTGACTTACGATCAGTTTTGGTTCAACCCTGTGGGACGGTTCGACTTTGATTTTAATTATGTACAAGTCCAAATCCCTTTTGAACATTCCATCTAGGAGTAATTTTTGCATCAAATCTTCAATATTTGAAAAATTGCTTATTGGAAATGATGTAGAAAAATGCAGTTCATTTGAGTGAAGAAAGATTTGCAGCTCCTAATATTGAGCCATTCCAAAGCTTGAATAAACATTGTTCGCTCTCCTCAAATTTTTTCAATAAACTAGTACAAGGATGGAAACTGGTCACACGCTGAGAACAATCATGAATTACTAACATGAAATTTGGGAACGTTCTCATTGAACTCATTGTTGGAGACAAACACTGGGAATGTACGAAATTTAAATCCTTGTACTGCGCAGATTTATTCCAGGGCAAAATATTTGAAAATCCATTTTTGAGCGATGATTGATATGGTGATGCTATCGCTAAAAAAGTACGGGAATTTTGAACCACTCACCCACCGACTCTGCCACCGACTCGGTCATTGTACAAAATCATGATTATGCCACAGACTCGGTGACTGTCTCAGATTACCGACTCGGTCACCGACTCCGTTCGCCGACTTGGTGACTGACTCGGATATTTTCAGTAGGGCAAGTTTATGTGCACGCACGAATGCATGCATTCCTAGCTGATGATTGAGAGTCGGCAAAGCTTCAGATTGTATAAAGGAAGAATGTCTGCCTTGAATATTTTTTTTACATGATTCTATAGCGGAACTTGCTTCTGTGATGTCCCGATTGAGCGTGATTGCTGTATTATCGATTCGATTAAAACGGATTCCGGTAGATGTTTGATTTTATCAGGGTAAATTAATTTGGAGGAAATGCAATATTGAGGATGGAATAGTATGGTATGATTGGTATGTACGAGGGTATTGGTGACGTCAGAAGTCGTACGAATGACGAATTTTGTGATTCATGTGAGTTTGGGGCGGATTTGAAGTCACTAAACACATGGTATAGTTTTGGTCCGCCATGTTTTTCCTCAGTTACGTGTTTTTCTCGCGTTTTTTTACTATTCATCTATCTGCGAATCTGCAGGTACACTCGGAAATAAGGTGCATTGCTTCACGTGGATGGTCAGTGTTAATTCGAGATCTTTCGTCTCTCTCGCATTCTATAGGTTATGGTACGAGTGCAAACGAGACGGAAGATCTCGAACCAACACTGATCGTCACAGCTACTGCAGTTCCTCCTGAGTGTACAAGATTAGTGAATAACACGGAGCTTGGAGAAAATCAGACTCTCTGGAACTCGAGTTGGAACTGGAACCGTATCGTGGCTTGGGTCTCTTCTAGGGACCCCAGAGCGGACATGTACTGTAAAGCATGGATGGTCATATTTATACTGTGAAGCAAAGAGGAACGTTTCACTCTTATCTCTAGTGCATTCCTGTGCTCTTATTCATCGAAATAATCATTTGATTACCCTCGGCATTAGCTTATTTGAAAATCTTCTTGAAAGTTATCGGCCATGTTTTTTTTCTCAATTTGGCACTTTTGAGGACACTTTTGATCACATTTTCATGTCTGATATATAGTGGGACGCACATGGAAACCATAGTCTTGTTTGGTTTAATCGCCAATTCATGAGGAAGAATCCTATTTGGTGGTGGTGCAATTTCTTGTGGAATCTAAGGTCATGTTGATGAACTATCTTCAGGCTAACTATTCGAACCTTTTTAGATACTTCTGGTTTTTTTTTATAAAAGCTATGAAGGCCTGGTTTCGTGAAGAGTCCATCCAATTTTGTGGTGGCCATCAGATGGTTCAAGCATGAGCTTCTAGGTTATGTTGAGTCTCATATACTCGGGTCTTCTATTCAAAAGCAATTCAAACATTTCTAGGGTTCCCAATAAAAACTAGAGTACCTCAGCACATAAAGATTGAAAGATATGGCCCGCGTCACCAACAATCGAAATTTCCTATCTGCATTTGAATCTCGCCTTCTAGAACCTTGTAATTGAGGAACAACAAGAATAGAGTATAAGAGAGAAAAAGAAAGGTATATAACGATGGGAGGAAGAAGTACGAGTTCAGAGGGGCAATTATATGCGCGCGAACGTGAGTCTCTCGTTTAGTTTTTCAAGCGTAAGGAAACTTGAATCCAGATGGTCGGCATAGTTGTTTAATGCAAAAGAGAGACAGAAAGAATACCTCAAAGTTAATATCCTTGGGAAGCTTTCGATTGCTAAGTACAGATAGGATAAAACCTCAGCATATATAGAGGAACTCGTGAAAAGTAAAGGAGGCACACCCCCTTGATATAGCGTGCCAATGCCGCCGCTGTATATGTATATAGCCATGGTTCTTGTATATTGGCCAGCTGTTTGATCGCAATATTGATGGGAATCTTAATTGATGAGGTATGAGAAGTGCTATCCGCGTCCGGAGATACCTATCGTGATAGTAAATCGCAGCTCGTTTCGAGCATTTATATGCCACGTGACTATAACTTGGAATATTCTCATGCGATATATTAAGGGATTGAGCATAATTTTGAATTTATGGATTTCAAAGCGAGTTTTGCCTTAGTCATGCTTGTTGTAAAGATTAAATAGGATATTAGATGCTAATTTTATTTGACATTTATGGAGCAGTGAGCGGTTATTTGATTCCTTTAAGGGTATACGTCATTTGGGAGATTTTGAAATTAAAGATTTATCAGTGGATCTTGGGAATGTCCAACAAAAATGACTCGTCTAAGTTGAATATAATCTTGATGCTCAAACTGTGGAATAATGATGTATTCTATTGTCATGGATTACAAAAATATTTTCAGAAATATGGGTGTAACATTATGTTTCTTTTTCTAAGTTAGCTCATTGCTTGTGACATACTTCGCGGACTTTATTGCGTGAAATTGTCAAGAATTTCATTGATGGATTAAAATTTTCTGCACAGTATTAGAAAGTAACCACAATTTGTAGTCACAAATCCATTTTTTAATGAAAAATATCTGATACCTTTATTCTATAAGGAGTTGCACCCATATAGGTATTAGATATTGAACTCAACCATCTATGTACTCAAAACGGGTTCTTCCCACGCACAGACAACTAAAAAGTAAGCCTCCTTAGTAATATTGGCAGGTGCACTACTTAAATCCATTCTAAAATCGTCCTAAACTAAGCCAAAGAAAATTCTTTACAAGCAGTATCAAAAAATTCAAAGTGACCGGCATCGGATCTCGATAGTTCAGAACCCATGAAATCTTTCCCCCAGAACATGGTAATTGGGCCATATCAAATTTCAGGACTTGCCATTCACCGATTCCACCCGAACGAATTTAACCTCAAACAACACATCCATCACTATATGGCTGATCTTCACATCACATAACCTCAAATCCTATAAAAACAGTATTGACAGCCGGCCAGTTTGCTCACCTTTCCCTGGCTCAATCGCTCGCTCAATCGCCGAAACCCTTAAAAAAACAACTCTCCTACAAAAAAAAAAAAAAAAAAAAAAAAAATATCACAGACCTCGGCATCTCGACTCTCAACGTTTCAATAATACCTCTGTGTATGTTTCCCTTCCATATGAAAGAACTTATTCCCATCATCCAAACACACGCCTTATTGGAAAAGTCAAGACCTGCCCAAAGAAAAATCTATAAGACATTTGCTACCAGACTATACATTTATGTATGTACCCCCACCAAAATATCTACATTCATCTAACAAGGCCGAAAAAAAAAAGAAGCCACGAGGCTCTAAGTAAATTCTTTACTGGCGCTGGCCCTGACGTCTCACGCGAATCGAACAATTGGCCTGGACGAGAATAGAGGTACCATAGTAAAAGTTCTTATACATAGGGCCAAAAAGAAGAAAATGGGCCTGATGCCCTGCAGGGGCGTTGTTCTCCGAATTATATCGCGGGGGAGAAACGACGACGACGACGAAAACGACGAACTTCTCTCGCGATGCATGCTCATTTGCTTATATACCACGTTATTGTACACTGTATATACTCATACACTAACATAACCTCACATGCACTAAAATAACAACACAAATACATACTGCCCATACATAAGTCCCAACAGGAAGTCTTGGCGTTATATGTCCATTGTGAGAGTAGCTCTCGGTCCCATTCATCAGTGCGTGCATATGTGCGAGGTTATGTGTGTGTGTAAGTACCTGCATGTGTCAGATATTATTTGGCTATACACGCCATCAGGAGCAGAAGCGAGGAGAAAGGATTGATTCCAAACTGCTGCTGCGGGGCCCCATTGATTCGTACTTATTGTGCTCTAATAAGAGTAGGAGCAGTGCCTGTTTGAGGCCCAATTGTTTTTTTTTCCTTTTAGGTATATACCGCCTCGAGCCAGTCTCTCTTTAATGAGGGACCCTACATATAACCCTCATCTCGAATCTCTGTACTCTCTATATGCGCAAAGGCGGGCAATTTGAAAAAAAGTGTATAATTTCATTCGGGGGCGGAAAAACGAGAGTACGCAAGTGGCAAACATATATAATACTGGTTTGAAAAATATTACGTAGGAGGAGGTAATAATTCTCGCGTGGCAGCTGGCCCAAAAATACGGTGCTAGCGTTTAAAATCGTATATCTTTCATGAACGCTACTTAATAATCTGATTGGAGGATATCGGTTGTTTCCGGAGGTTTAAGAATCCTTCGTCCTAATTGGTGCAGTATAATTTTGAAGAAGAAAAAAAAACCGCGTGACCAGCTGAGAATGAGAAAACACACAATCTTGCACACAATGCTTGAACAAATGGTGTATATGATGAGCCTGAGGATCGTAAAGGGTAAGGGTAATTCTAAATCGAGATTTACGATCGCGTTTTACGTGCTCTTGTAGTCAAACATCACCATGCGACCGCTATATCCTTGCTAAGGCACGTTCTAAAGAATTTTATGAGTCAAAGTGCATCCATATAAAGACTGAGATGGAGAGGAGTTCTATAGGTTATGTTACCTCTCTTGTTCACCCACCGTTATATTGCATACCTATGCCAAAGCTTATAACGCTGTATTATGAGCATACGGTTATTGTAGAATGGGTATGGCGATTCAAACTCCCTCTATTATAGCATCTATAAGTGATGCTCATAAAGTCCGATCGACAAAAGCGCATAACGAGAACACTCGAGTATAATAATAGATGTATATCTTTCTATCTATGGTTCAAACTACCAGTCGTTCAATCATTGGATGCGTTTGACTTCTATGAGCTTGGACACATCTATTGCAGATATACGTATACGCATCATATACCAACGGGACTGTCATTTTAGACTAGGCTTCATCCACCGCATATATAAGAGCCTGTTCATATTGGCATCGTATCCCGTGTATTTCTCGCGACGCGAGTCGTAGGAAAAACGCAAGCGAGTCGCGAGCGAGACGCAAAAGCAACGCAGGAGCGTTGGGTCTTGCGTTTTTCCTACGACTTGCGTCGCGAGAAAAACGTGACAATATGAACACCGACTAACCAACCATATCTGTCAACCTAACCTCACATTTGCAATAATCGACGTTTGAGAGTTGGTTTTCATCGATGCATGTAACGTGAATGAAGTTTAGACGAAATATCATCGCTTGAATTTCATACATCGTCGTTGGTGGTTGCACAGTTCAGTTTGTGGAGAGCTAGGTTGCAATATTCTCATCTTGTGAAACTCGATATAGCATATAAATATGGGTATGAAAGGCGATCGGAGAGTTCTCTGACTCTTTGGGTTTATTTATTTGTAAGGTTACAATGAGTATGTATTCAAGTACGTGTGTCCATGAGTGGGTATTATATACTTACGATATCGTCACATTGAAAATCGATTTTGCACCACGTGAGATCGTTTCGATAGGATCGAATGTCGCGTTCAATGTATATCGAGAGCCAGGATATGGTTATAATATATTATGCTTGGGTGGAAACTTTTTTGTAGACTGGTTATTATCCACGATATTATGCACATGCACAAGTAGCTTGTAGTTTTTTAAAACTGCACTCAGACTGTCGATCCGGAGGATAACCTCTGCGATTTCTTTTTATTTTTTTGTTGATATCAACTTTGAGGTTATGTATAGCTTTTACGAGGTTTGCTTGAAAGTATATTTTCTTCAGTCTTCTATTTCTATTGCAAATTACGATGGAGCTTACCTAAGTATCAGATTATAGTTAAAAACGAACTGAAATATAGATTTCAGCTTCATTTAATATGTATTATGATTTATTGTACATGCACACAGTCTGTCGAAAATTTGAAGAAAAATTAGTTCTCGCTCAGAATATTTTTTCTCAAGTCCGAAGACGTTCATTACTGAATTGATCGTTGCCCGAATCGTTGCTGTATTTAATTTTACTAGCGAAAAATTGCAATATTGACTGAGAAGCTCACGAGTAGGTAGATGCTTGAGAATCCGTACGTGTTACGGTACAAAAGCAGATATGGAGCGATATGTTATCAAAGTACGTGACAGATGCACAAGACAGATATGATTCGATTTTTTCTCGCTTAAATGATCACAAGCTCATCTGGCTCTTTACAGGTCAACTGGTGTCTCATCGATGACTGCAATTATCTTCACAACGCCTTCAGATGCGTTATTAATACTCATTAAATTATAATCCTTTCAAGACTATTCGATCAAATCTATGCCATCTGAGATAAAAATATTAATAATGTTCAATCGGACGATGTAATTACACAAGCCCTTGAAATCATCATAACCATATATGACAGGTGGCTAAATATAGCCCAGATCACTCGCAGTGAGTTTTACGTAAGCTCAAACGTGTATAAAAAAGCTTGCCAACAGATGGGTGACAAATATACACACATTATATAGTTTCGCAAAATTAATTATTGGATTACGTAAAAAAAAGAGAGCATGTCGTACAAACTCTTGCCTCAGTCCTATATTTGGTGCATTTTTTCAAATTCACGAGACTATTGTATCACATTTTAAGGTGATGGAGATACTCACAAACCTTATAAATATAATATAATACATAGACTCTTGTGTTGAAGGAACATATGGTTTCCGCATCCTTTCGTCATTTTTCTCCTCTTCCTTGTCGTTGTTGTCGTCGTAAGGGACAATAATAGCGATTCATGTAGGTCATGGTGTCGGGTTATTGTAAATTTTTTGAGAGAGTAGGAAACGAGAGGCGAGAGCATAGCTCATATTCGTGACGGGATGATTTTTCTTCTTTTTTTTTTTGCAAAGAATTTGCACCAAACCGTTGCGAGTTGCGAACGTATATGCGAATATGTGTGTGTCTCAGTTTCTGTGTTTGTGCTAGAAGAGAGATATGGGATGGTGACCGCACAAGACGAGAGTGGATTATATGCAGAATTTTTCACTAGCACACGATATAGAAAGTAGAGGAAACTTATCTCGCAGTCATGCAGTGGATATGTATACAGACTTACAACATTATATGAGCGAGCATTTGAAGATAATCTCTCTAGTTGAATGAAGAACTCGTGACTGAAGCGACGACACTAGAATGAGAATCGAACAATGCATTTGTGCTCTCTTTCTTCGTGTATGATCTATGGTATTGCTTAGTCTTACTATGACTCTTTGGAATTGTCCGACTTGTAATTCGACTTTGATGATCGAGTATATATAACAGTTAAAATTACTACAGTCGAGACTACAGTACTCAATAACTTATGGTGATATTAGGTTTGTGAGTTGAGAATTTCCTCTTTGACTTTACTCCGGTCGACGAGATATAAGATTTCTACCGAGAAGAAGATTCGTAGCTGATTTTACGTTAGTGGCAGCCATTAACCCGTAAACTGCATCGTGGGTCAATCCGACCCGTAATTTTTTCCGGCGCTTTATTTAGCCCCTCAAATATCCGAAAATCATAACTGTGGCGCCATCCGTCGTTAGTTTAGACGTACCACTACGTTACTGCGCATTTAGAATCGGGTCCGACTGACCCAGTGTGTAATACGTGTGACCAAAATGATGGCCTCTGTGTACCAAAACTTTATGATTCTTCGTCTCTAAAACTTGAGCAATCCAATTGGTAGTGGAAGAAAGATATACTGGAACATTTTCCTGTATGTTCCATGGTTTAGAGACCGAGATTCCGATTCCGAGCCACAAGGAATCTCGTTTTGGTGACATATGACGCACACAGGGTCAATTGGACCCCACGCCAAATGCGCAATATATTTCTTTATGTAGTGATTGTATCGGACCCTTTACCCATTGCTTGATGTAAAAAATACATTTCTCATCATTCTAACCTAAAAATGCCGCATTCAAATGCGGTTTTAGGGTTCTCATGATGAAAAATCATTATTGCCCTGTGCTCGCAGGCCTCGTCGCAGGCCCATTTCGGGTGCAGAGGACTTATTTCCCTCGCTTCGCTCGGGAAATAAACCGTCCTAGCACCCAAGGCAATAATGTACTATTTTGTCCAGAACTAGTTTTTCTTCATGATTTTCATGTAATTTCCTCGCCCCCAGTAGCAGATCATTGATTGCTTGCTATGGGGCGAATTTCACATGTTTTGTCAGAAATAATTTCTAAACAATAAATATATCTTTTTGAACAATTATAGAGGTAAATTCTTTTACCTGGAAGTATATAATCTCCCGAGCAAATCCCCGCAAGAATTTTTGGAATCGGTGGAAAAGAACTGATTTTATAAATTTTTCAAGTCGAAAAATGATTTTTTGGAGATTTCTTCGAAAATGTGAAATTTTCACTACCAAACGTCGAAATTCCCGGGTAAAACCTTAGAGACACTCGAAAGGAGGTGTTGAAGAAGAAGTACGCGCAAGATTCAGGCTGCCTTTCCATGGCAGATGGCGCGGGTACTCTCTAAATGTGTAAGAGAGAGACACCAAAGTCGTGCCATCTCTCTCGCACTCATTGTTAGGTTAGGGGTTTTCAAATCTCGCGGGCTGATTCCGGCAAAATATTTGTCCCATGGAAAGGCAGCCTGAGTCCCATGGAAAGGCAGCCTCAGGTCGAATGCTTCATTTGCTGATGAGCATTACGAGATTTGGTGCTTTGGGTCTGATTGACCCAGTGTGCAGTTTACGTGATTTCTGGGATGTGTGCAGTTTACGGGTTAATCAATCAAAGATTCAAAATTTGGAATCAATGAGATTTACGATGCGGCCACGCCATGCTGCCCGATATGAGTAATTGATGAGCTGAATTTTGAGGTTAGGTTTGCTACTAACAAGAGCACCTGTTGATAATACGATCTTTTTTTATGGTCAGAATATCGAGAAGGTGGTATTGTGAATAGGTAAAGCACGTGACTTGGAAACAATTTAAAAATATACAGAAATGATAGAGTAGCGAGCAGATGTAAGGATAGAACGAGTGCACCTGGTAAACATAAGATCGATCGATTTGGTTGACTGGATTTTGCTATGCATACAGGCGAGAGGCAATACGAGAAGCTTGCATGGCTAGTTGACTACAACCTGTTGCGTCTGTAGAACTTTGGTTATACTCAAGGTAACAACCACGTGTGTGTACCTATGTACATATGTATAGAAGCCACACGAGCGAAATTCCTTGGTAAACACAATACGCGTGACATTTTTTTTCCTAACACAACCCCTCAGACATTGAATGAAGGCGCATGTACCGGATCACTCGTGCTAAATGGGTTTGTAAATAATAGGCTTACAGATGTGCGTACCCTTCCGAGGGAGCTGATTTAGAGTGGCTTTCGGATGGCAATCGAAAGTGAAAGAAAAAGCAGGATGATTGAAAATTACAGTTTCTTTATGCATTTACTGACCCATCTAAGCGAGGAGCTAAGTCGTGAATTTCTCTCATATATAAGTCTTCAGAATAAAATAATCATTGCAAATGAGGCGTATGAAAAAAATTTGAGAAATTAGTGGGGATCCACTATGTAATTTTGTCTGCATCAAGACCAACTTTGCACCAAGCAATACTTGAGGAAATAGCACATTACGATTACCACGGGGTGGGGGCGGGGTAGGCTCAGCCATGGGAGAAGAATTTTTCCTGGCGACAACTATACATATAAAACGGACAAAAAATGTTTAATTGGTTTTGAGAGCAAAAGAAGTTGGATAATAGTCCCTCAAATATCTGTATGTAAATTTGTGGATCAGTCTCATCAATTTTACCAAATTTATCAAAAGAATAACTGAAAAAAGTTGAAATGGAATTTTTTGTAAAAAAACTCTTACCGACTTCATGTTATACCAGCTGGTATATCGTAATCCAAAATTTGCTTCATGAGATCAAAAATTGGACATACACGAGATTTTAAATTTTAAATAATCCGAGTTCCTACCCAAGACTCAGCAATATACACATATTGAGAAAAAATATTTCCAATTTCTTTTTGAACAAAACTCACCGATCAGTAGGACATGATTTAGAACAAAATCAGGCATTTTCATTTCAACCATTCATGTAACCTGAGGCCAGCAAGATCCTTAGCCACACGTGATGAAAAATTTGATAAGAAAATTGAATAAAGTCCATGCAACTGCATAAATCCCTCCAAATGTTCAATTAAATTTATTCAATGAAATATTATTTTGTGCTTGCCATCTCCATGATATTTTTCCATCATCTCCAAATCCTATCTTCATTTACTCAGACAACTCCAAATAGTACTCAGCAATAAAATCTCGAAATCCAAGTAAATTCAACTCCGTGCAACCCAAAATTTCGAATCCTAAATCAACGCCTATAGGCTAGTTGAACTTTTTCTCCTTCCATACCTACCTGGATAAAAGAGTACACCAGGTCAAAAAATTTACTACTCTAGTTTTCCCACGCATCCTTCTATTCCTCTTTCACAAATACTCAAAAACTCTCTTTCTCACTCTCATCCTTCTTCTCTAACCTCACTTTCTGACCGGATACAACCCCGTATACCAATACCTTGACTAATATAACCCCTGCGTAAATTCTCACAGCTCTGTACACATAAGCCAAGTAAATACCAGCGGGTCTCCTCATAAATAATACAACCAGAGAGAACCAAACACGATATTCGATGCAGGAGAACTATACTCTATACTCTCGTGAAAATCGAGCCACCGAGTTATAAATACATAACCTATACATGATAAGTACCCATAAAGGAATATCGTAGCGGGGGTGATATCTCTTCGACAAATTGTGCCACAATTTTTTTCATTTTCAGACTTTCAGTGCAAGTATAGATACTCATATACATGTATAATACACGCCCAAATTGAATAAATCGAAGCTCGACCCGAAGAGTGTACCGCCACCATTAGATAGAAAGTCAAGATGCCAAGCTTGTAAATGCTTCAGCTTCCCTTAAAACATAGTATGCAATATATATCTATATATTTATGCGGGGGCTCACGCCTCAGGCTCGATCGTATAAAAAAAAATGAAGCTGTGCAACTGCTGAGCATTGAGAGCACACCTTGTATTAATGCAAACTCGTGTTTGAATAAGCAATTTCTGAGCTCTCTGGTTGTAAGACTCATGGCTGAAATGTATGTAAGAGAGAATGGGAGAATATAAGAGTGGGAGGCTGTACTTATAGTGTGGTTGGAGCGAGAAATTGTTCATCGCGTGATATCATGGTGTGCATTGGATTAGAGTAGGTTGTGTAGGTGGTATGGTGTACAGGTACTCAGAGCCATTGTGGCTTTGAATTTCATTATATTAGGTTTGTAAATGGGTATAAAAGAGAGTCGGATCCGGGTGTTATAGAGGTATAAGGTTAAGCTATTTTAGAGGTCACATTCTAGTTCGCGATAGTTTGAAAAAAATTAGCAAGGAAACGTAAAAGAAATCTTAATATTTGTAAGATAGTGTATTTTAAAAACTGGTTCACTATAAATTCGTCGCTGGCATCCACAATGTTTCTTTTTTGATCGACTGTGCGTAAAGCACTGCTTTACGCATGGTAGTTCTCCTTCACTTTACGCCTAATAGTCGATCGAAAAACGTATTTCGGTACTCGGACTCGAAGTTTTTTGCTTTACGCGTGACAATTTCAACCCTCGCCAAAGCTCGGGCCGAAAACAATCACTCGAAAAGCAAAACCAAACTTCGCTCTCGTCGAATCGAAAAATACTATTTCATGTCAGAGTATATTATTCGAAGTGGAAAAAGTGTAAAAATGCCTTGAGTGATCTTTCTGTTTTTCATTTTTTTTTCAAGCCTCAATTTTTGATCCAACTCGTGATCTAATGTATGATTAATTTTCATCAAAAAGAATTTTTCACAAATTTTTCATTCTTGCCTGCATTTCAAGATGATTCTTACAAATTATGAGGACTCGAGGATGTCTTCCGCAAAAATGAATTCATTGCGAGTCCTGTTTTTCGTGTTTTTATTTTGATCATGAGATTGAATTGATTGGATCACTATTTCATTCTGGTGCACACGTCTGTATGGAGGTAAACTCTTTTTTGGTTCATTGTTTATGTGATTGATACCAGTCGACGAAATTTGAAAAGTGAAAAATCGTAGACCTGACCGATGAGGCCTACACGCTCAATGAAAATTTTCATAGCTCATTTCAGATACAACGAACTTTTTGAAAAATCCCAATGTGATTAAAATTCACTTTTGTAATATCGAAATCTCACCGAGCCAAAAGATATAAAAGAAAAAAAAAATTTCAATTTTAAAACAAAAAATTTTTCACACTCCAAGTTAATCTTTAAAACCTGTCGAAAATGAGCTATCTGTATTCATGGCCATTTTTTTTTCGCACTTAAAATCACAATCCATCTTCCTGACAAACTTGGATTTCCTGAATTCCAAACCAGTTTCTATCTTTAAATACTCATCGAGACCAACATCCAAAAGATATATTCCTGTCTAGTCAGAACTAACTGATTTCAATCGATTGACACCGTGATGGTAATACTTATTTTGTGGGACGACGAAGAAAGAGAGAGTAGGAATTGCTCATTGAATGAAACGTGAATGTATTCAAGTTCGATATTGATAGACTTTTGAGAGTTTGATTGATCGATTAGAGTAAGCATTAAGTGTGCACAAATGGTATCGACTGCTTTCGCTGAATGTTTCTGCAAACCTGATACTTTGTACGATTTATCAATATATTTTCTTATTAGAAATCAGTAATTCCAGTTCATGTATGGGGTATCAAGCTGATATGCGTATTGTGCAATCTAAAGTATTTTACTACACACCGAATCGATATGAGCGAAAGAAAGAGATTTCACGAAACGGAAGTAGTCAATCTGAGACTGGCTTTCTATACCAATGCGATTTTATATCATTCTTTTGACCAGTTTGATACTACTATGCTATTTCAAATGGCCAACTGTCTGCATTTCATCCCTTTACATCAAATTGAAAGCTTTTAAATTAATCTTATCATAAATACATACTGATATGTACCTCAGAAACAGCAAAAATTCTAATTTTGTCGAATTTTCTTGTGACTCACGAAATCACTAAAAAAATCAACATAATATTTTCACTCAACTTCCTCGACTCATATTTTTAACGGATTTCATTCAAATCTCCCGCGCCACACAACCAATATGCACAATCTAAAGCCGAAAGGTTACTGTCCTTCCAGACTGACAGACAGCCAATAAATTGTAATTCTTCTGTAGCAACTCATTATTCGTGATTTTTTTAAACCTGATGCTCTTACCCCGTGAACAATAATTGAGCTGGCAATCTCGACTCCTCCCCCGCAATATACATATAGACATACTATACCTCCCCTCGCACCTTCTCGTTCAATCGAATAATAGGGCCGCGGAAATTGTGAGTCAGCGCTGAGCGATCGTCATTGCGAGCTTTGAACCCTCGTTTTTCGAACCGTCATCTATATATTGTGTATTGTGTAACAGCTTAATGGTAACCACCACATAATGACTATGTACACATTGTACAACCCTTGTTGTTCTACTGATGACGTGGCCATTGACGATTTTTCTTGGTGGAAGAGATAGCAATTGTGGAATTCTGAGAAAAGTTTGTTCAAAACGCTTGAGTTTGATCAAATAATTTCATTGAGTCATAATTTTAATACGCCGATTTATGTTTGAAAATTCGATCTGCTGAAAATTTTAGTTGGCAGGTTCACTTTAAGAACTGTTGGAAAATCTCTAATCCTTATTATTGTTCAGTCACAAGAATTCCTGTTCTTTTTTCAAAATATTTTTCACAACGCTGGAAATATTGCTCCTGGTTATGTTGTTTGAATAATCACAATGAATTTTCCTACAAGTCCATTGCATTTATTATTGCGAAATCTCGATTTTACAATTTAACACGTTTGCTGCAAAGCCAAAAGTCGAAATTCCGTACTTGTGTGAAGAAAAAAATCTTCAGGCACACAGAAAAGGACAAATCGTGACCGAGGCCGCAGCGAAAGTGTCAGCCGATAGTTCACGAGTCATCATTTTGAATTCGTTTGCAAAATTCATTCGATCAATCCCGAGATCAATCCACAATAAAATTACGGATTTGTCAAATTGGTGAGACCAGTAATTCTTTGAGTTCCACAATCCTCGAACACAGCTTATGACCCGATGCCATTTTTTGTAAATGAATATTCGTTATCAGAATTTAGATCGAATGAGTTGATTTTAGTTCATTTAAATCTCAACCTTTAGTAGATGGAAATTTAGGCTGAAAAATTCAATATCTGATCGATGTATGGGGGCGGAAATGTCGGCTTCCACATACCGTGTGATATTTCCCAGTCAGAACCAAAGGCGAGCTTTGGATTTTAACAAGGATGCTAAAGTACTCCGCTTGAGTGTCCAAACACTATTCTTTCATCAGTTGGGGGAAAGAAATTCTGTCGAAAAAAAGTGCGAAAATGTCAATTCTCGCACAGACGACGGAAGAACTGCATATAACTTTCGATGCGAGGTCCGACTGTTTTGCGGTACAGGGATAGTTCCTGAGTGCCGAGGGAAAGTATTCCCCGATGCCCTCGACCGTGCCTCAAAACCTCGATCAAAATACCCTGAGCGACGGAAAGTCAGTTATGCTATTTTTTAGTATCAGGGCGACTAGACGCCAATTTTCTGTTCGTGCATCCGGGATGAGAAGTTGCGCTTCAGTAACAAAATGCGAAAATTATTTGATTTTTGTAATTGAATTTTTATTCGATACCTCCTTAAATTTTCATAAAAATTCCTAGCGCCACAAAGTTCAATGAAGATGGAGAGTTGTTTCAACATTTAATCAAAATATCATATCAGGAAAAAAGTTTCTCATCTCGCTATACGAGGAAAGTTCTGAAGTACATAATATATCCATGAAAGATAGTCAATATGTTAAAGCACCGTGCAAATTTTTGAAAGAGCAAAAAGTCATTGCACGTGCGTTGTGTCCTTCGATGTCCATCATTAACAGCTCCCGACGATGTGCGATGCTCGTGGGTGGGCGAATACGAGTCGAATTTTACGGGGCGAAAGATGAGAAGTTATGTGCTCTTTGGAAGTTTTGGAACGCCACCGCACGTTCACGTCCATCCGCATCAGAGGCTGCATACACGAGGTGAAAGTCATCCTTCCGAGGACCACATGGTCCCTGATGTAGACAACCATCTTCTTTTTTTTCGATGCCATGCAAAGGTGTATAAAATACGAAAGACTCAGAAGATCTTCTAAGTCAGACTGTAAGGGTATATATATGTATAGGGAAGCCAATGAATCGGTATTTTCCCGCGTCAGGTCATTGATGAATGAGCTCGTGCATGAATGCTTTGAATTCTTAATCTTGAATTGTATATCGTTCGTATGGGATTTGTGCAATGGCGATATACGGGCGTAAAGGGGAAGGTTAGATGAAAATTAATCATGTGACTCACTGCGTTGCGCTGCTGTTGCCGCGTGATTTGATTTTTGAATGAATAGGTAACTTTCACTATTTTTGAGATTGCTCATCTGTCAGGAGATCAATTCTTTGCTACTTGAATTGTTATTATTCGTACAGGATGCGATGACCGACAGTTTTTTTTCTAAATTTTATAAGTGGATAGTTTTTAACGATTTTTTTTACTATATGCACAAATAACGCTCAAGCGTGGTGATTGAAAAAAAAGGACAGTCGAGTTGTTCCACAATTATCGTTTACATCACGCATTCACGAAATTTGGAGATAAATTTCGTAAAATTTTTTTGGAGCTGCTACAAAGTCTTTGTCACTGTATTTTTTATACGGTATTTTACACAATTTTGTCAAGTCAAACGAGAGACTACACTATTTTTTTAAAGACTTACAAGAATAAGACCGGTTGTCCGGACAATCAATTTTGTCCAAATTTGGTCAACAGTTTTGTATCACCCAGAACATGAATAATCCAGAGTAGCTCCGTCAAATGGGCATTTTGTTCATACAGCCAAAAACATCAAAATTGCTGGTATATCTATATGAATAAATTTTTAAAATTGGCCTATGTGAGCAATGATAATCTCAGTGCCTATATCTTTGGACAGGAGACCCATTTGACGAAGTTAGTCTGGATTCTTCATATTCTAGGTGGTACAAGACTGTGAAAAAAATTTGGACAAGATTGGTGATCTAGACACCTGGCCCTCCCCTTGTTAGTTCAGTTCGAATATTCTGAGTGAATTCGAAGCTCAGAAAATCTATCAAATATTGTATCTGTTGACCCATTTGCAGAACTTTGCTGAAATTCCAGACTCACATTTGTCCGATGTCTTTAGGCTGTTATAGGAGCGATAGGGGCCTTCTATAGAAAACGTCCGCTTCCGAGACTATACTTTTTACCGAGGAAAATACTCAACTTTGATATTCTCGAGCTTGGTCGAATAGATTCATAATCTTATAACAAATGTCATAATGAGGAAATGACCCCTAATTGAAGTGGTTCAATAAAACATCCTTGCAACCATCTCCACTCTCGTCTCCACTCTAACCTCAACTGTATTTCTTGTATCTAAATTCTCCAAGTTCAGCAAATTCTGCACATTCTAAAATTGTCCGCAGATCCAGACCAAAACGAATCAATCGACCATCAAAACTCGGCCCTCAAAACAACGAAATTCTCAAAACACTTTCGAGACAAACATCTGATTCCCCGATCTGTTTTCAACGAGTCAACTTGCCGAATCGACCGGTAGCTAAAAAGTTGCATTCTGAAGCCACTTCGGGGCAGATCTCGAGAAAAATCTTGGTTGGAATTCCGGGCTTGGATACTCGCATGGATTTGACAAAAAATCGAGGCTGTACGGTGTGTGTATGTGTGAGTGTGACTCGTCTGTGGGTGCAAAAACGGCAAAGGCACGTTTACCCGAGTTGTGACAAGCCGATAATTTACAAGAAGACCATCAGGAGAAAGAAGCAAATAGAAAGGGCCAGGCTAGACTACACATTATAAACGCCTATATATGCGCAGAGGATATTAGACAGACCTCCTGCTGGGCGTCCCTCAGCTTTTCCACGTGGGCCGAGTTATTGTATATTGCCGGGTAGAAATTTACCGGATGGCTGGTTCATTTTATTATATCTCTCTTTTTGAATAAGGTAAATTATTCTCGTGGCTTCCAAAAAATACCTAGTCAAAATAGAAAGATATTGCAAGGAATAAAATTTGCTTGTGAATTTTGCGCGCCTCTACCTTTTCATTGTATATTGCTTCCTTTAGTACTTCTGTCTGATCATAAGTGCTTACATTGTATTTGCGGTTGTTCTTAGTAATACTTTGGCTACCTCAGTGCATTTTGAGTCATGGACATGAAATATCGCATAAGATTTACTAGTTTCCCTTTCCCAACAGAAAAACTGATAATTATGATTCTTCGCTAGAATAAATTATTTTTAGCTCTTCTTGGGGCGATACAAAAAAATTGATCGCAGGAACCTTATACGATAGATGATTGTGTTGAGAAATTTTGTCTAGAGGAATTGACAGTAGGGTCTTTCTCGAAAGGATTAATAATTTTTCAAGTAAAGCCAAGTCAGCAAATTTTTCAGAAAGATCATTACATTTTGCACTTTTTTTCTTTCATTCTAATTTAAGATACTTCGCCAGATGTGATATTACTGACTTTTTATTCACATTATCACTGATTTCAGATCAAAATTCTTTTCTGCAAGTGGTTGCGGCCCTAATTTCACACTGAAATTATTGGAGTGACGGGAAGGAGTCAGATCTTTTTAATAGACCAAAGGGTTTTATTCACTTTACTCGACAAGATCGATGGATCGCTCGCACCGAGACCTCTCTTCTGAATAACCAAGGGCAATTGCTTTACAGTCTAGAACACAAGGCTCGTCTTCTAAACGAGACTTCGAATCCCGATCAAATCTACATTCTGATCGACAACCTACAGAGCAAGTACCTACAACTATAGTTGAAGAAAGAAAAAATCAGACAATATCGGTGAGGTCCGATCAAACGCCTGCTCGCGATTCCTCCCGATCGCATCATCCTTCCATTCCTCTATAATACTATAGTGTACAAATAGATAGCCAATTCCTGGCCTCGGCTTTTTCCTTCTCGCACTCGGCTGAGTAGTCCTGAACATATCTTTTTTTTTTCTTCGTTTCGATTGGTCACGAGAAGGTCTTCTTACTGCGCTGGGCCTATCTCTAAAAGGAAGGACTATAGTCCACATTCACAAGTATAAAGGGCGCATTTCCCGAGCTCTGCGCAGAATATCAGAGACAACACTGTTTTTTGCGCATGCTTGATGGTCGACTCTTCTTCTCGCCGTCCCGCGACTTATCTCGTCGCGTCGATCTGATCCTTTACCAGTTCAAGTGTATATATGTTAAGAAGCAAGAGATCCTTTTTTGTGGTGGGTTTGTCTTGTGGAAGGTTGAGAGAAACCCTTTTTGTCTGACGGTGTGTGATGGTAATCCCTATAGCGATCCTCCAGGTAGTAATCCCGAACAGAAGTGGCGCATGCGCAACAAAGAGTGTAGTGTATCGTTTTGTGAGCTCGTGAGAATGACCATTTATAGGTTATAAGATACATTCAAGGGATGTCGGAGTCCTGTACTGTTTGCATACCTATCAAAATTGTTGAGTTCACAAACGTTTCGATGAACTTTTGCAATATTGCAAACCTAATAAGTAACGTCGGTTGTATGGACCAAACTGAGTCGGCGTTACTTATTAGAATTGTGATTTCTCAAAAATTCATAGAATGGTTTGTCAACTCGACAATGTCGGTATCCGACATCCTTTTCAGTGGGGATTAGACTGGGATTATAGAAACTGTGGGAAAAAGTTGTTTATTAGAGAAAATTCTATTTGAAAATCGTTGGTTTGAAAAATGAAATAAGGTGAGAGCCTCATAGTTGATCAAAAATCCGAATTTGGAGGTTAGGATGTGAGTTTTGGATGTTAAGTTCAAAGTAAAAATAACGTTCGACATACAAATTCCCTGTGGATCAAAATTGCCTCAGGAAATGCAAATGTTTCTGATGCTTCCGATGAATAGATAAAGAAGGGTTCGATGTTGATCAACTTTTTTTCTCCGTAATACTTTAGAAGTTCTGTGATCTCCTCTTTTCTGTCTAGAGACATTGCTGGAGGTGTTCGTTTCGGTTAGATGGACAAATGGGGGAAGAGGATAACTCAGTGGAAACTCACATTTGGGATCGAATATAATGATTCGCCTTAGACTTCTAGATATGCCCGTAACCTAACCTTCAAAATTGTGAAATCTCTTGATTGAGAAGCATTGCTGTAGCTTTCCCTGTGAGACAAAGAATCTGATGGAAACACCTACTACTCGAAACTCCAAGATTCTGATACCAGAATGGTTCCAAATTATTTGATTCTGCCTCAACCTATATGAAGAATGTTCCATTATCGTAGCTTCAAAATCAGATTTTCTGAGCGTACTTGACAATTACTGGCTAATTTAAAAAAAAAATCCCACTCGAGCTTCAAATGATGGCAAGTTATAACGTAATGTTCTTTCCTTGCTGAGGTAAGAATTGAAATTATTTCAGAAAAAACCTCGGAAAAAACAGATCTTAGCATAAAAAGTATACCCGATGTTAGGGTCTTATCAGGATTCTGCAAAATTTCAAAAGCAAAAAATATTATATGCTAATTTTCGTAGTCATTAAAATCCACTCGTGACGTTCACTCCACCAACATCGTCAGTCTATAAATTGATCGAACATCGGCAACCATGTCGATATATATATGTTTGAGCACTCGCAAAAAGGTATAGTGTGTAAGTAGTGGTGAAAATGCAGAGTCGATTAATTAAATTCTCGCTCTTTCCAAGCATAATCGATTACATAGCGTCGTATTCTTGACAGCATCACGTGAATTAATGATGTTTGCTCAATTTTTTCAAATATGCACACAAGGAATCTCTCGAACATAGAACTTGTAGAACTGTATAATACAAAATATTGATGATGATTTCGCGGAATATCATTCGTAAGATGTGAAAAAGATAATCCAACATCTAACAACAGCTATACACAATAATAATATACTCAATCATAATGAGACGATGAGGAATGTCTTTTGAGAATAGCATCTCCGAACTCATATAATAATACGAATGATCGAGACGAGAAATAATACGTGTAGGATATGAAGAGATAGATATAATATGGGATGCAGGCGTGATTCGATCGTCTCTTGACTCTCAACACCATCAATTTCATGGGATGAGTGAGTGAGTGAGTGAGAGAGAGGGATTTTCTTGGAGACTCGTATGATACGACAGCATCAAGAGAAACCATATAACGACTATATTGAGGTTGAGGAGACACGGAACATCTGCCCACGAATTTCTTCTCGTTCACAGTTATATCTGGTCAACTCCTTTGGTTGCCCTCGAATCATGATTATCTACTCACTTATTGAGGCGTGAGCTCGAAAATTTCCATCGGACCCAAAACTCGTCAAACCGGCTGATATGAAAAACTCGATATTCACGAGTTTTAGAAGTCTCTGTGTGTCGACATTTAATTCTGTGAAATCATAACAAGATCTGCTTACTTGAAGTATGCTAAAGTGAAGGTTTGATGGAATTTTTGGGGATTCTTGACCATTAAAGTTTTGATTTCTTGGTCGTGAAAATGTCTAATTTAATGTGATGGAGTATGAGTTTGATGCTTATTTTGAGACTATTTTGTTCTATTAGTTAATAGGGACAAACGACATTTCAGACCTCTGATTAGGTCCTTCTTCAGGTTGAATATATTTTATAAGTAAGGGGAGAGAATTGCAAGAATCTGATAGAAAGAAGAAAAATTCTATCAGATTCTTGCAATTCTCTCTCATTAGTCTATAAGATATATTAAACCTGAAGAAGGACCTAATCAGAGGTCCGAAACGTCGCTTGTCCCTATTAACTAATATAACAAAATAAGTCCAAAAATAAGCATTAAATTCATACTCCATCATTGATGATTGCTGGACATTATAATGTCAAGACAAGTAATTATAATGACAAGATTATTTTTTCAACTCTATAGAGTGGAAAAAATAATCTTGTCTGATTTAATGTATAGCATAATGAAAAATCTAAAAAAACAAAAATGCCTCGAAGTGATGACTCAAATAGTTCAACAGATTTATTGTGGTAAATATTTTTCTCATGATAATTTCTTCGTGAGATTTTCCTCAGTATACCATTTTTAGAAAACCGCTCGAAATTTAAAAAATGACTACCATCCAGAATATCCATGAGGTTAGTCATGATAATTGATAGATTTCTGTCAATTTTATATGGCAAATTATTTGAATGAATTAGCTCTAAACGTATGAATCTTGGATTAGACCAACAGGTCAAACTCTAACTAAGACCGAGAATCTTTGAATAAGTCTCGCGTTTGAAGGTTAAAGAACCGATAATGTCGGATGTTATGCAATTTTTTATCGTTCAAAATTAAGAACATTGCACATTTAAAACTTCGTATTCGAGTAAGCTATGTAGGGTCTGAGTCAATGTGTATCTTTGAGATCACTCAAATTGTTGTGAGTGGATTGATACGGGTTTGCGCCACCTAGGGACAATGCCTGTCAATAGCGTTGATATAATTTGATTTCAGAGAGAGTTCAAGACTAAGGGTGCCTTTTCACGACGCAAAAATTTTCCCCCACAGCCCATCTCTCGCCGTTGGAGCGAGAGAGATAATCCCCTGCTTTAGGGTCTCTAGACCGATAGTTTCTTTCTTTTGCTCCAATGGCGAAAGATAGGCTATGGGGGAAAAATTTTACGTCGTGAAAAGGCACCCTCACAGGGGCGTATTTATGACACCCGGTGACACCAATCATGTATGCATGAACTCGGGTACTTCCTGATTTCGATCCTAGGTGGCGTATTTTTAAGTATGACGTACCCACAATAAGAAATAGAATCTGTAATACATAGAAGTGAGATGTCAAAAGTTGTAGTGAGTAAGCTACACTATAAAAATTTTCCTCGGAAAACCTCAACCACTGCTTGAATGAAAAATTCAACCAGTTGGGTGGAAAAATTGTTGAATTTGAACCAAATTTGTTGAATGTCTCATTCAACCATCAGCTGAATGAATATTCCATTCAACAAGTTGATCGAAGTTTTTCAAAAAATTTTTTTACAGTGATACAAATGTGGCCGCGCCATCGAGTAGCAGTATCATTGAATTGAGCTTGAAACTCATTCCAAAATTCGAATTCTTCGAAAAATCTATTTTGGAAAGCCTTAGAATTTTCCAAATGTCTGAAATTTCTTCTAGAATCTTCATTTATATCAACTACCCAAATCAAGATCTTAGAATGGGTAATTTTTGAAGGTTCAATATATGTTCGATATGCCCATAATCAGACATAGAAATTCTCCTTTCGTGATCACATTCAATTATCTCTTACTGACTGACTCGAACTGATGGGACAACTCATATATTATGTGAGATAGAAAGAACATAATGAGGAGGAAAGAAAAGGAAGAGTACCGCGCTACTCTTGTCATTCAACTGGCCAAAATGACGAAAAATTCAATTTCACGTATGATGGCATCACGAGCCGATTATTTATACGAGATCGCTTTTACTTCAAAAAGTCGGCTTGAAATCGCCCTTACAAAAGGATTTCTCATCTCTCTCATCGTTTTCGCTCAGTCGAAAAATACTCAACCACCAGCAGGGGCAGCTCTCAATGCACGGGTAATTTGGCTGATTATACAGGCTCCCGTCGGGATATATACTCTTTTCTTCGTCATTTAGCTCGTGTATAAAGGCCCTGTTTTCAAGATACGAAGCAACGAAAATCGAGGGTTCCAAAAAGGGTTCATACATAAGATTAGACACTGCCGACTGGAGAAAGAGAAGTAGGTGTCGGGAAAGAAACTTGAAGTGAAAGAGGGTTGAACAAAAAAAAATTAGAAGCCCGTTGTAATTGCTCGTATCGCAGGTGAGAATCAAGCCTTACCAAAATAAAAGATCAGTTTTGAGCCTCTTCGGTTTCGTGATGTAAAGAGGTCGAGATGAGAGATGGACCGCTGAGTGAGTCGAATAAGATTCTGATGATGAACATCAGTGAAAGAAGGTTTTTTTTCTCGTATTGTTTGCGAAATTTCTTTGGGAGAATGAAAAAGTAGAGGTTTTATCTGTTAGAAAGAATTAAGGTGGGTGTATCATTTGGATGTTGAATGTACCGCATTCATTGTTGTGACAGGTTTGAGATAAACTCTTATTACCGGACCAGTTTTATCTTTTGAGGTTAGAATTGTATTTTAAAGAATGCTGCTTTGAGCTATTTCAATGATTCGATTATAATGAGTGGCTTGTGAATTGTGGGCTATTATCTTGTAGCATGCAAAAATGCAAATTTTTAGGATTAAACTCGATTTGGATTGGTGAATTTCAGAGCCAATAGTCATTATTTTTGAGTATATACTACTGAGGGAATGAGTTTTACAAATGTTGTGAAGAGAGATGTGTAGATTTTTTTACAAACGAGAAATCGTCAAGTTATCATCGTAAATTCATGAGATAGCGATTCTAATTAAGGAATACCGTGCATTTTTTCTTGTCTGATTTGGCTTTTATGTGAGTTGGTCGTTTAAATGCATTTTGTGTGCGATTATAGAGAAGAAGGAAGTAGAAGAAATCGCTAATTGATCAGTCCTTCGATTTAATTGATCGTTCCAAACGCAGTGAGTGGCGAGATTCAAGTTCAAGAAACTTCTCTTTTTCTCAGTTTTTTACAGAGGGATTCCAAAAATTTTCCACCAAAGTGCATTATTTTGATATTTTTGACCATTTCACGAGTCAAAAGAAACTTATTTATGTATTATTGGATCGAATCTTTGACCTCAGTAGACCGTACCATACATAAAAAATTCACAAAGTGACAAAAAGTAGCGGTCTAATAAAAGTGTTTATCTCAGCTGGCGATTGAATAAGTCTAAATCAATTTTTTTTGTAAGCTCCTCAGACGTCTAGTTACAGATCTTTCCTGTACAGTACAGTATCTATACTTTTATCAGTCTAGTCTTCTCAAGCAAATATCTTGAGTGAAAAGCAATATCCGATAGATTCACATTGACGCACACATACTATCTATCCATAGGAATTATTCGCGATTCCTATACATCAAGACATGCGTGACATCATGCCGATGCGTCGCTGTCCTTTCTATTTCTTTGCAAAGTCTACGAGAGATTTGCGATAGACGATATATTATAATGAATAGGTGCGTCTTATTCATGCATGTATGTATGAGTGACGAGTGAAATGCTGACTGAGCTATATGGAGGTTAATTTGGCGCAACAGTATGGCAAAAATACCTATACATATAGATGATTGTCTGACTTGTGAATGAGAATATTTTAGATATAAGGAAAAACAATTGAGAATAATGCAAGGAAAAAGGGGTCAGATTTGCTTAGAAGGACCTTAAATGTTGTTTGACCATAAAAATTTGATTTGACAGTTTCATTTGTTGGCATGCATTTAGGATCAATCATGGATGGATTGAAACGCATCGATAAATGTGGCTAGTTTCGATTAGAAATGGTTTGAGTTAATTCAAAATTTTCTGGAAATTGAACCACTCGGGACAATAAGTGTTCTGGAGGCTGATTTTATCGATCCATTATTGTTTCAAAATGATTGATTACAATGATATCATGATGTAATTTTCTGAAAAGAATGAGATAGATCTTCACTACTTCAGTTGGAGTCGACAGTTACAATATTCCTGGGAACTGTACACTAAAAAGAATTTTCGAATAACTTCAACCAATTGGGTGAATTGTTCTTTTAACTATTCGAAGGAAGTTTTTCGAAAAATGTATCTACAGTGTACACTCATTATTACGGTCCGCAGTCTTTAACTATCTAAGAAAGAAGAAATGGAAATAACTTTTTGGCCCCTTAAAATTTGACCTAGCTCACTTCAAAATACATTTCTGAATTTCAAATAAATATTCTGACCCGCAAAACATGAAGTAGAAAAGTAAGAATACGTTTTTCTCTAAAATTTTATTTTTTCCTATGACATGCGCTTTGTTTGTCGTCATCTCTTGGGTTTTTGTTGCGCTTAATTCATGTAAATGATCAAACCATTATTCATTTGACAAAAATCGTATTACATCAACGTAATGAAGATTGCGCGACTTTCGCTTTGTATACTGAATTTCTGAGCCAGAAAATTAGGATTAGAATACCTCGTAAAAAGCTGTCAGAGCCATGAACAACTTTTTGAGTTTTTGAAATGTATCTAGAAATTACTCCTAGTTTGTTGATCAAAAACTCTTCAATCACTACATGAAAAGAAAAAAAAAACTAAACTGTCGGTCAAAAGTTTCAGGACAACCGAAAATTTTTTTTTCGATTTTGTAAGCGGAATTACTAGGTTCTCCTCAACAGAAAATGACTCCATCAAGGCTCATTTTGAAGGCCTTTTCATGTACTTTGTAGCGTTATTCATTTTCATCAGTACGGATCTGCATCTTCCCAATTTGAGCTTGAAAAAAAGCCGATTTCGATGATTTTTGGAAGAATCTTCTGGCTCGGGTAGTTCGAAGGCACGGGGATATTCTGGAAAGGATTTCAAAAGGCCTGAAAGTACAAGTTTAGAGCTTCAAAATCCGTTTTCCAACATCCTTTTACGTTACTTCTACTCTGAGCTATGAAATTTCCTGCGAAGGAAGATTTTTCGCAAATATTGACCATCGAATTCGAAAAAGATAGAGAAAAGCGTTTTGAGGAGAATATATTGCCTGATCCTGGTATCTGTCTCCTATATGATGATCAAGATAACGAGAAAATTTCGGATCATGCCCCAAAAAGTGAATTTCTTCGTCATTTTCTGATAAGGGTGCTACTTTTTTCGGGAAAACTCTCCTCAGAGGATATGTCATAGCTCGGAGTTGGAGTAACGTACAAGGGACGTTTAAAAACGGATTCCAAAGCTCTAGACTTATACTTCCAGATCTTTTAAGATTTATTCCAGATTATTCCTGTACCTCCAAACTACCGCAGCCAGGAGATTCTTTCAAAAATCATCAAAATTTGCACTTTTTCAAGCTTAAATTGGGAAGATCCAGATTTGCACTAATAAAAATGAATAATGCTTCCTTACAGTACATGGAAAGACCTTCAAAATGAGCCCTTATGAAGTCTTTTTCGGTCAAGTAGAGCCTAGTAGTTCCACTTACAACATTGGAAAAAAAATTTTCGGGTGTCCTGAAACTTTTGACCAGCAGTGTATGCCGATAAACTTCCAAGGTACTCTAGTTGTCAGCGATCAAAATCACACAAAATTTCATCAGGATTGAATCAACGATAACTTAACAAGCTACTCTGACGTACAGGTTATCATTAGATAAGCGTATGATTGTTCAGCAAAAAAATAGCATGATTCATCAAAACTTGACAGGAATTCTGTTGAAGATTCCAGAGCCCTGCGTGCGCGATATAATGTTAGAACTAGAACTAATAGTCACTGACGTTTCATTTCATTATTGTGCGTCACATAATTTTAGACAGACAGTTGACTGTTGATTGTTCGAGCCTGCACGAACTATGCTCTCGTAAAAAATAGCACAATCATGAATTTTTCTCTGTCGGAGTAATGATCCATCATTTTGATTGAGTGATCGTTTTGTGAATTGAAATCGATACAAGATGATAAGATCATGGTGATAATAAGCTTGAACAATAACGAGACACATTCTAGCGATGTAAATCAGCATTCACACAAAGTCAACTCCTAAAATGTAAAATTGTATGACGAGAAAAGAGTTGAGGTTACGATTTAAGCATAAATAAGTATAGACCTTGGAAAATGCATACGATTTATGCTGATGAAATCAAACACTTGACAGTGTAAAAGATGTGCTATATAAATATGAGACTCATCAGGCATTTGCCAATAATACGATTACATTTGAATTTTTAAAAGACAACCGTGCTTATGTCAATGAACTCTGGCAAGTTTGACTAATGGGTTTATGGTTAATTGTCTATCATTTGGTTTAACGTTCGATTCTAGAATATGATATTGATAGTTTCAGACGAGTTCTTCCAAGTCACGCGATTAAAAATACTTCAAAGTCCAATATATCGTGCAGCAAAAACCATATCGTACTCGAATGAGTTTCCAGATTTCTTATCACGAAAAAGCAATCAAGAGCTCGAGACATTCCGAAGATTGAGTGCGATCAATTAAGAAGGTTATGCAATTCTCATTTTTGTTTCTGAATGAATGCTACGGTTAATCCTACGCATAAAGTAGCCGTGGGACACTAAGATCATGCATGAATTTACGGGACCTCAAACTTCTGACGAACACTTCAAAATTTAATTATGTACCCTGTCACTACTTTGTCTCTTCCAGCTGACGTTTATCGGTTCCCAATAATTTGTGATAGTTTTCTTTGTACTGCATTGAAGAAATCTGAAAAATATCTGGCACTACAAAAAACATAATGGAACACCAATGAAGTCTTGCTCATAATGAAGTGGTGAAAGCAAGAAAAATAGAAATCGAAATGTTTTCAAAATTCTAATTCCGACATTTTTCACCATTTTTCGACCCCAGAAAAATATTCTGATGAGAAAAATAGCATCTCTGTGTCCAGAGGCAATTCTCTTGTGAATGGGTTGATTTGTATTTAATTTGTACAGGAAAGTACATTTTGACTTGAGGAAACATGCTAACCCTTTCAGCCAATTTAGTAAATACATAGGAATCACAACATTAAGAGTCATTGAATTGGAATTTCCCAAAGGTAACCTATAAATAATCATATGATTGTGTGCATTCAGCATAACACAGATAGAAAAAAATGAATTCTTACCGCTAATTCTAAAAGGTTATGTTACGAACAAGTACGAATGTGAATGAGAAGGCTCCTTACGAATGAAACGGAGACGAATATGAGGTGGTTTCACCAAAAAATTTACCTTTGTAGAGGGGAAATGAATCAAAGTACCCTTGTGCAAGTTTCCATGCACTGCACAGTTGTTGTTATTATCTCTTTCTTCCGACGTGTATTGGCGTATCACGCTGTGCAACGATCAAATCGAATAACTCAGCAGGATTCATCTACAGAATTGCAATCTCAGAATACGAATGAACGCGGAAAGATGAATCGATAAACCTCATACACAGACAAGAAAAGATAAAAAATTTTATATCGACGTAAAATTGGTATGAAATTGACATTCAAGGATGAAATCGTTTTCCTTGAACGAAATTTTGAGTAATACGGGCCAAGAAACCAATACCCAATTCCAATTGGCCTCAGTAAAATTTGAACATGCGGGTTTGGAACTTTTCATTATACATATGACGATTTCATGTGAATCACCCATGTATATAATCCTATACACCACATCACTTTAACGCGTACGAGTAAACACATCCAAGTGTTATTTCAACCTATTTCAGTTTCACGTACGCCCAAATTTATACGTGACTGTCGAGTGATCGGTAAGTACACAAGAATAAAAAAAAGAAGAAAAATAATCCTACATCTCCTTTCTCTCCATGTACTTCCCTTTTGGTACATACACTTATGTATCAAACCCACGCGGAGCAAAAGCTGCTTTCTTCACGCTTTTGCTCAACCTAAATGTATGTATAAGTGTAAAGTACACATCTTGCACGTCCTCGATTTCCAAATTTTACCGAACGTATTAATTTTATAGCCACTTCTATCTTGATTTCTATCGCTAAAATATCTGCGTGTATTTCATTTCATGGATCGGTATTGATTGATTTGATCGGTAAAAATTGGTATATCAGATCGGTATTAGAATTTTGAAATTATTAAAAGAAGTATGATGGAGGTTATTTTGATAAGGGGGAGTTAGAAGAAGTGCGTGGGTGGCATAGTTCATGGTATCGAAAGATCGGTTAAAGTGAGTCACCAAGAGGTTCAAGTAATATATCTCGTATACATATTATACCGGCTATCCTTGAATAATGTGAGTGACGAGGCAACCGATGCTGAGAGTATAATATGAATATATAAGGTGTGAGTAAATAATTCTATAGGACTAGACGTTGAGAACCAGTTTTTTTTTTCGCAAAGGAAGCGATCGGCCATCGCACCTCGTTACCAATCTTCTCTCATGTTTTCATCGTTCTAGACCTTGGAGAAGCTGTGATCAATCTAGCAGTGTCAACGAGATACTTTTCACACTTTGATCAATTTTATTCGTTAGAAGGTTATGTATCAAGCCTACATATCGCCAGAACGCGCATGCGACCGATTTACAACCGATTTTTCTTACTATTTATAGAAACTCATCGAATAATTTCAATATGTGAGCCTGTCAGACTATCTTCTCAAAACTGCGACAAAAAAATTCTCATTCATAATCAGAATTGTAATTATTCGATTTGAATGAAAGAAAATCGGTAAGACGCACAATACCGATCACTTCAAAAACTAAAACCGATCGGATCATTTTCATTCGCTCTTGCGTACACAAAACAGAATAACGCCGCAGCGTGTGTAAAGCGCAACAGGATCTTCTCTCCCCTCAAGCATCGCATGTTTCGATGAACATCGACGATCTAGAATATCCGCCACAACCATCCATGCAACAGCGCAAAGGCAGCCTCACCTCTCAAATCGACTCGGTAAACATCGAGTTCTCGAGGTTCTCGATCGCGTCGTAGCACACCTGATGAGCGTCTCGCTTCCCCACCCAAAACACACACACACACACCCACATAATCTCACATATAGCAGACAGCGTTTCAGCCGTCCTGCTTTTTTACCTCAAAAAAAAATCGGTATGGATAAATTTTTATAATCGATCAAAAGTATTTTTAAAAATCTTACCTCGAACACGTTCGATTTTTTGGAAAATTCTCGTAGCCGTTGTGGTCCTGCAGCTAATTCACAAATATATATTTTTTGAGAGGAACACACGGGGATATCACCTGGCGCGTTTTAGTAGTAGTAGTAGTAAGAAGTAGGAATAAGGTGGGGGTAAACAGCACACAAAACTTTGAAAGCACTCGCGAACGCGAACGAGCGAGCGGCCGTCGTGAACACCTCAAGACCTCAACCGACGATACACTGGTTGGATACTAAAACTGATCGGTATAAGAGGTATAAGCAGGAGAGAGCGAAAACCCAGACACAGTCAGGACAGGCATGTATACTGAGAATGGGTGAAAAAGACTTGGTGTGGGGCCTCAGGTGGGGGATATAACGTCATGGCGGCTGATAGAAATATATATATAGATATATAAATGTATGGATAAATGGGGACTTATTTGTGTGCGCGTAATATACATGAAAAAATAGTGATGCTGCGGAAATAGTTGAGGTAGAGGTTTGTTTATTTTCTTGTCGTTTTTGAGGTGAGATTTAGTAAAACATGTTCCATGAGCACGGTATTATTGAACGAACTTTTACTGTCAACTTTTGTTCGGAATGGTAATTTTTTATATCAGAAATAACAGCCAATTGGTATCAAAATCGTCCAAGTAGGGGCTTCAGGGGAAGAATCAGATTCTCCAATGTTTTAATCGTTTATCGTTAATACTTGTCAATCAAAATTTTTGGGTCGGAATGAAAGTTTCATGAAGGTTCTACTCGTGATCTCGAGTTTACATCCCACCTGAGGAAAAAATTTTCCTCTCTCTCTTTCCCTTTTCAAATAAAATCCTTCGTGCTTACGAGGATGCGACTCAAGGATTTTGATGTAATTTTTGGAAATATGAGATGAGAAAGAAATATTATGAGAAAGGTTATTCGTGGAAGATATTGTGCTTGTTTCGATCATCTTTTATTGCTGGGGGTTTTCAAAGTGGTGAAAGGACAATAAGAGTTTACCACTGACATGCGACAGAAGTGGCCAAGTACTAGATGGTTTGAACGTCCTTCATTACAAAATTTCATCTTCGTTAACCGCTTGCGAGACAGATTATCATTTGTCCTATTGATCCCATATCTATTTCATAAGTATTTTATATCGGCAGGTCTTCGACCCTCTGCCGGACATGTATGTCCATTTTTAAATCTGACATTCGATGGATATGATCGAGCATCATATTCATCACTCGTGGTTCTTATCTTCATTGTCGTATATAATATGGCTCTCACATACTTCAATCCTATCTGACTCCGCCGTACTCGATACTTTGTATACATATACCTATGGTACCAAAATTTTGAGCCTATTCATCCAAGTCGACATGATCTGGTTTGACTTGAGAGTTCACAATTTATTTCATGAAGTAGCTTTGATTCTGCAGGCATAGTGAGCCCTTGCGGTTGGATCCAAGATGGTTCCAGACGTATATTTCATTTTCGTACAGACATATACAAAAGATATCTTGATTGAGATCTCGGAGACCGGACTTATATTGATTTTAAAGGTAAGCTAATACGTTGCACCAATGGGATCCTTGTGCTATCTCTTTCAGTGTCATTTCTGGATCGTTTGTCAGAAAGGATCAAAATATCGTTTTGAGCTACTTCATTTTTATCAAGGTTTTTGTCATTCTCGTGGTTTCAGGCGTCTCGATTACCTTCTGTGTTCAAATTTATCGTCAAATGTCGCCAAGTTCAAGTCCGAAAATGCTAACGGACTCAAAAGTACATATGTAGTAAGCAGACGAGGTGTCTTGTGGTGGCTCCAAGGGAGTAGACGGCAGCTTGAGTACACATTTTGTATGAAGAGTTTCTAGGTACAAAGTGACACATTAGGTTTCAGAACGACCTATGGGAATGGATTATCAGATGCATGTGAAATATTATCTAATCATTGAGGGGACTGAAAGCAAAGATATAACCGTTTCCGGGCTGAATTGAAGGGCTCCAACCTCTCCTCCGAAGAATGCAGATTCCCACATTTTCAAGTAATTGGTTGATGAACGAGAGATGTCTTCCTCACAACTCTTCGACAATACTTCGGTGGAATTCGGAAATGAATCTTTCACAACAGACTACATTGATTGATGGAAACGGGAGTTTCATTTAATCTTGTTCGATTGTGGGGATCAGAAATTATATATACGGAAAAAAATTTCTCGCTCAAAATGAATTCTCTACTGAACTCAACAGAATTTTGTATCAAATATCAGGCAGTGTACAACTTGACAGGGTCTTGATGTCTCGTAAGGAAGTCGTGAGGGGAGGTATTCAGAAAAACTAGATTCGATTCACCGAGGAATTCGAGATTTCTCACTCGAGACCCGTCAATTAGAAAAGATTCAATTGAGTTGTCCATGATTCCTTTTAGCATACATGGATCATACATGGATATGGTTATTCACCATCTCTATTCATCTCAAAATGATCAATACATTCATACACACATTCACACAAACCCGGACATCAACCGACGAAGATTAGTTATTTGAGCAACTGTGATGAAGATGGGGTGGACGTATAACTCACAATCGACAGGTGCTTACCACTGGCCAAACAAACTGATGTGTCAGTGAAGATTTTTGAAGGACGCAAAAAGATGAGAATCTGCTGCCACGGATACAATTTTCCTCTTTGAAAAACAAAAACATGTAGAAAAAAAAGGGTAGGATAGGGGCGAGGGATCCCATTCGGTTGAAAAAAAAGGCAAAAAGTCAACAGCACGCGGGGTTCCCAAGCGGTCACCCATCCAAGTACTAACCGCGCCCAACGTTGCTTAACTTCGGTGATCGGACGAGAACCGGTTTTTTCAACGTGGTGTGACCGTTGACGTCTGCATAGCTCCTCATGGCCTACATGATGTTCCGAGTCCTATTGCGAAAACTTCGAGGATGAATCCTGGTTGATTTACGATTATCATAATATTCTAGATCAGTTCTACGTTGCAGTGACTAAGTTCGGCAAGAAACTTTCGTCGGACCCTGTGAAAGATATCCAGATCGAGCAAGTAGCTCCAGATGACCAGGTACTGGTTATTGACCATCGGATTCCTATTATCTCTACAAGAAGTGAGCCTTCCAATATCTCTATGGCCTTCCGTCGGCATAGTAGAGAGTATCAATGCGACAATAGGTGACTGTAATCCGCGCGAAGTGATCTCATGATCCAGTGTCGCGAGATAAATCCAAGCTGTGACATATACAATCCACAGCATATTTCTGGATTGTGTTCTCAGAATACAAAGTTTTTCCATTGGGAGGACAAAATATTTCAAAAAAAGAAGATGAGCGGAGGATGAGAAATCTCAGTCGGTTACCAAAAAGAGCAAAAAGTCAACAGCACGCGGGGTTCCCAAGCGGTCACCCATCCAAGTACTAACCGCGCCCAACGTTGCTTAACTTCGGTGATCGGACGAGAACCGGTTTTTTCAACGTGGTGTGGCCGTTGACGTCCACACGGCTCTTCATGGCCAATATGGTGTATTGAATCCTATTGAGCAGAACTTGGAGGATAATCCTAGTTAATTAAGGATATTACGAGTATCATGAGTAATTTTGTAGATTTTTCGTCCTTGATGTTAAATATATGAGTTGATTATTTGATCTTCATCGATCTTGAAGGACGGTGGGGAACTGAATAAATTCCCAAAATTTCATGAAAGAAATTTTATTGCTACGTTTCGTCCACTAGGTTTCGTGGACCTCATCAGGCTTCAGGTTTCTGTTATGACATATAAAGATAGAAAATATGAAATTTTTTACAAATGATGGATGTGTAAAAATACGTTGCAATCAAATCTCATATGCCGGCCAGAACAAAATTTGTATCCCATACCACGAACGTTTATTCGAAAAATGTAATGCTCTGTTCAAACATAACGATATTCACACTCTTCCAAAAGTTTCCAAGTCATTAAGTTCAATAGTAAAGTTAGGCGAGGACCAACTAGACACATTTCGCCACCGAAGTTTTTTATACACGCTTTTCTTTAAATTTCACTCGCTGGAAAGCGACATGATATCGTGCACTGAGTCGCGTTCAAGATGTGTCTATTCCCATTTATGGGCATTGAAACTAGGGGAGATCAAGGCTCTTGTTTTTGGGTTGAATCTTTCCATTCGATGACGTCAATCGTGGTCTAGATAATTATCTTTGATGCTCCCATGTTCTACCAGAATCTTAGAATCTTGGGCGACCAATTATTGCTCTCAAGATATCTACACTTTTCATATTAGAACTCGCGGATTTTAGTTCGAATAGGTGTAATTGTGTGAGTGCCTGTATGTATGATTGAGTTTGCGTGTATCCGTGTTTTCTCTCTATAGCCTAGTAAGTTTAGTGACAAATTCGATGTGCTGTTATGGCTCGCGTCTGTTACACGAGCAGGACTAGAGATGCGTGGCGTCCTCTTTATTCGTGATGCATGCCAAATTCACATGTGGAATGTGTGCTCAAAAAAGGCGCGATTCATTCGATTTTATTTAGCTGAGCAGCTGCGCTATGGACCCTCAAGATACGATTTTCCACATCTGGCTTGACCCAGATAGAATATTCGAATATAGTTGTATCTTTTTCGGCAACCGCTTGAATTTTACTCATTTGGAATATGCGTTATTTGATACTCTCCATATATGGTCATACACTTGTACCCATTAGGCGATATCTTTGCGGTGTGATCGGATGCTGCGATTTGGGTCACGATTCCTGGAAAACAAGCAGCTGGGCTTTTTGGTTTTTTCCTCAATGACCCCAATTTGTCGACTGATCTATTTGCTGTTGGGAAATCCTCTTTTTACAGATATACCTACGCACACTTGAAAGACGAAACGATGACGACGACACTGCCTTCAACTATATGGAGAGATAGAGTGACGAGGGTCAAACCACCAGATGAAACCTGAGCCGACCTTTGAACCATCTGCTGACTTTTTTTTCGGAACATATGCTGATATTTTATGAGGGCTGACTTTTGATGACGCACGGCCTGACCCAATCTTCACCCTCAAAACTAGGACATCTTACGTTACAGAACCGACTAAATGCCAATGACGCACGAATTGACCCAATTTCCATCACCATAACTGGAGCAGCTGACGCAATGGTGCCCTATTCTAATACATTGGGCCGAGGAGTATATAAGCTGGCACATCAAGAGCCTCGGGGCATTATCATTCTTACTAGCCAAGAGCTACCAAACACGTGGCCACGATAAATCTATTGTAACTCAGATTTTAGAATATAGCAACTCAGTTTTCACTCTTAGTATTTCAATACTTTTATCCTGTCGTACCCACGACCCATCATTTAGATCTAGTATTTGAATCTAGACAGTTCTCGAATGAATATCATCTGATATTCGAGTATCTGGCGCTACTTCAATTTAACGCGCGCCGCACGAGAAATGGAACGAGCATTGGAATAAAGCTGATTGTCTCATCAGCAGCGAGCACGAGGAGCCACCAGTCCACCAGAAGTCCCTCTCTGCACTCTGGGGCATAACAGTGCTATACGACAGGCCACATGGAGAGCGAGAACAGCGAGAACCAGCGGCAGGTTTGAACACGCCCTTTCTTACACATAGACAGGATTCGCGCGCTATCTGTATTGCTATGCATGATTTATAACAGTGTTTATCCGCGCTCGTCAATCTCGCGATGAAAAATTGAACACCCATCAGGGTTGACTGAACAACTAAACCAAACCAAACTCCACCAAACATTTGGTGAAACAGGGCGGTATAGGTCGAATGGTCGATGCATCTTGTCCGGCAGCTGGCGGCGCGGCGCGCGCACACGCAGGCTGTCTGAATCAGAGATGACCACGGTTTTCACGATCTTATGTTTTTCAGTGAGATGGATATGCTTTACGCTAACCCATCTCACTAAAAAAGATAAAATAAAAAAAGGTTAGTGAAAAATTGAGTTTTTACGATACGCTTTTATTCACGAATCTAATGTTCTTCTCAACAACTAAAAAGCATAAAATAATCTGAAATTTCATCGGCAAGTCCAGTTCATTTTGAGTAAAATCGTATGCTATGCAGTTGCCCATACCTCTTTTCGTAAGAAATAGTTTTTGATCCTAGTCTTTATCTATGTCTTGGGGAACTCTCTCGACCAAATATGATGAATGTTAGAAAACATTAACTATACCATAACTATAGACGATGAAAGCGTGGTGTGCTATTGTTCCAGACTTAGAATTCACGATTGCCAATGAAGAAATATCCATGGATCAATCAATTCTTGCCCGGAAACTCAGCACACCACGCCTTCATCATCTATAATTATGGTATAGTAGATGTATTATAACCTTCATCATAATTGGTCGAGAGAGTTCCCCAAGAGATAGATAAAGACAAGGATCAAAAACTATTTTTCACGATAAGAGACATGAGCAACTGCATAGCATACGATTTCACTCAAAATGAACTGGGCTAGCCGATGAAATTTCAGATCATTTTATGTTTTTTAGTTGTTGAGAAGAACATCAGATTCGTGAATAAAAGCGTATTGTAAAAACTCAAATTTTTACTAACCTTTTTTATTATTGATGCAGTTTTCATCGAATTTAATATGGATCATCTCAGAAATCAACCGTTTTTTCCAATTTTTCTCTGTGTCAAGAATTTTGGTTTGATCCCAATAGGAATCATGTTTATCTTTAAGTCTATGAACGGAAACTACGGACTTTTTATCTTTGTTTGTAACATGATCATTAATACGTGTACCTAGTTATCTTTTTGTCTCTCCTACATACGTTGCTGGGCAGTCTTTGGACTGAAATTTATAAACAACACCAGTTTTGCTGAATGTGTCTAGTTGGTCCTCGCCTAATTTTACTATTGAACTTAATGACTTGGAAACTTTTGGAAGAGTGTGAATATCGTTATGTTTGAACAGAGCATTACATTTTTCGAATAAACGTTCGTGGTATGGGATACAAATTTTGTTCTGGCCGGCATATAAGATTTGATTGCAACGTATTTTTACACATCCATCATCTGTAAAAAATTTTATTTTTTCTATCTTTATATGTCATAACAGAAACCTGAAGCCTGATGAGGTCCACGAAACCTAGTGGACGAAACGTAGCAATAAAATTTCTTTCATGAAATTTTGGGAATTTATTCAGTTCCCCACCGTCCTTCAAGATCGATGAAGATCGAATAATCAACTCATATACAGTCTGATCCATTAAGTGTGTACATGCCATAACCGGGATGTGGAAAAAAATTTGTATTTTCAAACGAGTTATTTGTAAAAATTCGTAATAGCTGTCAGAATTTGTAACTTTTGATAGAAATATGATTCTTAATCATTACATTTGAAATGTTTGGAAGCGGGTGCCAACTTCACACGCGTAATGTTTTACCTTCCAACCATCACATAACAAACACGTGTTTATTATGTAATGATTATTGTGGCAACTCCTCCTGGTATTTGCAAATGATCACTAGACCATGAGCATTCGCATACGCTACCCAAGTGAATGTTATGCGTTTCGCGTACGCGAATTTAAAAATCAGAGTAATTTCCCTGAAATTCGCGCGTTACTAACTAACGATAGATCCTCGCGTACGCTACAAGAAATGCAGATTCGCCTCCGAAAAGTCACGCATGTTCCCCTTACCATGGATAACTGCGTACGTTCCCAAAAGAATGACGAAATCTTATACGGACATCAGCGGATAGACCCCCTCCTTCCGAAGTTGTGTGTGACAACCAGACCATGAGCGTTCGCGTACGATACTGAAGTGATTCGGATTTGCGAACGCGAATTCGCGTGTGACTACCAAAGCATGGATATTGGCGTACAAGCCAAATCATGCTGATTCGCGTACGTTACCTGAATGATGCCGGTTCGGGTACGCATGTCCTCGTGTGGCCACCAAATCATGGAAATTCACGTAGGCTATCGGTTATGATGTTGGCTTATAAAATTTGTGCGTGATCACTTAACTATGGATATCCACTCTTGCTACTAGGGATACATATTCGCGTACGCTACACAAGTGATTCGGATCCTCGTTCGCCAATTGAAAGTGTGACTACTGAACCATGCATATTCACTCAATCTCCCAGAAAAAATATGATACTAGAATTCGCGTACGTGAATAAGTCAATGCGACAACTTTTCCCGGTATTCGCGTGTCAGCACCAGACCATGAGCACTCGCGTACGCTACCCGAGTGAACCATGTTCGCGTACGCGAATACAGAAATCAAAAGACTTCTCCTCAAAGTTGTACGTGCCTCACTCATGGTGGATCTTCGCGTACGCTACTAAAAATGCAGATTTGCTAACATGCCCAGTAGCGTAGGTGGAAATTTATGATTTGGTAGATATCCGCGAGTTCCAGTTGATGTAGTTCCATAGGTGCCTCCGCGTTAGCAAATCGGCATCGCTAGTAGCGTACGCGAAGATCCACGATGAGTGAGGCACGTACAACTTGAGGAGAAGTCTTTTGATTTGTGTATTCGCGTACGCGAACATGGTTAACTTGGGTAGCGTACGCGAGTGCTCATGGTCTGGTGATGACACGCGAATACCAGGAAAAGTTGTCGCATTCACTGATTCGCGTACGCGAATTCTAGTATCATATTTTTCCTGGGAGATTGAGCGAATATGCATGGTTCGGTAGTCACACCTACAATTGGCATACGCGCATTCGAATCTTTTTTGTAGCGTACGCGAAATGGCATTCCTAGTAGCATGGGTGGATATCCATTGGTTGGGTAATCACGCATCAATTTTAGAGGAATCTTTCATGAGCAAACATCATTTACACCACTAGCATAAGCGGATATTTATCGTTTGGTAGGCAGATGCGCTTTTCAAGAGAAGTAGTTACATTCGCTGAATTGCGTACGCAGAATTCGATATTTTCGGTAGCGTCCGCGAATATCAATGATTTGGTAGCCACACGTAGTGGGGCGTACACGAATCGGCATCATTTGGGTAGCGTGTTCGGATCCGCATGATTTGGCTTGTAATGCGCCAATATCCATGATTTGGTAGTCGCACGCGAACTTGCATTCGCAAATCCAAATGAATCTAGTAGCGTACGCGAACGCTCACGGTCTGGTTGTCACACACTACTTCAGGAAAATTGGATCTATCCGCTGAAGGCGGTACAAGATTCCTTCATTCTTTTGGGAACGTACGCAGATATTCAAGGTATGGGAGTCATGCGTGACTTCGCGTTGGCGAATCTGCATCATTCGTAGGGTACGCGAATATACCTAGTTGGTTGGTCACGTAAAATGTTCAGGAGGAATCCATTATTCTGGGTATTCGCGAACGCGAATACGCGAAAACCATTTGCTAGGGTAGCGTACGCGAATGATCATGGTTTGGTCGTCACACATTCAAGGGGAGGTGCACCCCTAATTTTCACGTCCGGTCTGAAAAATCATGGGGGGTTGGAGATTCTGATCTATGAGTATTTTTTCGATCTAAAAACGATGTTTTAGTCACATTTTCGGAAAAATAATACCTTATCCATATGTATTTCTGGGTTCGCGTACAATTGGCCAGATCACCGAACCCATACGACATTGAGTTCAAAACCACAGAAAGCACACCAGAAAAAATCTGCAGACCGATCCATCGATTCCTGTCAGACCATATACATTTTTCCCTGCCAAAATTCTGAATTTTCTCGTTAAAATGCTTCGCAACTCGAGAAATATCGATTATTTCGGAAAAAAACGGAAAAACCCTTCTGTTTCGATCGGAAAATTACATCAAATTGTGACAAAAAAAATCCTCGGTCAAAATTTGAAATTCCAACCGGACATGTATGTGGTCTCACGGAATTCGGTGGATCGATCTATGAATTTTCTGGAAAACCAGATCACTAGCATCTCATGCACGTAACGCGTGGACGTAGTTTGAAGCGAGTGATCTAGACTTCCATGCTAATGAACAACAATTCTAAGTGCGTTTAAACGAACAGGAAAATTAACTTATTATAGATAGATAGTTTATTTCCAAGTACAGATTGATACAATCTTTTTACATATCCCCTTATCTTAGACTTATTTTTATGTACATTAAAACCTAATTTCTGCAGACATTGGCAAGCTTTGATCTAGTTTATTCGTATTCTCTGGCTTACCGTATAACGGAAGCGTATGAAAAGAAGGAAGAAAAAAATAAACAGTCTGCTTAACTATTCATTGGTTAGTTCTGCTTTTGATTTGGCTAGTTGCTCGAATTCCCTGCAGAATTGACATATTTCGGGTATGACTCTGGCGTTGAAAATCTGTCTTAGTTTGGTTTTGATATCTGTCTGCTCAACTAAACCCCTCTTTTCGACTTGACTCACTATTTTCCCCTTAATCTTTTCTTTGGCCTCTTTGCAAACCCATACATGTTCCAAATCTTCCTGGCCATCCCCACATAGCCTACACGTCGTATTTTTAAATCCTTTCTTCCCTGTTTTGCCTATATTCCCGCATCTCATTCTTGCCCATTGCTCCCTGTCCTCTCCGCTTATTTGCTTATCTTCCCAATATTTTTCTTTCCCTATTTGTCCTTTCAGATACTTGTATTCGTCCCAGTATTGCGAGCTATCTATTTTGTTCCAGTTTAGTTGTAATTCTTGTTCGATCCTTATTTTGATTCAATTCTCTAGCGTGGCCTCGATTTTTTCTACATTCTTGTTCTCAAACATTTTCTGTATGATTTCCCCATCTCCCACGTCTGTCATAGCTGCTCTCAGTGATTTTCCCCACTTTGAAGGGTTTCTATTGATTATCCCCCTTAACTCTTCTCTGAGACATACGTAAGGCCATCTTTCCCTGTCCATTCCTAGAACTTTCACTAGATAGTTTCCCGCCCTTTTTCTCGACTCTATTTCCATGCTGACCCTCCCTGATTCCATCATCCAGATGTAGCTAGGCGTGTTGTTGCTTAATCCCATCGCCATCTTTACATACTTATTCTGAATTCTTTCTATCTCCTCTTTCCTTCCTCATCCCCATACCTCTGACGCGTATAAACAGCTTGATTTGACTATAGTATCTAGTAAGTAGAGACGCTTGTCTAGACTGCCTATCCGTGCTCTCTTCCACACCCCCCATACTGAATTTATTGTCTTTTGCACTTTCTTGGACATTTTGCCTGTGTGTACTCTCTCCGAGTTTGTGTTGGAAAGCCAGTAACCCAGGTATTTATATTCCTTAACTACTTCCAACTTTTCCCCCTCGTAGAACCATTCCTCTCCCTCCCCTAGTCTCCCGCCGTTTTTGCAGACCATTACTTTTGTTTTCTTGGTATTCACTTTGAGATGATTCTTTTTTCCGTACACCGCAAGATCGTTAAACATACTTTGCAACCCCTCTTTCGTATCGGATATCATCACTATGTCATCCGCAAACTTTAGGCAGAAGATTTTGACCCCTCCAATAACTGTACCGCCTTCGTTTTTCTTCACCCATACATCTTCAATGTCCTCGATGTACAGATTGAATAGTGGTGGACTCAGTGGACAGCCTTGTCTTACTCCCCTATTTGTTTCGAATTCGTCCGAGAGACCTTCCCCAGTTATGACCTCATTAGTAGTTTCTCTGTAAATACTCTCGATCATTTTTAGCATTTTTCCCCGTATGCCTAGCTTACTTAGCTTTTCCACCATGATTTTCCTATCTACTGTGTCGAAAGCAGTTCTGAAATCGACCAAACCTAAGTATATCGTGCCCCCCTTATTCTTCAATTTATTCGCTATGATACTATTGAGAACGAAAATGTGATCTTGTGTGCCTCTTTCCCCTCTGAACCCTGCTTGGCTCTCTTTAATTATTTGGTTGTGTTCTACCCATTCTCTGATTCTTGTCGCCATTATGCTCGTTAGGAGTTTGTATATCACATCCAAAAGAGCGACCCCCCTGTAATTTGCTTCATCATCTTCATCCCCTGCTTTATGGATTGGATAGATTCTAGCTTTCTCCCATCCTTTGATAAGTTTTCCCCTCTCGAATGTTTCTGTAATGATTTGAGTAAGCTCAGTTACCCAAGCCTTCGTCAGTCCTTTCAGAAATTCCACCGTGATTCCGTCCTCGCCCGCTGCTTTCCCAGTCTTCATTTTGAAAAGTGCTGTCTTAATTTCTACGAAATCTATCTCCCTGTCTAATTCTTCATTTACCTGATCGGTTTCCTCTGTTTCCCTTCCGGGTCCTGTTTCCGGTAGCGCATTGTATCCGCTACTGCCGTCTTCGCCCCCTAGCAGCTTGCTGAAATGATTTACCCACGCGTCTTTCTTAATTCTACCCCCTTTCCTATCTTTTTGTTTCCTGTATCTGCCTATGGCTTTCCAAAAATCACTGAGTTTCTTGCATTTCTCTACCCTTTCCCATTCCTCTCTACGCTTCAGCTCATTTAGGTCTTTGCGCATTGTTCGCAGTTTTTTTCTCTCCCTTGCTAGGATTTCTTTGTGCTCACTGAGCCTACTTTTATCCCAAGTTTTTAGAGCTTTCCATACAATTTTTCTCTGTGCCTTCATGTCTTTGGAATTTTCTATCGGATCGCGACTTTGGAGCTTTTTTGGAGCAACTTTGATTACCATTCCTAGCTCATCTGCTGTTTCCCAGATAACTTCTTTGAGGACCTCCCATCTTTTTCCTATGTCCGTTTCGCCCTCAACGATCCTCCCTTCTTTTTCGCTTAGTAATTTTATGTACTCTGCTCTTTTGCTCCCATCCCACCTCAATTTGGACTGGACGTTGGGCTCCTGCTCTGTCTCTAATGGGTTACCTGAAATTCTGTTCCCCCCTCTTAAACTGAAAGTTACTGGTAGATGATCTGACTCAATTCTCGGTACGACTTTGAGATAATCCACTGCGTCCTGCGATTCCAGAACTAAATCGAGGACAGAGTTTCCTCCGTCTCCTATAAAAGCTAAACCCCCTCTTCGATCCCCAAGCATTGCACCGTTCCTGACGCTTAGTCCAAATTGCTCACAGAAATCCAGTAGTTTTATACCCTCGCTGTTCACGCAGTCGTCTTCCGATTCTCGAATATTCAAACATCTCTCGCCTTGCTCATCGATCTGAAATCTACCAATCCTGGCATTGAAGTCTCCGGCTATAACCACACTTTCCCCCCCGACCATTCCTTCTTCGATTACGGCCCTCAGATTCTGTAGCATAATAGATATTTTGGTATTATTGTACACTGTTATAATTCTTATTTTCTTACTATTTGGATCTAAGCTACGGATTGACATAAAGATTCCATGTGACCATTTTTTTATTTCTGACCCTTCCTTATAACTATTTCTTAGACCTACTAGCACCCCTCCCTTTGCTCTACCTTTTCTGTTGATTCTAGTTGCCGGATTTGCTACCCAGGAGAATTCGCTACTTAACTTACTTAAGACTTTGCTTTCATTGCATTCCTCCAGCCATGTTTCTTGTAAAAGAAGTATATCAAAGTTCCTTAAAAAGTTCCACGTCTCGAGCACTTTTTTCACTCCTGCAATGTTCCACGATATTACCTTTATTGTTCCCTCCTCATCTTCTTCCGTTGTTGTCATTCCCGGTTCGTTGGTCACGAAATGGCTTCTTGTTTTCCACGCTGACCAGCCTTCCTTTTTTCTCGTCCCAGTTGTACCAATACCCTTGGACGTAGATTTTCATATACCCAGCTCTTGCTTCCAGGCCATTCTCCCTCTCTTCTTCAGCTATTCCTTGTACCCAATTGTTTATTTCTTTTTCCCTTTCTGTATACTCGTCGCTGATACAAATTCCGTAGGATTCCAGTTTTCTCCTCACTTTCATCAGTTGCATTTTGTTATAGAAGGATTGCAGTTCTATCACTAGTCCCCCGCCGATGGGCGTGATTTTCCTTATGTGGATTGGTAGACGCACGATGTCCCAGACTGTTCGTTCCACCTCTTCTCGAATGAATTTCCCAACTGTTCTTGTGCCCCTCATGATAATATTCCGTTTCCTCTTTTTTCTTTCTTTCATCTCATATTCATACTCTCCGTTTCCCATGCAGTCAGGCATGTGTCTAAGGTACCTCCTGTCCGTCATGTAGGAATCTTGGCCCCACTCCGCTATATGGCTATTTGTATCTGGGTTTCGCGGATCTTCCGTGTTTTGGGATTCCCTATATTCCTGGGTGGTTTGTATGTCACTTTCCTGATTGTGAGGGGTTATCACTGGATTTCGCTTTTCAAGTTCCTCTATCCTTTTCACCAACTCTTCCTCTCTGGCTCGGTGGTGTTCCTTGAGCTCTGCGATAATGTTTTTCATTTCAGTCAATTCCGCGCATCTCGCTTTCTTTTCAGTTTCGAGCGCAGATTTCAGGTCACTGATCTGCGCTTGTGCCTGTTTGTTAGATTCGAACAGCTGTTCGATTCTGTACAGAGTTCCGGCGGTCTCGCCTTCCTGATTCGTGTGCCTATCCGCGGGGTCTGAAGCGCGTGGGCGCCCCGTGTCTACGGGTGTTAGATGGTCTGTAGCGGCCTCCGTATGTGCCACCGAGATCTGGCTCGCGAGGTGGGAGATCTTCTTCGGGCTCTCGGCCGCTCCGTTCTCCTTCCCCTCCTCCGTAATCGACGCCGACGCAGCAACGCTCCCCTTCACCGGCGAGTGTTGGATTTTGAGGCTTTTGTCGAACACTGACTTTTCACTTGCACGCGTATTCACAAGGTACTTTTCAATTTCGACCAAATGTCCTTTCGGTATTCCGATTTCCGAAGCAGAACCCTCTTTGTTTTTCGGGGGTCTTCCCCGTTTTTTCGGAATTGTCTGTGTTTCCAGTTCACTTTTGCCGCCACTGTCTGTACCCGCACCTGCGTCACATGACGCGTCCCCAACCTCCGACGCGTGACCGGTCATGCTGGCTATTCACTTAACCTCCAACCGCGTGGCTTTTTCACGTCGCGTGTTTTCCTCACTTTTCGGCGTTTCCCCGCACAGATAACATTACCACTACTAACACATATGGCCATCTGTCTTTTAATGTCCGTGCCGCGCACTGTGATATTCGAAAACGCGTGTACATGCGGTTTTTTACGAGCGGTACTCGCGCGCGTGTTGTCTGCTCGCGCGCCTCTCCGAATCTCCTTAACTTATTATATTTAAATTCTCAAATTTTCAAACGTAATATACAAATTAAATTATTAAATTTGATTAGATTGAATTCTCACGATTGGATTTCAAAACCAGAGATTCAAGCAATTCTTGCTCAAAAAGCCTCTAGATTGTATGACACTGGGAGGGAAGAGATGCCAAATCACTGGGCTCTCCCCTGAGTGATACTTTACAACTCATAGAAGAGCAAAAGTTGATCAGATCGAGTATAAAGGAGAAACCGTCGAAGCAACAAAACAACACACACACATGGACAGAGGGCTTCAAAAATTAGTCTATCTCAGGTTTGGGATGCTTCCTGGAGGAAAAGCATTATCTCCAATCGATAGATCTCGGCGAGAGGAAGAAAATGGTTTAACCATTTTAAAATACAAGGACATTTGGTGAAAATAGGATGGAGAAAATATGCAATTGAATGGAAATGTTGATAAAGAATTGGCTGTCACGAAATCAAACTATTATCTTCATAAAAAGCAAAAATTGAGTATCAGTAACCCTTTGGCTGCTCAGTATACAGCCCTCTACCCGCTCTCACGACTCTCCACTACTAACGCACAACTTCCACACGTATGTAGAGGCTCCCGCATTGGTAGGGAAGTTGTGCTTTTGTGTGTGTAACACATTGTTAAGACCCCTTGTTCTGTGAGATGGCGTTATTACACTCCTCTTCTCACCGGGCTCCGCGGTAAGATTACGAGGAGAGAGCCAAAAAACAGAACGATTTCACTATATGTGAAGAAACTGCACAAATCACAACACTACGCGCAAATTCAACACATAACCTTCATGGCGAAACAATAATCATTACATAATAAACACGTGTTTGTTATGTGATGGTTGGAAGGTAAAAGATTACGCGTGTGAAGTTGGCATCCGCTTCCAAACATTTCAAATGTAATGATTAAGAATCATATTTCTATCAAAAGTTACAAATTCTGACAGCATTTACGAACTTTCACAAATAACTCGTTTGAAAATACAAATTTTTTTCCCACATGCCGGTTATGGCATGTACACAGTTAATGAATCAGACTGTATTTAACATCAAGGACGAAAAATCTACAAAATTACTCATGATACTCGTAATATCGTTAATCAACTAGGATCATCCTCCAAGTTCTGCTCAATAGGATTCAATACACCATATTGGCCATGAAGAGCCGTGTGGACGTCAACGGCCACACCACGTTGAAAAAACCGGTTCTCGTCCGATCACCGAAGTTAAGCAACGTTGGGCGCGGTTAGTACTTGGATGGGTGACCGCTTGGGAACCCCGCGTGCTGTTGACTTTTTGCTTTTTTTGGTAACCGACTGAGATTTCCCATCCTCCGCTCATCTTCTTTTTTTGAAATATTTTGTCCTCCCAATGGAAAAACTTTGTATTCTGAGAACACAATCCAGAAATATGCTGTGGATTGTATATGTCACAGCTTGGATTTATCTCGCGACACTGGATCATGAGATCACTTCGCGCGGATTACAGTCACCTATTGTCGCATTGATACTCTCTACTATGCCGACGGAAGGCCATAGAGATATTGGAAGGCTCACCTCTTGTAGAGATAATAGGAATCCGATGGTCAATAACCAGTACCTGGTCATCTGGAGCTACTTGCTCGATCTGGATATCTTTCACAGGGTCCGACGAAAGTTTCTTGCCGAACTTAGTCACTGCAACGTAGAACTGATCTAGAATATTATGATAATCGTAAATCAACCAGGATTCATCCTCGAAGTTTTCGCAATAGGATTTGGAACATCATGTAGGCCATGAGGAGCTATGCAGACGTCAACGGCCACACCACGTTGAAAAAACCGGTTCTCGTCCGATCACCGAAGTTAAGCAACGTTGGGCGCGGTTAGTACTTGGATGGGTGACCGCTTGGGAACCCCGCGTGCTGTTGACTTTTTGCCTTTTTTTCAACCGAATGGGATCCCTCGCCTCTATCCTACCCTTTTTTTTCTACATGTTTTTGTTTTTCAAAGAGGAAAATTGTATCCGTGGCAGCAGATTCTCATCTTTTTGCGTCCTTCCAAAATCTTCACTGACACATCAGTTTGTTTCTTCGGCCAGTGGTAAGCACCTGTCGATTGTGAGTTATACGTCCACCCCATCTTCATCACAGTTGCTCAAATAACTAATCTTCGTCGGTTGATGTCCGGGTTTGTGTGAATGTGTGTATGAATGTATTGATCATTTTGAGATGAATAGAGATGGTGAATAACCATATCCATGTATGATCCATGTATGCTAAAAAGAATCATGGACAACTCACTTGAATCATTTCTCATTGACGGGTCTCGAGTGAGAAATCTCGAATTCCTCGGTGAATCGAATCTAGTTTTTCTGAATACCTCCCCTCACGACTTCCTTACGAAACATCAAGACCCTGTCAAGTTGTACACTGCCTGATATTTGATACAAAATTCTGTTGAGTTCAGTAGAGAATTCATTTTGAGCGAGAAATTTTGTTCCGTATATATAATTTCTGATCCCCACAATCGAACAAGATTAAATGAAACTCCCGTTTCCATCAATCAATGTAGTCTGTTGTGAAAGATTCATTTCCGAATTCCTCCGAAGTATTGTCGAAGAGTTGTGAGGAAGACATCTCTCGTTAATCACCCAATTACTTGAAAATGTTGGCATCTGTATTCTTCGGAGGAGAGGTTGGAGCCCTTCAATTCAGCCCGGAAACGGTTATATCTTTGCTTTCAGTCCCCTCAATGATTAGATAATATTTCACATGCATCTGATAATCCATTCCCATAGGTCGTTCTGAAACCTAATGTGTCACTTTGTACCTAGAAACTCTTCATACAAAATGTGTACTCAAGCTGCCGTCTACTCCCTTGGGGCCACCACAAGACACCTCGTCTGCTTACTACATATGTACTTTTGAGTCCGTTAGCATTTTCGGACTTGAACTTGGCGACATTTGACGATAAATTTAAACACAGAAGGTAATCGAGACGCCTGAAACCACGAGAATGACAAAAACCTTGATAAAAATGAAGTAGCTCAAAACGATATTTTGATCCTTTCTGGCAAACGATCCAGAAATAAGTGACAGATATCACGAGAACCCCAGAACAGCACAGACCTTCCAATGAAGACCGTTCGAATTGTTCCATTAAGACATCGTCCCCATTCTATTTGGGGCCTATAATTGTGCAAAATCAATCAAGCCCCACGAAGTAATATGCAGCTACTGTGTACATGAGATGCGACTACTTCTCATTTACAGACATCATTAATCTTGCAGTTTCCGTAATGGGAGGCCATTGTACCAGTTCTCGGGGGAAGTGAAATCCATGGCGCCTACGATTCTATGTTTGATTTTGATTATACAGTTCCTCAAGTGAGAGTTCACCATCGTGTGTGTACATTCCTAGAGATGGCATGTCTTGAAACGGTCTTTACTCATGTAGTGTGAATCTTTGTCGCCTTACTTCAAAATACGACGCGTTGACAATCTGCAGTTCCAGAACTGCTCGCACTGTCCCGAACATCCAGAAGTGTAAATCCACACAGAAGGTTCTATAGTACACTAACCCTGAGTACTTTTGATCTACCTGCTTGGGTAAGTATCGGCTACCTTGGTTCGTATCTGCTAAATGGAATGGCTATAATAGATTTGAGTGCTGTCTTCAATGTTTGGTCAATGACGACAATGACATCAGACTTCGAGCCTTAAAAAATGACCTCCATGGGGAACTTTCTGATTGAATTTCAAATGCTAAGTTTTCGCTCATGTTGTCTGAAGAGTGTTCATGCAATCAGTATATAGTTAAATTGAGCAAAATCAGAGGAAAGTTCTGGAGATGAAGATTCTTGCTGTCAACGCTTACGTTGAGAATCCAGCGTGAATTTCAAAGTTCAGTATCACGAGTATTCGAAGAAGATGCTTAATCGATAATAACCTATTCAAAAATTAGCCAAAGTCAGATGTTTCTAAGAAAAAATAGCTATGAATCATGATATCTAATGTCTACAAAAAACATCTTCTCGGTAATAGGTGGCTTCGACGGAAAGTAAATGAAGGCAGTCTCCTGATAAATGTGAGAAAGTATTCTCGTTTCCATGCGTTATCTACTGATGGCTATGGATTGGCTTCTCATTATCCTTCTCTGTCTCGATTCAAGCACCTGAATGACTAACAGTAGACTTTCCTATATTGTGAGTGAGCATGCCATTTTTCACATAGAAAATTCATAAACAAGCAAGTCACAAAGGTTCTACAATTCTCATCCAGATTCGCCTTTTGATGCCACCCGATTCACTGAATCCACAGGAATTATTCTCAATTTGACTCTATTTAGGAGTAAACAAACCTCATTTCGAGGTATGTTATGTTGTGGAATTTTGAATGAATTATAACCAATATTTCTCTCATATTTTTCCAGATTTCAAAAACTGTGGAGTAACGTTCTGGAGATCCATGAAAACATGAGAGAGGTTGTTGGACTTTAGAGCGTATCGCGAAATTCATCAACTCTGAGGTATTAGTAATATGAAGTTATTGACTCATTGCCTCTTCTTGGTCGTATCAAAATATGTTCTATCCGAAGAAACAACTACTATCTTCTTTCACGGTATGTATGTACTTACGGTAAGTATGATTTAGAAGAAACTCAATGTTTGAACAATGAGATCTCAATCAAATCAAATCACACGAATTTGGATTTATGACATTATTTTTTTTTGGATTAAGTATTCTTCTTGAAAGATGAATTGAAGATTGTTAGGAAGCAGGATGGTTGGTCCCTTGGAGTGGAATTTTCAATGAATTTTGATTTAGCGCAATGTTGTCAGGTCATTGGGAGAATTCAAAATTACTGAATCTACCCACTGAACCTGAACTTCGAGGCTGTGAGTTCTCATCAGGAGGGTTCAGGGAGCGTTGGTTGCGGATTCGGCTAAAACTTTAGCGAGGAGTCTCATGTTACCACCAAAATATATGATCCCCAAGCCGCAGAGTCTAACGCTCAACCGTTTCTGATTCAATTTTTATTTATTTTTGTACCAAAAGTGATTCTTTGAGTTGAGCGAATATGCAAATGATGGAGCTTCCCCGTGTTACCCCAAATCAGCAAGATTTGTGCGAGGTCGCAAGATAGTGGATTGAATCAAAATAAAAAATGAAATGAAATTAAATTAAACATGGGCCTACATCACGGCAATCCTCATCTCTTTGGACGTGGCTCGAAAAGCTTGAACGTTGTGATTTATAATTATAATTCGGGATACCACCTCCTTGTGCTCATAAAATCTTATTTTCAGGTTTTCAAACGTAATCCGCATTTCCTGAGTCCTCCTTGTCGATTGCGATTTCTATGATTATATCAACCATGAAGTGCCAATTTTTAAAATACTTCGCATACCTGTTACAGGAACTCACGAAACTCAAAAAAAACTACCAAACCCCAGGAGTAAATACACAACCATAATAGATCTGGGATGTAATCGAAGAAGAGGAGAGGAAATTCGTGACTTTTGGAACTCTGAAGATAAAGTTCTTCCTCCCCAGGATGAACCACGTATGTCAAATTTTCAAGTGACAATCTCAATGAAATCAAATTTTATTGATAGGAAGAAAACTCGTGATGTGGTGCATTTATTAATGAGTAATTGCCACGATTCGACCAACCGTGATATTGCCTCACTGGAAACAAGTAACAGAAGGGAAACGTTGGAAAAGTACCTAGTCCTACATAAAATACATGGTTGGCACACTACCACATTCTGATGTCCCCCGCATCTGGCTCTTTTTATTCAACTTAATGAATATGATATACGATTTTACGGATATAGATTTGGACCAACTCCGATGGCCCAGAAAAGGTTTATGTCAATCTCATGTCAAAATCTGTTTTTCTGTCCTTGTTTGAAAGTCCTCATGATGGAATCATCACAATGAGTATGAGACAAGTGTATATCTGAGTGACAATACTTCTCAGAACTCGCTGCATTCGTTCTTGAAAGTGCACTTGCACCCTTGAACTTTGCTCAATTTATACTTGATCTGCTTTAAATTAAAGTAGTATTGTGCATGGTTGTGCAACTCGTTGATTTTCTAAATTCATATCTAAACTCTTTTAAGGAATCAAATGTATCGTTTTCCATAACATGATCATCAAAACCCTAAAAGTCACCAGTCTTTGAAAAATATTTTCAAATCTAAAATTACACTTATGGACCTCAACACCTCGGACTGTAGGTTGCCAATTTCTGAAAGAGTTGAAACAAATCAACTGAGAACCTTGTAAAATTATGCTGCCCATTCTGCATAACTTATTATATTAATGCCGCATGACCGTCAAAGCTTTATCCATGCTTGTGGACGTCTCACTTTACATGAAATTCTTTTGAAACTTGAAACTTTTTATCAAGGCGTCTTGCACCCAAGTAAATATCTGAGTTTTGATTCCGAGTAAGTGGACGTCCGAATGGTCATGAGATACCCCCCGTCAGCAGTCACAAAAAGTCACACTTTCGACGACCCCCTCCCCCCCTCTGAGCGCGGACGTCTTTTCTGCAAGACCCCTTTCCTCTAAGCCCTCGATTCATAACTTACAGTATAGTACTCATCAAAAAATGTTGGGATATACTTAACAATCCAGATAATGAATCTTATTATCTTCCAACACACAGCCCAGTCAGCGGGCTTTCTAAAACAATACTGACCAGTCACTCAGGAGATCTCATAAGTACATATGAATCTTTTTGATTGGGAACTGCGTTCTAATACCTTATCGTATTCTGGACCTCCCACAATTCAAAATGAACAGATTAACGGATGTACTGAAAAAATTTCCAGGTTCCGCAAAGTAATCTTAGTTTGTATTCCAAGTAATTGAATTGAATAAGAAAGTAATGAAGGAGAGAATTTGAGAGATGAATTCCGACTTCTAGTTCCAATCGAAACTATACTCAAAGTGATAGAAAAACGTTCAAATGAGATCGAGGAACTTTCAAGCACGTTCCACTTAGGTTATTATAATCTATTTTGAAATTTTCGAATTTCCAGTCGATTTGTCAACTAACAGGCATCAAGGCCAACACAATGATGTGCAGTATCATGGATATCAACATACTGATGTCATTGCTTCTGAGGACTCCACCATCAATCTCAATGAAGGAAGCCACTCTGATAATTATGATAAGAAGCATAAAGGACAAGATTCTCTTTTCTGTGAACTTCACAGCGACGGCACCGAAACCAGGGCGAATATTGACAGGCATCAGTTGAAACATAAGAATGAGGGACCGTTTTTGTGTCATGTTTGTGGAAAAATCTTGAGTACACGTCAAAGTCTGTCACGACACGCAGTAACTCATTTGGATGGTAGACTTTTTTCGTGTCAAATATGTCACAAAACATTCAAGTCAAATAATGGTATGAGTACTCATACAAAAACTCACACCAATGCATTTGCTTATTCATGTTGGCTATGCGGCGAAAAGTTTAAAATGAAAAGTCACTTGAATGTTCACATGAGAAATTACCACCCAGATGAAGGACGTTACTCGTGTTCTCTCTGTGATAAAAAATTTCGTTTCAAATGTAATTTCAACCATCACTTGCGAAAGCATGTCAACGAGAAGGTGTTTGAGTGTTCGATTTGCAACAGAGGCTTTAGTACAAAGTACACTTTGATTTCTCATATAGACACTCATGAGAGAAAATCATGCTTTACTTGCTTGATCTGTGGCAGTCAGTATACAAGGTACGATAATTTGAAGAGACACTGCATAAATAAACACCGAGGCAATGCATTTAGAACCGAAGCAGACTCAACATCAGCAGGTGAGAATATCAGCATTTGTTTTCTTCTGATATCAAAGCAATGTACAGGAAAACATACGTGAAACACCTCCATATGTGGAATCATCTTGAGGAACCATTTGACCTTACTGCATGGTTTTGCCCTCCATAAGTGAAATGACTTCGAAATCCACAGGAGTTTCACTAAGGAGGGTCCACTGTACTTGCAAACTGCAGAATTTACAGCTTATTCAAGGTGTCACCCCTGACTTTGGCATCACCACCGGGTATATTGCAAACTGTCCGATTGCCAACATCTGAGTTCAAATTTAGGCGCGCTATTGAAACTTCATATAATCAAAAGTCGCCAAAATTTCTTATCCCAAGTATCCCATAACAAAAATAACTCCATCTGTCTATTTCTGTAATAGGATACTTGAAATAAGACATTTTGCTTTCATCAATTATATGAAGTCCCGGTATCGCGCCTGAATTTGAACTCAGATGTTGATAGTCGTACAATTTGCAATATGCCTGGTGGTGGAGCCAAAGCCAGTGCTAACACCTCGGATATGGGCATGATCAAGACACATCCAAGCGCAAGTGATGCTGTAATCGAGGGATTATACTGATCCAATTATATTTCTGACTAATTTGACCAGACTCTGGTTTTCGATAGGATCTTAGAGTATGATAGAGGTCGGAAGAGAGTCATCTTATATTGAACACCGGTGGATTCGTCTCATCGTATGACTTCTGGAGCGATTTCTAGTATGTAGATGTTTGATTTGAATCATGTCAATTGACCAAGGAAACCCACGGAACAGGGGTTTAGTTGAAAGGCTGGATATAGACACTTTTCATTACTGAAAAGTGAAATCCAGAGCCACATTCACGAATTCCGGGTCTCTTTCAAGTTACAATTTATGATATAAGTACTGTCTATGAGTCATTCTTCTAGTATTACCACGTTTTTGATAGATGGCGTGGTCAGTGACCAGGGATTTTTCTGTAGCCTTAGGTATATGTTTTATATGATGAGAGAACATGAAAAGCACAATTTTTAGGCCCTGAAAGTCATCCTTGCGAGTTTGGCAAGCGGATTTCGATCTTGAAATTCGCAAAAAAGGTTTTTCTTTCATTTTTGCTTTCTCTAAAGAGAAAGCTTTGTTTTTGACACAGCAAATTTTTGATCAATTTTTCCATTCAACTCAATATTTTCTTCAACATAATTCATCTTATCACAAAAGTGCTTTAACCATCTTATTCCTCTCGCCAAAATCTAACGATTGTAAGTAACACTTTTCCCCTTATAATCCTCAAAACCCCCCCAGTGACTCATCTCTCCGACCCTTTGTCTGTGTGTGTGTGTGTGTACGTGTGTTGTTTTTTTTTGCGCCACGCTTTCTCTTCTACACTCCACTTTATCGATTTTTGCTTTTCTACAAGTCGTATAGAATCACTCAGAGATGAGACCAGTGATTTGCCTGGTCTCCTCTCCAAATCGAATTTGATTTAAACGTTTTTTGAGGTAAAATCGCTGAAATTGTGTACTTTCATACTAAAATATCTCTTTCTAACTTTACCTTACCCCAATTTTGATTAAGTACCTAGGCTATGGTTTTTTTGGCTCAATCTATCTTTTGGTTAATACCGAAATTCCATTCAAACTCCATCAACGTAAATTTTTATAAAAAAACCAAAATTTCCAACAAAAACAGCAATTTGAGCATGTTTACACCTATTCTATCGAAATGCTGTTTTAACCAAATTACACGTTTTGCTAAAAAAACCTCACTTTAGGTAGCCCAAATCCCGATAACTATTTTCCTCAAAAAAATAACTCAAAATATACAAAAATATTTTCTTCAATATTCATACTTTCCTCATATCTCTCCTCTAAATTACTTTATTCAAATTTTACTCAACTAAGTTGATACTTTTTCATCGTTCTAAATCGATTGGTTCATACCGAATTTTCTCAAAATCCGTTTTAATACATGCAAAATCCGATTTATTCCCGAAAAATCCAAATTTTTTCAAAATACTCCATTTTTATAATCCTTACACCAACTATATTAAAATTTGCCCTCAACCATACTTCATATATTCCATGGAAAACCCTAGTTTAGGTCATCTGAATTCCCCTAAAAGGCAATCTCCTTATAATAACTCAAAATATTAGAAGGAAATCGCATCTAAAATTCATTTTTCCGCTATTGCCCACCACCTAAACTAATATATACAAATTTTACTCAACTAAGTTTATACTTTTTCATCGTTCTAAATCGATTAGTTGATACCGAATTTCTGAAAATCCTTTTAAATACATTCAAAATCCAATTTATTCACGAAAAATCCAAATTTTTTTTAAAAAACTCCATTTTTATGATCTTTTCACCAACTATATCAAAATTTTCCCTCAACCAGACTACATATCTTCCATGAAAAACCCCAGTTTAGGTCATCTTGATTCCCCTAATAGTGAATCTCGTAATAATAACCCAAAATATTAGAAGAAAATTGCAGCTAAAATTCATTTTATCCTCATATCTCCCTCTTCAACTAATCTATCCACCTTTTTATGGACTAGAGAGATACTTTTCCCTCATTCTACATCGATTGGTTGTATCCAATCATTGGATTGTGAGTGTGATATGAAATGCAATTAAATTAGATTAAAAAATAAAACTATTCTGTAGTAATCCCAATCATCATTTTGGAATTTGATCAGTTTTGCAAATTCCTCATTAGTTTCAGTGAACCTCTTAAACTATTTCACTAAGAGAAAGCATTCTGCTAATCTCATTTAGCAGCGTATTAAACCCACTGCATCGAAATTCCGTCTCAACCGAACGATGGATATTGTTAAAAAAACCTCAGACTAGAAGGCCCAAATCTCTCTAAAAAGCTTCCTCTAAAGAATAACTGAAAAAATAATGCGAAATTTCTCTTAATATTCATTTTTTCCTCGTACCTTCTTCTATGACTCATTTATCTCAATTTCAATAACCTAAACCATGGTTTTTTCTGCATTATCTATCGATTGGTTAATACCGAAATTCAATTGAGTCTTCACAAATCTCAAATTTCCGGTACAATCAAAAGTTTCACCAAAAATTTCACTTTAACCCTTTTCAAACCCACTGCATCGTAATTCCGTCTCAACCAAACGATGGATATTGTTAAAAAAACCTCAGTCTAGATGGCCTGAATCTCTATAAGAAGCTTCCTCAAAAGAATAACTCAAAAAATAGTAGAAAATTAGAATTAATATTCATTTTTCCCTCGTATCATCCTTTACGACTCATTTATCTCGATTCTAATGACCTAAAGACTTACTTATGCGCCATTCTGAATCGATTGGCTGATACGAAATTTTCATAAAATCCGTAAAACATTATACAAATGAAGATTCTTTCGAGGGAAGGGAATTTTCACAAAGGACTCCAGTTTAATCATCTTTAAACCGATTATATCAAAATTTTCTCTCAATCAAACAATAGATATTGTTGGAAAAACCTCCTTTCAGATGACCCGAATCTCTCTGAAATGCTTCCTCGAAGGAAAAACTCAAAATATAGGGTACTTTCTTTTTCTTTAAAATTATCATCATATAACGCCGTGAGAAAGCATTCTGCTAATCACTTTTAGCAGCGTATTTTATTTCTTATTTTTCTTTCTGGGTTTTGTATTTCCTGATTTATTTTGTAATTTTCTAATTTTCATTTTCTTGTCTTTTTTTTTTTTTTTTTTATTTCTTTATTTAACGTCGCACAAACCTTTATAAGGTCATAAGCGACAGATTCAAACATAACGAGTCACGTAGTGACTACTTAAAAAGAGAGAAAAAAAAAATGCATATCATATCAGATTTTTCACAGAGAAATATCACTTGGGCGATAAAGACATCATGTGGTGAGAAAAAAAAAAAAAACATATTTGTCAGAGACTGTTACAATAGGTGATAAACATTAATGTCTTTCAAGAATCTCACAATATTTTTACACTGTTTCTCATCGTTCAATTGGGTGATGTCATTGGATACATTGAAGCGTCGTCTCTTGGGCTCTAAAGATGGGCAAAGCGTGAGTAGGTGCTCTACTGTGAGTCGAGTGTCACAGTACTCGCATTTTCTTTTGCCTTCTTTGGTGATTAGGTGCAGATGGGTTAGGTTCGTATGCCCGATGCGAAGTCTTGTTAATCTCGATTGGTCAAATCTCGGAAAAGAATTTGCAGGAGAAACTTCAAAAGTATTTTCTCTGACCTTCTTCAGGAGAGAATCTTTGGAATTGATCCATTGTAGGTTTCTGTGATCCTTGAGGCACTTTTTCATCACTGCTTTCAACTCTTCGTGGTAGACTGCAATATTGTTTTGGCAGCGCAAATTTGAGGCTCTTTTCGCGGCTCGGTCTGCTTCCTCATTGCCGGATATGCCAACGTGGGATGGGCACCAGTTGAACACAATTTCTTTTGCTCCAAGTTCTCCTACCTTTTCTTGAATCGATCTCACTATGGGGTTCTTCGGGGAGTAGTTCTTGAGGGCTAGTAGCACACTCTTCGAATCAGTGTTGATGACGAACTTCGTTTCTATGGAGCTTTCAATGAATTTCACGGCTTCTAATACAGCGTATGCTTCACTCGAAAAGATCGTGAAAGCACTTGGGAGCTTCGTAGTCAGCTTGGTATCCCCAATAACTACCCCGCATCCAACTTCGTTTTCTGCCTTGGAGGCGTCTGTGTATATTTTCGTGTACTCGGAATAGTTACTCAGATTTTCGTAGAATCTATTTTTCAAGATCTCTGGGTTCGTAGAGTTTTTGGGTAGGTCTTGATTGAGGTCTTCAGTGATAATCAGTCTATCTGCGATCCAAGGTGGTTTTTTGCTGGGAATCGTTTCCATTGTCGGCAAAATTTTCTGATGTAACTCTCCACAGACCTCCCGTAGTTTTTGGCTGAAAGTCATTATTTTCTTACGTACCTCTCCGTCTGAGATCGTTGATGAAAGCAGTTGGAAATTAGGGTTGCTTTTGTTGGATGCGACTATTATAGCGTAATTTATGAGGAGCTCTTTTCGTCTGTGGTCCAGCGGGGGGAGATCTGCTTCGGCTAATAAGCTTTCAGTGGGGCTCGACCGGAAAGCACCTGTGATGAGGCGAGCTGCTGTGTTGTTTATCACTGAGAGAGGTTTCAACGTTGCTGAGCTCGCGCTGTCGAAAATTATGGACCCATAACCAATTTTGGAGCGTATCAGAGCTGTGTACGTTCTTCTTAGTGTGTAGTAGTCTGCTCCCCAATTTTTTGATGCGAGCGTTCTGAGAATGTTCAAGTTTTTGCTGCAGCTTTCTTTCACGACTTTCACGTGAGGTCGCCATGTATGGTGTTCATCGAAAGTGAGACCTAAGATTTTTGTTTTACCAATCGAATCTAGTTTTTGTCCACCGAGAAACAGATCGAGGGTTACACTTTTTTGTTTTGTGAAAACAGTCGTTGTTGATTTCGATTTTGAAAATTTGAATCCTGTTTTTCCAGCGAAAACTTGGAGATTATTCAGAGTAGATTGGAGGATTTCTCTTGTAGTTTCAGGGTTCTTTCCGGCTAGAAATAGCGTCATGTCATCTGCGTACATGATGCATTTCACTGGAAGGTCGATTTCACGAACTATTTCATTAATCGCTATAAGAAATAGTGTGACACTGAGGACCGATCCTTGAGGAACCCCGTTCTTGATTTCAATTCGCTGTGATAGCTGACCGTTGACTTTTACTCTGATGAATCGTCTCTCAAGGAAATTTTCAACAAACCTTGTAATATTACCGTCGATTCGCAGTTCTTTGAGTTTGTTTATTATCCTACGTCGCCACACCATGTCATAAGCTTTCTCCATATTGAGTGAGACAGATGCCAAATGTTGACCGTTATTAAATGCTGTGCGGATATTTTCCTCTAAGCATACTAGGCTATCATTGGTCGATCTGTTCTGTCGGAAACCACTTTGCTCTCTGGCCAAGATTTTGTTCTTCTCTAGATACCAAGTGAGCCGTTTGTTGATCATTTTCTCAAGTAGTTTACAGAGACAGCTTGTCAATGCAATCGGCCTATACCCACCAGTATCGAGTTTATTTTTATTTGGCTTCAGAATTGGAATGACGTTTGCCTCGAGCCAGGATTGAGAATGAAAGAGCTGATGAAAGAGCGGGCAATTCTTAGGGTGGCCAACGCTGATGTTTTTCTCTAGTTGATTGTGGAAAAACATCGAGAAACTTGAGTTTTTGGCTCGATTACGTCATTCAGAGCCCACCAATCATCAACCCACTCTTTCCTTGGGAAATATCTGAGTGGGAAGCGACTGGTGAGGCTACTTCATGAGATTCCCTACATTAAATGCTTTGAGCACAAGCGTATGCGCGTACGCTTACGCGCTGAGCGCATCCTATGTAGAACGAGCCTCTTCGATGACCCCGCGATGTCATACCTAGTGCTGAATATTTTGATCCAATCTTCTCTGAAATAGAACCATTGGAATAGCCACATGAGCTTATCGTGGGGAACAATGTGATCATAATGTATTGGATTCCAATGATGATATATCGAGAATTAATACTTGATAGTACCAGAGTATAGGTCTCCAGGACTCCTGATATCGTATCATAGGGCTAAAAGGAAACCCTCTCAGTAGTTTTGGTCGACCGCAGGTACAAATACCCGACATTTGACATATTAAGAGGAGGCCTGAGTTTGTCGCAGGAAATGGTAAAATTCCTATAACGGCATAATACATGTAAATGAAACATAGTTATTTTTAAGGTTATTGCAAATAAATTACCCTGAAAGTGTGTACGTATATGAAGAAAATACGCCCTGGTGAGCTCAAAGGGATGTTTCTGGTCAATTTCGTGAGTATTTTGACATTTATTGCGGAATCGGTCAAATTTTGCTGATAGCAATCCAGAAAATCATTTTTTCACTTGTCTCGAAGGCATTCTATCCCTTTTAAAACACTGTCATCGTGTTTCGCATGTCAAAAATGTAAGAATTGATAGCTCGGCTCGTCGGATATACCCTGGATGAACTCCAAGGTTGCACCATCAAAATCATGTATTTACGAAACTAGAAGGAAACGCTGGAAACGGTGATTTCTAGAAATTCAATACTTTGCGATTCAAAAAAAAAAATTCTGAGATCGAGGGGCGAAACTGGGAAGGGATGTCGTCGAAAAAAACACAAAAATGTTATCGTCAGGTCAATGGACTATTTCTGATCCTCAGTTTTGTTGTTCAGTATAATAAATCTCCCCTCCGAACCATGCAAATCAGCGCTACTTTTATGACCCTGCTTCTGAAATTATTATTATGGTGGCCAAACCCACTCTTGGCACAATCTAGTTGAAACGAGTTTCGATGTACAATTGGATGGAAAATCTGATAAAAATGTCAAATTTTTGATAAAATCCATCCTAAAGGCTGAAATGGTAGATTTCGCACCGAGATTGTGAGGTTGTAGCTCTCTTCTGAGCGATTGGTTTTCGGCCTGAGTTGCAGGCGGGGGTCGAAATAATCGCTCGAAAGCGGGGAACCTCATGACCGAGGCGCGAATGCTTTTTCATGCGATTTGTTAACACTCAAACATCGGAAAATTGCATAAAATTAGTTTTTTGCAAGGAACGTATGTTTTGAGGTTATGTTGACTGTTTTTGGACTTGAAAGTATCTTTCACGATTCAGCTTCTTTCACTATGTGATATGGAATTAGGGTTCCTGCGAATTTCGATACCGAAATCAGCTTGGTAAAATCGCAACTATAACTTTCGGGGCCTAAAAATTGTGCTTTACAACTTCTTTTATCACGTAATAAAAAATATACCTGAAGTTACAGAAAAATCCCTCAACATAGATCAAAAACCTGAAGGAGTCTATGAAAAAATCAGGGAAACAACGCATTTCACAATCCATTCATACATTTCCTGTACATGGGTTTTCTGAGTAATACTTGTAATTCCCTTCGCATCTCGAGAATGTTTTCGCGACTATGGCTTTCATCTATTGGTCATGAAAGATGATTATTCCTATAGAACTCCTGCGTAGTCCATGTCCCACAGCTTCTGAGTGCTCATCGTTGATTATTAAGGGACGAAAATCTCTCGTGGTCTGATTCTTCGGAGCTTGCTGATTATGATCCCGGCCTCGGATATTCTTTGATCTCTAAAAGTATGACAAATGAGCCGGTAAGCTGTAGTCGCTTGTACCAAAATATTTATGGGATCTAATATAATGAAAGCATCGCTTGATTGTTTGTTACAACAATTGGTCAATACAGATTTGGGGGGGGGGGGGAGAGATTGGGCGAAAAATTACTATTACATACAATAGCATAATTATAGTCTACTAACAACTTCAATTACAGAGATATCAGTACCTTTGGAGAGTTCAGGTATAGGTGGATGCTATACAGGTCTACTCATATTTCCAGAGCTGAATCGGGAACATACAATAGATGATTCAGTAGAATGTCAAGAAACGCATCAGCTCGTAACTGAACCGGAAGAGCTTAAACGCGAGACAGCCATTAAATATGTAAAAAGAATCCAAGAGACTCAGCAACCTCAAAAGAAATCGAAAAATATGGAGGAATCGCGAGATGCGTTGGGAATGCTGCCTTGCTTTTCAGGATCACAAAATGGTAATGAGTAAAGACTAATGAAAGATGAATCTCAAGCCCAAATACTCAATGCATGTTTAAGAACATAAGTGTCACATGCGCATGCAAAATTCTTGTTCGGGCGCTGTTAGTGCGTTGTGAAGAAGTGCTGAGGGTCAAAAACAACGAAAAAGATATCATAGGTCTTATAAAGCAGGGAAATTTGATTCCAGTCTTGCAATTTCCATCCAAGATTCAGAACTTGAAATTTGTACCTAAGGGCTCCCACTAAACACAGGGTACCTACATTGAACAAAATTAACTGTTGTTTTGTGTACAGTTAACTGATATCTTCTATAGAAGTGAATTAGAAAGCCGGTCAGTCTCATGTTATTTTTATGTCACGTAGAATCTGTCTGCACTGTAACAAAATCGTTGAATTTTCAACCAACATTTCAACCAGCTAGTTGAATTTCCAACCAGTCTGGTTGAATTTTCAACTAGTTGGCTGAAATATTCTTTCAACCAAGTGGATGAATATTCAACCAAGTGATTAAATTCCGAGCCACGATAAACGGGGATTGTGACCGCCTATCCGGATCTGCCACGCCTAGGTCGCGTAAATAATACTCCGACTCCATTGTCATGGGTATAATAAAAGGGATTCGTGAGGTTGGTGAACAGTAGTCTCGGTACGACATTTTTGGATCAGACGAACAAGTTTCTTCGTGATTTTTCTTTTGGAAAAACATATGGGAAATAACGCCTGAGGCGTCCGCGCGAGCCTTCTTTGTCTAAAATCCAGGTTGAGCAACGTTTTTGCAGCTCTTATCTGGATGGGTGACCACTAGTCTCAGTTTGCAAAGCCAGTAACTTGGCCTGGCATTAGGGATTGGCAAACGCAAGATGAGCGGTCAAAAATCCGAATACTAATCGCAAAAACTTTGCTCATCCCGGCTCATCCTGAATTTCTTTCCGAATAAGCTCGTTTGGCCTCCGCGGTGATGTCCTTTTTCATTTGTTTACAACGAAACACGAAGGCACTTGTTTTTCTGACCCAAAATGTTGTGCGGAGAACTCAGAAGTCTTTATGTTGGGAGCGTAGCGGAGGTCCGACTTGGAGTGACAGGGGCAAAAACTCAACACATGGAGGTGGATTGAAATGAAGTCGACCAAAACCTAGAACTTCTTCGCGTAGGAAAACTTTCGAATGAGTATACTCCTTCGGACTCCTTCAAACCCTGACTTACAAGGAGAGGTCATGGTCTGTGGGTCGTGGATTCGGTTGAAACTCTGGGTATCGTCTCATTTTGGCACCAAAAGATGATATCCGAAACCGCTTACTTGAATGCTGAAACGTTTTGGAGCTACAGCCTATGACATTAGCGTTGCCCATATAGGCCCATGTTGAAAGTTGATATATATAGGTATACTAACAATGCTAATGTGATTGACCATAGCTCTGAAACGTTTTAGCATTCAAGTTAGCGGTTTTGGATATCATCTTTTGGTGCCAAAAGGAGACGATTCCCAGAGTTTCAGCCGAATTCACGACCCACAGACCATGACCTCTCCTTGTTAGTTTTATGACCATACGTGTGGTGAAGACTAGTTTAATTGTTCAATCAATCAACAGGTGGAATTTCCATCCAAGCAATTATATGCCACGATGGATGGATTGATGGATGATGGGTGGATGGGCGGATGGATGGATAGATGGATAGAGGGATGGATGGGTGATGGGTGGATGAATGGGTAAATAGACGGATGGATGGATGGTTGATGGTTGGATGAGTGGGGAGGGGGGTGTAGTGAGGATGGGTAATTGAATGGATGATAGCTGTATGATGGACGGATGGATGATGGAAGGATGGATGGACCCATCATGTCCATCATCCATCCATCCATCCATCCATCCATCCATCCATCCATCCATCCATCCATCCATCCATCCATCCATCCATCCATCCATCCATCCATCCATCCATCCATCCATCCATCCATCCATCCATCCATCCATCCATCCATCCATCCATCCATCCATCCATCCATCCATCCATCCATCCATCCATCCATCCATCCATCCATCCATCCATCCATCCATCCATCCATCCATCCATCCATCCATCCATCCATCCATCCATCCATCCATCCATCCATCCATCCATCCATCCATCCATCCATCCATCCATCCATCCATCCATCCATCCATCCATCCATCCATCCATCCATCCATCCATCCATCCATCCATCCATCCATCCATCCATCCATCCATCCATCCATCCATCCATCCATCCATCCATCCATCCATCCATCCATCCATCCATCCATCCATCCATCCATCCATCCATCCATCCATCCATCCATCCATCCATCCATCCATCCATCCATCCATCCATCCATCCATCCATCCATCCATCCATCCATCCATCCATCCATCCATCCATCCATCCATCCATCCATCCATCCATCCATCCATCCATCCATCCATCCATCCATCCATCCATCCATCCATCCATCCATCCATCCATCCATCCATCCATCCATCCATCCATCCATCCATCCATCCATCCATCCATCCATCCATCCATCCATCCATCCATCCATCCATCCATCCATCCATCCATCCATCCATCCATCCATCCATCCATCCATCCATCCATCCATCCATCCATCCATCCATCCATCCATCCATCCATCCATCCATCCATCCATCCATCCATCCATCCATCCATCCATCCATCCATCCATCCATCCATCCATCCATCCATCCATCCATCCATCCATCCATCCATCCATCCATCCATCCATCCATCCATCCATCCATCCATCCATCCATCCATCCATCCATCCATCCATCCATCCATCCATCCATCCATCCATCCATCCATCCATCCATCCATCCATCCATCCATCCATCCATCCATCCATCCATCCATCCATCCATCCATCCATCCATCCATCCATCCATCCATCCATCCATCCATCCATCCATCCATCCATCCATCCATCCATCCATCCATCCATCCATCCATCCATCCATCCATCCATCCATCCATCCATCCATCCATCCATCCATCCATCCATCCATCCATCCATCCATCCATCCATCCATCCATCCATCCATCCATCCATCCATCCATCCATCCATCCATCCATCCATCCATCCATCCATCCATCCATCCATCCATCCATCCATCCATCCATCCATCCATCCATCCATCCATCCATCCATCCATCCATCCATCCATCCATCCATCCATCCATCCATCCATCCATCCATCCATCCATCCATCACCGCGGACGAAAATCGCGTACAAACAGGGCCTCATGCATTAGTCGAAAATTATAGAAGTCTATTCTTCTGTGAAAAACTTTTCATCTCTGTATGGACCATTGCAAAATTTTGAGTCGGAATCACATTTCGAGTATCATGGTTTTTCCGTCAGTATAAAAGCTTATATCACCTATTCCGTTGTAGAGGCCCCACCCACTGCAGAAACCAGCTGCCTCGAAAGGATAACATCCGAGAACATGGATACTTGTACTACAGAGATTGATGTGGAGGCTCTGATGGATTCTACAGAGCAAAGTCCAGAGATAACTGAATACACGTTACACCTACAACAATGCGGAGGAAAGGTTGATGTAAGCTATTCAGAGTGACGATAGTTCTGGTTTGTTTTCAACCTAGAACACGTTGAGTGCACAAATTAAAATAAATTCAAGAATTAATGTGCAAATTTGGATATGTAGCGGAATTCTTTAAGCTCGAGATTCTTTCTTGGGTTCACCAGTTGTATCTAAAAAGAGATACCTCCTTTACGGCAAGATATTGCAGAACCAAAGCCAGTCAGTATCCCGGAGAGGTGCGATCCTATGTTTGAAGTTTTACGTGGGAAATTATAGGTAGCTGAAATATTCACTGTAGAAAATGTCGACGATCTTACCAATCGGTGATCAATTTCAAGATTAGAAGTTCTTATTTCCACTAGCTTCCCGCAAATGAAACCGCTTTTGGATTAGCGAATTTTATAATAGCTCGTAAAATTACCACGTGCAGCAAGTGTCGCTTTTACTTCTCGTGTGTGATATGAAATTTCTGTAAATCTGAGAGAAGTGAATTCAGTAAGACGGCGTGGTAAATTTATTGAAATTCAAGAAGCTTCAATCATCGGGATATCGTGATTGGATGTTCTTCGCGCGTCTTAATGAGTTCGTCACTTGCATTTGAAGTATAAAATATAGCAGTGCACTGCACATGCAAGAATCCGAGACAATCATGTAACCAAGGCCAAGTCAGTATGAATAAAGTAGTTACATAAGGAAGCAATTACAGGAGGACACCTAAACCTCACCTTGTGACTCAAAAAATGGCATGGAAGTAACCCGCAATAAACCCCTATTTATGTTCGAAAAATTCCGTATCAAGCCTGACAAAATACAGTATCATCCAAACGGGGTTAGATTGTGCCCTTCTGTCCCTCATTCTTGGGTGTGATGCGATTCAGTTTTACCCGGATATCAAACTTTATCCCCTCAACGGACTTGCCGTTGAAGAAAATCAGAAGCAAGTTCTTGCCCCGTGCGGGATTCGACCACACGCCTTTGAATTTGGTGGGATCGTGAGGCTAGCGATCTATCGACCCCTGCACGGAGGATCACGCTAGTGTGACGTCTGTATGTTAGTGGGTATGGGAAAAAGCTCTTCTAGATGAATCTCCGAGCCAAGAACTTAATCTTATAGCTCAGGGTTCCCGTTCAGTCAATTCAACAACTGTTCATTTTCTGATGCCGTGGCAGGTTCGATTGCCATAACTTTTATGATGAAGGAAGAAGATAGAGGGTTACACCCAATAATGAACTGATTGAACGTATATTCAATGCCGGACGTGTGTTGAACGCTTGAATGAAGCGTAGTTATTGTGATAATTTCATAATAAAGGAAAAATGCACGCCGGTGGATGATTAATGTTGGTCAAGCGAAAAAAGTGCTTCGAATACAATGAAAAAGGTTGAAATGAAAGCTTCTGATTGACGACCGGTGAGACTGTCGTGCCAAAGTAAAAACTGACGAAACAAACAAGCGCGATTGAGTTTCGGCTCATAACGAGGCAGAAACCTCGTTCACCTGTATGCTCAATCAGTCTCTCTTATAAGAAGGGGTCTATAGAAGGGGTTTTGGCCTTCATTAGGCAAGCTCAGATCATTTAGATCAACAAGAAAACTGGAAGTTGGCGAGTAGATGTGAGAGTAGTGATGTTCGTTTTTGCAAGTAAGGATTATATCGCGTAACGCTTATACTCAGGCACATTATTATAAGGTTCTTAATCTGATGAAATCAATGATTTCTACAACTGTTTTTGTAGGCGTAGCCCAATTTTATGCTTCTTTTTCTATCAACTCTGATTAATGTAAGCTAGGGGTTAGTCAATATGTAGCTGTTTTAGAAAATTCAAACGGAGTTATATACTACAATATATAAAGGCTAACAGACTTAAAAGCTATGCTATGAAACAGATCAAAACTGTCGAATTCAAGTTTTAGTCACTGATATCGGTTTGTTTTTTCTTGGCTTTTATGACCTTCGACGCGCAGTTTATGTGAGGAATTCGGAGTCTGTTAGCATGAACAAGTTTTGAAGTCTTATTGAATTGAATTCTCACGTTGCATTTGTTGATGACCTCAAGGATTTTGTGGGAACCTGAGTAGTAGTCCCCGAATTTGCCGGGTTTGGGACCCTTCAGCAGAATAACGTGGTCACCCACCTTGAAATTTTGTTCATTTACATGACGGTCGTGGTTTCGTTTGGATTTGACTTTCGAAGGAACAAGGTTGTCTTACGCAAGTTTCCTCACGCCATTGAGGCGTACGACTAAATTTCTGATATAATCTTGGTATGTAGGACATAAATCGGTATCTTGTAAAGCTTGGTCAGATGGTAACCTAGCAAATCGGCCGCAAAACTACCTCGAAAGGGGTGTGTTTTATCGACTCTTGGACAGAGGAGTTATAGTTGAGGCAGGCGATCTCTAAGAATTGATCCCATTCATTATGTTTCGAAACGTAATGTTTCAGGAATTCAATCAGCACGTGATGCGATCTTCCTAAACTACCGTTCAACTGCTTCCTGAATGCTGAGTAAACTACGTGACAAATTCTGAATCTAGCTGCCACTCTCTTCATTAAGTTGCTCAAAAAATCTCTACCTTGATCGGTGAGTATGATTCTGGGTGCGCCAAATACACATATGAGTCGTTTCACAAAAGCATCAAGTATGGAAGAAGCTGTGGCGTTCAAGAGAGGTACGGCTATATAATATTTCGAGAGTTGGTCTTGCATTGTGAGTATGAATTGATGTCCATGTGCGGTTTTTTCTAGTGGGCCGACTATGTCTAGGGCGACTCTATCAAAAAACAGTACCAGAGGAATCGGTAGGTTTATTCGATTATGTAGTTCGGAGCGTCCGGAGCGCTCCCAACCAAACAGGCATTCGGGAAATATTTCGCTCCAAACGTTCCGAACCGCCCCGGTGACGTGCAAGCGCCTGCTACGGTCTGTGTGGGCAGCTACTCTACTCGATACCATAGTGCGTTCACGCTTATTCTTGCTTACTCTACCGCGAGAGCACTTAGATGAATTTGTGCAACTATAACGTGAATATTCGATTATTGGAGTGCGTATATATCCCAAGTGGAACAGTTACGATTATAGTGCTGAATCAACAAGTGAATAAATCAATAACCCTGCACCTTATTAGGTTATGCATTTGTAAAAATGAGCAATCCACTCGATTTTGAGATAGCATCAAACTGCTTATCATCATCGGATGTTGAAGATGAGAAGTATTCATCCTCGTCAAACCTAAATTCGGACAATTCATTGTCATCTGGTGCAATGTCCGTATTATTCGATGATGACGAATCCGACAGTAGTGATTGGCCAAAAAGAAGGAAGAGAGCTTGTTCCCAAAACTATTGCGACGAAACAGTGCAGAGGTACAGCGATAAAAAATTTGTACGGATGTTTCGACTGCCCAGAGACATCGTGAATAGTTTAATAAAACAGTATGCCAGCTCCGAGTATTTTGAATCTGAAGGTAAGGTATATTGTTTATTTTATTTTTATTTATTTAAATTAAGTTCACGGTCTTTTGACGTTTAACAAAAAATACATATGTATTCCTTGTTAAAGATTGAAAGAGTGGTACATATCATATTGTATTCATTCTTGTTGGTGAATTGGATAATCTCTGCAATCCACGTATTCGTTAGGAAATTTTCAGCTTTTTAATTAAAAGCATTCAGAACTAACTCTATGTAATGCCCCTAAGCAAAATTTGCATGCTGTTGCGAATCATTGAGAGAACTAAAACCGGTATAAGTCTAAGTTTCGTCACCATTTCTCGTGAAAATTGTTATATAGATACGCCCAGTGCCACGCTTGATTTTTCTTGTCTGCTCATATACTCGCCAGCGAGGCGCTAATTAGAACTTTAGCTTGTGCTACGTGGTTGATAGCAAACTGAATTTGAACAGAAAATTTATTTCGGAATTATCTGATACAAACTCTTCAATTTTTTTCGGAGAGAAATTGAGAGGGGATTGTCCCGAATCGCGTGTCCAATAAGCTTGATGAGATGGGTATGTTTAGCAGTGGTTTTGAACGGTTTTACGTTCACTTGGGCCGTGCCCAACGTTGAAGTAAAGCAGTTCTCAAATTAAAGACATAGCAATCGATCATCTAAAGCTCCACAAATTATTCATGCAATATTTAGTGGCTATAAAATGTGATTTTTCACTCATTTTTAGTATCAGATTCTCGAGGACTGCCCAAAATTGCACCACGCCATCAGATGTATTGTTTTCTTTATTTTGTGGGCCATCAAGCTGCTACGTACGAAGGAACATTTGATCGTTTTGATCTTCCGGCTGATACTGTGTTCAATATTCCCAAAAGGGCAGCTATGCACCTAATTTGATCAATTGGCCAAGTGAGGAAGAAAGTGTATGTATGTATGTATCTTTATTTCAGCCACTTTAGGGCTCAGAAATGGACTCGTATTACAAATACATGAATAGCTTAATCTTCTAGAATATCTTATTCCTAATTACAAAATTCTTACTGTTTAGTCTTCGGTCGTCAAACTTGCTCTCTCAACATAATCATTAGGGTGGGCCGAAAAACCACTTTTTTCGATATCGATACGCTTGGGGTCGGAAAAGTTGGGTTTCAACTAGTACATGTGGAAATTCTTTCGCTGAGCACTGAGAAACCACATCTTCAGTTGCAGCAAGAGCCGTGAAGGTTTTATCCGAATTAACACAGGTTTAAATGGGAAAGTACCTTTTTTGCTCATTTCTTCCTCACTGTTTATCACGTATTTCTGACGCATTTTGACATTTTTCGACGTACCTTAGCTCATTCTGAAGCTTGTTCCAAACACTTTAAAATGAACTAAAGTGCGTTCAATTTTGTGTCATTAAAGCCAAGCTATCTCAGATTTTCTAAAAGTTGAGTTATAACGAAAAAAACCGAAAATTGCGATTTTGACCTTGTGTAGCTTGCTGAACGATCAAAGCTCCGACTGATTGGACAGCACATGAAGTGTTATGTTCAAAAGTTCCCTGAGATCGCCTGCCACAGACCTCTCAGGCTATATCTGATATCATGACAACCCCTCCTCTTTTCTTATACGGGCTTCGTCGTAGCACCTCCTCCTCTAGTTCGGCACGCCACCACTAGGTGGATGCCGGTCTTCAGTGAACTGCTACTGAAACTGATAACGGAGGCATTTTCTAAAGTTTATGGTGAGGAAAATAGAGAAAACTATATATCATCAACCCTTCGATCTAGGCATTCGTTGCCGAAGTTCGATTCGAAGAAAGATTTCAATCCTCTGTGAGATGATTCCAAAATCTATTGAAAGTATGGAATATCTTTCAAAGAGGTAGGGGAATAATCGAAAATATAATATGAGAATGAAATCAAGATAACTATAAGATGAAAGAATCAGAAAAGACAAGAAAATGAAAATAAGAAAATTACAAAATAAATCAGAAAATACAAAATCCAGAAAGAAAGATGAAAAATAAAAAAAACGTAACTCTGCCATTGTCGATCTCAAGTCCGTACGAGAAAAGAGAAGGGGTTGTTATGATATCAGATATAGCCTGAGAGGTCTGTGGCAGACGATCTGAGGGAACTTTCGAACATAACACTTCATGTGCTGTTTAATCAGTCGGTGCTTCGATCGTTCAGTAAGCTACACAAGGTCAAAATCGCAATTTTCGGTTTTTTCCGTTATAAGTCAACTTTTAGAAAAATTGAGATAGCTCGGTTTCAATGACACGAAATTGAACGTACTCTAGCTCATTTTAAAGTGTTTGGAACAAGCTTCAGAATGAGCTAAGGTACGTCGAAAAATGTCAAAATGCGTCAGAAATACGTGATAAACAGTGAAGAAGAAATGAGCAAAAAAGGTACTTTCCCATTTAAACCTGTGTTAATTCGGAAAAAACCTTCACGGCTCTTGCTGCAACTGAAGATGTGGTTTCTCAGTGCTCAGTGAAAAAATTTCCACATGTACTAGTTGAAACCCAACTTTTCCGACCCCAAGCGTATCGATATCGAGAAAAAGTCTTGTCTAAACAAATTAAGAGAAGTCCATGGGTGTGTGCCACTGTTCTATTATAGATATGTTGATGATACAGTCCTATGCGTGAAGAAAGATCAGGTAGACTTAGTCGTAAAAACGTTCAATGAGTACAGCAGGGTAGCTCGCCATCGATTCTAGTAGGTGTGATTTATAGACCTCCAAAGGTTGCCATGCAGAAGGATGATGGGCTTTTCGGCTCATTACGCCGACTGTGTGGAGATTTTAGCCACAAAGTTATTATGGGGGATCTGAACGCAGACTTGTTGGACACGGCTCATTCTGACACAAAGACATTGACCGCACTGACCGAAGAACTGTCCCTTCAGATTGTGCAGCACGGTGCGACTCATCAACACAACCCCAACGTGTCTCATAAATGGATCGACCATATGTACGTAGATGAAAATGATACCGTCACTGACTTACAAAACAGACTACTGCCCAGTTACAATGCTGAAACTAGTTTGGAAGATGCGATTAATTGCCTCAATGAAAACTTGAAAGTTGTATTAGATGAACTAGCGCCTGAAAAAACGATTTGCCCTCGTAAAGGCGACGCTCCTTGGATTGGTCCCGAGCTGAAAGGACTCATTGAGAAGCGTGATGCAACACGTAGGCGCTGGGAGCGAAACCAATGCAACCAGCGCAAGTGTTCTGATCTTCAGAATGAGTTCTTCCGGCTCAGTGAAGAGGTCGACGTGCGTATTGAGAAAGAGCGAAATACCTTCATTCAAAATCACCTTTCTGACGCTCTTGATCAACATAAAAACATTTGGAAGGAAATGCGTAACCTCGGCCTCTTGCCCAAGAGCAAAGAGGAGGAGCTTCACGGCTTCACCCCGGACGAGTTGAACGCTCACTTTGCGGGAGTCTCTGTCTCACCTCGCGAGAATATAGAAGAAGCAATGGACGATGTTATGGTGGCTCCAGAGGAGGGTTTCGAATTCAAGCCAACCAATTTGAATGAAGTAGTCCTTGCCATAAAACATTTCTCCTCACAGGCTCGCGGGATAGATGGAATCCCTCAAAGCGTGATCGCGAAAGCTCTCCCGGCGATTGGTGATCTTATTGTACATATTTTCAACTCCTCTTTCGCTCACAGCATCTTTCCTGAGACTTGGAAGCAAGCACAGCTGATTGCGCTAAAAAAGACTGTAGCTCCATCATCAGTCTCGGACTTCCGTCCTATTGCGCTCTTGTGCTTCCTCTCCAAGGTTCTCGAAAAGATTGCACACGACCAAATCACGGAGTACTTGAAGAAAGAAAAATTATTAGATGGCTTCCAGGCTGGTTTCAGACAACACCACAGTACCCAGACAGCTTTGCTGAAATTGACTGATGACATCAGACTAGGTATAGATAGGAAGAAGATCACCCTTTTACTACTCTTCGACTTCAGCAAAGCCTTTGACACGATATCACCAACAAAACTTCTGAGTAAACTGCGACAACTTGGTTTCTCGCGTTCGGCACTCCTGTGGATCAAATCATATTTACAAGGTCGCACCCAGCTAGTCACCTCCAAGAATGGTAAATCTGATTGGCTCGCAACCAATCTGGGTGTTCCGCAGGGTTCTGTTCTCGGGCCCTTACTCTTTAGTTTGTACGTCAATGACTTGCCTGGGCTACTGAACGGAAAGTCGGTAGATCATCTCTTTTACGCTGATGACCTCCAAATTTATCTCCAAATCGAGAAAAATAAGATCAGGGAGGGCATCGCTCGACTGGGAGAAATCGGACGACTGGTTGCTGATTGGGCTATGGGCTCCGGCCTGCGTCTCAACGCTGGTAAAACCAAGGCAATCTTTTTCTCTTCCGAGAGGAATGTCAAGGATCTGAAAAGGATGGATTTGCCAGGTGTTGAGATACAGGATGGAGTTTTCGTTCCTTTCAGTGACACAGTCGTGAGTCTTGGTGTTGCATTAGACAGCGAATTATCGTGGAAACCGCAAATAAATCAAGTGACGAAGAAAGTCAACAGAGCCCTGTACGGTTTGCGGTTTTTCAGGGCATGCATCACCGGGACTCTCCGAGTTCGACTGGTCGAGGCGTTAGTACAACCCCATCTAGACTATTGTACGGTCGTGTATCTTGACGCCACAGACGAACAGCGGCAACGGCTACAAAGACTAAACAACTCATTTGTGAGATACATTTTCGATCTTAGGAGAGATGAGCACATCACTCCGTTCAGGGAAAACTTGGATTGGCTGCGTACTGATTCGCGGCGAATGTACTTTGCAGGCATTATCATGTATAAGATCATGCACATGAGGGAACCTGGTTACCTGTCTGCAATGTTTACCAGGCACCAATCCGAGCGCCCCGTGCGGGGAGATGCACAAGAGCAGGAACTCAAAGTCCCCAAAGTGAGACTTGAATATGGAAGAAGATCTTTCCAAGTTCAATGCGCTCACTTCTGGAACTTTCTCCCTTCAGGCATTCGGCAAATTCAGAAGATCTCATTTTTCAAAGAAGCTTTGAAAGAGTTTCTCTTATCACAACCATCCCAGAGGATTGATGTGGATAACAAACAATACTTTAACCTCTGATAGGCTTGGGCTCTTTCCGATTAGGCTCTCAATTATAACTTAGTTATGCATGGCCTTCCCGCCATTGACTGAAACATCTGTGATAATTTTCCGAGCCCACTGTCCTTTTATATGTACAAAAATGTTTTATATTTTCTTGCTCCTTTTTTGCTATCTTTACCTGTATAAGAAATAGTGTAATTCGACTTTCTACGCACCTTGCAGTGCTTCAAAATGACTAGTCACTTGATGTGATAATACAATGTCCTTGACCAAAACGACAAATTTCATGAATGTGATATATATTTATTATGAGTGACATATGTACCATATGTAACAGAATTTTTAATTTTTGCCTCTGAGCAAATAAAGGATATCAATCAATCTCTCTCTCTCTCTCTCTCTCTCTCTCTCTCTCTCTCTCTCTCTCTCTCTCGTCTCTCCCGTTCCCTCCCTGCCTCCTTTCCACTGTTCCCACTCTTCCCCTCCATATATCCTTCTATCTCGCTTTTCTATTTTCTGTCTCTTTCTATCCATGGGCACTCACCTGTATGTTGCGCAAATGACTCTCGATAGATGTAATATGTGCGTGATGTATGACAAGTAGACTACCAACATTAGTCTACGAAATCAAAGACGTTTCATACAATGTAACTTTTTTAAAAAAGAATTATCCATCAAGGTATTTATATTACTATGTTATGAGTTCTAAAATGAAAAATCTGTGAACCATTTGATTGTTAAAATTCAGTGTGTTATTGTGTGGATTATATTCCCAGCCTGATGAGGTCAACAAAAATAGTTGACGAAACGTAGCAAATATACTGATTTGCAATATATCGTTGCGGTAACATCATTGCACGATTCCCCATTGTCCTCCGAGATCGAGTCAAACCAACAAGATATATTTATTAAAAAAAGGGGACGATTCAAGAAACTATGATAATTAATCGAGAAAAAGTGTTTTTTCGGCCCACCCTAATAATCATGTCCCATTCCTCTTTTCATTCTCTTTCAATCATTCTACTCTCTTTCCTCTTCCAAGCTTCGTCTATCCTCTTGAACGCTCTAATCACTCGTATATCATCAGAAATTTTTGTCTCTCACCTCAAGCCAAGGCAAGCCTTCGATAGAACCGCTTTTGGCTATGCTGACTTCTCTGAGTTTCTCTACAGCCATGAAATTCAGTAGTTTAATCAAAGTTTGGTAAATACTATTCTAAGCAATCATCAAGAAGTCTTGGATCTCTCGCGGATACAAAGGCAAAAATGTGTTTGTTATTGCTTCGTTTTGTGGCAGTCATGTCACGATAAGCTATTCCTTGGCTCACAGGTTTCTCTCGATAAGTTTGATCGTACCTGCATCACAAGGTGCGCCTGTGGTTGATACAAAACAAGCTATATTATCAGCTCTGAAGGAGATGAGTTCTTTTGTTTCAATTGAACAACGATGATCTGGGTTGGAATCGATTGGTGAGTCAGGCTTAGTTTCAGTATTACTCGAACCCTCTGTCGTTGCGGAAATAGTGAGCTTGCGACACGGACGGTTCTAAGGGTCGTTCGTCATCAGCTTTTTCAGCGTCGGAATTCGAGCTGCATGGACGAGTTTCACCCATAAATTCTGCGCTGCATTTCCGTGATGTATGTTGGGGTTTTGTGCCCGCTCCAGAAGTTCTGCGTATTCCATCCTCGTCATTAGTAGATTCGATCGGTTTAATTTTCGGTGATTTCTTTTTTCTGCGATTGATCTTTGTCACTGTCTCGGGTGAAACTTCCAGCGGTGGAAGTAAATGGTCTATTGTCACTCCTTGAGTTTTATTCCGAGTTATAACATTGATATGCTCTACGGCATTGCGCGGGACCCATTAGCGATGTTGCTGAAAAATTATGGTATAATCAAATTTGGAAAGCTTAAACCTCCACTATAGAACTCGGGTGTTGAGGTCGGCATTTTTAAACCAAACCAAAAGCTAGTGATCTGTTACTATAGTGAATTTACGGTTGAATAGGTAGACGGACGGTTTCTACGCAAAATAAAACGGCAACGGCCTCTTTCTCATAAACTTCGTTTCAAAGTTCAGCATCTCTTAGCAAGCGGGAAGCATAGGCTATAAGCTTATCTTTAGGGATGACACTTTGCGACAGCACCTCCCCCCCCCCCCCCCCACAGCCCAGCCTGATGCATCGGAACTGATGATGAAGCTCGGATTCTGGCGGTTTGAAAACTCTAACATGCGGTGGTGAACAGAGAGCGTTCTTGAGGGCTTCAAAAGCATTTTCCGTGTCTTCTGACCATATGAAATCTTCATTTTTCTTGTAACAATTTGGTGAGCGGTTCCGACATACGAACAAAGTCTTTGATGAATCTTCTGTAATAAGCAGCAAGTCCCAAAAACTGACGGATGTTTCTAATGTTTTTGGGTCTCGGGAAGAACTTTACAGCCGCTATTTTTTTTGGATCAGGGTTGATACCTTTTTGGTTTAAAACATGACCGAGATAGGTAACTTCTTCCTTAAGCAATTTGCATTTGTTGGGTTCTATTACCCTTGGCGCTTCTCTGAAGCGTTTCATGACTTCGCGGAAAAGGCGATTGTGCTCTGCAAGTGAGTGGCTGTAAATCACAGTATTATTCATGTGAACGAAAACGCCTTTTGCAATCAAGGGTCCTAACGTCAAGTACATAGCTCTTTTTCATTCTACGGGTGCTTTACGGAGACCGAAGGGTAGGCGAGTCCACTCCCAGTGCGAATTCAATGCGGAAAATCCAGTCAAAGATTCTGAGTCTGGATGCAGCCTCATCTTCCAAAATCCTGCCTTGCAATCTATTACCGTGAAATATTTGACCCCATGAAGGCTGTCGAGGATGCCCAAAATGTTAGGGATCGGGAATGACATGGGTACTGTCTTTTCGTTCAAAGGACGAGGGTCTACTACTCCGCGTCATCGTTTGTTGCCGTTTGAGCCGGGTTTTTTGGGACCACCTACATCTCAGATGGTCTAATCAAGCCCTGTTGGAGTAAGTCGTTCAGTTGACGCTCGACCTCACCCTTCAATGCATACGGTATACGGTACCGTTTGGTATTGACGGGGATATTGTCTGTGAGATGTATTTTGTGTTCGACAATGTTTGTGGCAGGAAGTGGTTCTCCCGCCAGATGGGATCTATCAGAGAATTCAAGAATCAATTTGGTCGCTTGAGCCTTTGCTTCTTCGTTCAGGTGGTCCATTCTAATGAGCGCGAGAACACGATATTTGCGGTCCGGATCTACTTCAGCTGATTGATCACTCGACATGGTGTAACAAGCTTCGTCGGTGTCAGTCGAGTTTGATTCATGGATAATTTCACGTTCGGCGTCTTCTTGAATAAGGCGCTCCTTATACTTCAGGAAGTTTTCTTCAAAGTCGCAAAGATTAAGGAGATTTCCTGTTTCTTCAGGCACAGTGGTAAAAGGTCCAACCTCTATTTCACTTTGATAATTCAATGGTATAGTCTTCTCGGCCCAGACCATCACGCGTATCTTGAATTTAATTACAGCTTCAGCATCAGTTAAGAACGAGGCTTCTATCATTCCTTCGGCTGAAATAGGGAATTCATCCGACACGACTTGGAATTCAGCATGAGTTTCCCAGAAGGGTAAACCCTGAGCCAAATGTGGGGAACAGATCGTTCCCGATTCCCTTCAGTGGAACTGCGCGCGCTTTATTTATTACTTGGTCTGAATTAACAACGCTTCTTTCGACAATATTACCCTCGGAACCCGTGTCATTAAAAAAATTGGCCTTCACCTTGCAAACGGGAATTGATAGCATTCATGTGAAGCAGGGGATTATCCTGACTGCGGCGTTTGACATTGAGGATGTTGCCTGAGAACATAGAGTTCTTTTTGGTTTTAAAGTGCCGACCGTTGATGATGACGATGCCAGTACCAAAGTCAATGATTCTTTCTGTACCACCTAGAGATTAAGCTCCTAAGATACCATCGTGTGGGGCTGGAAATTGATTGTCGAGAATATGGGATCTGACATCATAATTGAGGGATTCGATCTGAGCGGTGCCAAGTGATGAGACTGATTATTTGGTGAGGCCAAACAAGTTAACAATTTTGCCTATATCTATTGTAGTGTCAGGAGGCAGCCTATCTTGATCAAATTACCTCGCGAGCCTGAGTCAAACAACAAGGTGATGTTACAAGAAGCAAATTGAAAATTTAAGAACGGTATATTTATTGTTATAACGAGTGTAGCGGCAAAAGTTCTCGTAGCGTGTCCGATAGCTGCGCAGTATTCATTGAGCGCGTTGGAGGTCCGGGTGCAGCTCGATTCACGCTCGCGCTCGAGGCACCCTGACCATTTCCCGCACGCCAGTTTTCGTTGATTTTACGTTTTCGGCACTCGTCGATTGTGTGGCCCTCATTTTTGCAATAACGGCAAATTGGTTTATTTCGAGGACAAGATAAGGCAACATGACCTATTTTCTTACACAGTTGGCATACAGTATTAGAGCGAGGATCAGGGTCGTTACGAGGTTGAGAAGAAGACCTCTGTCGATAGCACGCGTTTGCAGCATGCCCAGATTTATCACATAATTGACAAATCACTGGGTTTAGTTGAGTCATTTGATTGCGATGTTTGTAGAAATTGGCCGCCGTATGACCATCTCGGCAAACTGCTTCATTAGTTAGTTGGTTTGAAAGTTGAAAACAGCTATCAGCCTGATGGCCAGGTTTTTCACCAATTCGACAATGTCCGAGACGCGGTTTAGAGTAGCAGTCAGCAGCGGTGTGGCCAAATTTGCCGCAAGTGGCGCATGCTACGTCAGTTTTAGTGGTACGGTCCTTGGTTCCATGTTCATCTGGAAGACAATACCGGCAAAAATAGACAGTGGCTCTATGATGCTCTCGAGGTCGAGGCGAAGATTCGGGGTTGATATCAGATTACCTCCGTAGAACATTTTTAGCCTCGAGAGTCCTTTCGGACTTGATTGCATTTTGAACTATGTCAGCAATATTTCCGGCGCTCTCTAATTCTGCTTCTATCTCGGGTTTCAACCCACGTTTGAAACATTCTATAGTGCTTTGATTGACTGTTTCCTTAAAAGCATCGTCTACTACTTCTCCATTTACACGCTCGGCTTCAAGGATTTGTCTCGCGATATGGCAGATACGATTGGCGAATGCAATGACCATCCCATCATCGCGTTGATATCCGATTCCAAGTTCACCATGCAGCTGATGAACAGGCTCAGCCGGTGCATAGATTGCTTCAATGTAATCTTTGAAAGCCTTGATGTTTTCAAATGATCGACCATGAATTGCGGTACGCGCTTCTCCGGTTAGTTTTCCTCTTAAAAGTTTCGTAAGGTTGGTCTCGGTTGCGGGGCCTACCATCTCCTTGGCTTCCTCACAGCCTTCGAAGAAAACACTGAGAGGTGGTTTTTTACCATCGAATTCGGGCACGACTCTGAGCGCGTCTTTGAGCGTTACTTGGGCCATTGTTGGCACTGGATCAAAAATTTGGGAAGATTCAGGAGAAATTTCTCGGTGAAGCTCGTGGACAATTGGTTCTTCCTGATCTGTTGGACGGATGGTTGTGTCAAACTCAGAACCGTTGCTCGATGCGTTCTCACCAACTGTCTCTATAGCTGATAAATTTTGGGAAACGGGTAAAAAGCGTCGACTGCTTCCTTCGCGCTATTGCTCATTTGGGCTGTTTCGCGTGTAATACGCTGCCCGCTTATTAATTTGGAACCCTGGATAGTACAAGTGATAAAGTCTAGTGATCAGTTGTTGTGCTCTAGGGCTGGTACAGAGCGAGGTTTAACTCCTGGTCAGAGTAAGCCAGAATTCAATTCCTTGAGGATATATTTGCTGAGAGCCAACACGGTAAATTTTGTTTTCTTTTGAATACTTGGTGGGAGTTTCGATTAGTCTTCCTGACGACAGAATATTACGGAATTTGGTACGACTGTGATTTTTTATCAAAAAAGGGAGGCTATCAAGGCAACCACGGTCCATATCAAAATATACGAACCTATCGTTGTAATAACCGTTATCGTCCTTTTTGAGGCAATATTTCATGTAACAACTTTCGAAAAGAATCCTCGCGGCCTTCTCTAACTTCTCAGTCAAAGTGGATGAAGCTTTAGAAAGGTCGGAGGGTTGAAATGGCCTTCTGTATCAAGGTACTGAACCCTTCCCGAATTCGCGTAGGAAAGTGCGCAGATATCCGGCGGTTAAATTGTTATGATAAAAATAGACTTTGATTTTTCAGTAGTTTGAGGCTTCGGCTTCCAGAGCGTCAAGTACTTGGAGCCCAGAGAACAGATGCTTCTCAAAAATGCATGGCTAAGCTCTGTAGGCTACGAACCTTGTTCATCACATATGCTAAGGTTGTTAAACTTTGACGCCAGTTGGTGGAGAGATACGTGGTTATCAAACAATTGATTCCCAATTCCAATAACTGTAGCGGCCAGTTCAGATTGCTCGCTCATCAAAAATTTGACTCCAGCCGGTGATTCAGCGAGTCGGTCCTCCGTTTCTTCTAATCTCAAGCGAAGCGTTTGGCTAAGGATGAATAGCTGCTTATTGAAATTGAGGCTGAAGACTCAATTCCCCAATATTTATTATCGCAATGACATTTGGGAGGGTCACTGATTTGATGAAAGTGCTGCTAAAGCAACCGTGATTTTGTCTGTTTCTGTGGCAAAAAATTGTCGATGATCTTGCAAAGGCCACATGCTATCTATGGTCCAAGAATGGAAATTCTGGATGTCCTCGATACCTTCGTGCAGGCGTAGCAACTTTTTGCGATTTTTATTAGTTTTCTTAAAAAGCAATCTCAAGCTTTTGATAATAAATTTTTGTTCGTTGATAATGAAAATTTCTCCCAAATTCGAGTTACTCATGAGCTGAAAGATCGTCGATTGAGTAAATATTAGTGCCAGCACGGGAATAATTTAGGGAACTTTACGAGATCTTATGGTCCGAAATCATGAGCTAACTTCCGAGATATGATACCTATCGTATGGAGCAAATTAGTGCTGGTGCGAGATTGTATTTATGTTTGTATCTAAATGTGTTATGATCAAGTCAATCTGATGGCACTCAACGTCTTGAGTTGGTGGTTGTACGAGGATTGTATTCGTACAAAGGTTGAACCGGAATTGTATTCATCAATGTTGAGAATTTTGGTATTGGTGAATCCGTATTTGTAGAAAAATTGTTGCGCGAATCTCTATCCGAGCTATTGAGCGGACTAATCCAAACCCGATAACTACTTACAATCGAGTGCGCGAGCTACTGAGTATATACCTCTCAGCGGCTCCTTGATTGGCGTTTGTCAAATCGGATAGCATCATGAAAATGTTGAATAAGAGTTGCACACGAATGGAAAGAATTATATTTTGAGTAGCTAGTGTTCAGCCTGAGCTAGGGCTACGTAGTTGAGATCTGTTCTACGATTTGAGTGAACTATTCTGCGCGAGAGTCAATCTCTGGATTTGTCCATAGAAGGACGTGTGATGCACGTGGAAGGTCGGTAGATGTGTACCTGATGGGTAATACGTTTTGGACCGAGAAGTACACAGAATTGATCAAGTTATGCACGATTTGGCGCTGAGGTTGATTGCAAAAGGGGTGAGTTAATTTGCAGTATACAAGCTAAATCTCAGCGGTCTCGAGCTTGGCTATGTATGGCTTGGCGAGAACTCTAGTGGAATGAGCACGAAAGCAATAAAAGAATCACGATGATACGGAGGTCCCTCATTCTAAGTGAGGACGTAGTTGGATGTCAACGTATTGCGGATGGCGAGTCAAAAATCGATGAGCACTTAGAAATCAAATCCACGAGTAGTGAAGTAATGAGGACCGGCAATGATGATCTGATTTTCAAGAATCAACAAAGATGCGACTCTAGGCGGCGGATGATATTATGATGAACCTGATGAAAGGGACGTGGACTGGTTTCCTGGATCGTGGCGTGCTCCAACGAGTGTACAGATCCACCTTCTGCTGTTGGTGGTCCAACGGCAACGAAAAGTTGAAGATTTGACACAACCAATCTCAGAAGATAAGAATTGACGGATCTTTTTGGAAAATATACTTTATATTCCCCCCTTGGGAGGCGAGGCAGGAAAGAAGGATTGATCAATCTTATACGAATTATTAGAGTTTTGAACTGGGATCTGATGGAAGTAGATGATGACAGAAATAAAATTGAGATTGACTGAGATAATTAGAATGATTTTAGTATTGACTTCTGAAATGAGGAAGGAAAATGACGTAGCTCGGAATGCACGGATAATCTTAAGGGTAGCTGTATTCATGACGGAAAGTTATTTGTTCATCATTCCAAAAATAGACCCTAAGTTTCCTTTGAACATACAGGCTTGACTTCAATTAGCTGGACAATGTCAAGTAGTTTCTCGAACGGCACGTGATATTGGAAAGAGAAATGGTTCATTCCAAAATGGCTCTATTCGTTAAGACTTTACCGTTGCTCATTCAGCAGGTACAAAGGGGACAATTAAGGGTTTTCGCGCGAACCCGGTGACAAGAAAAATTATAATTGAAGGAAGAACAGAAATATATATTGACGGAACGGTAGCAAAAGGGAAAATGACGGTGAGAACTTCTCTCTTCCTCTTTCTTAGGAACTCTAGCTCTTTGTTTCTTTTTGGAACAAAAAGCACAGTGGATTGCCTTTTTTAACGAGATTAACTTGAAGATACTGCATCTATCCTGTTATTTGAATCTCGAGACGCTGATCAATGACGATATACCTGCGACTAAGATGTGAAACAGCACGATTATGCAACTTTAGTCTCGCGACAAATCTAAAACTACTGAAGGCACGATTGATTAATACTATTCTGATGTCACCCTGAGTGCTTTTCAGATTCAACATGAACTTGTCGTTCTAGTGATTATGGCAATTCGTGATTTGGGTTTGACAACGGTGTTTAACAAACGAAGCGTTACTGATTGAGAACTCAGTCGCAAAAGTTACAAAAGTAAAGTGAAACGGATATAAAAAATGTAGTACAGTAAAACCTGTCTCTAGGGGCACCTCTAAAATCCGGGCACCTGCCGATTATGGACGCTTTCTCGCGGAACCAAATCTCCTTACATTGCCTCTAACGCTATTTTTCTTTTATAATTCGGGCACCTTCATAATCGGGGCACCTGCTGAATATGGGTTGTTCTCGAGATTCTGTTCGTATAGTATCATATGTTAAATGAACCTGTGTAATGCGGGCACCCATTCCAGGTGATAATTGTTTGTTTACATACCAAGCTTGACGGTCATGAAGTTGTAGGTATTATATAGATGAGACAGAAGTGATTCTCTATTCAATCACTTTGCTCGCAAGTGAAACGCCGTACATCTAGTGTCTGCTTTTACATTTTTCCAAGTCAATTCAAATTTGTGTTTCATGAGTGACTATGGCAGAGAAAGGGAGAAAAGTCAGAGTTGATTTGACGATTGATAAGAAAAAGGAGATTTTTGATCTACTAGACAAAGGTGCAAGTGAAAGGCAAGTTGCAGTTCAATCCAACATTGGAAAATCGACTCTTGGAGGTATCAAAAGACAACGAGATGAAATCATCAAAGCGTGGGAAAGTAACTGCTCGGATGATCGTAAGCGGAAAAAGAGGAAGACTGAAAACAAGGAAGTGAATAGTAAAGTGCTGGAATTCTTTATTAAGTGTCGTACTGCAGGATTACCTGTCATTGGCCCTCTCATACAAACTGAAGCGAAAGAAATTGCTGATCATCTTGGACTTCACAATTTTCAGGCTAGTAACGGGTGGCTGGAGGGCTTCTTAGACAGAGAAAATATTACATTTAAAAATCTAACTGGTGAATCTGCGTCAGCAGATCTGGCTGTTGCCGAAGCTTGGAAGTCTAAAGTTCCTGAAGTAGTTGGTGATTACCCTCCAGAAAATCAATTGAATGGAGATGAAAGTGGCTTTAGATATCGTCAGTTGCCAAGAAAAAGTTATGTGATGAAAGGGCAAGACAGTAATGGTGATAAACTTGAAAAAGAGAGACTTACCATTAGTGTGCTTTTCATTTGTAGTGCAACCGGAGAAAAATTCAAACCTATTGTTATTGGCAATTCTGCACAGCCAAGAGTATTTAAACAAGAAGATATAAAGCTTAAGGATCTGCCGGTCACTTGGAAGTTGAATAAAAAAGCGTGGAAGACTGGAGTCATTTGGGAAGAATGTATGACCGATCTAAACAACAACACGAAGAAAGCAAATCGTAAAGTCATTTTGTTCGTAGACAACGCACCTAGCCATTGTGTAATAACACTGAGCCACGTGAAGATTGTTTCCTTTCCACCAAATCTAACATCAGAGATTCAACCGCTTGATCAAGGAATAATTCGTGCAGTGAAGGCTCGTTATCAGAAGAAAATGCTTCAGCGGCTTGTGAGTATTGCTGAAGAATCTTGGTCGAAACAGGAATTTGCGAAGTGCATCACGCGCCTCGACGCAATCCGTTGCACAGTGGATAAGTCACCGGACTCCCATGCGGGAGTCCTACGTTCGAATCCCGGTCAGGGCACCACTGAGATTTTTTCACATGTGCCTTTTTTCGGCGGTCTCGGTGGTTCGGATTCCACTCAAAACTGTAGGGCCTCCCCACCGAGGTACAATTCGGTAGTTAGCAGTATATGCTGACGCGCTGGTTGAGCATACCTCAACTCCACGCACATGGGTGCCGTCTGGGTGGAGCCTACCGGCGGATCTAGACGTAAAACTCAAATCATAGTTTCTGCATGGTCAGAAATTCCAAAAGAAACCATTATGAAATGTTTTAAGAGAGCAGCATTCCCATTGAAGATTGGAATTGATGAGAATAGAATTGGTATCACAGATTGCGAAGATATTATACAAATCCTGCCCACAGGTGTGCGAGATGACATTATGTCAATTGAAGAAGTTTACGAAATGGAATCGAGAATAGTCATACACGAAGACATGCCTACAACGACAGATGACATCATGCGATCAATTCTCCAAAGCAATGAGTCAGCTGACGAGCAGAATGCTGAAAGTGATGTTGACGATGAATCTACACAGGGCGATGATGTTGACGTATCACCACCATCGCACGAGGAGATTTTGGCATTGGTATCAAAATTGATCAGATACGCCTCGCACCATGATAATGCCTCAACCGTCGAGAGCTCATTCAAAGTGCAAAACGATATTGAGAATGCCGTTTATCACGATGTTTTGAAATTGATACAAGCTAAAATTACTCATTTCTTCAGCTCTACGTCAAACTGATGGATCAAACAGCTCATTATTATATTTTTGATTTGAATTATGCAATAAGTTATACTGAATAAAGTCACCAATATCATTTCTACATACCCGTGTTGTTCAATAATGTCGATACAACCGTATCGGCTCATTTTTCATTGTTCACAACTATCAAATTATTGAGTCTGGCCTTATGAACTGAAATTATGATGATTTTCACTGACGCGACCTACATTTAACGCACATTCGAAGTTTTCTCTATAGTTCGGGTACCTGCCTATTATGGGCGGCTTGGACTGGAACCACAGCTGCCCGAATTAGACAGGTCTTAGGCCCTCGACAGAAAGTGCGCGATGCTCTTTTCTCCACTTTTTCCCCCGTGTATAAGCATAGGCGCTGTAGTTGCAGTGGCCACCACGGGCGCGCAATGGCGCTACTTCCACGGAGAAAAAACGGGGAAAAAAGCGAGCGCCTATGCTTATACACAGGGCAAAAATTGGAGAAAAGAACACCGCGCACTTTCTGTCGAGGCCCTTACTGTATAATAAGAACTCTAAAAAAGGAACATTAATGACATCACTCTCAGTACCTGAAATCCAGGCTACAGAAATGCAAGAACAAATATCACTTTCAATAAGGGTGTTACTTGGTAGGAGAGAAAAGATTCTGTTTATCTTTATCAGCCTCTGCTTTCTCAGGTTCAGTGTTTCAGAGATCCTCGAATTCGTGGTTAGCTAATGGCTCACCGCCTTCAATGTAGCAGGCCCAAAGCTTGTCCACTTCGATATCAGAGTGAGATTTTCCATGAAGTGTTTTTGCCTCACAGTTAGTTCATGGGCTACCTGTGTGACTGCGCATAGCTTGCTCAGATGTAGTCTCAAGGTTGAAGCCGAATTGATCAGAGGATGAGGGATCTCTGAGGAGGTCTTTGGAAGGAGCAGATGCTACTGATTCGGATCCTAAGGAGGATGATCCAGGCGAGTCAGATAGTGAGCTGATGGGTGGACGGTGTGCCACACGTACGCGCCCTAGTGGCGTCTGTATCAGGCAATCGTCCGCACAGGGAAGTATTGGGGATGGTTTGTTGATTCTAAGATGAGCTTTTGTTCTACGAGGTATGGGCAGTGGCGTTAAACCGCTTTTCTTAGGATTTCAATTGGCGGCAATTTGGCCAAACGACGGCTGTACTCTTTAGGCCCAAATTTGGGTGAAGGTGCGGCCCGAGTTGTCGGCACCTTTTGATTAGGAGTTGAGGTTGCGGTTGGGATGGGTTGAGTGTATGATGTGATGGGACTCGGAGATTCTAAAAAAGTACTTATGAGATATCCGGAGATGAGAGGATTAGAGGGCAAAGCTGGTAGGTTTGAAAGTCTGAATGAGAAGGATCGAGAACTTTGGGTAGCACAGGCCCGTCCGATATCCACGGGATAGGTGGTAAATTCCGAACCTGGTGGGCCTCGGTCTCAGAAAGTTGACTGCCGAGATCTTAGTCGAGGATCGTTGTTGGTTGGCGTGACATCGCGAGCTTGTGGGCCCGTGATAGATGAAGTGACTGTCAATGGAGTTGATGTTACAGCTGCGGCTGGGTGTGGGAGGACGATTATGCTTCTAGGTTGGCTCAGATCCAGAGGTTGATTTTCGTTTTGTTCGGCTGGGTAGCTGCGAGCTGCTGGCTCGACTATATTGGCAATTTCTTTTGGGACCAGCGGTATTTCTCGTGGACTATGAACTAGGACAAGAGAAAGGTTTGCCTCGGCTCTATCTGTAGCTCTGCTTTGTGGGTCTAAGTGAAGTGGCTGGAGATTTGGACGTGAGTGGTAAGGCCCTGGGTGACCCTGGAAGGCTCGGGATTGAGCTTGTACGTTGGATGGTCGTGGGCCTGACTCTATAGGGAGTAGAGGTCTTGGCAGGCCTGCAGCTGTCCTGAGGTCGATTTCTCGTGCGTGATCGAGAAGAGTATACTTTGCTCTGTTGTGTGAGCGAGGTCTCGATCGAAGCCTGCCTCGTTCATGGAAATAATATCCCCGACGATCCACTCGGTAATGAAAAATTCATGGAATGAGTATATGACAATACTCTCTGGTTTTGAAGCAAGATGAGAGACTGGTTATGCCAGAATTACGAAAATAGACTGAAGGCAAGGCGTTGAGCTGCGAGATCTAAGGCTGCTCCCGCAAGCTCAGGGAGAAAGCGATTCTGAGGAGAATAAGAGATGTTTGAGAATGAGAAACTTACTCCAGGAGGAGAAAATTTGGGCTGCAAGCTCAAATGGTCGGTCCCCGAGAAAAAGAGAAAATTTTTTGAACGGGAAAATTTTCCTTGAAAGCAAACAATTATTATTTTTTTCTTCAATAAATTTTTCCTGTTGAGCCTTGAACTTTGTGTGAGATAAATTGAGTGATGAGGCTGAACAGTATCCCTCTGGGGGGGGGGGGGGGGGCATCGTACATGAGTAGGTACGCGCTGGCGCGTTTTGAGCGCGAAACCCAGCGCGTAGCTCGGCGTGTAACCAGCGCGAACGACGCGACGTCCGCACTTGAACTCAGATGAGTATATTTTGGATGAGCGAAACATTCTTTTTCAGCGTAGAATAGCTTATTAAAGAGGGCTTGCGAGCACACACCATCGCTACGAACGATTACGTTGATTTATCAACGAACTGCAGATGGCGATGGATTTTATTGGTATACCCAGAATACACGCGAATGCGCGGTGATGATCTTTGTGCAAGTTTATCGTCAAAATGAGTAAATGCGATTGCAGTAACGCTCTGTTTTTCCAAAAATCGTCCACGAGATTCACTCACGAGGTTGATTGGATGGTGATAAATCTTTATCAGCCGAATTTTACAGCCCGTGGTATGTTTTGAGGTTAGGCTTCCGCGAAGCAAGTTTTCATTTTTCAGGCGTTTCCTCTAATACGGACTCTCGCACAAAATTTATGGGCTTTCTCAAGTTTGTACTTCATAAGACGATCACTTATTGCCAATGCACTTCGCGAATACACGCCGGCTATAGCACTTACGGCTGTGCTGCGTATCGGTTGACTCACTATTCTAGTTGCAACTCTACATCATCATGATTCTCGTCGATATATTGATTTGCGTCCTCAAATTGCGAGTCCCTCTCGTGAATCTTATTTTGCACTTGGAACTTGATTTTGAAAGAGATCCTGATAATTGGATACATACTTTTTCGTACACATTGCAGACGACGCATCATTCACTCTGGCTACACACCGAGTTACACGCTGTCTCCGCGCTCGGTACGCGCTCAGCGTTCATCGCGAATTTGAGATAACTCCCCGGGGCCTTCAAGAGAAGCTCCTGTGACGTCCGTTTGTTAGTGGGTCTAGGAAAAAGCTCTTATGAATGAATCTTCGAGTCAAGAACTTAATCTTATAGCTCAGGGATCCTGTTCAGTCGATTCAGCAATTGTTCATTCTCTGATGCCGTGGCAGTTTCGATTGCCGTAACTTTCATGATGAAGGAAGAACATACAGGGTTACACCCAGCAATGAACTGATTGGACGTACATTCAATGCAGGACGTGTATTGAACGCTTGAATAAAGCGTAGTTATTGTGATAATTTCATAATGAAGGAAAAATGCACGCCGGTGGATGATTGCTGTTGGTCAAGCGAAAAAGGTGCTTCGAATACAATGAAAAAGGTTGAAATGAAACCTTCTGATTAACGATTGGTGAGACTGTCGTGCCGAGGGAGAACTGATGAAATAAACAAGCGCGATTGGGTCTGGAGGTAGGAAAAAAGGGTGAAAAATGCGTCACCTCGTTTGTTCTTGGTAACGCGGAGACTTTTGGATCGATGTTGAATGAGATTGCGCGTGCGGTGATTGCGCGTGTGATACTACACTTAACTTGAGTAAAACAGAGACAAAAATTAGATGCGTGCGATGTTGAGTTGATTTTTAATGGAACAGAGATCAAAAGATTGATATTCGTGACACTGAGCCTGACTTTGATAAAGTAGAGACGAAAGAATAGCGATGCGGTGGCACTGAACCTTATTTTTTTGTGCTAATTGAGAGTCCAAATTTGACCGTTGGACAGGCACAAATACGAGCTTTGAGCAGAAGAAAAATTGATAATGCAAAATTTGAATATGAAACAGACCAAACTAAGAGAATACGACCTCTTGATATCAGCACAGAGAGGGGAACATTGGATGATTCGCCAACGAGACCTACAGCTTATACCAATGGATGCTCCATTGCTGAATGCCCAAAAATATTATTCTGGTGAACAAAATAATACACAAAATGGTCGAAACACAGAGGAAGGTGACCGTTGGAAACCAACGGGAAGTTGAGAGTCTCGTGGATCCTAGAAGAGGATCCAGCGGATGAGGGGAGCTGAAGAGAGAAACCAAAAGTACAGGTAACCAACTTCACTTACTATTTAAAATATAGGTCAATACACAGGTATGCGATAAAGATTGCGATGACCGCCACAGAAGCGACGGGAACAGCTGCTTGCTGCCGAAGCCGATATCCGAAGGCAATGAGGAGCAGTCACAATCACAACGAAAGACTCGACGAAGAGTCTGCACCGTGAAAGCGACGCCAACTCTACTTGCACCAGGGGTTTGGAGCACGAGCTGTTAGGCCAGCGGAGGAGCAACCATTGAAGAGCACTGCACGAGAGCGAGCGGAAAAGCAGAGTGGACGGGCGGCGCGCCAAACGGAATGACGCCTTTGCGGCGCTGGCGACGCTTGATGGCCGAGTGGGGGCTGCGCACGCGCTTGCGAGCGCGTGACTCCTGCTGTCCTGTGGCACGAGTTTTGAGCGGCGCTCGCGTGCGTAATACTTAATAGTAACTGGTAAGTTCTGATATAACCTTTGGGATCGTACATAATAGTGATCGGTTGTACTTAGTCCATAGTCTTATTTTTTGTGGGTAATAGATTCATAGGTTAGCAGTCATAATATATAATACAAATAATTGATAGACGATTAATTCTAGTTGATAACTAATTCTAATTGACGATACAAATGGCTACCTCTTGAGGGAGATATTTCATCAACAGGAGAGAAGGAAGAAGTCAACAATTAGACGGAGAACGGACGTTACACTTGAATCGGCACTCAACGCCTACATAACTCACGCATACACATGCAACCTCTAATTAGGTCATCTTTTGTTGTTTCTTAGATGTATAATGATTCTAGCGGTATAAAGGAAGATTCTAGAAATACCATATTATCGAAAGAATTTGAAGGATCAACGAATATTAATTCTCGAAAACATTTCCTTAACCCTTAGAGTACCGGCATTTTAGAAAATCAGAAAGCGCCGAAATCCCTAATCAAAGTGCCTACATGACCCTTATGTATGTCCAAACCAAAGGTGGATTTCGGTCGATCAGACCATGACGCCATATGGCGTCATGCCGGTCTTCAGTGGTGGTGGCCCATGTTATAATGCACTGTATACTTTGGATGGCTCTATCTCAGGTCCCTATCAGTCGATTTTGACGTTCAAAAACGGAAATTGAAGGTTCTCCGAAGACAAACAAGATGTGATCAGTTGCATGAGTGAACTTGGCTTGATTTTGATATAGTGGCCTTCCGAAAATCACCCAAAAATTGGCCAATCTAGCGTGGACAGGGGTGGCTCAGGGGAACATGCGCTGACTTTGAGCTGCTGAATCTTAGGTCCTCTTTGATGAGCTCTGGCTTTCAAAAACGTGAATTAGAAGTGTTTCAAACGGAGAAGGTAAAAAAAACTGCTTTGAGGAAGTTTGTCCATTTTGATGCACGAAAAATCGAACTCGCTCGGAAAATCACTCGACTTGCCATGTAGCGGCCGGTGTTGGAAAATTCTTGCACTCCGAGCAGCTTCGTCTGAAGCTTTCCTCGGTCAAATTATCATACTCTTGCACAAAATATAGAGATATCGCAGATATAAGAAGGATGAATTGAATTACAGTGATAAATCCCAACCGATTGTCAGCTGTTCCAGAATCATGGATTTGACACACGTTTTTCCGCATAGATCGACTCTCTCTGCAATCACGGTTCCAACTTTGATAAAAATTATTCCAAGATTGATTTGGATTCCTCTTCCTAAGACGAATGGAAGTACCTAGATTGCATTGGAAAGTTGTCTGTTCTAGTTGAATGACCGGACCGTAAAGTCATGATGCCATATGGCGTCATACCGGTACTCTAAGGTTTGAATAATATTCGAATCCTGAGATGTGTAACATTGAATGGGACAATATCGAAAGATCAATCCTAGTGGGGAATCGAGAAAAGTTTATATGATATTACAGAATGAAGGTTCTTCAAACTATTCCGAATTTCTTTGACAGTTCGCCCCTCGAAGCCCCCGGGCGGGGGCCCCGCCCGGATCCCGACCTCACCACTCGTGACAATTAGTTTCTGTATATCCAAGGCGGCATGACTAATATGGCACAGTCGTTACCGTGGCCGACTGCGCCACGAATGCGTGCTTGGATGCGTGCATGGATGGGGGAGGGGGCGTACTTTAGTCCTTTAGAATGAGGAATAGCATACGCAACTCGGGAGTAAGGTCGGCTTCAATCTCCCGGGTGTCTCAGGCCGTGCGCGATTACGAAAGCTCACTGCGGACTCGACTCACGGTCGACGAATGAATGATAGATAGAGTCATGTAATAATATGATTTGGAATTCCCGCGAGCGATAAAGTTTCGATCGTTCATATCGATCGAGACAAAAATTCATTCTAATTGAACGGATGATACTTCCACGCTATGCTTCGAAATCCAATATGGCGGGCCCGGTAGGCGCATGCTGATTGCTTGGTCGCTCATGCCACTGTTGCTGCAGCTTCAACGTAATTACTGCAGCAGAGTTGGAGTTTGTGCGATTTCATCACGCTGGGGTGATACTAATGTGCTCACGATTGATCTCAATCATATCTCAGTTGTCCTGTTCCCACTATTGTCCCTCGTAGAGCTCAATCCTACATCCGAAATCCTTCAGGGTTCGCGGCTAGAGATTCTCAGTTGTATCATGAATTGTAACAGTTCTGAGGATCTCATTATGCAACAGATTCACGACACTTGAGATAGAGTCCGATACCCAGAAAATGAAAATAATTGACACGATGTAGTCAAGAAATAGTTTGCAGGAGAATTGCGAGATCCACATAATAGCCATACGTTTGTATTCTATAATTATATGAAACAAGGTACTATTGAAAACCGAATTCAATCTCTTGATGAGAATTCAACTTTATGGCCTTGCAATACATCTAACAAGGGCTATACAGCCGTTGTAGCAAAATTTCCGATAAATTGAACGGAGCAGAAATATTCTTGTTTTGTTTTGTTTTAGTACATTATGCGTCGAGTGATGGAAACATTTTTTCCTTCGGGAAACCAAGCTGGACGTGGGCGATGGCACCGTCCAGTTTGGTTTCCCCGAAGGAAAAATGTTTCCGCACGAGACGCGTATGCAGTTTTATACGTCTGTACGCAGAAACAGCTTGTTTCCAGGCCTTCTCGCGACGCTGTTTCTACGTATGGACGTATAAAATGACATTTTGTTTACGTTTAGTTCCGTTTACCCTCAACATAATCATACACAGTTCTGTTTGGTTACTTTTATTGCAACACAATTATGAGTGATTTCGTTTATGTTTTGTTTCAAGAAACAAAACAAAACATATTTATCAGGAGATAGTTTTGTTGAATTTCGTTTATCGACAAACCCTAAAAAAATTATCCAGATCCGTTTATCTCGTGAATAAATGAAACTTAACAAAACATAGATACTAAAAACAATATTCAACAAAACTCAATACCAATCATTTCGTTTAGTGTCATCTTCAAAATAATTGAAAATGATTTTGTTTCGTTCTGTTCTTGATAAAATAAACGAAACAAAATTGAAAACCGCGTTTTGTTTCGTTTCGTTATAAACCCTGCTTCTACCATAACACATAAAAATTTCACACGAAGGCGACCTTGTCTTCAACTATTGAATCAAAGAACATGGCAACCGCTCCAAGATGCCATACTCTCTGGATTGAGTCACATTCCGTGGCACGCATCATCATTGAATCAGCGCTGTAGTTTTTTTAGGCACTGGGAATGGCTCATGCCCCTTGGAGTATCTGATTTTAGGTACCAAAAAGGGTATACTTAACCACTGCTAGGCCGGATTTGGGATACTTTGACCACCGGACACTTTTGATGCCCAAATTGGCGGAATCACACTTATAGTGAATCAGTAAAAGTTGAAAAAATTTTCAAAACATTTCCTTCGGCACGGAAACTCATCTTGATGGGTTTGAACTATCAGGACATGTTCTTCTACCTCCAAAATGAGTTCCTGGACACCTATATAGTGACTTGAGACCTTCCATATTTTTGGGCATCCATATTGAGCTTTCCGCGAGTACAAAGCTCCTGAGCATGGGTCGAACAACTTTATCGCTAATAAACATCTCCCAATAGGTGCCCATGAGCACGCTTGTGAATTTTGAGAGTGATTGAACTTGATCTCGGGACTTGATCCCACTTTTTAGGAATGTGCGCCGAAATTGGACCGTGTATTCGGAGAAAAAGCGTAACTGCATTCTTCGAGATTGCTGAAAAAAACTCAAAATCAAATTTTGTCCTCCCGGCTCGGGCAGGGCTATTCCGAGAATGTCATCTTCTTCGAAATAAATCAAATCAACTCGTCCAAATACGCCTCTAGCGGTTTTCATGAGGTATTTATTGATTTTCTTGAAATGGCCTTTTTGTAGTTATGCCTTTCTTCCACGCGCCCCCACAATGTGATTGATTATGTAGAATGTAAATTGTTTCATACAATGGGTGTGTACTGACTATATATTATTTGCCAAAATGTTATGAAATTTTCTCTCAATTGTAATTTTCATCAATAAATTTGACGCAATTGAAAAAGGTAGGAAAAACCACCGAAACGTCGTGCTGTTGAAACAGGGTATAATTGACTCATGCAGAACGATCAATAAGAATCTCATCCATTAATTTCAGTGAACAAACATCGACGTATACAAAACTATTGTCATTCTGAATAGCTTACATCATCCTTTCCCTTGCATCGTTGCAGGTGTAACGTGTATTCAATTATCTCTGGATCTTGCTTTGTAGAATTCAGCTCATCTTCCGTATCAATCTCTGAATCACAAGTATTCAAGTTCTCGGTTCTCATCCTCAGTGGGTGACTGGCTTCTGAAGCAGATGTTCCCTCTATAACAAGATAGGTATTATGAACTTCAACACTGACGGAAACACCGTTAGTCTTGAAATATTACTTGATCATGGATCAAAACTCTGCATTGGTCCATACAGATGGAATGTGAAAGTACACCCGTAATCATCATTCTATCAAATTCGGTAGAGATTTCTTTGCAACATACCAACGCATATCGTTCCTACAACTTTCCACACATCCCTCCACTAAGCTCACGCAGGTGTAGTTTCTACGGTGGTCCTGAACCAAGTCTACCCTCTGCTGACGACAACAAGTGGGATTCTTGTTGGATATGGTTCGGGGCATCTGTGGGATCACAATCTACTAAGAATCAAAATCGACACTTGGGCCGATTTTCAAAAAAGTCGAAAAAACGTCTTTTTTCGATGTTTTTCCTTTTTTCACCCTCGAAAACTCGAAAGGGACGTATTTTATCGAAAAATATGTAGAGCAACTTTTTGTAGAATTTAAAACGATGAACAAAAAAGGTCCCTACACATTTTCCCATATAAGACCTCCTGTTCCTGTAATAAACGTATTTTCGTCTGAAACTCGTATTCCATCTGTCCCTTTCCACGGTTCTGACCCCATAACTGAAAGGCAACGCATTTTATCGAGAAAAGTGTACAGTTATCTCTTGTAGATCTTTGAAAAATAAATCAAAAAGGTCGATACACAATTTTCGATACAAGGTCATCCGTTCCCGTAATAAACGTATTTTTATCTGAGACTCGTATTAGAAACAGGAGACCTTACATGAAAGAATATGTATGTACATATGTTTCTTGTTTATCCTTTGAAGATCTACAAATATTCAATGTACATATTTTTCGATGAAATGTGTTCCTTTTGAGTTATGGGGTCGAAACGGTGAAAAATGACAGATAGAATACGAGTCTCAGACGAAATACGTCTATTACAGGAACAGGAGGTCTTATATGGAAAAATGTGTACAGACCTCTTTTGTTCATCGTTTCAAGTTCTACAAAAAGTTGCTCTACATATTTTTCGATAAAATGCGTTCCTTTCGAGTTTTTGAGGGTGAAATAGGGGAAACCATCGAAAAAACACGTTTTTCGCCTTTTTTGAAAAACGGCTCAAGTGGCGATTTTGATTCTTAGTAGGTTGTGATCCCACAGATGTGCCGAACCATATCTAACAAGAATCTCACTTGCTGTCGTCAGCGGAGGATAGACTTGGTTCAGGACCACCGTGTTCCACCTCAGGTAGACTCTCCGCATAACACATGGTGTTATTTAAGAAAGCGTGACTAACCCGCACTATTATTCGGAACCGCGTAACACTGTGCAACGCCACCCCCCTCCCAAGCAGTAATGGAAGCGTAACTCACCGTGCCTCGCTATTTGGAATCACGTAACGGACTTGGTCCCATATAACCCTATCGCTCCTCGTTCGTTCATCATTCTCCCGGACCCTTGTCCGGTGACGGTCCGCACCGGCTGGAGCAATAGCATTCAGTTTACCCAGAACCGTTGCGCTGCTTTGGTACCGTCACCGCGCTGCCTACACTAAATATCCGGAACCACTCCCCGGCAATTTACTATTTTGCTCTTGAACATCTCGCTTTGCTCACCACCCAGGCGCCATCAATGCCAGATAACCCGATCTTCCAGTCGGATCCTTGCATCAGAATGCATCCACAAATGAAGCGTACGTCGTTAGGGCTCCACTCGAGCGAGAATGACGAGAGATCAAAGCAATCTCGTATCGTTTCGTGCTTTATAAGCGTTCATCTAGTCTCGTATCGAGATCGCCCGAGAATGGAGAACTTTGATCTCGTATTGTCTCTATTCTCGTTCCGAGATCGAGACGAAAATATCGGTAATTCGAGATTTACTCTGAGCATCCTCTTCTGATCATTCGTAATTCCTATCGAATAGCGTGACTCGGGCGCGGGACGCTTCCAAATTGTGCGCCACGTTCTTTGACAAAACTGTCAATGACGTATACATGGGTAAACTCGAATTCTATCGAGTCTATCGCCGATTAAGTGTGAATAGATTGGCTGCTTTTGTTGACGTTTGGAATCAGTTAGTCACCGCTCGATGTGAGGAATAGCTTGGAATAATTTATAGCTGTATCATTTATCACTTCATCTCATTGTGGACTCCAGATTGGGAAGATTTTGAATGGAAAAATACATTCAGAATGTCCAGTAAGAATGAGAAAGGGGAAGATTACAATTATTATGATCACGGACATGATAAGGAAGGAAGAATCGGTATCTGCCTCATATGCCAGGGCAGAAAAATTACGGAAGAAATTAAACCGAAAGATAGCAATACCAGTGGTCTAAGGAGACACTTCGAAATTTTTCTTAAGAGAGAGTATAATCTCCTTTTTGATTCCAAACAGCTCGCCTCCAAAAAATCGATCCAGTCTCAGTATAATACTGCCAACGTCAGTTCCATCAAAAATGATCCCCTCGGAGGCATCTCATCATGACGACCACCGTCGCGTCGCCCACTTCCAGATGATTCTTCCAGAGCGCTCGTGTGCATCAATCGATGGATACGAAGCATTCTGGAAGATGTCATCGGCCAACTGCCTTTCACGTCCTAATTTGTATTATACTAGAATCTCATGTCCAACTCCGTTTGTAATATGCGATGACAGAACTTCATTTTGTATATTATTCCATATTAGTGACAGTGTCAGTTTCCTGTGATTCTCTGACGCTCGTTGTTAGTAAGATGTTTGGTTCACAGAATTGAAGTTCATTTGTCTACGTGATTGAATAATTGATTGAACTGTGTTTTAAGATCTCAGTTTCGTGGATGATTCACATCTATGTATATATATGAATATAAAATCTCGGCGAGATCTCGCTCGTCTCGGTATTCATTGATCTCGTATCGTCATGGAATCAGACCACATAATCTCGTCTTGTATCGATCTCGGACCAAATCTCGGAGGGCACTGTATCGTCTCGAATCGCGCCGAAATCTCGAACCGAGAACGAGACGAGATCCAAGTGTCGGTGAAGCCCTATATACGCCGTGCTCACGGCTCACAACGCTTACGGTATACCCACGGCTCACGTGCCACGTGCGCTGCTCATCGGATTTTAGTCGATGTGATATGGATATCTCACGTTACCGACAGGATCCAAGAGCACTTGAGGTTAGCGAGCGAAGACGATCTCCTGGGAAATCCATATACCTCGCCGGCTAAATTTCAATGAGCAGCGCACGGCTCACGAGAGCCGTGGGTATGCGCTGTGAGCCATGACCACTGCACTAGCTTCATTTGTGGACACACTTCGATTGTTGGTGGAGAGAGGCAGAGTCAGTGACATTTCTTGGGGCTTCCATGGAACTCAGTCATAGTTTATAGAACTTGATGGATCTTCTTTCTTATCTCTCATGTAATGTAAAGGAGAAGGCACTCAGAAATTGTATTTAGTCATGTGGAGGAGCTTGATCCTTCGATGACAAGATCATTAAATATGCGCAGAACTGCGAGTTTGAATTCCGATTGTATGGAAAAGATATGGATAGATTCCACGCGATGTTGAAGTGAAACATGGCTCATCGGTCTTCCTAAGTCACATCCTTAGAAAATGTCCGATACCTGTGAACGGAAACGACTATGTTTTCGTAAATTTCCCAAGCATTTGGTGAAAGCCTTAGGATGTGTACACAAATGATGCATGTGCAGCTCATCGAATTTGAGCAAAGACTGAAGGACTTGCATCAGAAAATTTCTGATTTGAATCGGTTTGTATCTTTTCTCCGTTGCCGGCCGATCCTGAGCTTCTGTCTGGTTTTGGCTAAAGTTCGACGAGCTGCACATGTGCACGTGCGCACGGCATAAGGGTGCGTCCACAAATATGCATATGCATGCATATGCAGCGCACACTGCGCATATGCACTGCACACGTGCACATGTGCAGCTCGTCAAATTTTAGCCAAAACCAGACGGATTCCGTCGAGTTCTGCTTTGGACCAACCATTAATGGAGCAAATTCTGGAACCGATTCAAATCTGTAATTCTTTGACGTGAGCTCTTCAATTTTTGCTCAAGGTCGATGAGCTGCACATGTGCATGTGCGCAGTGTGCACTGCATATGCATGCATATCGGGGTGGGCCGAAAAACAACTTTTCTTCGATATCGATACGCTTGGGGTCGGAAAAGTTGGGTTTCAACTAGTACATTTGGAAATTTCTTCGCTGGGCGCTGGGAAACCACATCTTCAGTTGCAGCAAGAGCCGTGAAGGTTTTTTCCAAATCAACACAGGTTTAAATGGGAAAGTACCTTTTTTGCTCATTTTTTCTTCACTATTTAGCACGTATTCTTGACGCATCTTGACATTTTTCGACATAACTTAGCTCATTTTGAAGCTTGTTCCAAAACCTACAAAATGAGCTGAAGTACGTTCAATTTCGACTAATCCAAGCCAATCTATCTCAACTTTCCCAAGAAGTAATCATTATTAAAAATCCCAAAAATAGGGCGATTCTCCCTTCAAACTTTGCTTGTATTTCTGGTGCATCTGAACATTTTTCAACGTACTTTGGCTCATTTTAAAGCTTGTTCCAAAACCTACAGAATGAGCTGAATTATGTCCGATTTCGACTAACCCGAGCCAATCTATCTCAACTTTTCCATTTCGAGTTTTGAAAGGAGTGAGGTGGGAGGGGGAAGTCGCTTATTTTCGGATTTTTCAAAACTAATCACTATATAGAAAAATTGAGATAGATTAGCTCGGGTTAGTCGAAATTGGACGTACCTTAGCTCATTTTGTAGGTTTTGGAACAAGCTTCAAAATGAGCTAAAGTACGTTCAAAAATGTTCAGATGCCCGGAAATACAAGCAAAGTTTGAAAGGAGAATCGCCCTATTTTTGGGAATTTTAATAATGATCACTTCTTGGGAAAGTTGAGATAGATTGGCTTGGATCAGTCGAAATTGGACGTACTCTAGCTCATTTTGTAGGTTTTGGAACAAGCTTCAAAATGAACTAAGTTACGTCGAAAAATGTCAAGATGCGTCAGAAATACGTGCTAAATAGTGAAGAAAAAATGAGCAAAAAGGTACTTTCCCATTTGAACCTGTGTTAATTTGGAAAAAACCTTCACGGCTCTTGCTGCAACTGAAAATGTGGTTTCCCAGCGCCCAGCGAAGAAATTTCCACATGTACTAGTTGAAACCCAACTTTTCCGACCCCAAGCGTATCGATATCGAAGAAAAGTTGTTTTTCGGCCCACCCTAATGCATATGCATAATTTGTGGACGCACCCTTAGAGAAACCATGAGAATAGGGTGCTTGCATAAAAATGAAATATTAATTTTTATGTCTTATCTGAAAGCCCTTATTTTTTAATGAATTAAGGAGAAAGAATCAAAATTTTAGGATACATAGGAACGGAGAAATAATTTTTCGGAAACCGCAGCTTGGTGACACGCGTTCAAGCGACTTTACTGGCGCACACTCGCGCGCCACTCACATCTACATCGACGCATGACGTCACAGGTCAGCTCTGCAGACGAGCCGTATTGGAGATTTGTACGGGAATCTGCATTCTGCATGCCGAATTATCGTCCGTGAAAACTGTGTAACGAAGTAAAAAATTGGTGATGTGCCTTCTCACAGTGTTACACCTGGGTGATTAGTTGTGACCTTGCTGAGTGAGAAAGTACAGATACTTCGCGGTGATTGAGGGTACGTATCGCGTGAGGAGTGTAGCTGATATTACGCCAGAATTAGATATGTTTTGGGCAAGGAGACGGTGCGCGATCTTCCAGAGACAAAATTGACATATTTCGTGAGAAGAAGACTCGTGTCTCAGAAGAGGAGAGCTGCCATGTAGCCAAGACAATCAACAACCCCTATCACCAACAGTTCACAAGCGAAACATAGTCTCGAACCCCGCTATTTATCTAAACGTTTTGACTCAACGCGATCACTATGCACCTTGTTGTCACTCACCAGGTTTCGATTATCTATAATATAAAGGCACATCGTCAATATTTTCCCCTTCACACAAAGTTTTCACGTAAAAGTTTGATAGAACGCGGACGCCTGTACAAATCTCATATGCCGGCTCGTCTGCAGCTGAACTGCGACGTCACGAATCTATGCGTGTGTTAGTGGAGCACGAAAAAACTCGTATGTGCGCGGGTCCACGCGGGCCCCTAAATTGCCATTTTCAAAAACTCATATCTCCGTTCCTATGCATCCTATGCATAAAATTGCACATTTTTTCTCTAAATTCATTATAAAATAAGGACTTTCAGATGAGAAATTGGAAAGTTTTCATGCAAGCACCCTATTCTAAACCGTGGCCGGGAATCGAAATGCTGGAATCAAATTCTCCCTTTGACAGAGTCCTACAATTTTTTACGTCATTTTCCATATTCAGTACGTCCTTACTACACATTAGTGGCTCTGTTTGGGCGTGGCGCCCAAACAGAGGCTGTTGCACTTATATCTTCCAGTTATGCACATGAGTATTGTGTGTGATATTCATCTGCCATTAGTCTTTACTCATTACCATTCTGTGATCCAGAGAAGCAAGGAAGCATTCCCAATGCATCCCGCGATTCTTCAAACTTCTTTGATTTCTCCCTCTGTAACTGAATCTCTTGAATTTCCCTGAGATTTTTAATCACAGTCTCGCGTTCAGGCTCCTCCGATTCATTTGTGGGCTGCTGAGCTCCTTGATATTCTACGAAATCAATCAGTACTTTCTCCCGATCCAGCTCTGAAAATACGAACAAACCACTTGAATATCCATTCATACTTGAATTCTCCAAAGGTGCTGATACTTCTCCAATCGTTGTTATTTGTGGATAATGGATGCGTTATCGCAAGTAATAGTAATTTTTGTCGGATGTTACTCCGAATAAAATTTGAAATTGTTACGATGAACTATCGAGCAATAACCACACCGCACAAGATTCTATGAGGATTATATTGCAAACGACATCTGGATCGAACGAACCAGACGAACCAAACAAGTTGGGCGAAGCAAACAATAAGCCGAACGAGGAAAATAAAGCAACGGCGGATACACGATTCGGATTGTGGGGGGGGGGCAGTCTCGCGCGCCGCGCGTGTATATATATACACACGCACACACACACACATACACACACACACACACACACACACACACACACATATATTTGGTTGTATTGTTGTTCTGACATCAAAATGTTATGAACAATTTATAAGATGGAATCCGCTATAATCCGCTTTTAGTGGGGCCGAAATTCGAAGTTGTTTTCATTTCCCCATTTTCCTATACTAAATTTATTCCATGGGAGATAAATTTCCCTGAAAATCGACACAAAGGAAATTATTTTTGGGGGGGGGGTGGTTTGGACTTGGAAAGTGGTTTGGAGGGGGCGTCGCTCCCTTCGCCCCCCCCCTGTACCCCCGCTTGCCACCAAGTGAATCGGGCAAAGTGAACGAGTCAAACGCCCAAGCCGGGACAAATTTATTCGCTCAATTCATTCGGATCGTTCGAGCTTGTCCCGTTCGCTTCACCAGACTTGCTTGTTTAGTCCGAATCGCTCGAATCATTTATCCGTCTGCCTCATTCATGTAAGTTCGTATGGGAACTTGTATGGAAGCTTGTACATGTCATGACCAAGCAAAGCAACCATCTGATCGAAACATGCGAGTAGCGCTAGAAAGATGTGCGAACCGGGTAAAGCTTGCGAGGCAAACGGGCCGAACGAGTTGGCTCGAGCCGAACGAACCAAGCGAATCGGAGAAAGCGAATGAAACAAACGGGGCGAACAGCCCAAACCGAGCCAAACTACCCGGACAAATCTACCAAATCAAGCTTACCGGACTATTCCCGGTTTGCTAGTTTACTCGCTTGCTTCTTTCAATTCACTTGGTCAATCCGGATTGTTCGGGACGTTCATCTCGTTCTCTCCGTCAGTTCGGGTGGTTAGTTCGGCTCAAGCCAGCTCGTTGGGGCCGTTCAGACCATTCGTCTCATGGGCTTCGCCCGATTCGCACTGTTGGCTCGCGCGACTTGCGTGTTTCGACCGGGCGGTTCATTCCCTGAGTCGTGATACGTGCATGCTCTCGTAAGTATACGCGTCCGTACGCATCCGCTTCGCCCGATTCTCTAGGCTTGGACAAGCCAGACGAACCAAGTGAATTATCACCGGGCGAAGCAAATGAGGCGAACGGAGTGAGCGGCCCAAACGAGTCGGACGAACTGAACAAATTGAGCGATCTGGACTAGTCTCGGCTGTGTTTGACTCGTTCGCTTCGCCCGATTTGCACGTTTCATTGTTTGACTCGTATGTTTTGATCGGGCAGTTTGCTCGCTAGCTCGTGTAACGTACACGCTCCCGCAGTAACTCATACAAATTAATTTCTTGGATTTCCTTATTTTTTCAAACCAGTCACAGCTCTGGTTGTAACTCATCAAATCGACTCAATAAGAGGGTCATTTTTAAGGAAATCCCATCATCTGTCGATTGAAATTAGCTTTGAAGACATTAAACGATGAGCACCGGCGAGGGAGGTTGATGATTGAAGGAACATTTTGACTCAAATATCACGGAGAATGCAGTAATTCTTGTCCAACCACGGTTTGCAAGAGAATTCGCGAAATTTTTCTTGGCCACACTTGAATTTTTTATTTCCATTCCTATTCGTAAATCTTCTTATTGGTTGAAAAAGTCTATGGGAAAAATTTGGGAATCGACGCACACCCCAGAGTAGTTACTTACAATGATACTATCAACTCTACCTTGAAAGCGATTGGGCATGTGTACACTTACCGGACAAAGTATCTGCTCAAATCTCGAAGAGTTTTTTGTTCCTCGGCCGTTGTTTCCATCTCTATCAGACCGTTTTTGATGCTTTAATGATCGCAATCTCACCCTCAGAAATTTAGAATTGGAATCTAGTATCAAAATTCAAATAGCAGTTGTGGGACGAAAAAGCTTTTTCAAATTTGAGCAGATATTATGTCCGTCGATTGTACATGTGGCCTCGGGTTTTCTCTTTTAGTAATGAATGAAAGTTGAACCCAAATTTTCTACAGAGTTCGTGTTCCATTATCGATTATCCGCGGAGTGGGAATCTCCCCAGAATCAATACAGAGAAGAATCTATTGGCGTTGAATACAAAACGACACCTTATGGGCCGATCTCGAGTACTAAAAAGGAGGTTCCTATAAGAATATCAAAAATCAGAGTCTTGTCATATTAGCCAATGATATAGTTGGATTGGTATCATTACTCGATTGCACCATTTGCATTTAGATGTGTCTTGATCATGCCTATGTCACCTTTCAAAGCTTGCTGAAAATTCTGCAGTTTGCGAGTACATTGCTTTGATATCAAAATACAAAAAATGCTGATATTCTCACCTGCTGATGTCGAGTCTGCCTCAATTCTAACTGGATTGTCAGAATGTTTACGTCTACAGTGTCTCTTCACATTGTCACGTGTCCTGTATCGATTGCCGCAGATCAAGCAAACAAAGGGCAGCGTTTTTCGGCAATCCATTTTGACATGTAATTGTAACTCTGCATCTTGGGCAAATTTTCTTTTACATAGCTCACAAGAGAATGGTTTTTTCTCGTGGCTTTCTATGTGAAAAAGCAATGTGTACTTTGTGCTAAAGCCCTTGTGGCAAATTGGACATTTGAAGATCTTTTCATTAGTATGCTTCCGCAAGTGCTTGCTTAAATCATATTTGAAACGAAATGTTTCATCACAAAGAAAACACGAGTAGCCTTTTTTGTTTGGATGGTAATTTCTCACGTGAGCAGCCAGGTTACTTCTCGTTTCAAACTTTTTGCCACATAGCCAGCATGAATAAGCGAACGGGTCGGTGTGAGTTTTTGTATGGGCACTGAGAGCAATGTTTGTCTTGAACGATGTGTGACAAACTTTACAAGAGAAAACTCTTGTATCCAAATGAGTATTTGCGTGCCGTGACAGACTTTGACGTGTACTCAAGGTTTTTCCACAAATATGACACAAGAACGATTTCTCATTCTTATGTTTCGACTGATGTCTGTTACTATTCGCTTTGCATTTGGTTCCGACGTCGTAATTTCCACAAAGAAGAGATTCTTGTCCTTTATGCTTTTCACCATAATCATCAGAGTAGCTTCTTTCATTGAGATTGATGATGGAGTCCTCACTAGGAATGACATCAGCATGTTGATATTCATAATACTGCACATCGTTGTGTTGGCCTTGATGCCTGTTAGTTGACAAATCGACTGGAAATTCGAAAATTTCGAAATAGATTATAATAACCTAAGTGGAACGTGCTTGAAAGTTCTTCAATTCCATTTGATCGTCTTTGGTTGGCTTTTGAGTAGTTTTGAATGGAACTAGCGGCAAAAATTGATGTCTTGAGTTTTTTTCCTCACCTTTTTATCCAATCTAATTACACGAATACGAAATTTGAAATTTCTTTTTGGACATTAAGGAATTCTTCAATACATTCGGTAATCTATTTAGTTTGAAATAGTTGGAGATCTAGAATGCAAGAAGGTATTAAAATGCAGTTCCCAATCGAAAGATTTTCTTCATATTTCTAACCTAAAAATGCCACTTCCAAACGCGTAGGTGATACTGGGTTTGAAAATTTTCCTGACAGACTTGTAGCACTTTGGGGTTTTGATGATCATGCAAAGGAGAATAAAACAATCTATTCCTTAGAAGATATGAGATGTAGATATAGAAAATCAACAAGTTGCTCAAAACTACTCCAATTTGAAGCAAATCAAGTGTAAAATCAAGTGCAAAAGTAGTTTGGAGGACGAATGCAGCGATTCCTGGAAGTTACTGTCGTTCAACTTCACACTTGCGCTTATACACAATGTGATAATTCTATCATGAGGATCTTCAAAGAGGGACAGAAAATCAGATTTTGACAAGAGTTTGACATGAACCTTTCCTGGATCATCGGAATTGGTCCAAATTCATATCCTGAGTCTTATATATCAATCATAAAGTCAAGTAAGAAAAGCCAGATGGGAAAGACTTCGGTATATGGGGATATGCTAACCATGTATATTACGTGGGACTGTTTTTCCAACGCTTCCCCTTCGTTTCCTCTCTTCAGTGAAGGCAATTTCACGGTCAGTCGAATCGTGGCAATGATTCATACAGAAATGAATCAGATAACGAATTTTCTTCCTATCGATAAAATTTGATTTCATTGATATTGTCACTTGAAAAACTTCACATACGTGGTTCATCCTGGAGAGGAAGAACTTTATCTTCAGGGTTCCAGAAGTCACAAACTTCCTCTCCTTCTACTTCGTAACACCGCAGATCTATGGCCGCGTATTCCTCTCTGGGGTCTGGTAGTTTTCCTTGACTTTCATGAATTCCTGTAACAGTATGCAAAGTATTTCGGATTTGAGACTCTACAGATGGTATGGTTTTTGGAATCCTCTGAATTCCCGGAATTTTCCTGAAATTCGAGAGGGTTAATTGAAAAATTTTGAATTCTCCGAAGATATGTTCTGAATGAAACCCCACAGTCCAAACATTGAGTATCGTCTACATACTCCTTAATATTAATCTGCGTGATCATTTATCGTCCGGAATCACTAGATTCCGCCCTAGATTAACTAACCTTACCTGAAAAAATCACTAGACCCCCCCCCAGATAAACTCACCTTACCTCAGCATTACTAGCTTTTTCCCACAGATCGCCGACCTTACCTCGAAATTACTAGATTTACGCCTATATCGACCAACCTTTTAAAATTACTGGATTTTTCAATATACCGACTAGCATTTTTTGGGAAATCACTAGATTTCTCCGTATGTCGACCAACCCTACCTTGAAATTACTAGATTTTACCCTATATTGACTAACTACACCGGCACACAAAATAAAAAATAGTATCTGTACTTTTGACTAGACCTACTTCTCTTTATGTATTTTGGCACGCTGAATCAGAATCCGAGGTCGGTTTGGCCCGACTACTTCTTGTTTTCGAGAAAATCCTGAAAAATATGGAAATAGCGCAGAATAGCACGATTTTCTCGAAAACAAGAGGTAGTCGGGCCAAACCGACCCCGGATTCGGATTCAGCGTGCCAAAATACATTAAGAACAGTAGGTCTGGTCAAAAGTACAGATACTTTTTTTTATTTTGTGTGCCGGTGCTATTCATCGGGGAATAATTAGAATTTCCCGTATATCGACTAACCCTACCCTGAAATTACTAAATTTCCCCCAGTATCGACTGAAAAAACACCAGATCTTCTTCTAGACTGACTGACTTTATCTGGAAAACTACTATATTTCGTCTGAATTGATCAACCCTACCTGATAAATTACTAGATTTATCCTGGCGCTATTGAAAAATTGACTAGAATTTAAATATATTCCTCAAAGTTTCTAGTCCCCTGTCTAGAGTTCGTCAGTGCGTCAGACTCCTTCCTTTGCATGAGAATCCACCAAATCCACTCAAGCACCTGCGTATGGTACATAGATTTAGTCCGTGGACTCTACTATGTATGTCAAACAGGTGCAGGAAAGTGGCTTCATCACCTGATCCGGTCGTGAGTCTGTTCAGTCTGAGTCACTTCAGCCTGTGTAATGGTTAATGCGAGTGATGGGATGTTAAAAATGATGAGTTATGAGATGATGATAACGTAGATTGATGAGATGTGCTTGATGGTTGAAAGTGTTGAATGAATGACCGCCTCTTCTTCTTGGAGACGAATTTGTACGCAGATCCTGCGCTGGAAGCTTATTTCTAAGAAGGGGATCATTGGCTTGGGGTGTGATGTGTTGATGGATGTGAGGTTGGTGAGTGTGAGTGAGGAGATGATAAAGATGTAGAGTGATGGGATGGGATTGTTTGATGTTTGAATGTGTGTTAGTGAATGCGATGGAGGAATGATGAACGGAAAGATGATGGATGTGTAGAGAGACGAGATGAGATTGTCCGATGGTTGTATGTATTTTGGTGAATGCAGTTGATAAATGAAGAGCGATAGAATGATAAAAATGTGAGTGGAGAGATGATGGAAATGTAGAAAGATGGAATGAATATGTCTGATGGTTGTATGTAAATTGGTGAATGCAATGAATATAGATGAGTAACGAAATGATCAAAAATGTCGAGACATGAAATGGTTTAATGGTTGAATGTGTGTTGGTGTAAGCGACGAATAAATGTAAATGGTGAGATGATGGGAATGTGGAGTGATGAAATTATACAACATGTACCAGAAGGAGTGTACATACCAGTATCGGTGTGCTCGCTGAATTCTGTATCTTCAGGAGGCGTTGTCAAAATATTTTGTAACCATTGCCTATTTTTGATCGGAAATATTGATTAAAAAATTACATTTGTCATGTTTAAAGCATCTTCACGAGCGTAATGATTTCCTGCTGACCATTACACTAGTGTTGTTTGTTTTCTGCGTAATGATTAGTAGACGGCTTTCTCACCCTGGTTAGGATGTGCGTGCTTTGGATTACATGAATGGTTAATCTCTGCATTGGATTATCAATTCAATGTGGTTATTTCCCACACTTTAGTCCGGTCTGTGCAAATTTTTTATTGTTCCTGTCCTCGCGTACGCGAAGTTCAATGGCTCACGTACGCGGAGACCACTCGCGTGCGCGAACACCATTTGCTCGCGTACGCGAAGACAAATTGATTGCGCACGCGAAATTTCTAAAAGTTTCTTTCGCGTTTTCGCATATGCTGAGGTTCAAATATTTTGTGCAGGCGAGGGTTATGAAACGAGGGTATGCAGGGAATTCATGGAGTGCGAAACCAGCTCATTTTCAATACATTTGTGAAAAGATTCGAAATGCAGGCTGCGATGTTTTTGGGCTGTCCTGTACTTTCAATTTATGCGCTTCAGACACACGGAAAATTTGAACTCTAGCGTATACAAAAACTCGAAAGAAGCTTCGAGGAACGCGTGCGCGAGAGAATTAACATCCGCACACAATAAAAAATTTGCCCACATTGCACTACAAACTGGAGAAAGATCACTCGAAATAAACGTCATCCGATACAAACGACACGAAATGGCATGATAGATTCATGAGGCCATAGCACGCACATTCTAACCTTGATGAGAGAACTGCTGTAATCATTACACAACAAACACAGTAAAAAATCATGACGCATGTGAAGTTGATCCAAGCATTACAGATGGAACGTTTGAAGTCACATTCTTTATCCAAAGTTACAAAAATAGGCGATCTTTACAAAAAATTTCGGCAACGCCTCCCGAAAATACAAAATTCAGCGAACACCCTGGTACCGGTATGTACACTACTTCTGGTACAAGTTGTACGATTGTTTTGAAATTGTCAAAATTAGAGGAGTACTTTGAACATTGTGTCGTTTGCTAAAGACAGATGCAGTTATGTTCGGTTAAATGCAAAGTAATTTGTCTCTAGAATTATGCTATCTTCGTCTGCATAATCTAGAAATTTTTGACTAAAGTAAATTATTCGATCCCATATATTTACGTAACAAAAATTATATTTCAAAAGAAAATAAATACGATGTACTACGAATTTCATCTTTTGAATTTTTGCTGAAATCCTAACTCCATTATTATAAGATTCTGATTCTTTTCGTTCTTCCATTTGACAGAAATTTGTTCAAAAAAATCTTTGGGCAGTTGATTGCCTCATAATCTCATAACACAGAATGGAGCGAGCGTTAGCGAGCAATGATTCTGCTAGTAAATACATACGTACCGTGAGAAGGGACAATAGTTGTTTCTTCGGGTAGAACATATCTCGATAGGATCGAGAGAACGAAACAGGCCAATAATTTCATACTCTTGATACCTCAAGACTGATGAATTTTGTGATACGCTGTACGCCGAATACTTTATTTTGTTTCCTCAAATCTCCAGAATGAGACTCTACAATCGTTAGAATCTGAAAGATCATGCAAGAAGTATTTCTTATATTTCATTCAAGTTTTCACAACATAACCACCGCAGTCTCGGGGATAAGGTCCTTGTCTTCAACGCAGAAGTCTGGGGTTCGAATCTCGGCGAGCACTAGTATAAATGTTTAAGTAAGTGCCTTCCGGTGGCTTCGGTGGTTCGGCACCCGCTTGGGTTGATCTAATAGAAAAGTTTCCGCAACACATCTCAGAATGTATCTACTTCTAGATCGAGTTGAATTGAGTGTACTTGGTGTAGATTTGCTGAACGAGGTGGCGTCAAAAAGGGAATCTGAACGAAAGTTGAAGAATTTCTGCAACTCCCTTATTCATGAATTTTCTATGTGAAAAACGCAATGCTTACCCAAAATACAGAAAGATATTTTCTCAATTATTCATGCTCTTTGATTGAGATAGAGAAGGATAATCAATAGCAATCCACAGCCATCAGTAGATAACGCATAGAAATGAGGATACTTTCTCACATTTGTCAGAAGACTGACTACATTTATTTACTTTCCATCGGAGCCGCTTATCGCCGGGAAGATATTTCTTGCAGACATTAGATATGATTAATAGCTACTATTCCTCAGAGACATCTGTCTTAGACTCACTTTTGAATAGGTTATTGTGGATCCAAAATCACCTTCAAACACTAAAATTCGAAATTCATGCTAATTCTCGACGTGTCTCTTTCCTGCAAGACTCTCCATCTTCGAAAGTTTTCTCACACTTGGTTAAGTCCGACTGGGCACTGATTGAACCGACCATCCTTTAGCCATGGAAGCTATAACTTGGCATTTGGAATTCAACCAAGAAATTGCCGATCATAAAACTTTCGTCGTAATATCATTAGGTACAATGAGAGATATTGTAGATTTTTCGTCCTTGATGATAAATATTGAAGTTGGTGTCTTATCAATCTTGAAGGACGGTGGGGAATTAAATCAATTCTCAAAATTTCGTAATGGAAATTTTTATTACGACGTTTTGTCTTCAAAGATTCGTGGACCTCATCAGGCTTGGGTTTTTCTGTTTTAACATACAAAGATAGAAAAAATTACATGATATATTGTGTACAACATATGATTGATGTATACATTTAAAGATGCGCAACTCACGTTATTCTTTAGATCGTCATGGTATATAAAGGAACGGAGCTGGTTAGCTTTGCGAACGATGCAGCGTTGGTCGTCGGCACTCAAACTGCATGGGAAGTGGAGTGTGTGACCAACAAACCCCTCTACCGCATTGGCCAGTGGTTCCCCGAGAACCAGCTAAAGCTTACCGAGCACAAGTGCAAAGCGATACCAGTTACCAAGTGAAAGAGTTTCGATACGCCCGTATTTACCATACACGGGGACGAAATACCACTCAAGAGGAATCTCAAGCATCTCGGGGTGTAGTTCGATGACTAATGGAGTTACAAGGCTCAATTCAGGGAAGCAACGCTGAAGGCGGATAGGGCCGGTTGCACCTTCCAACGGCTCATGCCAAACATTGGGGGACTCGAGGCCAACAGGAGAGCATTACTCAGAGCCGTGAGCTACTTTATAATTCTGTACGGTGCACCAATCTGGGTACAAGATGCTAAAGAGTCTGTGATCGATGCGAAACTAGGCCTAATCCAGCGACGTTTCGCGCTCCGGACGATCAGTGCTTACTGCGCGATGTCTGGACGAGCAACATGTATGCTAAAAGGTACACCAACCATTCGTCTGCTAGTAGATCTGATCATCAATTCTCCTGAAACTTTGGGATATGTTCCCTTATACCAAAAAATATGACTAACCACACATATAACTTGCTGATGCTCCCTTCAGTCATCCTGAGCACCAGGCTCATGTCCCATGAAATAGGATGAATTCCACGTCAAAGCGACCTACGAAAAGGGGTCATCTCTCAGATTCTTTTTTAACCTTTTTCATTCGATTCTATGGCCCAAAATAGGAACTTCTGACCACCTATGGGGCCAAAAAAAAATTTCTCCTCTCCATTGCACGCACATCCGTCAACAGACCGAAAATTTATCGTATAAAAATCGATGCTCTTTTATTCACAAAAATGGGAATATTTCGAATTTTTGGATAGCTATCGATTTGCGGGTTGCGGCATCTGAAAGGGCATCAAAAAACCTATCGAAAACGTTGTTGGAGATTCCTTTTCTGTGATTTCGGGGCCTCCTGGAGGCAAAAGAGTGTTTTTCACTAAAATGTTGATTTCTCAAAAAGCCATTTTTTTTATTTTTTTAAAATCATATATTTGACGTAAAATTTTGCGTTCTTTTGAAAAAAATGGGTTTCAGAGAAGTTTGGGGCGATCCAAGTGACTTATGAGCCATTTTTTGGAAATTCGATTTTTTCGGTTTCAGAAAAAGGCGATTTTCTGCGCATACGCACAAACGTAGACTTTCGGCGCCACTTTCAATGGAAAGCTGACAAAATTTCCTATAAAATGACTACCTGCAAAGTTGAAATTCATGCACTGAAACGCGATCTGCACGGATTAATTATGTCGAATCAAAATCACATGAAAATTCAGCCCATTAACCCCTAGTGGCGCCTGCTGAGATGACACATTCACGAGACCTTCTCGGGACTCAATGTTGAGTACGAAATTGACCCGAAAAAAAATTCGGACCACATTCAACGTGAAATTGTATGAACTTTCAAAATATGCGATGAAAAACCCCGTTTGAGGCGAACCAGAGGTGCTACATTCAATTTTTTGCCAGAAAATACGATATTTCACATTCAAAATTGCGAAAAATTGAATGTAGCACCTCGGGTTCGCCTCAAACGGGATTTTTCATCGCATATTTTGAAAGTTCATACAATTTTACGTTAAAACCATGTGGTCCGAATTTCTTTCAGGTCAATTTCGTACTCAAAATTGAGTCCCAAGAAGATCTCGTGAACGTGTCATCTCAGCAGGCGCCACGAAGGCGTTAATGGGCTGAATTTTCATGTGATTTTGATTCGACATAATTAATCCTTGCAGATCGCGTTTCAGTGCATGAATTTCAACTTTGCGGGTAGTCATTTCATAGGAAATTTTGTCAGCTTTCCATTGGAAGTGGCGCCGAAAGTCTACGTTTGTGCGCATGCGCAGAAAATCGCCTTTTTCTGAAACCGAAAAAATCGAATTTTCAAAAAATGGCTCCTAAGTCACTTGGATCGCCCCAAACTTCTCTAAAACCCATTTTTTTCAAAAGAACGCAAAATTTTACGTCAAATGTATGATTTTAAAAAAATAAAAAAAATGGCTTTTTGAGAAATCAACATTTTAGTGAAAAACACTCTTTTGCCTCCAGGAGGCCCCGAAATCACAGAAAAGGAATCTCCAACAACGTTTTCGATAGGTTTTTTGATGTCCTTTCAGATGCTGCAACCCGCAAATCGATAGCTATTCAAAAACTCGAAATATTCCCATTTTTGTGAATAAAAGAGCATCGATTTTTATACGATAAATTTTCGGTCTGTTGACGGATGTGCGTGCAATGGAGAAGAGAAATTTTTTTTGGGCCCCATAGGTGGTCAGAGGTTCCTATTTTGGGCCATAGAATCGAATGAAAAAGGTTAAAAAAGAATCTGAGAGATGACCCCTTTTCGTAGGTCGCTTTGGCGTGGAATTCATCATAGACCTTTTCCGCGGGCGGGTTGGCGCATCCATAGCTCTTCATGATGGTTCCGCACCAACTACCCTGAGGCGTGGTACCACATGCTGCGGGTGATTAAGATTGAATGCATGAAATGAGGACTGTAAAGAAACAAATTCCAGCTATATGAGACTGACGAAGCATGTCATGACCAATAAACAGAGTTTAAAATTTGAAAATTGAGTTTCTTCGTAATGGAGTTTTGTAGTTGGGGGGGGGGGGATATGAGAATTCTCAACCAGAGGACAATGATTAACATAATCTATCCGTATCCAGAGACCATCATTTTCTCAATTAACCCGTAATCCCCCTTTGGGGTGAGCTACACCCCCAGACCATTTTCGACATTCAAATAAGTCGACCAAACGCTTGATGGCGTCATCTCTCGTCAGTTTGGACGTACTTCTATACAGCCGCGGTATATCGCTCCGAGACGCGCGCTTTTGAAATTCAAAACGGGCGATTGTGCGCGACCCGTGGCCACCGCATTCACTACAACTGGCGTACTGTGCAGCAGACGGCGAATCTTCGTAAGGGTCAAACTCGAAAACCATCGCTCAAATGTGGCAACAATAAGCGAGAAAGTTGTAGAACTTGTAAAAAGGAAGAGTTTGAGTGCTCGTGAGCCTAAATCCGAGCAAATTTGAGCTAGTTGAGGCGATTTCGAGATTTGGCGTGCTTTCAGCATAGGCGTCGCAGCCGCCACTCAAGCCGCGGGCTCGCATCCATTCTTTCGAGCTCCGTGAATCTTTAAATATTGCTCTGATTGATATCCAGAACAGCTCAAAATCTTCGTAATTAAATTTCCAACAACTTTGTCGCTTACTGTTAGCAGGTTCAAGCTACGGTTTTCTCCTAAATTCACGAAAACCCCGTCTGCGCCTATGCTGTGCTGTGCCTCGCTGTGCACGCTCAATATTGTCATTGGCATGGCGCAGCATGGCGTCACCCTAGTGTGGGGTACATAATACCTCACATGCGCAATAGATGGATGACAGATCCAGCTCCTTTCCCGCAATCGACGGCTCAAGACCTCGATTAGTATATAAGAGCGCATAAGTGCTTCATCGCCAAGCGTCCAGGGCACCACCTGCAACTCCAGCCCTGCTGATGAGTCCGGTTACGATGAACCATGTTGCAGGTGGGGGACGAAACGCATAAGAGCCTTCTGCTCAAAGCGTGTAGAGTCATTCATTTAGTAGTGAATAAGCCATCAGCTCATTCCTACATTGGTAACCCGCGTCGTGATTGAACGCAACTTTCATGGAGTCAGATCAGTCTGAAGCATATGCTCATTACGAGTACGCTCAGTAAAAGCCTTTCCTCATTTACATTTGATCACTTGCTAAGCGCCGTTGTACCGCGACACGCAGTAGTAACCTAGAGGCATTGCGACTTCGGTTCTGCTGCGGCGCGAGTCGCGAAATGCGATGTCACGATGAATTCGCTCTCGGCATTCGCAGCTATAGTGCGGTGTCATGTATATTGAGTGATAAGTGCAAAATTAATAATTGTAAAATCATCCCTTGAACGCTATGGCTCTGAAGCGGGGGGAGTGGCAGTGTGGGGTACATAATACCTCACATGCGCAATAGATGGATGACAGATCCAGCTCCTTTCCCGCAATCGACGGCTCAAGACCTGGATTAGTATATAAGAGCGCATAAGTGCTTCATCGCCAAGCGTCCGGGGCACCACCTGCAACTCCAGCCCTGCTGATGAGTCCGGTTACGATGAACCAGGTTGCAGGTGGGGGACAAAACGCATAAGAGCCTTCTGCTCAAAGCGTGTAGAGTCATTCATTAGTAGTGGATAAGCCATCAGCTTATTCCTACACTAGCAGTACGCCAGTTGTACTTCCAAAGTCAGCCACTACGTGGCGCTCCGCTGAATCTCGGAGCGAATAGCGCCTCAGTAAGCTGCGAGCAGCTGGTGAAAGCAACGCAGATTTTTTGTGGGGTGTATTTCACCCCATTTTTGTTTATATCCGACATTGTACATGTGCAGATGGCTTACAATTTGTGGCCTAGAAGTATAGCCGGTATGCGAACGCTCTTCTACATCTACTTGAAATCAGGTATAGGTTCTATCTTGAAAAATCACGTTGAACCTGCACCGATCCCTGAACGAAGTAGGCCTAAGTTTGATGATCGAATGCGCTTCATACTGTGTCCGAGAGCAAGAGATTGTGAAACGAAGAATAAATGCCGATCCCGTCTACGTCCCATGTGCAACGACTACCGTGCGTGGATTTGTAACGACTGTGGTGGTCAGGACTAACCCAATGAAAAAATATCGTCACTATTAGCAATTTTTTTACATCTTTCTTACGATTTTCCAATGTATATCATTGTGTGAAAAAACTTTCCTGCTATTTTTTCAACCCCAAACGTAGCCCCCTCGTGCGTATCAATCGTATTGTGCGTAGACATGGGCGATGATTCCTTGAATTTTAGCATTTTCCAATCCAGTCATTTTGAAAAATAAATGTATTCTTTCGCGAATCCATGTACCACATGATGAATACCTTCTAGTGTATCATCATCCGAGTGTAACTCCACAAGATTTTCTGAAGAAGGTTGAAATTAGCCGTTTATATGTGATTTTTTAGTGAAAAAGCCAAATTTTTCGAAAAAGAACTTTCACTCAAATTGCTTTGCGGTAATGATCAAGTAGGTCATAAAAGTCACGACATACTTTGAAAATGATGTACAAGAACACGTGAGAACAAGATTTGGATCGATATCTTGGTTTGAATGTGAATGACAAATAATTTCCTGCGTGGGTGTATTTCACCCCATAGGGGGATTACGTTATTTTTCGGAAGTGTGGGGATTACGGGTTAATGGTGTCAAATAGCATTCCCACAGTGAAAACTGCAAGGCCATGTGGATCGAGTCAAACCTACAGCACACCAGCGGCTGACCTGGAATAAATTTTCAACAAATAACCGTCTTCAACTCAGACGATGATAATCCATGATTCTAGTCACAGATTGAGTGTCGAAATCTAATTTGAACTGATCTCAACCAGCTCTGTTGGCACGAAGTTAGCCTTATCTTGGCCACGCTTGAAATGATATCACAAGCGAAATCCTACCCAGGATTTGAAATTGAATACTTATGTGAGAATCACGGATTGCAATTCATTCCCTACAGATTGTGGAGATATTTGTCGACAATTCAAGCCATGAAGAGGTGTGAGTTACTCTCAAGCAGGACAACAATGTAAACGACAACAGCCACCCTGCAAGAATCTGACAGGTCCAGCAGAGCACAGAGCACATGCAGATGCAGACGACAGATATGCCAGCAAAAGTGTTATTCGAGTGAATCACACCCTTTTATTGCTAGAATTGTCGACGAGTGTCCCCACAATCCGTAGGAGATGAATTGTAATTCGTGATTCTCAGATGAATATTTAATCTTGAATGCTGGGTAGGATTTTGCTTGTGGTATTATCAATCACGCCCGGACCCCGTGCCAGCCTAGAAATGCCCAATTACCCACCAAAAACTCCCAATAAATAGACTGGTGTGCAAAATTGAAGATTGTGATGGATATGCAAACTCTTCATACGCATTTTCAAAAAGGAATCCAATGATGACTTTGGATTTGACCTTGAGGTCAAATTTTGAGGTTACACCGAGGTAATTTCAACTTTTTCGAGGGGTTTTTATGATTTTGACGACTCACATCAAATCATCCCATTGAGTTGAGAATTTGTCATTCCATAGCTCTCAAATAGGCGCAACGGGATGATTTGATGTGAATCGTCAAAATTATAATAAACCATCGAAAAAGTGGAAATAACCTCGGTATAACCTCAAAATTTGACCTCAAAGTTAAATCGAAAGTCATCATTGGATTCCTCATTGAAAATGCGTAGAGTCTACACATCCATCACAATATTCAATTTTGCAACCCAGTCGATTTATTGGGCGTCTTTGGTGGGTTTTCGGGCAATACTGGGCTGAAACGTGGTCCACGCGTCATTTCACCCAGTGGTGACCTCTGGAGGTGACTCGAGAAAATCCCTAAGATACATATCCGACGTTAAATGTAGCGCTCGCTCAGATGCTGAGGTCCAAATGATGATAAACCCTCCAAAAGAAGGAAATAACCTCGGTATAACCTCAAAATTTGACTCTCAGGTCAAATCCAAGGTTAACATGGGATTCCTCGTTGAAAATGCGTATAGTTTGTCTATCCATCGCCATAGTGAATTTCGCTCCCCAGTCGATTTATGGAGTGATTTTTGCAGCTTTCGGTAAATTTGGCGCTTTACCGACACTCCCGTGTCTGCACGGGTCCAGAAGGCTCCCCAAAGGGAACGGATCCCAATTTCGTATGGTCTGATCATCAATTTGCGCTATTGAAAGTCTCCGTTGGATCCCGTTTTCGAGTGAGGTTCTTTACGCCCATCAGTGACCAACTTAGCCGCACTAAGCTGTGCGCTGGTGTATTGTAGGTTCGACAATTTTTGCACGGCCTTGCAGTTTTTACTTGAGAGCTGCTACATGATACTATTGATTCGAAATTGATGGCTTCTGGATACAGGTAAATTGTATTCATTATTGTCCTCTAGTTGAGAATTCTCAAATTCCCCTACCCACATCATTCTATCACTAAAAAAACCAATTTTCGAATTCTAAACTCTCTTCATACATGGTCATGACATGCTGCACCGGTCTTATATAGCTAGAACCTGTTTCCTTATAGTCCTCATGTCATGTATTTAACCTCATTTGCCCACAGTAAAACCCCGTGCCATAGGGTATTCGGCGTGAGAGTCGTTGTGAAGAGCAAATTATCTTCATCATTCTCCTCTGGTTGAGAATTCTCTTATCTCCATGACCCCATCACTCGATCACTAAAGAACTCAACTTTCCAATTCTGAACTCTCTCCATTTATGGTCATGGCATGCTTCACCAGTGTCATATAGCTGAAATTTGTATCTTTACAGTCCCCATCTCATGTACTCAACCTTATTTGCCCACAGTAGAACCCCCAACATAGGGTAGTTGGCGTGAGAGCCGTTGTGAAGAGCAAATTGTCTTCATCATTGTCCTCTGGTTGAAAATTCTCATATCCCCCTAACCACATCTACCCATCACTGAGAAACTCAACTTCTGTAGTCATCTGTAGTCGAACCCCACGCCATAGGGTACTGGGCGTGGGAGCCATTGAGAAGAGCCATGGATGAGCTAACCCAACTCGAAAGATATTTCCTGGGATATCGACCCTGGTGCATGATGCTCCGGATGATTCAAGGAAGCTTTGGCAAGTTATAAGCGTCGTTTGTTACATGTTTTGGTATAAGGAAACATATCCTAGAGTTTCAGAAGGATTGGTGATCCACAATTTTGGCATCATCCTTGTAAATTTAGCGGAATATACGTGGTTGGACTAGGGCACTGATCATCCACAACTTGAACAATTGTAGAAAATCTCTGTGGAACTGCAAATTACCTGGCGTGCGTGAGTAAACCGTTGTGAGCTACGCTACCCAAAGTGGTACTCACAAGTATGCCGTCGGATCGCAACTACTCCAAGTTGTGCTGAAAAGTGACCAAAGAGTAGCGCGCGGACCGTGTACAGAATTGCGTGAAGGGAAGTCAATGGCACGAGCGGTAGGAAATCCAGAATTTTCTAGGATCATTCAAACTGAGAAGGCGCAAATGGCTTGAACAAAAAAGAAGTTAGAAAAGCAAACCTTTATCCATTAAGGAGCATTGTCCATTCAGCACCAATGGATTCGAATGATATAAGAGACCTTATCTCTCATACGGTTCATCTGCCACTCTGTTTTCCGCTTTGTGCACCCAGGCTCGAACTTTGGGGACAACATTGTTCTTGAAATGATACATTTACATCTGTCAATTATACAGAATGCATCGCGCCCTGAAAATCCACAACTAGCAATTGGGTCAAGACGAGGTTCTGAGAATTGTCAAATCTTGGGCTCCGATTCTGATGGCAGTCAAATTCATGATACCTACGATCTCAGAGTGGACTAAGATAACTTGATTCCGAACTATTGATAACTCCTCGTCAAGTCTGCCAAAATCATAGTCTCAAATTTTTAAGTGCCTGAGACTGAGAATGTACTCCGGAGTTTTTATACAGTGAACCAGCCTTCAATGCTTTCGATTCACGGGCCCGCTTTAGAGGTGAAGAGTTGTTTAATATGTATTGCCGCTTCGGTCATGGTAACTATTCGGTTGTTGTCTTCAACGCTAGGTCCATGACGTTCCTTGACCATCGATTTCACACCAAAAATTTTTCTGAGAGTGAATTTCTTGTTCGAATTTGAAATACAAGACTCATGCTGATACTGCTCAGAATGTTGTTCTGTTGGTGGAGTCTGAAGAAAATTTTCAAAGGTAGAAATTCTCGCAGGTAAAATATACTTCGAGAATTTATCATGAATTCTAAATTTCAGTGTGGCGTGCAATATTTCGAGGAGGCATTTGATCCATAACAACCCATTCGAACGTGAGCTGTAGTCAGATTATCTGTTTAAGGATAACTACGAGTCATAATAGCTAATGGCTACACAGAAAACGTTTTCTCGAAAGTACGTGACTTTGACGAGAAGTAAATTTAGACAGTCTTTTAACAGATGTCAGTCAGTTATCCTGCGTTATCTATGAATGGCTATAAATTGATGCTCATTATTCTGGTTCACCGCAATTTAAGAGCATAAATTACTTCGGATGAATTAAAAAGCAGGTATAATCTCTGCAAGTCCATAATCACAAATTAGAGAGAGGGAATTTTGAACATCTGCCTATTTGCGTAATCTAGAACTTGGCGGGGTTTGTTGAAGACATAGTGATGATGCGATGAATGACAGTATATAGTGAAGATTTGAAGTTGAAATTGTTGAATAGACTTCTCTACATTCTGAGTTTTTAACAAGGTTCATGAACTAGCGAGCCCTAGAAATCTTTCAATTCTTACACCATTTCCTCTTTCGACGACGCCGAGTTAGCAAAACAACTTTCTATGTTTGTCATAGATTTGAACGAAGAATTAATAGTACTCATGATGGGTTTATTCTAAAGAATCCAAATGCTATTGCAAAGAAAACGATTATCTTATTCTGTTGCTCTATAATCACACCGTCGTATCAGATTGACGATCAATAGCTACGATAGGCAGGTACTCATGGTAACGTTGCTGATTTTTCAGATTCTTCAACTTTAAGGAGTCATGTGCTGGCATAGCACGGAGAGTTAAAAGAAATTATCGCACATATAGCATATTTCACAATTTAGCAGTTCTTAGATTGCTAGAAAATGAAGTTGTTGACTATTCTCCTTCTCTGTATCTCGTCAAAGTACGTTTCACTTGAAGAAACAACTACTTTCCTCCCTCACGGTAAGCATGTGTGGATCCTACATAATCCTTGGATTATGAAGTTTTATTCCGAGTATATAATATGGATTTAGACTTATGAAAATTTATTATTCTCTTTTCGATTGAGTATTTTTCTTGATGTGTGAATGAAAGATTGTTAGAAAGTAGGATGGTCAGACTAAAAATTCAAACGTGTGTGATATTTTGTAGGGTATAATGATCTAGAATTTTCACTGTTGTTTTCATCCAACTTATGATTGAATAGAATCATTTTCGACTGAAATTTAGATTCACTGGGATGTGGTCAGCTCAGTGGAGGGATTCTAGATGTTTCAATGTACCCACTTAATCTAAAAATTTGAAAGATGGGCTTCCTGTTATACGTTAAATCACTTTTCTAGCTATGAAGTATCGATTCTCAAAACCCTTCGCGTACAGTTGCAGGTACTGATGGAAATGCAGAGAGACTATCAACTTCCGAAATTGAATATATACCTGTAGTTCCGGAATACTGCCCAAGAGAAGGAGTGGGAGTTTGTGTTTTCTTAAATAATGAAGATGAATTTCCCTTCTACCAAGATGAACCACGTAGGTCTAGTTTTTCTAGTGTCAATCTCCATGAAATTTATCGAAAGAATTTGTGGTGTGATCGATTTTTCAAGTCAAACGGTGCATTACCATAAAAAATTCGATCAATGTGATTCGACCACCCGTATGAATGCATCCATTCAAGATGCGATATGAGAAAGAAATATTAGAAGAATAATTAACCCGCTCACTATTTTGTTCCCTACAGGGGATACTTTTTTTAAGTCTAATTTTAAAAAATCCTGGCATCCTGATGAGAGTAATTCAATGGTACCAAACTCATTCTAGAGGCTTGAATGTCAAGAAAAAATTGTTCCCATGCCCATGAATTGCCCAAGGACCTTTTGAAAGTGATTTTACTGAAAGCTCTTCGTGTAGCACACATGACCTCCAACTATATTTATTGAATAAAATCATGAATTCTCTTCAAATCAATCGAAATGGTATTGCATATTTTCTTGAAATTCAAATGCATTGAACTCCGATATTATCAGCCCTTGAAATTAGTAAAGGAAAGAAGAAAACCATGAGATTGGATTTTCCAAGAATGTGATTTCTTGGTTTAAAACTTTTATTCCATATATCGTGGGATGTTACATCTCCATTTTAGTATTTATCCTTCAAGATATCAACAATTCCTCATTGTTCTGACGTCTAGGGACTGAGTTTCAGAAACTCTGTAGTGAACGGGTTAATAGGTAAGATATGAGTGCAAGATGCCATTTTGACAGATCTGAAAAATATAAGAATTGCTGGTTTGTCGTCACCACCCAAGTCGATTTTCATCAAACTGACAAGGAGAGGTCCAACCTTGAGGATCCTGGATTCGTCCCAAACTCTGGGAATCACCTTGTTTTGGTGAGGAATCAAGGTATCCCAAAGAATTTAGTTCCATTGGCCTCCTATTCTGAGATAAAGGTGTGGAGGTTAGTCATTTTCAGTATATCTATATACAAGGTTTTTTAGCACGAACCTATATGATCAATGCTGATATCGACAACTATATCTCAGGATAGAAGGCCCATGGGACTGAATCCTTTGATATACCTTCATTTCCCGTCAAAACAAGATTATTACCAGAGTTTGGGAGGAATCCAAGACCTACAACACTGAACATCTCCTTGTGAAGGCAAGCACATCTCCTTGGTGTTTACACGGGGATCCCCAACACGCGGGGGTCTCTCAAGGTATTTATCAATGGAATACTTTGACCGACAATCGAATTCTGATGTTTTATGGCATTCTAGAAGTATAATGATTTCAAACTGAATTATAATAATTAAGGAGCCAGGCAAATTTGTCCGTCCACACACTGCATATCGGGTCGCCTATGCGGAAGGGGTGAGGTGTGATGGGTGGGTGGATGGGTCATAGTGGGGTCTTAGGTTGGTAGATGGGTGGGTGGGTGGGTTGTTGGGTGAGTGGGGTTTCTGATCAGGTGGAAGGGTTGGTGGATGGATGGATGTACTTAGACTTTAGTGATTTCGGCTGAAATCATTGAGGTCGAGACTTTTCACTAACACTGGTATTCATAGCCATTATAACCCCAAAGTTGAGAATTGATCCGCGGGTTAGGCGCTGTCATTGGAGAGGACAAAAAATGAGTTCAAGTCTGTGCTGTTCTGCTGCATTGGGACAACGTGAGCTGAATGATCAGACCATGGTTTATTCTTCTGCCACGTCGATAACAGTGCCTAATCCGCGGATCAATTCTTACCTCTCGAGTTACAACGACTATGAATACCAGTTTAAAATTCCAACTTTCACTAACGTTTTAGTGAAATTCTCATTTTCACTAAAACTTCAGTGGAATTTTCACTAAAGTTTCAGTGGAATTTTCACTAAAGTTTTGGAATTTTCACTAAAGTTTCAGTGAAATTTTCACTAAAGTTTGAGTAAAATTTTCACTAAAGTTTGAGTGAAATTTTCACTAAAGTTTCAGTGGTATTTTCACTAGAGTTTCAGTGGAATTTCCACCATAGTTTCAGTGCAATCCCTCCGAAATTCCAGTGAAACTTTCACTGAACTTCCAGTGAAAAATAAAAAAGTTTCAAATCTTTTCATTTGAGTCATCTCAAGCCCATTTTCACTATTTCGTATTCCAACTTTTAAACCTTAAATTTCTAGTCTAGTTTCGTCCAATTCAATCTACTTCAATCTAGGTCGATCTAGTTCGGTCTACTTCTGTCTAACTCGGTGTAGTTGGGCTTAGACCAAGCCAATTCGTTTTAATTTGACCCAGCTCAGTCTGATTGAGTCTAGCTCATGATGATTAGTTTTCGTTCGGTCTAATTCAGTCTAGTATGATGTACTACCGTCTAGATCGGTCTAATTCGATTTAGACCAAAATAGGCCGAAGAAGACCGGACTAGACTTAATTGGACCAAACCAAACCGAACTAGATCGACCTATAGATTATAATAAACTGAATTGGACTGTACAAGACCATATTAGACTCCACTAGACTGAACTAGACTGAACCAAAGGTCAACTTATGCACACTGCACGTTAATTTGATATGACCTCGCTTTGATTACCCCTTCAGATATATGCCATGTAACAGAAGTTTTCCAGCCTAATCGATTAAACAATTATATACTAACTCAGCTAATTGCAAAGAAACTATACAACTCCTCAAAATTCATTATTGTTTACTGGAAGTTATATCTCCACCATTAGCCAGTATAATTCAACCCGTGGCGTTCCTAGAATTCGACTTGGGGGAGGGGGGATTTAAGCTAACCAGGAGAGGTCATCACATCCGGATCACGGATTTGGCTGAAACTTTGGGAAAAGTCTTCTTTTCGTCCCAAAAGATGTAACCCAAAATTATAGACCCTAACGCTCAAGCGTTTCCGAGCTACAGCCATGGACATTAGCATTGCAGGTATACCTATATGTATGATTTTTAACACGGGCCTATATGGGCAATGCTAATGTTCTTGGCTGTTGCTCGGTAACGCTTGAGCGTTAGGGTCTATAATTTTGGACTCCATCTTTTGGCGCCAAAAGAAGACTATTTCCAAAGTTTCAGCCAAATCCGTGATCCGGATGTGATGACCTCTCCTGGTAAGTAGGAGGTGGCGCGCGCTAATTCCTGCGTTTTCTTATATCTCACTTGTTCAAAATTTTTAGTTTTGGGGAAGGGGGTCGCCCCCATCACCCCCCCCCCCTGCTGCGAACGCTCATGAATTTAACACAACACGAATTTTGCGGACTATTTCAAAAACTTTATTTGGACACCTTGAATTGATCAGCAATCATTATTTTACAAATACTACTATTGAACTATAAAAGCATTTCTGGTGCCTATGACTTATCAAAAACATTTACAAGCCAAACGAGCGTTAGCGAGTAAGGCAAAAACGCTAGTAGTATACTAAAATTACAGAAAAATTTTATAGGATGCGAGTAGTAATCCCGAGCTCATGTTTTGAGCCATGGAACCAAATTACAAAGCCAGGGGAATGAATTTGGTGATGAATTTCTGCTGTTAGGTCTTCATGAAATGACTCAAAAGATAATTGAGGGCGTTTCTGATGAAATTGAGAAACTCTAATATATATCTGACTTGATGATTTAAAATTTTCAGTTGATTTGTCAGTTAAACACCGACAGCAGGATCAACCTGATGAGATCCAGTGTAATGAATTTCAACCAATTGAAGGCATTACGTGTGGAGGCACCTATAACATTCTTAACCAAGAAGTTCGCTCTGATGATGTTGATAGGGATCATGAAGACCAGGAAGCTGTCGTTTGTGAAATTTGCGGTGTCAGCATCAAATGGAGAGCAAATTATTGCAGGCATCTGATGAAACATACGGATGAGAGACGTTTCTTGTGTCATTTTTGTGGGAAAATGTTTAAAACCGGTCAAGGTCTGTCACGACACACAGAATCTCATCTGGATAGGAGACTTTTTACTTGTCAGATTTGTCACAAATCATTCAAAACAAGCAATGTTTTCAGTGCTCATGTAAGAACACACATCAATGAGTTTGCTTTTTCATGCACGTTATGTACCGAAAAATTCAAAATGAAAAGTAATCTCAATGCTCACATGAGAGATTCTCATCCAAACGAAGGACGTTACATATGTTCCCTTTGTGATGAAAAATTTCGTTTCAAATGTAATCTCAACAAACACTTGCGAAAGCATACAAACGAAAAGCTCTTCGAGTGTTCAGTTTGCAATAATTACTTCAGTACAAAATATACGTTGATTTCTCACATCAAAATTCACGAGAGAAAATCACTCTCTTGTAAGCTGTGTAACAAAAAATTTAGCTATGGTCCAGATTTGAGATTTCATGTTGAAAGTCATTACAAAAGACCGTCATCCTTCATTTGCTTGGTCTGTGGTAATCGATTCAAAACGCGCTACAATTTACGGAGACATTGTGAAAGCAACCACCGAGTTAATACAGTTGGAACTGAGGCAGACTCGACATCAGCAGGTGAGGATACCAACATTTTTTGAAGTTATTTTTAATTCATTAATGTTAACTGGAAATAGTATCATTTCAAGTGACGATACAAGTGTATGCCCGAAAAGTTAGACTTACAATTGTTTGATTTCGATATTGGAGCACCACTTTCATCGGTTGCACTATATTCTGTAATATTAAAAACTGACCCGGGTACAGTCAAGACAAGTGCAAATGGCAGATTTAAAAGGGATAATACTACTTCAACACCATTTTTGGGCTCCCATGGGAAAATTAGGGTTTGTTGATCCTGTTAGGCTCAAAATTGTAGGTCCCCCTCAACCGGAGTGGAGGCGGAAGCTGGGCACCCGGGATATAAAAGTCAAATTCCTATAGGTCCCCCTCATGAAGGTGGATTTTGGTTGTTAGCAGCACGCTGCCACGCTGGCTCAGAGTATCTCAATTATACGGACAGGGTTCCATTCAGGCCGTCAAATTGTTGGATTGGTTACTGGGCATCAAAATAAAAACATTTGTCTGCTGAAACATTACTAAACAAATGAGCAAGTCCAAGAGGTTTCACACCATATATTTTTGACCATCCACTGACTTCCAAGACCGATCAAAAACCAAAATTTACAGAAACAACTATCATCTCAAAACCATTTCCTACCAAATACATTCGTGATACCATACATTCGGGGAATCGTCTTTCGAGGAATAGGTGTTCACAAAAAGTACTCTCTGGGAAAATGTCCAACCGGGAAATAGAATTCGGGACAATGGTCGAAAACGCCGGGTACTGTCCCCTTTTATCAATATAACATGGAGTTCAAAGCCACACTCGCAAATGCCCAATTACTTTTGAACTACAGCACGGACTATTAAGATTGCCGATTTGGACTTATGTTAAATAGTGATATATATTGCAATGCCGGCGTCATTTGCTGTCGGCATTGCAAAATACCGTCAAATTGGGTAAATTTGGTACGATTCCGTTACTTTTTATTTTCTTCGGCTCGGCATCTCAACATACATTGACAAAACCCACTTCTATTAGTGGTCAATCTCAAGCTTACAGTTTCAGCTTTCAATTGACGGGTTACAAAGTTCAATTTGATGAGTTTAAGCCGGAGCTATTAGCAGTTGAAGAAGTGTACCAAAGTTAGACCCCGACTGGGCAACTTTGGTACACTTACAAAATATTTCAACTCTACCGAGCACCATGTGAAGGAACTAATTTTAATCGTTTAGAAGTCTTATTTTAAGCTGTTTGAAACATTCTAAAACCTCGTAGACTATCACTCGACTCAAGGCAAAATTTCTAGAAGCTGTCATAGGAAGTTGTACTGGAGTTACCCTATCCTCATGCTTCTTACGGAGAGTGGGGTAACTTTGGTAAACTTTTTCATGGGTTTTTTCCCTGTTTTTCATTCATTAAAATTCGCAATGCTATAAATACCCCAATATAACGATGGTTTCTTCAATATGATGATATATGTGGTCGAAATGTAGCATTATTCATCCGTAGATCGTTCCCGAAGAGCTTCAATAAACGAGTACAATCGTTCACGCGGGATCTACGGTGGCTCAAAACATTGTTTATGCGTGTGCCAAGAGGGGAGAATAGGTTTCGGAGCGATAGAATCGTTTACCTTGCCGAACGCAGCCCTGAAAGTCATTTTTTAGGGGTGTACCAAAGTTGCACCCACTGTACCAAAGTTACCCAATTTGACGGTAATTAAAAAAGTAATCGATACCCGCTGTGCAGAAAACTTTTTGAGGTCCTAGGACCGTTCGTTCATCATATTTTAAGGAATACAATTGGTAGAAAATCATTGAGGAAAGATTTTGAACACCATATTCAATGGACTATTTATTCCATGTGAAATAACACCACAGTCAAATTTTTAACCAGTAGTTGAATTTGGAAGACGGTACGATTGATGATTGGTACGGTTTTCAACTAGGTAATTGATGAATTAGGCGCAAAGCGAGGCGGAAAGCCAACCAATAATCTACAATGGACATTCAACGTCACTCTGTAAAAGTAAACCAGTGGAATCACACTAGAAACCACGTCAGATCCACTCATTGAACGAATCTGGATTGTATGAACCAGGACCGGTATGAGTGAGTTTCACTGTTTAACTTTCACAGAGACTCACAAGAGGAGTCCGGGGGGCCTGGGTCACCAAATCTTGCCAAACTTTTTCCACTGTCTCGCATCACCTAGAATATGAAGAATCCAGAGTAACTCCATCGAATGGGCCTTCTGTCCAGAGCTACAAGCAAAAACGATAGCATTGTCAGTATATCTATACCACGTGGCCACGATATTTCTGGCAAAATTTGGAGGTTATTCCCAAACCCTGTGATTGTGCATGTATGTTTTGTCAGAAATATTGTAGTCACATTGGATATGAGTGACTCTGCGGAAAGTGGGATTTTTCGGGGCCAAAAATCGTCACCGGAGGTGATTTGGGCCAAAATAATTATTTCAGCCCCAAACGAGTTTCATTGGGCCGTTGCAGTTGGTTTCCACTTGTTTTGGCACACAAAAGGAGTACCTAGAGTTACGTAGCTCAAAATTGAAGCCGGCCAAAGATATGTCGAGTTTAAGGGGTCGCGGAGGGGGACGGAAAGGACAGGGACGGAAAGGACATTTCGCCACTAAAATTATTCCCACGGCTCGACAACCACTCGTACACTCTTTTCCACATAGATTTGCTCTAATGCAAACGAACAAGTACTTCAAGAAAATGTGTTCCACAAAGGGATATAGCGCGTTGGGGAGGAGCACAACATGGGGACGGAAAGGACAGAAAACGTACGCCATTCTGAAAACACGTTTATGTGGTGCGCCTGGGTGCGGATTCGAGTTTTCGGCTACTGTTGCACACGAATGAGGTGTATTTGGTTATCTAGAAATCAACGTCATTGGTTAGAAAGGCTCGATAGACGATCGGGGACTTTGCCGACCTAATTAGTGTTGTGCGAGCAGATTTGGTGTAAACCTGTCTTCAAAATGTCGGATGTCCGTGCGCGAATCAAGCATGTAATTTTGACTCGCAAAGTGGCGGAACATATTATTTGAACTATAACAAATTAAAGTCCATAGCTACATATAGGGATTTTTGACTCTGCATATGCGACGTGATGAATTCAAAAGTTCAAGTTCGGTTTACTACAGGGGTTTACGGAAAGGACATTTGGACCCTTTATCAGGTACTACAAAATACAGGAACGTTACGGTCATCTCCAAAACTATCAACATAGCTGCTCACCAATAGAATACACCCTAGAAAATTGCTACAGTGCACATCCCGACCCTTAGGAACTCGGAGGAAAATGGAACACGGAAAATCCCACTTTCAACGGAATCACTGATATAACACTTCTTCAAATGGTCCTATGTAGGTAATGCTAATGACATGGGTTGTAGCTCTGTACAGGGAGCCCATTTCACAGAGTTACTCTGGATTCTTCATATTCTAGGTGGTACGAAACTGAAAAAAAAGTTTGGTGAGGTTTGGTGACCCGGACCCTCTGGACTCCCCTTGTCAGTGTTCATCAATACATTTTATTGGAAGAGTATTGGTTGATTTCGAGACTTCAAGTCTGATGGATGCTTAAAGAATCTATTTATACTTCCAGAGTTGAATCGGAAGAGAATATTCAACTATCCAATGGAGTGTGAAAGAGCGCAGCAGCCAATGGTGGAAATAGAGGATCTCAAGCATGAGACTATGGATGAAAATGCTACAGGAGTTCAAGATCCTCAGCACCTCGAAGGAGGATCGGAAAATATCGAGGAAAACCACCAGAAAACCGAATTATCTAAGTCTGGTCGATTGTACATGGAACAATCCCTCGATGCATTAGGGATGCCTGCTTGCTCTTCAGGATTACAAAATGGTGATGATAAATGAATATCGAACCATAATATGGATTCGCGTATAAGAACGATGCGATTGCAACGTACGTGGCAACGCACATGAAATGATACCAGGGATTCCTGTTCATACGCGGTTGACTCATTACAAGGAGTTGCCAGTGATGAAAATGTGCGGGAAGAAATAGGGCATCGGAAAGGGCGAAGTTCCGTTCCAGTCTTGGATTTTTCATGAAAACTTCAAGGAGCTTATTTAAAATCGACTGGGATCCCAGTGTATACAGATGACATTCATAAAAAAATTCTCCCGGACGAAGTTTCTATGGATAACTCAAAGAAACGGTTAATTATGTTTTATACGACTCGTTTCCTCGCCGTATAAAACGGCATATGCGTCTCGTGCCAAAAACCTTGTTCTTCACGATAACCTTGTTGAACACGTCCAACAAAGTTATCGCAAAGAACAAAGGTTTTTGGCACTCGACGCATAATATACTATTTATTGACACGTCACGTGAAATCTTCTCATTAAATGCTCTTGACATCAAAGAGCCGAGCTTCTACATACGTTTACTAAGATGTCTCCATTTGTTAACAATTTTTTCGTTAACACTACTACATATCGACGGCTTCTCGAAGAGTAACACCGAGCCACTTATGAATGCCGAAGACTAGCGTATTCTATTATCAACAACGAAGAAAAATACTTTTACTCATCAACTACGAAGACTAACACTTTTTCTCATGAACGACGGAAAGTAACGCATTTTAGTATGAACGACGAAGCGAGTTGCCTGTCCTGCAGGGGCCAGATACAAGTCGTGAAGCTGTATGAATGTAAGTCTTCGTCATTGATAAGAAAAAAAGCACATTTTCTTCACAACGACGAAAGCTAACACTTTTTTCTTACCGAGGACAAAGACTAACACTTTTTCCTTGTGCCCGGTGAAGAATAGCACATTTTTCTTGTCAACGACGATGAGTAGCACAATTTTCTTATCAACGACAGAGTATAACACTTTTTCTTATGAACGACGAAGAGTAGCACATTTTCGTATGGACGGCGAAGCGGATTGCTTGTCCTGCAGGGGTCAAATACAAGTCGTGAGGCTGGGTAGACGGATAGATGGACGAATGGATAGATGGATGAATGGATAGATGGACGGATAGGGTGGGGGGTTGATGGGATGGATGGATAGGATGGGTTGATACCATATCATCCATCAATCCCATCGAACCACGTACTACATCCATCCCATCCGTCACATCCATCCATCCCATCCGTCACATCTTTCCATCCATCTTTTTCATCCATCCCATCCACCCATCCAGCCCATTCATCCATCCACCCATCCACCCATCCAGCCCATCCATCCATCCTTTCCATCCACCTATCCAATCCACGCATCACATCCATTTCATCCATTCATCCCATCCATCACATTCATCCATTCATCCATGAATTCCATTCCATCCACCCATATAAACTATCCAACCATCCCCCTCAACCATCCCATCTATCCCAACCATTCATCCATCCCATCCATCCACTCATCCACCCATCCCACCCATCCACTCATCCACCCATCCCACCCATCCATCACATTTATCACATCCATTTCATCTATCCAACAATCCATTACATCCACCTATTTATCCAACCATCCACTTCAACCACTCCATCCATCCCATCCAACCATCCACTTCAACCGTTCCATCCATTCCATCCATTTCAATCATTCATCCATTCCAATCATTCACCCATCCCATCCATCCATTCTCCCATCCATCACATCCATCCCACTATCCACCCCATCCATCCATCTCATCCACCCCATCCACCCATCCGTTCATTCATCCAATTAATCCATACATGCATCCCACTCGTCCATTCCATCGATTCGCATCTCCCCATCCGTCCATTCATCCATTCATATAGCTTCACGACTTGAATCTGACTCCTGCAGGACAGGCAACCCGCTTGGTCATTCATACGAAAACGTGTTATTCTCCGTTGTTGATAAGAAAATGTGTTAGTCTCCGTCGTTCATAACCGTCTCGGTGTTATACTTCGTAGGAGCCGTCGATATGAGGTTCAGAGATTGGAAATCTTTACCAGAAATTTCGTGTGATGAGTCGGTGTAGAGAAATTTTGTTTCTTTTAGTAAATTTTAATCAGAAGAAAATATGTATCTATAATTGATAACAGAACAATTCTATGAATCAGAAGAGAAGAAAGTGTCCACCGATTCAAATGTAAGTGGACAAGAATTTCCATTCTGCAGCGAATAGACAAATAAGTTCATCTTCTCGTCCGTTGATAGTCAAATCGTTAGTCCACGAGGAAAGAGCAATAGGATTAATTGTTGGTCCGCTGCTACTCAAGTCACGGAGCTAGCTTGTACATGAACACGATCACCTGTATCTATAATGATCATGGTCATAGAGTTCTTCCCCTGTCTGAGAAACGTCCCATTCCTGTCCCGGAAACATTGCAAAAGTTTGGTCAAAATAGTGATATTTAGAGAATTACGACGTTTCAGTTATTACTGATGCTGATTATATCTTTCATTACACAGGTCACTCATACTGAAGAAGCTCTCTCCGAGAATCCAGATACTTATTATTGAGAGACAGGTATCAGGGAGCGAGAACGAGAGAATACTGAATACACGTTGGACATAAGTACAAGGATGTAGAGCAAAGGATCGTATGACCTATTCAGAATGAAAATAGCCGCAGTTACGTTTCACACCAAATTGCATCGAGTGTACAACTATCATTTTTTTTCGATAATAAAAGTCGCATTCCACAACGACTAAAGTTCGTGTCAATTCCAACAGGAGACCGTTTTAGGAAGATCTTATACGAGTAAACGCAGATACTCGAGTCCGGGGATTAGATTTATAGGTAATTCTCACAACTCGTTGAAATCTGCCTAACAAAAAATATTCTCAGGCATACATCTCAATAGGTAGATCCTGAAACGAAATTTATAAGACTCGATTCTTACCATTCGCGTGGAGTTACCCGTACGTGGTTTTGGTTTTGGCTCGGGTTTTGGCTTCTCCAGCCCCTTTCTCCAGAAACCTTATCTCATAAATGGTTCTAAGCCATGTGAATACATTTATGTATAGATGTACACAGAATAATGCTACCAAATACAACAAGAGAATGGGTTTCACAAAGCGATACAACGCATTAACCAGGAGTACAACATGGGGACGGACGGGACAAAAAATTTCGTACGCCATTTTGAAAACACGGTTATGTGGTGCGCTCGGCTGCATAGATTCGAGTTTTTGGCTACTGTTGCCCGTCGACTAGGTGTATTTGGGTATTTGGATGACAACTTCGTTGGTTGGAAAGGCTCAATAAGCGATTGGGGACTTTGCCGACCTTATAAGTGCTGTGCAAGCAGTTTTGGTTCAAACCCGTCTTCAAAATGTCGGATGGCCGTGCGCGAACTAAGCAAGTAATTTTGACCCACAAAGTGGTGGAATATGTTGTTTGAAGTATTACAAATTGAAGTCCATAGCTACATATAGGGATTTTTGACTCTGCATATGCGACGTGATGAATTCAAAAGTTCAAGTTCGGTTTACTACAGGGGATGGAAAGGACATTTGGACCCTTTATCAGGCACTACAAAATACAGAAATGTTAGGATCGTCTACAAAACTATTAACATAGTTGCGGATCAATAGAATACACCCTAGAAAATTGCTATAAAGTCCATGCCAAGTCGTAGAAACGTGGGGGAGCTTGAAGCAGATACATCCAACTTTTGGCAGAATCACTCACATTTAAAGTCAGGAAAATACAGATTTTTTGCGATATGAAGTATGTGTGCATGAGTGGGAGCGTATTTTGTTCGCAGATTTTCTATGTTCGGACGAGATGATAAAAGTTGGCACGGGAATACCCAAAACATCTTTCGATGCTATCGGAGAGATATCAGTATCGAGGTCTCGAATCGTTGAGTACTGCTCGAACATATTTATTTCAAATATATCTAGGGGGCGTTCTGTAGTAGGGAAACCACAGCTCACTTTCAAGATTAATATATTCGGGGGACGAGAAAATGTTTTGTATAATACAGGGAACCATGGCACAGGCATAACACAGATGATCGAGCAATCTTCCTACGTACAAGTGCTACATTTCTCACCATCAATCCAATAGTTCTACGTAGAACTCATCTTGTCGGGATGAAGTTACTTCTACTCCTGTATTCGAGTCTACTCGTAGCTGCCATCGTTCACGCAGTACCTCAGAGTGGAAATGGTAAGAATTCATTATCAAATTTTACATTGTCGGGTATATTTTAGGTCACGCTTCATACTATGGTATAGCTCTCAGTCTCGCTAAAATGACTCCATTACAAAACTAGGGTTACTTTCAAGTGCAAAAAAGAATACGTGGTTTTGTGAAGACTTCAGAATCAATGGCTCAGTTTTCAAGTAGATAATGTGCGAAACAAAGTACAGATATAGATAAGTTTGGATAACTATTTTTGGAGGAGAAGGCGGGGTAGGATGAACGAATGACTGATGGGTCGCGATCAATTCTGCTCCAAGTGGGTCTTCACTTTACGACATTTCGACCATTGCTAGCAGCTCTCGATAAATCAACTGGGGAGCATTTGGTAGTGCAATTCTGATAGGAGTTGAGATAAGGAGATAATGAGAGAAGGTCTTGGTAGAGAATTTGAAGCTTTGTTTATTTTCTTTTCGTTTTGATGCGACACTATATTTACCCGACCACAACAGAAAAGTACGGGTATATCTGTAAAGAATCAATACTGCGCAGAACTCTCTATATTATCCCAAGGAATCTGGAGCCGTGTTTAGCCATAGATGGATAATGACTTATTCTTTTACTTACATAGTGGCGAAAGAGTAATAGGAAGAAAACACTAGGCTGCAAAGCTTTAAAACATTAAAAACTATTCGAGTGAGCTGGTCTTTCGATGGAGAGCCAAAAAAAATTGTTACTTTAGATCATATTCGTATAATAGAGCTTGTAGATATTATAGGCGCATGAATTATCAATCGCATGAGAAGAGTTATCGAATATGATCTGATAGCGGAGTCTGCGGGAGGATCAATCTGAATAAATTGGTAAAAACGTGTTTAAGAAATCGCTCTTAATGGTAGTAAAATAATTGAGCAAAAAACCAATAGATAAAGCTCGAGATAAAAATACTCGGGGAATACGATCTCTTCTTTGATTTCAATCGTTTTCAATTTAATTATTGACTGAAATCACACAAATAGTCTCCGAGATAGTCTCTCCAATACTGCACCTTTTAGGAATGCCGAAAAAAAACGTGGAGTATTGCACGGGGCATTTGCTAATTTGTGTACGTATTGTGACAACAGAGCGCGAAAGAGTTCGGCGCTCTGATTGCGGTCGAAACGATCTGAAATGTTTGGAGATCAATGATGCCACCGCGCTTCTTGAAAAGCTGATGATATGTGCATTCCTTACTCTCTTACTACGATCGCTAATTACTACTTGCGACGATGCATCAGGTTTTGACAAGTTTGACAGGGGGTGAGGTGACCACGGGGAATCGAGGTGTGCAGCAAATTACCCTCAAGGCCGCATCAAGTGCCGCAGATTTCCCATAGAAATAAGGGTAAAGACCCTCCTACACTGCTCACACGGACACTCATTATAGCACAAACACATGTCCGGTATTCAAACTTTTACTGAAAATAACGCCAAAATTCGAGGGCGATCCCAATTTGAGTCCCTAGACTCACCCACTCCCGTGGTGCCGGATGGAGATGTGCGGTCTCCTCGCTCTGGCGGGCGGTAACTGGGGCCGGAGGGTCGTCACACCCCAGGGATGAGGCGCCATGCCCCAACCCCCGTTGCGGTTTCCGGGAGAAGTCAAAGCGCCGAGCACCGGTCTCGGAGCCAGTCTTCTCCCTACCGGCTTCGGGCCTAAGCCCGGGTACGGTGTCCCAGTAACTGGGACCGGAGGGTCGTCACACCCCAGGACATGGTGTCCCCCTTGCGGTAAGTGAGATTTGGGAGGCGGTATGCTAGCTGAACAACTTATAAAATTCCAATAAAAGCGTGTAATAGTACATTTCGATACAAGGCGGGAATGTTGGTTTCCGCACAACGAGTGATATTTTCCGGCTCGAGCCAAAGGCGAGGGTCGGAATTATCACGAGAATGCGGAAACCACCCCGTCCGAGTGTCGAATACTATTTTTCCATCTTCTGTGTGGGAAACAAAATCAAAAAATCCGTGCGGAACAGTCATTTCCCGCACAGAAGATGGAAAACAATAATTCCGCTCTCAGAGTCATTGCGTGTAGCCGCAACCTGAAATTACGTCGGTGCGTGTCGGGTTGCAGTTTTGCGGGATAGGGGCGATAGCGAGGATACATAGAGATACGCTGTTTCTTCGCTGACTGATAAAAGAGATCCTTGGCTTCGCATTTTATGGAAGAACGATCCGTTTATAGCTGATCTGAGCTTGAATTATCAGTCTAATCTAACAAGGGCAGTCCAAGGGGTTCGGGAGCTGGATCTGGCTGAAACTCTGGGAATCATCTCCTTTTGGCACCAAAAGATGATACCCAAAGCCGCAGAATCTAACGCTCAAGCGTTTTCGAGCTACAGGCTACAACCCATGTGGTAAAATGGTATATATAGATATACTGTAATGCATGGGTTGGGGCCTGTAGCTCGGGAACGCTTGAGCGTTAGACTCTGCGGCTTTGGGTATGATCTTTTGGTGCCAAAAGGAGACGATTTCCAGAGTTTCAGCCAGATCCAGCTCCCGAACCCCTTGGATTCTCCTTGTAAATCTAATTGAGCTTTTTCGAATTTTTTTTTCGGGTGACGTCATTAGCGCAAGCTTGATGCGCGCTCTCTTTCAAACTATCGAACGTGCTTCCATTGGAATGTGAACATAACCCTTCCTATACCCTCGAAATGTATGATTATCAAGCTCGATATCTCTGCTGCAGTACTATCTCCGAAACCACCAGTGAGAACTCACTGAATTTCAGTTAGTCTGGGAACAACTCTGACCGAAGACTTCAGTGACCTTAGTTGGTAGGATGAGCCCCCATCACTGAAGTTTCAGTGAGCACCTCTGAAATCTCAGTGACCATTGGAGTCGGGCGGGCCATCGTCACTGAATTTTAAGCGCTGCTCACTGAAACTTCAGGGACAATGGCCCGTCCGACACCAAAGATTACTGAAATTTCAGGTGGATGGTCCGACTGAAATTTCAGTGGTGCTCACTGAAACTTCAGTGATGGGGACTCGTCCGAATACCCAAGGTCACTGAAGTTCCAGTGCGACTTCAGTGGATACTCATTGAAACTACTCACTGAAGTTTTCAGTCAGAGTTGATCCCAGACTAATAGAAATGAGTTCTCACTGATGCTTTCGGAGAGAGTATATTTTCGCTCTTCGGCCCCATTTGATTTCTTGATCGCAGCGTTTCATTCTATAAGATGCAAGAGTTTTATAAAAAATTACCGGGATTCAAAATCACTGTTCTTAGCGCAGGGTCCTTTAGCCTTGCCTTTAGCTCATTCTATGCACGAATGAGTTTTGACTAGGGGAGACTTATACGCCCAAGTCATTACTTAGACTTACATGATTTGAAATTTCCGCGAGCAGAATATCACGATTGTTCATATGGATGGCGGTCTGAGATGATTATCGCGCCGCGCCCAGCGGAGGTTAGAAACTACCCGTCTCTGTTTTGAAATGAAGCGCCACGCCGAATTTTTCTGAACTAACCCTTGATTTTCCGTGCGGGGTTGTCTTTTGTCCGACGAGAAGCAAACAATATGCGCCGGGTGAGAAAAAATCGCCGCTGCGCCTAATAGATTTTAAGGGGCGCTCTCAATTGACCGACGCGAGAGCGTGGCTATTCACATTATGCTCGTATGTAACGCAGAAATTCTCAATTATTGCTCTGGCATATGTAGTATATGGCAAAAAGTTGCCTCGAGAAATCAAGAGCATAGGAGTGCACGATTTTGGTGCAATACTTTTTTTCTCATCACGTAAAATCCTGTAATGCAGCCTTGAATACGAGAGGTTCACATGACAATTACCTACAAGTCGCTATTTAATTTGGTGCAAATTTGAATGAATTTTATTGTCCATTTAATTAATACCTTTGCTTAACTGCATAAAATACGAGGCTCAATTTCAAAAATTTCAAGAGCGACTGATGACACGAATTATCAAATCCGTATGTTATCTGTAAAACATGATATACCTCATGGGCTCTTACTTTATATACAAAATCTCAACAAATCATTGTGAGTAGCATGGTAGCTTGGGGGGGGGGGGGCCAAGTTCCGGACTCACACGTGAAAGGTCAAGGTTCGAACCCCGATCATAGAATTTTTTTTTCTCTTCTTCAAAAATCTCTCCTCGAAAAATGGCAGACTCATACTCCTATATACTCTGGTCAGAATCGAGAGTGAACTCAAAAACCGCACAATCACATGAGCCGTGAGCTGGAGATATACAGTTAGAAAACTATAAATTTTGCTCTAGAGCTCATAATTTTCAAATGAGAATACTCAAATCTAACACGAGCTTGAGAAGGTTTTGGTTAGTTCAGAAGAAATGGTGTCTGTTTGAAAGTATATCCATCAAATTTTAGCGCGATATGGGAATATACCATGGAACTGAATTCACAGAAAAACTCGCTATTTCTCGTAAGTATATGAGAGGTTGACGAAAGATAGGCCGGAGATTCGAAGAAAGACTTGGATTATCGCTCAAGATACTTCCTCTTCGAAGGATGAACAATAATTATTATACATAATTATTGATTATAATCATTAATTATGTAATTATGAATAATATAAATATGATTGATTATGATTATTCCCCTACAATACGTCTCTCAGACACTCGTGAATTCGTAACTTTTTCAGATGTTTCTAGAAATCGACGACCGCAGCACAAAGTGTTATTACTCGATCCTCCATGATTCAACATGATCACTCAATGAGGTCTTTGAGGACCGACTCAGACTTATTGATATCCCATGAAATAACCAGTAGTTTTAGCACAATATTCATTATTTTAAATGCGCATATCTCGAGGCATATCTCCAACTCACGGCTAATGTGATTGTGCGATTTTTGATTCCACTCTCGATTTTGACAAGAATATATGGGAGTATAAATTTCCCATTTTTCAAGGAGAGATTTTTGAAGAAGAGAAAAAAAAAATTCTATGATCGGGGTTCGAACCTTAACCTTTCACGTGTGAGTCCGGAACTTGGCCCCCCAAGCTACCATGCTACTCTCAATGATTTTTTGAGATTTTGTATATAAAGTAAGAGCCCATGAGGTACACTTGGTAGAAACAAATACTTTCCGAATGTGTTGAACCTTACCCCTGCCAAACCACGTGACTTCCGGTAATTTTGATCGGAGGTTAGACACGTGGAACATGTTGTTGTTAACCAACACAGGTGGATACATTTTTGCGTTTTTTTGATATTAATATCACCGAACTTAGAAAACACGAAATCGTCTGTTTCGTAAGATTCGTTGTGCACACGAGATGATGATATGATTTCGAATTTTCATGGATTGATGATGTGGTCAATTCCTGGGACCAAAAATGAATAAACTCGAAGCTTGCGTAAATTTTAAAATACTCAAGCTAAAGGATGAATGATATTTGGATCAATTTCATTGCTCTTATTAATTTTAAGATCGATATCAAATTCAAGAACTCTCCATTTTTTCGAAAAAGAATGAGATATAGATATGCCTGTTTCATTTGAATTTTTGTTCTTATATTGAGGGCAAAAATTGTCAAGTATTTAATAACGTTGTAGTTTTGAACTTCAACGATGAGTCGATTAGTTCGGTTATTTTGGGTCCCAAAGTGAAAGAAATGTTGGCATCTTGAGACTTGCGTTAATTCACTTCATTCAAGTGGAATGAGTGATATTTCTTCGAATTTTCTTACTTGTATTAATTTTGAATTCTCGAACAGTTTTGCTCTCAATGTAAGAACAAGAACTCAAATGAAACAGACTACACATGAGAATATCTACATCTCATTATTTTTTTAAAAAATCGGGAGTTCTTGAATGTGACATCGATCCTAGAATTGATAAAAGCCACGGAATTGTTTAGAATATCATTCATCCTTTAGCTTGAGTATTGTGAAATTCACTCAAGATTCAAGTTCATACATTTTTGGCCTGAAAAATCGACCAAATCATCAATTCATGAAAATTCAAAATAATACTATCAACTCACGCCCACAACGAATCTTACGAAACAGACGCTTTCGTTTCTCCAGAAACGCAAAAATGTATTTACCTATGTGGTCAACAACAACATATCCCACGTGTCTAACCTCCGATCAAAATTACCGGAAGTCACGTGGTTTGGCAGGCGTAAGGTTTGACACATTCGGAAAGTATTCGTTTCTACCAAGTGTATATCATGCTTTACAGATAACATACGGATTTGATAGTTCTTGTCATCAAAACGCTCTTGAAATTTTTGAAATTGAGCCTCGTATTTTATGCAGTTGAGCAAAGGTATTAGTTAAATGGACAATAAAATTCATTCAAATTTGCACCAAATTAAATAGCGACTTGTGAGTAACTGTCATGTGAACCTCTCGTATTCAAGGCTGCATTACAGGATTTTACGTGATGAGAAAAAAAGTATTGCACCAAAATCGTGCACTCCTACGCTCTTGATTTCTCGAGGCAACTTTTCGCCATATACTACATATGCCGGAGCAATAATTGAGAATTTCTGCGTTACATACGAGCATAATGTGAATAGCCGCGCTCTCGCGTCGGTCAATTGAGAGCGCCCCGTAAAATCTATTAGGCGCAGCGGCGATTTTTTCTCACCCGGCGCATATTGTTTGCTTCTCGTCGGACAAAAGACAACCCCGCACGGAAAATCAGGGGTTAGTTTAGAAAAATTCAGCGTGGCGCTTCATTTCAAAACAGAGACGGGTACTTTCTAACCTCCGCTGAGTGCGGCGCGTGAAATATATCCGCTCATTTCTCTCTGTGCGGTGGAACATAATGCCCAGATCTTCTGGGTATGATTTTTCACCGATTTTATATCTCAAAATGTGATGAAACACCGACCGCTTGGGATATTTTACGTGGTTGGTGAGCATATTGGATCAACTTTTGATTTCATTCGATGAAAATGCACTGACTTCACCACGTAAAAACAACTATCGCTCTAGAATGGGACAAGATATCGACAAGCGATTCAGCGCATTTGGAAGCCAAGACAGAAACTTATCATAGTATACTTCAAAATATATTGTATAAGGTCACTGGGCTTGTACATAGAAGCTTTCTAGAAAGCCGCCATTCAGGTTTTCTTTCAGAAGATATTTCCAAAAAATTTTGAAAACATAAGTGTTAAAGGTTCAGTTTCGACTCTGATATCCAATAGCAGAGATAGTTTGTTTGAGTTTAATGCTATATATGGACTATATATTTCATACAGTTCGTGGTCAGAAACGATTCTGAAGGAGGCCTTACGGGCTATGAGAAGCAGGATCTGCACTAGGTTCCACCTCCGAGGGGATCACAAAACACCGCACCTACGTGCATAAGTCCTAAATCTTAAGCTTTTTTTACACTTGAATCTCTCGTTCCCATTTCAGATTTTAGAATATTTAACCTGAAGAAGGGCATAGTTAGATGCCCGAAACGCGTCGTTTCTGACCACGAACTGTATGAAACATATAGTCCATATATAGCGTTGAACTCAAACAAACTATAAGTGTTAAAGATAAGTGTTATCAGAATTTTTTCAGAACCCGGTTTTGGATAATGAAATTGAGTAGCAATTTTGACGGAGTTTTCAAGTGCGCTAAACTTAACGTCGATGTCTCGTTCCGCTTCAGAGCTATACCTCTTTTGATGCGAAGACGTCAGAGCTTCGTGTCAGCTCTTTTTCATCAAAAAAATTAAAAGTCAAACAAATCTGCTCACCAAGCTGGACAAAAAATTTTCTGGGGTCCCGACGGTCGGTTTTTGATCACGTTCCACGATATAAAATCGGTGAAAAACCATGCGCAGGAGATCTGGACATCATGATTTACCAATCATTTATTTCACGTGTAATTACTCATCTGTCATTCCTTATATAGATTATTCTCATTACCTCAGTTTCACAAGCTCAAGTTCACGAACCTAACGCCAAATATCGAAAAGTGCAAGTTTCAATATGAAAAGGCTGCGCTCGATCCGCCGTTTGACCAAATGGCTGGGGTACGGTAGCCGTTTGACCAAAAGGCTGGTTTTAGCCCGTTCGATTGTAGAATCAATCTTTTTCAAATGAAAAGGCGGCGTTTGGCCAAAAGGCTAGCCTTTTGGTCAAACGGCTGACTCTGTCAAAAGGCTATGCGACATACTTACGTCGCGAGTGACGGGGTGCAGCGAAGATGAGAGAGAGGAGACGCCGATAACGGCATAAACCTATAGTATTCACGTTTCTCGGCAGATAATCTTCATTAATCAGCTTTGAGTCGATGAATCTGCATAATTCTGGAGATATGCACCCTTGAGTATGTCCCAAGCATGTGGGCAGAATTTGGTAAAGATTGGTTCGGTAGTTTCATCAAATAAAGGTGCGAAAAAGCTGGCTCGGGTCGCGGTGAGGAAAGGGGCTTCGCCCCAAATATGTTACTGATCATCCATGTCAGAGCCTATCAAATACTCTCCAAGGTTCCTGGAAATCAACCGTTGTATAGTTGGATATTGAAGAGAAATTATACAATTCGATTACTGCAAATCCGCATATCTGAATTAGTTTTTATTTTGTTAATACATACGAAAAATACAAGTGTGTTTTGTTAGTATCCAAAGGCTTGCAATTTGTCATCCACTGTCTATTCTAACATCCATAAACGTCCTCGCTCAATCATACAATTCATGTTGGAGGTCGTGGCATATCTACATACAGTCAACTCATGTGCGATTCGTTCAGCAAATCAATGACCTGCACTCCTGACATCCTCGTCATTGGCCATGATTTCTGAGCAAAATTTCAGTGGTTACCGTGCACTTCAAAGATATACCAAAATATTAAATCACCTAGCGGATTCTGCGGTAACATCGGTTGCCGAAATAGACGTACAAATTTCTAGATGGATTTTGAGATGGATTATAATTTAATTAATGCTGGAATCCATGGAAACTGTCAATGGCAGACGTATCCAACCACCGCTTGCAAATTTGACTGCAAATTTTTTACCGTGCAGAATACGTGACTTGGGCGAACATTTCGAGCTTTTACGTTCTGAAAGGTTTGGAATTCAAAACGTTTGAATTGGGAATCAAAAGATTCTTTTGCATTCGAACGTAAAAGTTTTGTCGGATCTAATGATATTCATAGATTGTATTTGTAATGCTGAAATTTCTCGTCTGTAACTGAAACTAGGTCATTCGTGGATTGGGCATTTAAATCCTGAATTTTCCATTTGCTAAAAGGTACGGAAAGATAAAAGAAACCGAGCAAAATTCGTGCGATGGAGACTACATTTTACACGATAGGAATTTGATTGTTAATTTTTTTACGGAATAACTTTCATGAATCATGGCAAGTTCCAGCCGTAGCGTATACATGCAATGTGCCGTGCTGGACCACCATGATTGAAACATTGTTTGCAAGGTTGGAGTTCCGGTACTCAAGTCCTTCCGTTTCAATTATTACGGAGATATATTGACTTGACATTGGTAATCAACACTCAATTTGTCCTTAGCTTCGGGTACTGGGAAGATAGCTTCCAAAAGTAACTGGCTGCAAAAACTCTACGAGGAAGATGATGCACAGCTGCAGGAGTTCGTTGTGACCTTCAAGTGGCAAAGAGCATTCAAGATATGGATTTTGAGGAGATTAGCAGGTACTGTTAGCAATTTCACTTTCTCAACAACATATTATCCGAAATCGAAAGATGATAGATCTCCAATGCGTGACTCCATGCCCAATGAAACGTTGAAGTAACCAAAAGTTTAGGGTCAGTTTTTATCAACGACGATTCGTATAATTGTAGGTGAATCTGCCTAATCATAAAGTACCTCGTTATTCGTGTGTTTAATGAAGATTAATACCAAGTGTGTTCTGACAGATCTCGTAGACATTATGAGTCAGATTTTGGATTTCTGATTAGGCATACCATCATACAAAATTAATAGAATACCAGATTTACTAACCGATGCTAGTATTTTGGGCGTAAATTTGCTAACAATAGTTCAAGGCTCCAGAACAATAGCCAACTCTTTGGTAACAAAATTTCCAATATTGGTACTTTCCGTGTTTTGACAGAATCTATCGTATGTATGTACCAATTCCAAGATTGTTGAATTCAATTCTCTCCACAATATCAATGGAATACTCAGCACCTCGTCAACAAAATAAAAATGCCCAATTTTGACTAAATTGTCTCAAATCGAGTTCTAAAAATTTGATTGAAGTCTACTTGTGATCCGAGGATCATATTCCAAGCGAGCTACATTCAACATGGTCTTCTCAGCGCTTGTATAATTTTTGATGACCTAGAATAATAGTCCACGATACATCAATATGAATGCGAGGTTGGATTTTGCTTCTCGAGAGACTTCCGTGTCGCAAGCCGCAAGCGAGGCTCAAAATTGTTACGAGGAACCGAAACCTGAGTCCTTTTGACGCCAATTATCTTTCTGGCAAACTGCGAGTAAATGTATAAAATACGTGCAGAATGGACAATCTTGCGCATAGGATGTCGAAGCAATGACTGAACACTACTTTTTTGTAATCCACAAGAACATGAGGTGTATATAATACCGTAGAAGAAAAGATTTATGTTTATCGAGTATGGTTAGATTGTACATATGTGATACTTATACGTCATTTCCTCATAACAAAATCGAGGTGAGAAAGTAATTACCGTATGTAATGTGTGCCATTTGGCCCTCGTTGGGTTGGAGCGAGAAGGAACTTTCCCAGGATAACTCAGGATTGAACTAAAACACTTTTAGATATCTAATTTCAATTTAATTTCTATAGGAAACTATACGCCAGTCGATGAACTCTCTCAAGGATCAAAAGGGAACGTCACTATTATTGATCTTCTTAAACAAGTTCATTGGCAGAACGTAACAGAAACAATGTTGGAGGCACTCGGACGATATCTTTTGCCACCAAACTCTTCGGTTGGTGAGTCAAATACTATCGAGTAATAAAATCATGAGACATAATGCGCATCACTAAATACTCAATGAAGTTCGTGGTAAATGGAGTAGATGATAAGTGCTAACGCAAGCGCTTTCGTCAATTTGACACGAACCATAGAGATTTATTCACCATCTCATGGTGTAGGCGTTGGAAGATCGTTGGAATTATTATGATGCATTATAACTTGACTGGTTGACTTGTGAAATCACTTGCCATAGTAGCATTATTATTGTCATTGATTTATAATGATCTTCATGAAAAATTTTGATCCTTTTGTAGGTGTAATTCCAGCCCTCAATACTACCACTCAGAGGCCAAACACTGATGCTTACATCGATAATATAGTCGATACATTAACTAGCCAAGTGAAACTATCCGTAGACAACATTGACTGGTCTCAGGCCGCTAAGTTATTCCAAGAAAAAGTAGAAGGAGGTAAGTCAGTAGTCTGGAATCCATGGGACCCTCCTGTGTTTCTTGAGGATAAAAAATTATGATTATGAAATTCTTTAGTGATATATCCATACTACTCTTACTATTTACTGATTCATCAATACTCTTCTTTCATCAAGAGGATGTCGGAAAGTATGCAATTATGGGATAGGACTCCGACATCCCCTTGAAAAGTCTTGAAAGTACTAAGAATCTTAAATATAATTAATTTCTAAGCAATTGATTTTGCACAGTTCCTTTTGTGCACAGTAGAGGTAGAGGTAGCCAAATGATTCTTAACTGATGAGGAACCCCCACGAATTGTGGAACACGGATTTAGCTGAAATTCTGGGGATAGTCTCCTTTTAGCACCAAAGGATGAAACCCAGAGCCACACTTGCAAATGCCCAACCCGCTTTCCGAGCCGCAGATGATAACATTAGCATTACGAGTATATCTATATATATATATATATATATCAGTAGATCCGCGGAAAATTGCTCGGAACAAACTCAAAAATGGACGAAAGACAAAAGTGAGCTTCTGGGCTCGCAAGATGGTTTTTTTTACTCTTTATCTCATCTATATTCAGGATCAAAACTCAAACATATAGAAAGTTGAAAAAAATGTTTACGTGTTGAATCCCATAAGAGCTCAGCTCGAAATCGCAAATTGGCCACGGAATTGACGGCCATGGAATTGACATTTCATGTTTGATCAGCGAAAACGGATCGGATCGCTTTTCCCGCTTAGATGAGACTTTGGTATACCAAATACTTACGAAAAGTCGAGCGAGATGCTGGATTCTCGATCTTTGAGACGTGTTGGTAGGTGGCCACGTAATTGACACTCTTATTTACCCCGTCGTTTTTTCGAAGAAGAGCACGAATTGAATGCCAAATTTAGGGGTGCGGACAGGCCACGGAATTGACATTTCGACCCATAATTCGCACTTTTCAACACTTAAACATCCAGCTACACGGAGAAACCAAAACGCACTCGCGGGGACGTCGCGCGACCCCGCGTCTGGCTTTGCATGATCGCGTCGGGCAGCGCACGAGATCGGAGCGTCTAACCCGCCTCGGTGATGTTGTGCACGTTACCGTGGTGACGCGCAGGACAGCGATGTGACCGGCTGCTCGAGACTGTTTTGAGAGCCGCAATGATGTCTTGACTTCCTTGTTCTCGTGCCAATATTATGAAAATGGGACCGCGTGTCTTTATCTCGATAATTGATCCCTTATTAGTTTCAGCGCTCCTCACGAGCGGAGAGAATAAATCGGTTTGATGGCACTCCAGTGGGACTACTGCTTATGTTTGACATTCAAAATCATTTTTGCAACCTGTCAATCAGCTTAATGGTACAACACAAGCTTCGTAATCCGAAGATCTTGGGTTCGAGACCCACTTACGATGAATTTTTTTTTTTCTAATGTAAGGTTTACAAGTATGCCCTGAATTTCTAAATTTTCCATTTTTTTATCATTCGGTGATATATTCTCTATCCAAGAAAAACGTAGAGATCACTCCACTATAGATATATCAAGCATCGAATTTTTCGTTATTCAATGTTAGAGCCGTATATGAAATTAGCTTACGTTAGCTATGAGGAATTTTATCGACCTTTTGACTTTAAGCGAGATGAGTCAAGCCCAGATGACTATCCGTAAGGCTTTGGAATTGATCTGCGTCGGACAATACTCTTCACGCAATTTGAAAAATTGGTTTTTCAAACGAATCTTCAAACGCAGTGGTCAGAGGAGTATATAATAAATTTTGCAGGACTGAGGAGATTCAATGCATGATCTATCCATCGTGGAATGGTATCTAAGTTTTTTTGTTGGAAGAGTATATACCCAAAAATTGTAACAGGCTCTAGAGTACTGTATTTTCATTCTACAAGAAATAGAAAATTTAGAAATTCAGGGCAAACTTGTAAACCTTACATTGAAAAAAAAAAAAAAATTATTATTGGTGGGTCTTGAACCCACGATCTTCAGAATACGAGGCTTGTGTTGTGCCATTGAGCTAATTAACAAGTTACCAAAACGATTCTGAATGTCATATATAAACAATAGTCCCACTGGAGTGCCATCAAACCGATTTATTCTCTCCGCTCGTGAGGAGCGCTGAAACTAATAAGGGATCAATTATCGAGATAAAGACACGCGGTCCCATTTTCATAATATTGGCACGAGAACAAGGAAGTCAAGACATCATTGCGGCTCTCAAAACAGTCTCGAGCAGCCGGTCACATCGCTGTCCTGCGCGTCACCACGGTAACGTGCACAACATCACCGAGGCGGGTTAGACGCTCCGATCTCGTGCGCTGCCCGACGCGATCATGCAAAGCCAGACGCGGGGTCGCGCAACGTCCCCGCGAGATCGTCATGGTTTCTCCGTGTAGGTCTATTCTGACTTTTTGCTAAGAAAGAGCACAAAAAAATACAAAGGAAAAGTGTTCCGCCCGATCGATTGAAAACGCGTAGATGCGGCAACAGGCGGGAACACATTGCGAGCAACTTCCCGCGGATCTACTCATATATTTCTTAAACTCGGGCCCATATGGGCAATACTCATGTCATAGGCTATAGTTTGAAAACGGTTGGGCATTTGCAAGTGCAGCTCTGGGTTTCACCTTTTGGTAGCAAAAGGAGACATTCCCCAGAGTTTCAGTCACATCCGTATCCCACAACCCCTGGGTGCTCCTTGTGAGCTAGATTGGAACATCTTCATAGCAGTGAATAATTCCATCACAATCAGATTCGAACGCTGCTGTTTCAACGATTACGATCATCAATATATTAAGTAGGTGGTGATCTTTTCTCCTTTACGTTGAATTTCCATTAAAATCGTTTGCATTATTTAACACGACTTGACGAGGTTGTACCGATTTATCCATGATAATTGAAGAATATGTATATCGATATACCCCACGAAGGAATCACGCCCTCTCACAGGCACAAAGATCAATACTTAACCCCTGTGAACCTGGCCCGCCAAATTGGGCCAAGATATGCTCGTGGTAGGCCCTCAAATACTCGAAATACTCGTCCAAGTCCCAAATTTTGGCCAGGTTTCCTTTTTGAGAAAATCGCCCTCAAAGTAGCCCGATTTCACCCCCCCCCCCCCACTCCTCCTACCCGCACATCACAAAAATGCTCAGATCGCCACGAATTCAACTGCTAGAGGGACGTACTCGGGCTCAAATTGAAGCTCTGGTTTGGGCAACCATGAGCAGTTGTCAAAAACCCGAAGTAATTACGTTAAAGTACCAAAAAACTTCTAGCAGCGTCCCCGTGTATCAGCATACGGGCGGGCAGTTGGCGGAGAGGGGAGAGTCGAGGGGGAAGAGGAGAAGCCGCGCGCAGACGCACCATCGTTCAAAGAACTTGTCTGGTGCGCTGATGTGCATCTGATCTGATCGTCGTCGTCGTTTATCCATAGAGATAGTTTATCACGCTGAGTTTACACCGGTACCGAGGTCGACGAGCACCCTGGGCACTGGCCCTGGACTCTCGGTGCTCTTTGGATGAATGCGTGTGTTACAGGGAGAAACTGCGTGTCATACTGGATGACGTCGCCAACATGAGCTGTGGGCCTGTGCACCACGACGCCCGAGGCTCCACGCCCGACCTGGTGCACCGGTGGTGGTCCTCTTGCCCAGTCCTCTATCAAGCTACGTCTTTTCATGCACCTTGCGCTCTAAGCCAATATTCGGTGGATGTAGATTGAGCAAATAAGATTCAATTCGAAGGCCTGGGAGCTTCAGAGTCAAATTTTTATCTTTCCGATATTGGGAAATTGTCATCCAAGTTCCTGGTGTTAGAACTCTGTCGCATACTCTTCCAAACAAGGACGCAGGAATTCCATCACTTAAACCTGTCATCTCATCATGCATCAATAGCATTTCAATGGGAAGAATAACCCACCACTTGATCGTTCAATCAGTTTGAAGTGTGAGTGATGCATAAGTTGAGTGACTCAATATTTTCAGAAGCGCTTTGACTCCTACAATTTCCAAGATGAAGATCTGCTTGGAGTTTTGTCAACGCTTGAAAATGAGGAATTGTCATTGTTAGATAGAGATCAGATCATCTTGCCAAATTTGGATGTTCTGATATTGGTTAATTCAATTCTACAGTAAACGCTATATCAATTCACTCACAGTTCTCATTTGAGTGTCTCATCTATCGTTTTGTAAACTGATATCCGATCTGAGCATTTTTGTGACGTGCGGGTAGGATGAGTGGGGGGGGGGTGAAATCGGGCTACTTTGAGGGCGATTTTCTCAAAAAGGAAACCTGGCCAAAATTCGGGACTTGGACGAGCATTTCGAGCATTTGAGGGCCTACCACGAGCATATTTTGGCCCAATTTGGCGGGCCAGGTTCACAGGGTTCAATACTTACTCCTTACTGACAAAAAACTAACCTATTTGGAAATCTTCTCCACAACGGTACAAAGACTAAGAATTTTTTCTCAACGGCACGAAAATTGACACATTCTCCTCAGTGGCACAAAGACGAAAGCATTCGTTTGATTGAGGCCGATGAAACAAGTCAATTACCCGCAACAGCACCGAGAAACTCATTGTGCGGAGGAACATTCCGGCACAGCGCCGGAAAAGTCACGGCGTAGCACCGTGAAAGCATCGCGGAGCTGTGCCGAGGCTAGTGTCCCGGCGCTGAGCCCGTATTTTCTTCTCAGAGTGTGTTAGTCTTTGGCTCGCGAAAGCATTAAGTAAGTGTCAGTCTTTGCATCGTCAGAAAGAAAGTGTTACCCTTCATAGGAGATATCAATTTGCTGACGCGTAAGAGTCCTGCAGAAGCTATATTATAACCGGGTGGCTATAAAATTTATTGAGGCTTCTGAGATTTCGAGATTTTTCGAGTTATCTGGATGAAGATTGAGTTAAGATTTCAGATTTTTTTCAAAATGACAAATCTCGACGAGATCGGAACTTTCGATACAAAATCCCGGAAACCCACGGGAATCTTGCTGTTACTCGACTAATGAAATTACGAATCCTGTGTCATGGTAATTATACCAAAAAGCCACTCGATTACATCAATAATTACGTTGTTTATTTCCTTGATGAATACAATCTGTAGCATCATTATCGACAAGAATTACGAGCATTCTCATTTCTTTTTGATTCCACAAATAGAGCATACGCACTGCTCACGGCTCATACCGCATACCCACGGCTCACGTGTGCCCTGCGCTGCTCATCGGATTTTAGCCGGCGAGTGATATGGATTTTTTAAGAGATTTTCTATCATTCTCGGACGCTAAACTTGAGTCCTGTATTAGATCCAGCCAGTAACGTGGAAAATTTATTATTTGTAATTAATTTTGACACTCGATTGATATGATCGGATATCGTATTTATCACTCGCGGGAATTTCAAATTATGAAGACGTAATTTTTTCGGTCTTTGCGAGTTAAAGTCAGCAGATATTGCTGACGTTTTTGGCATCAATCGAGAATGGATTTTACTCTACTCTCGATCAATGCACCTTTAGAGCCTCGTATGGTTCCGAGGATGCATCCAAAGGATTTTGATGGAAAGGAATGAAAAGTGAAGATGAGAAATGAGAAACTTTATGAAAAAATTTTTTTGGATTCTACGCTGATGTTATGCGTGTTTCGCCCTTCTTTCATTGCTCGGGCTTTTCAAAGTGGTGGAAGAGTAATGAAAGTTAAATGGAAATAGCGGGTTAAAATGACCTTTCTCGCGAGCGCTTAACGAAGACGAACTTTCGTATATGAGGGCGTCCAGACCATCGAACATTCGGCCACTTGAGCCGCGTGTCAGTGGTAAACTTTCATTGCTCTTCCACCACTTTGAAAAGCTCGAGCAATGAGAGAAGGGTGAAACACGCACAATATCAGCGTAGAATCCAAATTTTTTCATCTCATTTTCTCATCTTTACTTTTCATTCCTTTCCATCAAAATCCTTTAGATGCATCCTCGGAACCATACGAGGCTCTAAAGGTGCATTGATCGGGAGTGGAGTAAAATCCATTCTCGATTGATGCCAAAAACGTCAGCAATATCTGCTGACTTTAACTCGCAAAGACCGAAAAAATTATATCTTCATAATTTGAAATTCCCGCGAGTGATAAATACGATATCCGATCATATCGATCGAGTGTCAAAATTAATTACATATAAGAACCGGATAAGTTTGTTGGGCTGTGAGCACTTTGGAATACCTAATCGAATCATAGTCTAATGAGAGTCGTATAGTTTTCCAATAATCTAATGAGTATATGTAATGCAAAAACTTGAGAAACATCTGTTTGACTTACACAGAATCCGGACCATCAAATAAGGAGCGAGGCGTACAAAAACTGCAAGCAACAATGAACGGTTTTCTGAATACGATTAACTTGATGAGTGGCTTCAAGAATTGGCGTAAGAAGCAGAAACTGCAGGTGATAGAAAGAGAAAGGAACTTCATAGAAGGAGAAATACTAATTTTCGAGGAAGTGGAGCGACTAAGATTGGGAGAATTGATAAGAAAACGAGATGAGGAATTGAGGATGGCGGAGGACCGAACAGAAAAAGAACGAAAAAAACGACAAATTGCGCGAGAACAAGCATTCAGGAAGCATGAAGAACCAATCGAAAAATTGAAAGAAGAACGAGGGCTGATAGAGAAAGAAGAAGAGCGGTTGCAGGCAATACGAAAGATTCTGCGAGAGCAGGAGATGAAAGAGCTAGAAGAATGGCTAGAACAATGTCGAAGAGCTTCGAAAGAGGCATGGGAAAGAACCAAAATCGAGCGATTACAAAGGATAAAAGAAGATAAACAACAAGTAGATGAGGCATTAGGAAGAATGAAAGAGTCAAGAGATCAATTTGGGACCAATCGAGAGCAAGAAATGAGAGAACGAAAAGAACAGAAAGCACGACGTCGAAGAGGAATAAGAGAAGGAGAGGAACATGAAGAATCGCAGCGAGTACTGAAAAAAGAAGGTATCGAACAAGAAAAAGGACAGGCAGAAAAACGACGAGGAGAATTGGCAGAAAAAAGGAAGCAATTCGAAATCGAGCGATTACGAAGAGTAGAAAAATATCGACAACGAGTGCGAGAGATAGAAGATCGAATACGAGAAGGGAGAGAAAAATACGAGGATTGGCGAGCGCAGGAAATGAGAGAACGAGAAGACCGGGAAGAAAAACGTCGTCAAGAAGAGAAAGAGGATCAGGAACAAAGACAGTTGGAGCGATTACGAGAAAAACAAGATTACGAACAACGAAAACGAGTGGAAGAAAAACGACGAACAGAAGAGAGAGTTCGATTTGAACAGGAGCAAGAAGCGAGAAAAGAAGCACATCTACGAACAATGGAAGAAGAGCGACGTCGGTTAAAAGACCAAATTGAGGAGCAAAGACGAGCTCAGGAAATAAGCGCTCAAATATCTCGAGACCAACAACGATGGGTCACCCAGGTAGCTGAAGAACACCGTGCACGACTAGAACAACACCAAAGAGAATCTCAGATGAGAGCTCAACAACGAATTCGTAAGTATGATGATCTTCAGGTTCCTCATCATGTAATTCTACAAGGTAGGCTCGATTTACTTCTGATCGATGCTCCCAAAAAGTATGGTGATGACTATAGACTTCCACCTTTCTCTGATCCCCTGCCTAAAATCAATGTCCTACCAGCAGGTCGATTTTAAACATTGGTTGTCTTGGTGTTCACATCTAGCGACTAGATATTTGCAAGCACACCCGCGTTTCCACGCGTTGATTCGGGGTTCCAACATTCCCCCGCTTCACGGCGCAGGGTTAGTTTAGGCCAAGCCATTGTCATTATTGTCTTTCCCAAAATAATAAATCAATATTCACTGGTAAATTGAGCCGTTCAACTGATCATCTCCTCAGCAGTATTAGTAAATTACGAGGTCAAACGTGATCGGCCTTTGGTCCCGCTCAGAGTGCCCCTCTACTGTATAATCGTTGTGTCTGGTGCTGAGGAGTCGAATCACTTGATGTGTGATCGTCTGACTCCCGAAAAGATGCAAAAAAATGTGTTGATGATTTTCAGGATAAGTATTGATAAAAATTAATTCAAGTAGTCATTCAGCAGTGGCTCAGAAGATTTTTGGGGAAAAATCTTTGGCACAGATGTCTGGCTCGTGATAAAGTTGAGGCTAACTTCCAAAAACTTTTGCCTCGTCATCTTATGTGCAACAATATCCTCCTATATTTGACGAATGACTGAATCAAACTTGACCAAAGCTTAAATAGAAGCAAGATTTAGCCAGCGTGCTCTCAGTCTGAGACTTGGGTTCGTTATTAATCTTCCAAAAGCTACTTCTCAATTCGTACTCACACTCTCGGAAACTACCAATTTCTGAAAAGAACCCCAGGAAAACCATTTGAGATCAATTGAGAGAATCTAAGAAAGAGATGACTTAGCCATTGAAACCTTGCTTACCAGTACATTCAAATTGATTACTCAAATATCCGAGGATTTGTAAAAGAAATCTTGATAGACTTATACTTGCCCCTTACTCTTTCTTACACCTTAGGTATACCTAAGTCAAGTTTCATTGAAGAGTAGTTCCATATCGTAAGTATTACTCATTCTTATGTTGAGATAAAGCTGATAAATCCTCCGGCTTGGTCCAGGAGAATGAGATGTCCCAAAAAAATTTCTCCAGACACAGTTGAGAATGAACTGTGGCACCTCATTTCCCTTGACCCAAGCAAAAAATTGATCATCTTCATCTCAACATGAGTATGACATTCATGCTAACTCCATGGAATGCCCTCTCATTCAGGGTCATGAATACATTTTGTAAAAATATTGCATAATCCTCATGAGTTTTCTTCATCTGTCTGCACAAAACAATTCCTCATCTGATTCCCAGACTGATCCATGCAGCACAATGTAAGGTGACAAACTATGAATTAGTCCGAAACTCCTCTTCAAGTTCCTTGGAATGTACAATATATTCAGAAGTGAATTTGGCGTTCAACTGCATGATTCAGTATGCTAGTTCAATTGCAAAGTTTTGACCCCGGAGAGACATTGAAAATCCCTCTGAAATTTGAAATGTTTTCGTACACAGTATCCATGACGCCGAATGACAGAATTTGCCATTAGGATTGAATTACTCTCATAGTCATGGCAAGATCCAGATGATTGATTCTTTGCTCAGAAGGAAGATGAAATGTCGCATTCTATCCTCAAATGCATCTGAGAGATAGGTATTATTTCATGAAACTACTCTTCGATCAGACCTGTTTCGTAATGATTTAAGGGGAAAGCAAGAAAGAGCGTAAGTCTCTTTGGGGTTTTTTTTTCTCAACAAATCCTCTAAGGAACCTGAAGGGAAGAGATAATTTATTCTTAAAAGCTTTAATTACCTGTACAATCAAATTGATTGCTCAAATGGTCTCCATGAGGTTATTTTCAGAAATTGGTAGTATCTGAGAGTGTGAGTATGAATTGAGAAGTAGCCTTTGAAAGATTAATAACAAACCCAAGTCTCGGCCTGAGAGTATACTGGCTACTTCTTGCTTCTATTAAATCTTTGGTCAAGTTTGATTCAGTCATTCGTCAAATATAGGAGGATATTGTTGCACATAAGATGACGAGGCAAAAGTTTTTGGAAGTTAGCATCAACTTTATCACGAGCCAGACATCTGTGCCAAAGATTTTTCCCCAAAAATCTTCTGAGCCACTGCTGAATGACTACTTGAATGAATTTTTATCAGCAAGAGCATACTTATCCTGAAAATCATCAACACATTTTTTGCATCTTTTTGGGAGTCAGACCATCACACATTACGGGATTCGACTCCTCAGCACCAGACACAACGATTATACAGTAGAGGGGCACTCTGAACGGGACCAAAGGCCGATCACGTTTGACCTCATAATTTACCAATACTGCTGAGGAGATGATTCATTGAACGGCTCATTTTACCAGTGAATATTGATTTATTACTTTGGGAAAGACAATAATGACAATGGCTTGGTCTAAACTGAGCCTGCCCCGTGGAGCGAGGGAATCGTGGAACCCCAAATCAGCGCGTGGAAACGAGGCGTGCGTTCAAATCTCTAGTCGCTAGACGTGCACACCTTGATCTAGACCGATGTTTAAAATCAACCTGCTGGGGTACAATTGAATTAGATGCTCACTGCGCGAGAGAAGAATTATTTTCTTTTTCACCGATGATCATTGATTTGTTCATGCCTCTAGCCTATATTCTCTGGAATGTTTTGACAAACCACGTGATTGTAGACGACAACATGTACATTCAAAGCAATAACATTAGTTTTGAGAGTCGGTGTCTTCTGTTATCACGTGCTTTCTCACAAAAATCGAAAGAATGTAGGTTAAATACTTGAACAGAATAATGATAGTCATTGACTTAAAAGCAAAGAATTATGCTCGTGCAGTAAGCATCTATCCAATCGCGCCTCAAAAGGAGTCCAAAATAGGGATAATGTATTTGCGATGACTCGTTAGGAATGACTCATTCAAAATATCTGATTTAAATGGTACATCAATGCATCCGGCCACGTACGCTCAATTTGGGTGGTAAGGTAATTCATCGCCCGATTAAAGTGAAAGAAATAAGTTGAAGCGCCAGTAGTGGAACGTGGCTAGTTGGGCGCCTATCGAGGCGCCTATAGTGGAACACCCAATTCACGTGGATTTTTGAGCTCGAAAAATCGATCCATCTCAGTAGAAATTAAACTGTGTTCTTTGATACTATATATTTCAAATTGATGCCCTGCAACACCCACCAAAGATTCATGAATTGAAAGAAAATATCATGAAAAGTATGAGCTCATAATCACCCTCCAGAGGCTGTTCCACTGTAAGGAACCTTCCTCGAAAATGGATTCGATAGTGGAACAAGAGTCTGCCCTCGACTGGAACAGGTTTTATATTTTTACTGTATTGAAATACCACCCGGAAATCGATTTTATCCGATCACGTGTCATTTATTCCATACAGACTAGCACAAATATATCACTAATTATCTACCAAGTATTCTCAGAATGACTCCGGAGCGCTGTTCCACTATAGGAGACTTTTCGTGTTTCAATGAGGGCACCGAGCTCAGGATTTGTTGTTCCACCACAGGAGTAGACAACGGATCCTTTCGTGAACATTCAATTACCTACTCTTATTGAATACAAGTAATCAAGGTGTACCTTTTTTTCAAAATATGCAGACCATGAAATGCGTTACTTCCCATTCGCAGAAAACTCGAATTTCGTTCAAAGAATGGAAATTGCTGATTAGCACTCATTTTTGTCCCACTACTGGCGACTTTACCTTAGGTCTCCTGCGCATGGATTGAGCCTGCGTGCACAGGGCAATCATAATATCCCGTCATGAAAACCCCGAAACTGCGTTTGAAAGAAGCATTTTTAGGTAAGAATGATGAAAACAATATTCTACCCACTGAAGTGCAAACGAGAGAGTTGAACAATGCTTGGAACAATTCGTACAGTGTTGACATATGTAGTTTCCAAATAACTCTCGAGAGTCACCCGAATCAGCAATTCATCTTAGGCAGGCTTATGCTTGAAAGAATTGAGATTACTTTTGAACGAGAGCATTTAAGTACCAAGCCACGCTGTTTTCATTATCCTTTTCTAAGTTTCTTCACTTCTTCAATTTCTCAACATTTGCACATGATTTGCATTCACGCGCGACTTCAATGTTTGGCCCTTGATTAATACATGGTAAATGATTTGGAAAATAGTGAATCATTTCAATGAGGGAACAGATTGGAATTTCGATTTTCATAGTATATGAGGTTCAAAAGTATAGAGGGTGAATTATCGTTTCTTTGACATTTGATGAAGAAAATTTTGAGCGGAATTGAGATTAGCATGCGCCAAAAATTCTATATTCTGTAATGTTAATTAAGGGTTGGCTTAACTAAGCACATATTTCCTGGATGTCTCAACCTCCTAGGATCTGGTACGATCTTTTTCTATAATATTCGATGGAAAGGTAAGCCCCATCTAGATGGAACATTGAGGTCACTTGTCGATTTGACGAAGCGAGGTACTTTTCCCTATATCAAATCATCTTAATCTATTAATTTTCAAATAATGTTCTTTGCTAAAAAGATTCATCTCATGCGCGAAGTGCTGTGAGGGTTAAATTCTTAATTTTACTTATATACATGAGTCAACATTTCTTATTAGAATTATTTTCTGGTTATTTCTCTTGAAGGGGCCCAGAGTATGTGGCAAGGAGGACAGGTGGGGTATCAGTGGCAAGCTGCTCGGTACTTTGAAGACTGTTTCAGTTGTTGCATCGAACCCGGAGCAAGAAACGTATTCTATGGATGAAACTGCCATTATCTCTCTACATGTCAACGTTCTTAATATTAAGTCGAAATCTGTGCACTCTTTCTATGTATAATCAGCAAACAAGTTCTCACAGTTCATTGTTTGAGTATATTATCATGTTGTTCAATTGTGGAACATACCTCGAATAAAAACAGATACTCATCATATATTCAAAGGATCGAGTTCTTCTAATAATCCTTCTGCATTACTGAAGATAGAAAATCTATTCGATACATAAAGTGAGAAATTATATGTGTCTTAATAATTGAGGGGGTGGGTGGAAAAAGGGCGTAACCGCCATTATGTCCTTCTTCCGGACATCGCTTTTTTTGAGCCCCAGAACCAAGATCTACCACCCCCTGAAATCTGTTTTTCGTAAGACCCCAAAAACCGTCTGGCAGATGAAAGGGCGTAACCGCCATTACGCCCTTCCATCTGCACGATAAAAGGGCGTAAGTGCAATGATAGTATGTTAAAAAGGCGTAACTGCTATGATAAGATGTTAAAAAGGCGTAACTGCTGTGATAACATTTCAATATCAGGGCTTAATTTCTTGCTCAGCCAAACAGGATTTGGAAAAAGGGCTTAAGTACCTGACTGAAAAGATTTGAAAGGGCGTAATTACTGTGTAACAGGGCGTAAGTGAGGGCGGATCTGGAAAAAGGGCCTAATTACCGAGGAAAAGTTTCATAGAAATTCTCCAAAGCGTGGAAACGCTTTTCCACCTAATATAACGATGAAAACATGTTATTTTACCTTCAAATTGAGTGTTTTTACCTTTCCCTAGTGAAAAAAATTTCTCGTCATTTTCACACGACTGATGGAAGCTTTTCGCGTCCATAAAACCGTGGAGCATGAATCGAACCACCCCCTAGCAATCAGATATCTTTCATAACATGACCAGGAACACTCTCAACAAATTTGGAGACGATTGGACTTGATCGCGAGATTTAATTCCACTTATTGTGAGAAAGAAAGGCCGAAATTTGACCCTGTATTCGGAAAAAGGGCGTAATTGCATTTTTTGAAATTGCTGAAAAAATCTCAAAGTCAAATTTCATCCCTCGGCTCGGGTTGGGCTATTTTGAGAATGCTATCTTCTTCGAAATAAGTAAGCTCAACTCGTCCAATTATGTCTCTAGCGGTTTCTATCAAGTTTTTATTGATTTTCTCAAAATGACTGTTTTGCAGTTACGCCCTTTCTCCACCCACCCCCTCAATTGGGATCTTTATGAACACACCATAGAATATTTTTTCGAATAACTCCGTCCACTGAATTGAAAATCCATTGAAAATGGTTGAAAATTGGAACCAATTTTGTAAAGTGCAGTTGTCAATCATCTTTTAACCTATAATACAGGCGTATTTTCATTCCCATTTCCCTCCGATTTTCTAACGATTTGAGCTGAACGATGAGTGGACGAATTCAAGATAGATGATAACAAGTACTCTTCCACTCGTCGTCTAGCCTGAGTCGCAAGAGAATCGCACAAAAATAGGAATGATTTTCAGCTTGCACGGTGACCGCATCGCCTTATCTGCCGTAACCTTAGCAACCTTAAAGTAGTGACGTACGGAGTTCCGCTTTTCATACGGAAAATAAGAATACTAGAACCACTGCTCTCTGATGACCGAGCTCACAACTGCCAATTATCTGATTCAGGGTTGACGAATGAAAGAATCGATTAGATAATGCATGAAGTGGAGTTCGATCGATACATCTAGGTCTATCTCGAATCAGTTCCATGAATGTTGGCCGTATTTTTGTAAGTACACCCTATATATTGCATGGGGAGGGGGTGGGGCTTTTTGGTATCGTTATATGGAGATGTTGAAGTCAGATCAATTTCGAACCCCAAAATGAGCTGATTCGATCGGATTGAGCATGAAACGAGAAATCTCGTGCAGCTGGTCACTTTTTATACACTAAACACTGGTTATAACGACAAATACCCTGTACATGGCTCCATAGGGACTCAGATCTGATGATCAGATACTTCAGATGAAAAATTCCAACGCACGCAGGGATTTTTAACCATGAAACACGATTGCTGTTAACAAGCTCACGAGAACACAAGTTTTAGGTTAGAAAAATGCTTTTTTGCAGGTGATCTGCATCACTTATGTAAAAAATGATGACGAATTCGAATTCTACACAAAAAAATACGTTAAAATACGTTGGTTTCATGGTCGCACCTTGAAGTGCATACGGGAGCCTACCCAGCCCCCGGACTTTTACACATTAAGAATCTGTTTCCACCTAAATATCGGTTCATATTTTTAAATGGCGAGTACACTAATTCTTCTCTTTATAATTAACATGGGATGAAATGTATCGGTTGGGCTATAGAACAGCGCATTTCTTCCATAACTCGAAGAATATCCATTTTATTGGAAAACTGTGTAGAATAACTTTTTGTAGGTCTCTCCAAGATCGAGAAAAAAGAGTCCGTGACAATTCTTCGAATGATGCGTCCGTTTCGAGTTATAAGACATCATTGTTGAAATGTCATGGATTTTGCAATATTTTCACGATACATCATACCAGCTCTACATTTTATACTCTCAGCACACTTTGAGGAGCTGGAAGATTCGGTAGAGCTTTTTCTTCGCATTTTTATCGAATATATACAAAAAAAGTGATTTAGACAAAATCCCGGCTTCGCCAAAAATGCTGGAAATGTGGAATATAGAGTATGATGTATCGTAGAAGTATCGCAAAATCGAGAAAATTCCAACAATGATGTCTCATAACTTCAAATGGACGCATCATTCGAAGAATTGTGACGGGACCTTTTCACTAGATCTTGGAGAGACTTACAAAAAGTTATTCTCCACATTTTCCGATAAAACAGATATTCTTCGAGTTAAAGAAGAAATACGCTGTTTTGTAGCCAAACTGATACTTTCCATCCCATGTTGATTATATAAAGAGAAATCAATCTACTCGCCTTTTAAAAATATAATCGATACGATTTAGGTGAAAACGGATTCTTAAAGTATGTATGTATGTATAGTACTTTATTTCACCTTGGGGTAGAATCCCGTCTGGTGTTGATGGAATGATACAGAATACAAATTATAAATGCTTAGAACTAATTAAAGACTAGTTAGGAGTAACAGCAGTGGTATTAGTGCGAATAGAATAATTTTAGACAGCATTCGCAGGGCTCAAGTCTCAGATACAAATTTTTTATACCAGATCAAATTACGCAGGTGAATTGCATCAGTATGAGATGACAAACTTAGGCTAGATAATTGTTGAGGTGCAGAAAGAAGGGTAAAAGTAGTAGACAGCACTCTTCGTTATTCATAGTACTAAGGAGAAGCTGTCAAAAATAAAAATAAAAAGAGGAACAAAAGAGAGGATAATAATGAAGATTATAATTTATGTCATGCTCACGCTTAACTCTAGTGGTGGTAGGGCGAGACCTTCATTGAGAATTCTGTCATTCCAGTCTTTGATATCGCGCTTGAGGAATTCAAAACGGAAGATCTTCTTCATTGAGTCAATTTTATCTGAATCAAAGTCAGTAATATTCAGGATGTTGAGAAGTTTAGATGCCTTGACAAGGAATGAGTTTTCCCATGCTGTTGAGTTTGTTTTTGGGAATATTAATAATTCCTTCGGGTTTCTCTCAGATCGTCGTAGGTCAACATCTATACCAAGTCTAATAAAGTTCTCAGATAGATAGCTCGGGGTACCGGTGGCAATAGTTCTATAAGCAAGATTGCAGGTGAAATATTGGGGTCTTCTAATAGCTGACATCCAACCCAGATTCAGATGGTGCGGGGTGACATGCGAATTTCTTTGCAAATCACCCACAACAAATCGTACACAGGCATTGAGGGCTACTTGGAGCTTTGCATTTCTCGTGGTGTCCACACTATCGTAGATTAATGAAGCATAGTCGAAGAAAAATAAGGATCTGGACCAGTTCACGTCGCAGTTCCCGAGATAGCGTATTCCTATAGAATTTCAGGGAATTCAAGCTAGAATATACTTTTGAGACTACAGATTTTACATGAGATGACCAGGTCAAGTTTTGGTCCAGTATAACCCCTAGGTTTCTGACTTCAGTGACATACTCTAGGTCAACTCCGTTGACCGTGATCTTGGGGATGTTTCCAAAATCTATGCGCGCAATCAATTCTTTGGAGCCAAGAACTATGACTTTAGACTTTCTTTCGTTCAAAGCAAGTTGATTCGTTTCCGCCCAGTTTGCCATAGCCTGTGCATCGTGTTTTAAATTCTGAAGGGCACTTAGTTATTCATCTAAGGTGCAGTGTAGGTAGATTTGAGAGTCGTCAGCAAATAGTACACACGCTGGATAGAGTAGGCGAAACTACCGCCATCGTGTGCAAAAATAGTGCAATGGAAATTTTTTGTGGGATACTCACCGCAAGACCTCCTTGATCCTTAAGTCATATGTTCCTAAGCCGTATCTGGGTGCAAAATTGTTTAAACCGAAATTGTTTAAGCAATTGAGTAAAATTGTTTATTTTGGATTCAAAAGATGTTTTTTAGGTAAATTGGAGCATTTTAAATAGAAAGTTACTCTTGTCATTTTTCTCTAGGATCCATTGTTTTTGCGCTATGAGCATTTTAAAGTTGAAAAAACTCGAAAATCGCGATTTTGAGGCCCGGATTAAAGTGTCATAATGGTGAAAATGTTATGCTCTCACTAGGGAAATTTGTCAATTGGGATCTCCTCTACAAGTTGTGATAGCAAAAACCCATGTTCCTCGTCGATTTACCTTCGTTTTCTGAATGTTAATAACGCGTCGTATGGCGTCAGTTCACTGGTGATCGCAATGCTCCCCGCGCCGCGATATAGCAACGTTGCGTCGTCTGCAAGCACGAGGTGGGAGTCCGCGAGCACGCGAACGGGCGCCATACGACGCGTTATTAACATTCAAAAAACGAAGGTAAATCGACGAGGAACATGGGTTTTTGCTATCACAACTTGTAGAGGAGATCCCAATTGACAAATTTCCCTAGTGAGAGCATAACATTTTCACCATTATGACACTTTAATCCGGGCCTCAAAATCGCGATTTTCGAGTTTTTTCAACTTTAAAATGCTCATAGCGCAAAAACAATGGATCTTAGAGAAAAATGACAAGAGTAACTTTCTGTTTAAAATGCTCCAATTTACCTAAAAAACATCTTTTGAATCCAAAATAAACAATTTTACTCAATTGTTTAAACAGTTTTGGTTTAAACAATTTTGCACCCAGATACGGCTTAGGAACATATGCCTTAAGGATCAGGGAGGTCTTGCGGTGAGTATCCCACAAAAAATTTCCATTGCACTATTTTTGCACACGATGGCGGTAGTTTCGCCTACTCTAGTAAATTTTAGGAAGCTGGGTAGGTTGTTGATGTAAATAGCAATCAAGAGGGGTCCCACAATGCTACCCTGAGGAACACCTGAAGATGCGCGTAGAAAATCTGAGATTTTCCCACCGGAATCTATGACGGCTTGAAGGCGATCAGCTAGGTAGGAAAAGGACCAGCGCACAACTCTGTCAGATACATTGAAGACTCTCAGCTTGTTCAACAGTAATTCATGAGGTATTAGATCAAAGGCTTTTGAAAAATCGAAGAGGACCAGAAAAGTAATTTTGCGGTCTTCCGTAGCTCTCCTTACATCGTCCATCACTCGCAGAAGAGCCGTTTGCGTGCTGTGACAGGGTCTAAAACCAGCTTGTCGCTCATATAATAGAGAATTTGATTCCAAGTAGTCTGACAACTGAGCATGGACTAGTCGCTCAAGAATCTTGGATAGTTCCGGGAGTTGCGCTATAGGCCTGGTGTCTGATGGGGAGGATGGGGTTTTGCACTTGAGGAGTGGGAGGAGAAGAGTTTTCTTCCAAGAGGATGGAAATAAGGCGTTGTATAGGCTGTAGTTGCAAAGATCAGTTAAAGGTATAATGAGGTGTGCTAGAGCAAGTTTTAGCATCTCAGCCGACAAGTCATCAACTCCCGAAGCTTTGGATGAAGCTCTCTGGAGAGTTTTCGTTACATCGTCTGGGCTAACTGGACGGAAATCAAAGTAATATGATATATGACAGTCTAGGATTCTAGAAAGTGCATCGTCAGATAAAGGTTCGGCTCGATTTACAACAGTGGCATAATACTGATTGAGTTGGTCTCTGTTGAAGTAATTGAAAGGGGACGGAGCTGCTTACTTGGTTACTTTGAGTTTCTTCAGTGAGTTTTTTTTAATGTGTGAGAGCGCCTGGAAAGCACCACGTATTCGGATTTCGCAAACTTTTTTTGACACCTATCGCACCTTGACGCGAGGTGTGTATAAACGAATGATATTGAACATTCGTCTTGTCAGCTGATGCAATCTCTATTTCGAGATTTAGACGAACAATATTCGTGAGAATAGCGGGAACACATCTATAATCTTCTAACATACAGCCATTTGTTTATTAGAATATTGGGCGTACATTTATTGGATGTTAATCGTAGAACATTGTTGATAAAAAAATTCGAGTACCTTTAGTCTGGGTTCCAGTGTGCAAGTTCAATTTAGCTAAACGAAAAAACATTCGGTCCGATCTAGCACAACAAAAAAAGTGTGTTATACGCCTAAAATGCTGAACTGATCTAGTTGAAGAAGTAGTGTGTTTATTGTAAATGAAGGAACTGTATGTGTGAAATTGTAGAGTCCATGGTGCTATATTGTCGTGACTTTTACTAGAGTTACTAACGTTTTAATGATTGTATGAGCACAATCTCTACACTGAAGAATTAATAGGTAATTAAATTTGATGAGTGTTTGTTATTTTACCCACTTCTATCTCTCACCTCTCATCATCATTCCACACATTGATCCATGTAGCTATTTATATACATGAGTCATTCTGGAGCAAGCTGGACAAAGCCGTCACCAGGGAGGTCTGGGAAAAATCCGCAAAAATGTTCTTCTGTCAGTACTATGTTTGAATAGTACGAAAAAATTTTTTCCAGATTTTTTCGGACCTCCCTGTAGGCCCAAGGGCCCATGGAAGGGCCATTTTAAGCCTTTTTTCAGTCTAATATTTTAGAAAAGTCATAGTTTCAAGGCTGGAATTTATAGTCGTTGCCCTTATCCAAAATCCTTACGGCTCCCTTCATGCTACACCTTACGGACGGTTTTCAATAACATGTCACGACTATCTATGCATTTTTCCACTCAATTCATTAATGGAATTCCATATTATAGATGAGCGGGTCATATTTGATAACTTTTTGGCCCATAACTGCATTTAGTCTGTTCTGCCGGTCCCAAATAATTTAATACTGCATATTATGTCACGACAAGTTGTTAGAAACCAGCCATAAGGTGTCGGATAAAGAAAATCGTAAGGATTTCGGATAAGGAGAACGACTATAAATTCCAACCTAACAGAATCCAACATTTTCCAACGTTCTTTGGCGCATTTTTCTCGTAAAGACTGATACTTTTCAGAAAGAAATTGTCCCAGACAAATAAGTCAGCCCGACGACTTCTGCAAGCTATTTATTGAGAGCAAATTTTAGCAATTTCTGCGTCATCTTGTGGACCACCTAGATCCAATTAGAGAGGAGATAATTGACTTCTACCAATGGTCATTTTAAAGGTATTAGAAGGACCTACAATTTGCCTACTTGTAAAAGTCAATTATCACACTTTTTGGTGGAGCTATAGTCGGTACAAGTTGAGCTATTTTCGAGAAAGTCAAAAATTTAGGACTGAATTCCAAAAATATATCTTAATTTTTTCCATCCAACTTGTGCGAAAATGTTCTTTGAGACATCTACTTGCAGTAGAAAAAATTTGGCGGAGGTTATTTTTTTAAAATTTTTTTTGACGAGCGTTACAAAATGCCGGATTTTGTCGTTTTAGCAGAAATGGCATCTTTGACCACGGTCACATATGCTCCCACCTGGACTGATGTGCACCAATCTGTGTGGAAAAACTCCCCAAAGTACCCCCAAGTACGTGTAAGAAGTTGTGGGGACAAGCCTCGAGCAAGGAGCGAGCTGTAAGTTCTATTCACCGCGTCAAAACAGGCATTATTTTGGCTGTTTGGGCTTACGCAATCGAGAGCATGATTTTACTCTATGAGGTGATTATTTGGTCTCATATATTGAACATCAAGGACGAAAAATCTACAAAATTACACATGATTTTACTCGTTCTGGCTCACAAATGAGATAATGGGCTGGAATGAGGATCCAAACATACTTTTCCAAATCATAATAATCATCTAAACACGATTTTGGATTCAGTTTTGCCCTATAGAATCATCTTTCTGTCCTAAAACAATTTAGACTCTGCTGACAGGTTCGGACACCGTTGAGGCATCAGGTGACGTTCTAGGGCTGGACTGACCACAGTTTTATGTTCCGATGGCCATTTTGAGTCGGAAAAGTATGTTTGGATCCTCATTCTGGCCCATTATCTCATTTGTGAGCCAGAGCGAGTAAAATCATGCTCTCGGTTGCGTACGCCCAAACAGCCAAAATAATGTCTATTTTGACACGGTAAATAGAACCTACAGCTCGCTCCTGGCTCGAGGCTCGTCCCCGCAACTTCTTACACGTGCTTGGGATACTTTGTGGAGTTTTTTACACAGATTGGTGCACATCAGTCCAGATGGGAGCATATGTGACCGTAGTCAGAGATGCCGTTTTTGCTAGAAGGACAAAATGCGGCATTTTGTAACGCTCGGTAAAAAAAAATTTTTAAAAATAACCTCCACCAAATTTTTCCTACTGAAAGTAGATGTCTCAAAGAACATTTCCTCACAAGTTTGGTGGGGAAAAATCGAGATATATTTTTGGAATTAAGTCCTAAATTTTCGACTTTATCGAAAATAGCTCAACTTGTACCGACTGTAGCTCCAAAAAGTGTGATAATTGACTTTTACAAGTAGGCAAATTGTAGGTCTTCCCAAGACCTTCAAAATGACCCATGGTAAAAGTCAATTGTGTCCTCTCTAGTTGGATCTAGGTCGTCTACAAGATGACGCAGATATTGCTAAAATTTGCTCTCAATAAATAGTTTGCAGAAGTCGTCAGGCTGACTTATTCGTCTGAAACAATTATTTTCTGAAAAGTATCAGTCTTCACGAGACAAATGCCCCCAAGCATGTTGAAAAATGTTGGATTCTGTTGGAACTATGATTTTTTCTAAAAAAGACTACAAAAGGGCCTAAAACGGCCTTTTCAGGGACCCTAGGGCCTACAGGGAGGGCCGAAAAAATTTTTCGTACTATTTAAACACAGTAATAACAGAAAAGAATTTTTGAGGGTTTTTTCCAGACCCCCCAGGTGACGGTTTTGTCCAGCTTGCTCCAGAATGACTCACATGCATACACACACACTTGAGGTCAGCCGCGGTCAGCATCGGCCACTAGCAGAACTGCTATTATACTGGTCAAATTTACAAAGCAGCTACGGGTTCCCTCTGTCGGGATAAAATCACTAGCAGAAATGGTAAAATTACAGACCCACGGTAATTTCACTACGCTCAGCGTAGGTCGCCCGATTTCCTATGCTCAGAGCAGTGATTTTATCGGAACTTGTTTTACAGTGTAAGATAAAACTCTCTACCGTCTCTCACATTGTCATGAAAGCCTCAAGTTGGGTATTTTAATGGAGCATTATTTACGAATTTCCATTTTGATAAAATTGAATTAGGAAATTAGAAATTAGGAAGACTTGTTATGAAACCTTATGGATTTACAAAAATTGACAGAGAATTCTAATCACAGAAACAAGCTGGCTCTATTGAGTTCACTTTGCTCGCTTTACTTCCATCTGTGTATCTAGCTATAGCTGAGTATTCAATTCAATCTATTTGATATTCCATATGATACAATTGTTCTAAGATTTCGAAACTTAAGCTCAATAGGAACATATATTACCCATAGTCCATGCAACAGCAGGAAAATCTCTTTGTAATTTTTTAGACAATTGCTGCAAGTTCTTTCAAATCAGTCAAAGAAGTAGGAAGTCTCTCACTTCCTTGTCGTTCACCGAAAATTGATAAAGAGGTACTACTTATACTCACAATATATTTCCACAAGTAAGATCAACAAATTTGTCCTTCAAATCGATAATATAATTTTTGCATAATTTTTGCAATTAAGAAGCTCAATATAAAAGTTCTCCAACCGTTCATCCATCAAGTTTAAAAAGTCTCTACAGGGTGAGTGAAAAAGTTCTGCTCCCACTTTTATTACGCTTATTCCTTCTGAAAAAATCATTTGATTAACTTAGCACGTTGATGATCAACTTTGGATATTTATCCAAGCTTATAAAGATTAGAGAAGTGAGAAAATATTATTCGGAATTTGAGAGGGGAAGAAATTCCGTCTTAAAGAGAAATTTCTGCAATGATGATCATGAGAGGAAAGAATTCCGCCAAAGTCACCCCAAAACTGTTATACATTACAATTGTAACCATCGTGATCTTAATCACGCTACATGAAACGAGTTCTACTCCCCAAGAGTCTCGCCTTGACCCGATTTTCAGATTTGGTAAGATATGTCAGGTATTACTCACAATCAGTGTAACGTTCGAGTTTACGATTCTATTGAGACTAACTAATATTTACACCGAAATTTAAATCGCAGTATTTTATTCATCATAATGTTGTAGATAGTTTTAAGGCATTGCGGTCACCGTGCACCAAGTCCATGGAATTCAGAAACACACTTCGCATAGAAAATTTGTTGACACAAAGTTTGAGGTCAGTTCTTGAATCTTACTTATTGTCCAACTTGTATCCCGCAATTTGTCATTGAGCCCGAATTGCAAGAGAATCGGAGAGGAACTTGAAAACCTCGACCGCAAGCATTTCTTGACCTATGATACGGACACAAAGTGATTCCCACTTTTCTCCAAATCCTTGTAATTTGGGTAAAACGACGAGTTGACGAATATGGATGAGATGGTGATAAAAATTCATCCTCCCGTTGTTTAGCCAAAATTGCAAGAATATCAGAGAAAATTACGAATTAGCTTCAGCGAACACGGTGATCACATTTCCTTGAAATATACAGAATAGACTCAGTTTCATTGTACAGGGGACTTCCTCTAAACTCTAGCTGGCAGGTCCCGATACAAGTTAGCCTATCACTATCTTCATTTCAAAATTTATTCCGAAACTTGAAGATTAACTAATGGCAAGTCTTATTTCGCCAACGGTACAGCCGTTTTATTCTTAGTTCACAAAAGTAATTTCTCGAAAAACGATGTCGAAAAACGACGACGACGTGTACGATAATACTATATTTCACCTCAGTAAAGACGTTCTAAACAAGAATCTTCTTCCTAAGTTTAGTTGAACTGATTTTTCCATATGCGTACCATAGCCATGGTGATTACATCACCACAAGGGTCATTTTTTTATTGCAAAATGGTGATTATATTACGAAAAGAGATGTTTTTTTTGGTTGCAAAATGGTGATTATGTGACGAAAAGGGGTACACGCCACTTTTGATTAATGTATATGTTTTGGAAAGTAGCGAGAAAAGAGAGTATTTTTTGAGTGCACTGTAAGAAGAAATTCTTCAAATGTTAGGTAAAAGTTGTAGTAAATCACAACAAATTCCCTAACCTTGTAATGTTAGTTTTCAGAAGATTAGTCTGATTTTAAGTTCCCTCACAGTGTCTAAATTGAGATAATCACTGTGATCTTTTGTACGTTCTAGCTGGTTCATGTACGAATGAGAAGTGCTTCAAGAAGTGCCAGTATTATGACTACGAGCAAACATATGGAGGAAACTGTCAGACTAAGGGCATAAATCAAGGTCGTTGTGAATGTTTAGATAACAATAACAATGTTTTCAAGACATTGTTAGATTTTGTTGGTTAACTCCGTCTAAAACCCCGATTTACTGTTCTCAATATTTCATGGAGAAATGATGGATTGCATGCAAATTCTTATCGGAATTAACTTACATTCTCATCTAAAGAATGTAAGGTCCTGGAATCATGAGTTCATACAATTTACTGTTTACGAACGTTTCAGACTTTGTAATTGTTCCTCGATGATATTTATTATTGAGGGATGTTTTATTATAATAACGTTATCATATTATCCATCTCGTAGATCGCAGTAGAAATATCCCAAAATAAACCGTATTGAATGAATACATTCATCCAAATTTTGACATTTGTATGCTTACAACAAAATATGTTTGTCCGAGTCGATTCGAAAATTCGAAGAATACAGTGGAACTTCGATATAACGAACTTTGATATAACGAAATCCTCGGTATAACGAAGTAGAGCTCCGGGCCTTTGAATTTTCCATCCCCACGTGTGTTAAATTACCTCGTTATTACGAACTTGAACCTCGTTATAACGAAGTTTTGTCCGGAACATGAAGTAAAATTTCGGAAAAAGATCAAGTGTGAAGTGGTCTTTGAGAAAGATTTATGACGGTCAATGAGTAGAAAATCATATTCAGGGTGTGCTCAGTGACTTATGAGTCAATAAAATCCTCAAAAACTTCAATGAATTGAAAGCTGGTGAGAGCTTCACTGATGACCGATCGAATTTCAAGGTTCGAGACCACCGCTCGAATCTTTTTTGAGGATATCAACCCGATATTTTTTCTAAGATTGTGAAACCTTCACTGAACAGTGAAAAGATAAATGAACATAGGACGACAAGTTTGTATCTCAAAAAATTAACAAGAATTGAGCCCGCACCCACGCATACGACCCTGTCCAGAGCCAAAAATGGCCCTTTTCAGGGGCCAACAAACTCTCGAATGTCGGAACATCTTATTTGACCTACTAATTTGGGAAATTGAAGATTTTTTCAATGGCAAAAGCGTGTTTCTGCTGCATTGGTCTCTATGTAAAACGAATATCCCAAGATAGCTTATTCTTTGCTCAAATTGTGCACAGAAGGGCTTGCACATGAGGTTTTGGTACAAAACTTCGGTATAACGAAACCTCGATATAACGAAGGCGGAGGCCGGTCCCTTCAAGTTCGTTATATCGAAGTTCCACTGTAATAGGAAATGAGGTGTTCTGAAGAAGACATCTTCTCGGGGTGACATTGCCCCATTTACCAAGTTTCGAGAGTTTGACAAGTTAGTCCATTCATTCAAATGAGACTGCTTTTGGCTCAAAAATGTTTTTTCTGCATTGGAGAAGGCATTTAAGGCATGTATAAGTGTGACATGTGACATACACGGGACTCGTGTATGTGTATGTCGTGGACATGTGCGAGTCTCGAGCCATCGCGCGCTAAGAGTAAAAAACGGTCATCGCGCAGACGAATCGAACACCATGCATTCACTAGTAAAATATCTCTTTCATGGATAACTTGAGATAGGGAACTCGCGCGAAGTTCATCTTTCCTGTAACATGTTCAGCATAACACTAGCCAGTGATTGCTGAACATCACGAAAGCACAACATGACCCTAAACAACTGGAAGTGCAATCTCACTCATGATCTAGGCCAACGATTCTGCGTTTTCGTTGTTTATAATACAGATGAAACCTCTCTTCCAAGCAGCCACGATGTGACAAGCTTGGATATCAACTCAACAAGCTGATCAAGTGAAATCAGATTTAGTTATGACTAGTTCATCCTTTTAGGCTTAAATTTACCTTTGACTTTGTCTATTTAGAAGTCAGATTATGGCGAAAGCATAGGAGTGAAGACCCTGACTTCCCAGATTCCAATGGTGGGAGCTCACGTAGTCGGTGGATAGGCTCACCCTCAAATACCATGGTTGTACAATAATTATTTATTGTGCTGAACTAGTACCGTGTTTCGCCTATTATAAGACATGCTTGAATATAAGACCTCGTCAAATATAAGACCTCCTCAAATATAAGACACCCCTCAAGTATAAGCTATTCCTGAAAGTGAGTGTCCGTGGTATTTTGAATCATTTCAAATCTCGAAAGTATTTAAATATTCATCCCAGGTCTTGTGATTCTTGCACTTTTCTCATGAAGCAGTTGTGATCAAAAATTGGATAGGTCATATCTTCCGGGGTTGGAAATATAAAACCTATCTCGGAAATAAGGCCAATCTCGTATATAGAGCCTCTTAGTCAGGCCTAAAAAGCTATAGGCCAGGTCTTATAATAAACGAAACACGGTAGTCACATGTGACCTTATTTGATCATCGGTCAAATCATAGCGAAAGTCCGCGAATGGGAATCCCCACCCTGCATGTTTCATATGTGAAGGCTTGCATATATCATGGAATAACTCACCCTCAAATATCTTGGATGTACCACAACTAGCGCTTAAACGACCATTAGAGCTTCATAGAGGCAATACCTAGGAATACGGCTACTCGCAGCCAGTCAGGGCACTTCTATATTTTCCGTGCTCACACCCACATCGCACTACGGCATATCCCAATATGAGTATTTCGATATTACTTCAACATTAGTACCACCTCATTGTACTACCTCAATTCTTGTATATCGTCGAGTGTGACAAAGACAGCATCTCACTTATTGTATCAAAGGACTGATAAACCTCCAGTTATATGTACTCGCCGATTACAAGTTCCTGGATTCGAACCTACCGCCAAATGGTAGGAATAAGCTGATGGTTTACCCATACAAATGAAAGACTCTACACTCTTTGAGCACAAGGCTCATATGCGTTTCGTTCCTACCTGCAACCTGCTTCATTGTAACCGGACTCATCATCAGGGCTGGAGTTGCAAGTTAGGAAGGTTGGGTAAGATGTCCTACACTTGAGATATGAGGGGGGAGGGATGTTGTCAATAAGTTGGAATGCCAACATAAAAGTCAACGTAACCACATATAATCTCATCACCATGCATATATAGACTGCTTCTATGGCCATGATATAGACTTGCGGCTGGATGGTTATCTGCAAGGTATACCGATGGTGGACGACTGATGCAATAAGTGATAAGGATCTTGGGCACATTTTTTATATACTCTTCAGTATGTTTATTATGTGACATTCAGTGACATTTCTGCTTGAGTCCACATTTTGTATATACTCGCATTCGAGTATATTTTTTAAGTGGCATTTCTATTGGACTATCACTTCCATTCTCGGAAACACATTTTTGTACTATGTGCTTTCATTTTGAATGGAGTGATTTTTGCAATGGTGCAATCCTTCACAACTTTCTTCCTGAAGAATTAACCATCAGCTCATTGCCCTCTGCATGTTCCTTGGACATTTTTGTGGATTGAGCTACAAGAAGAGAATCACACTATGATCAAGCGCTGTACTTATTGTGATATTAAAACCGCCTTTTGTTGGCCATAGCTGATGCCTCCATGTAACCGCTGTACCTAGAAAAATTCATTGTAATGGTATCACTACTCAAATGAAGGAATTCATTTGGGTTAAGGGTACAGATTTTACTCCTCTCAAGACTCAAAATAATCTCTGAATATCATACTGAGCAACTCCACGAAGGCAACTTGTTTCAAGATTTTGGGATGCGTAGTCAATGATCAATAATGTACAAAAAAAAAATTAGAAAATACAACTAGAAACTAACGAACAGACATGACTAACAAGGGGAACGCCAACCTTGTGGGTCCTGGATTTTGACAAAAAATTGGGAATCTTCTTGTTTTGGTGAGAAATGAAGGTACCCAGAAGGGTTTTGTCCAATGGGCTTCCTATCCCGAGATACAGCTATGGAGATTAGCATTGCGCATATAGGACCATGTTAAAATGACACATATATAGATATACTGATAATGCTAACCTCTATGGCTGTATCTCAGGATAGTAGGCCCATTCGACGGAACCCTCTTGGGTACCTTCATTTCTCACCAAAACATGAAGATTCCCAGAGTTCCGTCAAGATCCAGGACCCGCAAGGTTGGTGCTCCTCTCTTAAGGCGCATACATACATGACATACCTCAAAATGAAGATAGAACTAAGCCTCTAAAACACAAGGATCTCAACAAACATAGTTTGAAGCTCATGGCAAATCCAAGTATCAACTCTTGCTCTGGAAGTCACTCCAGCGAGCTATTCTGACCACATATTTAGGAATATCCCTAGTTGAAACCTTGGAAAGAATGATTATATTGATCACAAAAGATCTCGGGGCTCACAAATTGCAATAATAATCTGAATCTTATCAATGCACCCTTGGTTACATGAAACTCACCATCTAGCTTTTCAAGTTCAAGTCACAAAACCCTCCAACCGAGCCAATTATCAACAGATTCGAAGAATGAATGTAAAATAACCCCTCTAGAATACAGGGATCTCAACAAAACTCAATTGGAGCTCATCTCATTATCCAGTTATTAACCTTTGCTCTCAATGGCATCCGGATGCGCCATTTGGCCAAAGAGATTTTGAGATACTTTGGTTGGAGCCCAGGATAGAATGATAAGATTGATAAAACATGACTCAGGGGCCGACACATGCTCATAAGTTTCTGGATTTCATTAAAACTGTCCTGGAATTGAGAAATAAGATATTTCAACTTCTGAACTTTTCATCATGGAAACTCTACAGTTGGAGTAATCCCTAACAGATCCTAACAAATGCCGTTGGCATCACCTCTGTGAAATGTAGAGATTCTAGCAGTCTCAACTTGAACATCATAAGAATGTTCAATAATTTACTTTTGCTCTTAAACTTACTCGGGCTCGCTATTTTGACCAAGTACTTGGGATATTCTAATCCAAAACTTCAACAGAACAGAGACATTAGATAGCTCAGGAATAATGCAGAGGTCCTTACATAACAGGAATATTCTGAGATCTATCAATACAGCTTTAGCAAAATAGATCTATACCTGAGACGAATAAAAACTCTATACATCAGGAATTCGGCCTAAAGAGAGCTTGGAATGGCCGGTTTGAGCCTTCTCATTCATTGGATCCATGGAGATATCATCCGTAGAGTTCAATGGATGTACGTCCATTTTCTAGATTCTTCGATCAGTAGTTAGCTCCATTTCTCCTGATCTATTTCAAAGGGTTTGTGTTTCCAAAAGCTAAGGTGAGGCAAACTTCACAACAATGTCTAACTAATGATCGAGAAAGACATTTTCATACCTGCTAATGTTCATCTCTGGATATCAACAACAGAGCATTGCCTCATAACTCACTATTCCAAGTTTGAAGTATTGTGCCAATTCGAAGGCAGACAAGAGCATCCCCGTGATCCACAGAACACAAAGCAGGTGATCTGTACACACCATTCGCTATCAAAACCGGCTTGGTGACACAACTCGAACTTTATTCTTCAAACAGCTTTTAATTTGTGTAAATCATTCTGAGAAATTCTAAGATCTATTTTGATCACTTTTTGCTCGCACCCGCACTTCAAAAATACCTCACGGGTATGCGCATATTAGTCCAATCCACTGCGCCTCAACAAACAACAGCTGTGTCTGACCAACACTGTCGATGTGTATAGGCTGGTGAGTACCCAACCCAACCTTACGACTCAGCCAAAATCACGGCTCGAAAACGTTCCAAAATGTCCATGCTTCTGATCATTTTGTGAATGTTCTAAGGTCCAATTCGAAAAAACTACTTCCATAATGTCCTACTTCGACATCAGATCTATCGTTGAAAAATATAGAGTTAATTGGATGACTATTGTCGCCGCTAGCGGCACTGAATCAAGGGTGTGCATATTATTTAATGAAATGGTGATCTCCAAAAGTTGATCCTGAAGGCGATATTGACTCAATCGACTCAATTATTCTTATTAATGATAGATTTGATGTCAAAACAGGGCTTCTTGGAATCACTTTTTTGATAAACCTCATAGATTTTGTTGAAAGAATTGAATAGTCGGAGATTCGGAGTGTCAGTAGAAATTGATTTTGGCGTGCCGTTAAAGAATGGTTTGTTAACACGGGACTGAACTCTAGAAGATTCTTATAGGTCCATATTCACCACGTCACGGTTGCCGGACCAACAAAAAACGAGCGTGGTATTTCCATCTTTTGAGTGCTGGTTACAAGACCATGTCAAGGGTTTGGCCGTTGAGGAATTGCGCACATATAATTACATCCCAAGCGCCTGGTTGCGCGTTTACGTTTGAGGTCTAGTTGAACGGGCCTCACGGTCGAATTAAAAAATCGCGCAGAACCCTTACATTAAACGTCTCTGACAATAACTGTGACATGGCTGAGTTTAACTTGATTTCAGAGTGACCAACTGAATAAGAGTAAGGTGGAAAAAAATGAAAACAAAAGAAGGGAAACCATGGTAATTTTTGAATTCAGAAAATAAGACTAACTTTTAGAATCAAACCTTGTGATCGGAAAGTTTCAATTGGAAGGATATTTTAACCTGAATGACCAAGTTAAGAAGAGTAAAGTAAAAAAAAGATGGACATGAAAAGAGAGAGACTATTGTAATTTCGAATTTAGGAGATAAAAAATAATCTTTGTAATCAAAATATTCTAGGCTGAGTAATAAGTTCACGGGTAATATTCTTAGATTCTACAGTGAAAATTGACTCAATATCATGAGTTACTCCATTTGGAAATTGAGCTTGCAGATTTTGATGATGGAACATAGGATAGAATATGAAACAGATACCTGTAATATGATGATGAGTAGACATGATAATCTTAGATGTAGTACACGATGACCGCGTGACGTATGATCATGTTAATCTGAGAGGATGCACAATATTTTTATGCAGTTTTGACCACTTCTAAGGCCTTCACCCTTTCGGAATAAAGAGGGAGAGGTGACGGATACGAATCTCTCGTATAAATACGTGTGCGCCCTGACACATGTATGAATGCAGAGACGCGTCGCGCCAAAGTATGGAAGAAGCTTGCCAGCGCTTTAACATTGATACTACATAAGAAAGTATATAAGAGGTTCTACAGAACTTTTGACATTTGGGCTACTGCAAAATGAATTTTTTTTTTTTTTTCATGTCACGCGTCTGGAATCAATTTTAGTGGTAACTAGAACCTCAAAAATGAGTGGAAAAACGCGTGCCCACTGATTTGGGAGAATGTTATTTCTGTACCAACCAAAAGTGTTTTCAGCCGCCCAAAGAACTTTTGGATACTCCCAGTCGAATGTAAACCAATCGGATAATTTACGGACTGCTAGATGTGGTTATCGGTCGGATTTTTGAGTAATTCTGACTGAAAATCGACGATTTTTTGCCTCTCACCGGCTCGTTCTTACACCGCGAGGAGTATTCATGGAAAATCGCTCTGGAAACTAGAATCATTTCAACGCGTCTTTCTATGAATCGAGATCGTGATAATATATAAGGTAAGTGTACCCAACTTGCCCCCATATGCGCATCTCAGGAATGGGCGCTCGTTGACCTTCCCGCAATTTTTTTTACGTTTGTTATGTCAAAATATGAGAAAATACGTAGTTTTCATCGACCCCGGATCATTTCTGCGTTCTCCAGAAAATATAAAGTGAGTTTTCCATTTTTCGTATTTGCACGGCTAAGAAATCACCGAGGAAATCGCGTTCACAAAAACCGGTGCCAATTTATTTTTATTCGACCAATCTTGACGTACCTTAGCGCATTCGATTTCTTGTCTCAAGACCTTCAAAATCCGCTCTTCAGGGTTGCAGAACTCTGATTTGGAGCGATTTTATGTACAAAACACGAAGATGGTTTGAGAATAAAGAAGGCCGACATCGGAGTGTACCCAACATGCCCCCATATGGTTATCTCGGAAAGGCGTGCAGTATGGCTTTTTTGACCACTTAGAACGTGTTTATCACGTCAAAATAGTTTGGAAACGATGTCTTGGTCCAGCTAAAAGCTATAAATGTCGCTGCACGGTGATCAAAACGGATCAAAGCGACTTTATTCACTTCATCGCCGATTTACATTGTTTTAAATGATGGGGGCAAGTTTGGTACACACTTTTGTACTCTCATAAATCGCCTTTTGGGAGAATTCAAACAGCTCGGCTCCACTTCATCCAAATTGGACGTGTCTTAACTCATTTTGAAGGTCTTGAGACAAGCTTTAAAATGAGTTAGGGTACGTTGGAAAATATAGAGATGGACCAAAGTTATTAAGAAAATGGCTTAATGGGGGCAAGTTGGGTACACTGACCTTATTTGAATACTAAGGTCCCAGAGTGTTTTTTGTTCGACGATAATAAGGGTGGTGCTGATGGCGAGAGTAGTAATAATCACGAAGCAGAGCTCCATATTTTGTCTCGCCAGATGAGAAAGAAGGATAGATGAACATATTTTTTTTTTTCAATATGAAGGGAATGTTCTACAATTTTCTCCGCTTCAAAGCTTCAAACTCAAAGCGTCATACACCTACCTTCCAGCCGAACTCCTCTTAGATTGATTAAGAAATCTCAGCCTTTCTTTTTCGAATTTTTTCTTCTCCAATTGAGGGGGTGGGTGGAAAAAGGGCCTAAGTGCACTTAGGCCCTTTTTCCGGCCTACCGCTTTTTTGAACCCTTGAACCATGATCTATCACCTCATGAAAGTTGTTTTTCCATAAACTTCGAAAACCCCATAGATCAGAAAAAGGGCCTAAGTGCACTTAGGCCCTTTTACATATTCGATAAAAGGGCCTAAGTGCACTTAGGCCCTTTTGTCGATTATATGATGGGAGTTACGCCCTTTTATCGATTGTATGATGAGAGTTAGATCCTCTGTCTATTATCTGAAGGCAGTTAGACCCGGCTAGACTCCTTGGGCAGCTAGTTGTACAGTTTTGATGGGTAAGAACGAATCGCCTAACTACGAAGCTGCACCATTGGACACGAATGGTTCGCCAATCATTTTGAAGAGAAAAGCATGACCTCACTATTTCATACGCTTTGAGTGGAGAAAGAGCTTTCTAACGTCCCAAGGTCATCTCTGTGTCATATGGTGTTTTAAGTAATCCTCCAAAAAAGTTGAAAATCGGCGTTCCATTAGTAAAATCGTGTTCCGATGTATTTCAATGAAACAACCTGATTCTTTTCAACATATCTTCGGAACTTGGACAAATAGGAGAGCAGTATTCTTATATCGACAATCTGTGATTGAGGCCTCTAAGAAAATTGATAAAACATAAGCATTGATTTCTAACCATGTTACCTGTAATCAAGACGTTAGTTAACCACTTCATCGTGTTTGCCGGGTCATGTTACCGCGAAAACGGTTTCGAAAACTATCAGTCTTGGCGGTGGAAAGTGGTCAAAAATGCAAAAATTATCTTTGAAACAAATTTCAATCCAGTATTTGCATCTCTTGTGCATGCGCGTCCTCTGATGTCTCTAAAAGTAATTTCAATTGATAGCCGCCTCGTGTAACTCACTTCAGAATGGTCACTCGAGGAAGTCGGTTTGATGCGTTAGATCACGAGATCTAGCTGGTCCGAAAAATGAAAAACTCCAAGGTATCGAGTCCGTGAACCCGCGGCTCCTTCAATGGACGCCAAGAATGCGAATTTTGAGTCGGATCGTTCCCAAGACATGAACATGTGTTTTTCGTGTATTTTTTGATGTAGAAACCGAATCCGTGGTCAGTTTCGTCCCCAACCTTCAGGATTATTTGGTAGGATCAAATGGAGTAAGATAGGCTAAAGTAGGTTCAAGAAACGAGATCAAGTAAGAAATTGATTGGGCCCCATTCACTGTGGCGCCCGAAAATCGGACTCGCAACGGAAGTTCGGAGGGTCCGGGTCATCATACCTCACTCAACTTTCTTCACAGACTCGTACCACCTAGGAAATGGAGAATCCAGAGTGACTCCCTCAAGTGGGCCTTCTGTCCAGAGCTACAAGCAAAAACGTAAGAATTGCCCATATAGGCCCATGTCAAAAAGTGATATATATATATATATATATGGGTATACTGGCAATGCTAGCGTTCTTGCTTGTAGCTCTGAAATGAAAGCCCATTTGATGGAGTTACTCTGGATTCTCTATGTTCTAGGTGGTACGAGCCTGTGGAAAAAGTTTGGTGAGATTTGGTGACCCGGACCTTCCGGACTCCCCTTGTCAGCGTAAGTGTATTTCACGGGCACGATTTCTTCATACATAGTTATTTTTTGGAAAATCACAACTCCGACAGATTGGATTCCTCATCTTATCGTTGTTTGACTGGGGAAACTAGACACCTCAGAATACCCCTCAAGAGATTATAACAATGAGAGTCCGGAAGAGAGTTTTGTTTAGGAATCGAATCTCAGCACGAATGTGACTACGTAAAAGGGTCTTATCACTGCAGAGAGAGGTACCCACGAAGTCACCAAGACCTCGAAGATTTTCTAAAAGAGCCCAAACAACAGGAAAATTTTGTTCGAAAAAAGGGCCCAAGTGCAAGGGTATTGTTAAAAAGAGCCTCAACGTAGAAGTACTGGTAAAAAGGGCCTAAGTGCAACAGTATTGGTGAAAAGGGCCTAAGTGCAACATTATTGGTAAAAAGGGCCTAAGTGCAACAGTATTGGTAAAAAGGGCCTAAGTCACCGGAAAAACTCGTTCAAAAGGGCCTAACTCCACTATCGATATCGGGATAAAGGGCCTAAGTGGTGGGGTATTGGTAAAAAGGGCCTAATTTTCTACGAAAAAATTTAAAAAAAATTCTTATGACCTCCATATCTCTTTTCTACCAATTCTGGCTATCAAATCATGTTCTTTGGCCTTCAAAAAATGTATCTTCATGCTTGCTAAGTGAATATTGAGTGACCTCAGTCTCACACACTTAATGGAACCATCTTTCACGTGCAGAATCGCCGAAAATGCATTAAGACTTTGAATCGCAATTGGATATTTTGTGTGACATATCCATAGATATGCTGATGAAATTTGGAGGCCATTGAACTCGATTTCGCAACGTTATCCAACTTTTAGTGGACCAACTATCCCAAAAATTGACCCAGTATTGGGAAAAAGGGCCTAATTACATTTTTTCGAATGGCTGTACACCTCTCAAAATCGACAGCTACCTTCCAATTCCTGAGCGGTTGTTTTGGGGATGCCAAAACCTTTGAAATAAGCCAGGTATGCGCATCGAATCATGCCACGGGCATGATATAGTTAGTTTTTATCGTTTTTCTCGAAATGGCCGTTTTGTAATTAGGCCCTTTTTCCACCCACCCCCTCAATTGCTTCTCTCGTTCAAGTCTCGATTATTCCCTCTTGACTCGACCATTGCTTTCACAATTCTCCATGAGTTAATAATATTGAATATTCTATCACAATCGACGATCCAGCACCACGTGAGCTATTTTTATGTATCCAACTTAGAATCCTCTTAAAGCGGGTTTTAATACTCGATTCGCGCAGAACTGTCGTTAAATGCCCGAAACCGATATCGATAGCAGAGCTTAGAATCAGGAAACAACTAGTTGCGCAAATATCTACAAGCCCCCCCCCTTCCGTACCCAGAACTCCAAAATTCTATACAATGTTTACCATTTAGCACAAACATACACATCTACAGCGTAATGCTGTGTCTATGTTTGATGAGCCTGTACGACAAGCGCGAGCTCTCGAATTCCTTCTGCTTGAGGTCTGGCGCCTCGTCCGTAATTCTTCAATTGAAAATTTTTTGAATCACGTCTATGGTGGGATTCGAAGGTAAAAGGGTTCTCTGGTGAGATTAATCTGTTTCCAAGATGATATGAGCGATCGCAACCTCATAGAAGTGCTAAGACGGGCTCGATCACATCAACCCCATCGATACAATTTTTGTAATGCTCCCCACTCAAATAGCATTCCATATCAGGACATGGAAACTATGGGATATTGTTCAAGAAGAGATGGAGAAAAATGGGCAAAACATTCCAGGAGCGTGCCCCCCTTCTCCCCCTCGTGCCGTGGAAATTTGACCTTTTTCAGTCGAGTGGGCACATGAACTGACCTATCTTCTTGGTGCTATCATTTAAACGCAGTTGGTCGCACGAACCCAAACCAAACGGGATATTATTGGTGTTGTTTCAAGCTATTGAAATCCGTTTCGATCATGTAACTATCGCAAATGTTTTTTTTTTTCATAAGCTAAGTGCGGGGAATCTGAATTTTTTGTGAAAACCCGGTTACGCGACTTCGACGTTTGTTTGTGAATGCCAGGTTGGAGGCACGCGTCTTTAACCTGTCTTTTCTGAATATATAGGGTGCCTTCAAACGTCACTGGATTTTGGCAGAATTTTTCGATCAATGTTATTTTTGCTGCAGGCTCAAGAAATCGAAAAACGGCGCGAGTACGCTAAGAGATACCCATAATTGAGGGTTGCGGGCCGTGCTGTGGATAGTGAGATTCCTTTGACCGAATAGCGAATAGAGTAAACATTCCGAGCCTCTGGAACCTATCCAAATCAACTCCGACAACTCGATAATCTTTTGAAGGTTCAGAGATAGCGTGCAGTACGCTTAATGTCAAGAGTTCTGTAGAACCTCTCATATATGCCACTTTCCGTAAAAGATGTTCAACGCCTTGTAAGAGACCTTGTCGCGGATTTTAGTCGTGTAAACCATCGAGTTCATAGCCCCCAAAGTCCAGTCATATTAGTTTATAACTAAATTTGCAAAATGCCAATTCAATGCTCTGAATGCGCTTCAAAACATCACCTCTGTAAGAAATACTTCGAGTTACTCGTTACGTGAAAAACCTATATAATTTCATACAAAGAATCAGTTCTTCTTAATTATACTGTCACACCTTGTGATGAATCGAGCACCTTGTTATATCATCTCTGCTACGCGGAATTCGGTCGTAAACTCCTTCTGAACATTTTGCTATACACGTGATACATACGCGTGACCCGTGGGAAATTCAATCGAAATGATACCAGTACGATACAGAACAATAAACTTAGCATATCCCAACAGTACAACCTTTTATATCATATGCACCGTCATTACCTTGTATGAAGTAACAATAATTTAATGTGCAACAGCTGAAAAACATCAACTGTTTAATCGAGGTCACGCCAGAAACCTATCTTTCCCATGTTGATCCAGAGCGCAAGCTCCCATCGGAAAAGCCGATAAATAGGGGATCACGCCTCTTGTGCAGCAAGTCTTTCTCTATCTCGTCTTTCTCTTTGTCTTCGTCTCTCTCTCTTTGTCTATCTCGACTTCTGAATCCACTACGTACAAGTTCATACCAATACGTATGTCGCTCAGCTAGCTGATCTCAGATTCTTCATTGTGTTACCTTCATTCTAGTATAACGTCGGATGTGACGAGAATCATACTTCAACTATTCTATCAAAGGACCCATAAATCTCCAGTTATATTTACTCGCCAACTACGAGTTCCTGGATTCGAACCTACCGCCAAACTGGCATACCAACGCCATCTAACTGACTTTAGAATCATAACAGAGATTGGGATGTGACATCAAGGTCAAACATGGCGGCCGCATGCCCCGAGATTAACACGGGCTCGTTACCAGACACCGCCATCTGCGGCGAGTCGTGAACTATTGCATGCCCCCAGAATTTAACATGGATGTCACTTCCCAATAGTAGGATCGCCGGCCATTTGTTTATAACTGATCTCTTGAAGATACCTGCTTGACTTGAAACAAGTGAAATATCGGACTGCCACTGCACTATCTTTTCAAAATCTCAATTTTGCTATTAAATCCGCTTCAATCGGCTTCATTAGCTATCGGGATGATTCAAACGGGCTTCTCTTCGAAATTCCCTCAGCTACACGATGCGCGATGCCTTTTTTGTCATAAACTCAATGGGGAGGGGTGGGGGGCGGTAAACGCCCCCCCCCCCAATGAAACAACGAAATTTTGCCGAAACAAAACATTCACGTGACGAGTCCCTCGTTCTACTGCCAACTTTAATACACTTGGAGTACATTCTAGGACCCTTAAGTCAAATTTTGGGCCTATCCCCGAACCCGGGAATCACTGCTATGAATTTCGAGAGCGATTTTTAGCCAAAAACATGTTATAGACACTGTATATTTGACCAAAATCGTTGATTCTAAATCAATGATCGTTCTGCTGCCTCCTGAAAAACAATAGCGATGAATTTTGGGATAAATTTACGAGATTTTTAGCTAACTCTCGAATTTAGAAGTTGCTGTTGAGATTGTTGGGGTGAGTTTTGAGCTAAAAACGGTTGAAAATGCCTTACCGCCTGATCAAAGTCATGGATTTTAGCTCAGATTTTCTACTACTGCCAGCTCAAAAACACTTGGAGTGTACTTTAAAATGACTGAACATCATTTTGACGTCAATCCCGAGTCTCAAACTTACTGCAGGATGATTTATGACCGATATTAGGCCAGAAAAGCTACAAAAAAAATTGACGTTTGGGAAAAAACTATGAATTTCAGATGGAGAAAAACTCTACTGCCAACAAGTTAAGGCTTGACGTACATCTCAGTCCTTCCTCACAAAATTTCAAGCTCAAGCCCGAATCTGGGAATTGCTGCTGAGAGCTCTGAGATCGATTCTGAGCAAAAAGCGTGAGATGAATCGGACGAATTTTTGCGTAATTATGAATCATAGGTTGGAAACCGCTCTACTGCCATATGAAAAATGGTCACATCACAATCCAGGGTTGAACAGCAAAATTTTGAGCCTAATCTGAGATCTGGGGATAACTTCTGAGAGAACTGGGATCGATTCCAATACGGCATGTGCCAGGAGTGTGTCACTAGCGTTGCAAATCATCCCGATTGACCGATTTTAGCTCGGAATTCCTATTGCTGCCAGATTAGAAATACTTGGAGTATACTCTGTGATCACTCGGTAAGATTTTGACACTGATACCGAGTCCGAGAACTGCTGCAGTGAGATTCAGTGCCGGTATCGGGTCGATAAAGGCTCACAGATACGGCATTTTAGGCGCAAAATGATGATATTTAGGTGAATAAAAGAAGTACTGCCAACTAATCAACAATTGGAATCAATTCTAGATCTCACTCACAGAATTTTGCGCTCAATCTCACCCTCGAAAATCGCTGCTAAGAGCACTGAGATCAATCCTTATCCAGCAGCATTCCAGAAAGGTAGAGGATTCTCGCATGATCGTGGATTATGAGGCGGAAATCGTCCTACTGCCATCTGAACAGCAATCGAGAAACATTTTGGGATCATTTGACGTGATTTTGAACAGAACCTCGATTCTTTATATATCTGGTGAGAGCTTTGAGATCGATTCTGAGGCAGAAATTGTGAAGTAGCACTAGAAATGAGCTAGATCTAATGATTCTAACTCCCAAAAAGTACTACTGCCATCCCAAGAATACATACAGTGAAATCTAGGATCATAGACGGGAATTTCTAGCCAAATCTTGCATCTGAAAATTGCTGCAGAGAAATTTCAGATGCATATTGAGGCCAGTATTGTCGTGAATTACAGTCGATCTGATGAGGAATAGTTGAATATTTTTCTTCATTTCTACTACTGCCAAGGTAAATACCATTCCATCTCGTTACAAGTCCAAAAGTGAATATTTCGAGCCCGGTGTCATGCCCCCGAATCACTGCAGTGTGATCTGCAATCAAGATTGAGCCGAAATCATCGGAAATCCGTGCGGATTCCACGGAGAATGACGAGTTTCAGGAGGGGAACCATACTACTGCCAATTTCATCAGGAATCCAATACATCTTTTAATCGACTAGAAACATTTTAAGCCGGGCCTCGTCACTCAGAATCACTGCAGTGCGATTTAAAACCCGAATTGGGGCCTGAAACGTTGGAAATTCGTGCGGGTTCCACGGGAAATGATGGGGTTCATAATGGAAATCGTAATACTGCCAAACCGCGAGCGATCCCATCGTATTCCATAGTTGTCAGTCAATATTTTGGGCCCGTTCCCATGGCTCAGAGTTACTGCAGTGCAATCTGAGATTGGTATTGGACCCAGAATCGTCGGAAATGATCACAATTCGTATCCAGAATCATGAATTCTATGGGATAAATCCTATTCCTGCCAACTCAATGAGGAATCCAGTTGATTCTGGGTCCAAATATGAATATTTTGAGCCCATTCCCGTCACTCAGATCCACTGCAGTGCGATGTAAAACCTGTATTGGGCCCCGGATCGTCGGAAATCCGTGCGCATTCCACGGGAAATGATCAATCTTATGACTGAAATCGTACTACTGCGACCCTTAAAAGCGACCCAGCACAATTTGAATTAGGGAAGAAATATTCTGAACCCAGTCTTGTCATTCAGATCCACTGTAGTGCGATCTGCGATCGGTATTGGGCCCAGAATCGTCGGAAACTCCTGCGAATCCTACAGAACATGACGATTTCTAGGGGACGAATCGTACTACTGCCAACTGGATGATGAATCCAGTACATTCCGGGATCGACAAGGAATGTTTTGGGCCCGGTCCCCTGTCTCAGAGTTACTGCAGTGCGATCTGAGATCGGTATTGGGCCCAGAATCATCGGAAATGATCACAAATCGTTTTCAGAATCATGAATTCTAGGGGGTTAATCCTATTCCTGCCAACTCAATGAGGAATCCAGTTGATTTTGGGATCGAATAGGAATATTTTGAGCCCAGTTCCGTCACTCAGATCCACTGCAGTGCGTTGTAAAACCTGTATTGGGCCCCGGATCGTCGGAAATCCGTGCGGGTCCCACGGGAAATGATCAATCTCAGGACGGAAATCGTACTAAGATGAGCTGAATAAAAATCTCAATGGGCGCAAGGACCGACAACGTATCGTTTTTGAGTAATCGTGACAAAATTCGCCCGAGCTTGCGAGCTCAAATAGGGTTATGCCATGTTTACAAGATGCGCCACGCACTCGATTTCCTTGTTAGTTTGTTCATTGTTCATCTTGTGAGACCCGCAATATATTTGCAAACAGTTGATGAGTAATTCGAGATTATTCGGACTTTGCTCTTCTAAAATTGCATTTCAAAATAGTCGACAATCGCTCGAGTTTGGAAGAGCGAATGAATGGATTGCCTGCAAGTCCAACGAGGCTGTGATATAGCTCGCCCTTACACAGAAAAGTACTCAAAGAAGAGTCTTAACATCGGTTTTTCACTATCAACAGACTCTGCCAATCCCCGAGTAACCATCTTATGCGAAATAACAGTGTCCTTAAATAGATCGATTTATTAAATTCCCCGAATCGTTTTCCAGCACTCATTCCCAATCGATGCGTGCGGCATTCGTTGAATGCCTGCGAATCTTTGACTAAGACATGTTGACTCTTTTTGGAGGAGCTCTCTCCGGAAAAGCTTCTCTGAAGCGCAAGGGCAAACTATTTCACAGTCCTGCTGAACTTCTGCAAAAAATCCCTCTGACTTCTCTCTTTCGAACTCGAGCGTTTTTGGACTATTTTCATTGCGAAGACCTACGAAAAGCGAAGGTAAAATAATATCAAACAACTGATGAATTCCTTTGCGATTGTATTGCGAGTTTCACAAGATGGAATCAGCAGGCTAACATACAATCCTAATGCGTACAGTATCTCGTAAACATCGCATAACCCTATACCTTAGCTTGCAAGCCCAAGCAACTTTCATCACGAATCACTCAAAAATGATACGTTATCGGTTCTCGCGCCCACTTAGTCTCTCATTCAGCTCGTTAAAATCTATCGTTCGATTACCAAATGGACAGGATCAGCTGAAACCCAAAATTCTATGATTTATGGCGGGGTCCTTTCCAAAGTGAAAGAACAGACTCCATGGAAAAAATCATCGTCAAATTCTATGGCTAAAGATTGAAGCTCAAGTCATTTGAATATTCGTGCTTCAGTATATTAGTGTTGAAATTTTGGATGAGATTCCTTCTCAAGAGTCTTAATAAGAGGAATCTCAAATCATTATACAGGCCTCAATCTCAAGATTTGAATAATCATACAAATACAGTGTGATTAGGATGAGATTTCGAAGTGAAATACACAGAATCCGTCTATCAATTTATTATACAAATTTGTAATATTTTGAATATTCAACATTTTTTTAAATTGAGAAGTATCCTACTTTCGACACAGTGGTCAACATGAATCCTACCATATTGTTCTAGAAACTTTCACATATTTTTCCGAGTCAGTACATAGTTTTCTAAATTAATTATTTGAGAAGAATATCGTAATCAACAATTAAGTACATTTACTCTCATTCAATAAGATACTTTGTCTCAATGTTAGAGCTTTATCAAAAACGAAACTCAAAAAGGATCCGCAGGAGTTTCCGACGACTCTGGGTCCAATACCGACCGCAGATCGCACTACAGTAGATCTGAAAGACGGGACTGGGCCCAAAATATTTCTCTTCTGATTCAAAATGTGCTGGGTCGCTTTTAAGGGTCGCAGTAGTACGATTTCCGTCCTAAGATTGATCATTTTCCGTGGGATCTGCACGGATTTCCGACGATCCGGGGCCCAATACAGGTTTTACATCGCACTGCAGTGGATCTGAGTGACGGGGCTGGGCTCAAAATATTCATATTCAATCCCAAAATCAACTGGATTCCTCATTGAGTTGGCAGGAATAGGGTTTAACCCCGTAGAATTCATGATCCTGAATACGATTTGTGATCATTTCCGATGATTCTGGGCCCAATACCGATCTCAGATCGCACCGCAGTAACTCTGAGCCATAGGAACGGGCCCAAAATATTGACTGACAAACATGGAATACGGTGGGATCGCTCGCGGTTTGGCAGTATTACGATTTCCATTCTGAACCCCATCATTTCCCGAGGAATCCGCACGAATTTCCAATGTTTCAGGCCCCATTCGGGTTTTAAATCGCACTGCAGTGATTCTGAGCGACGAGGCCCGGCTTAAAATGTTTCTAGTCGATTCAAAAATGTATTGGATTCCTGATGGAATTGACGGTAGTACGATTAACCCCCCCCCCCCCCCCAGAAATCGCCATCTTCTTTAGGATCCGCAGAAGTTTCCCACAATTCTGGGCCCAATACCGATCGCAGATCGCACTGCAGTTATCGCCAGACACAGGATCGGGCCAAAAATACCCGCAGCTATACTAAAAGTGTCCTGGATTCATTCTCAAGTTGGCAGGAGTAGGATTTACGGCCTAGATTCCATCTTCTTTTATATGACCCGCGCTGATTTGCTAGTACTCTGGCCCAAATATTGTTCTCAGATCGGACTGCAGTGGTTTTGAGACACGGGAATGTGCCCAAAAAATTAACTGGCAAATTTGGAACTCGATAAGATCGTTCTCGAGTTGGCAGTAGTATGGTTCCCCTCCTGAAACTTGTCATTCTCCGTGGGATCCGCACGGATTTCCGATGATTTCGGCTCAATCTTGATTGCAGATCACACTGCAGTGATTCGGGGGCACGACACCAGGCTCAAATTATTCACTTTTGGACTTGTAACGAGATGGAATGATACTTACCTTGGCAGTAGTAGAATTGGAGAAAAATATTCAACTATTCCTCATCAGATCGATTGTAATTCACGACAATACTAGGCTCAATATGCATCTGAAATTTCTCTGCAGCAATTTTCAGATGCAGGATTTGGCTAGAAATTCCCGTCTATGATCCTAGATTCCACTGTATGTATTCTTGGGGTGGCAGTGGTACTTATTGGGAGTTAGAATCATTAGATCTAGCTCATTTCTAGTGCCACTTCGCAATTTCTGGCTCAGAATCGATCTCAAAGCTCTCAGCAGATATATAAAGAATCGAGGTTCTGTTCAAAATCACGTCAAATGATCCCAAAATGTTTCTCTATTGCTGTTCAGGTGGCAGTAGGACGATTCCCGCCCTATAATCCACGATCATGCGAGAATTCTCTACCTTTCTGAAATGCTGCTGGATAAGGATTGATCTCAGTGCTCTTAGCAGCGATTCTCGGGGGTGAGATTGGGCGCGAAATTTTGTGAGTGAGATCTAGAGTTGGTTCCAATTGTTGATTAGTTGGCAGTACTTCTTTTATTCACCTAAATATCATCATTTTGCGCCAAGAATGCCGTATCTGTGAGCCTTTATCGACCCGATACCGGCACTAAATCTCACTGCAGCAGTTCTTGGACTCGGTATCAGGGTCAAAATTTTGCCGAGTGATTACAGAGTATACTCCAAGTACAGTCATCCCTCGTTAACACGAATTTTACGGGACAGGAATTTCGTTCGTGTTATCAAGGAGTTCGGGTTAACCAGAACGCTCCAGTCACTTCTTAACACGAACTAATTCGTGTTAACCAATTAACACGAATTAATTCGTGTTAACCGGGTAATATGCGATAGATGGTGTTGAAAGAACAGATCGGAGTATTTCTGCTATTTTGTAGGTAGTATTGATTGAATTTGGACAAGTACAATTCCTATTTAATAAGGGGAGTCCGGAGTCTTCGGATCCTGAAATCTCACCAAATTTTTTCACAGTTTCGTACCACCTAGAATATGAAGAATTTGAAGCAACTCTATCAAATGGGCCTCCTGTTCTGAGCTACAGCTAGAAATGTCAACATTGCTAGTAGATCTATAGATATTACTTTTTAACATGAGCCTATATGGGCAATGCCAATGTCATGGGCTGTAGCTCTGAACAGGTGGCCCATTTGACAGAGTTGCTTTGGGTTCTTAATATTCTAGGTGGTACGAAACTGTAAAAAAATTTTGGTGAGATTTCAGGACCCGGACACTCCGGACTCCCCTTGTAACGTTTATTATTATCATAGTTTGGCACCACCATGGCACTTGTTTCCTCTTAGATTGAGTGTACTGTTGGGGAGAGGATTGTAATCTATCCCACCTTCATCGATATTGAGAGTATCTCGAGGAGCAAATTTCTTCCTAGTTTCTGAAAAATCTTTCCTCCAGTTGTTCGCGTCTTTTTCGTCCACTTTTAGAAATTCATCGCAGATAACTCGGGATAAAATATGTTTATGATTTTGAGAATTCTCCGGCCAACCACTCGAAGCTTCAAAATTTTCGATGCTTAAATCTTTCGCAATCTCTAAAGCTTTCTCTCGAACTAACCCGCCAGTCACTGGAATGTTTTTTTCCCGCTCTCTGCAGAACCATTCAAATAATTCCTCTTCCAATTCATCATTTTTCGCACCACGCAAGCGTTTTACTTTTGGCAACTCAATTCCTGATGCTGCGGCGTTCCGAATCTCATCTTTCTGTGATATGATCGTTGATAATGTAGATCTTGGAATCCCAAAACTACCAGCTATTTCGCTCTTTTTCTTAACAGACCGATCAACTTCATCCAGTATCTCAAGTTTGGTGCTCAAATGAATACACGACTGCTTACTCATCGCGATGTTCTGAGCTGTTCATCTCGGACATTGACGCTGTTTACAAATTTGAATTCGTATTAACCAAGATTTTGAGTCAGACGGGACCGGAAAATCGTTCGAAATTCGTGTTAACTCGAAAAACGTCCATAAGAGCCAATGCATTCTCAACGGGACAAGAATTTCGTTCGTGTTAATGAGAGAATTCGTGTTAAAGGTGTTCGTATTAACGAGGGATGACTGTATTCCTAAGCTGGCAGCAATAGGAATTCCGAGCTAAAATCGGCCAATCGGGATGATTTGCAACGCTAGTGACACACTCCTGGCACATGCCGTATTGGAATCGATCCCAGTTCTCTCAGAAGTTATCCCCAGATCTCAGATTAGGCTCAAAATTTTGCTGTTCAACCCTGGATTGTGATGTGACCATTTTTCATGTGGCAGTAGAGCGGTTTCCAACCTATGATTCATAATTACGCAAAAATTTGTCCGATTCATCTCACGCTTTTTGCTCAGAATCGATCCCAGAGCTCTCAGCAGCAATTCCCAGATTCGGGCTTGAGCTTGAAATTTTGTGAGGGATGACTGGAATGTACGTCAAGCATTAATTTGTTGGCAGTAGAGTTTTTCTCCATCTAAAATTCATAGTTTTTTCCCAAACGTCAATTTTTTTGTAGCTATTCTGGCCTGATATCGGTCATAAATTATCCTGCAGTAAGTTTGAGACTCGGGATTGACGTCAAAATCATGTTCAGTCATTTCAGAGTGTACTCCAAGTGTTTTTAAGCTGGCAGTAGTAGAAAATCTGAGCTAAAATCCATGACTTTGATCAGGCGGTAAGCAATTTTCAACCGTTTTTAGCTCAAAACTCACCCCAACAATCTCAACAGTAATTTCTCAATTCGAGAGTTAGCCAAGAACCTCGTAAATTTATCCCAGAATTCATCGCTATTGTTTTTCAGGAGGCAGCAGAACGATCATTAATTTAGAATCAACGATATTGGTCAAATATACAGTGTCTATAACATGTTTTTGGCTAAAAATCGCTCTCGAAATTCATAGCAGTGATTCCCAGGTTCGGGGATAGGCCCAAAATTCAACTTAAGGGTCCTAGAATGTACTCCAAGTGTATTAAAGTTGGCAGTAGAACGAGGGACTCGTCACGTGAATGTTTTGTTTTGGTAAAAATTGAGTTTATGACAAAAAAGGCATCGCGCATCGTGTAGCTGAGGAAATTTCGAAGAGAAGCCCGTTTGAATCATCCCGATAGCTGATGAAGCCGATTGAAGCGGATTTAATAGCAAAGTTGAGATTTTGAAGAGATAGTGCACTGTGTTCCACGGAGAGTTCTTGTACACGCATTGCAACCAAAATTTCCCTAAATACTTACAATAATGTCAATTTTTCGGTATACAGTTTCGAGAACCTTGTGCCATGTTTGCCTCTGAAGCAATATCTTGAGCAGGAAGAATCGTCACCGTGTCAACGGCCACACCACGTTGAAACTGGACCACGAGAGCGATCGCATCTCACATCGAAGCGCGAAAGATCAAGTGTGTGTGTATACCAAAATACCACGCAACACGTGGTCCACGCGCAACCAACAGCACTCATGCCGTTAAAAGTGCCAATCGTTGAAAAGTGAAAAAAAAACTTTGCGAAGCCAACAGCAACCATCGAACAAACATTGAGAGATTCGGAAGGAAATGGATCGGCGACCCCCATAGAACATGGTCCATCGACCGAGGGTATCCGCTTCCCAACGAAACGAAAAGCAAGTATCGAAAAAATATGCAAACCACTCACGAAGAAGACACTCTCTAGTAACGAAATCGCTCGAGCAATGAAAAGTCTATCAATGAGCAAAAACTCCAAGTTGAATGGTAAAATACCGAGATATAACCCGTCCCCGAAACTTGTAGCGAGAAAAATGACCTCTTCGCAAACGGGTCCAATATCTTCGCCTAGCGATCGGGTCTCCGAAATGGACCACAGCGGTCAATCGGAACAATCTCAAGACCACCAGAGTCCAATAATTTCACCAGACGCAAGCAACCAAGATCAGAATCTAGAACAAATTAATAACCTACTACAAAAAAATCAATACCACCTTTTGAGCGGCTTGGACGACGAAAATTGTCGAGAAGAGAATAAAAATTCAATCATGGAAGAACTGAGGCAAAAGAACGAACGCATGAGAAGCAGGGGGAACGCTACCTCATCCACAGCTGCAAACCATAAAAATTCTAAGACTCCCGCGCCGGCGAACCAAAGTGCGCTAGAGAACAACGTCCTTGGCTCAGCGAATACGGAATCCCGTATAGACCACCAACACGACCAGCCCACAGAAGATGAACATACGGAGCCCCGCACGGCTCATGGTCACCCTACTACCTCGAGGGATGTTAGAGGCCGACCACCACCGATTAATATTCTGCATCAAGAGCAGAAAGATACTTCCCGGCTTATCGAAAGCCATTTGAAAACAGAAAAATTCTATGTGAAGAGGATGGGTCATGGTAAGCATTCTTTACATTTAGAAAACTTAGATGACTATCACGAGGCTAAGAAAGTGCTGGAGCAAGCGCAAACTACTTTTTATACTTATACACCAAAGTCAGAAAAACCACAGAACGTTATTGTAAAAGGTCTTAGCAATGCATTTGATTGCGATGAGATTTTTTCAGAACTCAAAGAGTTGAATATTCCAGATGTCACCTTTTTGAAAGTAGTCCCATTCAAGACCAAAAGGTCTATATCAAATAACATTGATTTACCAATTTTTCTTGTCCAAGTATCTCCTGACAGTAAAATAAATAATGTATTCGAAATCAAATTCCTGAATCACCACGTAGTGAGATGGGAAAAATTGAGGAAGAATGAAATAACTCAATGCCATAAATGTCAGGGCATAGGCCACTCGTCTCGAAATTGCTATATGTCATACAGATGTGTAAAATGCAATGAGAACCACAATCCGGGTGAATGTAAGATCAAGAAGTCGGACAAAATCGAAAAGGAGAAAATTTATTGCGTCAATTGCAAAGAATTTGGCCATCCTGCATCATACAGGGGCTGCCCAACATTTTTACGCTTGAGAGAAAAAATGCGCGAACGAATCGAAGAAAACAAGTCCAAAAAAAGAGAGCGATTAGCAATGATCGAGAGGAGAGTCAGACCGGGCGTTTCTTTCTCAGAAGCAATGTTTCCCAATTTACCCCAAACAACATCCGCTGGCAATATCAATATTAATGGAGACAATAATGAGGCATCCAATACAGGATCTCTCAATCAAATTTTAACCGCAATAAATGACTTAAAAAATACAATCATTAGAGTTGAAAACAGGATTAGTAGAAATGAAGAAAGAATAGAGGTTTTATACAGGATGCTTTCGAACTAAAATGTCGGTATACGATAACAATCACGTTACACAAGATACAGACTCGAACCATCACTCGACATCGAAGGAATCTTTGAAAATTATATCTATCAATGTCAACTCCATTATAACCAATCAGAAGAGATCTAGTTTGCTCAATCTCATCAAAACATCAAACCCAGACATTTTGTTACTGTGTGAGACAAAAATTAATGGAAAACATAAAATTATCTTCAAAAACTACAATATGATAAGGACAGATAGGCCAAAGAACACACAAGGGGGTGGAACAGCAATTCTGATCAAAAAACATATCAAATATGAGACTATTAACATGTGCCCAATTTTTGAGAAAAATACTCTTGAAAAAAAAATACTCAAGCTCGCGAACAATGACAATTTGTTCATAATTTCAGCGTATGCTTCTCATGGGAAAAATCCAGAATTCAATGAAGAATTCGAAAACGTCTTCAAATCATCAAATCTCGAAAAAACTGAGAATTATTATTTGATGGCCGGAGATTTTAATGCCAAACACGTGAGCTGGAAGAATGTTTCGAATAATACAAAAGGAACGTTTCTGCGATCATGGTTAGATTCCAATGATTTCACATACAGAGCAAAGCTTTACAGCTCTGACACTCCGTCTTACCCTAGCGGAAGGTCCTACCTAGATATTTGCATAGCTGACTCGCGTCTGGACTTCGTGGATATGATACATAACGAATACCTTAGATCAATTGAATATGATAGCGATCATAATGCAATAATTATGAGAATCCGGATTCAAGAGACTCACAAGATAACATTAGAAACTCAAGTCGATGAAAAAAGACTCAACTTCAAAGAAGCTAATTGGAAAAAATTCCGGCAGGTGCTAAACACAAACTGCAACCTGGAAATCGATAACGATCGCAATCTGAACAACGATGAGATCGATAAGATACTATCAGTCATAGAACAGCATATCCAAAATTTCATAGAAGCATCAGTACCAAAAATTGCTGAAAAAAATTCTTGTGAACCATACATCAATGAGAAAATCTCTAAACTTCAAAAAGACAAAATCTATCTCATTCGCCAGATAAATAAAATGCGTCAATCTTACACTTCGGATCAATATCATGATCTTGGAAACTTACAGAATTTACTCCATGCGACGAAAATGAAACTCAAACAGGAATTTAACAACTCAATCAATAACTACTGGAGAGAAAAAATAAAAAATATTCCAACTGACGATCCCACTGAGATGTTTCCTCAAGTCAACCAAATTTTCAGACCAAAAGGAACCGTCACTATTCCGAATATAAAAATTCCGACCGGTAAGGAGCATTTATTAGAACAAGTGAAAATTGACCCCTCAAAGCTCACCAAAGAAACAGATAATTACGTAATAGTCAATCCGATTCAGAAGCTGGACGTGATTGGGTCGCATTTTGCCAGCATACACAAACAGAACGAGAATTTAGGGCGAGCAGAACTGAATAGGATCATCTTATCGAAAACCAATGCACTTGCATCGGAAATCGAAATTGATAAGATTGAACACCGTACACTTTCCAACTTTTCTCCATCAAATCCTGCAGAAAAACCTGACCAATCACAATTAGAATACCCATATTTTACGAATTTTTTATCGTTGCGGAAAATTTTCCGCAATCTGAACAACAAGAGATCGTCAGGACTTGACAACATTCCTAACGTCGTTCTCAAAAAGCTGCCAGATAAAATCATCGGATACTATTGTGGGCGTATGAGTGAGCGAGAGCGCGTGCATGTGTATTGGAGTATGTGTGTCTGCTCTTCTGCTCGAGAGGCGTGCGTTTCATGCCGCGAGCTGGGGAACGCGGGCTTGCGGCCGTTATGCCGCAGCCCGGCAGTTAGTCTATATGTAGCCCCGTCTGGGTAAACATATACCGCACGCGTGATTTCTCCGTCCCTCAAGTAGCATACGTCTTATGCAGCTCGTCCCCTAGCGAGTGCTTGAGTGAGAGTCCGAGTGCCTGAGGTTTATCAATAAACCACTGTCTTATCAAAGTGTTTTGTCATTTCGCAAGCTCCTATCCGATCCCGGTCCCCACATTTGGGGGCTCGACCGGGATAGGAGCAAAAGACAAATCGAGCCGTGCACAAAGAAAAGTGTCAGTGGTGCTTGCGTGCTTGCGTGGTGACTTGGTGAACTTGCAAGTTGTGCTTGCGAACCTGTGCCCGTAACAGTGATCCGTGGTGAACACGGGGCTAAGTGCCGATGTGATCCTCAACGCGGCTGAGACCGCGAGGATACACGTCTGAAGAGTGCTGCGTGGGGCTTGGCCAGCCCAGCGCCGTGTCCCGGAGGACAGCTCATCGCGGGTGACGCCGCGAGAAGTATAAAGCACGAGGCACCGAGCATTGGTCCTGTTTTCTGCACCCCGTGTATCCTGAGTGAGCCGTAGCCCACCAGGAGCTGAATCCAAAACGATCACTGGGTATAGAAAGACGCCAAGCGCGCGAGTCAAAACTGTAAGTTTTTATCACATAAGAAAACGCGCGAGACCCTGCTAGCTTCCACTTGTAAGGAGACATAGTTTGTACAAGGGAAAGCGCTGAGGGTCCACGCGGGTGGTGTTAAAAATAGCACGTACAGCTGCGTGTGAAGGGGAGAACGAGCAGCCAGCAGAGACAGTGGGACTCATGTACCGAGCTTCCACGCTTTTCACGTGTCTCTCTCTCTCCTCATTCGTAGGTCTGCTGGACTGAGCCACTGTGGCGCGCAGTAGCAGCGAGCAGCTATAGCTATAGGCAGCGTGTGGTCTACTAGAGAGTGAACGTTACTATAGCATCAAGAGATGAATACGCGCTCGCGTGCTAGAAGCCCACGGGCAGATCCAAGTTCCAACGGAAGATCGGTGGCGTCGCGGTCGCGCGCACCGACTCGCATTAGGGCTCAGCTTATGGTGGAGCCAGCCGAAGACTCGGTTTCGGGCGAAGCTGCACCTCGACCAGCTGTGCCTATGCTTGCAGCAGACGAGCTTCGACGCCGACTTGTAGAGTTGGAAGAGGCGCGCGCTCGAGACAATGAGGTACGGGCCCGTGAGCTTGCAGCGTTGAATGCGCGATGGACAGCAGCGAATGAAAGTCGTGTAGAAACTAGTCGTCTGCTAGGCGAGCAACTTAACACCTTGCGCGCGGAGAACGAAACTCTGCGTACGCAAAATGATGAATTGCTAGCGCTAATAAGGGACCAACAAGCCGCGCTTCGACAAGATTCCGGCAATCGGGTTCCGGCGGGGTCGCCCAGTTTACCTAAGAACGCGACGACGGGTGCTTCCACACCAGAGCCAAGACAGTTAGTGTCCCCGCACAACTTTGAGCAACATACGGAGGTGAGGTCGAGCGCAAGTACGGTTTCGAATCTCGCGCAAACCATACCAGTTGCTCAATTGAGCGAGTTGAACTCCCAACCGACAGTCGCGGGACCTCAACCCACGATGGGAGCAAGCACCTCCAATCAGACTCAGGATTTGCTAGCCGCGGTGACCAGCCTCTGCGCGGCTATGCACGCTTCAATGAATGCTCAGAGTAATGCAGTGGGGCAAAACGACAGACCATCTCGGAGTCGCGTGACGTACCGAGAGGAGGTCAAAGCACTCGCAAAATTTTCAGGCGAGGACAATGAGATGCCAGTAGATCTCTGGGTCTCTGAGTTTAATATGGCTGCTCGGCAAGGCGCATGGGATAACCATGAAAGGCTGACTGCAGCCAAATCAGCGTTAGAGGGAGCTGCCGCTAAATGGCTCCGCTCTCAAAAGCCTTATGAGACGTGGGATGATCTCAGCCGTGATTTACTTAATTGGTTCAATCGAACCGCAAGCCCGATGGTGGCCTATAGACAGCTGAAGGAGCTGACTAAAAAGCCGGAGGAACAATCTATTCAATATTTAAACCGGGCTATGAGTTTAGGTAAGGCGGCAAATGCTACTGAAGAGGTAATCCGCCATTACGTTGTGACCGGATTAGGTGGAGATCCCCTTCAAAAACAGGTCCTAGTCAATGCAAAGGGCATGAACGAGTTTAAGGAGGCTCTGCTTACATATGAGGAGCTTTATAGCTCCCGCAAACCCAGAGCAAATAAAGATGGGACCGGGGCGCCGACGGATTCGAACAAGCGACCGAACCAGTCGCAAAACCGTGGACACGGTCAAAACGATTCGAAGCGGCGCAAGTTATCAAATTGTCGCAAATGTGGAGCTCGTGGGCATGTTGCGGAGGATTGTAGGAAAAACATCCCCGATAATGCCTGTTATAAGTGCCGTAAGCCCGGACATATCTATAGGGATTGCCCGGAAAAGAAAAGAGACAACCCTCCACACCCTGGTGGATCACGAAGCGGACCAGGAGTCCTCACAGTCGGAACTGAGAAGCCTGATCCAGTTGATCCGGACCAGACAAAGCAAAATTGACATCTAGATAGGCGACACACTCGAGCCAATGTCGGCGGAATCGACGTAGAAGCTTATGTTGATCCGGGAGCCGATGTGAATGTTATACGAGCTGATTTTCTAGCTCGAGTGAAAGGATGGTCGCCCAATAAATACAAGATGACTGCGCGTCCCCGCAACCTCAATGGATTTGGTGGAGGGACAGCTCGCGCAAAAGGAACTATCGTTCTTCCAACCATGATAGATGGTGTGGAATATCAATTGGAATATGCGGTGGTTGCCACTAGTGCTTCGCCGAAACGGGTTATTATTGGCGATCCTTTGCGCGACGCTGCTGTAGTAACACTGAAACCGGACATCATCGAGATTGAGCCATTGGTAGGTGCCAGTTATGTAGGCCTTATCGATGAGGATGAGAAGTATCGGTGTCTGGAAAACGCTCCGAGAGAATACGTAGACGACCTCCGAGACATGATAGATGGCTACCACCCAAAGGCTGTCGAGGAAGCTCCTATAGAATTGGAAATTCTTGTCACCGATGAGACTCCAATTCATCGTCAATGCCGCCGACTGTCGCCTCAAGAAGAGAGAGCAATCGAGCAGCAAGTTCGTGAATGGCTAAAGGGAAAAGTAATTCGCCCGAGTACTTCAGAATGGTCAAGTACAGTGGTCGTAGTTGCGAGAAAAGGGGGAGCCCATAGGGTCTGCGTGAACTACCGACCTCTCAATAAGAGAATGATAAAGGAGCAAACTCCAATGCCTCTCATGGAGGACATCTTAGACGACCTAGCAGGTGCTGTATATTTTATCACAATTGACTTGAAAAATGGTTTCCATCATGTAAAAGTTGCTAAAAATAGCATTAAGTACACTGCATTCGTGACACGGACTGAGCAATTCGAGTTTCTCAGAGTTCCGTTCGGTTTGTCCACAGCTCCAGCGGTGTTCACTCGCTTCTTAAGGTACATCTTTCGAGACTTGATTAAGCAGAAAAAGATAATCTTTTTCATGGATGATGGGATTATCACAGGCCGAACTCCGGAGGAGGCCTTGGAAAACTTCAGGTTAGTCCTGGAAGTTGCGGCACGTTTTGGTTTAGAAATAAACTGGAAAAAATGCCAACTGCTTCAGACGAAGATCGAATTTCTAGGTCACGTGATAGAACATGGGAGAATTTTACCTTCCCCAAGCAAGACCGAGGACATGATCAAATTCAAGGAACCAAAAACTGTGAATCAGTTGCAACGTTTCTTGGGATTGGCTGGTTACTTCAGGAAGTTCATCAGAGACTTCGCCAAGATCGCTAGACCTCTGAGCGATCTAACCAAGAAAAATGTGAAATTCACTTTTGGGCTTGAACAAACCAGAGCGTTTCTCAATTTAAAGAAAGCACTGGTCAATGCTCCAGTCCTGCAAATCTATAGCCCCGAGCGGGAAACGGAATTGCACACTGATGCGTCAATGCATGGGTATGGGGCAATTTTGATGCAAAAGAATCCTGACGACCAGAAATTCCATCCGGTGTATTACATGAGCCGGAAGACTACTGATGCAGAGAAGAAATGGAAAAGCTACGAGCTTGAATTCTATGCGATAGTGAAAGCTCTGGAAAAGTTCAGAAGCTATCTTTTGGGCCTGCAGTTCAAAATTATAACTGATTGCAAAGCTTTCCAACAAACAATGGACAATCCAAATAAATTGTCTCCACGGGTTGGTCGATGGGTGATGTTTGTGGAACAATTCAAATACGAGATCCAACATCGATCGGGTGCCCGCATGAAGCATGTAGATGCTCTCAGCCGCGTGGACTCTGTCAATCTCATCCACGATCCTATAATCCCAAGGATCAGACGTGCTCAAGAAGGAGATGGGCATTGCCGGTCAGTAAAACTTTTACTAGAGACCAGGCCTGAACCTTATGAGGATTATGAACTGCGGCAAGGAGTACTGTACAAGGGGCGTGATGGTGACCAAAAACTGGTCGTGCCCAAAGCTATGCAGACTGAAATTATCAGAAAAGCTCACGAGGTAGGACACTTTGGTGTCAAAAAGACCATGGACTTATTGCAACGAGACTACTACATGGAGCGAATGAAGCAACGAGTAGAGCATTTTATTGAGAATTGCATTGAATGCATTCTGGGCTCTCGCAAACAAGGTCGTGCCGAGGGGCGTCTAAATCCAATACCAAAAGGAGATACGCCTTTGCACACATTGCACATTGACCATGTAGGACCTCTCAGATCTACTCACAAGAGATACCAGTATGTCCTTGTGATGGTAGATGGATTTACGAAATACACGTGGGTTTTTCCAACAAAATCTACGGGTACAGCTGAAGTCTTGGATAAGCTGCGTATTCTTCAACAGCATTTCGGGAATCCACACCGCATAGTGACTGATCGACACGGCGCTTTTACCTCTGGAGAATTCGAACAATTCTGCAAGGACGAGAAAATTGATCATAGTCTCATCACAGCAGGAGTGCCACGAGGCAACGGTCAGGTGGAGCGGGTAAATGCCATTGTCACCGGTGTTTTGACAAAGCTCTCCGAGACTGAAGCTGAAAAGTGGTACAAACATGTGGGCCGTGTACAAAGAGCCATCAACGGCACGTTCCAGCGAGCCATTGGGACAAGCCCATTTGAACTGCTTTTCGGAACTCGTATGAGGACCTCTCAAGATGATCAGATCCTAGAGATCATGGATCAAGAGATTGCCGCTTATTATCAAGAAGTTCGCGAAGGTCTTCGTGCCCAAGCTCGTGACAAAATCGAGCAGATTCAAGATGAGAATAGACGTCAATACGACCGCCGTCGTAAGCCAGCCACAAAATACGAGCTTGGAGATCTCGTGGCCATAAGGAGAACACAACAAGGTCCAGGTCTCAAACTGGCTATAAAGTACTTGGGACCGTACAAGGTCACACGGTGCGATCCTCACGACCGATACGCTGTCGAGAAGGTCGGCCAAGAGGAGGGTCCAGCTCGCACCACTTCATCAGCTGACTCTATGAAGCCGTGGCGCGGATTTCGAGATGACCTCGAAGAAGATCTTGAAGATTATGCAGCTGACGCAGATTCAGAGCCTGAGCCCGAGGAAGAGGGCTAGGGCCTTCTAGTGATCGTGATAGTGCGAGGTGTGCCTAGCCTCAGTGTAATAGTGGAGCGCTGTATGTAGCGAGCAGTGTGAGTTTGGAAGCTTGCCGTGTGGGTTATGAAAAACTATCGATGTATGAGACCAAGGATGTAATTGTGTGCAGACATCCTCATATGTTAACCTGAACCTCTGCGAAATTTTAGGTTTCGTAAGAATATGTAATCAATCTGAATACGTATGAACGATTTTATGAGTCGACCGAGGGCGTTCGATCGCCAGGATGGCCGATTGTGGGCGTATGAGTGAGCGAGAGCGCGTGCATGTGTATTGGAGTATGTGTGTCTGCTCTTCTGCTCGAGAGGCGTGCGTTTCATGCCGCGAGCTGGGGAACGCGGGCTTGCGGCCGTTATGCCGCAGCCCGGCAGTTAGTCTATATGTAGCCCCGTCTGGGTAAACATATACCGCACGCGTGATTTCTCCGTCCCTCAAGTAGCATACGTCTTATGCAGCTCGTCCCCTAGCGAGTGCTTGAGTGAGAGTCCGAGTGCCTGAGGTTTATCAATAAACCACTGTCTTATCAAAGTGTTTTGTCATTTCGCAAGCTCCTATCCGATCCCGGTCCCCACACTATACCATTATATTTAACAATGCACTGAACAATTATTACTTCCCAAAACATTGGAAGAAAGCCAAAGTGATCGCCCTGACAAAAAAAGGTAAAGATGGATCATTCCCATCTAATTTGCGGCCTATCAGCCTACTACCAAATATTAGCAAAGTATTCGAAGTTTTGATCAATATATCCTTGGTTTCTTTCTGTACGAAAATGAAAATTATCCCCGAGAACCAGTTTGGGTTCAAATATAAACATTCCACCATTCACGCAGTGAATAAACTCACATCAGATATATGCTGGGCACTAAATTCCAATCAGCGAGTGGCAGCTTGCTTAATAGATACAGAAAAAGCATTTGATACTGTATGGATACTTGGAGTCATATATAAAATGATGAAGAAAAATTTTCCAACGCACCTCATAAAAATAGTCTGGGACATGATAACTAACAAAACTTTTGTAACGGCAGATGGAACATTCCTATCAAGTACCGAATTTATCATTGAAAACGGCCTACAGCAAGGAACAGTAAACTCTCCAATAATTTTCAACATTTATAACAGCGATCTATTACACTTATTCGGGATGAACGACTCTCCCAACATAAAATGTATAGCTTTTGCCGATGACCTGATCATATATGTTATTGGGAAAAAAATCGAAGAAATTAGAAATAAGTTGCAAGAACTATTCGAAAAAGTCCAATATTATTATTACACGTGGAAGCTAAGAATAAATATAGGAAAATGTGAGACGATTCTCTTCCGACAGATGCTAAGTTTGTTGGGTAAATCACAAAGAAAACACTGCAAAGATTTTCACATAAAGAAAGACGCGGAGAGCGATGAAATCATTCCACATAAATCTTCAGTGAGATACTTGGGTATCATCCTAGATGAGCAGCTCAGTTACCATCAGGACGTAAGAAGTAGATTAGACAAAGGTAAAAAAGCTTTTCTCATGTTGAAGAGACTATTTTACTCTAAGCATTTAAATAGTAGAATCAAAATCTTATGCTATCAAGCATTGATAAGACCTATATTAACATACGGATGTCAAATATGGTACAATATACCAGCCTCTTTGATGGAAAAGTTAAGAGTTTTTGAGAGAAAATGCTTAAGAGCGTGTCTTGGAACATACAGGACAGAGGCTTCAAATTACACCAAATACGTGAAATCCCAAACATTGTACGATTCAGCATACATTCATAGAATAGACTGTCATATACTTAGAATTGTAAGAAACCATTTCGCTCAAGTACAAAATATTAGAGATAATAGTCTGATATTCACAATTTTTTACCCAAATCCATTGTATTTCGAAAAAACTTTACAAAGTGGATACATACCACCAGAAGCATTCATATATCTAGATCAGAAAAAGTTGATACAAGATAAAAATAACATCCCAATTCTATACCATGCCCATAGAAGAATGAATGATAGGAGAATAATTTATGATCCAAATCTTGACTGTCTGACAAACAATCCACTATGGAGATTTGCCAGAGTTTTGCCAGAGAGAGATGTTGAAGATGCACACAGATTTGAGAAAAAATTCTGGTGGTTAGCCGATGATTCCACGCTAGACACTTGAGTCTAGCACTTGTATATTCTGTGAATATGTAAATAGTCCCACCTGCTTTTCTCCGCCTATCCCCTTCTTATTCCTTCTTCCCAGCAAAAATCCATAAAAATCAACCAAAAGTACCTCCCAGTTTTACTAGCCAGTTTCTGGAATGGATATGAATACGAACGAAATTGTCTTCATCCGCAGGAATCTTCGATTCCCCACTAACAATTGAAACCAAATGTACCAGAATATATGAACTACAGTAAATATCATGTGACTTTTCAGAGCTGAGTGCCATTTAGTCTAAAGAAAGAACCAACATGTACATCCTTAGTTTATTGAGGATCTTTACTGAACTACATGTATCTTTTTGGCTTCAATAAACAGTTTAAAAAAAAAAAAAAAAAAACCGGTTCTCGTCCGATCACCGAAGTTAAGCAACGTTGGGCGCGGTTAGTACTTGGATGGGTGACCGCTTGGGAACCCCGCGTGCTGTTGACTTTTTGCTTTTTTTGGTAACCGATTGAGATTTCTCATCCTTCGCTCACCTTTTCTTCATGAAATATTTTGCCTTTTTAATGAAAAAACGTTGTATTTGTATCGCAGCATATTTTTCACGCATTTCATCGTCTAACAATCTCCAATCATCAAATCGAAAGCTAGAACATTCTGTTCTTCTCACCAGTTCCTACCAAATGTCGGTTACAACTATTCAACGGCCGCTCAAGAGTAATCGACCGTGGCAAGGTACAACGAGCAAAGTGACGTTACCCAATTGATGATTCAGATGCACCAATACGTTTTTAAATTTAAAAAAAAAATGGACCAATAGGCGAAATGATATTGAAAGCGATCAGAGGGTAGCACGTAGGGTCATTAATCTCGTTCATCGGCTCTTGCGATTTCAATCAATAAAGATTTCAGAAATACTCAAACATTCCCGAACAACTTCGAATATATTCAGTTGATAAGAAAGATGGTGAGAGACTACAGGTAAGGAGCAATTATAAAGATAATCAGAATTTAAGGTAAAAATCAATTTTTTCCTATTCATTTCAAGATCAGACTATGGCAAGGAATTACTCGACGATTCTTCCTGATCTTATGACTCGCAAGGATTCAAATCCATAATTTGATTCCAGATAAAGATGTGGGTAAGAAAATGGCGATACTCGTCTAATTAGACTTTCAGCAGAAGTGAAGGGGAAGGGTGGGAGGATACTGTAAATATTCCAAACCATTACTCGTGAACGATTCGAGAGAAAATTCCACATGAATATCGGCGGTGATAGATTCCCACAATTTTTGTCAGGTGGGGGAGAGCATTTCCCTATTCCACAGTGCGTGTCAGAGGAGAGTGAATTCACATGTATCTTATTCTTCATGTCGTGCGGATTTCGTCGCCCAAGAACTCGAACACATCATCCCAATGCGGCAGGAATGCAGTGGTAGGATCGTTTCAAATTTGTCAGGGTAGGAAGCATTCTTGACGACACGATAGTGACAGCTAGCACAAATCCTCAGACGAGGGTTTCGAAACTGCGTTGCCATGGCATCTCAATGTGAAGCGTATGTTGAGGAGATGCTGTTGTTTTCCTACAAGATAACCTGGCACATCGTCGAATACTACGCATGCATATTCGAAACGAGGCATGATAGCGAACTGACACGCCTTTTCTCAACCACAGAAACGTAGCCACAATGGCGCATCTTGTGTGAAACTCCATGGATTCTAGAGCAAGTGCTAGATATATGAGCGTTCCGTAAACGATCTTTCAAAGATATTTCCTGACACCCGAATTCTCTACGGTTTCATACAGTGTTATGACATGGCCATTGGCGGTGATAGGTTGCAACGCGGGTAGATCAAGCTTTATACAGTAGAACCTGTAAAGTTGGACACTCCCTATGTTGGACACCTCATTAAGCTGTACGCCTTTCATCGGAACCGAAAAAAATTACATTGGTTCAAATGGGAATTTTTCTCTGTATGTTGGTCACTCTATATGTTGGACAACTCGCTAAGTTTTACCCCTCACTAGGAATCCAGAAATAGTATTTCAATGTATGGAAACCTTCAAAGTTGGACACTTAAAATTATATGACACATACTAGGACGTTCACCAGCTCACATAATCAGAATAGCCTACTGACCATCTCATAATATGATAAACGCACATACATGGTGTAAAAAATGTGAAACCCACGCTTGTAATCAACTGTCTCTGAAACGACAATTTCGAAATGCTTCAAGAAAGCAAGCTTCCAGGATTTTCAAATAACATCTATCAAGAAGATTCTATAGGAGAATGGTGAAACAAAACGACATGTTCAATTTCCTTCACAGATGTTCGAATATGATATCTAGAATTCTCAAGTATCACTCAGCTATCTATCGATTTCTCAATGAGCTAGTGTACATATGACGGATTTTTTGATCCATTTATTGATTATTTGAAATTACGAACGGTTAACTGACGACATTATTGGGAATTGCGTTGTTCCATTTTCTCAAACATAATATTCGAAGATTTTAACTTTGATCCTCAGCTCTGAGTCATCCATTAATTTGTCAGTGAATGACTGTTTATATTATGGATGTTTAGATTTATTCATTGAGTGACTTGACGTTCCGATGAGTCGATTTTTTGGCATGTCCGTGTATGTTGGACACCTCGCTATATTGGACACTTTTCTTCGGAACCAGACTGTCTAACTCAGACAGGTTCTACTGTATATAGAATGGGATTGACCCACTCAGGACTGATAGTGTCTGGGGTTCAACGAGAGTTTTAACGACTTTGCCCACTAAATAGTGGGACACGAACTCCTGCCCATTAGTCAGTCATTCCTGGTGATTATAATAGATTGTCTTCAATACCAATTCGAGAATCATTAACAAGAGACAAGCACTTACAGTATCGTGCAAAAATTCCTGAACGGCGGTTTGAGATCCTCTTTTGCACAAACGTCGATTACTCGAGCCCAGATTAATGTTGAGGAATTCTGAAAAAAGCATCTCAAAGATGGAAAAAAATTCTGACTTTTTGGGGTTTTGCATTTTTCTCTCAGTTCTTTTTGGTACCTCAAATAGCTGATGTAATTTCAAGGATTTTGAGGAAGAAACCGTTTGTACTATATGGGCTGTAATTTGGACGCAGATAAAGATAGAACAATTTTGTAAAAAAAATCTTGAAGAGCGGACAAAATGCCATTCGCAACTATTTTTTGATCATCTTTTACGTCGTGCGAATAAGAGAAAATACGAGTGGAAACAGCAGAAAATTGCAAAAAATTACGGTTTAGGCTACTTTGAGAGCTCATCCCACATTCTTATTCGCACGGGGTAAAAATTATCAAAAAATCATTGCAAATGGCATTTTTTTCGCTCTTCAAGATGCTTTTTGCAAAATCGTTTCATCTTCATCCGCGTCCAAACTACAGCCCATATGGTAAAAACGTTTTTTTTTTCGAAATTCTTGAAATTACATAAGCTATTTGAGGTACCAAGAATGACTGAGAGAAAAATCAAAAACCTCAAAAGGTTAGCATTTTTTCTCATCTTTAAGATACTTTCTTCTAAATTCCTCTACATCAATCTGGTTTCGAGTAATCGACGTTTTTGCAAAAGAGAATTTCATACCACCGTTCAGGAATTTTTGCACGGTACTGTACAATTTCTCAAGACATTCACAATCGCACAGATAAATATAAGAAAAATGGTTATAGCCGTGACAAAAACCTATAGAGCATAGCTTGGACTCTTGGTGAGAATGAAGAGAGAGGGAGAGATATCGTATCTGCTTTGTTAAATATGTGTGGGCTGTGGGTTCGAATTGGGTTGGAGGGTGAGGTCGGATCAGAAGCCAGCTTCGGTCCAGTAACGATGCTCTAATACAGATTTTAGTTGATAGAATTAATTCGATAATATCTCAAGGTAACAGAGTTTCAATCTCAGACACGAACCAAGTAAGAAGTGGTCCGCGCTCTATTTTCGGGTCCTATATATATATAGTAGGCTGTCCGTGATTTCCCAAGTTTCTCTCATCTCCCGCGCCAACCCCCTCAACCTAATCATTTTGTTAGACATTGCAATGAAAAAATTTCGGGCCTAGGTTTTGTCCCACCTGAAGCGTTCTTGGCTGGATTATTGCCTCAAAACCTATTCAAATTCAATTATCAGAATTTCTTGTACAGGTGCATGCTTCTATATCCCTGGAAGCATTTTCTATCGATAGCCAGCATAATTTACTTTGAAATGACTACTTGGTAGAGTCAATTTGATGGGGTAGAACTAGATAGTACTAACCGCGAGATACCCACGAGAGTTTCTTGCAAAGAGATTATATACTGACTCGCCGAACTCAGTCACTGCAACGTAGAACTGATCTGAAATATCTATCTATAAATATATCTATAAATATAATATAAATCTGATTTCTTTTCTACTCCGTCTGGTGTACCACAAGGCTCTCATTTGGGTCCTATTTTGTTCATTGTATTCATAAATGATATTGAAAATATGATCAATATGCCACAGATTCAGTTCCTAATCTATCCGCATGATGACAAAATTTTTACAAAGATTAACTTCCCAAGGGATACATCCTTATTACAGCGGGCACTAGACAAAATGTTGATTTGGGCGAAGCAAAATGGTCTTAGGATCAATGAAAAGAAATGTAGTCTCATATCATTTACTCGAGCTAAAACAAAATTTCTATATCAATATCTCCTTGACGGGTCTGAGTTACAGAGAGTGGATAGTGTTTCTGATTTAGGGATTTATTTTGACTCTAGACTAAAATATGAAGTTCATATTGAGAATATGTTAACAAAAACTCACAAAATGATTGGGTTCATAAAGCGCTCCACTCTGAATTCACGAATGTTAGAGCTATTCTACACCTGTATAAGACTCTGGTCATTCCGATACTAACGTACGGCTCTGTGATATGGTCTCCTAACTTGAAATACTTACAAATGAGGTGAGAAAAAGCTCAGAACAAAATCCTGAGATATCTTTGTTATAAGAGCGGTCATCCTATGCATTTCACCGATCACAATTATACAAATGCTCGTAGGGAATTCAATTTGATGAGTCTATCAGAACTTCGTACCTATCACGATTGTGTAGTGGCCCATAAAATAAATACAATCTATTTTCCAGTGACTGCGTCAATAGCATGTTCAATGAAAGAATGGTTGGATATTTTATGCGTCATGTCCGTAGTATCAGTGAACTGTGTTGCCATTCTAATTTTATGTATTACTCAACTACGCACAGAATTAGGAGAATATGGAACTTGTTACCTGATGAAATAAAAAATCAAGAATCGCTAGTCAACTTTAAAAGTCTATTGATATTGAAATTGAACACGACTGCGCTGTACGATGAGTTGATTCGAGTTGTGCAATGATAGTTGGTTAATAGAGAGATGAAATTATGATCCTTGATATAGAGTGCCAAATTGGTCAGTTGCTCATATGTTTATTGTATGTTTCTAACCCAATTGTCAATTTCTAGGATCGATGAACTGTTGATCTCATATATTTATTGGTTATTAGCGGTATTTTTAAGATATCCTTGTGTAAAAGGGCATTTATGCCCGTTTATTTTCTAAAATAAGAATAAAATAAAATAAAAAATATTATGATAATCGTAAATCAATCAGGATTCACCCTTGGAGTTTTCGCAATAACTGGGATTCGGAACAACATGTAAGCCATGAAGAGCTATATAGATGTCAACGGCCACACCACGTTGAAAAAACCGGTTCTCGTCCGATCACCGAAGTTAAGCAACGTTGGGCGCGGTTAGTACTTGGATGGGTGACCGCTTGGGAACCCCGCGTGCTGTTGACTTTTTGCTGTTTTTGGTAACCGACTGAGATTTCTCATCCTCCGTCCATCTTCTTTTTTTGAAATATTTTGTCCTCCCAAGGGAAAAACTTTGTATTCTGAGAACACAATCCAGAAATATGCTGTGGATTGTATATGTCACAGCTTGGATTTATCTCGCGACACTAAATCATGAGATCACTTCGCGCGGATTACAGTCACCTATTGTTGCATTGATACTCTCTACTATGCCGACGGAAGGCCATAGATATTGGAAGGCTCACCTCTTGTAGAGATAACAGGAATCCGATGGCCAATAACCAGTACCTGGTCATCTGGAACTACTTGCTCGATCTGGATATCTTTCACAGGGTTCGACGAAAGTTTCTTGCCGAACTTAGTCACTGCAACGTAGAACCGATCTAGAATATTATGATAATCGTAAATCAACCAGGATTCATCCTCGAAGTTTTCGCAATAGGATTCGGAACATCATGGAGGCCATGAGGAGCTATGCAGACGTCAACGGCCACACCACGTTGAAAAAACCGGTTCTCGTCCGATCACCGAAGTTAAGCAACGTTGGGCGCGGTTAGTACTTGGATGGGTGACCGCTTGGGAACCCCGCGTGCTGTTGACTTTTTGCTGTTTTTGGTAACCGACTGAGATTTCTCATCCTCCGTCCATCTTCTTTTTTTGAAATATTTTGTCCTCCCAAGGGAAAAACTTTGTATTCTGAGAACACAATCCAGAAATATGCTGTGGATTGTATATGTCACAGCTTGGATTTATCTCGCGACACTAAATCATGAGATCACTTCGCGCGGATTACAGTCACCTATTGTTGCATTGATACTCTCTACTATGCCGACGGAAGGCCATAGATATTGGAAGGCTCACCTCTTGTAGAGATAACAGGAATCCGATGGCCAATAACCAGTACCTGGTCATCTGGAACTACTTGCTCGATCTGGATATCTTTCACAGGGTTCGACGAAAGTTTCTTGCCGAACTTAGTCACTGCAACGTAGAACTGATCTAGAATATTATGATAATCGTAAATCAACCAGGATTCATCCTCGAAGTTTTCGCAATAGGATTCGGAACATCATGTAGGCCATAAGGAGCCACACAGACGTCAACGGCCACACCACGTTGAAAAAACCGGTTCTCGTCCGATCACCGAAGTTAAGCAACGTTGGGCGCGGTTAGTACTTGGATGGGTGACCGCTTGGGAACCCCGCGTGCTATTGACTTTTTGCCTTTTTTGTTAACCTAATCAGATTTCTCATCCATTGCTAACCTTTTTTCCTTGAAATATTTTCATCATTTAATAATAAAACGTATTCTGAGAACATGATCCAGATATATGCTATGAACGACTGAGGAAGAGTAGTGATTGTTTACCACGTGATACCATGGTGATGCTCGTCAAAGCCTTCGTTTCTCTCCATATTCTGATCATTGTTCGGGTCCATTCCTTGATCTTTTTGAAGTGTTATGTGCTAAGCTACAAGAATGTAAGAATGCGGCTTCCCGGTTCGCGACTGGCCTACGAAAATTTGAGTATATTACTCTAGCTCATCGCGAGACTGATATTATGGATTTTGTTAGTCGACGTGACTAGTTGGCCCTTCCATTATTAGCCAATATCCTACATCACAATAAGCCTATGTACCTAGCAGAACCAGTGAATATCGACCCGTGGATGAATCCGGGCCAAAGCGGTGTTCAAAACTGGATCTAATAATCAAACGGGCCTGCACAGGAACCTATAAGAACGCTTCCTCTTTCAGAGCTTGCAGTCTTCGGGATCACTTCCCCCAGGAGATCAGGAAATTCTATGCCAAACCTGCTTTCAAGACCATGTTGTACAATTATATCTAAGGAAATGTTTTTGATTGACCAGCTGCATCAATGTACGTTCTTATTGTCTTGAATACAAGGGTTTCTGTGTTAATTTTTATTTCTGTAGCCTGTCCAGGCACCCTAGTTCAGCCCATCGTAACTATACCACTGTCAAGCAGTCCGCTAGGACATGGGCATTTGTGAAACTTTAGGGTCAACTGTATAAAATTGTGAATCTTTTTTTCATATGTATGTAAGGGTGGGCCGAAAAACCCTTTTTTTTCGATATCGATGCGCTTGGGGTCGGAAAAGTCGGAAAAGTTTAACATTCAAGTGAATGAAAGTGTGTGAGGAAACTGAATTTATAACCGGTCAAGAATGTTGATGTGTGAGTAGGATCCCACAAAGCCATTTTGTTTGTGAGGTATGCGAACGGGTGACGACGAGGCATCGTCTACAAAAGTAGTCAAACGATCCCGAGAAGGAATCAGGGTTAAACTTTCTTAACTTGTGGCAAATACAACGTGAGGATGAAATTTTGATCATTTCAATGGCAAAAGAATCAGATCCTCAACGTTTAGATTGCGAAGTGACGATTTACTAACGGTGGAGTAGTAAGTAAATACCGTGTTCCTTCTTGTGCGAAAAAAATTAGTCATGGTTTCACTTTTATGGATGATAACTATCGTGAAATCTCCATTAAGAATCGCTCATGAGATTCGGACCGTGATTTCGAATATTAGACGACAACAAAGCAAGTAGAAAACCATTCTCAATGCGCATCAAAGTACCATAAACGTATGACTATCGTATGCATTGTACGTTCAATTCAATCGAACAATTCGAGGATACAAACCAAGTTAGCGTGAATCTTGTACATTGTTCAATTCTCTTTAGTATCAGCCGCAATGAGAAACGCAAGCGGATCTGATATATCCGTGACTAAAATTTTGAAGCACACCGGATCGTCGGATGTATTTGAAAAGGTCCGCAGTTCAATGTTTCATCCGATTCTTGCATGCATGCATAATAAATGTTTTCGGTTTACTATGAATGATTGATGAGTCGAAATTGTGAATTTTTCAGATGTGGTGGCATTGAAAAATGATTGTTCTGTAAGAAGTATTTGAACTAGGATTAGTCTCCACATTTTCATCAGAGTCTTTCCTAGAGAATAACCAATAAGATTATGTGAAATATCACTAGGTCACACAGTTCAACGAGTATCATAAAGATGAAATCACATGAAAAAAAAAAAAAAAAAAATACGATTAAGATTATGCGAAACAGCACTAGGTTACACAGTTCAATGAGTATCATAAAGATGAGATCACATGAAAAAATATGATTCCTCTTGATGACTGCCCCTTGATTAGCATCGGATGTGTACCGCACTCCACGTATTTTTTTTTTGAGTCTTTTTGAAGGTAAATTTAATTCCTTCGCTGCTGGATTACACCATGTATGTGCTGATGAGAAAATCGACTTTTCGGTTCCCGTGAATTTACATTTGATCCAATTTCATGAATCATAATGAGTTTTTTGTGTATGATCCTGCAAGAGGTTCTGGCTTTTAGGGAATTCATCTATTTTATTCAGTTCAAATCTTGTCTAGATTTCTTGAGTATTCTCAGAGTTCATTCCAAAACATTACGACCAACTATGCCACCAGGAAAGATACGAAAATGCAGTTACAGTAGAACTCGGTTATAACGAGTTCAATTATAACGAGAATATGGTTCTAACGATCACGCAAATCGGTCAAATTTAGTTTGTTACTATGCTGGATGAATGGAATCAACCTCGGTTAGAACGAGAACTCTTTCCTGGTCCCTTGGAGCTCACTGTAACCGAGTTCTACTGTATCTATTTGAAATGGAAAATTTTTTCAAAGTCTTAGTATTCCGACAGTAATCATCGTCGTATCTTTTTATTTTTTGAATAGTTCATGGTTTAGAAAATTTTATACATATCCCGTCTACCACAAATATTCTTCAATGACAATGACATTGAGAGCTTTGAGAGACGCAGACCAATATCCGTTTTAAGAGATGGAATTTCGAGCTAATGAACTTGGAGTAACGCATTCCGTACACGTAACGTCGGCGGCTCTTTGCATTACGTCCGATGAATGTACCCTATAACTGCATGATCAGACTTTGACTTTGAGAATCGGAGAAATACGTTAAATTATGAGGATACAATCTTGGATGGAAAAGCTTTTTATTGGTAGGAGAGAAAGTCACCAATGATTCATTCTTTGATTATAGTTTCTGTGTACCTACTCAAATGAATGGAGCACTGATACTCTCACTAAAATATCAATTACTCCAACGCCCTTGGGTCTACGGCAATTTTCCAAGGAGCATTTGAAATATGAGAGGAAAAACTATCCATTCATGTTTTTTGAAAATTTTTCAACCCAAAATATATGGTTCTAGTTGGCTTTGAAAAGTGAAAAATTTTTCATCTGAATCAATTATTATCGATCATTTATCGGGGAATCACGATAGCGCAAAATTCTTGCGGGATCTTGTAGCGAGTCTTGTAGCTCTTTTCAAGACCTTTAGAATTCTTCTTTTATCCATTGCTGTACGATTTTTCACACCTGAGTTACGAGCGATCAAGTAAAAAGAAATTGGTGTGGGTCGAGGGTATTAGTGATGTGGAGGTATGAGGTTTTCTTTCTCGAAGCTTCAGACAGAAAATATGAGTCAGGTTTGTTCTAAAATACGCTCGAAACGTCCGTCTGAGGACGTTTCGAGCGCATTTTAGAACAAACCTGACTCATATTTTCCGGAATTTAGAAGGTTTCACGTAAAAATCGTGGATTATGAAATTTTCTATATTCCCGCTACCGTTTATATGTTATACAAATTTACTCTCATTTGATCGCCACTCGTAACTCAGGAGTAAAAAATGGTAGAGCAATATATAAGAAAACGATACATTTTTTTTATTTATTTGTTTATTTATTCATTTATTTTTTATTGAGCCGTTCAAACCTTATGTTGGTTTATGTGGCTACAAAACACACATACAAAAATATGATACATGTAAATATAAGATGATGATTCTCGTTATTACATAAGTACCTGACCGAAATCAGACACCAATAGAACAATCTTTCAAGAATTCCATTACTACTTCACAGGCTATATTTGGTTCCGACATGATCAGCTCTGTGTTTCGCGGAAATTGTACATTGATTAAGAAAACGATTTCAAAGGTCTTGAAAAGAGCTACAAGATCCCGCAAGAATTTTTGCGCTATCGTAATTTGTTGATCAATGATTGGTGATTAATTGAAATGAACATTTTTTCATTATTCGGACCCAGCTCAATCCATGGATTTTTGGTTGAAAAAATTTTTGGAGGACATGAATTGATAGCTCTTTCTCTCATTTTTTAAATGCTTTCTGAATAATTGCCGTAAACCCAAGGGTGTCAGAGTAACCACTGTTTTAGTGAAGGTAGCCACGCTCCATTCATTTTGGCGGGTACTGTAAGTATCATTCATTCTGAGTCGGTCTCCGGGGTAAATTGTCAAGATGAGATGGTTGGTTGGATGGCGTAAAAATGACATTTTATTTTCAAGCCATGATTGGTTGGTTTCCTTATGATCTTTCAGTTAATATTTCTTGTCAAACGTATTCGATTCAGGATGACAATTTTTAATCATTTCAATGATTCAGCTATTTCTGACTCGATAGAAAGTGGACGTATTTGAAAGTTGTAATTGAGGGGCTGGGTGGAAGAAGGGCGTCACTGCATTTTCCGAAATTGCCGAAAAAAGCTCAAAATCAAATTTCATTCTCCGGCTCGGATTGGACTATTTGGAGAATGCTTTCTTCTTCGCAATAAGTCAGTCAGGTCAACTCGTCCAATCATGTCTCTAGCGGTTTTCATGAAATTCTTATTGATTATCTCGGAATGGACGTTTTGCAGTTACGCCTTTTTTCCACCCATCCCCTCAATTGAAATTGGACCCATTAAGAATGAAGGAAAACATACTTCAATGTAGATTTGTGGTTGCAAAAGCATTTACAGAGAGGATACTTGTCTAGATATGGTGCTGGAGAAGTGCCGCGAAAAATAATGGATTAATTCTGCGCAGCACTGGAGAAACAAAACATTCCTCAAATACTCTTCCAAGTGTTCAAAATCACACCTGCTTCAACATCAGCTGTATAAATTTTCTAGGCTTGCTCATTCCAAAAGTTGCACGAAAATAGGTATGACTATTATCATAATCTATGAAAACCGACGGAAACCACATGAAACCTATCCCACCGAAACTCAAATATTCTTGAAAAAGTGTAATGAAATATTGTCAGCACTACCGTCAACCGGGGTAACTTTGGAACAAAAACCGCATTTTTTTCCTTGAACCTCGCCAAACTTGTACGTCTTGCATCAGAAGCGCATTGTATCTGTAGTCGAACGAAAGCTCACAGTTTCAGCTTTCGATTGAGGTGCTTATAAGGTCTACTTGGACATCTCTGGTTGGATCAAAGAATACTGGAAGTCGTGTTCCAAAGTTATACACGGACTGGGGTAGCTTTGGAACAGAAATTGTTATCATTTCTTACTTGTCAATTAATTCATAAACTCGGTCACGCAATCGATTTTCACCATCGGTAATCAAAAACTGAGTGTCTTAGCTTTCCATTGACCTATAGTAAAAGTCCATTTGGTTGAATTTAACTTCTACAATCGAGCATAGACACCTCCAGTATCCCTCGCACTGCTCGCGTCGTGGCTAACTCTTGAGGAAAATACCATCACAGTCGATTTCTGACAAAAACTGCCATAACTCGGCTTCCGTGGGTCGAAATGAAACGTTCTTTGGATCATTTTGAAGCCCTTATCAACGACTACTCAAGTGAGTAGGATTTGATGATGATATAGATCTTGGGAAATAGTTGAGAGTACATGAAAAAGTGTTCCAAAGTTACCCCGGTTTCTGAAAAAAAAAAAATACATACTTGACAGTTTTTACTCTACAGAATCGAAACTTCGTGGTAATACTCCAATGTAACAATGGATTTGTCCAGATATGCGTACAGACAAGTGAATTCTAGCTCAGCTACCTTGGATTCGACCTCATAAAGTCGAAACTACGCCACTTTTTCCGAGAGACTATTTGTTGGATTGAAAACGTACTTTTGAAGACTTCAGCTTATAAACGGATCGAAACCTGTTGGAGGCTTTCGCGCTGGTGCAAAACATTGTTCATGCATGCCCCAAGTAGGAGAAATCGGTATTGAAGTCTCAGGATCATCTGCCTAATCAACTGTGCGCGATAACCCATTCTTTCATGGGTTGTACCAAAGTTACCCCGGTTGACGATATCATAATGCCAGGACGATGCTGTTTGTATAAGATACGAGTGATCCCTCCAACACTTCATCATTATCAATTAATAAGTACTTTCGAAGTATCTGTGACGCATCTCGTCAATACCGTAGTAGTAGTACTTAAGCGGTACTTTATCAGTACTTTAGCGGGACTTGCACGGTACATCTGCGGTACTTAACACTCACACTATCAAACCTTCCGAATAAAAGCTTCAACTACTTTAGTGGAGTTTTCATTTCACTATTGAATGAAGGCAGAATTCAACCAGTTAGTTGGAGTTTGTGGTTGACATTTCAAAATCATTTGATTGCATTTTTGACAATGATGTGCACGTTTTCAAACAAACACATTGAATATTCAACAAAGTGGTTGAATGTGTTAGTTGAGAACTCAAGCAATTTCTATGGTGCAGAGTACTCTATTGAAACATCATCTATGATAAAGAGTCGTGCAGCATTTTAGCGGAATCTTATCAGTATTTTGGCGGTACTTTATCAAATCGAAACTGTAGCTTGAACTACAAGGTGACCCTGTAAATCTTCATCTATCGAAACTGCCATTATTTGACAAAATTTCTGAACTCTTTCGAAAATTCAATGCAAAATAATTCACAAGTACTGTAAAGATGTGCTGGCCCTCAATAGTTTGCAATGATCTAACACCATCATAGATTAATGTCTTGTAACCCAGACCATCTAAAAGTGCATCAGTACTCCTTCATCAGGTGGATTTACGGCTGTGAATGATGATTTCTCAGTTACTTAATCATGAAATAAAAATAGACAATAATCTGTGTTCGCATAAATTTATGAAAAGAAGATGATTTCAAAGTTTTAGATAGTTTTCTACGTGACATTATATTTGTTTTTGAGATTCTCAAGTTGATAGAAGCGAGTCAATTTTTCTCATACATAATAACTATTTATCGTACTTTGACCTTAAATTCGCAATTTCGAATGTGATTTGCAGATTTTCGTGCTACAAAATATCGTATGAGACTGCGTACAGATAGGTAATTTTGTTAAAGAAAGACGAAAGACTGATAGAACATCGCCTATCTAAGTACCGTATCATAAAGTACTATTATATAGGACTTCATACTATTCGTGAGATAATACCTTACCATACCATTCATTTATTTCTTCAAATCAAAAGGCTATGAAAGAGAAGTACTGTACATTATAAATGGGACATAACAATCTGTGGCTCCGACACCAAGCATGAATGTGCATGGAAATTTTTGCATTTTAGCAAATTTTTCATATGACATCGTACTTACGTGTGTAAACGTGAGAGGATGACTGTTCCAACTTGATGATCAAAGAGTAATTTTTATCATAACGCGAAATTGATATGGTTTATCTAATCAATACTCATATCTGGGAAAATAAAAGTTCCCAACTTGAGCTGCCATCACAGATTTTTGATAACTGATTCATTCAAGTTGAACATTTCTAATGTCTGTCAAGAATTCATTGTAAGAATCAACACTTTGTTATAGATTATCGCTGCGCGAGGAAGCATGGAAACACGCAGTTTGCGCGTCTCGCCGTGTAAAGCTGCATATGCTATTTAGCACGGATGTCAATAATCATGTACACGCAGGATAACAATGAATCGGCAATAACTTTGATGTTCGTTTGAGGAAAAATCTGAGAAAATTCAGAAAGTTACTTGACACCTTGAAGAATTCAAATCCCTGGAGAATTATTCCGATATCTACATTTGCGCGCTCAAGGAAAGTAAAATTTAAGGGCTTGTGCTGGAAGGGTTATGACTAAATTCTACACTATAGTATGCATGTAGAATTTTACTTATTACTAAAAATCTGCCTCGAATGGCCTGCTTACAAGTTTAGGTGTCGATGACTCGAATCGCATAAGGCCCTTGTATTCAGATTAAGTGATCTGGTTGACCTTTAGATAGACATGATTGCTAGTGATCAGAACTGAGGGTGGCGTCTGTCCTACAGGCATTCAGATAGGTCACCGATGAATCAGCTCTGGATACAATCACGAAGCACTAATTTTTATTCTCAAATTTTTCAACATTTTTTGATTACTAACGATCCAGCACATGTCTATTCAGAGTCCGATTGGATCGCTCAATTTGAATACATGGGATTTATGCAATTCGAGTCATTTACACCGAGACCCACGCCTTTACTCATTAAATTTCAATTCGTTGCATCAATATCATCAGGCTAGTCCCAAATTTTTTTAGATCGGCTCTCAATCAGTTAGGCAAATCTCAATTTAATGACAAAACCATGCTCTACATACTCAAACAATGATAAGATACGATCGGTTCTAGGTCATTGTGATCTATGCGCGGTGAAACAAGTTTTGATAATTCATTTGACAGCACTAAGACAATGCCTTCATGTTTATAGAGCTTTTAATTTGATTGACACAATTCAATCACTCGTGAGTAATTCGACGCGAAACAGACCTTCGAAAAAGGACCATGTCTCAGACTGTTTCTTTGGCTTTTCTATTCAATTCTATTGTATAAAATAAAATATTTAACATAATAAAAATAAAAACATACAACTGCAACATACAACATACAACTAAAAATAAAAACATTTCACCACCCATCGGACCCCATAAAAATTTTCCAGGTATCTGGGACACGTTTTAATTTATCCTCTCGAATTATATTCAACGACAAAATTCGGGTCTTTTTTAAATTAAAATTGACATTCTCGAATCAAATCTAAGGCACCGGGATGCGGTTTGCGACATTCGAAAGGTCTTGAGAAAACCTTATCAAAATCAGTCTCGTGAAAATTGATTTTGAGGTTATGAGCGGTTTTTAGCGGGCAAAAGGATGAAAAAGACAATCATATTAGTTTTGAAGGAGCCATTTGTTTTATTCCTTGGGAATTTATTATTTAATGTGAATTATTGTATTCTTTCAGGAAAAAATGACCCCGAACATTTTTTTGCATCATAAGGCCCGTTTTTGCTATTTTCTGCTGATCCATTTTCCAGGTGATTGAAATTTGTCTGTTTTCTGAGCATGCGCAGGAATAAGGATTTCTGAAACCGATTTTATCAAGAATCCAAGAAAATTCCCTAAAAAATGACTCCTTGGCGGAGTCGATTCCATGCATCTAAATCAAAGCTACGACGTCAAGAAGACCACTGGATCTCAAGAGATAGGTCGACCAAAGGGAGTGCTAGAGTGAATTCACGCATATTATAGGATGCCTATCCTTCGCACCCATCATCTGAGGGTTCATATTTTCCATACGTTGCAGCTCCGGTCCCAGTTGATGGAATTGACTCCGCAAAGTGATCATTTTGAAGGAAACTTTCTCGACTTTTCAATGGGATTGGTTTCAAGAATCTTATTTTCTGATAACTTGCTCTAGGGATGAGAATTGATTCACCGTTAAATAAAAATTCTTTTTAGGTACAGGTGTTCGAACAATATTATAGCTACCGTTACGACTTATATCGCAATTCATACCTTGTCTACATAAAGGTTCGCCATTATAATCATTCAAGAATAAGCATACTTTATATCCCTCTTTTATATCAATCGAAAGAGGTCAATATTCATGGGCCATTGAGCGGAAACTCATTGGAATCGATTTGGGCGCCCAAACAAGCGCCGACCACTATCACTACATATCTACCGCTTATATTGTCCATCCGAAAATCGACGCTTGACGATCGGCAGTCACTCGAGCAACCGGTCGTGCATAATACATAGGCTAGTCACGTTCTTCGTTGCCGGAAGTACAAACAGCAAACGTCCTCTCTCTTTTCGAGTCTCTCTCTCTATCTTACTCACTCTTCGCTTATACTCTCTTGTATCATTTTCTTATAAGCGCCATCCCAAGAGTCTGCTTTCGGTCAAGCTTTCGTTGAGAGTTGTTGAGAGAGTTCGCATTGAAAGTTTAGATTATAAAAGTTGAATTAGATTGATTAGACTGATTTAGATGGGTGGTCCGTAGTTTGTTAGTCATTTTAATATTTGGACATTGGATTTTGATTTTTTTACTGTTTTTCGGGAGATGGTATTAGATAATCGCGAGCAAACAATTATTGAGCGACAAAAAGTACATGCAATCCGTTGATTTCCAAACTCATATACTGTGTGAAAATTTATGTTATTCGATAGATTGATTTTGATCTGTTTAGTTTGATAAAATTGTGATCAATAGCTTCTGTCGAATTCGATCAAGAAACCATCAAATCAAGTTGATAAAATTTTGATCAATAGTTTCTGTCGAATTCGATCAAGAAACCATGAAATCAAGGCCAGTAAATTGGCCTATTTCTACTTTGTTAAACAATTTTTTTCAAATATTCTTGAAATTGTTTGATTCAAAATTCCTTAAAAAATGTCTTCATGGGCGTTCTTTTTCTTTTTTGGCAGTTCACTCATTGTCAGCCGAAACATCAAAATTCGAGCCATTCTTGGCGAGATTCTTGGTCTTTCTCTTGAAGTTATCAGCTTTTATGAACGATTCTCACCAACTTCGAATAATCAACCGCGGACAGTAAGTTCTTCCAGTCTTTGCTCGACTACTCGCCAAAGGACTGACTCAAAAAGTGGTGGATCTATTAAAATATGGCACTCTTGAACTAAGTTTTCTAGATAAAATTCGGTCTCATAAAATTCATGTCTCTCTCAAAAAACACGGACCCACTCCGAGAATTTTCTCACAAGCTCTTCAATACACCCCGCGTAGAAATAGATTCTATTGGCAATATATTGGCGAAATCTCGGCCATTGCTCTGGCCAATATATTGGCCATATATTGGAAAAGCTATTTCCAATATAGCGCCAATATTGCGGCAAAGAGCACTATCCAATATTGCGCCAATATATGGCTAAATAAAAAAGAAAATTCTAAGTGGCACATTGTCACTTCAAGAGCGCTCCTTTCAACATTTTCATGAATTTTAATTTTGGTACTTGCCATACCATACGTGACTGCGTGACTGCGTTTATCTCGATTGGTCCTCAGAATCTCGGCGAGCAACACGGACATCTCTGCGCCTGCAAAACACAATGCAACCACAAAGCATCAATTTTCTCAAATTTTGGATCATGCTCGGGATCATGCATGATGGAAATAACGCGCGCGACAAGGCGGAGAAAAGCACGAGGAACTCGTTGATCGATCCGAGACATTATTTGAGGGTTGAGGTGGCCCGGTGGCCCGGATTCTCAAAAATATAAAGCGAAATTGATCAAAGTATGTTTTACAAAACACAATAGTAGATTACGCAACGAAGTGCATACTGCATACGCATTTTTAAAGCCGCGGCGGCTATAAGAGGTTATGAGGATCTGATTATGTTCATGAATTCCGCGGATGAATTGAAGTTACTTATCTGACTTCTCGGTCGCAATAGTTTCTCATTTCCAACCCCGATATCAGCGTACGAGTCGATTTTCTATGATACAGCTACGATCAATAAGTTTTTATGAATTTTTGAGAGTCCGAGGGATGCAGCAAAATTTGTTAGCTCGAGGTCGAGCAGATTAGAGCACGATGATCGTCGTGTAAACAAACATAAAAGTTAGTCTGCTCGACCTCGCGCCGACAAATTTTGCTGCATCCCTCGATCGGACTCTCAAAAATTCATAAAAACTGATTGATCGTAGCTGTGTCATACAAAATCGACTCTTACGATGATGTCGGGGCTGGAAATGAGAAACTATTACGACCGAGAAGTCAGATAAGTAACTTCAATTTATCCGCGGAATTCATGAACATAATCAGATCCTCATAACCTCTTGGGTTTTGTAAAACATACTCTGATCAATTTCGTTTTATATTTTTGAGAATCCGGGCCACCGGGACACCTCAACCCTCAAATAATGTCACGAATCGATCAACGAGTTCCTCGTGCTTTTCTCCGCCTTGTCGCGCGCGTTATTTCCATCATGCATGATCCCGAGCATGATCCAAAATTTGAGAAAATTGATGCTTTGTGGTTGCATTGTATTTTGCAGGCGCAGAGATGGCCGTGTTGCTCGCCGAGATTCTGAGGACCAATCGAGATAAACGCAGTCACGCAGTCACGTATGGTATGACAAGTACCAAAATTAAAATTCATGAAAATGTTGAAAGGAGCGCTCTTGAAGTGACAATGTGCCACTTAGAATTTTCTTTTTTATTTAGCCATATATTGGCGCAATATTGGATAGTGCTCTTTGCCGCAATGTTGGCGCTATATTGGAAATTGCTTTTCCAATATATTGCCAATATATTGGCCAGAGCAATGGTCAATATTGCGCCAAAATATTGCCAATAGAATTAGTTTTTACGCGGGACGTTCCAATGTCACAAAATCATTCAAAAAATTCAAAGATATGCCACTTATGATGAATTGCGTTCAACTTTCGACCCCAGTCTACATCCAGATGAGAATTTACTCTCGCCAATTTCATATACATTTTCGGTTCTCGCCTTTCCATTTGAACATAGTATAAAAAGAGTCTAGCTCTATATGGGCGTTTTTACCGAATCACGATGGTCTAGTTCATAACTGAAATAGAATCACGAAAAAACAGCGTCGCAGCGAATGTGTTAATTGATTTTCTTAGGAATTATAGTGTTCCAGTACTGGGTATTGTCTGAATCGCAAGAGACAAAAATGTGATTTCATGAACGTTCAATCGAGAATATCAAGAGACACACTAGAGTGAATACTCACATCCCACTGACTGTCTGACATAAAGGTTGTCCTCGACTCTTTTTTGGAAAAAGGTCTTTTTTACAGCTGTATTTGTTTCTGTCAATCATCCACACTTCACAATCATGCCTTAATCTGTTACTAAAGTTCACGCTAATTTCTTTCTCTAACCCAGAATCAGTATGGCATGTCTAAATTTGAATAAATGTAGACAAGTCACATATACACATCAAGATTGGTTTGAAAGTCATTTATTTCACGAAAAAAGGCGCGTTTCACCAGAAAAACTGTTGGAAATTTTCGTGCCGTGGAATGAGATCTGCAAAAATACATCGAATATATTTTTCCGAAATATAGCAATTTCTCAGGATATGAAAGTTGTAAGGAGAAAACATATTCATTCTGTATGTACGTTTCCAGTATTTTGATTGGAAAAACATTGACTGTTACTAAAGAGATGTGTCATATAAGAAAAGCTGTGGGTACCTTCTTGTGCCTTGAAAAAAAAAAAAAAAAAAAAAAAACGATGACATTTCCAGTTCGCATAAGTCTTCTCAGACGTTAACTCTTTTGAAAAGAAACTTCGTAAAGTTCTTCAAATATTGGGATATTGTTATTTGAGGACTTGCCCTTCCTTCAGAACCCCACGGTAATCTACGGGTGGCTACTTAGCTCCACCGTGAAATATATTACATCGTTCATAGTTGGTGGCGAACACGGACATTTAAATTTTTAAAAGAGCTCTATGGAACGTGACGAAACGGTTAGAGATCTTTGATCTAATGTTGGCGAAATTGGAGGTCAGGTGGAATCGTATTGCAACGATCGTCGCGAGATCTATAATAGTCCCAGTCTAGTCAACCGACAGCGACAGGCATTACCGGAATTTAGCATTGACCTAGGGCTTAACAGAAAGGTCGTCCTCTCTGTTAAGCCATTACCTTATCGACTGGGATTTGCCGCATTTGCCTTACTAGACTATACATCAGAGTCATGAGCAAGCGTAGACTCGATTATGAATGCCAATTGTCAAGGTGCAGCGCCGATATTTGCCAATCGTGAACATCCGCAAATTCAAAGCGAATGCGTTGGAATTACCATACTTCTTCTTATTAGAGTTGTCTGGTTTGCTTGAGAGTGATTTTTTAATTCTTTGGTTACGCTTTTCATGTGGTTTATTTCTCCTAAAATCATCATATGTGGGACTGTCATAACATCAATTTGTGGATCCAAATCTTATATGCGGATTTTTTACCCGAATTTGAGATTCATGGATTAGAGACTTTGGTACTATCTTGAAACTCAGTTGGTGTCCTGAATTTTGCAGGAGTCCAAGAACTTCGAGCGTAGTGTCCGTAGGAATAGGATTGCAGTCCTAGCTGGTAGGCGCTGCACGATGGTCATAAAAATTGTTGGCTTTTTTGAGTTGACATCTGAGTTAAGTACCCAAGTTATCCCCATTAAGCCGTTTTCTCAACAACTGTGGCCTGCCTCAATATTTTTCAACATATCTTTGCATCTTGTAAAGCTTACTTTAAGACCTTTAAAATGAGCTGACCGTCACACAATTTTGACCAACTAGAGTCATTTTAATTTTTCCTAAAAGTAATTTTTGAGAGTTTACGGAAGTGTCTACCCAGGTTGCCCCCATCATTTGAAAGAATGTTAGTTTGCGATAAAGTGCATGGATTCATTTTTATTCGTTATTATCAACGTGCAACCACATTTGGAGCTTCACGCTGGTCCAAAACATCATTCCCGATCTATTTTGACGCGCTCTGAGTGGTGAGAAAACTCGTAATTACACGCTCTTCCGAGATAACCATATGGGGGCATGTTGGGTTCACTTCGATGTTAGCCTTCTTGTTTCACAAATTATCTTCGTATTTTACTCATGAGATCGCTCCAAATCCAAAATCCACAGTTTGCAAAAAGGGTTTTGAAGATTTTGAAGGAAAGAATTGAATGCGCCGAAGTACGTCAAGATTGGCCGATTAAAAAAATTTGTCACCGGTTCTACTGAACACAACTTCTTTGGTGATTTCTTATCCGTGCAAACACAAAAGATGGAAACATTACTTAAATTTTTTTGGGACACGCGGAAATGATTCGAGGATGATCCAAACTACTCATTTTCTCATCACAGCAAACGTCAAATATATTTGAGGCAAGGTCAACGAGTGCCCACTTCTGAGATTGGAATAGGGGGTAAGTTAAGGACACTTACCTTACTTCATGTGCTGTATTGAATGAATCTTAACTCATCAATTCCTGTTGTTAGAACCATGCAGATATAAGGTGAGAAGGTATCTTAGGTTGAAGAATTTTAAAATGCTGAATTTTCGAAATATCACGAAAAGAAAAAATTTCAGCCGAGGAAGGGGGGGGGGGGTTGGTGTGGGATTGCGTTCTTCTTATGGATGCATTAAAAATTTGAGTGAAAGAATTTCTGAATTTCGAGGGTTAATATATTTCTTGCCTCGGAATCCCAAGGATAAGAGTCCAGGCCTGATTTACAATCGACTTGGAGCAAAGACTTTGCTTTACTTTGACATCGGCGCTGATCTTCCGGATCACGGTAGCATAAGAAATCTGTTAAAAAACGTCAAAGGAGCGCAATTTTACTACCTTAATATTTCGATATTCCGAATGCTGTGGATGATGGTCGAGCTCGCGAGCCTCCTCGTTGAAAAAATTGCCGGAAGGCAAATCTCTTAACGAGTATTCCACGAAATGTTGTTTTTCATCTCAATGATTTCAGTCACACTGTCTCGCACCCGTTTCAATGTTTTTTCTCTTTTTCAAGATGTTTATTTCAACAAATTCAACCTATTTTCCATTCAAAAAAGAGCTAATCTCATCATGGCACGTATTCTCAAATCAATTGTATCTGCTGCAATTCCTTACACAATGTTGGAAATGTTATCGAGAAAAAGTTGAATGACCATTCCTAAATGTTGTTGGACGGGTAATAAATCCTTAAAATTCAATAACTAGGCATTCTTCAAATCTACCCGTATTGACAAAAGCATGTACCTCATTCCATTAGCTATTTGTGATTTGCATATGGCGCTTCTCAAAAGATCACAATCGGTCTCATATAGCATTCAAGAAAAGCCAGCAGACAAATATTCTTACCAAGATAACGGCTATGATCCACCATGGCGCATCACAAATTTCTCATGCATAAGCATATGACTGCCTTGTTTATTACAAATTCACTTGACATCGTCGAATCATACTCATTCATTCTTCACTCATACATATATTCGACCATACATGTATTATATGTACAAACCCAAACTTTTTTGGTAGGCCCCCCACAGAGCGGTCACTTTGCTGTGAATAATAACTCATCCGTTGCGCGATTTTCTTATCGCGAAGCGAATTTGCATTCGTCTGTGGTGCTCATATACCAAAGTGTTATGCCATATAGAACTTGGCTTGCGCTTCTGACGATCAATTTTTTTGCCATTTTGTCGGTGCACCTGCTATCCGGTGATTTTCTTGAGGCTCATTTCTTTGGTGATACTGATGTATATTGGCGTTGATTTGATCCTGCGCAAGCTTCGTGTTTTCCTGTGTCAGTCTTTTTGCAAATGATTATGATCGATGGAGTTGGCTGATGCTGGCTGAGGGAAAAGGTGTTGGCGTGATATTTTGTCAATCCGCAATTAGTTCAATTGAAGGTTGCCACTGGATTGGATCGAATTCGGTTTAGAAGTCATGGAATCATTCATTCTGGATTGTTATTTTTCATCAAAATTAGGAACTTTTGTTCTCAGAGAGAACTCATCAACCGCATTGGTTACATCGGCAAGAGTTCGGGAGAGTTCTTGGGAATCCGACCATGTCAATCAATTAACAACTACAGTCGGCTTGTAGACAAGCTGTAGGTTCCAATATTAGGGGACGTCCATGGATTACGTAAGTATCGGGGGGAGGAGGGCACTCCCATTTTCTTATGCTGTATACACGTGAGTGAGAAATTTCCCATTTAAAAAGTCTTGCAAGGGGTGAAGGGGGGGGGGGTGAAATCTTGAAAATCTTATCAAAAACCAAAATTTCCGATTTCCCGACGGCGAATTTTTGAAAACATGATGACTCTGTAGGGTCCGTCCACTGATTATGTGAGGATTTTGAGTGAGTCAGAGTTCCTCAATTGTCTGAAGATTTCTCACCAGGAAAGTGAACGGGGGAGGGGGGGACGGCACTGATCAACAAATCATCCTTTGTATTAGTATTTATTCTACATGAAAAGTTTACCTTGCAACCAAAATTGACACCGTCTTCCAAATTTCCCAATGGATGAAAACTTACGTAAGATTGGGGGAGGAGGGGGGGGGGTCGTGAGATTCCTGGAATCTCATGGTACCTTATTCTGGGTAGGGAGAGTCCCGCAAATGCTGAAAAAAAACGTCCCCTTAAGAATTTACACTGACATATGGGAACATTTTTTGAGACGACAAGATCATCAAGAATGGGGATTTGTCATAATTTTGTTCTAAATTATAACCATGGTTAGTGGTAGCAGTACTGTCACACTTGGAAGAAATGAAGAAATCATTTCACGGAGCACTAGATCCTGATATTAATGATCTGGAAAGTCGGAACTCTGTATTGTAAACAAGTATAAATTCGTCATATAAATATAAATCAATAGTTTGTCACTAGCAATACTCAATCGGCTCTGGAAACATATAATTTAACGCTCATTTTCTTCATTTATTTGCATAATGTTGCAGATAATGTTTTCTGATTATAAGTCGTGATGAGTCGATCGCGTCAACTCATTTTCATTAATTGGACATCACGTCCAGGTCGTTTATGATTCTCTCCATCCGAATCTTGTGTACTTAGCGATAGAGTTTGTTATCATTTGATTTTATACTTTATCCTCAAATCGATCAATTAACTCAAGTTGGCATGATTTGTTCTGGATTTCAAAGGACACTCCGAATTTTGTGACCCATGGCATAATATGTAGACCTAAAATGATTACTTCTCACTGTAAGGAGAAGAATTTCCTTGGAATGATTCAAGATTGCTAAAGCACCAAGGAATTTACAGCGGGTCTGATATAAGTGTGTCTTAAGCAGGTAACGGAAACAATCGCATCCCAAAGGTATTTCGACTGTTGTGGTTTGATTACCTTTTCTAAAGGATTGAAAATCATCATTACACTTGTAGGCGTTATGATATCCGTCATTTTCTTGAAGATCATTTTGGAAAAACTTGAGAAAATTATCAAAAAAAAAAAAGGAAATATCCGCTCAGCAATTTTTTTCATTCAGATGCTGGAAATGAACGGATAGTAAATCTAGTCCACAAAATATCATCAAGAGCCAACAACTTCGAGCAATGAGAGCAAACAAGATGGTCGAATAGCTGCAATTGAACTTTTCTTGTTATGAAAAAAATTTATTTACAGTTACCTTCAGTTCCAGATCTATTTTGAAAAATTGGCACTTGATAAGATTGTCTCAAAATATGGCTCACCATCAGTCAAGTCCATAGAATCATTCAAATCCTGACGACTGAACAATTTGAAACAATTTCCAAAAAACTTCAATAAGGACAAGAGAAGACAACCATTGCACGCAACACGAATCAAACACTCCTTTGTAATCTTCACTAAACCCAATCCCGTAGCTAATTTGTCGAAAGTCCTTGCACACTTGAAAAATAAGAATTTTAAACCTTGAAACATCAGTCCAACTTATAAAGCTACTCCCAACAGTAGTATTCAGTGTCACGCAAACAAAAGCTACCAATAATTATTGAAATCATCACACAATGGTACCATGCTAGTATCAGTATAAACTATCTATATCGGAAGTCACGTCTGTCACTTATAAGGCCAATCCCTGAAAATCCCAAGAGACTCCTTAAGTTTTCCATAACAGTTTATTCTCAAGCTGTTCGCTTTCTCAACCAGACTCTCGCAGTAGCAAAGAGACATTTATCTGAAGTTTTTACAATCTCGTGGTATACTCGACTGACTTGTATTTTATTTAATGCTGGTTGGATTGATGAGGTGTTATACTGGAATGTAATGGTACTGCACTGAGCTATTGAGAGATGTTTCAAATAAAGTATGCCGTACACGCAGTAAACATTCCGTTCCAGTAGCTTAATTTTTCGTAACGCACTTTACGCGTACATAGATATAGGTACGTCAAAATTTACGTAATGTTCAATGTGGTCTTTGGTGTGGTAGTGTATTGAATTTTGGGGCATTGTATTCTTCTATTCAATTGTGCAATCATGAGATTTGATAGTTGGTTTTATAAGTGTTCTAGATATAGCATTGAGAGTTGAAGTTCCGAGTTGTTTTATTAGAGAGGAATAATTCAAGGTCATCGGCTGGTTGTCCATTGTTTCTGTACCAGTTTCGGATGGCGATAGTTGGTCAGGACATGTGGAAACGATGTTTTGGTCAGACCAGAGAAGTGGAAATCATCGCAGAAGTGCATGCGGTAATTCCTGTACAGAAGTAACAGAAAAATTCTTCTATGACCTGTCTGAACTTCAGATCAATATATTGATGATTCCAGATCAAGTTATCCAAACTCAATATCACATGTTCAAAAATTGCTTCATTGAATGCTCTTTGCAACGATGATCACTCAGACGAAAAATTTCAGAATTTTACATTATTTACAACTGGACCCGTCTTCATATAATGCTGAAATGACTATCCCAAAAAGTCTGCTGATAAAAAGAAACCCCCCAGATCACCGTTGCAACTCTTTGGATATTACGAATATCTTCAAGACAAATGAAGCTAGATCCGCAAATCCTTCGACGTTACAACAAGCTTCAACCCTGAATTACCTAGGTGAGATTTACTTACTCTCTAACCTCGGTGGTAACCAAATGGCATTTTCATGAATATTGCTTTATTTCAACAATTTCCTTTCGGAATACAACACAAAGACTTCAAAGAAGTTATTGACATTTCATTTTGACGATTTTTGTCAAAAATAAAAATTTTGATATTTGTGGGTAGTGGATTTTGGGTATTCCTTATGGCGATATTTTGAGAAATAGTATTTCATGACATTGCACGTAGTTGGGGAGTTTTGTACGAAGGACCGTTTATGACACGAGCGAAGCGAGTGCTGTCCTTCGCAACGAAACCACGTATCATAAGTGATTTTGGTAGATTTTATGAGTTAATGTCGAGGTACGTAATGATGAGGTCCACAAAACCTAGTGGACGAAACGTTGCAATAAAATTTCCATCATGAAATTTTTGGATTTTATTTAGTTCCCCACCGTCCTTCAAGATCGACGAGACCAAATATTCAACTCGTATAGAAACCACGTATCTGCACGCAGTCTCATACGATATTTTATAACACAAGGAGCCAAAAGCCATATCCAAAGTTGCGATTTTTTGGTTAAAGTCCTATAGAAAAGTTTTTCCAAATTTTGGATTTGGACCATTCAAGAGATAATATCGAATATAGGCCCCATCAGATCCCTAAAAAATGAGTACCGGCCTTTGAGATACGATCAAAATTTTTCGTGTGCCAAAAACCTACCACCAAGGTTTGAAAAAGTACATTTTTTTCTTTGGTTCATAGATGATTCAAACCATCGGAACAGTAAAGGCTTCCCACAAGGAGCCGCATTGTTTTATTCCAAATGAATATTCCTTCAAATTTTACAGCTGCTGGAAGAACTGTGAGAAAAAATTCACTGGGCTCAAATGATTCAATGGGATTAACCTAATAAATTTGGCGTATCAGATAATAGGAAAAGACATAGAAGAGCACATAACTTTGCAGTGACTCTACAAAAAATGTTTATCATCAAGCTAAAAGTGTAAAATCCAGAAATTCATTCGATACTATTCTATCTTCATATTTCGAATTACTCAACACTTAAATGAGATATTCCTAAAGTTAGTGAGTATTCTATCAGTTTCCACTTATAAAACTTTCAAACGCTTTCTGACTTGGCCATAAAAAGATTGCCAGTAAGATATGACTGAGTGAAAAGATTCTATCGGTGATTCAGAGAATAATCGCAGTAATGCTCATCTTAAAGAGGTGTTAATGACAAATATCTAAGAGCTGATAACCAATGACATGAAAGTTGTTTCTTTGAGATCCGACCGGTTCGTTTTACGATATTTCTTGGTAAACTCAGTTTGATGGAAAAAGCTGCTCCTTAACATTTTCATCTTTCCTCTTTTGAACAGTCAAATATGCACGTTTTTCGTGAATTATCATCACCCTCTATGATATCAATGCGAGTGAAGAAAGATTTTGGTGATGAAACTCAGAGAAGTCTCTCAGAAACTCCAGATTAAAATTTAGTTCTAGATTAGATCAATTCAGGATTAATCATTGAACTCTTCAGAAACAAGGTGGGGTGTATGGAGCGTTGGACTTTTCAATTTTGTGGAGTATCCGGAAGTGAGAGCTTCTTCAAATTCATAACATCTGGGCCGAAATAGAGTGCAAGTGCTTACCACATTCTGCATGGTCAACCCCTACAATTGTGGTCAGTGCTCTACTGCATCCGTTTTGAATATTTTCATTCACTTCAAGTGTACCTAAACACGGAAGTAACTCTGCAAACTATTTGAGCATCTATCAGACATAATCAATCCGTTTTAAGTTTCAGACTCTTTGGATACTCATCGAATTGGATCAGCTTCTATATTGAATTTCAAACACTTAACCCTCGGTTGGCACACGTGGGTCTATTCGTCCCAAGGCCTTTTTTATGAGATCGCCACGCTCGTAATTCGAAGTTTTTTGGGCTCAGGGTGACATTTTTTGGTAGTCAAGATGTGCCACTTACCGACCGTGCATATAGCAACAGGTCTGGCGCGTGCGTCTTCCCACCACAGCTAAGCGAAATTGCCTCTGGGTCTAAAGTACCCAGGTGTGCCAGCAATGCGCGCTATTTTTCATTGCATTTTATTGTTGCAATAATAAATTATCGCAAAAAATTGCAAAAAAGCCTCTGCACTGAAAATATTCTAAAGGACGCAATTTTCAATGGAATGAGCTGAAAATTCAACTGAGTTATCTCAAGATCAAGTAAATATGGGGAAAAAATAGGCCAGTGGTCGATCTTTCAATGGGGGTCTTCATTCCGGCATATTGGGTGAGAAAAAAAATTCTTAATTCATCGGTCGAAATATGTCAGAATAAATACCTTTTTCCCAAGATTCACTCTTGCGCTATTTTTCTTGAATTGATCCAATCTCGAGATGACTCGGTTAAATTTTCAGCTCATTTGGATGAAAATTGCGCCATCTACAATTTTTTTAGTGAAAAGGGTGATTTTTTGCATTTTTCTGGACATTTGTATTTTTTGGAGTTTTTTATTCGACCTTGGAGGAAATCTGGATACATTGGCCAATCAAAAACATATTAAAGAAGCTACAAAAAATTTTTCAAGTCAAAAGATTCAATATGATAGCTACAGCATCAATTTTTCGGCGTGGGTCGAATCGACCCAGGTTGGCCAGCTATGTTATTTGGCGGAGGTGTGCCAGCTAAGGGTTAACAAGCTCTGAGCACGACCTCACAACTATCGAACAATACGTTTGTAATTTTGATTTACATGCCGGATATATGGCCAACTATTGTTTCCATAACACCAACGTATGAGATGGAAAGGAACTGACAAAGGGGACCCACGACGTTCGGGTCGCCAATCACTCCCAAAAATTTTTAACAGTGTGGTACGACATAGAATATGAAGAATCCAGAGTAACTTCGTCAAATGAGCCTTCTGTCCAGAGCTGCAAGCAAAAATTCTAGCATGGACAGTACATCTATATACATCACCATTCCACATAGTCCTATATGGGCAATGCTAATGTCATAGACTGTAGCTTTGAACAGAAAGCATATTTGACGGAGTTACTCTGGATTCTTCATATTCTAGGTGATACGAGACTGGAAAAAAATTTTGGTGAGATTTGCTGACCCGGACCCTTTTGACTCCCCTTGTGAGTTTACTCTTGGGCTTAGAGGGTGGCAAATGAGTTGAATAATCACAAAAAGTTAAGAAAAATGGAATTAAAAAAGTGACCAGGACTCAAATTCCATGAAAAGTATATAAACATTTCGTTTGTTTCTCGTATCAGGAATGGTTCCTCTTCCGAACGAATGGATCAATTTAAGTCGCAGAATTATCTTGGTTTTCAGTATTTTTCATGGAGGAACTCTCAATTTATAGGTTATAATGTATATGCCTTTGCAAACAAAATTCTCATTGGAAGAACACATGGTTGTGGACAATGAATGAAAATAAAAAAATATATAGATTATCCGAACCAATCGCTCAATGGATATTTTCAATAAAAAACAATTGAAAAAAATTATAACAGAAATTTCACTATCCTGTGATCTTTGAAGTAGAAAATCAGATAATTGCGTTACTGTATCATGGTGATCTTGGAGCATCATACTTTCAGGACCAAAAAAGCCAGATCATGATTTTAGTACAGCTCTTTGATTGCCTACATTCGTACTTGCAATTATTACTGGATTGAGTAAGATCATAGCTCAAATGGTTGACTGGTTTGGGACGTGACCAGACATAACAGAATGTTACCGTGGAAAATATTGTTCGCCATCTGGTTTCTACCAACCAATACTATCTTCTATTAGGAATTTGTCAATATCATCAGCAGCGATTCTGTTAAAAAATGTCTGCCCCCGAGATTCAAAGAATCACAGATCAAGATACCTCTTCTATGATGAGCATGCAGTGTGTACAACTAATCGCAAAACTTTGAAGCTTATACGATCACGATCTTACATTCTAACCACTATAGAGGTTGAGGGTGGTCAATACAAAAATGATCCTTTTTGGAAATCATCATGGTCAATCACAGAGTCCTGAATATATTTCAGGTGAATTTTATGTCACATTAACTTCCATAAAGTCGAACCCAAATCCATGTTGCTTCCTGACTGCACACTTTTCGGGACAATTCAGCTCCAAAAACCCTACATGCAAATTTAGTCACCCCTAACCTCTAAAACCACCCCTCTCAACATTTTCACTCAACTCCAACAGTCTTTCAAAAATATACTCACTACCATAAAATTACCAAAAATAATTAATTCAGCCCAACACAACTCCAATTACTAAAAAAAAACAATGTCTAGTCAACGATCTCTATAAAACCGATCTCGCGGTGGTACCAAGCGTAAAAGTACAAGACCGATATGGCTCCCGAAGGTGGGGACACGGTTTTGCTTTGACTCTGATGCAGAGGAAGAATAACGAAGCAGAAGCCGCCCGCGTCAAACAGATAGTCAGTTCCAACTCGGCGGCGCTCCGCAACACGCGACATCAGAAAACATCAGAACCGATCGCACTCGTAAATGTACTTTTACTCGTCGCGAGATCGGTATTATAATACTGGTGCTTTTTTACCTTCTACAATTGCTTAACTTAACGCTTTGAATTCCAAATTTATTATCTTGCGCTGTTGATTAATCGAACTACCGAACGACCGTGTGTGTGACGTGGTGATTTTTCTTTCTTTTTTTTGAAATATCCAAGTTTGAAGATTTTTGTGGTGTGATTTTATACTCATCGAGGAGGAGCCAAATTCATACGGAAAATCGTCGAGAAGAAGGCAAGGGATTTAAGGGGCTAGAGGTTAGTTTACATCTCTCTATTCGAGGACCAATATGATCACGCATCTGGTGAATTAACTAGATAGAACGCTAAAATGAAAAAAAAGTGATCAAAGAAAATAAGGGGGAAGATGAGCCGTGTACTCGAGCGCGTGCGTCGTACACGTGGTTTTTTCTTCAATTTATAAAAAGCGGTGAGTGCGCGATTAGCCGTGAATCCATCGTCACAATCTTATAACCTAGGGTCCGATGACGATTCAGGAGTTGTTTTTTTTGTGTATAATACCTATTTCTGGTGTGGTCTATATAAAGTGGAGGGTAACCGATGTAAAGGGTGACCGCATAGATGATGAGCAGATGCCGTAAACTGGGAAGCTTACCTTTTTACCTCGTAGAAAATTGATATTTTGATAACCCGTATTATAGTCAAATAAGCGTGCTTCGTGTCATGTTTATTTTGGTTAAAAGCCAACGAGATTTAGGAGTAAACTGAGATCAAGATAGGGGTAGAAATTATGAGACGACAACATTTTCTCTGTGATATAAAAATGAAAAAGATGATTGATTAATGATGAAAAACTACGGATTTTGTGTTAAAAGTCTTACGTGGATATAGAGTACTCTTCAAATTTCTGGTAGAGTGCGTTTTCAAAATTGAGGCGCTCCAATTTTTTCCTCAAATTGATTCAATCATCACTTAAGAACTTAAGCTTGAATACCCCAGGACGACCGCAATTAATGCAACCATATAATCAGAAAATGAAATTGATCCGGCGAGTCTTCATAATTCTATAATCATCCCTGTGAATCAGATTGATTCTGTAATAACCTTCCATTCTCCAATCACATAATTATATCCAGTTGACGAAATACGTATGTACTATACATTCTGTTAGTTACCGACTTTCTTGATTTTGGTATCAGAATATACCGCCCATCTTTTGAAATGATTGAGCAATATCGATATAAAAGTAAGTTCGATTCCAGCTCGTACAAGATAACAGCCTATCGATAAGTGCTATTCTGGTACTCACAGATAATTCATCCTCACGATTATTCTTCTTATGAATTTCACACTCAATGTCTGATGCACAACTCATCATTCTGCAACCAAAATTTCACAAAATTAATCCAACCATAACCCAATTTTACAATAAAAACTAATCATAAGCAAAAAAAAATAGATCACAAAATCATCGATTCATAACACATTTATACTCAAAAAGTAAACAAAAAGTGAGAAAATTAAGCCTCAAGGATCGACAAGCAAAATTTATTTTAATGAGACAGGAAGAGAATAAGCTACAAAATGACATCTTGAAGTTTGCACGACAACACGCTCGAAGATGTGCATGTATTATGCAAGGTATAGAAAAAAACAAAAAAAAACATACGTCTCACACTCATCAATCTCGTAAGATTTGAGACCGACACATTTTTTTCGCGTAGCATTGGAAACATATGGGAAGTGATTTTTTGATATCAGTGTGTTATAAATGTATAGAAGGCATGCTGTTGAGGCGTGTGTGGCCTAAAAGAGAATAATCTCGACGGATCATCGACTTGGTCACACACATTCAAAATTCATTCAGGGGCAACTTTATAATGATATTCACGAGGACAGGATTAAGATCTTCTAGCTTATTTTGTTTTTCTATTTAGATGTAGTCTGTTCTTGGTAAAGGTCCTATATTTCAAATATTGATTGTGAACAAAAATAGAAATTGATTCTGTGACGTTTGTTTTATTGTCACCGATCCAATATCAATTTTGTTTCACGATCTGTGATGCACAAAACAGCATTTACCAGATGAGTTGATAAAAAATCGCGACACACATAAGAAAGCAGTTCCCGATTACGTCACCGCAATTCAATAATACGTATATAACCCATACATAAAACACTTTGACGTCCATTTGGCTCATCGTTTATTCCTTACCTCTTGCGTCATATCACCGAAATGGTCAATCGGAATGGTCTTTCCAAAAATCAACACTTTCCTCAATCCTCCCGATACACTTTATCCACAAACCTACCAAACATAACCTTAAATTCATTACTCAACCATGGGTACTCATGAAACCCATCAGTGTCATAAAAAATGAATCAATATTCTCATACGTCCTCTCATCCTGAGCAACCTAACCTCAAATTTATCACTTAACCATGGAAACTCATGAAACACAGTTATATTAATACTATCACCCGTAATCTCATCTCGAACAAATGCAATCAAAAGTAGGTCAAATCAGATATTTATCTACATACTTATTATCTCATCACCTCGCATTCCATTTAAATATCAACTAGAATTCAATATTCTCATCTTACCTGCTTTTACTCTGAACACATCAAATCTCAGAGTAAATTATCAACTTCCAGGTGTCGATACTCATTATTATATCCTCACGGGTACATAACCTATAATATGAGTATATTTTCACACGTATATGAGCAAAAGCATGTGAGTAAAGTAAGATTCCGGGTAAAAAAAAACTGAACGCACGCGCGCACTTCGAGCAATTAGGCCGCATGGAATGGTAGAAAAAGAGTGAAATTGTCACTCTGTATTGACTCGAGAGATGTTTCTTATATATAAGATATTGAGAGCCCGAGAAAGCCGAGTATTTCCCAAGAGTTGTAAGTAGTATGGTGTATAGTGACGAAGAGTTGAAATTGACAAGTTGCTCGAGTCATTTATGGTGATATTCTGTTTTACAGCGAAGTAAATACGGAGTATGTATGTTATAGTAATGGTGATTTTATTTATCAGAGTTTGAAAGAGTTATAGGTACCTTGACTATTGTGTGGCTTTAGATTGTCTAGGTAGTAGATATGAGTGTTTTTGTTGCTTTAGAAGAAGATGTGCCTATGAGGCTATAGCGAAAAAACGTCCACCAGGGCGGCGCTGATTGTCATTTAAGCTCCCCAACACATGGATTTTGCTGTACGTGTACATCGGTGCGTGCTAGTGTATATCTGTGTGAGAGAGTATGCGGTGACTCTCACAGACGCGCATGGACAGGGAATTGCATGTGTTGGACCACCAGCGCTCCTAGCGGCCGTTTTTTCGCTATACCCTCATAGCTAGTGTTTTGTTTTTGTCTCTTTTTGAGGTTATGGTGAGATAATCTGGAGACGCGGGTATGTGTGTGGTTTTGTGTATAGGTACTTGATTTGTGTCCATCTATTGTTTCCGCTCAATGAGAAGAAGAGAGAAATGATAGTGATGTCATTGAGGACGATATTGCTTTGAGATTTTATGGGGTCTAGTTTTTAGTATATAGTGTGTATATCCAGCGCTACGAGTATCCGAAGAGGCCGAACCTTATTCATGAATGGATTCATCTTGGAAGGAAATTGAGAGGTTCTGCTTGTCTTCCTGTTGCACTTCTTTTTTTTTTGTTGAAAGATTTCTTGTGATGGTTTAGAGTCTGAATTTGGAATAGAGAAATGGAGTTTTTGATTGATCGACCAGCGGGTGTTCTTTTTAGGATTAATACGAAAGATGTATACTGTTCGGCCTTTTCATGGTCTACCAAATTAGGATGATCTTATTCAAGGTCGACATCATTTTAAGAAGAATCAAAACTAAACAAACATTTCTAGAACCATGTCATTCTTGATTCGATCAGACTTGCTCTCATGCTTCGGTTGTTTTCGGAGAAATTTAATCATTCTGAGGTTGAAATGTTTCTGTCAGAGCATCAAATTAGTTGGCAAGTGTTGATGAAAGGCCTCTCATTCTTCATTTCAACTATCTCACAATACAATATCCGATATTGTCTTTTTCATTGATTTCGAAGGAAATTTGATTATTATTTTGAGGCGCATGAAGAAAAAGGATTTGGAAAATATTTTAAAAATTGGTCTGAGCACGAATTAGGGGTCCCCATCGACGAATTCACATCATTTCACAAAAATGGATGTAATGAAGATGCAAATGTTACAAAATGTATTACAAATTATTTTCCATGTAATTTTAAGTTGGAATTATGTGCCTATGCCAAATGAATCGATGCAAAATATTTTGAATGAAATTTTTCGCATACAGGTTGTGTTTTCTAGTGATCCTCTCAAATTTTATCGTAAGACTTTGAAAATGAGAAAAAATACTTCAAAAACATATTGAGATGCACCAAATTGATAGGTAAAATAGTCTTGGGTTAGGGTCCAATGGATCCTGCCTGATCTCAACGGATCAAGTTTCTTATCACCCTTTGGTATACAAAACAGCAGGGAGTTTATCATATTCTACGAATCGGGCAATCCGATCAACAACACTTTCCAAAATACATCCAAATGTATAAAAAATTCTTTTCGTCGAAAATGAAAAAAATCTTCGCTTGCTCCAATGCCAGATATAGAAAAAGATCGAGAAACAGATCAAGTCAATAACAGCATCAGCCTCTATCGAATATAACACTTTTAGAGCCATAATAATTTCGACACAGTCTCTAATACAACTCAATCAATCATTCCCATATACATATCAAATCATTTCCCGCACAAACGTTATCGATTCTCGATCCACGAAAGCTCGACGCAATAGTCGAAAAAATTGATCATCGCGGGCAAGACTGCGGGGGCGCATTCTAACCTCCTAATAAGTACACGAGGTAACGTTTTTCAACAAACGACTACCTCACATATATGTGGTATCTATAGATCTTCAAAAACTTGCTTCTCACATGATACCAATCAGCTGATCGACAATCGATCATCGACTTTAGTTCATTATAACCTCACAACAACTTACCTCCACTCTATTTCACACACACTCACACATATTCATAAAATTTACACACATGTATATCTGTGCACGCAACAAACTGAGTTAGGTAATGGATTGCACGTGTATATAATATAATAGGTAGAATGGCTACTGGTGTTACTCTCTTTTAGCATCTTGTGCTCCAATTTCTGATTGTGCACAAGCGTGTAACACTTTCGAATTTCAATTTTATGCCACCACTATATAGACATTTTTCATACTATAACACACGTACATGTGGTTGGAATACCAATTTCGGACGCCCTTTTTTTCAAAGGCGGCATGTATAAATACGCATTCCGTCTTTGCATTATCGTAACCCGATAACACGTTGCGGAATCCCTACCGCAAATGTTTCGCAAGTGCAATGTGTATTTTTTGATATAACAAAAATTCAGACTGTGCCGATCATGAAACTGATGCATCGAGCGCTAAGAATTTCTGATGGTTTTTGGTTCCATGGGATATCTTTTGAGTTTTTATGGCCCATATCGGAGCATTAGACGTGATTCATGTGATGCATTTAGTATGCGGATATTGCTTGTACGTGTGTGTGTGTGTGTGTGTGTGTGTGTGTGTTTTGGAGCATATTTTGGAGTTAAGGTTTATGGTTTTGAATTTTTCGCCATTATTTTACAAACTTTTTTATGGATTCTTGAATGTGTAATAGTAAATAGTTCCTGATGGGTGTAGGAACTACTGCTGAGCAGGTTTTAAAAAAGTTTCACTTTGAACGGATAAAATGCATACGAAGCAGCTAAAACCCATTCGATTAATGGTCCGATCATCGAATAATATTTTCAATGAAACAAGTACCACATCACTAATAACTGTAATGTATGTATGCGGTTAGATCAGACACCATAGAATGATTCATTATTATTGCCAAAATTGATCATGTGGACGAAGATCAGAAACTGTTTTATATCATGGATAGTTTTGGAACTTTTCTTGAATGTGACTCAAATGAAGGATGATATTGTGAATAATTTCAATTAGTTCACTGCAGAATGACCCCAGATATCATAAATTCCATTTTTCTGATCAAGATATCTCGAAAGTGAACAAGGGTAAGAGATAACGGAATTATCATTTAGTTATATACTCATTTTTTTCAATTGGTTCTCCTTATTGTGATTTGCACATTGAGCCTCGACTCGTGATTCGTTCTACTTCTTGAATCGACAGAGATTTCCCGAAATTTTTGAGGTTTTTTCGATGCGTCTCAGGGAAAGAAACGAGAAATCTACTCACCAGAATCGTCCATGAAGGGAATCAAATAGTGAATGTATGGAAGCGTAGAGAAACATCTGAAATTTGTACTCTCTCAACATGAATCAGCTAACACAAACGGATTTTGACTGAGAATCGGCTATTTTAGCTGTTTTTCAGCTATTGTAGCTGATTTTCAGTGATAATCCGTCCACGTTAGCTGAAAATCAGCTAAACTAGCTGATGCATGTTGAGAGAGTACAAGGGGGACCTACATCATAGAAAAATTTCATAGAAATTTGTGCATTATTTCCATTGTCGTTGATCAAAATCGGTCGAAAACATTTGGATGAGTATTCAGATATGCTCAAAGATAACTGATTTATAATTTGCAGCGATTTCCATGCTGATGAACAATTTCGTCGAGAATAATTTCACTGACGCACTTCGATGATGCATCTCTGGGATTTTTCGAAAGATAGGTGGGAAATTCTTAAAATTTATTGTAGACTGATTCTAGAGAATGGGGAATCACCATTTATCAAACACCATCATTTTTTGTAAAAGAAGAAAAGGAAATAATCAAAGCAAAAGTGGGCGAGTTGGGATATCCTGGTTGATGAGTTCATGAAATTTTAAGCCCTTGTATGCCACTTGATTGGTGTTCATACAAATCATATTATGCCTCATCCGAAAGTTGAAATTTGTCCAGTTATTTACATCCCTGTTTAAAACATCATCATTTCAAGATATACTCAGTATCTTTATTTCTAATCATACGTCTTGTACTTTTCCTCTTCTCAATCGTATTTTCTTAACAAGTTCACTACAAAATTGACCCTGGTATTAAAAATGCTGTTTCTTTCACCAGACCATGTTTCTGGGATAGCTAAATGGAGAAAAATGTCAAAATTGGAATTTTGAAAATTTTCCGTTCTCTATTTTCCTCGCTGTCATGATTTCATTCTGAGAGTTCATTATTGATTTCTTATAGTGGCAATTATTCTCCAAAATTTTCTCAGACTTTTTTGATGCAATATACGGTCACTATTACAAACTATTGGAAATCGATAATGTCCCCTTAGAGGGAGCAGAATGACGAACATAGTTAAATAAAAACTCCACGATTAGATGAATCTCATTTTCTACCATATATTCATCGATTACTTCAACATCTAAGACTGATCCATTTCCTCAAAAACCAAAGATCAAAAATTACCCCATCCTCGAAAGAATATCACAAATCCAATCACGATTTATCGAGAAACAAACTTGATTGAAAATAACACCATGTTGTCAAACTGATAGGAATTCTTGCACTAAGGAATCGTACACAGAATTCTTCTTACCACAAAATTACAGTAGCAGATGATCATTATTACGTAAGATTCGTAATAATCAAAAAAGTAGGTAATCTGCATTACTCTCGCAAAGTTGCGCGCGCTCCAATAAAATACTCGAACAAATCCGCGGTGAAAAGAGAGTGGTTGTATATGTATAAACGAAAAAAAAATTCAGAACCGCGGTATGATAGCTACCTGTGAAATTGAATATCCGGCCTTGAAATTACGCACGTCGCAATTCTCAACGAGCCATCCAACGATCCATCCGTATATCTGTCTCTCATACTTTACTCACTATATATATATACATGAATGGATCCAAACTGAGATGAGGATTAGATTATATACCGCTCGAATGGATAAAATACTCATCCTTCACTTTTGCGGCGTTGATTGCCAAACCGCTAATGCGTCTGGGGTAACAGATGACATATTTTGATACTTGAAATTAGTAATTTGATTGAAATTTTGTAATGTTTACTTTGGATGGCCCATTGAATTGGAGGTCGATTTAAAAATGATTATCTGTATTAGTGAATTTTATGAGTAAATTTGAAATGGAGTATTGATGATTTTTTAACTAATTTTGTTGCTATTAATCTGGCTTCAGAGTTTCGACTCATTGATTATTTGGTCTTACGTCAGATAATCTTTTTTTCAGGTGCGTGATAATAGATAATGTTTTCAGAATTGTAAAGAATCAGATTTTGTTGAATTATAAAAATTCAGAACGAATCTTCGTACGGTCATTATCTACAATTTTATCTACACCGCATTCACAAATCCCAAAACAGAACTAGTCACAAGATAGTACAATAAATCATAGACGAAAAATTTCAATCTGAGTTATTTCTTCGCTTGGAAATTTGAGCGTATACTTTTACCAGCGATTGCTCATACACCATGTCAATAACAAATTCCAAATCTGCTGCCATCGATGCATCAAAAATTTCATCTCAGTAATCACCACTTTAGGATTCTCAACATTTTTGGATTAAAAGCTGACCCGTCATCGATATCGGATTAGTTATACGAATGACATTTTTCCGTACCTATATTGGTATTCTATTCGAAAACTTAGAATAATTTAAAAAATCAATCAAAGATCATTTACTGTTGAAGGATTTGATAAACACTTACAAGTCGGTGGCCTACAGTAAAAAAGAACTATTTGAAAATTTCTGGTTGAACGAAACTATTTTGTGTTAAATCTAGTGCAAGATTAACCGTTTAACCAAAAATTCTCAGATTGTCCTTATTTATTCTGGGCCATCGAAATCAGCATTTCAACTTCACGACCTTCTTTTGAAAAAAGGTGTACCAGCAGAACTCTCATGTGGTCTCGCGGATTCGTTCTTAATTTTTTCTGCCATTTTGTGAGATTCTATTCATCTGGAATATCAGGTTTGAAAAAACAGATTGGATTAGAAATGAACTTGAATGTGTGAAAGTTTCGAATAAAATTTTACAGATAAGAAATGAAATCATTGATCAAAAATGAGTTGTAGAGAAATAGTTTAAAATATCGTCACGATTATTGAAACATTTGCGTAGTATGTATGTCTAAAATAGTCCGACAGTACAAGTGTATTCCATCTATCATAAATACTTACTTTACACGAAAAAAAGCGCGGTTAGGTCCAACAAGTCCCAAAAATTCAGATTCGTCTCGATTGACAAAGCTACCTTTGAATAATAATTTTGACACTTTTTCACTGTTATCCTCTATGAAATTGATATAATGGATCGATTATATAATACTACAAACCATTAGTCATTGATATGACTAGTTCTTATCACGAAATTGAGCCACTTGACGATTTCTAAGTCAATATCTAATTCTTGCAAAACTTTGTCACGTTATGATATATGTATTTAATGAACGGAAACTCTATTCAGAGAATCGGATATTTCAGTAACATGTTTTGAATTTCATTTTCAAGTATCATTGAAAAAATTTCTATTACTCAGTTTAGAATAGAAAGATCGTAGTCAGTCTGCTTGGTTTTCATATTATAATTAATGAGTTTAAGAAATTGAATTGAAAAATCATGACATGAAAAAATTAATTCAATTTTTATGGATAGAAAGAATAATAGATTATGGTTCGACTCATTCATTTAATAAAATATTGTTGACATTTTGAAATCTTTGTCAAGGATAGTATAAACTTTGTGAATAATGCTCGATTTATCTCCACAAGTGTCTATATGAAGATGTTTTCTTGCTTATTCCAGTTTCAAGTTGCTTGTGACAAATGAGATGACAAAAAATATATGGCACACAGTGATATGCTGATGCATTTTTTTTGTTAGATTAACTCGGCCAGTCTCTTTACTCTTGCATCTATACTTGAATCTTTCATTCACATCTCTTCGATCGTATGAAAATTTCATTCTTCCCTTTAAAATAAATGTTCTGATTCACATAGTCCAAAATACGTATGAAAATTCAGGGGGATTGTTCGTAATGCATTGCATTTGTAGAATATCAAATTTAAGAAGACAATAGTCAATGTTGAATAAATGGTTTCTACTGATGAAGAGATGGGATGAATTTTGATATTTTTCATCGGAATCAATGATTCATTTGGTGATAGGCAATGAATTCGTTATGCAAGACAAAATTGATTTTGGTTGATTTTCAATTGAATTAGGTATTGAATGAGTATTGTAACTTGAAAGCTCTGTTTTCTGGCTCTCATTGTACACACTTTGTGAATTAAACATTTATTTTGTTGTGCGCGCATACACTCTAAATATTTAGATTACCGATAACGACAAACAATTGATTGACTCTGGCCGAGTCCGTGAGTGTATGAAGAGTTTATTGAATTGCTTCATCTGGAGATTGAATATAAAGTGTCTATTTCTCTTTTCTTGCTTGAAACTATGCATGCTCTTTGTTTATTTAATGAGTTCGGGATTATTTGATACGTGTCCTACTTACACGCGATGCAAATAGAGAATAAAAGTATCTTTTGAAAAATATTAGATTGGAATTGAATGAAAAGTTGATAATGAGCCGAAATGTCTCTTATTGAGGAATAAGATCTAACCTTGCCCTAAATATTTACACTCAAGTTTTGTAATCGGAAATGCATGTCACATGCAATGTTTATTCGGGGATAGAAGAATGTTTTTCACCGTTTATTACAATGGTTCAAAAATAAAGAATTTTGCGAAAAGTCCATAATTTAAGATTCTCATCTCAAATAAATCGTATTGCCTCCGCGATGAAAGGAGAAATTTGTGTCCTATCATAAAGATAAACTTTGAAAGAGTAGGATCTATATTCGAAACGGTGGAACGTTTGGAAGTAAAGTCTCAAAATATTTAAGGGAGTAACCTCGGTACCGGGTGAGTCAAATAGATTAACTTTTTTCAACTTTCACAAACGTGCCTACATGTGTGTCTTATGTGATAATCAGATCTCAATACACCCTCACATAAACTTACATAAGCATCCGACTCACGAATCATGAAATATTAATACCTGATTATGGGCGAATTTGTCTTAATTGTGACTTATTCGTGACTTCACGCTGAAAATTAATCAGAACTTCTTTCCAAGCTAACTAAAGCTTGAAAAAAAGTTCGAGCACGTTCTTTGTATTAAGATCTATAAGTGAGCAAGACTTGAACTTAATAATCATCGCGATGCCCCATAAGATGCCGTGCATAACCTCTAAAAATGTTTATGCTGATAGTTTGACTCAGGGGTAGCCAATGCTCGTGAAATTTTGACTGTGTTCAATTGACACGTAAATACATCTCCCTGCCAAGTTTGATCAAAATCTGATCGGTGGATCTAATGACGAGGTTACTCCCTTAATATCAACTATAGAGTAACTTTGAGGCACCTTTGATAATAGACCATATTAGGGAACGTTCATAAACTACGTGGGGAAAAATTGCATGATTTTGAGAACCCTCCCTTTTCCCTCATAAGATTTCCTATGTCTATAAATGAAGTGTAAGAAATAGGGGGAGCCCTATCTCCTTAACAACGTACGCGATTTGTGGACGTTTCCTTAGATTCGACGGCAACCTATCCATTTCTGATTCTGGAACCAAATTCTTCCACTGAGTACGTGAAATAAATAATTTTTATCTAATATCTGCACTGTAATAGTTATCAAATCGAATTTACATCACTACGAAGATCTATCAGGGTTACTTCATTTTCAACAAAATTTTCTTGTAAAACTCTGACTTGAAATTGATTTTCACGTAGCACAAGTAGGGAATATTGAAACTGACAAGGGGAGTCCGGAGTCTCCGGGTCCTGAAATCTCACCAAAATTTTTTCACAGTTTCGTACCACCTAGAATATGAAGAATCCAAAGCAACTCCGTCAAATGGGCCTCCTGTTCAAAGTTACAGCCCATGACATCAGCATTGCCCATATAGGCCCATGTTGAAAAGTAATATATTTAGATATACTAGCAATGTTGACGTTTCTGGCTGTAGCTCTGAACGGGAGGCCCATTTGACAGAGTTGCTTCAGATTCTTCATATTCTAGGTGGTACGGAACTGTGAAAAAATTTTGGTGAGATTTCAGGACCCGGAGACTCCGGACTCTCCTTGTGAGTACAAATTATCAACCTCAATATCTCAGTAGCCTTCCATGATCTTAAAAATCATTTTCCCAAGAATGTTTTGAAGTTATGTCAGTTGAGGAACATTTTTCAAATAGGTCTGATAACCTCTACTTGCGAAACCAATAGTGAATTTGTGTTAAATTAATTCAAAATCCTAATTAGCATCATAACAAAACTGAGTGAGCGTAGACCAAGCTTATGACAATTGACAGAATTGAAAAATTATGTTGACAATTTATTACCACACTCTTTTCTCAATAATTAACTGCCAAAAGAATCATTCTTGGTTATTTTCTATTATTTTCAATCATCCATGTAACAGGGCTTTCGATTACATCTTGGGCGTGTCCCCCACATTTAACCACAAATATCCCTATAGATCCATCTAAAAATTTTTGATAAAATGGCAAAGGCGTCGATATATCGGTAAAAAACGACTCTTATGTCTCATGATTCACCGATTGCGCCTCGTCGCTTCGTTATCACTTGTCTAACCAATATGTAAGCTATACCAGCCACTATACCACCATATAGAATAGATATCAATAACCCGTTTTCTAACATACAAAAGTTCCAGACTTTCGCCTACGTATTTTTCGAAACTATACACAGAATTTTACCTAATAGACATTCAAAGCAACGACAGGTGATGTCCGTGGGCGCACCTCAACCATTTTTTTTTCTTTTTTCATTCATACCTATGGAATACTCCATATAGATAGATGATCATGTACAATATCCCACGTGGATCTTTGACTTGTGCTCGAGTTTCTGTCATTGCTTTATACTGTTATATGCTATTCGGGTTCCATAATATGTATGTATGTATAAGTTGCGCAACTTTTGTAGGATATGAGATGCATGGGTTTCGGTCTATGAGATGTCGAGTGAAATGTATATTACCATGAGATAAGAATTTATATAGGAAGATGAATGGCGAACGCGCGTGCTACTCTAATAGTTGAACAAGTCAATGTGTACGTGACGAACGGTACCTTACACAAGATCGGAGAAAAAGTACTTGTTTTTTTTTTTTTTTTAGTTATATTTTGGTGATTTTTCATCGTGATCTTGGAAGAGTCAGCGATAAGTTGATATAGAGCTGACTTTTGATAATGTGGTATTTATGAAATGAGAATTTTTCCCTTGTGAGCATGTGTTATATACTAAACAACTGAGTGACGAATAGAGATTTTGATTGAGGTGTTGGATTACAACGGAGTGATGCGATACTTTTTTGCATTTCCGAGATTTTTCTGCTTGAGCAAAAGAGTAAACTGTGTGATTCGAGATTCTTGTAAATACTGCATTTGCAGACTGAAATTATCACTTCGCGAGGCTTTAATTTCCGCGATGCAACTCAGCTGTTGTGACGTCCATGATGTGTGTTTGAAACTGAAATTTCCGCAGATTTACAGTTATACTAGAGGAGAAACGTTGGTCATCAAGATTTTTCTGATGTGGCTATAGCCTGACGAAGCAATGGCTATTAAAAGTGTAAACTTTCCGATGGGTTACCGTGGTGATGAGAATTTTTTTCCGAAAAATTTTCAAAATAAATATTGTAAAACAACGGTGAAATAGTGATATGGGCGGTAGGACAGTTTATTTCCCTCATTTTGCTTGGGAGATAAGTCCTCCGCACCTGAAATGAGCTTGCGAGCACAAGCCATTAACGATTTTTTATCATGAGAACCCTAAAACCGCATTTGAAACCGGAATTTTGAGGTTAGAATGATGCAAATGTTTTTGGTACAATGTGGATAAATGAATGATTTGGGCATATTTTGTCAACTTTTAATTACAGTTTATAGGAAAGTATACTTTTAATAGTTATGGTGTTTATCTGCGAATTATCAACTAATGTCCGAGCTGTAAGACTTTCCGAGTGGGTTGTAATATCCTCCAGTGCTGCTTCTGCGTGATTGGAGTCAAATGTGTGTCATTCAACATTACTTTTCAATGCATGCAGTTCTTGATGGTTCCTCAATTGGTTCGATGTATGGTCGGCGAAGTTATCTTTATTTTGACTTGGAATAAAAATCAATTTGAGATCACATGTCTAAATTCATGCTTTAAGGGCATGCGGTGTCCGTGCAAGCTTGATTTTTTTATCGAAAGATGATGAAAAACAGCTTAGTTCAAGGTCGGTGGCCTTAATTTCTGATGGCTATCCCGATGTTGAATCGAATTTTTGCAGAATTGAGGGATCAGTTGCCCCAAAGTTGGCTGTTTCTCATCATTTTTTGATTATCGTGTGATTCTTCGAGAGAAAAACACCTTCTCTGAATCAGCTAGGTCTCGGTGCCATAACCACTCTGAGCGACGTTCAAAAATGAATCTTGAAGGTCTTTCCATGAGCTTGAAAATGTCATCGGTGTCATAGCGATCCAACGATCTCTCCAAAATCGGCAGGCGTTTGTACCTTGGGTAAAAAATTGCGAAAAAAGTGATTTTTCTGACACGTGTGTCTCTGATATTATACGCGGGACGGGAAATACAAAAAATCGATTCGAAAGGATTCATTATGAGCAACAAAATGCGACCACGCAAAGTTCTCTACAACCATGAATAGGTTCTGAGATATCCAACTCTGAAAATCATCAGGCTGATTTCCATCAGGTGTCCTCACATTTTTGACCGGTAATGTACTTGTTTCTATGAGAAATTTTTGTGTCTCTGGTGATTTTTAGTCTTAGTCTGACTTACGACTGAAACATATATGCATGCAAAAGTAACAGGTGCTCCTAAAAAAAATGATCAAACGCAGAGTTGGTTATGGCTCAAGATTCGGAACGAGGAAGTATTTTTCGGCTTTTCTTATGCACGGTTAACTTTAAAATTTCCCGCTAATGGAAAATTGCCCGAATGCATCGTATCGTCTCACTGTCTCAAAGAGTTATGGATTGTAAAAACTTTTCTATAGATATGTGCATGTGAAAGTTAACGTTAGTGAATCGTATCTTACTCGTATGGAAGGTTGTAAAACACTACAGCAGCACCATAATAAAACGGAACGAGTTGAGTGTAATGAAATTAAAGTCGAAGGTTCTTGGCACAATTACTTTCTCGTACCCCATCAAATTCACAATTCGAAATTTGCTGCACATACACCATCCACTACGTGTATACTTCTCGTTCTTCTTACTGGTTTATCGTATAAAACTACCCTGATCAGATCATATGATTCTGCGAGGTACCGCGTTAATCTTTCTGCAGCCGAAGTAGTTTGAATAAAAAATGGTGTAAACATTTTAATCTATTTTATGCTCATTTTTCTTCATTTTTCATAAGGCAAGTATTATTCACGGGTTCAATTTTCCCTAAGTTGTTCAAATTGTTGGATTTCGGACTTTTTTTCTTTTGAGACCCTGCTATCGAAAAAATATGCACTCAATTCTTTCATGACTTAGAGAAATAGTCGAGAAAATAACCGTCTGGTACATCCGGAGTGAGCGACCGCAACTTGTTGAAAAATTTTGACCAGTGTATTTGTATTGGAAAAAAATCACGAGATACACGTCCTGAGATTCAACTTAGACAATCTCTGTGTGATGTTGACTTTCTTATCACACAAGAGACCAATAAAATGAAATTTGGGCAACCGTTCATGATGTCAGAAGACAATTTTGTAGGCCAAGTGTGAGTAACGATAGCCGAAGTGACAAATTAGCTGCGTAAGCATCAAGTCCGATTTATAAACCTCTCTGATGTATGAAACACTTGACAACATGTGTTTCCGGATACATGTAAAAAAACCCCATTGCCACTACTGCTATGAGGCTACTATCTCGTCTATGTACTCACTCAATATAATGTATAACCATGGCTCGAAGTATATGAGATGGGAGTGAACTATATCCATGACATTATCTCTTTTTCAAGCCCACTCGATAAAATCTAACCTAGGAAGTCAAATTTGTCTTGGAAGGACGAGGTATCATTGTATTCTTCTTTCGGTGTTGTTTGTGCTCAAAAAGACCCGTGCGTTAGTTTGGGTACAAAAAATGTAACTTTTATCTTGTAGGTTTTTATTCGAGTTTTTATTCGCCGTCTGTCGACTGATGATTGTCCAAACGTATACTCGTTACATATGTGTGGTGTCTTGGGAAAAAGTGTCGTTGATTACGTTTGCGTGTGTACTTTTTATGTTTGACAGCGTCATTTGTTTGACATGAATCGTCACGAGTCATGAGATTTCAATTATATATGGACGGCTCCCGACCAGGACGGTATAAGTCCATTTTTGGCGTTTCTGGCAAATGAGCTTCAAAGTTTTCTTGCAATAGGAAAATTCGGATTTTCATTTTTAGTTATCATGCTTCATGTAATTTTATCATCAAAGCAAAATCTTGATCCCTGTCGAGAAGTGTCAATTCTTATGAGTGTCTGTCATCAGTAAATTTTTTTTCGGTAACTTTTGGGTAATTTTCTCTGACAGACTATTCTTTCGTGTAAAGCCGATATTTACTGGTAGTATTTATTTAGACCACAGTAATGATCAATTTTTTCATCGAGAATTATCTGATATATGATCGAAGCTACCTCTTAGTGTAATTTTTGAGATAGTCAGTCATATCTCGGTTGAGATCGATGTATCATCATGAATATGAAGATTCACCATGGGAAAATACAGGAAATCTCCTAATTTTTGCATTTTTCATCAGATCCACGACGTATCTCCATTAAAAATCGAATTATTATCGAAAAATTAAAATTCATTCCGCGTATCAGGCTTACTCTATTGAGAACATGATTTCGGCAGCATTAGTTATTCCTCGATGATACGATTGCTAATAAGTTGCACTGACATCTTTTTTCGAAAATCAGCGTATCTATTTAGTTCGAATTGATTCATTACGGTGCTGTCCCAAATCTTTACCCCTGCACTGAAGTTCAGATTGAGTATGGTTGAGTATTGGACTTGAGCTCTGTTCTCGCAAAACTGTCCTTGTACATTTCAATAACAAAGGTATTCGCCCGGGAGAAACCTCTATCATTGTCAACAATTATGAAATCAAGTCAAGTAACACTGTCAAATTCCTGGGAGTCATTTTTGATTATAATTTTACATTTACTCCACACATCAACCATGTCAAAGAAAAGAGTAGCAGAGCTCTCAATATTGTAAAATACTTATGTGGAACGTGGTGGGGGTCTGACCCTCAGACGCTCCTTACGCTCTATAAAAGCTATGTTCGCTCTGTTGTTGAATATGGAATTTTTGTCTACTTTCCGTCACGAAAAGATCTCATTGAACGTATAGAAAAAATACAGTATGCCGCTATACGCAAAGCTCTAGGATATCGCGTAAGTACTCCTCTCAATCTGTTACTAGCTGAATCGAAACTCCCTCTTCTAGAGGAACGAACCAGATTTCTCTGCAGTTGTTTCATATCCAAAAATATTGGAGATGCAACGTCTTTAACGAAAACCCTCATATTCAATTATCGAGCAAAATTATTGAGATCAGAACCGTTACACAAGAAAATGGAAATAATTAATACATGCATAGTTGATGTTATTGAGAATCATTATGACTCCATGGACACATCCAATATATTCTCCTCTGATTATCAGACTTTTTTCACGAGCATTGAAGCAGACTTTCACGTTGGGCAACATCTCCGAACAGTTCGAAATCCGGATTCAATGCTTAGTAATTACATCGCATCTAATAGTTCCTATACTATTTACACCGATGGAAGCAAGATGCAAGACGCCCCAAATGTAGGGTCAGCTTGCATATGCCCAGAACTCCAAATAACGATCACAAAAACTATACGAAAAACTGCTTCCATATTCACAGCTGAATGTATCGCCCTCGAAAGTGCTCTCGATATTATTATAGACAACCCTCAGCACAATTATATTGTATTCTGTGACTCTCAAAGTATACTAAAAAGTCTTGAATCAGTTAAGCTAAGTAAGCGAATTAGTCCCTGCATTATGAGAATCAAAGAAAAACATAATCGGCTCAAACGAGACAACCCACTGATCACCGTAAAATTCGTGTGGATCCCATCTCACACAGGAATAAGAGGGAATGAAGAAGTAGACAATCTGGCTAAAAATGCTGCCAATGATGAGCTAGCATTGCCAACTAAAATACCTTACACGGACTACTTCCAATCATTCAGACATGAAAGTACCGAAAATACGCTAAATGAAATTGAAAAAACTGGATCTATAAAAGGTATCTCATACTTTGAACAGTTTTACAATACCTTGAAAAAACCGTGGTTTAACAATGTCAAACTTGACCGACGAGAAGTTGTCACTATTAATCGCTGCAGATCTGGGCACTACAATCTCGCAGCATCTTTAGCCAGAGTCAATATTGTAAATAGCTCCCTATGCGAATGTGGACAGAGTGATGAAGATCTGAATCATGTAATTTGGCAATGTGAGTTGTATAATGAACCTAGGAAAACGTTGCTGAGAGAACTTTTTCGATTAAAATTTCAGTTACCTTTGAAAATAGAGTTATTGATTGAGAAACCGCAAATAGAAGCCTGTAAAAAGGTATGCAAATTCTTTGCAGAATGTAACATGAGTATCTGAATATTTATATTTCTAGAATTAGTCAAACCTTTGTAATAGCATTATAAGCTCTTTGTGAGACTTCTTTGCTTAATAAAAGAAAAAAAAAAGATTGAGTATGGTAGAGTTCACGTGACTTGATCAATCAGAGATTAAAGAGCAATAAAAAATTTCTCGATCAATCCACAAGTGTCCGACAAATATTTTTGTACCAGATAATCTCACCAAGAATCTTGATCGCTCAGGATTCTCGATACATCAAACTTTTTGCAGTTCAAGTTGTGATTTTTTTCCTTCTCCAAGCACTTTTATGTCTCATGCGTATAACGGGAATTTTAGGCCATATTCCCGTGAAAAAAAATCCATCTACCATTAGGTTCATCTTATTTACTTTGTTTATGCCGACACTGATAAGCAGTTTTCCAAGTTCAAGTACACATTTCATGAAATCTAACTCAGTCAACTTATAGAGTCCACGTTGAAGAGTGAAACTAATTGGATAGCCTTGTAACTATAGTAAAATCTCCTTGTAAATGGCTAATTATAAAAAACTTACCCAGTGGTGTGAATATAAGAAAAGAAAAAAAAATCCGGACATGGTAATCCATCTCAGAGTAATCCAGTAAGTGCGACGATCGGGTTACTCTGATAATGTATAATATGTTACACCTGCGTCGAGCGTTAGAAAGAGATGAGAGATGAGTGTATGTAAGTGCAAAATTGAGTGCATTCCAGAGTGATAGAAAATGCAATTGCTAATAGATAATTTATCCTATAATCGTTAAGTGCCATGTAATATCGATCTCATTTTAATCATGAAAACTGAATATGACACTGATTATTATTTTCTTGGGGTATTTAGGAAAACTTCCCAGAATTTTAGAAGATAGCAGATCAGTCTAGAAAGGAGGTTTAGTTTATCAATCATTATGAGAGTCCTGACTGCTCTCGTGAAATTTTTTTAGGTATTTTGAGAAGTGAACTTTCAGTGTTACAAATGAAAATTATCTCCGCTATACTCATCATTAGCTATAGCAAATTCAGAACGCATTGAACAGCAAGTATATTTTGAGTGTTTGCTAATATGTCCTGCTCCGAAACTACCAGATCTAATGAAAATGACTAAAACAGTTCAACGAATATCGTTACTTTCATTTTGACCAAGACCAGTACCGTCAACCGGGGTAACTTTGGAACACAAAGGGTAACCTTGGAACAGACCATGAATGAGTGGTTATCACGCACAGTCGGTTAGGCAGATGATCCTGAGACTTCAATACCGATTTCTCCTACTTGGGGCACGCATAAACAATGTTTTGCATTGGCGCGAGGGCCTCCAACAGCTTTTAATCCGTTTATGAGCTGACTTCTTCAGGAGCTATGTTTTTGACTTAGCAAACAGTCTCTCGGAAAAAGTGGTGTGGTTCCGACTTTATCAGGTCGAATCCAAGGTAGCTGAGCTAGAATTCACTTGTCTGTACACATATCTGGACGAATCCATTGTTAAATTGGAGGTATCCTTAGCCAGTTTCAATCTTGTAGAGTGAAAACTGAAAAATGCGTATTTTTTTCAGAAACCGGGGTAACTTTGGAACACTTTTTCATGTACTCTCAACTATTTCCCAAGATCTATATCACCGTCAAATCCCACTCTTTTGAGTAGTCGTTGATGAGAGCTTCAAAATGAGCCGAAGAACGTCTCATTTAAACCCACGGAAGCCGAGTTATGGCAGTTTTTGTCAGAAACCGACTGTCAAGGTATTTTCCTCCTCGAGAGTTAGTCGTGGTGCAGATAGTAAGGTATGCTGAAGGTGTCTATGCTCGATTGTAGAAGTTAAATCGAGAGTTAAATTCAACCAAATGGACTTTTAGTATAGGTCAATGGAAAGCTAAGACACTCAACTTTCGATTACTGGTGGTGAAAATCGATTGCGTGACCTAGTTTATGAATTAATTGACGAATAAATAATGATAACAATTTCTGTTCCAAAGCTACCCCAGTCCGTGTATAACTTTGGAACACGATTTTCAGCGCTCATATCTCCAACCAGAGATGTCCAAATAGACCTCACAAACACCGCAATCGAAAGCTGAAACTGTAGGCTTTCGTTTGACTACATATACAATGCACTTCTGATGTAAAACGTACAAGTTTCGCGAGGTTTAAGGAAAAAAATGCGAATTTTGTTCCAAAGTTACCCCGGTTGACGGTACTTAATATAAAAAATCATCAATTCATACGGAACTGCAGATGTGCCAATACATACAAAAAAGTCATTCAATAATCGAAAACCACCCATTTTGCAGTCTCATTCCTGACCCTCATCAATTAATCTCCACAGAACACCCATCAACTTGGAATCATATCAGATACAACCAATCATCTCAAGATAATGTCAGCTACTTCTCAATCTATCTCAATCAAAAAATGAGGGAAAAGAATCAAATCTACCTGGTTCTCACTCATCAAAAATTCTTTTTTTTCTTATTTATCCCATATGACAAGGGTATTCTCAACCTATATCATCCTAAGATTCACATATTCTGCGATTTTGTGTAGCCCCTGAAAAAAACCGGTCACACAGAATCAAACCAAATATCACGACACGCAGGAGAAAAAAAATATATATATCCATATAATATCGTGAAGCAATCTCTTTCTTTACAAGCGCCATCAAAATGAGCTCTCAATGTGAGTTTAAATGCATCAAGTTCACTATCTCGATCAAAGAAAAACGGCACTTATAATATACTAACCGAAAATTGCCAGTTCCAAGAGTTCAATCACCTTGGAATACACCTATATGTATATAAAAAATTCAAATTCGTCACGTGAAGTCAATGAATGACTGGTTCGAAAGTGGATAGATAGATGCAAAGAAAATCATTGATAGAAACAGAAGCATTATAGGCTACTAAACTCTTCGTATACATATTTAGTGTTAAGTTGACTCATTAGCGATTCTGTGACGTTGACTGGCCTCTGTGACCCCATCGGAGTTTCTGACTTTCTTTATCTCGTCTTGATTTACTCGAGTTTGATTTGACTATGTGTGTGAATGATCCATGCTTCGAATGGAAATAATTCATCAGTTTTGCTTGGTATCGTGTGTGGATATGTATATTTTTGTCCGGATTAAAGAGATATAGGAGAGAGGAAATGCCGATCGTGCTTCGATTTCCGGTGTTGCAAAAAGATAGCTTATAGCTTTTGCGTTATAAGAGTTGATTCTGGGAAAGCTAGGTGAGAATGATAATTTCATAAGACATGGATAGATTTATTTTGGATTTGCATAGGCTATAGATCATTATGAATGATTTATAACTATAGCTACTCGATAAACCTTTTATGACCCGGTGGGTTCTGCAGGAACCGTGGACAATATGTTGAGTTGCAAATATTTGAATCAATATTTCATGCCTCCTAAGGTTCCACCATCTTGTTTGAGGCCATACGTAACTATTTTATATGGTTATCGAAGTCTATATCAAAAGTCTTCAAGTTTCCAAACCGCTTTCAAATATTGTCCCCCCAAATTTTCAAATTGGTAAAAAAATGACTCGTCATTTTACGGACCGTATTTTACATTTTTTGAGTTCTTGATCGGGTTTGACTCAACGGGCGTTTTCAGTAAAAAAGATAGAGCTCTTTTGACCAAGAACGCACCCGTAAAATCTTCAGAATAAGAAAAATTGTGAAAACATTTCAACATGACGCTTTACATGACGGGACTAATAACTGATGACCCTCTGGAATGTTTTTTAGATTCTACGTACATTGCGCTTAATTGGAACTGCCAAAGAAGTGATTTGAGTGAAGAAAAACAGCTTATTTGCCCGTTTTCAAATGGTCTGGGTTTCAAGGGGTTGATGACAAATGTTCATAGAGAGATTTTGGACCTTGCCATGCCAAAAAAGTATTGAAGAGTTTTGATGGTACTTGTCTGAGGATCGGAATGATTGATTACTCTCAATTCTTCCTTGATTCATCGGTCAGATCGAGAAATGACACACGATCAAATCTGACGGTAATCAAAATGCTCACTTGATAATGTGAATTTTTATGACCTTACTAGGTATAAAATAGATGATCAGGAACAAGGCCAATCACGTTAGATAGTGAAAAAATTTAAACACATAAAGTTGATATCACTTTTACAGCCAAGGTACTTCGATGGACCAATGTTTGATCTTATTATTCAATAGTATGTCTCAACCCGGGATATGAACCCTCGTTTCGAGCCCGTAATCCCAGTACGTATCTGGGACTGATATATTTCTCCATTCCGAGGGACTCAAATTACTATTCCAAACGTCGGGTTTTGCCCGAAGGGATGAAAACTCATACTTCTGTCGTTTGGCTTGTTAATGTTATCGATCAGTCAGAGGCCCCTGAAATGCTTTTGTAGCTCGTAAACGCTATTTGTAGAATGATGGGTAATGTTTCTTATGAAGTTCACCACGGCAATATTATGTTGCACTAGTACCTCTAATAGTTATAACTACCCACAAGCACGTCTACTTTCCCGCTACCCACTTATGTACCTGTTATATTTTAGCCAGCCCAGTCCAACTGAGCCTAGACCATAACCATCCCAGACCGTTCGTGACCGACTTAGACCATCCCAGGCTAATCCACACTGTTCTAGACCATATCAAACCATCCCACATTATATCAAACCATCCTAGACCGTAGCAGAACGTTCCAAATCATACCAGAACATTTCAGATCGTTTTAGACCGTCCCAGACCTTACCAGATCGTCCCTGTACGTACTAGATCGGTCTAGGACACCCTGGACCATTCCGGACCGTACTACAACGTTTCAGATCATTCCAGACCATATCCAAACCATTCTAGACCATTTCAGACTACTCCTGGTGGTACTAGGACGTCCCACCTTTTGACAGACATCCTAGACTGTTTCAGACCATTCCAGACCATCCCATATACCATACCAAACCACTTCAGAGCGTACCAGAACGTTCCAAATCATACCAGACCCTTCCAAACCGTTTCATACCGTTATAGATCATACTACCAGACCGGATCGAACCATCCATCTATCTATCCGTGGATCAATCTATGACCAATCTGTGACCAGCCATTTTATTTCATCCTTTCCACGTAGGCAACCCGATGCGCAAGTTCCGAACAGACCGAATTCGGTTGGGCGTTTAATTATTCTAAGCTCGCGAGCTCATCATATTCGTGAAAGCTACTTAAAATGTATTATAAGACTTCAAACTATTCCTGTAGTGTATCATAATTTAATAAAATGCAGCTTCATACTGATCACCTCATCGTCCACCTGCTCATTTATACCAGTATCTACTGATACCCAAACAGGACTAGTCACGCAATATGGCAACGTAAATTCACGAACGATACACTTCGATCTGAATTGATTACTTGCTAAGAAATGTGAACATCTTCTTTCCTGATGAATAAGATCTTCTAGATTAATGGATTAAGGTCCATCAAGAGATTCTCCCTGATGTAGGTTTGTAAAAATTTTGAAAACAAGTATCGATAATTTGTAGGGGGGGGGGCTGAATTAGATGAACACGTTTGAGTGTTTCACTTACAAATGAACAGGAATTTTTTCTATCTTATTGATGAAAGACATGAAGATATTGATGCGTCCATATCTAAACGTGTTATTTTGATTTACGATGGAACACACAAATCTAATTTCAAGTTCCTTAAAAAAAATCATCTTGATGCTCCAAGAAAATATTAATCTCATCTGATTAAGATCAAGTTTCCACCGTGACCTTGGCTCCAATCTTTGATCAGCGTAGAAACCCAATAAATTCAAAATAAATCGATTTTTTCCACTTACAAAAAAATTCGTCAACAATATACTCACGCGCCGCCCTTCTGATTTTTTATATACGAGCGAGTATATCAACACAAAATTGTCATAGACACATCAGATTCATTATTTTCCAGCAAAGCAAACAAGTTCCCGAGTAATCGTATCACAGAATACATCAACGCACCATCTGACATTATAACGGAAAACAAACCACAAAGTAGTACCGGCAAATATACAATTAGCGCCAGGTTTTTTCTTCCAGGTATATCGAGAATTCTCGCTGTATAATACAGATATGTGGGAAGAAAAGTCAAAGGTACTGTATCAATATTTGACGACAAAGTGAGGGAAAGAACCTCGTCATTGGAGTATCTACATGAGACACTTCAGTCCATCAACCTATCTATTTCTTCTCTACCTTATACATATCCACATCTACCCACGAATTGACGCGCTAACAAGGATATTATCATCACTTTGATCTTGATTCGAATCTTGGGGACCACTCTGACGTAATATACAATTCCAGCCTATAAATGATGTAATTGGCTATAGTTGAAAGTTGAAATTTTGGTATACCTTTAAGAAGTATGGTTAGATCGTAGGTTAGCCTAATTAATGCATGGCACGAAATAATGCCTGAACCTTGTTATTGTAGACATTATCGAATTGATGAAAAATGATCTAAGACAGGGTCCCGAGACAAGATACTCTGTCTATTTGTGACGTGATTGTTATCTTGAATTTTTTCTATTTGTCAATTTAGATATTGGGAGATCATTTACTAACAAGGGGAACACCAACCTTTCGGGTCATGGATCTTGACAAAACTTTGGGAATCATCTTGTTTTGGTGAAAAATGGAGGTAACCAGAAAGGTTTTGTTCAATGGGCCTCCTATTCCGACATACAGCTATGCAGTTTAGCATTTTCCATATAGGCCCATATTAAAGTGACTCATATATGAGTAGTTCCGCGCGAAACAGACCTACGACAAAGGGTCATGTCTTACATTTTTTTCTTGACTCTTTTATTCAATTCTATGGTACAAAATAAGAACTTTTCCCTACCTATGGGCCCAAAAGAATTTCCCTGATACCTTCAACGTACATTACTTTGTTCTTTTGAATTATCTTCAACAACAAAGTTAGGATATTTTGTTCAATAAAATGAATTTTTCCTCGAATTCGTTCACAGATACAGAGATGCGGTTTGCGGCATTCGAAAGGTCTTTGAAACACCTATCGAAATCAGTCTTGTGAAGTTAATTTTGATGTCTTGGGTGATTCTATCAGGCAAGAGAGTGAAAAACATGAAAGATTAAATTTCTCGAAAATCCAATTTTTAAAAATTTTGAAAATTTGACATGTAATGTAAAATTTTGTGTTCTTTCAGAAAAAAGTAGTCCCGGATTCTTTATTTGCGTTCTAACATCTACTTTTGCCAATTATCACAAATCCATTTTCCAGGCTTTTGAAAATCGTCTGTTTTCTGCGCATGCGCAGAAATTTGAATCCTTGAAACCAATTCCATTGGAAAGCCGAGAAAATTTCCTTTGAAATGACCACCTGCCGAAGTCAATTTCATGCATTTGAACTGAATCTAGAACGTATGAAAGATGAGCCTCCAGCTCGAGTGTGACACGTCGATGGACGCCATCGAACGGGGGCAAGCGTGGATTTTCCTCTGCTGTCTCCAGTACCTCCGACCCACCTCTGAGGAACTATCAAGATTCAGTGGTCTTTTGAACGTTGCAACTCTGGCTCAAATACATGGAATTGACTTCGGCAGGTGGTCATTTTGAAGGAAATTTTCTTGGCTTTCCAATGAAATTGGTTTCAAGGATCCAAGTTTTTGCGCATGCGCAGAAAACAGACGATTTCCAAAAGCATGGAAAATGGATTTGTGATAATTGGCAAAAATAGGTGTTAGAACGCAAAAAAGGAATTCGGGACTATTTTTCCCTGAAAGAACACAAAGTTTTACATTATATGTCAAATTTTCAAAATTTTCAAGAATTGGGTTTTCGGGAAATCTAATCTTTTATGTTTTTCACTCTTTTGCCCGATAAAATCACCGAAGACATCAAAATCAACTTTACAAGACCGATTTCGATAGGTTTTTTGAAGACCTTTTGAATTCCGCAAACTGCATCTTCGTATCTGTGAACGAATTTGCGAAAAATTTATTTTATTGAAAAAAATACCCTAACCCTTTTGTTGAAAATAATCCAAAAGAACAAAGTAATGTGCGTTGAAGGTCCCTGGAAATTTTTTTGAGGCCCCATAGGTAGTGAAAAGTTTATTTTGTACCATAAAATCGAATAAAAAAGTCAAAAAAAAATGTAAGACATGACCCTTTTTCGTAGGTCTGTTTCGCGCGGAAATACTCATATAGATATACTGATAATGCTAAACTGCCTCCATGACTGTATCTCAGGATAGGGGGCCCGTTGGACGGAACCCTTTTGGGTACCTTCACTTCTCACCAAAACAGGAAGATTCTGAAAGTTTCGTCAAGATCCAGGACCCGCAAGGTTGGTGCTCCCCTCGTCAGTGAGTGAATTGTGTAAAACTTCATAAATCTATGTGTGTGTGTGCGCGCGTGTAAGTGTGCGTGCGTGAAAGTGTGAATGTGTGTGTGATTTATGCATTTGATTTGATCGGTTGCAATTGGCATTGGGGCTTTTCATGGTTTTATTGGCGTGTTGATGTCTCCCTCGGGATGATTTTGCAGAATTAAAATGTAATGGCTACCCTATATGAGCAATATTTGTTACGTCAATTACAGCAGCTGCCACGCGCCGTTCGTCGATCATTTTTCAAAGTAGACCTTGACAAATTTTTTCAATACCTATATATCATCTCAATTCTCATATTTATAATCATATTGTAGTACATTTTATTGTTTAGAATATTTGTCAGCTTAGAAATTTCACCTAGAATTCGTGCAAGAATATTTGGATTTATGCTTTGGATATGGAAGCATTGGTTAAAAAAGAAATGAAAATGATGGTGCTTATTTTTTCAGTCAAGAATGTGATAAAATATTATTGGATTTTGAGGATGATATACTCATTTTGTGTTGGAAATCTGTGGTTTGAATATACCCTAATTTTTTCCGAAAATTTCAAGAAACACCGAGCTAAGATTCTACAAGATATCATAACTTTTGTCTTTCAAACATACGAAAAATCATCTTCCTCTGCTCTGTATTATCGAGATTTCTATGGAACAGCCTACAGATAACCAAGAGTAAGCTTATAATTATAGAATATTTTGTAATGAACTTGTGTAAATTTTGGCTCGAGTGGCACAGAGAAGGAAAATAATTTATCCTTTGATGACAAAAATGCATCAAGATAATTTCAAACTCATTTTATGATAATCAAATATCGCCAAAAGTCACAAGCTATTTTCAATCTTACGAATGAAAAATATTCATCTTCTGTTCCCGAGATCTTCCTGCGTTGGCTCAATTTAATGAAGAAGGTAGCTCGAAAATTTTTGGGTACAAACGAATTTTGTCCTCATCGAAGTCTGATTTGAATTCTTCCAAAAATTCAGTCATTTCCTGCGTTCTGATTTCAACTCTTATGGTTCTTTACACAAACTGGCAATCCATAGCACCAATCAAAATCTCATCAAACGTAATTCTGGTATACCGGCAGTACAATTATATCAGCTCATTTGCGAGGATTTCACTCGTAAAAGTTCGCACATTTCCTCACGTAATCATCAAGCCGATTATCACCACCGTAACTCATTAACGATCAGTTCTACACAGATACACCTTACTTCCCACCATAATCAATCCAACACACACCAACACTTGAATCGAATATTTTGTAAGTAGGCAAACTGATCAGCCTCAGAAATCAATTCTTTCGTATTATACATGTCGAATGCCCATCTGTATTCACATATCATGCGTGAAACGGCAAAAAGTAAGGTAATAATAGCTTCTGCTCGTCCTCTTATATTCACCGCTGAAATGATGATAGAGTTTCTCTGTCTGTATAGCTTCTGCAAACATGACATTACGTACGTTGGGACAATTTTCAATTGATATCGAGCTTTCCTTGGAGACAAGAATAGATTCGTGCAATGGATGAATGGTCATTGCGGACCGTTTTTGTTTCACACGTTGAATTTGTACTTCCTGAAAGCTTGAATCGATGAAAAACATTTAATTTCAATCGTGACGAGGGAAAAAAGGTGTTAGTATTACGGCAACTTTACGAATTTCAATGATATCACTTCGATAATTTTTTATGCTTCAATTCTAGGAACTATATCAATTGATTGTCACGCATCAAGAAATATGGAAACTGACTGGTTTTCCCATTAAACAAGAAGACATGCCCGCAAAAAATTTCTGATCAAAAAAATTCGGAACTATTTCTCGTGTATTTTGAGTTGCTGAACCCAAATATTGATTCATTACAGAACTTCCTATCGAATCTTTTTGAGTTGCAATATGAAGATGTCTAAAATGTTCATATTCTATAGAAAAATTCAGATATGATGGAACCAAATTGATGATAGGATTTTTTTTCTTCATCAAATTTCACGCCTGAAAGTAGTCATTTGAATACTCATCTGATTCTGACCATTGTCGGTGGCTAGAAAAACCACTTCACAGGTTTGAATTTCATGATGAAATCTCTCTCTTTCTTAAACCACGAGTTCTGAATTTGGCTGTCTTGTGAATATTTTCGTGTACAGAAAGGGAAATTCTAATCCAAGAATTTTCAAGTGTCTTGTGATATTTTCAACTTCCTGCTTCCCAAAGGTCCTTGTAAAATGGGAAATAGGAGGTAATATTTGTTGATAGTGAGGATATCTGCCACAGTTTTGTGAATTTAAATCTGAATTTTTTTTAATCGCGAAGGTCGTGATGATGCAGGATTTAGCAAACTATAAGTAAGACAACTACTCAATAACGTCGCCTATTAGAATCAATTTTGGATTCGACTTAGTGATCAGCAGCTCGAAATATGATATGAGTGATTCCATAAATTCATATCAGAAAAATTTGTTCGCAAGCTCGTGTGGTCAGAATACATATAAATCGAAGAAAATCTAGAAATGAAGTGGTAGAACCGTACAGATTATGGAAATTATATGACTAACTCTATAGATTCAGTGTCGGATGAGGAAGTTTTCAAGCGGATATTGAGACATCTCAAAATTTGATCACATCTTTACGAGATATTCGAACATGATTGAATTAATGAATATGAAATATCTGACATCGTATAAGAGTGAATGGATTTCCTGTGCGGTCAATCAAGTTTTAATGGATAACATTTCGTACAACATGGTGTTCATGAACCCTGGAAATCAGGAAAATCAGGGGAAACTCAGCGAATTCACTTTGCACCTGAAAATCAGGGATAACTCTGTGAATGTTTACGTGAAACCTGGGTATTTCCCAAAAGTGTGTTAGTTGGCATCTGCACTGCGATGATCGTCGATTTTTCAGTTTATATTCTAACTATTCATTCAAACGATCTATTCCTCATGAAGTTCATTTTGTTCTTGAATATTAATCAAGGAATTCCTGGATATTACTGTTTTTTGTTCGAATGATAATGGTTCGACATTTGACAAATCTAAGAAAGTTTACATAACTTTTTCATGTGAACTTACATCATGATGCTACATGATGACGTTTGTCTCCAAACAACACATGGACGTTACATGAGAAATTCATATGGTTTTAACAGTCCCATGTGATGCGCTCATGTGATGTAAAGTTTCCATGACAAGTTTCCATGTGATGTACTGATGTGAAGTGGATTCTCGCTGCATGATGTTTTCATGTGATGTATCCATGTGAGCTTCATATGTGATGACCTTATGTCATGTCATGTGATGTTTTTCCATGTAATGTTGTGATGGTCTATGTAACGTTCCCGGACGATGTATTTATGCGAGTTATTTATGTGACAGCTTCATGGGTTGTGATGGGATGTTTTTTTCATACAACTTTGTGGGGCTTATGTAACATTATCGGGTGATTTTTTATGCGAGACTACTATGCGATGACCTTATATCATAAAATATATCATCCGGAAACGTTACATAGAGCTTCACAACGTTACATGGAAAAACATCACACGACATGATATAGTTTCAACACGTATGAAGCTCACATGGACACATCACATGAAAACGTTATGCAGTGAAAGTCAACTATACATCAGGACATCATATGGAAACCTTGCATGGAAACTTGTCATGGAAACTTCACGTTACATGGGCGCATCAATGAAGTTCTCATGTAACGTCCATGTGTTGATTTGAGACAAACGTCTTGATGTCGCATCATGATGTAGGTTCACATGAAAAAGTCATGAAAACTCTTTCAATATATAGGGAATCTATATCAGAATGACCGAGATTTGTGTCTGTTTATTTTTAATTTTGAACCCTGGGATCGTACCTTGAAGATACTGAAAAACGTGGAATACTCAGGAAATTTTTCGAAAGAGTCTTAGATACCATAAATGATACCGGTCACCGCATGGATTTTCTCATTTTTGTCCCTTGAATCAAGCGTTTCCGTGATTCCTATTGTAAGATTTCCTATACCAGAAAATCAATAGAAAAGTATGATTTATCGTAGAATTTCATTTGCATGTCACAGAAATATGTAAATTCCACGTGGACCGCTCTAATACCTGATCTACTCCATCAAATTCTTAATACGCTAAAAGCATCAATAGAGTGTCATGATCACATTCACAAATTAGGTATTATATGATGGCTTATTTTCACCACTACGACATCCTGCGTTTCCACACAAATCGATAATTTGAAAAAGGAATCATCATGAATCTTATGTACATCCAATTTGTCCCGCTCATTCGAAGTAATTAGCCTTCAGACGTATATCCATCAGATAGGTATATCTCAAAGATTCATAACTTACCGTTGTGAAATCTGAAAGTGTGTAATACATGAATACCTTCTGCAGCAAGAATTTAAAATGATCTGGGGGAACCGTCTGTCCGGTTCATCATCAATACGTGTAGAAGTAAATAGTCGCGGCCGTCGAGTTTTTCATTCGTCGAGCATAATAATACGCGCATCTCGTTTGGACGTTCGCTCGGCTTTTTCAAGGCCCGTTTTTTGATTTGACTATATTGCTTTTCGCTTGGCTCATCACGTGGCGTACATATATGAAAATTGGTACGTATTGCGACAAGTTCTATCTTTTGTAACTTCCTTGACACGTCGAAGAAGCATTGAAAATTCAGGGTCATGGAAAGGCTCATTATTTGATTGTAATATTAGGTTTGGGATTTGTTTATGTGGGCTTATTCGTATTAGACCCAAATTAGGTTTCGTAATCGTTCGACCGCTGCCAGGTAAGTAGGACGATTTTTCATCGTTACCATGAAGGCTTTATGTTAAATAAAGTTGTTAAATTATTTGGAGAATTTTTCCGTTTGAACTTGAGAAAAATGAGTATCCTGGGGCCGTATTTTAAATTTTGCGGTAAAATTTGCGGAAAATTCTACCACAAAATTTAGAATACACCCCCTGGATTCTTGACTCATACATTTTTGATACTAGTATTATCTTATTCCAATACCCTTAGATGAGTGTAAATTTCTATCATCTCTGCATTGGAAAAGTCCGAAAGAATGGGAGAAATTTTGTAGAGTATAGTGCGTTTAGGCGGGTTTTCATTCATATCAGGAATCTAGCAATAACCGCAAATTCGTCAACCTACTAATTTTGCAATTTTTTTTATCATTTGGGCATGTTGTATTTCATGCTTCAATTTCTTGAATGGGCTAATCTATAAAATTTGACTAGTTCAATAAATTTAAGAAATCACTCCAAAAGCATGTTGAAAATTTCTCAAGGTGGCGTTGATAGAAATCTAAATAGCTCCAAATCTCGCAGTATTTTACCTCATTCCATATAGATCTTAAGTCGCATATGATATTCGTATCATTCTCCGACCCGATTCTGGTGCTCATGTTAGAATCAACGAGTTATATTGCAAAATGCATCTTATTTAGACTACTAGAAGGTCGACTTAAATTGGCCACATTTTTACAAATTTCGGAATCTTTGGGAACAGGTATGGGCACCTACTCAAACTTTCAACTAAAAATTGTGAGATCTGATGAAAATTCCTAGCTTTTTTCCTGAACTTGAGAAATCAAATTCATAGATATGTCACTCAAAATATGCAAAAAGTCAAGTGTGCTAAGGCCCATGAAATTCGAGAATCATCCGTGACACTCAAGAGCGCGGGAAGTTGCAAAGTGCGAATGCAGCCGTGACACGTCGCACGCTCCGACTCTGATTAGATAGTAATGATGAGGAGAAGCTGTCATGAATATATTCATACGGTAGAAAGTGCCGCTCAACCGGTAATATACTGTGTAAACCATAACGGGAGCAGAGGTGCGTGGCTATGGCCCTATAAAAAGGGCATCGATTGCACCTGATGTGGTCTGGTCACGGACTATGACCGTGGGTCTGGTGTTTCCAGACTGTATTTCATTTTCTCTTTCTGGACTCTACTTATATACTATTGGCAGTCTCTTATGCAACATCGGTCCTTTTCTGAGACCAGTTTGTTTCGAAGATACCTGCATTTGTGAGATTGAACGCATTGGGAAAGGGTTTGGTTGCATGTGCTATATTTGGGATGAGATATTCGATAAATCATTTTGCGAGCATAGCGGTGGGCTTTTTTTCGGTTGACTCCTCACATAAATTAGAGATATTACTCAGAAATCATTGATGATGATTCAATTTTCTTCATGAGTTCGAAGGAGATCTGATTTCAAACTAATGAATGAACAGTCAGATGTTGATTATCATTCATGCGGATGAATATTGTATGTCTCTTCCAAGACGTAACAAAATAAAGCTAGATTCCATTATTTTTGTAGGAAAAAATCCAGGAAATTCTTTTTCTGAAAGTTGGAAGTACTTATTCCTTCGGTGCAGTTGTGCCAACAATTATGACGAGATCCTCCATGAAATTCATGTAGTTGCATAGAAAAATCTAGAAAATTCTGAAGAATAGTCTATATTTAATGCTTCTCCTGACAGAGATGCGTTAGAGAATGGAACAATTTCGTCATCTGTTAAGTCAGCTTTCAAATAATAGCTGAAATCGGCTATTTTGAAGACTTATCCTTGACTTGAACTTGTCTCACTCAAATCATTTCATCAATTCTAACCCATTTTACTCAATAAAATGTATTTCAGTTGGGAAAATGGTATTTTTCTCAGTGACTTTATAAGGTTAGAGCTCGCTTCTGGAAGATTGGATTTTGGGCCGTACCGCAGGTGAGGAACGTCACAAACGAGCCGCGAAGAGTTCCGTATGCAATTTTTGTCGATATCTAAATATTAGAAAATGGCATCAAACATTTTTGTAACCACCAAAATGATTCCGTACTGAGAGGATTAAAATTCTTCATAGTTAAATAAGAGGAGAAAATTTATCGAAGTACGCTATGAATTTTTTCGAAAACAAATTCGTTTCTACGAATAATACGAATGAAACATTCAATATGAGTGGGCAAATTTTTGAGTTTATACCTTAGACAATTGAACGTATGTTCATTCGAATCACATAGTTTCACTCATCATGAACGGAATCTCAAATTAAAAAGTCAAAAGCATATTAATATGCGGTGCTCAATTCATCGCATCAATTTCTTTGCACAGCTTGGGCTTCGCATTATTGCCGAGGACAAAAAGTATAGGTTATGAGTGTAAAAAATATTTTTACGTTCAAAGAGCAATTTTTTTGCATGGCAATTAATTGAGCAACTACTTTGATGGCTCACTATAGCATGACCCTGAATAAGCGAACACAAAATGACATTATGCGACGTACAATAAATTTTCTCAATTACGACTCAGGAACATTGACTAAAGTGAGTAAAATCTTGTCATTCAGAATTAAAAGCATTGGTTAAATGCACGTTAATATTTGTTTGAGTTATTTTCATCTGAGTTATTCATCTGAGTTTTTCCTACGAGATGATGGCTAAAAACGTGGCGAATATTGATAAAAATTTATGTCAGTAGACAATTGAACTAGAACCAGCCTATTTGCGTAAATGAATAGCTCAAATTGTGACTCGCGATGGATATTATAAATTCAATCGAAATGTATAAAGTGTGACATCAGAGGCGCGTGCGCGTGGGCTTCAGGCTCGGCGGTCGATGACAGATTAGGAAGTTTTTTTAGAAGTGAATTTCAATCTCTGTAGAAAAGTCAGTGAAAGTAACACTTTTGGCCGTCATGGCCAAACTGTAACGATTTGGTAATAACTTTTACATATTTTCAGACCGAGAAAATTTCATTAATTCTCAGTGAATATGGGGATTTGAATCTGGAAATGTTTTGTTGTACCGGTAGATATTATTTCATTCTATACGTATTTGTTTATCAAATTTTCTAAGCCAGCGAGTATTCGAATAAAGTAAAAACATAAGTTTGTAGAACTTATGAGAGAGAATATTTTTGAGTACTCATGAAATGCCGCATACTCTAATAAGCGTACCGGGTTAATTTTAACAAAAAAATTAACACTCTTTGGCGAGTTTCTGGTCAAATCATAGATGCGGGCCCAGAAATGATATTATCAATAGTTTATGATCGACTTTTGGTCGTTTTTCGTCGGGATGAAATAGGGGAGAGTGGGGCGAATTAGGACAGGTTTTGCAGTGGGGCTATCTGGCAATACTTAGGGATAGGCGCGCTACGGCACTTTGAAGTTCAACTATTGAATACATTGTAAAAAAATTTTCAGACCCCAAGGTCATGTCTTTCATATTTTTATTCAGAGTTTGAGAAAAAAAAATCTGTCCTAATTCGCCCCGCGTTTGGGGCACTTTAGGACAGTTTTGGGGGCAAATTAGGACGGCCTTTGAAAATCGAGGTACACTGCAATATTCCTTACCTATTAGAGTCGCATTTACCCACCAAAACACGTGGTAATAACCCAAAATCAAGAGGGAACCCTACCTGTTACCTTTACATCCTCCCATAGCCTCAGCAAGCCGGTCATTGGGCCTTTTTTATGTCATTTTGGAACATTACTGAAATTGGCGCTTGATTAGTGCACTATCGTCGTTAGCAATCTGCAGTCGATTCGCGACTTCTAAGAATCGACTTTCATTAGTTTTTTTTTATATAGGAGGTGCCCATACTCGCCCTAAGTCAACGATCCAAATGATAGAGTGCGACAATCAATCCAATATCAGTGAATAGGGGAGTGAAAATGTGTATAAGTCAGCATTCGTCAACAGTGACTTTTGACCTCTAATCTAACTCCTGAGACGGTGATTCGACATCATAACTTCATTTTTTCACTCATTTTCAATCACCCAACTAACCCTCAACCTCCCACGCTTCCAAAAACTCGCACAAACGCATACGCGCCTCGATACAGGCAATAATCCTTGAAAAACACGGGCACGCGATCCGTCGATCATTTCTAGATGGAATTTAGCATTGTCCAAATTCGCCCCCACCAATTCGTCCAAAAATGCCCCCACGCGTTTTTTTCGCAAAATTGCGATAACTTGGGCTCAAGTTGGCCGATTTTGACCCACGACGGCTCAAAATCTTTGTTTTGTGACGTAGTTTTTGACCACCAAATGGCAATTAAGCTCGTCCACTTTCGCAGAAATAGCGTGAATCTTTGCATTTGGAAAATAAATCACGTGAGGTCCTCAAAAAGCACCCCTGCGTTAGCGTGGACTCCCAGTATCGTTTCGGGAGGTCTAATCGCCATAAAAACCATTGTCTGTGATGGTATTGAAAATATTTTCACGCGGCGGAAGCCTAGACTCACCCACAACCGAGCTATCTTATTGCTTGTCCTAATTCGCCCCACACTCCCCTAGTATTTCTATTGAGATGACAAAAAATGCAGTCTGACGTCGAGTCTGACCCTATTAGTTGTAATCACACTATTCCTATCCTATCTCTAATGTAACTCTCCTGTAAGTGTTTGAAGAATCGATTACTCCATAATTTTTTTTTTGAATCCGTTACTCCATGACAATCTTTCCAAACGAATCTTAAAATCCCTAGAAAATGTTTAAAAATATGTTCTCCATTAACCAACAGGCTAAATTCCATATCTAATTTTCTGCCTTGACACCCACAATGATAAACCTTTTTCCTCATTCATACCGACTTACTAACCTACCAATACCACATCTCATAGAAACTTGATTCAACTCTCAAACTTATGTAGGCGTATTTTCTTATACGATCGCACTGCACGCAAGAGTAAAAGCTTCAACTCTGATCTGCAGATCTGTCGATTTCCTCCAAGTCGACATTGTCTCACGCAAGCTTATGAGAGAATAAAGACCTTTCAAAGTCTCAGAAATCGGCATTAGTCTTTCGAGATATTGTGTCAATTTTATCAAAGAATTCCCCGTTTCCAATCTGATCTATTGAAACATTCAAGTAAATCACATTCTCATGAATATAATACCCATACTATCTCTCATATTGCAATATCTATTGGGATTTATGTTGTTAAGACAAATCAGTAACTTTCAATCACTCACTCGCTCGTCAACGAGTTTACTTATACAATATACCTCCTGAAAAGAATGATGTACGTGAGCTTGAGAAATTACTCATTCGATCGAATTGACCGATAATCTTAAGAACGCCTCTCAATTCAACTGATATAATAGTACAGAACATCGTCATGGGAAGTGCGAGTATAGAGTATTGGGAATCACACTTTAGGTATTTCGTATCCGATTGCTCCACATTGGAATTACCGATACATACGTTTTCTTATTTTTTTATATGCGTCATCCGACTATAGACTATACGATGATTTCGGGAGATGCGTTATATCCTTCTTGATAAACAGATCTTGACCAATTCATTACATTGTTCATCTTTCACAAGAACGTCAGTCTTCGGTCAAACGCTGTACAAGTGAGAACCAGAATCATATTCGTCGTTCGTTTCATTAAGGACTTACGCCAATCTATTGCATCAGGTATTGTACAATCTTAATAATTTCAATGGAGCAGAGAGATGATACCGTAAGCCGTAAAAGTGACGCAAAAAAAATTACTTAATTAACCCTCGATCAATGATTGCATCGTGAGATAGTTTCTTTTTCTAACCAAGGTATATGCGTTCGCTCACCTCCGTGGAGATATTTGCCTCAAAATGCATTGAATGATGATGCACAACAACGAATGTGCAAAATATTCTCTGTGTGTGTGTGTGTGTGTGTGTGTGTGTGTGTGTGTGTGTGTGTGTGTGTGTGTGTGTGTGTGTGATTAGTGAAAGATACCGAGAATCTGGAGTGGTTGTGTTTTTGTGAAGACTGTGTGCATCGTTTGCATTTTACGTGAGTACGATTCCAAAATCAGTGAGTATGAAATTTAAAACCAGTACTACGGCTGTCCAGATAAAGACTTTCTTCTTACCCAATTTGATTTTTCGTTGTGCCTCTATTTGGCACATATTATTTGAAGTAGTATGAAATTATTCTTGGGCACATTTGATTGTCCCTGGCTATCGCTCCAAAAAGAAGTTCTTACACGAAAAAAATGAGCAAATCAAAATGATTGATTAGTAAAGAATTTGAGAGGGTGGATCGAGATTTTTCTTTTTTACAATAATAGATCAAACCATTCGTGAAAAACCAAAGTTTAGCGAGGGGTATTTTTTTTCTGATATTTCAACTCATGGATCCTTCAGGTTCTACCAAGTAATATTCTGAAAGTAGAGCCTATTCGCCGGATCTATGTATTTCAAGATTCCAAAAAATCGTTTTTACACCCTTGTATCGGAATCCACTATTTTTTGCGTGTATCTTTTCAAAATAATTATCTAAAAGTGACAGATTCCATTCTTATTTTCTACATTATTCAAACAGCTTCCCAAAAATCATTGTTCAAAATCGTTCCAACTTTCTTAACAATGGAAAATAAGGTAAGTGTGCCTAATTTGCCCCCACTACTTTTGTTTTACTCGCCATTTCAACTCATCTCTATATTTTTCAACGTAGTTTAGTTCATTTTGTAGCTTGTTTCAAGACCTTGAAAATGAGCTAAGGTACGTTCAATTTGAACAAATTAGAGCCGAGATATCTTGATTTTCGCGAAAGAAGATTTTTTGCGAGTTTTTGTCAGTGTGTTCCTAATTTGCCCCCACAGGGAAAAGAGGCCTATTTTCATGGGATTATACGGGTTTTTCGTGAAAGCGGGATATCTCGGCTCCCAGACCTCCAAATGAGACGTACTTTAGCTCATTTTGTAGCTTTTTTTAATGCCTTTAAAACTTTTTGAGGTAAATTGGTGCATCTTAATGGACCGAGGAATGAGTTTGGAAAAAGACTATAGGGGCAAATTAGGAACACTGCACTTTTTCTAGTGATATGGGCGTAGAATCGGCTAAAAATCGAATTTTGCAATTCTGCAAAAAGCATTCTCAAGTTGGGACAAAGACAAAGAAAATGAGTTAAGGCACGTTAAAATTGATTCCATCAATTTTGTTTGGCATAACTTTTAGTGAATAACAAAAAAGAAGTCGGAAGTAGCGAAATCAGTTCTTCTGTTCTAAGAAAGGCGCGGGTCATCTAGGATCGGTCCAAAACATTTATTTTCTCATATTTTAACGTAACAAACATGAAAAAAATGCGGGGCAAGGTCTGCGGGTTCGTACATGTGAGAACTTGAATGGGGGCAAATTAGGGAATGGGGGCAAATTAGGCACAGATACCTTAACACTATCAGAAAAATTATATTAAGACTCTAATCATTCAGAACAAAGATGTAAGATTTATTTCTTAAGTTTCCAAAATTTTAAGATGAACCTTTTTACATCGAATGCATCCCAGATAACTGATAATAAAATTTGATTCTGCCAAGATTCTCATTTTCATCATGAATAAAAAAGTGAGCTTCCTTATACCTACAAAAACGATTCGAACAGAATACTACTACCTGACGCCTCTCAACAAGATTAATATCTGCCATCACAGTCATATATTCAAAGCCATAGATTGATGAGAATCCATGGCGCTAATTTGTTTCGCGTAATGAGTCATTACTTGCGTCTCTTTCCCATGATATGTGCCGACACATCACTCATTTGTTCTTTGCTACTGATGCCACCGTTGGCTACCACTATATCCAAGGCGACACACATCAAAAGATACGTATCGGTCTGTGATATACTGAGGAATATATGTACTCTTTGGCTATCGTTATTTGTATTGCAATCGACATGTGATGCATATCCATTCTAATGGTAAGGATTGAATATACATATATGTATGTGCATAACGTGTGAATGATACGACGATAGTGAATGACCAATAATGCGTGAACATGAAATAAGTCATTTCATGACATGGGGGTACATATGGGCATGAGTCTCTTTGCCTGGGTAGAATTTGTCTTCAATTGTTGATGAAAAATTGCATTGCGACATTGACAAAGGAATTTAATTGATTTGAATGAATGGTCTGTTGAGTATTTGTGTAGTCCAGATAAATTGATGACCATTTTGAACTTCACTAGCTCAAAGTACAAAAGATTTATGCTTGGAGTACTTTTATATGGTTAGATAGATTTGCTAGGATGAGCGTGATTGATGTCGAATGAATATTACAGTGTATTCGATTCTCAAAATGGGAAATCTTTGTGTTAACTTTCTAGGGGATTAGAGTCACCATGAGATGGTTAAGACTCATAGATTATGTATAGTAACTGGTTCAGAATCAGAATGGAATAAGCCCACTGAGGTAGAGTGGAAAAGATAAGTCTAAAAACTCTCTAGATTTTGACGGGTTTGAAAAAATCTACACAAATTTTTATCCCATCTGCTCCATAAAGTATTCCGACTGAGAGAATCATTTCTGAAGAATTTCTATCCATGATTCAATTGTGGGAGTTCGCTGAATGCATGGATCTCAAAAGTACAATTATACCATTAAGTACAATAGTGAAATAGTGTAATAGTATAATGGTTGGCCTTACGAATCATGGATGGGTCGGTGGATGAATGGGTTGGTAGGGGGGGGGGAGGGGTGTGTGGATTTTCAGAAGGATGGATGGAAGATCTGGTATGGTTCGATCCAGTCCAGTTCTGTCTAATACGGTCTAATTCGGGCTGTTACGGCTTGGTACAGTACCATAACCATACTAGAACCGCACTAAAACCTTACTAGAACCGTACTAGTACCGTGCTATTACCGTAGTAAAACCGGATTAGTACCATAGTAATACGCCCCAGTGCGGTCTCACTCGGTCTAATTCAGTCTAATTAGGTCGATTAAAGGTTCGATTAAATTCGGTTCAACTCGGTCAAGGTCAGTCTAATCAGGTCTAGATAGGTTTGGTCCTGTCTGATCAGGTCTGATTCGGTCTAATTCAGCCTACTTTGGTCTAAATCGTTCAAATCCGGTCTGGTCCGGTCTAGTTCGGTCTAGTTTTATCTGATTCGGCCTAATCCAGTCTATTTGGGTCTAGCTTGATTTAGTTCTGTTTAGTGCATCTAATTAGGTCTACTTCAGTCTATTCTAGTCTAGTACGGTCTAGTTCGGCCTAAATTCGGCCTAGTTTGGTGTAGCTGGATCTAATTAAGTCTAGTGTGGTCTAGTTCGGTCCATTAAGGCCTAATCAAGTCTAGTTTACTCTACTTCTGTCTAATTCGGTCTGATCTGGCTAAAATATGTTACGTGGCCGTGCAGATTATGGTTGGCATTAACTGATCAACTTACTGATTGACAATATGTCATCCTTCCAAACCTCATAAGGAACATCTTTTCACTTTCACGATTACCCATCACCTTAAAAATATGATATCTGAGCTGCAAAGTCATTGCACTGATCTCTGACCCATCAAGAACAAGTACAATCATTTGAATTAAGTATCAGTTCGTTCATCAGAGTGTGTGATGAACATGTTCTCGCGATAACTGGGATGATTCTAAAATGAAAATCCAGCTATCTATTCGAGATGCTGCAATTTTCAGCCATATCTCTCTGCGAACGGGTCGATAAGTCTCACTCTAAATCTAACGCCCAACAAAACGAATGGAGAAATATGTATGCAAACAGTGACAGTAACTGTGATCACATTGTAAAGTCAGCGAACCGTAGGAAGTTCATATCTACTGGCTTGTATGCAACTTGAAGGCATATCGGTCATATTTCCTAGCCCACATATAGTCTATGTCTTAGAAGCTGCCCACTTATTGCATTCGCGATTTTTCCAATGACCTCGAAGGTAGTGAAACAGTCAATATTTTGGAAAAAAAATATCCCCGAATATACCTCATGAAAACATTTTTCACAATTGCCTCATACATCAGGTTCATCTATCAAAAATAACTATATAACCACAGGACCATCCCCTACTAGGTGAAAAAAAAATCATCGCCATTATCAAAAACTTTTTTTTGACCAGATTTGATTTCCGAAAGTAGTTGTGATCTTTTCCCAATGAAATATCCAAAATCGTTGATCAAGTTGCAAAAGATGCTCTGGTAACTGCTAAAATACTCTCACGTGCGTGTCACTGGTCTTCAAATCAAACTTGATATTATTTTTGCATATCTTTGATAACCAGTTATCTTTGAGATGCATGATTCGACCAAAAATCATGACCCGGACACTGTATTATCGTACAATAATTAGTTGACACGTGAGTGTATGAGGAGTTATCGAGAAAATAATTATTGATTCATTGAGAGTTATATCTGGTCATCAAGTTTGATGAGCATCCAAACATGGTCAATAATTTCATCGACTTATGCTAAAATAGTAACCGAGTGCTTTTGCTCAATTTGAGCAGTCACAAGGTAAATTCGTACAACCTTCGAGACTTTGAAGAATTAATTGTCATCTGAATCTTCATAACTCTTGATCCGATACCCATACTCATAAAAATGACTGTATTATTACTTATATTACTTATATTAACTCAAATCTTTCCCTTTGTGTTCGACAAAATTTTTGTGAATATATCATTCTGTAATGTTATGTCTTTTTTATGTGTTACAGATGGTGCAATGACAGTGTGGCTGCTGACGTTCTAGTTTAGAAAATCAGCATGTAAGTATTTTACACTTTAAATGATTCAACTCATCCAATTTGTCTGTCTAGAACTGTGTCTCGGCCCATTCCTTTCATGGGCTTTGGAGAGGATAGAGAAAGTAAAAATTGATGTTTCAAAATTGTTTGGGTAATCGTAGTAATTTATAGTTAGATCCCTTAGGTCTTTTTAATTTTAATTTCCCAATCAATGACACATTGTAAATATTATTCGTTGCATGGCTCAGTAAGAATGTCAGATGGTTGAAACTGAAAATAGAGTAGATAATTTCAAACAGATCAAACAATTTTGATGAGTCTTGTTCTTTGGGGATACATGCGGTAGATAAATTTAGTTTCCTAGACTTCAAGACAGATTAGAAGAGAACTTGACCTCAAAATTTTTTTGTCCCACTTCTAACTGATCATCTCTCTGTGAACTGGATTTTACTTACAAAAAAAAAGATTTGGTAGTAAAATTTGCAAGAGACAAGTTTCCACGTGATAAGTATAAATCTCTTGAAATTCGATAAGATTCATTCGATTTGTGAATAATTTACATACATAAAGAGCTCGGGTAGTTTCTCTTACGTTTTGATGTACTAATGTTAAATCTCAATAATCTGGATCGGTGATAACAAAAGTGCTTCTGCTACATTTTTCATACTCTCTATTCTTTGGTTTTTCTCCTACTCTTGTGCTGGGTATTTTGAGTTCTTTGAAATTGATTCCGAGAAAAATCTTTCTCATAAGAAACAGAGTGATTAAGAAACTTTTGAGCTATAGTTTTATCGATCATTGAGTTACTATTTTTAGAGATAAAATTGATGAATGAAAGATCTATTCTCACTATTTCTCAGATAACGCATCCATAATGAGTGCAGCGACCTCTAAATCAAATGATTAAAAGATTTTACATCTCATTCGAATAAATGCTACTCCAATATTTCGATGACAATTTCAATGTCCCAGCTCACGTTTTACTATTTCCCTAACAAATCGTCCGACCAAACTAGAATTCGTGCTTTTTGTTCTAAAACTTTTGGATCATTCCTCAACAAATCATAACATCCTATACTTCATACCCCACAATTTCCTATCATTTCACCTTTCAACTCTCGTCAGCTTTTCTTAAAGTTTTTTCATACCACAGAGGATTTCTATCAAGTAGAAAATTACTTAAATGTACTAGATGGTAAAATTAGCAGCAAGCTATATGAGCTCAAGATCATACCTTAAAAAAATGAAGAAATAGCTTATCACAATCGTCGACGTATAATATACTCGTATAAGAACGATGAGTATTTCGTGTTCTAGTTACGGCTTGCTTATCGCCTGTCTTGATTCAATATTTGAAATGATTATACACTCTCTTGTGTGATAAGACGAACGGCTTGAGCTTGTTGCTTGATGTACGAGCCTAATATCTGTCATCATGTCTTTCAGTATTTTGGAAATATTGTGGATTACTGTCGAGCACGGTTAATGTGTCACATTTTTTTTAAAAATCTTCTCACGTGAGTAAGCTTGTGCTCTTGTGTAATGTTGGACTTTACTGAATCGACAAGGACTTGAAGCAATCGTAGATTTAAGATAGTGATAGGATTTTTGATGGATTTGAAATTTCAAGAACGATTCGTGTTTGACGTTAATTTTTGTAGGTTAGCTAGGACTTGATATCCTTAAAGGACTGGAGTTGTAATTACCGTAGAAAAAAAGGCGGAATTGAGTACAGAATTCAAGAAGATTACGAGTATTCTTTGAAGTATTTTATAAAATTGATGATTTGATAGATAAATCTAAATGTTAGGAAGATTTGTTCTTACGGATGCTCTCTTGAATAATTCAATCTTCATCGAAAAAAGTTTTCTCAACCAAAAATGTGAGAATGAAATCAGCTGTGACGTATGTTGACGCGTGCTAAAAATGAATTGGCTCGTTTAGCAAAATATGTCTAGGTGACAACGTTTTGTTGGTTAGTGATTACAACAGTTGTATGGTTAACAATAAGCGCTTTGCTACTCGGGGTGTCAGGCCTGACTTTGGCGCCACCACCGGATATTTTGCGAGCTCCCCGACTGCCAACACCTGATTTTCAAAGTTCGACGCGCTACTCAAACTGTATGAGCAAAGTCGGCAAAATGTATTGTTTCAAGTACCTGTTAACAGAAGTGGACAGCAAAAGTTATTTCTATTGTCAGATTCTTGATATGAGACATTTTGCCAACTTTGTTCACATACAGTTCCAGTAGCGCGCCAAAGTTTGAAAGACAAATGTTAGCAGCCGGACAGTTCGCGAAATACCCGGTGGTGGCGCCAAAGTCAGGGCTGACAACTCGAATTGCAGCCAAATTATTTTTTGCGTGTATTTCTTGTAACTTCAGTCCTTTTACTTGGAATAGCAATTAAGTTTTTTGGAGTAGTAAGGCTTCAAACCTTGCCCGAGTTTATCCGCTTACTTTATTATAATTTTTTTCTGCCATTGAAAATCCTGATAAACCCGGTGATAACTGAAGTGAATATTTTGTACTTTTTGAGTTGGTTCTCACGTCATAAATTCAATAATTGTCTGAGTTCAAAATGATAATATTTTCCATTTACATTAAAGTTTGAACATTCGAATGGACAAAAACGATTCATCAGTATTTCGTCCCGAATCGAAAACAACTTCTTTCTAGGGAACTCGGAGCAATAGTGACTCATTCATTGTTTCCAACGATTTCAAGATATCAAACATGGTTTGTTGACTATCCGAACGTAACTAGCTCACTCAATTGTGTAATTTATTCAAGTATCTTTACTTCATTTTCGTTCCATCTTCAAACTTTCCAGTTTTAGACCATAGGTGGATAGATATTGAATCCAATGAATTAGACCGAACCAAGTAGAAAAACAACTGAGTCAAAACTATTTTGACGCATCATTCAAAATTAACCCAAATATTGATTACCATACCTACCTTTATATTGCACATTTTCAATCTCCTACTAGACATACTTGCACGTCCACATTGAATTCAAAGTGACAAACGCACGTCTTCATCGTCCGTATAGAGCGTTGTGTCACGTTGTCTAGGTGCAATTAACGCCCGAAGCCCCCAGTCGCAATAATTATCGAGACGAGCATCATCTGGGTAATCATGTCTAGGCACTTCGATGAGGCGAAAGTCATCTTATGGGATGCTTTACACGTGCACAATTTACTTGTGACTTCACATGTATTATATTATGTAGTCATCTCAGATGTTTTGAACCATATACACGCGACATTAACCTTTACTGAAAACCAATGCTGATCACTTTTTATTCCAATGCTATATAGATGATCATAACGTGCAGGCTCGATGATTTATATTTATTCTGAATGAATTTTTTGTGGAAGTTTCTTGCCCGATCAGGTGATCATGGCAATAGTAGGTGACGTAGATTATGTCGCGCGAGGAAAGGATAAAAAAAAGTACCGGATTGCCCCGTGCCAATTGCACTGCTTGTTACTTTGCATTCGAGATCACTACAAGGATTTTTTTTAGTGGTAGAATCTTTTTGGTTGATATTCGGGGCTTTGCATTTATTTAAATTGACATCCTTTGAGATTTTTTGATTCTATCAAAAAGTCATGGAATATTGCTGGTTTACTAGAAAAAGCAGGAAAAAATAAGAGATTTAAATTTGAATCGAATGAATTTCGAGTTCTAGTCAGGAACTACCTTATTCGGAAACAGATCTCATGAACAGATTAAATTTAAGGTAGGTAGTACTGTCTTTGAACTATCATAATATCACTGTTCAAAATGCTCGAGGTGTTTGAACCTTCACCAATTCAGCCCAACTCCCGTCAGATGCTTTCTATTATTCTGGCCCTAGTCTATTCATAATTCCAGAGGCCTATGATTTGTTAGCCAGGCTCTGTGTAGTAACTTCTGAGTATATTCCCAGTCATTAACAATTGGGTTATAGAAGCTCATTAAAATCCATAGGGTCGAAGATGAATCGAAAAAAATGGGGGTTCCCTTAAGATCACATGGCAAAATCACATGAGTGTGGGAGCACAGAAGTTTTTCCACAAGCAACCCAGGCCTCTGAAATTCCATCTAAGTAATCTACATGTCAAATACTAGCTAAGTGTATGATCTCATCAAAATCCCTCAGGTCAATCGATTCACGACAGTACTACCCTAAGTTGTTCTATCCAGACATCACCCATGAAATTTACCTTGATATATTTTTGCAATATACGAATTCTCACTTATTATAACCATTTGGAATTTCCTCTCTATCATTGCTATGTCATCATCGTCATCTCCTTTGACTCAATTATTAAAATAATTCCATCCATTCCCGTAATTTTGAATACAAGCTTCTTTGGGAATGACATTAATTTTCGGAGGGGAGGTCCAGATTTTCTCAGAAACCATCTCCAGAAAACAAATATCGACTCTTGACCAAAAGACAAATGACATGAATGTATCGAAATCAAATTTAAGGAACATTTCTAATAAAATTTTTTTACTTCTTCAGAAACATGAAGTCCAAAATGACGCCGCTGAAGCTGCATAGCCTACTCTCACTGCTCCTCTTCTTCTGTTGGAGTCCAACAATTGATGCTCTCTGCGGCTCCCTTCGTCCCATCGATAATGTTACAACTATGCAATGTAGTGACCTTGAAGATGTAAAATACATTGAAGTCTACCATCTAGATGAATTGCAGACACCGTCGACATCGGAGACCCTTGAACCCGGCAATTTTAAAAATTTGACAAGTCTCCAACATCTCGATCTATCTGGTGGAAAAATCAAGACCATCAAAAGTGGCAGTTTCTCCGAACTTACCTTACTACAAACATTGAACCTTGAGGACAATCATCTAAACAATCTTGAATCCGGAGCATTCGATGGTTTAAAACATCTACACAGGCTGAAATTAAGAAACAATGCCATTGGACAGCTTCCATCAGCTCTCATGACCTTGAAAGAACTCAAAGAGTTAGACTTGTCTGGAAATCCTTTAAACTGCAACTGTGCTAGTTTAAACATGAGAGATAAATTAGTCTCTAAAGGCGTCAAGATAACAAAAGAAACGCTATGTTCTGAGCCATCTTCTTCTAAACATGCACCAATAATGAAACCCGATACAGAAAAAACGTGTGCATTCGAAAGTCAAGATACCGAGATGCAAGCAGATGAGCCTGAAGGCGAAAAAGTTGAAGAATCGACAGACAGTGGTGTAGCTTCCAGTGATACAAAAGAAGACGTGAAGGAAGATGCAACGCCAACCGATTCACCAGTGGTTCCCAAAGAGGAAGATACTCCAACAGTTGCACCAGAAGTAAAGTCTGAACCAGTAGAAACGATACCATCTTCCACAGAATCTATTCCAACGGAAACTGCTTCCTCAGAAGCACCATCAAGTTCAACAACTAAAAATTCAGTCAACGCGTCTCCAAATGCTGATGAAGATGTGAAACAAGAAACAACACAACTTTCAGTAGATTCTATACCAAAATCATCAGAACCCGAAAAACCAGAAAATGTAGAGGAATCCAAGAAACCAGAACAAACTGACGATGTGACTAATCCTGATACGGTAACCAAATTGGATTCTACCTCTGAAATTCCAGTAAAGCAGAGTCCAGATATTTTCCACAGTCCAGCAGTTTTGAAAGAGGCATCGGGTGAAGTTGATAATATCGAAGGTTCTGGTACCGGATCTGAAGGGTCTGGACTATTTTCAAATCCTCCACCCATCGATTTTGAAACTATCTCTCAAGTTGAACCAGAAACCACTGTAACCTCAGTAGAAACGACAACTAAGGAAGCTCCACCTCTTTGGGGGTTCGGAGCAGTATTACGTAATATCTTGCCATTTGGAGGATCAGAAACAACAACGTTAGCACCATCTTCAACAGAGAAGAGTATAGCAGACACTCTAGCAGAAGAAGGTCTCATTCCTGGATTGAAAACAGATTCCACGCCATCAAAAACAGAATCTCCACCGGCAGACTCGCCAACATTAAAAAGTGAGGTTAAGGAAGATTCAGATGGTGAAAAAGATAATAACTCTGCTGACTCAGCATTTTCTCTACAATCAAAACAAAGTACGGCTTCGTACATAGTTTTGGCTATTCTGTTGGCTATCTTGGGAATACTGATAATAACAGCAGCTTTTAAAGGAAACTTTTGTCGAAGAAAAAAGAACACAAGAGATGTTGAAAAAGGTAGAGAATTAAAGGATATGCAGAAATCTTTGCTAGACCAAAATGCTTCACAACCAAAGATAAAACCATCGAATGGTAACATGATGGAAAATGTACCATTGATGCACGGTTCTGTACCACCAGAAGAGCCCAAAGGTAATCAAAGAAGCTATGATATTACAGCGTCTGTTGTTACCAATGGAAATGGTCGATCGAACGGTAAACCATCAAGGAATTTACCTGGCCAGGAGATTGCACCACCATTAAATGGGCTTAATCCTCCCATGGATGCTATTGATGGACCAACAACTATGGATGAAGATTCGAATGAGATTTTACATAATGGAGACTATGATGGAAGGTCAAGTCCAAATGCACAAAGGGTCAAAATTACGATGCAAAACATCCCAGACAGCTTACCAAGAACTCCAATTCTCATAACTAGGTTGCAGGATTGTGAAAATCTTGTGAAAACACCATGATTTTCTATCATGTTTATAAGTCAATGAGTTTTTGAGAAAGGAACTACGTCTGTTGATTATGTGCGATTGACTGATATTGTTCATGTATAATGGGACCAAGACGACGTACATTGTAAAATAAGATTTGTGCTATTATAAGATGATATATTATCTTTGTTCATAGATTCAATTATGTTTTGAATGCATGAAATTGTAAGTTATAAGATTATTTGAGAAATAATCGATAAATTTAAATCGATAAGATATCTATGTACAACTCTGGGACTAAGTATGGCACAGAAAATCGTCATTCTCTTAGGGAAGCATGTTTTAGCGTTTTTCGAGCCAATCTATGTAGATTAATAAGTAACCTAGATATGAAAGGTCTCTAAAAAAGCAAGCTAGTCACTCTTTGTACGATGCCTACATAGAGTAACTTTAATCTTTAATAATTCACGAAGGTTTTAACAATTGTGTCTAAAGTTGCGAATGACAATCAGACTATTTTCTATCAGAATTCTGATACGATTTTAATCAAACCTATGGAACTATTTGCTTGGCTGGCGACTCTATTCCAGAAATTCATACACCGTGTGGAATTTCGAGAGTATTCGAAGATGCGTCGGATTCATGATTTGTAGAATGAATGCACTGTGAGATACTCTTCTCATAAAAAATATAATTAATTTTGACATGTAAGAGAGGTTGTTCCGAGTTATCTTTTTCTCAGTATATGTGAGTGATTTAGAAGTAAATTATCAAAACCTGCCTTGTGAATATGAAAATACAATCATGTTTTTTTTCTTCAAAGAGATCATGATAAGAAGGTTATACTTCTTTTATACATTTTACTTTTATATTTTCATAAATTTTTTACTCAGAACGACACACATCTCTTTATAATGATTTTCTTCAAAGATCTAGTGATAATAGTTGTAGAAATGTTATCGCGCTCATATCTTATCGACAAAATAACTTTTTTGCAACTGTGTGCGCGAAGTTGTAAAGAAATGAGACTTCTCTTCATTATTTACAGTGCGAGAAGTAATGCGTGAATGACTTCTCGCACAGTTTTACATTTACGCACTGGTGAAGTGTGCGTAAATGTAACTTCTCGCTCTAATGCATTTTCATTCACGCACAGTTCCAAAATATGATGTCACGTCATCCCTCTGAATTTGGCCTTTCTTGAAAACTTCTTTCTCAAGATGATCTTGCTCGGACAGTGGTGCATTTAATTACAACTTCGCGCACAGTTGCAAAAAATAGTATACGCAACACGTGCGAGAAGTTTCCGCACACGTTGCCAACTCGCGCGAGAAGTAACATTCACTTCTCGCACTCGTTTGGCAACTTGTGCGGAAATTGACCTTCTCGCACTTGTTGCGTAATATACTATTTCGATACACTGTGCGTAAAAGTGCACTTTGCGCACAGTCTGTCGACTTTTACTCACAGTTTATCGAAAAGTATAGTTAGATACACGGGCGTGAAACCTATTATTCGCAGCCTCATGATGATTCCGACACTCGCCTGCGGCTCGGGCCGGAAACCCATCACTCGGACGCGAATAAAATGTTTTACGCCCTTGTATCGAAATGTACTATCTTGACACATTGTGCGTAAAAATTTACTTTGCGCATAGTTTGTCGACTTTCACTCACAGTTTATCAAAAAGTATAGTTTGATACACGGGAGTAATAGTACATTTCGATACAAGGGCGTAAAACGTTTTATTCGCGTCCGAGTGATGGGTTTCCGGCCCGAGCCGCAGGCGAGGGTCGGAATCATCACGAGGATGCGAATAATAGGTTTTACGGCCGTGTATCGAACTATACTTTTCGATAAACTGTGAGTAAAATTCGACAAACTGTGCGCAAAGTGCACTTTCACGCACAGTGTATTGAAAAATTTATTTTAACACTCTTGTATCGAAATATACTATCAATAAGTGCGTAAAAGTGCACTTTGCGCACAGTTTGTCGACTTTTACTCACAGTTTATCGAAAAGTATAGTTAGATACACGGTAGGGTGGGCCGAAAAATGACTTTTTTCGAGAATCGATACGGGCTAGTGCGCGAAAGTTAGGTTTCTACATGTAGGTGTGAAAAAAATTTTGCTGGACGCTGAGAAATGAAATTTTAAGTACCAGCAAGAGCCATCAAGCTTTTATCAAAATTAACGCAGGTTTAAATGGGAATGTGCCTAATTCGGCACTTTTTTCTTCCTAACTTTGCTCGCATTTCTGGCGCATCCAAGCATTTCTCAACGTACTTTAGCTCATTTTGAAAGATTGTTCCAAAACCTGCAAAATGAGCTAAAGTACGTCCAATTTCGACTAACCCGAGCCAATCTACCTCAACTTTTCCATTTCGAGTTTTGAAAGGAGTGAGGCGGGAGGGGAAAGTCGCTCATTTTCGGATTTTTCAAAACTAATCACTTTTTAGAAAAATTGAGATAGATTTGCTCGGGTTAGTCAGAATTGGACTTACTTTAGTTCATTTTGTAGAATTTATGCCAAGCACAAAAATGGATTGAAACACGTTGAAGAATGTTCAGATGCACCAGAAATACAAGCAAAGTTTGAAGGGAGAATCGCCCTATTTTTGAGATTTTCAATAATGATCACTTTTTGGGAAAGTTGAGATAGATTGGCTCTGGTTAGTTAAAATTGGACGTATTTTAGCTCATTTTGTAGGTTTTGGAACAAGCTTCAAAATGAGTTAAAGTACGTTGAAAAATCTTTGGATGCGCCAGAAATGCGAGCAAAGTTAGCAAGAAAAAAGTGTCGAGTTAGGCACATTCCCATTCAAACCCGTCTTAATTTTGATAAAAACTTCATGGTTCTTGCTGGAACCTAAAATCTCATTCCTCAGCGCCCAGCAAAAGTTCTTTCACATCTACATGTAGAAACCTAACTTTTGCGCACTGGCCCGTATCAATTCTCGAAAAAAGTGATTTTTTGGCCCACCCTAATACACGGGCTTGAAACCTATTATTCGCATCCTCGTGATAAAACCAATCACTCGGACGCGAATAAAACGTTTTACGCCCTTGTATCGAAATGTACTAAATTTTTGCATTTTCTTAATGAGTTCGACCCTCGCCAGCGTCTCGGGCCGGAAACCCATCACAAGGACGTGAAAAAAGATTTTACACCTTCATTTCGAGATGTACTAATTCGACTAACTGTACGTTGAAGTATTCTTCTGTTTGGATTGGCAATTTCACTCACAGCCTGTCTGAAAATAACATACGTTACGTGGTCTTAAATCCTGGATTTCACAGTCTTTGAGATAATTTTGACACTCGCCTTCAGCTTGATGAGTCGGAAAATGTCACTCTGGATAGGAAGACTAATTTTCGCGCTCATGTATCGTGAGCCAGTGTTCTATTGGCTTCAAAAGAATCATACATATTCTCAAATAAATTGATAGATCAGGTGGAATTAATCATCTACTTGAAAATGTATGATATACAAATACCTCATTCCCATCTGTTCAAGAAGAAATGAAAATTTTTGGAGAAATTTGTGTCCTTTTGTGTTAATGTGAGTTTTTGTAGTACAGTTTCTGATGATTGTTAGAGCTGAAGAGTACATTGAATCATGTTCACTTTGAGCTCTTTCAATCTTGCTGTTGTTGGAATATAGAAAGAGGATTGCATTATTATATATTGGTGACTGGAGGTTATTAATCCTATACACACAGAATCTATTTTTCAGAATCTGACATTGCTGATCAACTGTTCTCAGGATCACATTGGTGCACAATATTTACCCACGACTCACCATTTATAAGTGTTCATATGGTCAAGATACGTTTTAGAATAATATTTTTTGAACCATGAATGATTTCAAAGACTCACAATAAAAGTATAAATATGTTGTGTGTTTTCACAAGGAAAGAATTCCTGAGTATATTATGTTGTTTATAAAGTGAATTATTTCCATATGAAGTGGCAAAAATTATGATGTAAGATATTTAATATAAAACTACCTATGTATCTGTTATTGGATTCATTACTATACGAGATTGTTAAAAATGAAGTATGATATAGATATTTACACTTTATTCATAGTTGAACAGAGTGCGAATAATGATGCTTCTCGATATTTTGTTATAAATTTGTAATGATAACGCTATAGTTTTGCATTCAGCCCTGAAAAAAAATTCGAATGTATTCTCTTCTCAGTTTTTTTGCCAAACGATGAGCTGAAGATTAACTCACTCAAATACTCAAAATCAAAGAAAATAGTCGCAGAAACATAATTTTGATGTATGTATTACAATGGAATAGCAAAAGCTTGGGATGAAATCAAAATCTTTTGAAAATCTGGAATCTTGATATTATATAAATATCTCCATTAAGATTCATATATTCATCTTCAATTATTTTGATACCCTGGAAACAATCATATGGCTCATATTGAAGTCATCAATCGTACCAGATTATATATTATCATCATCAGATAAGTGTGACTGGGTCTAGTAATTTCGAACGAAACATCGCGGGCTATAAGAGATGTAGTAGTAATGTGTACTACACCAATATTGTACATTTATGAGTTCAATATCGATCTAAAATCTATCTACTTTGATCTAAGAGAAATGCATGAATTATTATTATTGCTGAGTGATGTATTTACGCGTGCAGAAATGTTTATTGCAATCATTCAAACATAGATATCCTAATAATATAAATTTTCATAAAATAAATTACGAAGTGACATTTACTCTACAAATCAAACCTTCATACCTAACCTCTCTGCAAATACTATAATCTGATTTCTCGACTTTTGATATTTAACGACTAATGATTTTTACCGGTATAAGGCCTACTCAGTGACACAAATATGTGGCATCTTGCACATGTAAGGTCTATAGTGTGGGAAGTCCAGGAAAGTTTTCATTCTTTCTACTACTCTATGAATGCAAAATCCACCAGTTACAGGAAAATTCCGAGAATACTTTTGAAATTTTTTTTCAAATGCCAGTAAATTTTTCTATCCTTTCCAATTCTCGATGTGATGATATTGTTGATATATTTTTAAAAATGATAAAAATACTCATAATCATCTTTGAAGGTCAAAAGTGAATTTAGAAAGAAATTTTCGAAAATCTCTCATATCGTGATATCTTGGTCGTTCTTTATTTCTCCCCCATAAGGGATTGAATCTGAGAACAAACAGCGAGGTCCTAAAGACGCCCATATTTTACATTGTAAAGAACATCGATATTTTGTACACACTTTTTTTAGGGCAATTGCTGCGGTTTTTCATGAGACCATAGTTTCAAGGAAGGACCCATCTAAATGGCTCCTCGACAGTATTTGAGTATTTGGTCGCATAATTTTTCAGTTCAATTGCCGTCTGATCAAGGAGCTTCTAAGGAGTCCACTCAATCTTCAGAAAATCGAAAAAGGACTCATATTTTATGATTTGTAATCAACCAGTTACCGTAATGTCAGTGCTTACGGAACTATCAGAAGGAAAGAATGATTGCTTGACTGTAAAAAATTTCTCATTCAACCAGTTGACTGAATTTTTCATTCAACCAGTTGGTTGAAGTTTTTCGAAAAAAATTTTTACAGTGTTGTTCTGGCATTTTTTCGTCTTTTTTATTCCCCGAATTTTTTCTTTCAAATATCTAATCGAGATTGAAATTAGACATCCGTGATCGGCTAAGTTTTTTTTCTACATAAAATTTTTACGATGAGTACCATCAATGAAATTAAGGATTCCACTCATAGACATAGGAAGGCATAGACTGCGAGTCGCGGGTTATTGCCGTGGGACTTCGTGCGAGTGAGATGGATGCGCAAGAGGCAATGCTTTCTTATGGAGCGGCGTGACTCTTACGTCATGCTTTCTCACTCGCACTCATGCAATCTCAACGTCCCACTCTCCCAATCCTGACCCGCAGTCCATATCTTTCTATGTCTATGATTCCACCACTCACAAGAAGATGGCTCATGCAAATCTCTCTACGTAACAAAATGGAAAATTTAATTTCACTAGCATACGATATAGCTGTTGAATAGAATCTAGTAAAAAATAATGATGTATTGTAGTATACAGAAATGAGAAAAAGAAACTTCATTTTAACGGGAAATCTTGAAACAGTGTTGATAAAACTGTTCTCCCTCGTCACGTAAAAATTGAACAGATTTGTTCATATTGCGCCAATCCTTGAATAATTGGATCTGATAATAATACATCGTCAATGAGATCTGTCGGTCCCACTTGATGGTTTAACAATCTTTTACAGCCGAAAACACATTATCTAATAGATAATCCTTCTTAGTCTGGATTGTCCACATGTCTCAGACAAATTGTTTCAAGTGATGAACACATAAACCATGTTACCATGAACAAAATCAAATAGAACTCTATCCAGAAATAAATCCCGACTGTTCATCAACTATCACCATCAGTCGATGGCCTGTATCCACTTTTTGCCTCTCTCTCCCTTTTTCTACCCAAAATCCTTCCACTTTTAGGCTTCTTAACCTCTCCAGAAACCACCCTCAATCCTCTAGTTCCATCAGAATCCTCGTCATCACTTGAATTCCCATTAATCTTCACTGATCCATTCTCTTTTTTAACATCTGTCTTCTTCCTTTTAACAACTGGTCGCACTACTTTAGTCAATTTTTCATGTTCTGGAATCTTAGACTTTCTCAATCTTTCTTCACGACGTTGTTCACGTTTTGCTAAGTCATCCTCACTCTGAGAACGAGGTTTTCGACGTTGCAAACGTCTCTGTCTCTTACCAGTTCTCAGACTTTCAGATGAAGCTGTCATCCGAGTTGCGGAGGTTACGTCACGATTGGTTGAGTTTAAAGCATCTAGAGAACGAGCTAGACGCGTCATTGATACAGCTTCTTCGTAGCTGGGTGGGCCTATAAGTTCTAAAGGATGTATCCGAGGCTCTGAAGATCTCAAATCTTCTTGCTGACGGACGCTGGAAAATTTGATTTTTTTAGAATCATATTCGTGGACGGTTTTGGAATTTGAATTGTAAACATTGTCATTGTCATTTGATTTCATGGGCATAGCATTTGAACTTGTAGGGAGATCTCAATCGAGGTTTTGTATGCAAGGCTGACTCTCATACAGAGTGATATCAGACATTTAAAAAAAATTCAGTGGTTGTTCGTCTGTTGATATTATACAGGTTTTCTATTCTGAATTTTGCGGTGAAATTTTCCGGCAAATTTTACCGCAAAATTTGCCGCTATCGGTGGTGCTATGTCGGTAACCTGTGAAATTGGCCGCATTTGCTGCAGTTTGCCGTCGCGGTTTGCTGTGTTTGCGTTGCCCATGGCGCGGCGTTCGCCGTGAAAAGCACGACAAACCGCGACGACAAACTGCAACAAATACGACAAATTTTACAGGTTACCGGCAGAGCGACAATGATTCTGGAAAACTTTGCGGTAAAATTTGCCGGAAAATCTTACCGCAAAATTTAAAATACGGGCCCAGACGAAATTCTTCGGAAACTTTTCACAAATTGATAGAATCTTTGAGTCTCCACTCATTCTATCGAGCTTTTTGTGATAAAGGTGAAAATATGTCATCTCTGTTAAGAAGTCCCAATGTAGAAAAGTCAAGAATTGTTGAGAAATATCGGCAATTCGATCTCAATAAGATTGAGTAGCTGACACATCTGGATTGATTTCTCTTTCAACACAAGAACTGACGAGAGCCGCAAGCTTCCATTCAAACCGATAAGACACAATTTCAAAATTTGACAATTTTATTCGGAGAAATCAAAAATCCAAGGGATGAATTCCACCAATTTTTCCCTGAATTCTTAAGAAACCTGACTAGAAAATGTTGACCGAGATTCCACTAGATTTATGAGTTTTAGTAATTACCAAGGCTGTTAACTGATCCACCACGACTCGAATCCTATTTCTGAATTTCTCAAATTGAATCTCTCAAAGCAATCAACCAGATCATGAAATGCGCTAATGCCCGCAAGATAAATGATCTTAAAACATACTAACCTCCTCTGTTGAAGAAGTCTAAATCTCTCTCGAGCTTCAGCTCTTTCTAATTCTAATCTACGATTTCTCGCCTGTCTTTTCAATTTCATTGTATGTCTAATCGATACTAGCATTCCAGAAAGAACAATGATTGTCAGTATGGTGACCAATACAAGTCCCCAAACTCTATTGTGAGCTCGACGAAGTGTTTGATTCGTCCATTGACTTGAACAAGCTGCTTTCCACGAGTATCCCGTAACGTTGCTTGGACTATGACAAATCAATAATTCTGTATTCGTCTGTAGGGATGATAAATACAAGTAAGCTTGATGAAGTTGCATGCAGTCACACACCCATCTATTGTCATGCAAATTTAGTTGGCGTAAATTTGGATTGTCAAAGAATACTTCTGGGCCTATTGCTTTCTCCAACAAGTTACCTGAGAAAGAAGTCACTGATTTTAGAAATGAAAATTTGATACATCATTATCATGTTCATACGTTGATTAACAAGAGGTATTAGTAAACATACAAAAAATAGCAATTCGCATTTCAGGACTGAGCTCATTTTTTTTACTTTTGTTTTCAGTAATATGCTCCAGAGTTTGTACAGGGTTTTATCTTGGATCAAGGCGATCACAATCGCCGAATTGATCAAAATTTTAACGATTGGAGTAGGATTTCTTGAGAATTCGAACAGGAAACACAAGTACCGAGATGAGATGAAACTCGAGAATCAATTTCTGGTACGTCCGTGCCGCTACCCTAACTAAAATGATAGAATCATTCGAAATTACTCAGGGATTTGAGTTACTAGAAAATGACTGATTCAAGGATCAATACAACAGAGATGAATCCTTTAGATTGACTCATTAGATATAACTTGTAAATAGTTCCAACAACCACCGCTCAATTCAATTTTCCTCTCTAAATCTCATGTCGTGAAATATTTATTTGAAAACAGATTTTTCAATTACTCATTTCAATTGGATCATTCCTTGAATCAGTCAGTTCTAGAATCCTTAATTCCTGAGTTATTTCAAATGAGTCATTTATTTTAAGTAGAATCCCATTCGAAAATTTTCACATTTAATCGTGTGTCAACTGACGTAGGGAACTATTGCAAAAGCTTCGTTTTCCGCATAATTCTGACGACCAGTTATTGATCATCAGAATATTCCTTTGAATACAATATTCAGAAACAATAGATGAATATTTCTCATGGACGCAAATCACTCAAATAATATTAGAAGATTGTGAAGTATTACCAGAAAGATCGAGTCTCTCCAATTCTGGGAGATAGCTCAGACTGACACCATCAAAACTCTTGATTGAATTACGTTTCAGGATTAGGCTCTTTAAGCTTGACGACTTTAGAGCACTGGGCATTTCTTTAATCAAATTTTTATAAAGATTCAGATGATATAATCTGGGCAATTCCAGCAAACTGTTACTGTCAATATGATCTATAAGATTTGATGACAAGTCAAGGCTTATCAAAGAACTCGACAATTTTGGGAATTCCTCGAGTTGGTTATCTGATAGATTTAAAAATTGCAGCTCAATGTTGTCTCGAAAAACTGTAGATTGCACCTCTTTTAGACCATTTGCTGATAAATCTAGGATTTGTAACTTCTCCAAACTTGCGAACGAGCTCCTGTTTAGACTTTTAAGGTAGTTCAAATCCAAAAATAAATGTGTTAACTCGCGATTTTTTGCAAATATTCTGTCGGGTAAGCAACGAATCTGATTATTTGATAAACGTGCGTAATTTAATTGGGGAAGTCCATGTAAACCAGGTCTATCTAAGTTACAGCTTGATACATCGATTTTTCGTAGTTTCGAATGTCTCAGAGTTTCAGATCTGGAAAAGAAAATTATTTTAGAATTTGGTCCTAGGATGGACGTGAAATTAAATCTAGTCCTGAAGTATGGTTTGTATGGTGATGAGTATAAAAAATTAAACATAGACAACATGGCCGAATTGGTTCGATGTTGATGAATTATTCATTGTTCCATACCCAGTGCTATATATTAGAGCTGGATTGTTGGCTAAACGTAGATCAATGAGTTCTGGGAATCCTTGAAATGCTCGGAAACTCAGACTACTTAGTTGGCAACGGGAAACATCCAAAATTTTTAGTTTGGGTCCATATGGATCTCTTATCTCTTTCAATTGATTCCCGATGAGGCTCAGATGCGTAAGTTCAGGCAAACCCGCAATGGATGAGTTTTTCAATATCCTGATGCCTGTAATGGAAATATCATATTATAAACAAAGGTTTCATTAGATTCAGATTTGGACACGCAGTACATGCATTTTCAAATTCGAGTATAATCTGAATCAATCTATTCCTAGCTGCAGTACCGTGCAAAAATTCCTGAACGGTTGTGTAGAATCCTCTTTTGCTCAAACGTCGATTGCTCGAGCCCAGATCAACGTAGAGGGATTTGGGAAAGATCATTTTAAAGATGAGAAAAAATGATAGCTTCTTGTGGTTTTTGATTGATTCCCGACCCTTCCTGATTGCACAAAAAGCTGATATAATTTCAAAAATTTCGAGGAAAAAACGTTTTTACTCTATCAGCTGCCATTTGAACGTGGATGAAGATACAGCAATTTCACAAGGAGAATCTTGAAGAGCGGAAAAAATCCCATTTGTAATAACTTTTTGATTATTTTTACGTCGTGCAAACAAGAGTATGAAAGCTTTCAAAGTAACCAAAACCGTAGTTTTTTGCCATTTTTCGCCGGTTTACCACGTATTTCACTGAAAATTCGAAAATCTTGCTGCTGTGACAGCTCTCACACTCTTGTTTGCACGATGTGAAAAATAATCAAAAAGTTATTACAAATGGGATTTTTCCCGCTCTTCAAAATGCTGCTTGTATAAAATTGCTGTATCTTCATCCACGCCCAAATGGTAGCTGATAGAGTAAAAACGTTTTTTCCTCGAAATTCTTGAAATTATATCAGCAGTTTGTGCAACCTTGAAGGGTTGATGGAAAAACCACGAGCGACAGGAAGTTAGCATTTGATCTCATCTTCAAAATGCTTCCTATCAAATCACTCTACGTTGATGTGGGCTTCAGCAATCGACATTTGAGGAAGAGAGGATTCTATACTACCGTTCAGAAATTTTGGCACAGTACTGTATGTGGCATCAATAATTTGATCATATTTCGCTTCGACGTGGCTCATCAAAGGCCAAAATATACTTTTAAAGAGTGGAAGTTTATTCAACTTCAAAGTGGAAAATTTATAAAAGAAGAAAACGAAGAGTTTAATCCGTTCACTCGTGCCTGGTATCGCAAATGCTATTTTTCTCAGCAGAATATGTTTCTGATTTAAAAAAAGCGGTACAGAATGGCAAAATTGGAATTTTGAAAAATTTTCGTTCATTTCTTTTCTCTTGCATAACTCCATATTGAGATCCTATTGGTGTTTCATCTTGTCCCTTGTAGTGACAGAGATTTTCCAGAATTTTTTCAGATTTTCTCGATGCATTATTAAGAGCTATCTCGAATTGTTAGAAAGGACAAAGTAAAGAACGGGTTAAAGTCAACTTACCACAAAAGTCTGCAAAGAGGATATGCAAAGGTACACTCTTGAGTCCAGTGAGATCGTTGAGATGATTATGAGAAAGAATCAGTGTCTTCAGTTGTTGAAGTTGTGATAATGCACCAAGTTCCCTAGATACGTTACGAATCTCATTATCAGTGAGGTCGATTAATCTTAACTTATTCAAGCCTAGCAGATAATTTGGTAACGAAGTCAGTCTATTGTGTGACAAATTCAGATGCTGCAACTCGGTCAGATAATTTACAGATGTTGGCAGTTCAGTCAGGTCATTTCCTGATAAGTCCAGATGCTCCACCTGCATTAAATAAAAATAATCTTCATAAAATTCATTGAACAAGGGAAAGATTCTATAGGGAAAAACAAAGTTCGTTGAAACAGGTCTTGACCTTGAGATTCGAAAGATTGAAGCAAGATTTAAAGTACTCTCAATGAAGGTTTCACAATAGGTTTGGAAAATCTCATACGGGAGCTCTCCTAATATTCAAATGAAATCTTTTTCACATCCTTTCAAATTTCACAAATATTTGATAAGACTTCACCCTCCTGAAAATTTACCAAAGGTTATCTAGAACCTTTTTTTGAACCTCATACATAAAGTCCGTAACTCCTCAAAATGCTGCAAGGAGAGTTTTTTTCTGTTTTCATGGAATATCGGCTCGGTTCATGATGAAAATGAATTTCTGACTATATATTGAAAAAATGTAGTCGTTAGAAAAAGGATTTGGCTTGGCTATGATAAAGAATACTGTTCCACCGCAACCAGTACACTGTAAATTTCAATATACCAGGATTGTACAAATCGAGTCTGTGAAAATCATTCTGAAATAAAACTGTGATGGACAAAATTCAAGTTTGTTGAATACGACTATTTCTATAAACTGAAATTTACAGTGTATAAATGTCCAAAAGGTAAGTACGATCCTCCTAAATTTACGAAAAAGAGTCTTTTTATAAGCGGTAAATTTTGTTAATTTATGATAAAACAAACGAGATTGGGAAACGGAAGCACATATCAAATACTGCTTCGAATAACTTTTTATCCCAGAAATAATGGTTTCAAAAGCAAAGCAGTAAAATATCACAATTCTTAAGACCATGCCAAAATTTTGTGGTAAAACTACGGATACTCAACCCAATTCATCTATAACATTGATTCTAAGGCAATATCTGCTCAAAAGCTTATCTCTGAACAGTAATCCCAGCAATTACTTGATTGACAGTGATCTTATTTGTCTCAGTTCATTCACATTTAGCATGGAAGCATTTACTATCGGTATTTTTCTTATCGATATTATTTTTGTATCAAAACACCATCTTTCACTCAAAATAATGATACTCTACTTCTAGATTTCCTCAACCTATCTTGAATTATCTATGATATACCAGAAGCTCACCTCATGAGTCAGATTATGACTGAAATCTATTTCAGATTTTAATTTTTACATCTACAAATGATCCATGCATTAGAAACATCTGATGTAGAATCACCCTGATGCATCAAACTCTATCAAATACATCTTTGTAGGTTGATCAACCGCAAAATACATGGATACACTTATGTAAAATTGAAAAAAAAAAAAAAAACAAAAAAAGGTTCATCCACCTTGGCAGTATTATTGAGGCATGCATACTTACGAGGTCACTGACATTCTCAGGCAATGATTGCAAACCTCTACCGGAGCAATCGACAAGTTTGGGTAAATTGCAGTGGCAAGCTTCTGGACAAGTGTAGATGATAACTCCTATTATTTGATTTTGCATCATCAGGAGTACCAATAAAAGCACTTGGAACGATAACAGGGTGCAAAAAATACGGCTCATCGCGCAAAAGAGTCATCCCGGGTTTTGTAAAAAAAAAAAACTTGGCACACCTTCTATAAGACACTACACACACCTGATGAACCCCGGCAAAACTGATGACAGAGACGGTGGCGTCGCTTCGGCGCGTTATAGTCTTATCACTGATAACGAGGACCGCTCCCTCTCTTCCCCAATATCTCACTCTATACATATATTTTAGGATACAAATAAGAGTACTGGGTACGAAATACTTTGATAAGAGTTAGATTGCGAGCTATTAGTGATTCCAAATATGGAACTTTTTGTGATTGTTAGTAGAATATTTTTTTATTGGAATCGATTGACGCTTTTGTAGCTTTTGACTTGCATGGAATGTGGAAAATATTGGATTTCATCGGATGAAATAATAGTGGGTGGTTTGTACGTCAAGATCAGATGATTATGAATCTTTCTGTGGGGGTGCATATGCACGATCGTGATATCCTCATGTTCTAGTATTTTAGAATAAGTTGTCAAGGGCCGCATTATAAAATTCAGGGGATAAGTTGCGCTAACAGGTAGCTAGTGAATTTTACCGCTATCCTCTAACCGTTTTTCGGCATCCGAAAAAATAACTGTTTGCGTATTGCGTTTTGTAGGTTAGGGATGAAGACTTTGAAGTAGTGAACTTTTGATAAAATATTGCTGAGTGAGCTCAAAAGATTGACATTATTCATTCAAGATGCCTTTACGAAAATCACTACTCTGACTCTATCTTTGGGTCTTGACGTGCTTCAACTCAAAATGAATATCAATCTATCGAATTTGCTCAGTGACATTTGATCAAAAATTCATTAGTAGCTCAAAGTAATCATCCCCAACCTACAAAACTCTCAACCCACAAAAGGCGAAAAGAAAACCTGATATTTTTTAGGATGCAGAAAAAATTATAGGTTAAGGGTACAAACGAGTTACCCAGGCAATTTTATAATACGGCCCCAGCTTATTAATTAATAAGTAAATAATCAAGCAGCAGTATTTTCGAGTATTACGGAATGTATTGTAGAGAAGTCGGCCTTGCTAATTATAAAGTTTCCCAAATTTGAAAAATTTTGTGATGGAATAGTAATTCTTGCATGATAATTACTTTGCACTGGAACATTTGCTGTACCAGGGACTTCAAGATCTTTTCTTCTCAAGTCGACCTTTGAAGTGAAAAGCACCAATTCTTCTGCCCTGCTGCGGATGAATGACTGACAATGAGTTCCTCCAATTTCTTGAGAAATCTTTGAACTGCGATCGTTCAATTACAGGTGAAGCTTCACGGTGAGTTTGACCCAACTTTTAATGCAACCATAAACCACCTCAAGAATTTGAATGCCAAATGCAGTCTATAGAAAATTTTTCGTCATAATTTTCGATCTGTTTTTAGGAAAAATGCATTTTTGTATTCCAAATCATGAGTTTACGGTTTGAAGAGAATGCACGGGTCTAAGTTTGGATGGGAGATTTGATAGAACCCTGCATTTTCTTCAAACCAGAAATATTGAATTTGAGGTACAAAGACGCATTTTTTGCAAAGTAGCCACTTAATTAGCATAAAAACTTTCTTATGGACTGTAATTCATATGATATTCCTCAAGGGCGCAATAGAATATTTTTTGGCAATTTTGGGTTGTATTAAAAGTTGGTCCAGGCCTACCATGGTTTCACAACGTTTGAGAATTCTTTGGTTGAAACATAGATGATCAATCACTTTGACGAAGGAATTCCAAATTTCGAGTCGAAGTTGCGTTTCCATATACTCTCGCGGTTTTTCGACAGGTCATTTTCAGTCACAATAAATCGATGTCTCTTGAGCCTCATGGCTTCAACCTGAAACATTATCCTTCGTTTTTCAGTTTTTGTGAGAATCAATGAAAATAATGAGTTCATTTCTCTGATATATTAAAACTGAGAAAAAGAAATACTATCGCAAAGGTATAGTCATTAGAGGAAATTGTGACTTCAGTTAGTGCACTAATCACGATTTGTCGAAAAGTTAAGAACAGAATCCCACTACCATCCTCTAATCTGTTGCCATGTATTCTATGAGTATCTTTGGAACGGGTAAGTACTTAATCCGTTTGTGGGTCAACCAAGAGTATCAAACCCATCTTGTAAGCCATCTCAAAGTATCAGTCTCTTCTCCTCTACAAACTGACCATCTCATCCTTACATAAGCACAGACAGCCTTTTCTAACAACAGTCTTATTCTCTTGCACATACCATAAAATTCAAAAGGTCCATATCGGACAAAAAACTCAATGGACATTAGATTAATGCTTCGAGGCAACATCCTAAAGCCGATATTGCAAAAAAGGCAGTAGTCTCCAAAGACGTTGTCTTGAGAATATCTCTAGAGAGTAGGCTTCGCGGTTTTAAGCTTCTTCTTTCTACAACTGACCCGTACGGATGTATTTTCACAAAGCCATCCTCTATATACTCTTGAGTGAATCGTATTCTGCACTTTAGGTCTATAGTTATAGATAATATGAGATGTGATGGTCATCGGTGGTCACGTATAGTCAGCTTTGTCCAGCCAGGTTAAGCGAGCTGAATCGACATCTCCTTGACTTTTTTCTTATTCCTCTTGAGAGGATTCTTTTCTCTTTGATGGTTTGAGGATGTGAACTTTGTTATAGAATCAATGTCTGAGAGATCCTGAGTAAGCTGAAATGCAATGTGATTCGGAGATGGATGCGGTGACATTTGATTGGGCGATTTAACTTATTGGTGGATGGTTTTTTTGAGCGTATAGCTTTGTTGAACTGCCAGATCTTGTAAAATTTGATTCAAGAGCTTCGAGATATTAGCTGAGCTGTGTATTTGCCTGTTTCTATGAGATACTGTGTGGTTCTTGGTGTCTAGCTGTATTGGAAACGATTGATCTGATGTTAGTCATCAAAATATGTTTTATACAGAATTCCTTCATGTTTGGGAGAACAACCCCTGGATAACATGGCTCTTATGAAACACCAGTTGAAAGTTTACTTAGTATTTGATCGTAGTGATTGAACTTTCCCATGGTTATTTCCATAACTGTAAGTATTCAAAATGTGGAAGTGGGAGTCAACGCCGATCCCGTTTACTGTGATGAATTTATTCAAACTTGATTCATTCTCACTAGATTTGTAAGAAATTGAGTGTTTTAGTTGATACATTTTCTTGGTATATTTTTCATTGGTATGAGAAAAGTGTAGAGGTGAACATAGAAGGACAAAGATTTTGAAAATATTCCGAGTGGTCGAAGTTCTTGATCGAATCATCCAGTCATGCAAAGGTTTCAGGAATCCTTCAAGTCTTTGGCATAGGACCATCATTAGATCACATGAACCGTTTAGTAAGTTAAGAATATTGTTGTTCAGGAGTTTGTGACTTATCTTGGACACCTGAGAACAGAGAGTAGTCACGGAGTTTAAGATTCTAAGTACGTAAGTATCGTGGTCATTGAATTATCTAGTTTGGAGATTGGCGCTATCCGTGAAACATTGTGAAAGCTGATGAGTGCGTCCCACAAAATATCCTAAAATATTTGTGACTTGGAATTACAGGAGTTAGACGCCTAAACGAAATCTGTCCTTGCGGGTCCTGCGCATACGTTTGCCTACGTGGTGAATGGGTGGCCGTGTAGGACATGAGTGGAACTATGGGTAGATAGGTTAATGGGTGGGTAGGTAGGTGGCCGGGTGGATGGATGGATGGTCTGATCCGATCTAGTTTGGTCTAATTAGTCACTAGTACCGCCACGGCCACAATTGCCGCACAAGTACCAATAGTCCTGCTAGCATTGCACTCGTACCACTACGACTGCTAGGGCCCCGGTTGATAGGTGGATGGATAGGTGGTTGGGTGGTGGGTGGATAGACGGATGGTCTAGTCTGGTCCGGTCTAAATCTAGTTCGGTCTAGTTAGGTACTAGAACCGCCAGGACCACACTGACCGCGCTAGTACCGCGTGGACTTTGCTAGGACTACTGATAGCGCTTTAGTACTACTGTAGGGCCTCACTAGCACCGTACCAGAATCACCATACTAGTACTGTACAATTGCCGTACTAGCGTGGTCTAAGTGCGGTCTAGTTCGATTTATTTCAGTCTAGTTTGTTTCTAGTACGTCACTAGTACCGCTAGGACCGGACCAGTATAGGTAAAACCGCACTAGTACCTTACTAGTACCGTATTAATACCGCAACAGAATCACCGTACTAATACCGAACTAGTACCGTATTAGTACCGTACTAGAATCACCATTCAAGTGCCATATCAGTACCGCACTAGTGCCATATTAGCACCATACTAGAATCACCGTACTACTACTGTACTAGCACTGTACTAGCATCACCGCACCAGTACCGCATTATTACCGCACTATTGCCGTATTAGCACCGCACTAGTACTGTATCAGTACCGTACTAGAATTGTCGTCCTACTAGGGACTAAGTGCGGTACAGTGTAGTCTAATTCGGTGTAGTACGGCCTAGTTCAGTCTAATTTGATCTTCTTTGGTCTAGTTTGGTCTAATCCGATCTAATTCGGCCAATTTTGCTCTGATTTGGTTTAATTAGATAGTATGCTAAATTGAAGAATAAAGAAATGAATAGATAATTCAAAATGATAGGCTCATATTGAGAATCTACTGATGAAGAAGCACCTCGAGAAGCTCTGGGTGTGATGAAATATTTTACATAAATTCAACTCGAGGTGCAAATCATGACTGTTACGCCACCACTGAAGTACCAAAGCTTTCTGAAAAAAACTCGCCATACCTCTGAGGTTTACTTATATATTATTATATGTATATTCTCGTCGATGAGTGCGCAGGATCGTAATGCCTCGTTCTCACACGTTTAGCTGAGCCAATCCAATCCCCAGAGGAGTTTGCGCAAGTCACACCCTCCCGTAGAGAAAGTGATGATGTGCGCGCGGCTTAGCCCTCTCTCGCTCTCCTCTTTCGTTTTGTAACCATGGCTTATCCGCCGCGCGCGCAGCTTGCAAGCTCAACAGTCGAGTGGGTGGCGCTTTTAGCTCATAGCTTAATACTCTCCAAAGCCACGTGTATAACCTGTTGATCAAACCCCTTCTCTAGATTTTAACGCTGATGCAGAGATGCGATATATATATGTATTGCAAATCCAGAATCGGATACGCCTACTGGAGTCGCTGTGAATTTTATGTGACTGTATAATAGCTCTGAGATTGATTTCTGAAATGTGGGATATAAAACACATTGACTACATGCGGTGGTATTACTTTTCCGACATGAGATACCTGTTTCGTTGGAAGCTTTCATTGGACATTTTTGACGAATTGGGTATGTTTCTGGAGGGTTAACTCAATTAATTTGTGTCACGTGGGCGAATCTTAAGATTCGGGCTACTTTAGTTGAAAAATTCCAGAATTTTCAAAATGACGGATATATACCTGGTGAACTTCTTTTGGGTCAAGTAGACAGAAATAATGAATAAGGTAACTGTGCCTAATTTGCCCCCATTCCCTAATTTGCCCCCACTCAAGTTCTCGAATGTACGCACCCGTAGACTTTGCCGCGCATTTTTTTCATGTTTGTTACATTGAAATATGAGAAAATAAATGTTTTGGATCGATCCTAAATGACCCGCGCCTTTCTTAGAACAGAAAAACTGATTTCGCTACTTTCGACTTCTTTTTTGTTATTCACTAAAAGTTATGCCAAACAAAATTGATGGAATCAATTTTAACGTGTCTTAACTCATTTTCTTTGTCTTTGTCCCAACTTTAGAGTGCTTTTTGCAGAATTGCAAAATTCGATTTTTAGCCGATTCTACGCCCATATCAATAGAAAAAGTGCAGTGTTCCTAATTTGCCCCTATAGTCTTTTTCCAAACTCATTCCTCGCTCCATTAAGATGCACCAATTTACTTCAAAAAATTTCAAAGGCGGTAAAAAAAGCTACAAAATGAGCTAAAGTACGTCTCATTTGGAGGTCTGGGAGCCGAGATATCCCGATTATACGAAAAACCCGTATAATCTCATGAAAATAGGCCTCTTTTCTTTGTGGGGGCAAATTAGGAACACACTGACAAAAACTTGCAAAAAATCTTCTTTCGCGAAAATCAAGGTATTTCGGCTCCGATTCGTTCAAATTGAACGTACCTTAGCTCATTTTCAAGGTCTTGAAACAAACTTCAAAATGAGCTAAAGTACGTTGGAAAATATTGAGGTGAGCCAAAACTATGAGCAAAACAAAAGTAGTGGGGGCAAATTAGGCACACTTACCTTAAATAGTTGCTGAAGTCATTTTGCAGCTTTGCCGCGCACATGCGGTCGAATAAAAAATTGTCTTATTTCAATGGTATCTCTCGTTATAATTATTTTTATGAGAATACTTCCTCGTGTAGATGAGGTATTAGAAAAGTGAGAAAAAGTCGTGATCAACATTTGACGATGTTTTCCAATGGCCTCTGTTACGAAATAGAGATACTCGACACTTACCAAAATACACGTTTTCGTGAATTCTCAATTTTCATAAGCATTGTTCTCCTCCTGGAGTGCATCTACGATGAGGGTAATTTGCATACATCTTTCTGTTCTCCTAGAAATTAACCTTCACGAGGTTCCTGCAGGTGCAACGGCGTCGACATTTTCATGTCCCTCACGAAAAAGATATTCTCAAGGCTGGATTACACAGAAGTGATTTCTCTTTCCATCGTGACAACAGCAACCAGGATTCGATGGATTTGATGACATAAATAGGACTTGGCTAGATTTATAGATGTTTTCATGCTGAATCAAATCTCATCTCCGGGATTCCATTTTTTATCGCCCGATCACAGGATCGTAAGCAACGGCGATTTTTTTAGAAGAAAAAACCTTTTTAACAAACCAACAACTTTCATCAGCTCTCTCATCTCGATAAGGACGTCCGTGAGGCAAAATAGGTAGTTAAATTACCCCCGAACAGACGCTCCTGGCGCGAGAAAGTGGCTAAACTCGGTACAACACGACGTTCGTGGGTTCAAACGATAGGTAATCGTTGGGGTACGTTTTTTCTAATCCTTTTTTTCTAATCCGTTTTTTCTAAAATCTCAATTTTCTAAAAGTATTTTTTTCTAAACCTTTTTTTTCTAAAATCGCTTTTTCTAAGTCCGTTTTTTCTAAATCCGATTTTTCTAATCATGTTCTTCTAGTAGTCATTTTGTTGCAAAGGAAGCCAAGAGAACTATTGGAGCCAAGATAGAGGTTATCGATTCAATTTATTCTAAGAGTAGATGATCACATTGTGATATTATGTGCAATATTTCGCAAGTACTGGAGGATTTCGCCTCTATCGCAATAATCTTGATACTGGGAAACGATGTTGGATATTCTTTCTTCAGCTCGTAACTGGTCAGGCTCCTTATAATCTTTGATTCTTTGGCCTAAATCAAGCTGTGCTAACATCACCTCCGTGTCAGCTTGCTCCTTCTGAATTTCTTTGATAAAAGCATACAAACTGGGATGTCTTTTCCCCATAATGAGATTCAATCGGTTGTGCCAACCCTCAGAGATATTATTGGTCCGGGCTGTATGATCAATGACTGATTGATATTGATTCCACACTCTCGGAGGATATCGAGGGAGGACTGCTCTTCGCCTACCTCTGGCAGGTCTTCCTCTGATATAGGTATCTTCTATGTAATCGGCAATCTCCGTCATCTCCTCAGGGAAGAGGTCAGACTCAACCAGAGTATCAAAGCGCTCCTCCACATGATCTACGGTCACAAACGCGAGAGCAGTGAGCATATGTGCGGAGTTATAATAGATAAAAATCGATCGCCCACGAGTGTTTGTTTGAACGAATCAGGTAGTTCACCAAGATCTTCAAGTCGCTGAGGATTCGATGGCAAACCTCTTCTACGTGCTCGGCCAACAACTTTGCCGAGATTTAGTCGGTCAGGCAAACGTGCCAAAACGCCTACAACGTTTCATCGAACATCAAAACACCGTTTCGCTATCGCGCAGATTAGGCACTCAATGCGATATTTACCTGAGGCTACACCTTGGAGTTCTGATCGGATGACTTGAACAGGAGGTGCTTCAGGGTGTTCACGAGCGTGCCTTTTGATTCGCTCCAAAACTTTTGCCGCTCCTACCTCCTCTCGATCGGGTGCATGAGAATGCTCAGATTTTTGATGAAATTCAGTATCTTCCGGACCTTGTAATGCTATAATGTTTCCCCCTTCAGTTTTCGTGATCGCTCGAGCCGGACATGATTTGAATTTCTTGCACTTCCAATAACTGTGGCCGCTACTTTCGTGCGCGCTTACGAAGTAGTATAGAAATCCATTTACGTCGAGCAAATTATTTTTTCGTGCCAACACCAAACGAGCCTCCATTTTTTTTGTAGTTTAGATAGTTTTACAATTTTTTTTACTTTATTAATTTTGATGATGGAAATTTCGATTCAAAATTGATAACCTCAGAAATTTAGATCGGCCAAAACAATGATGAGATACTGACTGAAGTTGGCGTCACGAGGACTCATTTGGGTTTTTGTTTACCTTTTTAAAGACTAAAGGAACATATTCTTAGGAAATTTTTTTATTAGAAAAAACGGACTTAGAAAAAGTGATTTTAGAAAAAGAGGGTTTAGAAAATAATACTTTTAGAAAATTGAGTTTTTAGAAAAAGAAGATTAGAAAAAAAGGATTAGAAAAAACGTACCCCAACCTAGGTAATACCTTCAATAATTATTGATTTTTAATAATTATTAACAAGAAGTAATGTTCAAAAATTGGGGCGCGGTATAAATAAACAATAAAAACATGCATTTTTTGACCTTTTTCTCGGTTTTTCCACAATAAGTCGGAAAATATCAATTTTTTGACAAAATTTGTGGGATAACTTTTTGTAGATCTCTAAAAGATCTACAAAATTGATTTGAACACTTTTCCTCGCAAACTGCAACCCTTTCGAGTTATTCCTCGTCAAAGTCAAAATCGAATTTGTTTAAACAAATTCGATTTTGACTTTGACGAGGAATAACTCGAAAGGGTTGCAGTTTGCGAGGAAAAGTGTTCAAATCAATTTTGTAGATCTTTTAGAGATCTACAAAAAAATATTTCACAAATTTTCTCAAAAATTTGATATTTTCCGACTTATTGTGGAAAAACCGAGAAAGAGGTCTAAAATGCATGTTTTTATTGTTTATTTATACCGCGCCCCAATTTTTAACATTAGATAATTCTTGTGAATATCGATTATTGAAGGGATTACCTATCGTTTGAACCCACAAACGTCGTGTTGTACTGAGTTTAGCCACTTAGTGATCAAATTTCGAGGGTGATTCAACAACCTAAAAAGGGCTCGATTCTTCAAAGTGTGATCAATCGCTCATCCGATTCCCAGAATGATTGATCAATCGCTCTCCAATCTAACAAGCTAAGGCGTTTACCTGAAAATCGTTGTGACAGCCGAAAAATTGACTTTTCTCAAAACCACATCTCGTATCATTGAGCCAAAGCAAGATATAGACCTCAAAAGTATTCGAAAGTGTTGAAAACACGTGAATTCTCGAAAATTTCCAGTAGAAGACCCCACTTGTCACAAATCATGTCTCCTGAGACGTCAAATAAGTCGTAATCATAAAATCGACCGAATTCTGAGATTCACCCGTGTGGGAAATGCTTATGCTATGGTTCAAGATTAACTAATATCAAAAAGCCTGAAAATGAAAAGGAAGCATGTGGATCCCTCGATGACAGGATGATATTTTTCGATACAAATCAAATACTGCATTATCGCCCTGAGCGCGTACGTGAAGTTCGTGTGTTTCACTCGGGGAATGAGTCCTCTGCTTCAGAAACAGATCTGCAAGTATAGTGCTTTACTTCCGGGAATTTTCGGTCCCTTCCCACCCAGTCTATCAAAAAATGTAATTCGACACCCGGGCGTGAAGTTTTTTGCTTTACTCGTGATAATTCCGACCCTCACTAAGGTTCGGGACAAAAATAATCTTTCGAGAAGTAAAACCAAACTCCCCATTCTCGAGTCAAAAAATAGGTTGCACCCTTGTGTACCGGAGTACAATTTTTAATAAACTAGGAGTAAAAAACGATGAAAGTGCGCAAAGTATATTTTTATGCACGGGTGTATTGAAATTTCTCATGCTTGCTCATATCCTAACCATACTTTTGTAGAAAGAATTGAATATTTGTTTTTTGTAATTTTTTCAGAATTTCTTGAGCTACGGACTACTAAGATGTCTCATGTGAAGAATTACGAATCTACTTTATCATCTAAAGACAATTTCGTAATTTAGCGTAGTGATAGAATCGAATGTTGACAAATACATCAGAATGCTACTTTTCAAATAAATAGCATACTTACGAATAAATGCCATTGACAATAATGATTGGGAATTTGTACAGCCGACTAGTCTAGTGAAAGATTTTTTATGTGAATCTTGAAATTTCAGGATTATCAAAGTTTAAGGGTCCGCCCAACTGCTCATTTAACTTGGAAGACGTGAAAGGTAGTAAATAACATTTGACAATGATGATAATTTGTAATTAGAGGCAAATCATTTGAAGAATGGTGCCCATTTTTCTGAAACTGTTGACTGAAAGGTAATTTGTATGATATCTTTGATCACTCTTCCTAGTAAGAAATGGGTCATGCATCAATTTCTTGATATTTTGATAGTGTTTCTAGTATTCAGCTATTTATAGAAATAGCTCTCAGATTCACGATTTCTTGCAATAAAACTAATTCTACCATCTGTTTTAGTACGTACTCCAAAGACTAGATCATCTGTACCGTTTCCAACGGGATCAGGGTAATACGATTTCCTTACGGTGGAATTTTGCTGATCCCCACTGCTGATGCATGACTGATTTCCAGTACAATTATTCCCACATCAGTCAGAATTAGTTAGATTCTAGTGATTTATAATTAATTTTTATCGTCTCTAGTGGAAAATGTTCTGTTATCACACAGTGTATCGATAGCTTTATAGAAATTTCGCTGAAACTGGTATATTCACCTCATTGAAAATCGATCACCAGCTATGGATGAAAAAAATCTACAAAAACAAGTACAGCAGATAAAGTCGTAAGGGTTTGAGATCTGTCTGAGTAGCTGATACTTTTCGATGTACACGAATATATATTTTTAACGCCTTCATTTCCGTCGTCTACGTCGTCGTTGTCGTCGTCATCGTTAGGGGGTGGTAGGAAAGCTTTGGGGCTATATAACGGAAATAGCCTCACGATACACCTTGCTGTTTCAAGTATTGATCAGTTCTCTGAGAGAGCATCAGTATCAGCAGTAGTGAAGCTCGAGCTTTGCCTCGTACAATCGTCTTCCTATCCTGTGCAGCTCCTCCTACTCTTCCCTCAATTCTCATCCTCCTACATATTCTACATATATATATCTATATCTATCTTATACTCCTTCTCCAGTCTCATCCCTCTGGAGCTATTCCAGTCAGCGGATCGAGTTCGTCGGTTGCCGGGTCCTCTCGACTCTGTTAGGTACTTTGAGAAAGCTTTAAACTGCAAGGACCGATGATATTCGTCGTTTGTATGGATTCATTGCTTGTTATTTGAGATGCGCTCAGATAGTGGACCGTGGAATTAGAGATTTGGAATTCTGATGAACTTTACGGGTTCTGAGGGTTATTGTTGGATTTTGGTCTTTTGGGCTCGGTGCGCCTGAACACAATTTTTTTCGAAGGAGACCCTCTGAGATTATTTTTGGACTCATTTTGACATCATTTGGGCATCATGTTCCCACAAGAATCAAAATCGCGGGCTGAGCCTTTTTGAAGGAATGTCTTTTGGAAAATTTCTCGGGATAAGACTGGGAAGTCATAAAATATGAGCTGGTCCTCGTTGAGTTTGGTCCCATAACCAAGTTGTTTCACTTTTGAAATCTTATTCTCACAATACTCAACTGCTTCTTGGATCCTTGAAAGGCTTGGTTCTTCCAGGGGTCTCTAGAGATCCTTCAAAAATACGGAAAATCAATGTTCTGAGCTATCAGTTAAAGAACATTGAAACCATTTGCGCCAGAAATGTTTTGAGTGCTCTGATTAGTGTTACGCTATCAAAGATACTATTCTCAAGATGAAATATCTCCCTTCAAGTCCTTTCCCCCTTGCCCATAAAAGAAAAGATTTCAAGAATAAGAAATAGGTCTTTCTTGGGCTAGTGGGCAGGGGGTAGGACTGTGTGAAATGTAACACATTTCGTTTGTTGAGTTATTTTACATATGGATCAAAGTGATGTCGAGCAACGGCATTGTCAACTTTCAAAGATATCCGATAAACTTTTGAAGGATCACAGACTCCAAAGTCATCGCAAATCAGTTGAAATAATTTGCATCGGCAATGCTTCCAATATTTGAAATATCTCAGGAATTCATTCAAGAATCTCGAAATTGGACAATGTCAGTGAGTGTGCCATAGAGACCTCAATGATTCCCAGTATCATATGAGTTGAAGAAAATGGTCAAGGGAAAAGGTGATAGCTGGCAGACACTTTTTTCGGGTCCGGCGTAGCAAGACTTCCCTGTGATGAAGCAGTTTTATTGAGCGTGATTGTACATGGATTGTTGAGGAAGTTCTTGATGGATTTGCAATTCAATAGTACCTATGAAATAATTATATGGAAGATTACTTTGTGCTGGTAATCATCATATTTTCTGGGATACAAATATGTAATCCTTCCTGGGCAGCAATGTAGCATGAAAATTCAGAAACAAGTGAGATTTTTGTGAACCACTGATGTACAAAACTCACACCATTATGTAAATCAACTCAAGCTCGTTTCTTTGTGATTTTACGAATGAATTGGGAGGATATCATTCCTAGGAAAAAACCGAGTACAAGTGCATAGGAAAAACACCAACGGTTTTTTCTGGTGCTAGATTTATCTGTAGTTTTTGTGCTCCTCTATCATGAAATCGAGTCTATCACGTCGTCATTCCGGTAAAAACTGTATTTACAATCAACTAGGGAGACCAAAACTGACGATTCCCCACAACTCATTCGGATTCAGATATGCTTGATCCCAATGTAATATGATCCAAAAAATGAGCCACATTGCGAATAGATAAATGGTAGCCGATTCACCAAAAAAGAAAACGTATTTCAAGATTTTAAGCTTTTCTAAGGGACCTGAGCGAAGGAACTCGCACATAAGAATATTTTTTTTTTAATATAACGCTACCCCAGCACCGATGGAAAAATTTGGCGCAAATTATCCTCATGCTCTTAGATGCGAGCTCAGAACATTGATTTTCCGTATTTGTGAAGGCATTTCAGGGTCCCGTGGATAACCGGAGACTCACAATCTCCCAAAACAGTTGAATATTGTGATAACTAGACTTCGGGAGTGGAGCAGCTTATTTCCGTGATCATACTCAACGAGGAGCGACTCAGATCTCACAAGCTTTCCCAGACTTTTAGAGAAAAATGTTTCGAATGACATTCCTAAAAAAGAGCTCGGGCGACGATTTCAATTCTTATTGGAAGATGATGCCCAAATGATGAAGAAGTGAGTCACAAAATAATCTCAGAGAGTCTCTTTCTTTCGAAAATAATTGCTTCCAAGCGCAATTCCTGTAAGGCTTGATCTTGTCATTCTAGAGTTTGCAGAAATGAGGGGAACTCACTCAAATGATTTTTTACCAAATTTTGGTACACACTTGAAGTTTTTTCTTAGCATGGCTATGGTAACCCGTTTTTTCCATAACTATTATCAAATCCAGTTGTGTAGGTGTTTAGAATCCATTTCTACGTATAAGATCGATGTCCGATATAGATGTACGATGTACACTGAAATGCATTATTACACTGGGAGAAATAATCCAAACAAATTTGGTAGCATGTACATTGCTTATTATCCCAACCATTTCCAATTTCACTCAAAAATTTTTATTTTTGTGGTCAGAAGTTACATTTTTGTTAAATAGTTTCAAGTTTCTGTTTAGTAATTTCAAATATTATTGTTGCAGATAGTTTTGATCGATTTTTGCTCATTTGTTGTTATGTGAAGGTGTTCTCACACTTATTCAGTGATTTCCCTTATGCGCCTGATATGCTTGTTTCGTCACTTCGATCCATCTTTCCACCTTCAGAGAATATCTTCTTGATGGTGGAGTGAATATAAAAGTGCACACCAATTTTTCTCACTCTTATTCAATATTATTCGTTTACTGATCTCCCACTTTGGACCTATCTTCTTCGAACCTGAAATGAAAAATATAAGCGGTTACTTTTGGAAAATCGATGTGAGATCGTTCCAACTCTGCATTTCAAAAAATAAAGGGAGAACCGTCAAATATACGTGCTAATATAGTTATACGAAAAATTCAACACGGAAAATATGATCGATACAAGCTATCCGAGGAACTTATTCAATATACCGTCAATTGGGGTTACTTTGAACACTCATTTGAATTCTTGAAATCAGCAAAATAGAGATGCTCAAGACTTATAGTACGAATTTGCTCGATGATTGCATGCGTGCAGAACATTTTGCCTCGATGAAGGAGTCCCCATCAACTGTGTGTGGCTGGAAAGCATGATTTTGGAACAAAAAAAATGTTGTTTTTTTTCAGTATTTTTGCTCAAAAATCACGCTTTCCAGCCACACACAGTTGATAGGGACTTCTTCACCGCTACAAAATGTTCTCCAAGCATGCAGCTATCAAGGAAATTAGCACGGGAACCCTTGCGCATCCCTATTTTGCTGATTTCGAGAATTCAAACGAGTGTTCAAAGTCACCCCGTCTATTCAAAGCAACTCCGGTTGACGGTATCATTCTTTGCGTACGAATTCATGGATCAAAAAAGTTGAGAAATGAAATAAGGTAAGTGTACCCAACTTGCCGCCTCACTCAACTTGCTCCCGTATGCCGATCTCAGGAATGGGCTCTCGTTGACCTCTCAAATTTTTATTACGTCGGTTATCATTCCTGCATTTTCCAAGATATTTAGAGCGATTTTCGCACTTTTTCGATTGGCACAGCTGAGAAATCACCGAAAGAAATGGCGTTTACTGAAACCGAGGCCAAATTATTTGTAGTTTAATCAATTCTAGCGTCCTTGGGTGCATTCAATTTCTTGTTTCTAAACCCTTACAAATCCGCGTCTTGGACTTGCAAAAGTCCGATCTATACTTATTTTATTTGCAAAACACGGCGATGAGTTATAAAATAAGAAGGCCCACATTGACGTATACCATGGTCGTATGCAACCGTGGCGGGTACCCAACATACTCCCATATGGTTATCTCAAAAGGGCATGCAGTACGACTTTTTTTACCACCCAGAACGAACTTGTTACGTTAGAATCGATTGGGAATAGTGGTTTTGACCAGTTCAAGGCTTCAAACATGATTGCATGGCGATAAATACGGGATAGAACGATTACATGCACTTCATCGCCGATTCACATTGTTTTGAATGATAGGGGCAACTTGGGTATACTTTTTTGTAAACTTGCAAAAACTATCTTTTGGGAAAATTGAGACAGCTCGGCTCCAATTGGTCAAAATGTGACATACTCTACTTATTTAGCTCATGACGAAGTCCTTGAGACAAACTTTGAAATGAGCTATGATACGTTATAAATTTTGATGTAGGCCAGAGTTGTTGAGAAAATGGCTAAGTAGGGACAATTTGGGTATATTCACCTTAGATCTCAATAATCCGAACGGCATCAATCTGTTACAGAAAATACGAGAATCACGATGGTATTACAGGACTCATGAGCGATTTCGTGATATTTTGTATATTTACCTTCACATACTGACGCCCTTTCCCGTGAAATCATACTCAAAAATTTTCTCAACGTCTCGTTCGATACTGTATGGGATATCATAGCTGAGAAAGTCATCACTCAATCTGTGATCTTCAACTGGTGCGTCGTATGATTCTTCAATATTTAGAGAAGGAGGTTCCGTCGAAATTTGAGAAGTTTTCGGAGAAGAATAGTTTGAAGGACCGTAAGAATTGATATCATCAAGCTCCTTGTAGGGAGAGAAATTTTCATCTTCCCCAGAATCCTTGTTGTGAGACTCATATTTTACTGAAAAAGGAGTTGCTTCGTATGGCAGCTCATGGTGCATGTCTTTTGGAATTTCATTCAGGGATTGATTTGGGATTTCTGCAGGAAATGATCCATGAAGATAGGCAATGGGCTCGGTTGAACGCAACTTCTGAAGGAAGGTATTGGCAAGATTTTGTTCAGGGTTTGCAAATCCCAATTTGCTAGGCATAATTTCAGATTCTACGTGTACCAAAATAGGAGTATACAACATTGCAAGGAAGGTAACTTCCATTTTAGTGTGATGTGGGTCATTAATGACAGGTCCGTTTTCAATATTCTCTGAGTGGGCGATATTTGTGGTTGTTGTCGAAGCTGAGTTTGTGTTTTTATTGGATGGGCTAAGTGATTTTTTAGAGGTATCATGAGGAAATTCTGAAATTGGTCGCTGTGGATGTGAATTTGGGTCATAATGCAATCCAGGATTTGTACTATAAGAGTTTAGAAAATCTCCGTTTGAGATCATTCCATACGGATAAGAAGGGTAAGTTTGATGATTCCTAGACTCCTGCGCAATCTGGTGGCTTGGATTGTTCGAGTAGCGTGGAAATTCCGGGCCGGGAATTGAGAAATAGGGAGTTTGGAGAGACTCATCAGATTTTGTTAATAACTCTGGATTTGTCGAAAATTTTTCTGGAATTGACGTGACAGGGGTAGTGATTTCGACATTTGAATTCTGAGAACTCGATTGGGGCATTGGAAGGAGACTGTATGGAATCTGACTACTTGGGACATAGACTGGAATACTATCAGCAATAACTTGTGGAGTGCTAGTAGATGTTGATTTAGAGTCACCAGAGGTTGAACCATCAGATTTAGATGTTGCAGTAGACCCACCATCCAAATTTGGAGAACTTGTTGTAGGTATTGGAGGAGGAGCAAAAGGTTTCACTGTATTCTTAGAGGTTATGGTGGGTATTGGAGGAGGAGCATATGATTTGGAAGGACTCAGAGGCGCTCCTGTAGTTGAATCTGTGGAAGATTCTGTCACCACAGTTTCTGAATTTTCAGAGTCTGAAGATGATGTAGAGTCTGTTCCAGAATCATGGTCATGCTCTGCGATTGTAATAGAATCTTCATTTGAAACTGAAGGAAGAGCGTATGGATCATTAAGTTTGTCCAACCCAGGCTGTAGAATCCAGGACATCATCTCAGGTGTGGCATAACCACCGTAAGATGCGTATGACTTGAATTGATTCAATTCAGCTGTTAAGGTGTGAGAAGTGGGGTCGAATTTTTCCAAGCTTTCATTATCGAATTCTGAAACTTCTCTGTCAGATTTTTCAGATTCTTCATAATCCGAATCAAATATTGGAATGATTGTTACGTCATCTTTCGTTTCGATTGCGGCACCCCCAGATTCTACAGAAGTCACTGAGATGGTACTTGAAGCAGTTTTAGAAGTATTGGAGGTTTGAGATTCAGTTCCAGACTCCGAGATTTTGGACGAAACAGTAGATTCTTTGGAAGAATATTTAGCAATTTCTACTTCAGCAGTTGTATTGGCTGCTGGATATTTGTCAACATTATCTGGATATTTGTCTTCGTGTGATGAGGCTGGATAAGCAGTAACCAAGAACACCACTTGGAAGATCACAAAGAGTTTGAGCAACATCTTTCAATGCACTTGCTCGACAATCGGGAACTAATTGACTGACTGAACATCATAGGAAGACTCAGATTTTATTCATATTGATTTGCGTCATTGAATTGTGGAATGCAAAAGTTGATCAGAGTCCAACCAATGTTATAACATTCAAACAGACTATGCACTTACGAATTGATAAGTCATGAATTCGAAATTATGAATTACATATTAGAGCATGAAAAATGTTGCGGTCCGTGCTTGGAAAGGAATACGCTTTCGCTTATCGCCAAATACTCGATTAATTGAGAACAATACACATTCATTACATTGCAAAAGGCTTAATCACTCTAAAAGAAGTTTTGCGTTCAAATACTTCTGATTCATGTGACAATAACATGATTTGTGAAATTATTATTGTGTTGTAAGGAATATTGTGGATGTTGATATTTGATTACGAGAGGATTCAAGTTGAGCGTAGCATAATTTCCTTATATAACTGCGAGAAATCGGCATAGTTTTTCATTTTATTATACAAGGTTTATTTCAACAAATCCAGCTACTTGCCGACTATTTCTGGAGATTGAAGACAGATGGGAAAATGAAGAAATTTGCTTTCCACATCAATGATGATCATGGTTCGTTTTAACAGGATAATACTCTCCGCCAACAATGGGGAAAAACTAAACATAATGAATTGATTTGGGTCAAACAAACCGACTGAGATTGATATTGTGGTCTGACTCCACTCACGATTGGAGAAAGGTAGTTCAAGACGGAATTTTATCCTTCTCTCATTCATTTTCGATATTATCAATTCCAAAACTTCTAGAATTGATCTACGCTTTGATGACCCAAGCTGTGTTCAACACGGTTGAGGAAACAATCACAACACACCGGTTGTACTTGGTTGTACTTGTCGCAGGCTTATAATATGAACGATTTAGTACAAATGACTCATAAATTTCTGTCTCGATGAGCCATTTCTCCAAGTTTTTGTTCAACTCATGTTGTCTGTACCGTGAGTTTGGGGTCATGAGAAACGTATTTCTTACATTCAGGATATGTTTTTCTGATGAAATTCGGATGGAAAATAGCAACTTTCATTTATTTTGCAATCAATTATTCGCCCTCAGCTTGTGGTTTAACTCATTCTTTGTATCAATAGGAGATTTTTCAGATTTTCTGCCGTATCCGAAAAAAATTATCACCGAACATTGGAAATCGACAAGAATAAATAAGTGTGCCTAATATGCGCCTACTTTGGTTGTGCTCGTAGTTTGGGCTCATCTACATATTATCCAACATATCTTAGCTTGTTTTGAAAATAATCTTAAGATCTTCAAAATTAGCTAAAGTACGTTCTTCGCGAGTTTTTGACAATGTGTTCCTAATATGCTCCCATAGTCATTTCGCGATTCTGAAGCTCTGTACGGCTCGAATTTATAGTCGTAATCCAGAGTCCGGGTAAGCTAAGCCGAGGCGCCACAATCGCCAGTCCTAATAGATTCGCGAACTCGCCACACCGATTGTGGCGCCTCGGATTAGCTTATCCGGACTCCGGATTACGACTATAAATCGGGACTAAAAGCAATATCGGTTCCGGAGTATCACGGTAATGTAAATAGATATAAATCTCCATGATTTGAGGTATTATCAATGATTTAGAGTGCACATAACCTCAAAATCTACATGATAATAGATTTTTAGCATATTTTGCGAGTTCTGCTGCGTTTTGAAGGCTCCATGCTGCTGGATATCGTTAAATACGCCTTCAAATGATGTCGAGAATGATGTTATCTTGACAAACAAGTGCTAAAATTACGTGCGGCATTGCGCAAAGTCCTCTACATGCGGAAAAAAGGGTGGAGGCACATTAGGAACACTGCACTTTTATTGGTAATGCGGGCTTAGAATCGGCTAGAAATCGAATTTTGCAATTCTGTGAAAAGCATTTTGAAGTTGAAACAAAAACAAAAAAAAACAAGTTAAGATACGTTCAGATTGGTTGTACCAATTTTGTTTGGCATAGCTTTTAGTAACTAACAAAAAAGAGGTCAAAAGTACCAAAAATCACTTTTTTGGCTCTAAGAAATGCGCGTGTCATTAAGGATCAGTCAAAAATGTTGATTCTCTCATATTTTAACGTAAAAAACATGAATAAAATGCGTGGCAAGGTCTGCGGGTTCGTACATTCGAGAACTTGAGTGGGGACATATTAGGGAATGGGGGCATATTATTAGGCACACTTACCTTAGGACATTGTTGATAAATTGATCAATACATGTTTTCATATAAAACTGGTATGCTGTATGCACAATATGTCACTGTTTTCCATTAATATCGTCATTGACGAGAAAAGACAAAAAATCCTTACCATCTCGTAATTTCCGACCAGTACTGAAGCAACCGGACCACGGTCATGAGCATACGAAGCATGTTTTTTTCAACATTCTGAGCTAATATTGTTCCCCATTTCTTATATTAAACCTCTGAAAACATGTTAGAATGAGTTTTGTTTTAAGCCGAAAAGTATGTGATTGTAATAAGGCTGATCTCCATCCACGCTTGCATAATTAATCCGAAACAGTGTGGAAGTTTGTCACGCAGAGACTAATTTGCAACTTGAGGAATTACACGGGCGCGAGTTCGCGGAGAGAAAATCTTTATCAAGGTTCGCGTGCGAGTCTTTGTCTTACGAGATGCGTGAGCGATTCCGCTTGTTTTAGGCAACATGCAAAGCTGATGGGATTTGCTGTCAACTCTCAGTTAAAACCAGTCAAGTGTAATGAGTGGCTTTTATCAGATAATCACTCGACATTTTTATGCTTGATTTTAGTGTGTTCATCAAAATAAACTGAAGTTAGAATTATCATCTTGGGGTGGGAGGGGGGGGGGGCTATCACATTTTTCTTACAATTCGCATCTAAAATACTGCATCGTCAAAAATTGAGATTGTCAGTGCCATCCACGAAATAGGATGTTGAAGAAAATTTTCTGATCTTGAATTACACGAAATTCTGGTCACTAGTATTTTTATTATAACCGGACAGTAATTGATTGTATTCGATTGTCATTGCAAGGAAGTCAGAATTTGATCCTCAAATGACCCAGAAATACTTTTTGCCGTGTGAAAATTTTGTGAAAATTCAAAATATCTTGTTATTACCTGGTACTTATTTAATTTTTTGAGCAGAAATTTTTATACAGTCGTACAGCAAATGCACATTTTGTTTCCGCACCTTGAGACAATCGAATCACGAGTGAAGGGGAGTAATATCGCTGTATTTCACAAACGATCTTCACCTGATTGTTGCAGTGAAAATGACTACATTTGATTCTGAATCTAGAAGTTGTATCTATCATGACAGAATCTTGTTTCTCACGAAGTTTTTGGTACAAATTTTGGAAGATATTGCTGTTTTCAATGAAATTATCTCCGAAAAATTGTTTGAAACAAGCAATTTTTTCCATAAAATATTAATAACGAATCAAACAACAAATATTTTATCAGTACCACCTCTTTCAAGAATGCGTAAAAATACTCTGAACAAACTCAAAATAAACTCAAGTATCTCCGTGAGATTTTGAGCATCCCAAACTCGGGCATTGCACTTGTAAACTAAAACTCGCTAAAAGCCCTGGCATTCAAAGATTACGCATGTAAAATTGTCCCTCTAGCCCTAATATCTCTTTCCAAAAACGTGAAAAGTCTCTTTAATACAGAAAAGTCACATTACAACACAGATACATTCATAAGCTTACATTTATAAGGAAGCATCGCTTTTACGTTCAGAACATCGCATAGAGCAATAAAGACCGGTAAAACGCCAGATGCGTGCTTGCAAGATAGCGCCGTGAAATATGCTCATCCGTGATACCTTGCTGCCGAACTCGACAACGTAAATGCAGGCGTCTTGTATACCGCAAGAATCTACCTCACACCATCACGTAACACCAAGAAGCTCTATTGCAAGCAAAATTCGTATATTATTGAGTTCTATATTTCTGTAGTACACCAGGAGGCTTCAGAATATTTTTTTCTTTTAGGGGTATGTATTTGAAGGAGAAAAGGAGTCATAGTTGGGTGGGGAAAAATATAATTCAGGATGTTTCGATGCGTATAGCTGAATTGAATTCTCGTATCTTTCCGAGCGATTATTGGTGTTTTCGGGTAGGATTTTGCAGTGTATATCGTACGGGTCTCGTTTTCCTTTGGAAAGCTTGTCGAGGCTGTATTTTCTGAGAGAAATGAAATACTGACTGGAATACATTTACAAAGCAAGGCTACGAATGCTCAAGTCGTGTGATTCGTATCGCGATTATGGAACATTCGAATTCACGAGAGGAATCGTATCATTTTTTACGGGCGCTTGCTTAGCATTACTTGGCGTATGTTCTATCTTTGAATTGATAGGGTGGGTGTTGAAAAAATTGAGAAGGGGGGCGCTGAGATTGCGAACCCGTAACTTCGAGTTTAGTTCTTTTGAATCTTGTAAAAGTGCTTTGAAACAGATATTTTGACAAAAATTCAGGAACTGTTCGACACATGTCAGATAATACGATTCAAATTTGACCTCATCCCGATTCCTAGTCAATTTTGGCACAGTCAATCAATCAAGTGCTCCCCATACTCAAAAAAGTGCTCTTCGCGCGTTATCTTGATATCAGATGACGGGTTTATTGAGAATCAATAATCAAGAAAAAATTGGCAAACTGCGTGCGATACCGGAATACAGTTCTTCACAAGTCAAGAAAAGATGCACTCTTTAATTTAACCAAGGCTACATTTCTAGAGGATCCATGAATATCCAAAAAGATGAGACATCGCAGCATAAACGCTTTGTATGAATTGTCAGAAAAGTGATATTCCTAGACATCCTCGAGAGTCTCTTAGCATTGCAACCAATCGAAACTTTCATTAGAGTGAATTATCTCGAAAAAATTCTTTTCTCAGTTTTTAGACGATCTGATGTCAATTTGACCTCAAATTTTTTCAAAGTTTTCAACTCCCTTCGCTGCTTAGTTTTGCTGCGGTAAAACTATTTCGTAGATTAGTTCATCAACTGAATTTGATTTTAACCCACTGTTTGTGAGGCGTTTCTTGATGATTTTAAGGAACATTTGTAGGAATCAATCAGAAAAATTTGTTTTCAAATCTCAGAATATTCTATCACAATTGTTCTGATGCTTCCCGTTCCATGAAAATTTTTTAAAAAGGTTCTCTCCTCATTTCTGTTGAGCGCATGGATGAAATTTTCCATGCCTCAAGCAATGATACCACCAGGAATTTCAAAATATATTGCAAGTCTGAAATTTTCTCAGAAAAAGTAGAATTTGACATGGAATTTATCCACGTGTTTTTTTATCTCGAATATACCGATTGATTAATATTACTAATCCCCTCCGGCAACATTGGAAATATATATAACTTTTGGATTGATTTTGAGTCGAAGAAAATATGTACATGAAAGCCAAGCCCTTTCGAAACATTACTAAATCCCTCAATGCACCTGAGATACGACCCTATCTGTATAACAGAGCCTCGAACCGAGCTCTAACTTTACTTAAATGGCTTTTAGTCTGTGGAATCAGTCAACCCCGAGCGACAAATCGAACGAGACAACCGTCGTCAGGTGTTATAGGAGAATTGTATCAGATGAGCAAGATCACGATATGCGAGAACAATCCTGTCGACGATTATGATCTATATACCTTATTCGCTATGGGCGTATTGCGCACGTGAGGGTAGATTTGACGCGAAGCGCTGAGAGCCTTAACAGATGTTGCTTCGATGCAGTAGCTTTCACCCCCGAAATATAATTCGCGCTCGTGCGGTTGCCTCGCGAATCTGTTCATATCCCCTCTACAGATTCTATATTAGCTCATTCATGACATAGCTCTCGCCCTAGCTAAAAGACTATACGGCTTGTCAAACTTGATTTTATAACATCTCAGGTGGTATCCGAGTTTTGGTGACTGAACTCTTTTTCTTAGGATAAGTGAGGGGGCCATTCGTTAAATCCTGTTTCCTTTCTTCATGGGATCGAATACGCCTGTTTGGACCCAGATAATATAAAAAAGATTCATAATAATACGACCTCGAATATTTATCCAAACGTTTCCAAAGTGATACCTTTTGGATTTAGATGCTTCATGCTACTCCGCGAAATCGGGACGGTCAAAAGTTGAACGATATAAAAAATTCGTCGAGAATCAATTACTAGGTACATTCAATCATTTTCCCGATATAATTCAAATTTTCCATCAATTAAATTAGAAATGAAGTCAATTTTTTTATTTTTTCCATCAGAAACGGTAGGTAGAAGTTCATCTTTGGCACGGTTTTTCATCTTTTTGATGTTTTTTCCGTGATATGTCGTGAGAGAAGTTTTATCGGAAAGTAAGTGGAATAGTTTTTTGTAGAATTTTGAAAGACCTTGGAAATAATGTCGTCTCATTCATCGAAAAACTGGATCTGCCCAAGGTGGTCAAAGAAACTTGAGAGAATAATACAAGGAATTCATATACGTTTTTGAGATATTTTCTTTCTATCTAAGAATTTCACAGTGGTTGTTCCTCGTTTACGGATATACAAAAGCACACCTTCTTGTAGATCCTCAAAGAATCCCCCAAGAACTATTAGACACATTCTGGGATAAAACTCATCCCTTCCAACTTTTCACGGAAAAATCAGCAATAAATACGTTAAGCTGTAAAACAATAGGATTTTTACATATCATTCATAATGGAAATATCGACACGATTGATTTTATTCGATCCCATCGGTGGACGTTTTTGATTATTACGGTAAAATGACCGCGAGGGTACCTAAATATCTATCGCAAGGGAATTTTTCACATTGGTCAAGCTCTGACTTTCTCGACTTTTCGGCATAGCATGGAGTCTTACTCGATTTTGATTCCTGATAGAATTATATCTTGAAGATCATGTGAACAACCCCAGAAGTACTTTTGTATCAACTCGAAGGAAACTCCTCGTTAGATTCGCGTGATTCTCAGACAGGATTGAGATTTCAAGTGTCGTTTGAGTCATTTTTGATTTCTCACTCAAATATGGACCCTTACGAAAATCGAGAATACTGTCAAAAAAACTGTGATCATCAATCTCGACACAAGTTACAAGGAGATTTGTGAATAAAATTCCCGAATAATGACGTATGAATCTATACCGGGCTAAGACTGGACCTGAAAACTAAACGGGGGAATTCTGTAGAATTTTTGTGAATAGATTTAAAGAAGTCAAGTCGGACTCCACGTGACGAATACATGTAATGATTTATTCCTTGAATTTTGAGATTTATGTACCACTGGTTCTATTACTGTTATTTTTCAGAACTCTGGATACAATCGTGCGATTCTCATTTAAAATTTCTCTTCAATGGGATCTTATCTGAAAATTTTGGGGCTTTTCATAAAAATATAAATTATAGGATTCTCCATTGCAATTGATACTAATATTTTGATTCAGGGAGTACTTTAATTAACTATAAGAAGGCTCCAGCTGATCCTTCAAAATATTGTAAATCCCTAATATCTTTATAAGTCCGCACTACCAGAAGTTCTCGTAGTGCGGCGTTTAATTGCGAGTACATAGATGGCAAATTCAAGATCAGAACTGCTCGAAGAATTGGTGGAACAGTATCGAATATTCTGATCCTGTTGTTCGTCCTCAAAACTACCCCAAAGGCTTTACAATGCTACTTTAGAGACGCTGTTCTGATGTTAAAATGGAATCTCCAGAAAATATTCTAAAAATTCCCTACATGCCACAATTTTGTTACTCCATGAATATTCTTCATCATCAAAATAAGAGTGACTCCAAAAATAGTCTGTCATCCACGCGGTCGAAATCTCTTCAAAATACTAACATAACCTTCCTCTTATTCGAACTAATGTTCTCAGAAACAACACCCACGATCCAGCAAAAATAACTCACAAAAACACGTCACTTTGAATAAGTCGCAAAAATCCGGATAAAAATTGCCAGCCAACTGAACTCAAACCATAGGTATCCATACATCACCAAAGTATTAGCTTCACAAAGCTCCACGATTCGTCTCATCTCTGAATCCGTATACAATTTTCGACGTAACTCCAGTTCCCCTCTCAATTCTAAGCGAAAAACACACGCTTCAGAATACATATACGACAAATAAGGGAGTTATAATACACAGACAGAAGCTGAAACATACCTTTCAGAAGTTCTATATAAAGTTAAGCTTTCACAAGGCAAGATGAAATCCGCGAATCCCGCATGTACATGGAAAAATATATAGAGCAAGCGTGGGTGATGGAAGTATTATACTTTTGGTGCGAGGGTTGTGGGGAGCTCATTTGTCGCAACTGATTTGGGCTTTGAACGACGACGATGCGTGGCAATTACTCTCTCTATATATACATATTTCTCCCACAGATTCTGAAAGCGTGACATCAGGGATGAAACTTTGCGTCTCGTCGAGCTTTTATACGCTTTGTCAAGCTTCGAAATGGATCAGCTGCTTAAATTTGCACGTGGGTTCTTTGGGATACAAAGTCTTTACCTGTGTTGAAGGTTCAAATGAGGGGTTAATGTGTGAAAATACGTGGGCATTTTGAGTATGCAGATCCTTATAAGGTGAATTCTATGTTTCTGGATGTAAAAAATCATTATTTTTAATGCAATAGGTCAGAAAAATCAAAATCGAGCTTGTAGCCTGATGAGAGCAATCCGAAAATAATCATTTCCAGATGTTACAAGAGCGATGTTCCACATTAGTTTTCCAAACTCTTCTTTAATAATCCTCATGAAAGTTGAATTTTTACTAAAAGTAGATTGCTGAGTGAGAAGCACCAACCCGAATCGAAGAAAATTGTTTTTGAATTCCACTCGAATTTATCCAGAGAGCTTTCATGAGTATAAAAATATCATTGGGATATATCTCGAGATCTCATACTTCAGATACTATGAATTTCAAGTTTTGTTTTTGAATGCAACTTCAGGCTTCCCCAATTTAGGATGTGCCTATTTTTTGAGCTGAGGCTATTGAAAAATATGTTTAGTATTTTTATCCTGGTCTGAAGTGACTTCGACCAAAGAAAAGTTATCCTCAAGAAAAGAGGTGCAATCTTGGGGAAAGTCATGCCAATTTGACCCATCAATCATAATTCGATTATACAAGTGTGTTCCGTTCATGACCATTGAAATTCCCCTGCGATGTAAGAGCTACAAAAAAAGGTGAGAAAAAAAAATTTTGAGAAAGAAAAAATATCTGCTGGATATTGCTTTTGAATCAAGTGGAGAAGATCCTTGTCTATTCATCAAGAAGGTGGATGGAAAAATCATTTTCCTGGTTGTTACGTTGATGATTCTTTAATCACTGCTGAATTCATCGAAATGGTCGACAAGATTGCCGATTAGTTGAGATAAAAGTTCAACTCCGTTGATCTTAGATTGCTCCAACAAATCTGGGTATTGCGGTGAGGAGAAACTCGGATAATTTTTTCTGTTTAGAACAATCCCAACACATCGATCAAATCTTGGGAAGATTCGGACTGCAAGATGCAAAGATATCAAGTATAACTTCGGATACTGGCTACTTGAAGGTGAAAGAAGGCCAACCTCGCATGGAAAATAGTGAGCGTCATCAACTAGCGGTTATATCCGGTCTCGTTAACTCGAGACCTCGAGACCGGATATAACCGCTAGTTGATGACGCTCACTATTTTTCGGTTGATGACGCTCACTATTTGACGGTCTCGAGTTAACGAGACCGGATATAACCGCTAGTGTCTCAATTTGAGCCAGTAATACCAATCACCTTTGTCCATTGACTGGGCCGAAACAAAGAGCACCTGTCGCTATTTGGAAGGTACTCAAAATTGTGAACTCATACTTGGTGCCCAAAATAGCGAGAAAATACTCGTTGAATACGCTGATGCAGATTGGGCGGAAAATGGATCAGACCGCAAATCTAATGGTGAATATTTATTTCAATTCTTTGAAGCTCCCGTCAGCTGGTCTCTTCAGAAATAAACTTCAGTCGCTTTATTATCAACCGAATCAGAGTACTTCGCTTTGGTGGAGGTATGTTAGGAATATTTATGGTTACGCCGTTCGATTGAAGAATCTCTCGGCGGAAAAATGGATGCAACGTCCATCTACAAAGACAACTAGAGTTGTTTAGTGTTGACGAACAATAAGAAGTTGAGTCATCGATCCAAACATATTGACACAAAGTAGCATTTCATTAAGATGCTGAAAGAAGAAGCTTCATTGATTTTGAATATTGTCCAACTGAAAATATGCTGGCAGATATGCTCACCAAACCGCTGGGCAAGAACCGATTAAAAATACTGGCAGAAAAGTATAGCCTTGATATGAAATGAGGCTAATGTAATCGTCGAGGAAGGGTGATGGAATACGGTGATTTTTCAGCTCCAACATATATGCAGTTTCGACCCCCGCACCTAAAGGCCGGACCTCTTCCGGCATCTTCAGGTCGAAAAGGGACCCAAGGACCATTACCATCGCCGGTGCAGTTGCATAGCTCAGTCAGCCCGCGGCTCTTAAGCCCGTTGCTATATGATGGATTCCGCGCCGAAGCGACCTATGGAAAGGGGTCATCTCTCAGATTCTTTTTTAACCTTTTTCATTCGATTCTATGGCCCAAAATAGGAACTTTGAACCGCCTATGAGGTCCAAAAAAAATTTCTCCTCTCCATTGCACGCACATCCGTAAACAGACCGAAAATTTATCGTGTAAAAATCGATGCTCTTTTATTCACGAAAATAGGAATATTACGAGTTTTTGAATAGCTATCGATTTGCGGGCTGCGGCATCTGAAAGGGCATTAAAAAACCTATCGAAAACGTTGTCGAAAATCCCTCCTCTGTGATTTGGAGGCCTCCTGGAGGCAAAAGAGTGTTTTTCACTAAAATGTTAATTTCCCAAAAAGCCATTTTTTTTATTTTTTGAAAATCATATATTTGACGTGAAATTTTGCGTCCTTTCGAAAAAAGTGGGTTTCAGAAAAGTTTGGGGCGATCCAAGTGACTTATGAGCCATTTTTTGAAAATTCGATTTTTACGGTTTCAGAAAAAGGCGATTTTCTGCGCATGCGCACAAATGTAGACTTTCGGCGCCATGTTCAATGGAAAGCTGACAAAATTTCCTATAAAATGACTACCCGCAAATTTGAAATTCATGCACTGAAACGGGATCCGCAACGATTAGTTATATCGAATCAAAATCACATGAAAATTCAGCCCATTGGCGCCTTCGTGGCACCTGCTGAGATGACACATCCACGAGATCTTCTCGGGACTCAATTTCGAGTACGAAATCGACCTGAAAAAAATTCGGACCACATGGTTTCAACGTAAAATTGTATGAACTTTCAAAATATGCGATGAAAACCCCCGTTTGAGGCGAACCCGAGGTGCTACATTCAATTTTCTGCCAGAAAATACGAAATTTCACATTGAAAATCGCAAAAAATTGAATGTAGCACCTCGGGTTCGCCTCAAACGGGGTTATTTATCGCATATTTTGAAAGTTCATACAATTTCACGTTGAAACCATGTGGTCCGAATTTTTTTCAGGTCGATTTCGTACTCGAAATTGAGTCCCGAGAAGATCTCGTGGATGTGTCATCTCAGCAGGTGCCACGAAGGCGCCAATGGGCTGAATTTTCATGTGATTTTGATTCGATATAACTAATCGTTGCGGATCCCGTTTCAGTGCATGAATTTCAACTTTGCGGGCAGTCATTTTATAGGAAATTCTGTCAGATTTCCATTGAACATGGCGCCGAAAGTCTACATTTGTGCGCATGCGCAGAAAATCGCCTTTTTCTGAAACCGTAAAAATCGAATTTTCAAAAAATGGCTCATAAGTCACTTGGATCGCCCCAAACTTTTCTGAAACCCATTTTTTTCGGAAGAACGCAAAATTTCACGTCAAATATATGATTTTCAAGAAATAAAAAAAAATGGCTTTTTGAGAAATTAACATTTTAGTGAAAAACACTCTTTTGCCTCCAGGAGGCCTCCAAATCGCACAGGAGGAATTTTCGACAACGTTTTCGATAGGTTTTTTGATGCCCTTTCAGATGCCGCAACCCGCAAATCGATAGCTCTTCAAAAACTCGGAATATTCTCATTTTCGTGAATAAAAGAGCATCGATTTTTACACGATAAATTTTCGGTCTGTTTACGGATGTGCGTGCAATGGAGAGGAGAAATTTTTTTTGGATCTCATAGGCGGTTCAAAGTTCCTATTTTGGGCCATAGAATCGAATGAAAAAGGTTAAAAAAGAATCTGAGAGGTGACCCCTTTCCGTAGGTCGCTTTGGCGTGGAATTCATCATATTACAGTTTCTCTGTCATTTTATTATGTATTTGTAATTTTTGTCTGATTTATTCACTACGCTAATCAACCAACTGTGTAATCTGTGTTCAATTAAGGTGTTCATCATCAAATCCTAACAATTTTTTTGAGAAATCAGAGCTGCTTCAGGAACAAGATATCAACCCAGCCTTTCTAACATTCATAGTAGAGGAATTTTGTTTTTAGGCCACTTCCAATACTTCTTGTCAAACGTTAACAAAATTTCGAGCATGCACGCTGATAGTGAATGTAATCGTGTGTATTTGTGATGCAAGTGTGGACGTGAGCTCCATTGTCAAAGTCCGCAGCGCCTGAATGTGCTTCTTTACGATCACCAAACATTCGGCAACCCGGTAACCGAGCAGTCTGACTTTTCATCTAAATCACAAGTTTTCACAAATCACAAGTGATTCAGCAATGACCCGCTCCTCCTCCCTGACTACCGAATTCCGGGCTCGGACCGCAGCACAAGGCCGAAACCCTCCCCTCGGGGGGGGGGGGGGGGGGGGGGGGACTCTTTTGTCTTTTTTGGGCCCAGGGAGCCCCACGGGTTGATTGATAAGTCGTCCAGACTCGCATCGTTATCGCTCGAAGACGAGTCGAATGCGAGTCCCTAGACTCACCCATTCCCGGGGTGCCGGATGGAGATGTGCGGTCTCCACGCTCCGGTGGGCGCTGACTGAGGCCGAGAGCTCGTCAGATTCCAGGGACGAGGCACCAAGGCGCCCTGAACCCCCTTGCGGCTAGAAAAACGATGTAGAAAGAATAACGAGTTCATTTTCAAAGAGACACACAAGAGTCAAATTTCCAACTACATTGGACGATGGAACACTGGGCTTGAACCGCTAGTCGAAGTGATCAGATTCATCCTATTCTTGCACTCGCGCGCGCTGTTCTGATCCATTTTGTTTTGTACATCGACCACACAACCCAGTACGTAGCAGATGGCTGGCCGTCAGAATTCAAGTTCTGCGCGAGGAACGCGTAAATTATATACTGATTGATATCTAAAAATGGATCATGTTTCTATTATCGAAGTTTTTGGTGGCAATACAAACCTTTCATGAAATGCGTTTCCAACATAATCTCGTGAGATTTCTCGGCGAGAAGGAGAATATACCGAGATAAGAACGAGATGGGAAACAACGATCTCGCCGAGGATGAGATCGAGATCGAGATGAGGGGAAAATTACCGAGGCGAGGACAAGATAGCCTCTTTCTTGTCTCTTCTCGTATCGCGGAAGCCCCAAATATCAAACCTCTGCACCTCTCATCGACTGTATGGATTTGCATGTATGACACGTCAGCCGTAGGGTGGCTCTATTTTGGATCAAAAAGGTTGTAGAAAATTGTAGCAAAAAGCAAACTGTGGGTCTAGAAAAGACCTGCAGAATGCCACGAAAGTTTTTTCGATGGACTCATCCCCGTCAAAATGACAGGTGATTGATCGAAGTAGTTTTCTTCTATTTTTGTCATCGATTTGGACACATTAAGAAAATTGGAAAAAAATTCGTCTCACATGATTTGAAAGATCTTTTCATGACCTTCGAAATGCTTCTTTAAATGCCCTTGTAGACCCAAGAAGATTGGAGTTATCGTCGAATCAGTACAGGTACGCATGTTCCATTATTTATGGAAGGAACCATATATCCTATCACGAATCCGGCACTATTAAAACTATCTTCAAAACTACGATAAAATTCTTTCCTTTCTCCTCTACCTCAAAGTTTAATTTTGCGGAATGACCCTACCGATACAGGTTAGTCGGGATGTTAATGTCAAACTACCATATTATACGTGGGACTGATCGCTTCAGCTTGGTTCGATATAATGTCGAGAAAACTCGGTTGACGATGAGAATTCCCTCGACGAGACGAGATCAGAAATCTTGATTTTTGAGTCCTTAAAATAATGCGCTCGAAAAGGCAGTGAATTTTTCCTCGTCGAGACGAGAACGCCCGAACTTCTCGTGTGTCTCGCTCGATGGTAGCCTTAATTTTCACAAATCTGAAACAAAGTCGCGGCTAAGTATGCATAACAGCATTATGACTAGAGAATTTGATTCTGAGATGGATCATGCACATTGAGTTCTTGTGTTTTAAATTGGAAAATTGCCCGAAATGATAAAATGGCCGAGACTCAATCTGATACGTCACATGCACATGGCAAGCTTATTACATTATCTAGTTGTATTTGTAAAAAATTCTGACGAGAATTCTGATATATTTTATAGATAAATCTAGGGTGCTATGTGCATGTTACGTATCAGATCGAGTCTCGGATATTTTATTATTTCGAGCAATTTTCTAATATGAAACACAAAAGCGGAAAGTGTATAATCTATCTAAAAATCTTATATCCTCTACTCGTTATGCTTTCATGCATGCTTATCCGCGACTTTGTCTCGAAATTGTAAAAATCTGATACTTCATGTCGTATTGCAGTTTGGAAGTCGAAAAATGAGCGGTTCAGTGAGTTTGAAAGGGGTCGAGGATGCAGAATCCAATTCCTTGTCTACCAAACCGCTCATTTCAAAGCAGAGGTTCGGCCAGATCACAATGTGAGTGTTGAATAAATGGACAAAGTGGACAATCGTTGGAGAATTTGAATGAAAATTAGGATAAGCATGTTTTCATCGAAAGATGTATCAGAACCTGGAATTACTCACTTAATCATTCGAGAGATGAGATTATCTCGATCAATTTCATCCGAGCCAGTGGTGATGATTTTATTGCCATTCAGCAGTTGTGACAACGTTCAAGATCTCAATATTGTCAAATTCAAAATAAATGCAAGAATCGTGCAAGAGTGAGAGCGATTGTTTTGACCACACTGAATATTGTATAAAATTTTTAGAATAGTTTGACATCCATCACTTGAGTACAGTAACTGGAAAACATTTGATCCATTCTACCATTATGGCAATCTTATTCCTAACAAACTATGTAATTTGAGTTTAAGAGTACAGTTTCACAAATTGCTGTATCCATACTCAGAGAAAAAAATCACACCAATCTGAAAACTTGAAAATATGATCTGGTGTGTATCATCAAAGCTTGGTGATGTGTTTAGGGAATATCATGCCAAATATACCCTGGAATCCTTACAACTCAACCTAGAATTGAGGGGGTGGGTGGAAAAAGGGCGTAACTGCAAAATGGTCATTTTGAGAAAATCAATAAAAACTTAATAGAAACCGTTAGAGACATAATTAGACGAGTTGAGCTCACTTATTTCGAAGAAGATAGCATTCTCGAAATAGCCGAACCCGAGCCGGGGGATCAAATTTGATTTCGAGCTTTTTTCAGCGATTTCAAAAAATGCAATTACGCCCTTTTTCCGAATACAGGGTCAAATTTCGGTCTTTCTTCCTCACAAAAAGTGGGATTATATCTCGAGATCAAGTCCAATCATCTCCAAATTTTTTGAGAGTGTTCCTGGGCATGTTTTGAAAGTTATCTGATTGCTAGGCGGTGTTTCGATTCATGCTCCACAGTTCTATGGACACGAAATCTTCCATCAGCCGTGTGAAAATGACGAGACATTTTCTTCGCTAGGGAAGGGTAAAAACACTTAATTTGAAGGTGAAACAACATGTTTTTATCGTTATATTAGGTCGAAAACCGTTTCCAAACTTTGGAGAATTTTTATAAAATTTTTCCTCTGTAATAAGGCCCTTTTTCCAGATCCACCCTCACTTACGCCCTCTTACAGAGTAATTACGCCCTTTTAAATCTTTTCAGTCAGGTACTTAAGCCCTTTTTCCAAATTCTGTTGGGCTCAGCAAAAAATGAAGCCCTGCTTTTGAAATGATAACACAGCAGTTACGCCCTTTTTACATCTTATTACAGCAGTTACGCCCTTTCAACATTCTATCATCGCACTTACGCCCATTTATCGTGCAGATGAAAGGGCGTAATGGCGGTTACGCCCTTTTATCTGCCAGATGGTTTTTGGGGTCTTACGAAAAACGGATTTCGGGGGGTGATAGATCTTGGTATAGGGGCTTAAAAAAAAAGATGTCCGGAAGAAGGGCATAATGGCGGTTACGCCCTTTTTCCACCCACCGCCTCAATTGCAACCCGTCAAAAATTCCTAAATCCAACCTTCTGATTATATTTGTACACGAGTTATTACTTTGAAATTTGGACTCAACAATTTTTCAGGAAAACGTGCTATTTTGTATTGTCATGCCATCTTCTTGGAACCTTTTTCTCTCAAGTCACAGCTACTGCACCCGCAGTCAAAACTCCTTTAGGCACTTACTTAGGCTACTACAAAGTATCTCTGAATGGAAGAAAATATGCTGCTTTTGAAGGAATACCCTATGCCCAGCCACCGATTGGTCCTCTTAGATTTGAAAATCCAGTGCCTATTACCACTCGATTGGGTCGATTTAATGCAACGAAAAAAGGTCAAATTTGTGCCGTATATGAAGAATACGCACCATTGAAAAATGATCAACCCCCTCCAGAAGATTCAATTAAGGGTAGCGAAGATTGCTTATTCCTTAACGTCTACATGCCGTTGTTGGATGATCCCAGAAAACTTATGCCAGTGATTGTCTACTTACACGGTGGTTGGTACCAGTACAATGGTGGTTTTCTTCACGATAAATATCTTGCTGATAGAGATGTCATCTATCTCACTCTCAATTACCGCCTTGGATTATTAGGTACGTTCGAATAATTTCAGTTCTATGCTATGTGAAAATTAATACGTGGTATGAATAAGTAATCATCGTGTCTATTCCATGAGAGCATTCATGAAATGTGTAAGAAACAATTTCATCAATTTAAAACTCCCGCCTCTCTTGTAAAATTGTTCCAATGGAATAATGCTGAATCGTACACGCAGCATAAGAAATGAACAAACCCCCTTTTCCTAAAAACCCTTACGTAATTGAGGGAAGTTCCCTTATGATCATGTCTTTGGTGAACTAATGGTACTTTTGAAGCGAATCACACACAAAATTCTTGTTTTGTTCAGGATAAATACCATTTGAACAAGATATTCTGGACAAGGTTTGGAGGTTGTTTTCATGCCCTGCACCTGCTCATGTATGTTTTGTCCGAATTATCGTGGTCACGTTGTATACGGCCTCGTAAGAACGTTGCTAACGATGAGATATGTGTGATGTATCATTATAATATTATTGATAATGGATATTGACGGCAAAGGCTTGAAAAATGTATGAAAGATAACTTCAAAACAAGTTTGGATTTCCTCAATTTGTGGTAACTGCTTTTTAAATAGTTTCAGATTATTGTTAACATGTTCCTTTCCAAATCAAAAAGTACTAAAACTTCTCAGCACAAACTCCAACATTACGAGTGCATCTCCGGAAACATCTTCCACGAGAATTTAACACGATTGTGGAAACAAGAACGCTCATCGATTTTTCACCCAAAAACTAAAAACATAGGGTCGCACAGAACTTTCAACTCATTCATTGGCTAGCAGTTTTCGAGATTCTTAATTTACCTCACTATACAAAATACTATCTCTTCAATCTCATCGAACCTATCAAGAATCTCACAAATTGACTTCTACATTTAGGCTTTCTCAGTACCGAAGACGAAGTAGTGCCAGGTAACATGGGCCTAAGAGATCAAAACTTGGCTCTCAGATGGATTTCACAATTTATTCGATATTTTCGTGGTGACCCGGCCAAAGTAACTCTGTTAGGTTTTAGCGCAGGTTCAGCCAGCGCCCAATATCATCAATTATCACCCCTCAGTCGTGGTCTATTTTCAAGGAGTATAGCCCTCAGTGGAACTGTTTTCAATCTATGGGCCTTTGCAGCTGGCTCAAAACAAAAAGCCAAGCAACTGGCTACACTATTTCGATGTCCGATAAATAGTAGCCGTAGTATGATCATATGCCTGAAAAAAGTACCAACGAGGCAGTTGATTGGAGCAAGCAAGCGTTTCCACGTATGTCACATGCAGCTAATATTATTTTTAGTTTCGGACGTTCCTCCCTTAATAATATTACTTTTAGTTCATTAAGTAGTCTAAATGTATGGACGATTACAAAATGAAGGTGACAAAATGAATTAATTTTTTTCTCTGCGAAGGAAAATTCCCAATAGCTTTGGATTTTCTAAAAGAAAACAATGAAAAGAAAATAGTTCATTAACTTACGTACGCCAATTCAATTATAATTGGGTCGTTTCGCGCCCAAAATTTTGTTCCTCGGCGACAATCAATTCTTCCATCACGCATCTCAGAGTAAGAAATCAGAATTCCCGAATATTTGGAAAATTTATCCAAAATTTTCGACGTTTCCTCAATTTTTTCCCCACCGGAACAGATTCACGACGAATTTCCGATGAATTCCTGGTTTATCCCCGCAAATACCAAAATATTCAGATATTGTTTTGAAGTATGCTTCATAATTAGCGAATCGAACAGTTTTCAGAGAATCTGATCAATTTTTCAAAAATGAAATCTAAGTGTATCAAGTCATTTAGATGATGAAAGCAGCCGTTCAAAATTACTATCCAGTGAAAATAACATTCTTGTTTTGGTACTATTTACTATAGACTTGGCAAACTAATCCAGAAGCTCCATGGGGCCCAGTTATCGATAAATATAGCAGACGTCCATTTATTCCTCGGTCACCAAAAGAAATCTTCGAATCCCGATCTTATTACGACGTACCTGCTATTTACGGAGTGGCTCAAGACGAAGGCTGCGATCCAATATCAGGTTCAGTGCCAAAATTCTCCCATATCTAAATCACACTATCACATAATTGCATTTTTCCCCATTTTTCAACACATTTTTTTTTGTGTATTGGTGTAATTTACAGCATTCGTTCCACACGCCAATTTGCTGCAAGAGCTGGACAAAAATTGGGTTTCAATAGCCCCTGCCTTACTTGGATACAATTACACCATCCCAAATTCTATGTATGATAAGGTCGCTGTAGATTCAAGAAAAGAATATTTAGGAAACAGTACGATCGATATAAACAGTGTAGCTCAACTACAACAGCTTCTTACGGATCAAAGATTTTTTATAGGAATAGAAACTGGAGTCAGGCTACAGGCGGTTGCATCCTTAAATCCTGTTTACATGTATTATTATTCATATCGTGCTACCACGAGTATGAGTGACGATCTCAGTGGAACCCGCAACAATTATGGTATTATCCGATATGGTCTACGAAGTTAGAATACCTAAACTTTCCAAAGAATAAACTAACAAAACATCGTCACTTCTAGGAGTATGTCATGGAGACGATGTAAACCTGGTTTTCGATAGTACTATCAGTGCTGAGTCTCAGAAAACAGTCAAGGATCATCAGATGACGAATTTTATGTTGGACATGTGGACATCGATGGCTTACTTTGGGTTAGAAAAATTTCACTCGAAAGATGGGAAGCTCATGAATATTGAAGAATTTCCATCTATTTTTCTTTCTTTAGAGCACCACGGTTAGGTGTTAATTGGAGACCAGTTGACGCTTCAGATTCGGAATTGAAATATCTACACATAGCAGGACCAGGGAATGTCAGTATGTCTGGAAGCACTGATTTTGGGCGTAAAAGTTTTTGGAAAAAATTTTTCTTCACTGTTTAACAATTTCAAGGATATTCTCGGATTTCTCATCTGAAAAACATTCGGAATTATGATGTATTGTGGAGCAGTAGGATGAAGTTTCACCAATTATTTATGAAATTATTGTTCAGTTATTGGAAATCTTGTGGAAATCTTGTTCCTTTCATAATGTTATGAGCAAATAAATTGTGGTAACCTTTATTGTAGTAATATTTCATACCGTTTGAGCATTTTTGTATAAATTGCTCACGAATTATCACCTCCCATTTCTCATTAAGGCGTTGCGGTCACCGTGCACCGTGACCATGGACCTTCAAAATACACCTTATATTGAAAGTTTGATGATTCAAAGTGTGAGACGAGTTGTCGAATACTTGTTATTGTCCAACTTGTATTCCTCAATCCATCGCTTAGCCCAAATCATAAGGGAATCGGAGAAAAGTGGGAATAACTCGGCCGCGGGAACCTCCTAACCTATAATATACGCACATTTTCATTCCCAACTTTCTCCGATTCTATTGCAATTTGGGCTTAACGAAGAGCAGACAAATCTAAGTTAGATGATGACAGATATTTGTGCACTTGTCGTTTAGCCTAAATCGCAACAGAATCGGAGAAAGTTGGGAATGATTTTCAGCTTGCATGGTGACCGAATCGCCTTAACAAATTATTTCCTCCTTGTATTCTGTAATTATATAAAAATATACCATAAAAATATGGAAACAAAGAATTGATTGTTCTCAAAGTATAGTAATGGACTCGATAATCAATTCAGAGAGCGTTATGTGATCAATAATTTGCAATCTGACAGAAGAATCAGAGAAATAGCCGTAATTGACTGGATCACTCTACGACTCGAGGGACTGACACGTTACTGGGCTATTTTTCCGGATGAATTGAAGAGAATAGATATGCTTCCTAATCATGATGATTCCTCGCGACAACCCAATAATCTTGATACTATATGCCACGTATGCATTTCACCACAAGGAATACTTTCCGAACATGTCGAAACAGATGTATCCAAAATGCTTGGAGAACCATGAAAAAAATGATTCCCGGTAAAAAACCGCCATTCAGGTGAACCTTACAGGGAAAACCGTGTAGAGATCTCTTTTGTATATTCTCCAAAGATCTACAGGAAACTTTATCACACGTTTTCCGCACAAATGCATTATTTTTCAGTTATCGGGGGCAGAAGACTAAAGTGCGTCAAAAAACACCCATTCTCGACTTTTCTCCGAAACCAGTCGATACGTTACGACAAATTTTTTTTCATCGGTTTCTTTTAACATGTTCTTCAAGATCGTATTCAAATTGATCATATGTTTTTTGGTCGCATTGAGGCTAATTCGGAGTCCCTACAAAACCGCAACCAGACACGCACCGGCGTACTTTCCGGTTGCCGCTGCATGCAATGATTCTGAGAGCGATATTATTGCTTATACGCTTTTATTGGTACTGAATGTGTTACTCACATACTATTCCACCTGTGAAATCTTATAGCGCGATACCATGCAAAGTTTCATGGCATTTCATTCATTAGGAACCGAGAGAAACTTGAAGGAAATTTTTGTGGGACAGAGCGCGCCCTCGCCTATTCCGATTTATTCCTCAATAACAGAACAGTTTTGGCCAATATCAGATAGTAGGGCGCCAGTGGATTGGAATTTCCTGTCGAATGAGCTCTCCTACGCCCGAAAGTTCTGAATCTAGCTCGCAAAAAACTTGAACTAGTGTGAGCACCGAGCAGTATAACTTGCTCAGCTAAACAAAGAACTACGATTCTCTGGAGATATAGGATGAGTACCCGAGTGTGGAACAACTCATTCGATGGGAAATATCATGGTGTTTCACTTGCCATATTTCGTTTGGGTCGGAAATGTGAGGTTGGAGTACTTTGAGGCAAAAAATTGGTTCATAATCTCCCATCGCACGTGAGGTGCGATCAAAGCGCCATCTATCGGGCAAAATATCCAGATTCTCTCCGGACTTCAAAAGTTGGTTCAAGCATAACAATACCATGTGGCCTTTTTAATCATTAATATGGAATCCTTTCTTGAATAAATCACGCGTCAATTCGTCATTCATCGACAACCACAAACCACCCGATCAATTCTCTACGTGCACTGTATCCATTCTACAAGAAACCTTAGCACTTTTCAGTACACACCACAGAACCAAGTCAGAAACCACAACAGTAGGTGGGCAAGGCGTTTGCCGATAAACAGCCTTGCACTACACCTATATATAAACGATTGTGATAGCTCGCGCTTAACGGGGGTATAAAGCAGTCCTAACCTATAGAACTTGAAGATACACGCTACTAGTCATAGTATTTGTAATAGTGGTAGTGATGATGACGTTAGTGGTAGTGTAAAAGAGAGAGAGAGAGAGACCACGGGGGCGCGCTATATTATTATTAGACTCCCTTAAGTCTAAGAGCCTTAAATCTGCGATAAGTTATGGGCGAGCACTTTCCTTCGCTTCCTTCCTTCCTTTACATCCATCCATCCTTACTTCCTTCCTTTCCTTTCCTTCCTTACTTTATAACGTTCCATAGCATCATCTTACAGACCATCTCTCTCATTCTCTATAGCTCCTTTACCCGGACACTACCGAATAAGCTTTCCACCCCCATTGCCACCTTATATACGCCATTTCCCTATAATATCTTAGTCTCCGTGCTACTTGCAGCGCTAGATGCTCTGTACATATCTATATAGTAAACCACCAAAGGTACGGGTACGGCCCTTTATCTCGCATACATTATGCGTCCCGCAAAGAGGTATTGCCGTCATCCTCTTGCTCTATATATACTATGGGCCAAGACTCTCTGTGAGGTGTAAGGAATGTAATTGAAAATAACTGCGAGAAAACCGAATTTTGCGAGATGAGAGATATCGAGCTTAACCATGACGGAGAACCGTGGATTATCTCTGTGTGAGGTTATGGAAAGATTGGAGGGGTTGGGTTAGGTTATTGTTTTTTGTGAATAAGGCTTTATGATTGGTGGATGAAGGTGGGATGACATGATGGCTTTATTACGAGATAGCGATATTAATTTGAGGAATGGATTTGACTTGATCATTTGGGAGATTTCAAATACTTGGAGGAATAGGATCTGCAAAAACTTCCTCATTTGAACTCGATCGTGCTTGACAAAGTTGAGATTTTCTACAGAATCTTCACTTTGAAATTTTGGTATATTCTTCTCATGATGCTATATACATCATTTATTTCAGTATCAATACTAGGGACATTTGATGACATTAGACATGGTTTTCGATTCTTCTTTGACATATTTTTGGGGTTCTTGAGGACAATATGTTCTGAGACAATCAGAGCAATGTAAGCTCTCTTGAATTCCGTGATCTGGTGGTCAAAAGACTCTCTAATTGTCTGTTTTCAAACCTTCTAAATCAGAAAACTCATTTAATCGAGCATTTAATGAAGCATCAAAATATCAATATTCATATCCTGGTTCATAATGTAACGGGCCTTTTTACGATGTGAATGTCAACCCGAATGTTATATCAATTATGATATCACTACAATTTTTGCATGTACTGCTGTCCCACTGATCCCTTAAGAAAGTCTCCGCCTTGATGAGGTACAAACCCCAGGAAAGTAAGCTGCACAGCTATGACGGTCAGTTATTATTCGAGGTTTTCTGTCTTACTCGCACTCATAGGTTATGGTACGATTGCGAGTGAGATAAAATATCTCGAACGGTGACTGACCGCTATCCCCAGTGCAGTTCAGCTTCTTGGCGAGTTTACACTTCCCAGAAACCTGAATTGTAGTCACCATGACAGCCGATAGAGATTCCTTGTCTCACTCGTACTCGTATCATAACCTATTATTGCAAGTGAGATGGAAGATCAATAAACGGTCTCTAGTCGCGATGACAATAGTTAACTTCAGATTTTTGAGGAATGTATCTGCTCCTGGGATCAGAAAGCTAAAATTTCAAAAGTGGACTGAGTCCGGAATTTTCAATCATCATATCTTCATGAATCTTATATCATAACACTTCACAAAGCTCCTGCACAACTTTACAGCTGAATTGTTCCAACACAATGTACCGGCAAGTGGCGCTCGAGTAATTCTCTCAAAACGACTTTATCTCGTTATCTTGCGATAAGCGCCCGGCGCTTCAAGCTTGTTGCTGCCTTTTATACACGCTAAACATTTTCATTCCTCTTTTTCGCGACAGTTTGCCAAAATAATGTGAGAAAGCATATACAAGTATATTATTACGGTTATACATCGGTAGAGCAGAGCACTTTTGTAGCGAGATTTGCGAGCATATCTCACGCGTAAACAAAGATGCTCCACGACATAAATTACGTGGCTTGCTGAATTAATAAAAGATTACACACTGGGTATCTACTAGGTATATACCGGGTTTTGCTTCAAGACGTGGCCCTTGAAAGATAAGGCAAGCATTCGCTTCAAATCTCTCTCACTCCCGCGAGAGAAGAACGCAGCTAAATCATCGGATATCTTACTCGTAATACATAATCCACCCTTCGAGCGTGCTTGCATTTATGGATCCAAGAGAGATTCCGGACAAAAAGAAAACTAGATACTTTATTTTGTCTTAATGTGAGATATGTCTTATGACTTCTAAGGCTATTGCAAGAGGCATTACTTTTTGACAGTTGTTCTATTCATTTCTCAAATTTTAGAACAGGCACAGGACTCGTGTACAACCTTCAAAGAAGCAATCTTATCAGGTCGTTATCGTATTATACTTCAATCGAATCAATGTAAATTCAACGCAAAGATTACTACATTTGAGACAATAACTCGCATAGAAGAACCTAAGGGGATAGTGACGTATTCTTGATCTCAACAATTGTGCGGAAACCTCTGAAGCAATACTTGTACATTCTCCGGAAGAACACAGTTCTTTTGAAGTAGCTGAAATATCTTGTAGACTTATGAAAATTATGATTTTTTAGGAAATTCCTGTTGTACGCTCATATGGAAAGCTAAACTCTTGAAAAATAAGGAATATCAACCAAATCTAATGTATGAAATTCTCATTTCAAATAGAACGCCCCAGGTGAGAGTTGGAAAGTGGAATTCCATGTCGATTTCCCAACCTGGCTTCTTTAAACTAATATTACACTGCAGAAAATGTATCGGAAGTCACTTGTGGATTCTCATACGTGAACTGTTTACTGAATGAGAATCCCTTGTTTTGGGCATGCCTCACACAGGAATGTACAAAAACTGATTCCTGATCATGGTTTTTAGCTGGAGTCATCGCGAGATTCTCTCATGATAACCGATTCAATTCTGATGAATCTGATGAGTAACGTTGGTGATTTCATTCTGGCTTTAAGAATGTGTTTGAGAAACTGAAGTTCATCTCAAGTGTACTTCAAGCTGTTGAATCCAAACCCATTTTTTCAAGCTACCATGCCCTTGTGTTAGGTAAGGTCCTAGCCCTTAACGCAGAAGGCCTATGGTTTCAAATATAGGCCGGCATCAATGTGAATTTTCATAAAAGCCTATTTGGTAGTTTCGGTGGTTGGAACTTCACCTAAAACTGTAGGCCCGCTGAATAACCTTAAAAAAAGAGTTGATATGGCACCTTTCCTGATTTCATCATTCAAGAACTACACTTTACAGATTCTTTTCATTGTGTCGACATAAGGCCTTCCTGTCCAGAAGAATGGTTCTACAAATTAAATTTAGTAAAATCCATGTTCCAGTTTTGGTATTAAAAATGCATATTCGTTGTTTTTTTTTGGCATCGTGCTCACTCTTCAAGATGATACTCTTGCATGCAAAACCTTGTTAATCCATTCATGTGGTAAGCATTAATATGTCAGAGAAAGAGAGAGAGAGAAAGAGAGAGAGAGAGGGCGCGTCTTTGAAAGAAACAAATATATCTACAAAACCTAAAGTGTGATTTCTACATGGCTCATTTTGTACGACTATTTTTTTCTCTCGTATGTAGACGTAACAGAGGAATTCTAAACATTTATTTTTCGGGTAATAAAATTGGGGTCAAAGTGCATTTTTCACATTTTTAATACCTCGACTTCAATTATCCCAATCAGTACGTGCTGAGTTTCCGCAACTTGGGTACATAATCTATTATTTCGGACCGCTCCGAACGAACGCGGAATTTAAACTTTGAAGTCACAAAAAAGCCCAATATTACGAAAAATGTATTCCAACTCCAGTCGTTTCAGGTCAGAATGATAAGGATAGAACGAGACTGCTTATTGGAAAATATTTTATTTCAAATATATTTTGGATAAATAATTCGTTGTTCAAAAAAATTTATTGTCAAAAAATAACGACAAAGTCATCACTTTCATAGGTCAAGTGAGAGTTCCTACACTCGACATTACATTCTTTAGGTCAGAGTTGCTTAGATAATGAATTATTTCGTCAATACATGAGGTGGGAAGTGATTTTCTCACTAAAGCAAATAAGGATTTTCTGGATGATTCCAATAGCAAATGCCTTCTCCCAGCATTTTTAATTTGTAACTTCAACAAGTAGCCATAAAGGGGGTATTTCGTACTTGAATGGAATGTTGTGACTAAGCACTGTGTATCGTAGTTCTTACAAAGGCGTATTATTTCATCGAGACTTTTACTCAACAAGTCACGTAAAGTCGTGTGGGTATCGAATTTTATGGATGCCATCAATTCAATCTCCTCCTCACATTTTTTCACAAATGAAACTTTATCAAAAGAATTACTTATTGTTTGTGGAACATTGTTGCAGAAGTACTCATTCATTTTAATTAGGCGGGATCCTAATACCTGAAGTTTAGCGACGTGTTTTAAAAGAGTTATAGCTATGTTTTGCCATCTTGGTAAATTGAAAGATTTGCAGTCTCGAAGGAAATACAGACAGGATTTACCAGTATAATCAACAATGTTTATATCAGAACCACTTTCAAGGAGTGTCGTTATCTGTCTGTGATAAAAATTCAAATCCTTTGATTGTAGGTATTTTTCTTTGAGAATGTCTTCACAAAATTTACGTAAAGGCGTTTGCCGGAATATATTCCGGGCATTAACATCAGCCCCATTGTTTATGAGAAAAAGTATTAAATCTGGATCCAAAGTTTGTGCGTAATGCAATGGTGTTTGTAGTTGGTAATCTCGTGCATTAATATCAGCACCGTAGTCTAGAAAAAATTGCAATATTTCTTTTGTTGGCGCATTCCTATGCCCTTGTAATAATAGCACATGAAGAGGTGTTTGATTTGCATCATTAAGACAATTGATGAGCTTCATCTTCAACTGCTTATCAGCAACATCATTAAATACATACTTTATGACTGTGAGGAAACCCAGAGCGCATGCTATATGAAAGTGTGTTGGCTTGAACTCTGCAGTGAATCTCACAGAAGTATAAAAGAAGAGATTTTCACATTCGATGATTGAATCATCATGCAGTGGCTGATGAGAGAATGCACACTCCAAAGGAGTTTCTCTATCTTCATTCATCAAGTTAGGATTGGCACCATTACTGAGTATCAATTTCGCCTGCTTAAAATGTCCAAATCGCATAGCAAGATGCAATGAAGTACTTTTATCAAGCTCTCGGTACCCTGGGAGTTGAACAATTTGGTGGATTTCATCTGGATGAAGACTCAAATGCGTGAGCAATTCTTGTGAATTTATATGACACATGATGCTGAATATATGTGTCAAAGAAAGTTTCTGATATTTGAAAGTGTTATTCGAGATACACTGTGCAGAGTGAATGGATAATAGCATTTTAGCTAAAACATTCTTCGAAGGAGCTGCATGCTCATCAACATTTAATTCATCAATGATCATGTCAAAAGGACTTTGATCCAACCCATTTTTTAAAGAGACATCAGCTCCAGAGTTCAATAGGAGATTAATTACTCCCAACTGGTGATGTTTCACAGCAAAGTGTAATGGTGTAAAACCAGCCCAGAATGGGGATCCAAAGCTGACTTGAGCATTTACATCAGCTCCATTTGCTAAGAGGGTGTGAATTATCTCACTTTTGCTTGTTGTACATAACATGTGTAAAAGAGACAATCCCACTACATCGATGGCATTCGGAGAGAGATTCACTAACTTCCCCAGTAACAAACTAAATATTTCACCAGACTTCGATTCAAAAGCAATGTGAATGGGTGTTTTGCCATAGGCATCTTGAACCATCACATTTGCGCCTCTATCTAGAAGATACTTCACTGCTGCAAATGATTTACATCTCACAGCTAGGTCCAAAGATGTAAACCCATTCCATGTAGCCAAAAGAAAATCATCAGTGTGATTCATAGAACCCTCAGATATGAGTTTGACAATGCATTCTGTAACATCGTCACAGCGAGCTAGTCTCAACGGCCATGAAATTTTCCTATACTTCAAGCAATCTGTAAATCCATCATTTTCATTCATCAAAATCAGATCGTAAATGAGTTCCTTTCTTGTCAAGAATGCACATTTCATCAGAAGAAGGAATTGCTGATCACGGAACAGAGTTGGTCTATTCAGTAAAAGTTTGATGACACTTGGACATTCATAGTAAGTAGCAAAGTGAATAGCTCCCCAACCCTCCCATGGTGCCTTTACCCTGCTGTGAATTGGTTCTGCCATTTTCAAGAAATGTTCAACAATGGCTGGATCATCTCTTGTACATGCAATGTGATAGTGTGTGAGTCCTTGAGAATTAGCAGGATTTGAGAATACATACTTGTGGGCTGCCAAAATGAGATCAATGATCTGTTCATTCCTCAAGGAATTTGCAAGGTGGAGAGGTGTCATACCTTTTGCATCTTTTATTGTGATGTCAGCTCCACTATGCAGTAAAAACTCAACCACTTCTATACAGCCAAACAATACAGCACAGTGTAATGGTGTATAGCCTGAATAGAATAAAGAATCCTCTCTGACAGCTTCATTGATAATTTCTCCTTGATTCATCAATAGCAACTTCTTTACCAAACTGATTCTGTTCCTCATACAAGCGACATGCAAATGGCTAAACTTATGATGATTCTGATAGTTCCTGACATCATATGTTAAGATGAGATCAACTATTGAGGTGTTTTCCATTCTGGCTGCCATAGTAAGTGGTGTGTCACCTTCGTAGCACTCAGCGCTAATGTTGGCACCTTTATCTAGTAAAATCTTTACCATTTCAGGGCTTCTTGAGATTACGGCTAAATGTAATGGTGTATGAACTGGATAAGGGGTTTTTAGATTCACTGGAGCACCACTATCAATGAGCAGTTGAACCAATGCCTTATTTCCATTTTGAACTGCATCTCGGAGCATGTAGTGATTCTTCAAATCATACTGGCGGTGAGTCTCATTGAAAAAAGTGATAGGTTCTATTGGTAAAACCATCTTTCAAAAGTATTCAACTCTATAGCCTTGTAGAATTGTCTCTATTCTTGGACTTTCTTGGATACTCTCTGTCTCTTGAGAACAGACCTGATAGAGAATCGACAGGGACCTTGATTATTATCGAATGGATAGAGTTATCCAGTATCATCAAGTAAACCAAAATCAGGGCTGAGTCCGGTATAAGTAATGAGCAGAAATTCAGTGCAATTATCCACTTACTCACTAATATGTTTGGTTATCCTGAGCGTTATCTTCAATAAATGATAATCACACGAGTCAAACTCAAAAACTTGAATCAGGAATCAAGATTGCAGATGTTGAACCATGTCGAAACATAAATGGTGTTGTTAGATCATGAGCAATAATTATAATAGGTGCTTCATATTATGTACACGACCCCTATCCTGAACACTGATTTCCTGAAACAGTGCAGACCAACACCAACCAACACGTGCAAACTGTGGAAACGAACGCGACATGCATGGCACGATAAGCGATTCGCAGACGACATAAGACGTATTTGGCGCCTTTTGATGTCCCGATTTGAATCATGCGGTTCAATCGTTTCGGGGAAATGTATAGCATAAAACACATGACTAAAAGAACGTTACAAGTTGGAGGCGATAGCAAAAGGATAATTTCACTCATTTACTAAGGTAAAGGTGCTTCTGGGCACATCAACAACTTGACAGCTTCGAACGTACGCGTACTTTAGCTCATTTCAAAGCATTGTTTCAAGACCTTCAAAATGAGCTAGAGTACGTCCATTGTCGACCAACTGGAATCGTGCTATCATTATTCCCCCAAAAAGTGATGTTTTTAGAGTTTACAAAATGATGTACCCGACTTGCCCCCACTTGATATTTGACTCTGACCTAGCGATCAAACTGGAGTAATTCTGATAACAGCATTCGAAAAAACGTGAACTTGCTGTTCGCATGGAACTGCTGTTCGCACCAACTGGAAAAATCTATAAATGTACCGTGTATGTTACGGCAACCAAGAATTCAGAAAATATGACTTCTACAAATGATGTCATCGTGGCGGGATGGAAAGGAGGAAATATCAAAGATTCTCAAAATGTTGTTGTTTACTGATTGTCATAATATATGGAAAAATCTCATAATTTGGCTGATTTCGACTCAACACTCGTTCTGTCCATCAACGCTTTGGTTAGCATAAGTGTTTCGTATGAAATTTCCACAAATCTATTCAAGAGGTTGATCGATTGAAACACAGTTGGAATGGGAGGCGTACTATCTTTGCCTTAGATGGAGACAGGAGCACGAGTTTCTTGTTCACGTAAATTTCAATTTTTGACAACCCCACTCAGAACTTTTGGCACTGCGCTTAGCTTCTCATGTCCGATGCAATTGACCAATCATCTCGAAAATCCAGTGAATGATTGATTGGGTGTCCAAGAGCTATATGCTGTGCGCTCGCTTATCAGTATGTAGGTGTGGTGACTTCGAGGGTGACTTTCTGTAATTCTGTAATTGGCCGTAACTTATTTTCAAATTTTTTCATCATAGTCACTCCAAATGATTAAGTGTGTGGTGCGATGGAAGATTTATGTCTCTCAAGATGGAATTCTGTTTCTTGAACTAAAATCTATAAATGTAGCGTAATAATAGAAGCATGTATCACTAATCAAGGAAAATGCAAGATGAGACAAAAAATCTCGCTCTGCATAAATAATCTGTTTGGTGAAAGCGTTTTTAGCGTGGTACATGACACTGTCGGGTTCAAAGAGCTAGGTAAATAGGTGGTTCATCATTCATCATTCATCTATCTCTACTTCGACGCATAAACCTGGTGAGAGTTGCACGGTCAATCCTAAAACAAACCTGCAAGCCAACGCGTGAGGCTTACGAAAATATATGACTTCGAAAATGAGGTCTTGAGCAGTTCAATATTTGTGTTTCGGGAAATAAAGACCACATGAAAATACTCTAGAGCGCTCAGTCTAATTCACTCTCTTCCCATATTACATCCCAAAATTAAGGGTCTCAACGCCATACGTTCACTATGACAAAGCTGAAATGTACAGGGTTTCTCAATTTTTCGCTAATACGATTCAAGTTCGGAGCTCCAATGTGAATGTGATTTTCCCAAACATTCCATAATCTTTCAAGTACTTAATAACTGAGAGATCAATTACAAAAATTTATTGAAGATGTGTATGCACCCACTTTGGAATTTTTTCAATGTCGCAGAGCCAAAAATCGTCCGAATCCTGAGATTTGTCATGTTTGCATACGGTTTTCATAACATGTATGGTTCTAGTTGTAACTGAAACCGAATAATGGAATAAATTTAGATTGAGATTGAAATATATGAAAAAACCTTCGTAATTTGGCGCATAGTTTAGGTCAAGTCGGCTGATTGTGAGATTTGGACCGAGAATTTGGCCGACTGCATTCAAAATGGTTACAGTATTATACATCGATCGAAGGTTCTTCACCCGCCAACTGGAACCTATTAGTGCAATCTAGTGAGAAGGAAATTAAAGAAGTCTAGAAGTTGCGTCGCTAAAGAATTTCGGTGCAGTGGATGAGACAAAATTCGCCAAGATACACCAATGGTCATTGTATACTCCTAAAAATGAAAAGTCTAAATTAGAAAATTTGATTTCTTCAGCCTCGTTGGTCTGAAATAACTGTTTTTAGTTCAGATCATTTTGTATAGTTTTTTCCAAGTATTTGAAAAACTCTTTCAAAACGTTTCTAGTATGGCTCCACAGATTTTCGTTAGATAATGTCAAATTTTCGGAAATTCGTAAAAATTGAGTCAAAACTGAATCCTCTGCAATTCAGACATGGGAAAAGATCAGAATAATCCAAAGAGCATCCTCGAGAGCATCTTAAATAAGTAGAGATCAAGAGCTTTAGAATGAGTTTGTCAGAAGTATTTTATATGTCATTTCTGGTGCGGCGAAAGACGGTTTCCTCAGGAAAAATTCCTATAGAGACAGGAGCCCCAGACTTTATGAACATTAAGGAAATCGGACGTACGGTGATATTACTGCAATTTCTCTCAAGTTTTCTCTTATTATTCGTGAAGAAAATCAAGAATAGCGAGATTATACCAGTTTGAATGAGTTTGAATCCTTCCTCGATTTTCCGCCGACTGGTCCATTTTTTGAGAGAAACTTTTCATCAGAAAAACTGTCATTTCTCAATCTAGAAACGACCTACAATAACTCTCAAAAAGGGATATTGAAGCTCTTTACTGTATTCTTAGACTTTCTTTGAATCATCTTGATCCATGGATCCATGTCTGACTTGCAGAGGTTTCAGTTTTGATCCAAGTTTTATAAAGTCCCCCAAGAATTCGAATTTACCTAGCAAAAATCTGATGTGCCGTACGAAAAAATAACGTCAAAGAGTCTTTGAAGTACTCAAAGAAAGCTATAAAATGAGATGAATTCAAATTGTTGTGGACCATCGAGTCCAACGAAATCGAATTTTCTAATTTGGACTCTTAATTTTTGGGTATTCACAAACTTTTGACCTCTAGCGTGGTTGGGAATTTCAGACACCGTAGAGGTTGAAAAGCATCAGCTTGACGGCGCCGCGCCTTTAATGTGCGCAATAGATTCGATTAAGCCTCATTTGCACAGCTTAGGACTCTTCATTCTCTGGATCAAGATTGACAAGAACTCAGAAACTCGAAAATTCATTGAGATTGACGGAATCAAACATTCTTTGGACAGCAGTCTTACCAGATGTGAAATCTCGGTTTTAAACAATACCTGAAGTAAAAGAATAAGTCTTTGAGGTGCAATGGTTTTGGGTCAGAATGATGGAAATAAAATGAGATTGCTTCTTGGAGAATAAGTTATATTTGATAGAAAAGAGTTACAAAATGAAAGGATGGTCAGAGACGGAAGTTCTCTCATTTGGAAGGGAAATTAAATTTCGAACTCACATTTCTACAGCTAATATTATATTCCTTAGATCAAAATCGCTTAGATGATGAATTATTTCCTCAATACATAAGGCAGGAAGTGACCTTCCCAATAAAGCAACCAAGGATTTTCTTGATGGTTCCAATAGTGAACATCTACTCTTACCACGCTCCATTTGCAATTTTAACAAGTAACCATAGATAGGATATTTAGTTCTTAAATCGCTGTTCGAAGTTATGCTCTCTAGATCATGGTTGTTACAATAATATACCATTCGTTCAGGAGTTTTCAACAACACGTCAAATAATGTCGAGTGGTTATCCAATTTCACAGATGCCATCGAATTCTTCTCTTCTGCACACTGTCGCGCGAATGAAACTCTATCGAAAGAATCACTTGATGATTGCGGAATATTTTGACACAAGTAAATATTGATTGGGCTAGAGTGAAGTCCTAGACAATGCAATTTAGTGAATTGTTTGAGAAAGAGAACAACGATTTCTTTCCATCTTTGCTCATGAAGAGCTTTGCAGTCACGAAAAAAATTCAAACAAGATCTACCCGTATAATCAACAATATTTATATCAGAACCATGTTCAAGAAGTATCGTTATTTGTTTGCAAAACCAACTCGAATTTTGTTGTTGTAAATGTTTTTCTGTGAAAATGGCTATACAAAATTTACGTAAAGGCGTTTCTTGGAATATATTCCGGGCATTAACGTCAGCCCCGTTTTTTATTAGGAGAAGTAATAAATCTGGGTCCAAAGTTTGTGCGTAATGCAATGGTGTTTGTAACTGATAATCTCGTGCGTTGATATCTGCACCATTATCCAAAAAAGATTGGACTATTTCTTTCGTTGGTGCATTTCGATGCCCTTGTAATAATAGCACGTGAAGAGGTGTTTGATTTGCATCATTAAGACAATTGATAAACTTCTTCTTCAACTGTCTATCAGCAACATCATTCAACACAAACCTTATAACTGACAGGAAACCTAGAGCACACGCTATATGAAAATGAGTAGGCTTGAACTCTCTCGTGAATTTCACACACGTGTAAAAGAAGAGATTTTCACATTCGGCGATTGAATCATCATGCGGTGGATGATGAGAAAATGCGCACTCCAAAGGAGTTTCTCTATCATTATTGATCAAGTTAGGATTGGCACCATTACTAAGTAACAATTTTGCCTGTTGGAAATGTCCAAAACGCATAGAGAGATGCAATGGAGTGCTTTTATTAAACTCTTGGAACTCTGGAAGTTGAACGATTCCATTTATCTCATCTGGATGGAGACTCAGATGAGTCAGAAGCTCTCCAGAATTCAATTGACAAATAATACTAAGTATATGTGTTGAGGGAAATTTCTGATATTTTAAACTTCCATCTGCAGTACTGGGAGCAGAGTGAATTGATAGGAGCATTTTAGCTAAAACATTCTTAGAAGAAGTTGCATGCTCATCAACATTCAGTTCATCAATGATCATGTCAAAAGGACTTTTATCCAATCCATTTTTTAATGAGACATTACCTCCATACTCCAATAGAAGAGTAATAACTTCCAACTGGTGGTATTTCACAGCAAAGTGTAACGCTGTGAAACCAGACCAAAATGGAGATCCAAAAGTAACTTGAGCATTCACATCAGCTCCATTTGTGATGAGATATTGAATCACCTTACATTTGTTCGTGGTACACAATATGTGTAGAAGAGAAAATCCTACATCATCAACAGCATTCCCAGGAACATTTTCGAACTTTTCCAATAATAAAGTAAATATTTCAGTGGACTTTGATTCAAAAGCAATGTGAATGGGTGTTTTGCCCAGGGTATCTTGCATCACAACATTTGCGTCATGATCTAAAAGATACTTTACTGCTGCTACAGATTTACAGCGTACAGCCAGAGCCAAAGATGGAAGACCATTCCATGTAGCTGAGAGGAAATCATCAGTATCATTCATATTACCCTCAGATCTGAGTTTTGCAAAGCACTCTGTGACATTTTCACAACGAGCTACTCTTAAAGGCCATGAAAGTCTCTTATACTTGAGGTAATGAGTGAAACTGAAATGTTCATTAGTCAATATGGCATAAATGGATTCTTTCTTGGTCAAAAATGCACATTTCAACAGAAGCAGGTATTGCTGATTGCGAAGAGAAGCTGGGGTTTCCATTAGAAGTTTGATGACATTTAGGCATTCATAGTACATGGCGAAATGTAACGCTCCCCATCCCTCCCATGGCAACTTTACTTGGCAATAGACAGGGTCTGCCATTTTAACAAAATGTTCCACAATGGATGGATTATCTCTAGTACATGCAATATGATAGTGGGTAAGCCCTTGAGAATTAGCAGGATTTGAGAATACATATATGTGGGCTGCCAAAATGAGATCTATGATCGCTTCATTTCTCAAATGATCTGCAAGGTGAAGAGCTGTCATACCTTTTGCATCTTTTATTGTGATGTCAGCTCCACAATGCAGTAAAAACTCAACCACTTCTATACAGCCGAACAAAACAGCACAGTGTAGTGGTGTATATCCCGAGTAGAATAAAGAGTCCTCTTTAATAGCTTCGTTGATATGTTCTCCTTGGTTCAGCTGTAGCAACTTCTTCACTAAATTGAGACTATTCCTCATGCAAGCTACATGCAAATGGCTGAACTTATCACGATTCTGATAGTTTTTAACATCATAAGATAAGATGAGATCAATCACTGAAGTATTTTCCATTCTAGCTGCCATAGTAAGTGGTGAGTCACCTTCATAGCACTCAGCACTAATATTAGCACCTTTGTCTAATAAGATTTCCACAAATTCACAATTCCTTGAGATAACCGCCAAATGTAATGGTGTATGAACTGGATGAGGAGTTTTTAGATTCACTGGAGCACCGCTTTCAATGAGAAGTTGAACCAAAGCCTTATTTCCACTCCGAATAGCATCTCGGAGCATGTAATGATTCTTTAAATCATATTGATGGTGAGTCTCATTGAGAAAAGTGATAGGGGGTATATAACTATGCGCCGAAAAAACTTTGTGCCGAAAAAATATCGATATCATAGTGAATGTGGCCGCGAGTCGCTTGAAGTTACGAAGTCAAAGTAACCTAGCCAGACGCATACAGAACTGGCAATTCTTAACGCGAAAAGTTCAGTCTGTCCACGACAAGTAGCTGGAATGTGTTCTTCATCTGGAAGAAAACTCATGCAACTCGCAGTTATAATGAACATGCGGTTAGATGTGAAAAAAGATGATTCTTGTTTAGAGATTCGGCGACGAATATTTCTTTGAGATTTCATTTCATGTAGATTTCTCGAATGAATCGTATTTGTTGCTTATGTGTATGGAGCAAAACGATCTTTAAAACGACCTTGTTCTAAAATGTAACCAGTCAAATCAATTCTAAAGAGCAATTCTTTACATTCCCCTTGTTTAGTCCATTTTGATACATTTTTTATCACTCATCTAATAACTCAATGAAGAACACATTCTCTTGTGATGAAAACGCCTCGAAAGTCGGTAAATTGACAAGGATAAGTGATAATTTTATGATATTTGGGGTGATCCGCTCGATCTTTTTTACACTTCGTAGTATTGAATTTGATCACTTAGATGTCAAGCCCGACTTTGCTGCTGAGGGATAGAAAAATTGCGAACATCTGGCTTTTATTGAGCGACAAAATTTGAGAATTCCGCTAATGAAATCGGCCTGAGCAAAGTTTACTCAATTTTTTCATAGTTACTGAAAAGGATTGGGATAGAGGATCCGATGGGCTACCATGGGATGAGATTCGCACAACCGGATATATTTGTTGAGCGTTTTACGATATGGGACATTTTTTCAATAAATTAGAACGAAGATTCAGAGGAATAATTTTTTGGTCCCTGCTGGGCGGAAATATGTTTTGAATCAATAAAACCTCCTATTTTCTTATATTCATCAGTGAACATGAATGAAAGCTGTCGACAGTTCTCGAGCAAAAACAGACCCTAAATGACAGGGATGATGGAACTTTGCACAGTAGCAAAAGGGACACACTTGATGAACAATAATCATTCATTTAATTGTATATACTGTACATTATACATTGGCAAATATATTGGCAACAATATCACAACATTTTTAATCAAAGAATAGAATAATTATAATCAACACAAAGTAGTCCTAGTCCACACTTATTCTTAAGTTAATCTTCTGCTTTTTACGGGGATGACGTAATCATCAAAATTCTTAGGCTTTGGTGTCCTTTTACTCCTACCATTTCCTTCTTTCCTGCTATCTTGAGGTTGGAGAACACCTTTAGACGTACCTTTAGTCATTGGTGTGGCTTTTCGAGGATCTGCAAGAATTACTAATTTGTTAAACTGATAATACTGAATTACTTGGAATAGAGATATCCCTGGTTTGCTCAATCAATTCAGATGCCATTGACTCAAAAATTCAGATAAGAGCTAAACTTATCAATCTCTTCTTGTGTGGACTCAAATCGGAATGGCTAAATGTCAAAACACGATCAGACCTGTATTTAATCTCCCGATCAAAGTGACATCTTTCCTATAAATGGTAGTTTTGCTTCGAGATGTAGTGACTATTTACGCTTGTATATTCAAACTAGAGGGTTGCTGGAATTCAAAGCATGAATCGTCGAGTTCCAATGACGAATATTTATATTCAAAGTCACGACGAAAATTCAATTGAAGCAGAGAAGTGGTATCTTGTCGCAAGACTGGCGAAGTACTAAGAGTTGCTCAAAAGATAGCAAAAATGATGGCACTTTTGCCAGTATTACATGAATTGGTTTTACCATGTTGTATATTACGTTCACTTCATTTCTGTCTCAATGCAATCACGCAATATCCGTAAAAGTTCCAGATAAAATCAACCAATTATCTATATGTTGGATTTGAATGAAATCTTATCCACCGTGAAAGAGGCTTCATTTCCAATCAAAAATGAATCCAAAATCGAAAGTGAGTAGTTCCTCTCCACGTTACCACTGCTCGGATAAGTTACTTGAGACTCAAATCATTCGATAATGCAATGAACGGAAAATATGTATGGTGTTATGAAATTTCTATCTAGAATCGATGGCAGATCAGAACAATAGTAGATTATGTACCCGAGTGCCGCAATCGCGGATTTCCATGACGAGTGCCTGCACAGGCTGGAGCCTACAGGCCTGCACCAACAGAGGCCCCCACCAAAGTGAACGACGGAAAAATGTTGACTATCATTAGTCAAAAAAGGCACGCGTGCAAAATGTGGTCTTGAAAATATCTCTTTTGATAAATATTATGTTGACTTTGCACAATCTAGAAACAGAGTTAATTCTTCCACATTGGCCTCTATTCAAGTTTATTAGTCAGATTTTTAATGAAGTCAATGACTTTTTTACAAAATTTAAACAAACTGGAAACTGGAGTAGAGCTCAGAGTTCCAACGAAATAATTGGTTTATGCAATTTTTCGATGTTTGGGTGCTCGTAAAACTGCAAAAAATGGCATTTGCGCCTTGTTCATGGGTTTCCCGCTTCTAAGCGATTAATTTGTCTCTCGCCTGCGGCTCGGGCCGAAAACCAAATTTCTCAGAAGCGAGCTAGGACCTCATAAACATGGTGCAGAATATACTGTTTCGTTAGTTCGAGTATACACGATGATACGAGTATACGTTTACAGTTTTTTTTGGATGACCGAAACTGAACATTTCTCTGAATATGGAATGAAATAAGGTAAGTGTACCCATCTTGCTTCTACATGCCAATCTCAGCCATGGATACTCGTAGACTTTCCCGATAATTTTTTTCTACATTTATTATTTTAAAAATGGTGCTTTGGATCGACTCCGAATCATTTCTGCGTTTCTTAGGGAATTTAAAGTGATTTTTACATTTTTCGTGTTTGCGCAGCTACGAATTCACTGAGGAAATTGCGTTCAGTAAAATTCGCGGCAAATTTTTTAGATCCACCAATCTCAACGTAGTTTAGCACATCTGATTTCTTTTTTGAAGCCCTTCAAAACGTTCTTTAGAATTGCGAAACTCGGATCTGGAGCTATTTTATGAGCAAAATATGAAAATGCTTTGTGGAGCAAGAAGGCCAACATCATAGTGTACCCAACATGCCATCACATGGTTATCTCGAAAGAGCATGTAGTTATGCCTTTTTTACCGCTCAGAATGTGTTCATCGCATCCAAATGGATCGAAAATAGTGGTTTGGAACGGCTTGAAGCTCCAAAGGTGGTTATACGGCGATGACAACGGATGGAAACAATTTCATGTAATTTATCGCTGATTTACATTGAGTTATATGATGGGGGCAAGTTGGGTATACAGTTTTGTAAACTCTTAAAAATCATTTTTCGGCAAAATTGAAACAGCTCGGCTCCAGCTCATTCAAATAAGACGCATCGTAGCTCATTTTGAAGGTCTTGAGACAAGCTTTACAATAAAATGAAGTGCGTTGAAAAATATTGAGATTGGCCAAGAGAAAATGCCTTAATGGGGGCAAGTTGGGTACACTTATCTTATAAACCCATCAGTCGTCTTTATCACGGACGTTCTTATTCATAGAACGTGATCAGATGATGACGAGAATTCTGAAATTTGTGATTGATGTTATATCTGATTCGAAAGACGACAAACTTATAATAGAATTTGAATCATAACCGTTTCTAACGTTTAGTTCGTGAAACGTGCACAGACATTGCGCGAGAACTTGATTCCACGCACAGTTTACCCGTAAATGTAAATCTGTGCGTGAAGTCATTTCCGCATTACTTCACGCAATGCGAATAATGAAGAGAAGTTAGATTTTTTTAGAACTCTGCTCACGAAATTGCAAAATAGTACATTTCGCACCGAGTTCATGAGGTTGTAGCTCGCTTCTGAACGATCGCTTTTCGACCCGAGCTGGAGGCGAGGGTTGAAATGATCGCTCGGAAGCGGCGAACCTCATGTGCAAGGTGCGAAAGTTATTTTTCGCAATTTTGTAGGCGGCCAAACATTTAAAAATTGCGAAAAAAAAAATTTTCTGCGGAGATCCACGATTTTGCTGCAAGGTAAGCGCGTAGAGTTAAGATAGAAAGAATACATTTTCAATGCTTATGAAATTTTATGCAATATTATGCCAAAGTGAAGATGTTTCGAAGGTAACTAGAAATGTCCAATAATCAATGATGGTCAATTTTATTGCACGAAACCCTCAAATTTTGGAAACTTGACAAATTAGGAAAAACGCTCCCCTTACATAGGCCCTCACCAGCTTGCTGCCTACGAGCCCCACCCCAATTTAATCCGTCCCTGTTTGCAGCACTAGTCATGGGAAGCCGCGATTGCGACACGATGTGCATATGATTTTTTATGATGGCATAGACGCGCGCAATGTGCTTAATTGTAGCCCGGCGACCATAAATGATTTTTTCACCTAAAATATTGATTATTGAACAGATCGAGATATTTCTACACTCTAAGAACACCGAGAACTAATTCATGGTAACTCACTTTGAGTCTTAATGCATTTTGCGTCTAGATTTTTTTTTTCTAGCATCTTTTTGGTATGGCGAGTATTCTTCTGGGGTAAAACTGTTTTCAATGCTCCTTGTTCCTTCTCCTTAGTGCTGCAGTCTACTTCACTGATTTCTCGAGTCGCCCCTGGAATCAACCAAGAGTTTGAAGCATAAACTAAATCAGACTGTATCGTTTAGGATTCTGGGACGTTATTGGCGCCAGTCTGTACTGTTCTGTATCATCATCCTAGCGTGATTTCACCAATAATCCATTTTCTCATAACTGCATATGTTTCATTTCAGAGAATTTCGCGATGTGATTTTTGGAATATTTTCCGGGCCCTCCCTGGTGACAGCATTCCGTGAAATGCAAGTGTATGAAAGAAGAAATCGATTGAGATCGAGGATATATTGCCGTGATTACGATATTCTCACAGTTCTTTCGATAGAAGAATTATTTCAGAAAAACAGTCAAACACTAGGTCAATAAAACCGAGCAGTAGGGGCTTGCCTTAAGATCCGCGTAGAAAATCTAGGTTGATTTAATGTGAGTTGTTATCTGGACCAAAATAACTTCAAAATGAAAAGTCACAGCGTTTCTCACCTTCCTGTCCCTTTTCTAACAGAATGTTATGAGTGGAAGAAGTTTCTCCTGACGAATTCAGTTCATTTTTTTCCGAGGCAGAGTAATTCATGGCTGTGGCATCTTCAATGGACTCTCCCTGCGATCCAAAGATCGAGTTAGATGAGTTTCTCTCTGAGGAATTCTCAATGAGTTCGTCTACCACTGGGGCATAGGATTGAATCAGATGCGATTCTTCTGTTCCATTTCGTTGACTTTGTTCCAACTCTACTCCTGAGTTTTCGTTGTCATAAGTCTCGAATAGGATGGCTGAAAAGAAAACAGTTCTCAATTAAATCAGCTCGATTGACTTCATTTAACCAATCATCCGTTGCGACCGTCTATTTGAGTACCTTCATCGACTTGTTCAAGCGTCTCGGAGAGGGTCTCATCATCTGTACTGCACGTCGAGTCTGCGAAGTGTAAAATTCAAATCAGGTACTGAATTCTCAAGATATTGATGCGAAAAATCATAATCGAGATTATAAAATATTTGCAAATTTTGCTGATAGCAGCCCAAAAAATCCGCGTTCCATTCGTTGTGGGTGCGTTGCAGCGTTTTGAAACCACTGCTATTGTGTTCTATAAGTCTAATTATGTAGGTAATGATTTTTCGGATATGTTTCTGGCATACTGCTACGAACTGCCACCGGAGCCATCAGTTCACGAATTAAGCAGAACCCGTTGAAATCGCTGTTTTCTTAGAAAAATACTTTCTCTGCGATTCGCGAAGCATTCTGACGTGTAAGAGAAGAATTCAAATCAGATTCCAATTCTACGTCAAAAAGTCATGAAAAAAATCATATACGCGTATGGTGGACATTTCGGACCCAAAATTTTGGTGATCGAATACAAGGACGTAGAAAACTCAGAAAATCAGATACTCGCCAGACAAAAAATTCACACAAAAGAATGTCAATAATGGTAGAAAAATTCATTCTAGAGTACCGCGAGGTGCACAAATCTACAAATGTGAAAAATCTTAGTTAGGGATTTTGGTGATGGAAAAAATCAACCTTGAAACCCAGATACACAATGAATCCACATATGCTGAATTGACTCACTTCTAACTACACATGTGATAATAATCAAGCTTCACCACAGGTGATTAGAGAGACTTAATGCCCACAGTGTAACAAAAAACGAGGTTGGAAACATTCAACTACCTTTATTCTTCCAAAAGCTACTACCCATCGAAAGTGCCATAATTGTGGGCCTTTTGACGCAAATAACTATTCTTTCTCGTCAACAAAGTTTGTAGACAATACCAGAACTTCAGTCAGTGTATACCGAAGTATGTGAAAATCTCACTCAAAATACATCCACATCCATGCAGGGAATTTCGAGCTCCAGATTCAAGAAGGGAGCGAACGCAAAGGTGGGAAGAATGTGGATGATATATTTCTCTTCCGGGAGCATTAGTCGTGACAAAGGGAAATCGTCCAAAAGTTTATGGTCGAGTTGCATCTTTGATTTTTCGATTTCGCTTCAACAGAAGGCTAAATATGGGTCTCAGTGCCGTAGGTACTAGAGAAATTTCTTCAGAATACTAGAAGAAATATTTTGCAGTTTTCATGTAATAGTGGAAGAAGAAATGTTCAAAGTTTTCTCCTAGACCTATCAAAAAAGTGTCAAGCAACTCGAGAAGGGCCATTCGAACATTCAATCACCTGCATCATCTTCATCTTGGATCATCAGCTTTTCTTTCTCGTACGGTGCATTGAATCTCTTCAGAGTGTTAGCCGCTTGTTCCAAGAAGTGCAGGGGAAGCAGACGATCGCCATTGGTTTTCCCAACATCTTCCCATGCACGTCTGAGAAACTTCTCATTGAAGTCTGATACTGCATTCCTTGGTCTTTGATCGAAGCCTTGCTTCACCTGCTCCAGTTCTATGTGTTTCATCTGCTGAAATTCGAGCATCCGGGCTATGCAAACGGAGAGAAACGGTGATTATGAATCGCAGAATTTCGTCCAATGTCCTAAGTCCCATTCCTGTCGATTATTCGAAATCAACTCATTCCATTACTTACTGAAGTAGGTCCATGTCGATGGTCTTCGATGTCCAAATATATGATTGAGATCTCTGTGATGAGTTTCGATCGCATTGTTGACTTTGATGAATTCATCATAGCAACAAAACGTTGCAGGCTTCCGGATTTTTATCCAGTAGTTCTGTATATAATCTAACATTCCATTAAAGTGATTGCCAAACTCTTCTTTTACTTCATCTTTGAAAGCGAGGAAGGTCGGCTCGATGAGCTCTTCTGGCAGCAGGGCTAAAGCCATCAATTGTTTTATCACCATGTACTTCTTAGGATCCTTAGTTGACATGGTTGGGTATGCGATACCTAGCCCCTCTGCATACCTCCATAAGCACTAGATAAATTTGCAAACTTACATCCACAGTATCAACTTGACCAATATCGGTATAGTGTATAGATCGTCGAGATCCCCATCATGCATTATATCAACTACACGGCAAAGCCCGAGAATTAAATTTGGCCCTATTTTTGATAAGTGAGAAGAAAAACACTGAATTTGATACTGTCAAAATAAATTCATCGGTTATACGAGCCAATTCCATTTATCATTGCCAGGTAATAACTGACAATGATAAATGGAATTGGCTCGTATAACTGATGAATTATTGTAATAATATCAAATTTCTGCACGAGCGATAAATGCAAACGATCGATCCCTACTGTATCGATCAAAACTTTGATAAATACTCTGAATTCACTTTTAATGAAAAGAAAGTCGACATTTCAGGCTAGTGTAGCAGGAGATGAAATATAGAATCAGATTCACGTTCAGCGACCCAAGGAGCTGATATACATGATTTTCATCGATTTTCCACATTTCGACTGATTTTGACCTTCAATATCTCGAATAACGATAACCATCATCAGGAGGGTCTATTGAGAGTTTCGAATGGAATCCCCCTGTATCTCTTGGCAAACCATGTGAAATTCATCCCGAAATCATTTATTCCCTAGTACGTAATACATGCTCTATCGAGGCCCAACTCAACTTTTCTGAGGTAGTGAAATCTGTGACTCATTCTAAGTTTTGAAACCTCACCTAGGATCATGATACAAAAACTTAGAATTTGACGTGGTTCTGATATGATAGTGGGAGTATGCTTCAAGACTCAGAGCTCAATGAATTCTATAATTGGAGCGAGATAGGCATTTCTCAAGAAATAATATCATGAAATTTTACCTGGCACCAGTGGAAAAAACATCCGATGATGACTGCTCCAAAAACTTCCTTTAAAGCATCTTGGAGGGCAATCTCGAAATCAACTAGACCCTTGCGTATTGTGACCTTGAGAGTGGTTTTCATTTCTCCGAACAAGGTTACGTAATACGGTTTAGCCTTGGAAGGCATGAGGGCCCACGCATAAGCAAATGCCTGCAACGGATAGACATTTAATGATTATCATATTATCTATCATATCTCCCTAAATATCTCGTATTCAACTCAATTGAGCTCATGGCATTAGGAGATATCAATAGAATTTCACTGCGTGAGTCAGATTGAGAAAGTGGCGGTGTGGGTTGACGATTTGAGAAATAGCGAAAAACGTACCTGTGTGTAAAGCCGAACCATGAATGTCAAGAGTTGGTAGAGTCCTTTGATTTTGATTCTCGCTAAGTACGTGCAGTCAAAGTGGCCTATTTCTCCTTTTTTTGCATTCTTTGCCATCTCAATATCCCATATCAGCAACATAGATTCTTTCCCAGATCCAATCTTCTTACAATCAAATTTGACATTAGGCATCACTCCAGATGGATCTTCTCTAAGCAGATAGGATTTCCCTTCTTCCGTTGTGAGATAATCACATAGCTCTTCGAGAGTCTTTATCCCCCTACGTCCTGTTTTTTGTCGCTTCCTTCTGTGGGTATACATGCTTTTCCTGATATTTGGCATGAATGGCATAAACCTTGAGACCATAGTGTGCCTGCAGGAGGGATGACGATCTTCATTTCTCTTCAATCCATATTGATGTGATCCATTTTGATATTGTATTTTTCAGAAATGATGGATCATGTCGTTTTTTACTGAATCAGCTTTTCACCCGGTATACTGTGTCGTATGAAAATTTCAAGAGAGGCATTTCAAAATTCGTAGAAAATCTATCAATTCGTGTATCTAAAATATTTTTCCATGATTTTTGACTGATGAAAATCGACTTTGAAAAACCAAAGTAAATTTCCTTTTCACCTAAGAAGTTTCATTTCGAAGGTCCTCCATTCAGTCGTAAAAATTGCAGCGAGGTTTTGTTGAAAGATCCATTATCCACGATTTTCTCATTCTACACGTTCCTATGCGACCTATCGCGTATTGAGACCCGATCTTCGCAGAGAAAACATTTCATACGGAGGGTTTTACGTAGACACGGGACTGTGCACTAGCTCTACTTCTTGTCGCTTCATTCAAGTGTTGAAATCTATCCAAGAAACATGGAACAGCATGATTTTACCGTAAATTTTTGTAATATTTCCGGATATGTTATCAGATTCGGCTCCAGATATGAACGATGAACGCTATTCCCATTTTCATTAAAAGAGAGATCGATGTAGGTCACGTTTGAGATGGAATCTGATAGCATATCTGGAAAATTCGCGAAATTTCACCTTGGAATTATGCCCTTTAGTAACATTCTGGGTAGATTTTAATATTGCTATATAGCCAAAAGAAGTATAACCGGTGCACAGTTCCGTGTCTCTGTAGGCGCCCATACATGACATGTTTCTCTCCAAAGCTTGATACTGGAAAAAGAAAGGTCGTGGCAAAAAAGCAGGTTTTGAATTGTTGTTTTTTTGTTGAAATAATGTTTTCTCGCGTCATCTGACCTGTTAAATACGATGGCAGTATCGTAAGAACGCTAAGATGCGTTCAAAATGAGTAGAAAGTGTGGTGTTTTAAATATCGTATTGTGGTAACGATACGCTATCATTCTATTGGTTTTACAGGCACGTGGGAGAAAGTACTTAAAATTTGACTCATCGTGGAGTCTTGAGCTTACCTAAAAAATTCTCGTAACGCGTTTTCTGGCACATGAGCTGACACCTACTGTACATTCGACACGACTATTTTTTGGCTCTTGCAATTAATTTATCAAATAATCACAGCGAACGAGGACTGCCAAACGTTATTTCCGAGAAAAATCAGTGTTAGTTGATTGGAAAAAATTTTTTTTAAGGTCTGAGGGCATAACGTGCTGTGAGATTACGTTCTACGTCGGTGAATTTACAAGGAAACCATATTTCACTGAGAGTCTCATTACGATCCAAAAAATGAGTTGACCAATTTTATTGTCTAAGAACATAAGGAGCGTCGGTTTTACGACTCAATGTTTGAGATTTAGAGTCATCCTGACGCGCGAGCGTAAGATGTTTCACGGATTCGGTTTCTGCGTCGAAAAAATAAAAAAAAGACGGTCTGTTCTATGAGACGTTTGAACCTCAAACGTTTGTTGCTGAGTGTTATTACTGTTGACGTAAGTTGAACTGGAATAATCTTGAATAATGGAGGGAAACCGAGAGGAAAACAATGCTGCACCACCCCGGTTTGGGTGTTTATGGCATGCTATGCGAAATCGGGATATAGTCAGACGGATACCAGTAAGTACACTCTAGTACATGAAAATTTGTCATCTTCCATTCGTGGTGTGACGTAGAATTAACCTCTTCCTTCATAATATCACTGGCTCAAGCCGATCAATAAAATTCAATCTTTTGTAATTCCCGCCAGTGACGAATTCATTACTGGATCCCATCGATCGAGTAAAATATTAGTTAGATTCATGAAATTTTCAATTTTTTCAAAATTATTCGTAAATATTATCGTTTGTCGTGGAGTAGAAATCCGCGTCTAAAAGGCACGATTCATATTTTGCAGCCAGCCTTTCAAGATTACTTGTTGCGGTTTTGGATGATTCCACAAAGGCCTCGAATTGAGCGTCCAAGAGGAGGGTAACAGCGAAGAATTCATTGCTGAATATAATTATAATTTGGTTCAAACCTCGTTGATCAATGTGTAAAAAATATAAAAATAATTAAACCTGGTCAAGAATTAATGCAGATTTCTTATTTTTCAAAACGAAGTATTGACCCTGATGTCATCAGTGTTATGCTATCATTTTATAAATGGAACAATTCAATCAGAACCTAAAAACTGAGATAGCAACTACAGTGGTATGGAACTAAAATACATAATCTGTAACACTGGTCAAACTTGTTTGAGGTAGCAGTACACCGTGAGTTTGTTTACAACGAGTCAACTTAACCTAATTGAGAATACGATGAGTTCGTCTACTCCCGTTGAGAATATGACGAAGGCTGCTGGTGAGTTCGCATCATTATTCTTAGGACTGATTCTGTAGAAATTGTTGCTGACTATCTAAACAATTATGATATTATCATCTGCTGCCACAAAATATTACCTATCTACTATGAATGGTGTTTGATAAACTCTACTGTTATCCGCATCGTCCAAATGTTTACTCTCCCTCGATTTTTTAAAGATAAACCGACGGTCGTTAGAATCTCGGCGATGTATCCAGATCGTGATCCAGATTCCCACTTCAACCACATTCTCCCCGAAATCGTCGGTGAAACGAAACATTGTAACACGGACCACACAGCTTTGAAGACTGAAACTAATACCGTAAGTGTTTTCAGAAGTAATCCAATTGAGATTCCGCTGAGTTTAATTGCACTGAGTACCAAATTTTTCACTCAAAATAAAATACCAAGAAACAGCTTCACAAATGTCTAAATTATGTCTGTTGAGTTATGTAAAAAATTTTCACGTGTGTCAAAATGTGTCGAGCTTCTTTGCATGTGAAAGAACTTGATGATAGCGTTGAAACGCGGACAGAATCATACGAGATAATGGAAATAATGATAATGTTGAGATAAAGGTTCAGCAATAAATATTCGAGTGACACGAAACCAAAATATTAAATTTTGCACCGAGTCTATGAGGTTATGTTATAGCTCGCTCCCGGCCTGAGCTGCTGGCGAGGGTTGAAATAGATGTTCGAGAGCGAGGGACCTCGCAACCTAGACGCGAATACTATGTTATGCAATTTTGCAGGGAAAATATCGGAAAAATACATGAAAATATTATTCTAGAAGCTTCAACTACAACGTCCAGTTGGGAGTAGTGAATCGACGCCTGGGCAATCAAGAGTTTCCGGTGGTCCGACAAAGTATAAGAAACGAAATATCATGGATGAGTTGATGCCAAAATCTGTATCTAGATACTTAAGAAAGCGACTACCGCCGAAGGAGATGCCTCAGACGAACAAAAAGCCAAAATTAATCTCAAGTGATAGTGATAGTGATGAGGCCTTGCGTACTGATGAGCCTTCAACTGCATTCTAATATATTATACTTGAAACAGGTTCTTTTGCATCACTACCAATATCAATGTGTTATTTTTCGAAAAAGTACAAGTTATTAATGATAATTCGTTATGTTGAAAATGCTCATTTCGTGTAGTATGGGTAAGGCACTAGTTGCCGCCCACTACCCAATAGTCACCAACTTTGTTAATATTATTGCAATAAATGGGTATTTCCAATCCCGATATCGATGCCATTACGGTGAAATATCATACTCTAGCCTTTCATTGAAAGGAGCAATGCATTGAAATCCAAGAATAACGTCGCAAAATATTACTCGCGACAATTTGATTTGGAAATTACTCAAAAAATCTGCTCCCAAAAATACACAAGAAAATTTGCTCAATGTACGATTGGTTCGCAAAATCATACCGTTTGTGTAGTATATGAACATGAGTATTCCACGCTGAAGCCAATCGCGGAAAGGGATGTTTTATGTTTTGAGTACTTTGCGCAGAGTTTGTGAACTATTATTCACAGTTTATCAACTTATATAGTTTGATATGAGATTAAAACCTATTTTTCACATCCTCATGATGACTCCGATCCTCGCCAGCGGCTTGGGCCGCAAACCCATCACGCGGACAAAAAAAGAGTTTTTACATCCTTGTATCAAAATGTACTGTTAGCGTCTTTGTTGCCACGTATGCTTCTCCAACACAGTGTGTTGGAGGTGAATGAGTCAATGACTATGCGGCTGATAGAATTGCGTGTGGTGACAACTAGATTGGTGGGAAGCCATTAACGATTTCACACTGGGCCATTTCGGAGCATTTCGACGAATGCCTGCACCAGGGGGGTCTGGAAAAAATCCGCAAAAATTTTTTTCTGTTAGTACTACGTTAATATAGTACAAAAAAATTTTTTTTGGATTTTTTCGAAGGCCCCTGTGGGCCCTAGGGCCCATAAAAGGCCTATTTTTGGCCCCTTTTTAGCCTATCTTGGGAGAATCATATCTCCGACCTGGTTTAATTTTCTTCAACGTACCTGGGCGCATTCTTCTCGTCAAGACTGATAGTTTCAAGAAAAAAATTGTCCGAGACCAAAAATTTAGCCTAGCAAATTCTGCAAGCTATTTACTAAAGGCAGATTTTAGCGATTTTTAGGCCTTCTTCCAAGTGATCTAGCTCCTACTAGACATGTGATAATTGACTTTTGCGGGTAGTCATTTTAAAGGTCTTGAAAAAACCTACAATTTGACCACCTGCAGAAGTCGATTATCATATTTTTTATAGGAGCTATAGCCGATACAAGTTGAGCAGTTTTGTAAAAACGCCAAACTTTGAGCTCAATTTAAAAAAAACACTTTTTTTGTTTCGAGGTCTAACCTATGAGAAAATGTTCTTAAAAGCCCCGACTATCAACCCCAAAAATAATCTGAGTGGGATATTCAATTCTCGAATGCCAACACAGGCATGGCTCGCATATGCTTCCATCTGAGTTGTTGTGCACCAATCTGGGTGGAATTACTCCCCAAAGTACCCCCAAATATGTGTAAGAACTTCCGGAGGCGAGCCTCAAGCCAGAAGCGAGCTGGAGGTTCAATCCACCAGGTCGAAAATGGGCATTATTTCGTCTAATTTCGGGCAGTCGAGCGAGGGCTCGACTCCCCGTGTTTCTGCTCACAAACGAGACGTGTGACTAGAATGGGGATTCAAACATGTTTTTCCGACTCAAAATGACCATCTAAACACGATCCCGAGGTCATTTCGTCCCTAGGATATCATCCAATCCTCAAACGGCGTTAAACTCTGTAATAACAGGTTTTGCGCCTCTACTGCAAAATGACGATGATTTAGGGCTGAATTGACCCCAGCATCGTGTTTAGATGGTCATTTTGAGTCGGAAAAACATGTTTGAATCCCCATTCTAGCCACTCGTCTCGTTTGTGAGCAGAAACACGGGGAATCGAGCCCTCGCTCGCCTGCCCGAAATTAGACGAAATAATGCCCATTTTCGACCTGATGGATTGAACCTCCAGCTCGCTTCTGGCTTGAGGCTCAGCTCCGGAAGTTCTTACACATATTTGGGGGTACTTTGGGGAGTAATTCCACCCAGATTGGTGCACAACAACTCAGATGGAAGCATATGCGAGCCATGCCTGTGTTGGCATTTTAAGCAAAAAGTCGAAAGAGGGTGTTTTAAATTGGCTGAATAAAATCGAGAATTGAATATCCCACTCAGATTATTATTGGGGTTGATAGTTGGGGCTTTTAAGAACATTTTCTCATAGGTTAGACCTCGAAACAAAAAAAAGTGTTTTTTTTTTAAATTGAGCTCAAAGTTTGGCGTTTTTACAAAACTGCTCAACTTGTATCGGCTATAGCTCCTATAAAAAATATGATAATCGACTTCTGCAGGTGGTCAAATTGTAGGGCTTTTCAAGACCTTTAAAATGACCACCTGCAAAAGTCGATTATCACATGTCTAGTAGGAGCTAGATCACTTGGAAGAAGGCCTAAAAATCGCTAAAATCCGCCTTTACTAAATAGCTTGCAGAATTTGCTAGGCTAAATTTTTGGTCTCGGACAATTTTTTTCTTGAAACTATCAGTCTTGACGAGAAGAATGCGCCCAGGTACGTTGAAGAAAATTAAATCAGGTCGGAGCTATGATTCTCCCAAGATAGGCTAAAAAGGGTCCAAAAATAGGCCTTTTATGGGCCCTAGGGCCCACGGGGGCCTTCGAAAAAATCCAAAAAAAATTTCTTTGTACTTTATTAACGTAGAACTAACAGAAAAAAATTTTTGCGGATTTTTTCCAGACCCCCCTGGTGCAGGCATTCGTCGAAATGCTTCGAAATGGCCCCTATACAGTTGCTTGCTATTTCAGGGCGTTGTAAATGAAACTGATGAAAAATGACTCGAAATTTGCAAGATAGGTTTCTTGTGACTGATCATTAGACACCGAATCTTCGCGTAAATCACTTTGTGAATTACTCCCTGTTTGAAAAGGAGATATCTACGCGCGCATATTTTTCGACGACTGCAATATTTCTACAGGAAAAACTGCCATAAAGTGATGTTGCATTCTGCATAGCATCCAAGCAATCTCATCTTGATTCGGGTGATTGATATAAAATTGGAAAAACTCACTGCAGTGCTATTCTTTGATAGATATCCTTGAGATAACCAGATTCGTTCTTCGCTGCCGCGCAAAGAGCTTCATGGAAGGCACGTCTTAATTTCAAGTCTGTCACTGGTTTACAGTTTTCATGATGAGGCTTAAATCTCACTCTTCCATCCTGGTACTTTATCATCCGCCCGAGACAGCTAAAGGTGCCCGGCTTGTTTTTGCGCTTTTTTTTGATGCACGAAAGATACCTTGCGAAAATAACACGTTTGTTGATCGGAAATCGAATTCTGGATTGTTTGTAATTGATTTGGAGAATAATAGAAGGAAATGCAAGGGAGCGATGAGAATTTCTAAATTAGATAGATAATGACGTAATAGTTGCCTTGATCCAATGAGTCCCCGAGGAATATCACACGGTAGACTCAAAGGAACAGTTGTCATGAAATACGAAAAGTAGTCCGCGAATTATCTCTTTCACCTCAAATCAAGTTGCTTTAGAGTGATTTCTCGATGTTATCGTTAGCATTCCCGTAAACACAAGCCACTCACGGATATTGTCGGTACGTGCTGGTATGTCTGTTTCATTTTTTATGAAAGATTTTGTTAGACTCACTGTGTATATTTCGGCGCTTTCGGTGGTCCGTCTGATTTGTACGCGTAACCATCATATATGTTCAGAGTAGATCCATACTTTTTACCAGCTACATACGGAACACGGGTGGGTGCAGGATCTGCGTTGTTTGGAGATGAAGGTACTACATCAACCTGCCCTGTTCAAAAACAGGAGAAAGTCTAAAATGAGTGAAAATCTAAGGATTCATCAAGTTTTGGAACACACTTTTTGGGATTGTTTCGAAAAACTCCGATATCACTCACATCGATTATACTTACTCTGATTTGTTGTCGTGGAACTTATTTGTTGTGCTGGATCAGCGGATGTCGATGGAGCGAGTGCTGTTGCGTGACATTCTTGGTCAATAACATCACGACACCTTGATGTTTCTGGTGGCTGGTTTGTGTTTGGATTTTTTTTCTTCCCAGCAAGTAAACGGAAGAATTTGAGTGGCTGGAGCGGTTTTTTGACTGATGATTCTCGTTGTAGTTGTAGATTAGTTAACGTGCAACCTTTGCCTACAGAATCTGAAAATCAAAATGATTTGGTCGAGCAGACTACTACATGAACGATCTTCGATGGTTCTCTGTGTGGGCAGATTTGGTTAATTCTATTTGAAGGTGAAGTCCAATGTATGGATGGAATTTCAAGAGAACCATGCAGTTCTTCGAAAGCATTCGACGTTTCTTGCAACATCCTATCATTCGAACATGCGATCTATCCTCAGTAAATTGCATTATTGTCGAATATCACTCATAAATAGCGGCTAAAAACGTGTACATTTTGATAGCCATCTGGATATCTACTGTTAGCGAGAGCAATTCCTATATGTAATAAAGAATTCAAAGTCTCGTCGATCTTGGAGGACGGTGGGGATTCAAATAAATTTCCAAAAATGTATTGGAGGAAAAATGTCTGCTTCTTTCGCTACTCTAAAGCCACGATTGACGATTTTTGCGAGAAAGTTGGTAGCGTGCCAAATTTTTTAAGCAATTTCGCAATGCATCGCTGTCAATATATTTCTAATACTTGCAGATTTTGATTGTGAGAATTTTGTCACTCATAGACAGAAAAGCCAATATTTCTTGGTCACTCAAATTTCACAGTCCGAGAAATGATGTTGCAAATGCGAGGATCAGGTTTTGATTTGTGATTTATCGGAGACGATTGAAAAGGAGAGATCTGTGGAGATTGCCTGAATCTAGCGGAGCTCATGGTAGGACTACAGCGTCAGGGCAGCTAATCCGCGATTCTAACGCTGCTCTAATTTAGTAAGAACATCCAAAAGAGTCATTCTAGCTACAAGTGTGCGTGAATTTGAGTTTTTTCAACACTCCTGACACAGGCCCAAAGAGCTTTAGAATTAGACTCCTGGATTGATACATGAATTTCATTCCCGCGGGGAAGATAGCTTCTTGGTAAATGAGTGAGGTTTTCTTGGATTTGAAGTGAAGTGCAGAGCTCAAGATGAATTTTTTCTTCATTATACAATTCGAGATTTACTGAACAAGGACTTATTATTGACAATTCGTTGTGATATATTTCTGAAATCCTGTGATATAGAATGGGTCTTAGGAAGTCAAAACACATTAGAAAGATATATTTCGATCCATAATTAATGGTGAACATCAACGAGACCACAAAAATCTACTAAGACTCCGGGATAGGATGGAAATAATCTTGTAAGCACTAATTGTGAGATATTGAAGGAAAGAAGTTCGAATACGTTTTCGAAAGGCTATATATTGGTAATATCAAGCAATCCTCGATAAATGTGAACAATCATGTTGAACATTCTTTCGGATCCGAAGCTCATAAGACAACTTTCTCAACGAACAATTTGAAGGGAAGTTCTGCGAATTTTGAGAGCCTTATAACGATGTATCTTTGCCGATACATCTTCCGTGCTTCTATTTTCATATGAAAATTCCGTCAACGTTTCGGTCGAAAGAAAATCCCGATTTCCCATGAGACTAGAGCTTTACATTTCTTGAGCTCAAATGATGTGAGCAATTCCTACGGAAACTAAAAACAGAGCTTTTTCTTGTAACTCTTGTATGAGAGAAGAAAGAGTCAATCTTGACAGGGCTACAAAACGTGTCTGGATAGAAGGATTTTCATGAATGGCGATGAAACGATTCAGATGTAGTATTGATATTATCTAAATAATTTCTCATTTTCCCTCACCTTGGTTCCTCAGAGTACTGACGTCCCCCGGCGTCCTCGGTTGTTGAAGCCCAAGTGATTCTCCAGCATCTTCCGCAGAACTTTCGTCCTCGCGCCTTTTTCGCGGTTTGAAAAATTGGGTGATGGGGAGTTGTAGAAGTTTCTTCAAGGGTTTCACCAGTGTCTTCATTGGGTGGTGTGTTTGACTCGAAGAAGGCTGCTCGACGCGCCGAATGATCGGCAGCACATTGTCCTTTGGGTTCAAAGAGCTGCATTGCGCTATTCTTGGAACCTGATGTGACATGTTTCAATATTATAAGGATGGTTTTGATAGATTTCACAAAATATCATGAAGATTTTTCTGTATGAGAGGCATTTCATGAACTTCCAGAATCGGCATGTAACGCACATGCTTAAAATCAGTCAAACGTTTGAAATTTTTTTGTATTGCCGTGGTCCAAGTAGGCTACGTACAGTTTTTGATTACATACATTGTTTTCCCTCTGACTTTGCATACATAGATCTCAATATCTTGTATTCGACAACCGCGCGAGAGAATAGTGGCAAAAGGCAAAAGTTGAGTTTTTCACTCATAAGTTATTGCAAAAGGTGAAAAACAGACTTTTTGACCTGCTAAATTCGACATCACGCAATTTTCAAAGAAATGAGCTGGCAATTTAACGGAGTCAACTCAAGAGGACTCGGAGTCAAGATCAAGACGATATTAGATAAAACTAGTGCTATAGTCGATCTTGCAATGACGATGTTCATTCTGACACATGAGGTGAGATTAAAACTCCCCAATTAATATGGCTAAATATTTCAGAGCAAATACCTTTTCTCCAAGGTCTACCCTTGCGCTACGTTTTCTCAAAACAACCTCATCATTAGATGACTTAGTTGAATTTTCAGCTCATTGCGTTGAAAATGGGGTTCTTGAGAATTTCTTCAGATAAGGTCATTTTCTGCATTTTTTGGATTTTAGTCGTCTTTGAAATCTTTCATTTGACTTTGGCAATCATCTGAGTTCATTAGTCCATTACAAAGGTAACAAAAAGGCTACAAAAAGTTTCGAAGCCAAGATATTGATTATAGATATAGGTCACAGCATCAATTTTTCCACCTGGGTCGAATCGTGCCAGCTAACGGTCAATTACTTTCGAAAGGATTCTTATAATAATGAGTATTGAATTTTTGACATTTTCGACCTCTTGGACTCGATTCAAATGCGAATAATTGCATTGACAATTTGAGCCATTATCAATATTTTTATGAATTTTGTCTGAGTTGCGTGCAAAATGATCCGACCTTGAAACCATCAACGAACGTATGTATTGTAGAGAAGGAAATCAGAAAAAAACCGCAAATAAGCGGGAAATAACTGGAATAACGAAAAATAATGGAACGAAAATAATTGACGAATTAATTGTGGATAAAATACGACTGAAATGTGAGCCGTGACAAGATACTTCAGTTACCTGTAATGAGCTGCTTTTGGAAGAAATTACTACGACGGGTCGCTTTAAAGGCACTGCCGCGTAACCGGAAGATGCTGGCGATCTGACAATTCCCTCCATATACGCCTCTAAGAAACTAGTATTTTCCCAGGGCTCAAAGTTGACAGCATCGTTCGCTCGGGGAAAGATCAGAACTCTTGGTCATTTCTTTGCATTTGGCGTTCAGGATTATATTCCTAGGAATAATTGATACAAAATCCATAATTACATGCATATTTGAATAGATACAAGAATTCATAAATTGAGTCACTCTCATGTATAGATATATGCATCATAACCTCGCGCATGCGCAAATAGCCTTACGAGTTCAAATTTGACGCGCGAAAGAACTGCTGGTACAGTCCAATAATTTCCCGAAAATAGAATTAGAATAATTATTCCCTGTAATTTCCTCACCTGATCAATGTAAATCGTGTTGTAGAAAGGCACGGCCGAGAGTGAAAAAAGATGCAAATGTTAGGGTATGTTACTCAAGCCAACCTCCAAATCAACAAGAATTGAAGTGCGCTGCCAATAACATGTCTGCATCGATCACATTCTCCGCACTTCCATGTCCTGTTTCGTTCTCGAAATTCCGTTATTCTGCTTTCGAAAAAATCACAAAGCGATGAACAAGATCTTCATTGTATGCTTATAGAAAAAACGGTGAATATCTCGTCTTGACATGAACACAGAATAATGAACCTCAATTGCGCACTTTCATGAAGAATTCGCATGTATTGACTTTTTTCAGAAAAATGGAGAACATGAGCAATAACTTGTCAATTATGATCACGCATGACTATATTACTTCAAAATTTATGTTTGCCATCCAGAATCTGAATCGTTTCACTTACCTTGAATAGCAAAGCTTGATTATATATTACGAGCCTCCAAGAGTTAACTGGTCGGGAATTCGACACTTTGGCACAACCCGAAATACGTTACCTTATCTATCTAATCCATCTGATCAAAAAATCATTATATAGGTGAGCTAAATCTATCTGATATTCGCGGGACTCGAAAACGGTATTGTATATACACAAAATCTTGACTTCATTACTTCAATCGACTCGCGGCCACATTCACCACAATATCGATATTTTTTCGGCACAAAGTTTTTTCGGCGCATAGTTATATACCCATAGGTTCTATTGGTAAAACACCCATCTTCCAAAAATCATCAGCTTTATAGTTTTATGAAAATCTTCATATCCTTGGAAATCTCTTATTTTTTGAAGGCAGGCCTGAATCAAAAATTTTTTCTTGAAAAAAAATGAGTGCAGATTGCAACGTGGTTTCTAATATCCGTGTGGTATACTAGAAAGAATAGACGGAAACCTCTACAAAAATTGAAAGAGAATACTCAGTTTGCTTACCAATATGATTATATCCTGATGGGATGGGGGGGGGGTTATACTTCAATAATAGACAGACGATCACAACTTCACAACAGTCGGGACACAGACACAGGTCAACTCATCAAGGATATTATTTATACATACGAAATTTACAGATGAATTACCCAACTCAAGTCAATCGCAATAAGTATCCTTGCTATATCCCTGCCAAGTGTAGCAGACGACAGCATGGTTGACAACCTGGTTGTCTATGGTTGTGGTTGTCTATCTCTCTTCTATAACTCTTGCCAACTCCATTTCTCATCGTCTCATCTTTCTTATGTATTGGTATTATAATCTCTTTGGTTTTGGTCTCATCTCATCACATCAGTGAAACATACTTATACCTGCCGTACCTATGTTAAATTTGAAAATATCAAATCAAAATCAATTCATGTTCGGGCTGAGAGCGATGAAAGCGATTTCTCGAGTCCTGCCCTGCTGAAAAATAGTTCCGTGGGCCGTGGGTGGGACCCCATGAGATCCCGTGGAACTTCGTGGGACCTGCTCCCTAGGAAAATTTTCAATTTTGTTTTTTATGAAATTTGGCATTAGAGACGTGTAGCATACGAATTTGAACCATAACCGACCAAATTCAACCATTTTTGGAGGAGAAATAATCAAAATTTGTATGCTGCACGTCTTCGAATGCCAAAATTCCCAAGTCTCAAGATCAAAAATTTTCCCAGGGCCAGGTCCCACAAAGTTCCATGGGGTCCCACGAAATTATTTTCAGCAAGGTGAAAAAGGATACTCAAGTCTACAACTAATAAATTTGTACATAATACAGTGTACGCAATAAAAGTTTGAATTTACAAAATTAATCAACAAAGCAAAATCTCAGCACCTCATCGACGGAGAAAAATTTTGACCGAGAGATTCCAAAATTGAGAACAAATTCTAAGAATTTTTCATATTATTAAGTCTGCTTTAAAATTTTCGAAAAAACACTTTGGTATTCCAGAAGTTGTTTCTATTGGCGACTACCGTTCCAAAAGATTGGTTTTGCATAGTCCTGTGCTCAGTATGTACATATTAGGGTGGGCCGAAAAAGGGCTTTTTTCGAAAATCGATACGCCCTAGCGTGGAAATGTTGTGTTTGTACATATAGATGTGAAAAAAATTTTGCGGGACGCTGAGAAATGAGATCTTAGGCCCCAGCAAGAGCCATCAAGCTTTTATCAAAATTAACGCAGGCTTAAATGGGAATGTGCCTAATTCAGCACTCTTTTCTTCCTAACTTTGCTCGCATTTCTGGCGCATTCAAGCATTTTTCAACGTACTTTATCTCATTATAAAGCTTGTTCCAAAACCTACAAAATGAGTTAAAATACGTCCAATTTCGACCAACCCCAGCCAATCTATCTCAATTTTTCCAAAAAGTGATCATTATTAAAAATTCCCAAAATAGGGCGATTCTCCCTTCAAACTTTGCATGTATTTCTGGTCTATCTGAACATTTTTCAACGTACTTTAACTCATTTTGTAGGTTTTGGAACAAGCTTCAAAATGAGCTAAAGTACGTTCGAAAATGTTCCGATGCACCAGAAATACAAGCAAAGTTTGAAGGGAGAATCGCCCTATTTTCGGGATTTTCAATAATGATCACTTTTTGGGGAAATTGAGATAGATTGGCTTGGGTTAGTCGAAATTGGACGTACTTCAGCTCATTTTGTAGGTTTTGGAACAAGCTCTGAAATGAGCTGAAGTACGTTGAGAAATGCTTGGATGCGCTAGAAATGCGAGCAAAGTTAGGAAAAAAAAAGTGCCGAGTTAGGCACATTCCCATTTAAACCTGCATTAATTTTGATAAAAGCTTGATGGCTCTTGCTAAGACCTAAAATCTCATTTCTCAGCGTCCAGCAAAATTTTTTTCACGTCTATATGTACAAACACAACATTTCCACGCTAGGACGTATCGATTTTCGAAAAAAGCCCTTTTTCGGCCCACCCCAGTACATATACTAATAGGGGCGTATTTCAGAATATGTCATAGGATGACCGGGACAAACAGCCTCCAGATGAAAACCGATGCGGTTTTTTGAAAATCTGACATGGACTCATACCGGTCTGATTCGGAGCCGAGCATATAAGGATCAATTGAAATTCATTTGAATTCGGCATTTCGCTCCAGAGTCACGATTTTTCCTCTGCACAGGTTTCTTCTGGAGTAAAAAAAACTGTGCCGTATATTAGAACTCATACCCAGCGTGTGTTCATATTACATATTAGCGATATTCTTAAATATCGTATTCTACCTTGCTCAAGCCCTAAAAAAAAGTCAAAATTTTATTCTTTGAGATCTGAGGGAGATGAGACGAGGGATACAGAATCTGCTTGAATAATCCAGGCATTGGAGGATGCAACAAATACTGTTTATTGATCACAGGCCACGTGATTTGGAATTCTCATTATAGCCTCTCACAGCAATACTTGAGATAAGACGTCTCATGAGTCCACGTGAGCAAACACCCCAAACTAGCAATATTAATTGGGCGTCCAAATTTAAGGTAGGGGAATGGGTTTGCTCTCTCGGGCTGGAGCTTTGATGTCACAAGCCCTTTAGCCATGCGGGCCACTCATCCATTGAGAGTCCGAATTATCTAATTGATACGCTAAGAGCAAGGAGTGTTTACAGACAGTCTCAATTCTTTTATTATTGGCAAAGGTTGATGCTCTTTTTAGTTTTTTCAGGAAAAGACTTTGGTTTGTATTTTGGGAAAAATTGGCAGCCTTTCATTGTAACAACAAAATTTTTTCTGGATCTTCCAACCACTGAGACTCATGGAGATTTGCTTCAACATTTGTCGGATCCTAATAGCTCGCTCATCAGTACAGACTTTAGTAATCCAGGGCTGATTTGAGCAGTTTCTAGAGATTACGAATGAGTCGAAGCTGATCAGAGGGAAGTGTCAATGTTTTTCCGTCTTCAGAGACTAATTCTACTACTTGTTTTAGTCGAAGAATCATATTTGCATACTTTTTTGTGAGTTATTATATCTCAGTCGGAACAAGGGAAATCATGCCGTTTCTTGACTGAGCTCAAATTAACAAAATAATGATTCCGATTTAGACTAGTCAATTGAAAAATTCATGTCTTGTTTCTCAATGGATGCTCGCTTTTGCAAATTTTGGCAAATATTCAGGGATACTTTGAGAGGTATTTGCACAAAATTTGATGTCATTGACGCGGATATGAGCTTGCGTGAGCAGCATCGATCAACTCAATTCGAAAAATACCATATGTTGACATTTTTCAATGCTCACGAAGGAAAAAAGAACGACGAAATACTCTTTGGCACAAATCTGGGTTCTTCGAGAATTTAATCGGAAAAAATCAGAAATCAAATCTCTTAGTTTTCTTACATTTAGTCCGGGAGTTTTCAATTTTACATAAAATTTCTCAACTCCAAATTGCTATGGCTCTTACTGAGAACACGATGAACTGCGTTTCCAAGGGTTAAAACGTGGGTCTCCCCAAGACCTATGAACCGACTACTAGTTGAAACCAGTTAGTACATCTTTTCCTGGGTTAAAAACCACACAAAACATTACTCAAAAAGCATTATAAACAAAAAAGATGAGCTCAAAATTTGAGTTGACCTGGCCTCGTCTGTGACCAGAATCATTAGAGATGATTTTCAAGGTCAAGAATATTATCCATGAATGTGATTAGACCAAAACGTACAGAGAACCATAACAATAATCTTGCAGCACTAGATCTCAATTCCCAAAAGAATACTATAACAAACTTCAAATCAAGGCTTCAACGTGGCTTCAACGCTAGTTGCAAGTACATCAACCTGACCCAGCAGGCGGTGCATCCGTCTACAAAGAGTATCAGCAGCGGGTTAAGTATGAGTTAAGTCCACTGGTACCTAATAGGAGTCTTGCACGAAAAGGAATGAGAAGAGACTGGGTGGCAAAGAGCTTCTTCTCGCACAGTTCTGTCTGAAGCTGCAGCGGCATCAGTCGACGGCAGGTGATCTATGGCAGGATTACCCGAGCCGCTATTTCTTCATAAAATTTCTCCGAAGAAGGCTTCTCTAGGGCTCCTACAACCACCCCCTTAAGACTCTTCTTACTCGATCTTGGGCATGCCACTGAGTCTTCTCGGCGTGATTTTTTTTCTTATGCTCTGTAGATGCTGTCGAGTTCGCTAATTCGCGACGCTTCTGCGTCAGGTCTTCTTCATCTTTCGAATAATAAGGCTGTAGCTCCTGATGGAATTTCCTTGGCATCACGAAGGAGAGGGAAGATAGGTGGGTTGCTCTAGAGTGAGGTTTTGAAATAGCGTAGTATTGTGGTATATCTTGAAGCGATTCAAAGTGAAAACTTACCAATCTGACGGAGATCTTCACACATTCTCGTTTGCAACTCAATCAGTCTATTTGGTAGATAAGGGCTGAATTTGATAAAAGTTTGATTTGAGATTTGATGTATCTGATGATTAGTTTTAGTTATTTTCATCCCGGCTCACAAGCTGGTTGAATTTTATAACGACTTAGTACCTGTAAATCGAATTTGCATGGAAGGAAAACTTTTAAAGTTTTTCAATGATAAAATACTGCAATAAACCCATGAGATTAACCTACTCTTAATGCGAAGATCAATGAGCTCTGCAGAATCTCATTTATACGAAGACCTGATTGTATTCTCAAGGTATTGAGGAAAATATGAACTGTACTCTTTTCATTTTTCTTGTGTTTTCATTATAACCATACTTACATATCAACTCGTTTTCAAAAATTCTGCTCTGGCATCATTCACTAGACCTTCAACGAGGGAAAAGAAGGTTGGCCGATTGGCTGACCTAGTCGTTGACCTGTACCACTGAATTTGCCTCTTCAAAGCCGATCTTTCGATCAACATGAGTAATTTTTTTGCGCACTGTGACCATGAACTTTTTACCAAATTTCGGCTTTTATGCTCAAAATGGCAACGCTCAGCTTTGGAATTTGCAACACAAATCATACAAAACAGCATCGACGATGCGCATAACCTCTAAACTTGAAATATCTGAGCTAGCACAGAGCGATTCTCTGTTGCAAGATATCCAGCTTCTTTCGTCGGGCTACAGTGGCATCCTGATCCCAACGTGAGGCTGTATCTTAATAACATTCATGAGCTCAGATATACCTCGTAGATTTATTGCCTACCCAAGCCGCTCGACGAAGCGAATAGTGGTGGGGCTACGAGATTTCTCGCCTTTTCTCGCCCGCAGTGAATTGGCAGTGCCTCGCTATCTTGCCCACGACCGAGGAAGTCACGAAGTCTTGGGGTATTTAACCCTTTTGGCTTGCAGGGAGCAAAGATGGATTTTAATAATAAGGTGTGAACTCTTTTGCAAGCGAATTTTTTCTCAGGGTCTTGAAAGAATGAGTTGTTACTTCATCTTATTGGAGTTTAGGAGAAGCCTGAGATAAAGAGTAGTGTTCCAATTCATCAGAAATACTTGGATTTTGGAATGGCTCGTAAGGAGTGAACAGTTGCATAGAATGGTGTTACTGATGTTGTACTGGTCTCTGAAATTTATTTCAGATGAGATAAATGTAGCGAATTTAACCCATGCATGGATAATACAGACATCCGATGTTGGGATACTATGACATACAACTCAGTACAAGTTTGTTCAGCGGAGGTTTGATAATTTTCGAGACTGTATATTTGAATTTCTCCATTTTCATTCTTGTGAGTTGCCGAAATGACATCCCAGAAATATGAAGATATGTGAAGGTAATCATTCGACCAATGAACTATTTATATTCGGCAACAAATTACACGGCGATGGTGCTCGTTCAAAAGACTAAACAATCGAAAAACTGTTTATCAAGGTCGATCAAATTCTTCTAATGCTAAGCAAATGGTACACTGACTGTACATGTGGAACGCATAAGTGCCTGATCAGCAAACAGATCGGGTTTTATTGATATCGTGTTGAAATGCATAAATAAGCCTTACAGCTGGTCCAAAGAACAGGTTCGCTCAAAAGTTCACGATGGGTGAACGTTTCAACACTCTAACCTCAAATAACATTAAGTTGGGTTCTATCGTACAAGCGTCTTACAGAAATTTTGTAAACGAAACATTTTTAAAAGCAGGAAGGTACTAACTGTTTCATACCATGAATGTTTTTCTATTAATTTTTCCGAATATGTCAGCTGCTATAGAAAAGTTGCAAAATCTCGAAATTCCTCTCTCTCTTATTGCTTCTATTTACAATTTTGTTGCAAACTAAGATACAAAAATTATGGGTAAAGCATCTTTCAGAGCGGAAAAATGCAATTTGTCGCTATCTTTTAATTATTCCTCACGCCTTGCTTGTGAGAACATGCGAGGTTTTGAGATACCCAAGATAATAGTTTTTCATGATTTTTGAGGGCGTTCTCGGTGAAAAACCACGGTTTTAAGTATTTTGATATCTCATACGTTCTTACGCGCGGGACGTAAATTGTTATCACAAGATGGAATTCTTGCGGCTTTACAAGATGCCTTTCGCAGAACTATAGTATTTTTGTTTGCAATATAGAACCCGGTTTCTAGCTCTTTGAAGTTAGACTGTACGCAATGGAGCCGCGAGATTTTACCCTGAGGAAAATTTAAGATAGAATGATCATCTATTGGCTCTCAGGATGATGACAATAATACTTGACATGAATATGAGCTCACAAATTATTGATTTATTATTCTGATTCACCAGACTGATCATCAAGCAAGAAATTTTGACTGACTCTGCAGTCTGATTCTTGAAATCCACCACTCAAGCGATTAATTTCAGCAACAGTCGCACCAAGTTCACGAGATGAGTCTATCACTCGGTTACAAGCATTCTCATATTCTGCCATTTGTATTCTCTGTATTTCTCTTAGTTGGGACAGAAAACGCCGTTGATGGTCTGAAATCAGGAAATTACATTCAGAGTGCGATAGTTGAAAACTTTTTACATCAATGAAATTCTGTCACAAGCCAGAATCTCACAAAATACTTACCTGCAAGATTTGGGTTATCTTGCATATAATTGATCAAATAAGCAGATAAAAAATCTTGATTCCTGGAGAGAAACTGTCTAGAATGGTCTAAATCTGAAAATTCTTCAGTTAGAATGTTATGCTGTTGTTCCAATCTTCTACGCATAGCGGCACATGGCTCCAAATTTTCAGCTAAAACCAGATAAATAGGATAATTTTTATGCATACATAACCTCAAAGCTTCAATTTTTCATTGTATTTTTTTTTCATTCCGGTCACATGATATGAGAACTCAATGTTCTTGACTATTAGAGATACTTATTTGTAGTTATCCAGTTGGTCAATTGATTCTTTTGCGGGTGTACCTTTGCTTTAGAGTTTTCGACTACCAAGTGGGACCCATGGAGTGCGTGTCACAAAGCTCACTAGACTTTTTTCACAGTCTTGCACCACCTAGAATATAAAGAATCCAGAGTAACTCCGTCAAGTGGGCCCTCTGTCCGAAGTTACGGCCTATGACATTAGCATTGCGCATATAGGCCCATATTAAAAAAGTGATATATATAGATAAACTGACAATGCTAACATTTTTACTCATAGCTTTGAACAGGGAGCCCATTTGACGGAGTTACTCTGGATTCTTTATATTCTAGGTGGTACGAGACTGTGAAAAAAATTTGGTGAGATTTGGTGACCCGCACTCCGTGGGTCCCCCTTGTAAGTATTCTAATCTACTGAAAAAGCAAACATAATGACACTATTGCAAATTCAGTAAGGCATGAGGATTTGCATGCAACTCGTCTTGGATCGACCGTTGCAGCGGTCGAAATGGTCATGGCCATGGCCATAAGACTAGAGAGTTTTTAATTATATTTAATAGAAGGAACCACTGAAAATATTGTATTTATCGACAGTAAAAATATTCCATACATACCCTGAGATGAAGATGATTGTCCTCTACTTGATCCCGCTTCATGTGAAAGTCTCTCGTAATCATCTGATTCTTCTATAGTATTGGACTCAGAATGCATTGCACTGCTGCGCGACCCAATATCATTGTCAATTGTTGTGAGTTCCATGATTATTTTTGAAGTCAATCCTCCTGAAATTACATGACTGAATACAGTATAATCATCGTCAAATTTTGGATGAGAGAATTCCGATACAAGAGCGAAAAATAAGTTTTACTCCCATGTATCGAGCTAAACTTTTCGATCAAATGTATATGCTCCGCCCCCCCCCCCCAACCCTCCGGCGGGGACTTCGCCCCCTGCACCCCCACCGGGGCTCCGCCCCTGGACCTTGCCCGCGCCCTACCCTCCTCGCGGTTCCCACGGTACATGACGCGGGAAACAACTTTCCGCACCAATATCAAAAAGTATAGTAAGCAACACGGGCGCAACTTTTCCACTCTCGTTCTCGAAATTCTTGTGCGCAAAGTGAAACTTTGCGCACAGTTGTAACCTTGCGTGCGCAAACGTACTTTTGCGCGCAGCGCAAAACCCTTTGCTCACGTCGCAGAAGGGTGCGTCCACAAATGGAGCGCACGTGCTCCGTGCTCCTTCGCAGCACCGTCGCAGCTCTCGGCGCGCGCGCAGCTTCTACCACAGAGAAATTACGAATTTCTCTCATTACCGATCACTTTCAAAGTTATACAGAACTGATGGGTGCTCCGGTTCTATATACTTTGAAACTTGTCGGTCACGATGGAAACTCGTAATTTTTCTGTAGTAGAAGCAGCGCGCGCCCCGAGAGCCGCGCGGGTACTGCACGGGAGCACGGGGGGCACGCGCGCGCTCCATTTGTGGACGCACCCGAAGTTACAACTGTACGCAAAGTTCACTCTTGCGCACCCATTTCGGGAACTTGTGCGTAAAAGTACTTTACTATTTCAGCACTGGGCTAGAGGTAGCTGCTGAAAACCAAGAATTTTTTTTGTTTTCCCGTTGCGCGTCAGAACCCGATCTTCACCAATTGATAGCGAATCTGATAAAATGTTAACTGTACCGGAAACCCGTTATTCGAATGCGAACAGAAAGCTTTTACACCCTTATATCGAAATGTACTATTCTGGTAATAAAGTTTTCAAGCTACAAAGATAACATTTAATTGGATAACTAAAATTTGCCTGTGGAAGGAGTTGAGGATGAAATATTCTTATTCCCAGAAGTTATGAATGACTAACTTATATTGTTGTTGATATTAGAATATTCTCGATGATCAATGATAAGAAAACGGTAGTGACGACCGTATCAATCGGTTGGTTGTATTGATCGTGTACATCGCATAATTATGAGTTGTATCCATGAACGTTCTTTGATTAGTCGTGGGTGGTTATGAGCAATAATTTCCATTAGGAAACTATCATTCGATAGAAATCAAGTGTGATTTGAAATACGATGGCGAGTTACTGAAACATTATTCTTGGTCGGTGCGCGAAATTTTGATTTTTCCGCACATTTCTCCAGTTTTTCTGTATTCCAAAGTAAAAATCAAACAAAAATTGTAGTAAAAATGCTCCCATTGATTAAGAGACCATGCTCTACTCACCGTTTGTGGCAGGACTAGTGAACTCACTGGGATCAACAGGTGACACGTGTGAGATACGATCCACCAAGTTATAGATGATCAAAAAAATTAGTATCTTCATTCCTGGAACTTACGACTGGCAAAAAATGCCAAGTTTTTCATAACTATCCGATTTAATATTATGTTTGAGGAAGAACGATTGAGATTTTAGGTTCAATAACAATAGGAATCTCTCTTTGAACGAAAATGAACCGATTGAAACGAGAATTCTGTTGATTCACATTCTACTCATATCAGAAGGCAATGTGAGGTCGGTAAATTTCAAAAGATTGCAGAATAAATCTTATGAGTTAGCCGTTTATTGAAGGATGCAATTGCGATTTCTGAACTCTGTATTCAGTACAGGAATGATTAATAGTCTCTGTGCTTAGATAATTAATTTCATGGATAACCGTGCCTTTCGATATAACCGAGGATATAACCAAATAGATAAATCTTGAGATGAATACATGGATATAACTTAACGGACTTTATTATAGTCAATGTTTGGCCAATATAATCTATAAGATTGAAAGAATTAAAACGAATCGGTATTATGACGAGTAGAAATGTGTATTCCAGATTGACATTGGCCTGTCTTGAAACCCAAAGTCTTTAGGCAGAAACGAACCAACTGAAATGATGCAAACTTTTTACTCACTTTATTCCACAAGCAATTCTTCAGATTTTACAAGTGACAATAATCTCAATCTTACAAGTATCGCACACCAGTTTCCAGAAACAGTGAAGTCCTTCTCATCACTCAATTAGGACTGATATTCGTATATCAAGAGCAGGCCTGATCAAGAGAGTAGTCTTTCCGATGAGAACCTCTAGCAGATGGTAAAAATGGTTCAAACATATCTAATTGTAAACGTGCTTGTTTTTTTCTTTCGTTGTGTGTTCTGATGAGTTCCATGAACTCAATTGATTACTCACTCATGTAAGGCGCTCACTTTGTATCACTTCGCAACAATTAACTCAGGGAAATCGACGAATCGTGAATTTTTTAAGTCTCACTGGTTTGAAACGTTACAATTACTATTAAGTATGTTCTCTGTATACCAAGCTCTTATTGCCCCAACTCGTGACTAGAATTTTTTGAACAAATATCCATATTCAAAACAACTTTTGAATTGATACGCCAGCGGATACCGACTTCATCATGAAATACAAACAAGAGTATGATACTAGTTTGCTGTTCAGCCAAGATATGAAGGTAGAATGTTAAAACTCGGATCTTAAGTTTCCGAACAGGCGCAAATCCACGTAGAATCTTGTAGAATATGCGAAAAGGTCACTTTTTTGACCGGTCATGTAGAGCATCAGGTTCAGATTCCACTATATTGGATATTCATCGATATTATAGGGGTGTAGTCTTAGTTAATGGAGTTTTGTTTACATCACTGAAAAACCTCGTGAACTCAAACCCAATCAAAAACTCGAGACACGTTCGTATAATGACGAGTTATTTGTTACAATTTGAAAATCCTACCGAATGATGTTTGAAATTATTCTGGAAACACATAAATCTTAAATAGACTTCAAATACGATATGAAAGAGTCGAGTGAAACTCTAAATGATGTGTTGGACCCTGGAAAGCTTGAAGTATTGACATAGAAAAACGAAATTCAGCATATTGTCGATAGGTCCTGCAGAACCCACCGAGTGATGCAAGGTTAAAGACATCCATGCTTCTGGTAATTTTATAAAAATTTTCAGGCCATATTTGGAAAACATGGCTGCAACACGTTGTAGTTGATGATCAAATGCGTCCTTAGAAGAAGGAAGGAGTGAACCAGATAAGTTGATTTTCTATTAGACTCGTGATGAACGTCGATTAATGTGTTTTGTCATCCTCGTGACTCCAGTGATATTCTCCTCACCCAATCGGCTCCTTTTTTTTTCTTCAAACGGTACTGAGCGAATCATGATCGCGAATATAATTATGTGGCAGACACTTTTTTGAGATATCTTTTTTTCTTTTCTAATAATGATTAATTCATCTTGTTTTTTCACAAAATCGGTGAGGGTTTGCCATATAGCCATCTCATACCTCCGAGTTCCTGAATTTAATTTTCAAATATGTCGAGAATGTATTGTCAGAATGTTCATGTGAAATGGTGAAATCGTTACCACACTTCAAGACAACAAATGAGTAAAATAACAGACTTTGAACTTTGGCACGAAATTGGCTTATTGAATAATGGAGCATTTATTGCGACTAGTAAAGGAATCGAACAGCTCAGTAATGATTTTATCTTTGTTCCCAAATACAGTCCACCTCGGTTATAACGACCTCGGCTATAACGAGAACTCGGTTATAACGAGCAAATTTTGGAATTTTGTTTGGCTGCCATAGTAAGTCAATGAAAAGAGCCTCGGTTGTAACAACCTCGGCTATAACGAGACTTCGGTTATAACGAGCGGAAATTTCTGAAAATTTAGATTTATACCTTGCTTATAGCGAGCAAACACGATCTCGATATCAAACTATAGGTGCTTCTGAGCCTCAAAATTGAAAAGCAATGTATCAGTATAATTTCAAGTAGCAAAATGAGCGCAAGTTGAAGAAAAGTGTCCACTATACGTGATAAAGTTGACATTATAGAAGCATTTTGCAATAAGGACAGAAAAATGCTGAACTGTGCTAAATCTATGGCGTTGCTAGCTCAACTATTACCACCATCTGGAAAAATAAATACCAGATAAAGAATCAGACGAAGAGAGTTCGGATTATTCGATTTCAAACTCTGTCACTCGTTCAGACGCATCATCGGACTTAGAAACTTTGAACACGCACATCAAATTTCTACCTCAGGAATGAGAATGTACACGATGAGTTTTTCTATCATTGCTTCAAATGGAAAAGCATGCTTCAATATCACAAATATCGAGCTAAAAAATCAACATTAATCTCTGACTTCATTTCAAAAGCTCTCTCGTAGTTCTATGACTTTCAACTCTTTAATGTTTCATTCTATTGTATTTTATTCTATTGATTTCATCTCATTGATTTCATTTCGCTTATCTCATTTCGTTTCATTCCATCTCAGTGTACTTGGAATGAAACGGGCACCAAAGCCTCACATCCAGAAATACTATGATGACCTATTGATTGTTTCATTTCTTATTTGTATGATGACCTATTCATATACAATCTCATTTGCAACAAATACTTGGAGAATATAGAAATAAGTAGTGTATAGTTTTCATTTATAATAATTTCTATTCAGAATGCCATGTGATAACATTCAACAATAATTTTCCGAAGATCTGCAATCCTGAGCCAACCTCGGATATAACGAACATCGGTTATAACGAGCAAATTCCTCCAGTCCCTTGACGCTCGTTTCAACCGAGGTGGACTGTATCTGTCATGCTCGGAAATTCAATTTTTGATGAAATTCGGAGAATTTCATGACTCATTGCGTGAGAATGCCAAATTTCACGAAAATTTTTATTATCTTCCAGGATCTGTCAGGAAGTACACTACCATCCAAATGTTTAAGATCGCCTACAATTAATCCTCTAACCTTCTCAGCTCGATACTTCGAAGCTAGTTAATCGGAATGGACGCTCATTTCAAAGCTCCTTCCACGCTTTTTCAAATAAATGTATTAATGTACTCCTTGCTCTATCTCGGCAGCTCTCTCTGAGCCATACCAGTTAGAAAAAGGCCATTTCTCACGATTTTACGTGAATCTTTGATGCCCTGCAGATTCTACGGAAATCGATTCATTGGAATAGGAATAACAAAATCTCCAAGTACTACTCAAGAGCTTTCAAATCCATTTTTGAAGATAATTATAGCTTGTTCCTGGTTCAAGTAGGTTTTTGTGAAGGAAGATTCCTCTCGCAAATTGGTCTCATCATTAGAAAATCAAGATAAACCTCATACTGAGAGGGGTGTTACAGTGCGGCCACATGAGCCAAAGAATTGACGGGAATGCCCATACCAGCTGTGAGATCGACAAGGACGCGCCACTTGGCACCACTTCAATCTCCTTGTCGCATTCATGCATGGCTTATCGACGTTCGTGCCAGATGTTTTGCTCCATATAGCTACAGCCTAAGGACTAAACATGGTTTCTTTCATCAATTATGGTCACAAAATTCAGAGAAAGCAAGGTCATATCACCATGAGTCTCATTTCCACACAATTCCTAACTAGTGGGCCCCTTGGTCATGACGAATCTTCTTCTACCAAAACAGTCATTACTCAGAACAGGGACGACCTAGAACAACTTTCCACAACGGATTTTTAAGCTATTGAATAGTACTTTGAGATTTCATGACTTTTATCTCGATCACTGGGTCTCCGTAGGATATATGCCGGGGGATCAAAAAATTACGTAAAATCGTGAAAAATGGCCGTTTTCTAGCTGGTATGGCTCAAAGCTGCAGAGATAGAGCAAGGAATGCATGAAGGACAGTCCGGAGAGAATTCAGATACTCCGCTCAATAGATGGCTCTTTGATTGGCCTATGCATGCGATCGTATAACGCTAGTGGTTGTTTTTGACCACAGCATTTGACCCTTTCATTTTTGTCCGGGATAAATAATTCAGGCGAAGCATCATTAAATTTCCAATTGAATGAGTCATTCCCGAGGTCATTCCGCGTTGAAACATATGCATTCTTTCTCAAGAGGATCATAATTCTTTAATAGCTTACTAAGCGAGATATCCTGATCAATGCTCACATTCGTTCACGTTTTTTGCGAACTAGATTTCGAATTCATGGACATGAAAGGGCTCATTCCAATGGAAGTTTCAATACACAGGCGGGATGCTATCTGATTTTGGCTGGAAATGTTACGTTGTTGGGTAATGAGTAAGCACAGGTGAGGAACCGCCGCATTGGGCCATGTGCTGTCTTCCCGTTTTTCTCGGTCCCTGGTGAACAGACTGTTATGAGATCTTGTTTGGCTATATAGAGTGAGATTTGGGAGGCGGGATGCTATCTGGGCAATTCATTCAATACCAAGAAGAACGTATAAACAATAATTCCGCTCTCAGAATCATTGTGTGTAGCCGCAACCTAAAACTACGCGGGTGCGTGTCTGGTTGCGGTTCTGCAGGAACTCCGGATTGGCCTGCGACCCCGTTCTTTCTCAATTTTATTTTGGTCATGCGAACTGGACCCCCGCATTTCGGTGAAACCGCTCATAGTGTCCTAGACTCTTTTTCTATCTCATCATTCACATTCTTGGCGAAATAAACAGCCATGGAAGATTTTTTGGGGGAAATTTTCGAAGCAAGCCTGAGTAGGCAAACACTGAAAGATGAAAAATCGCGGGTTCCACCGGTGGAACCCGTCGCAGCGAACGTGTTGAGAGGATGTCGGATATCGAAATTGTCTAGTTCACGAGCCATTCGATGAATTCTTGAGATGTAGTTATACAAATAAATAACGCTGATACTGTTTGGTCCATAGAATCAACATTACTTATTAAAATTGCGACATAACAAAAATTCGTCAAATCGTTTGTTAATTCGACAATTTTGATAAGTATGCGAATGGCTGATTCTACGTAACGCGTTTCCGCGAGCGCTGACGCGATGCCAGCGCCACACGTCAGGAAAATTTTGCAAAGCCGGTACGACGGATCTTCAAAATTGTAGGAATAACTGAAGGCTTACCACTACTAATAAATAATTCTACACGCTTTGAACAGAAGGCTCTTATGCTTTCGTCCCCCACCTGCAACCTGGTTCATCGTAACCGGACTCATCAGCAGGGCTGGAGTTGCAGGTGGTGCCCTGAACGCTTGGCGATGAAGTACTTGTGCGCTCTTGTATACTAATCGAGGACTTTTGCCATCGATTACGGGAAAGGAGCTAGATCTGTCATCCATCTATTGCGCATGTGAGGTATTATATACCCCACAAAATTAATTCTCCTTCAGCCAATCTCTGCCGTACCGACTCTGCAAACTTATTAGAAGTGGCGTTGGCATCGCGTCAGCGCTCGCGGAAACGCGTTATGTAGAATCAGCCAATAAGATAGGATTCCAACATCCTCTTAACACAATTGAGAGTTTGTAAAAAGAACTTCAAAATGAGCTGAGCTAAAGTCCGTTCCGATCAGCTAACTCTGAGGTATCGAGTTGGGAAGGTTGAAAAATTATTCATCGGGTGATCTTAAACTTTTGACCGGTAGTGTAAAGTATGAAATGAAGGTTGCAGAGCGTAGTTCTACACATACTTGTGTCCATTCCAGCTTTGTTGCAGATTCTAGAACCAGCTTCCATCCCTTTGCATCAAAGCATACTCTTAAAACCAGAATGAGACATTTTCTGCCTTGGAAACGTCACTGAGAGCGGAATTCAGTAGACAGCCCGTTGGAGCACGGTAGAAAGTACGCGGCTCTCTCGACCGAGCTGAGTTCGCTTTACTCGTCGTCTGCTCAGTAGCGTCTACGGGGTGCCGAGTATAATCACGCAGACGTGTATAACGCGTGGATTTGGGGCTGGATGCAATGAAAATACTCGCAAATCAGGATGCCAAGTTCAAGTTGATTTTGCGGGTGTTAATTACGATTCGCGAATATGCTGAAAGATTCGTGATATGTTGAAACCTCATTCATAGGAACACATAAAATTGTATCGAAGTACATTCATGTCGTCGTTGCTTTTGAATGTAGGTTATGGGCGTCAAGCCCTCCTTTGCGACGAGACGTCAAATCAATGTGACTATTATATAGTGATTTACTTATCAATACGAATACAGCCCATATGACTCAAATTTGTAATTGATAAGTTTGTGCGTTTGCGTCAGATACAAAATTTTCACGTTCTTTCTTCGCGCAAAAAATATTGAAGTCGTGTAATTCGCCAATTTTGTCTCGTAACCATTAATGCCAAAATTAGTTCAGATCTGATTGTTTTTGATCAGTAGTGAATGCAGTGATCGTGGCGGGGGTCAAATAAGGACAACGTCGAGTTGAGATTCATGGAATATAGAGAAAGTAACACTAGGATCGATGCTATGTTGATTTTGACAAATCTCGCGATTTAGGATCGGTCTTTTTTTCCATGGAACTGTTCAGATGCTGCTGTTAATTTTTGAGGAAATGCATGACTCACGGCAAAGGACTTGCTGCTAATATTCGCGAGGAGAAATACTAAGAATTCACAATTTTGGTGAATGTTTATCGGTGACCCATTTTCCATTTTTATTACATACCGATAGCTCACTCCACTCTCAACGACTTGTCGTTTTGAAAAATCTGAAACCGAATCGAAACATCTCCTACAAGAATTTAATTCATACAGCATGAGTGGGGGATAATCGCAGGATTTCGAAAGATGGGTGTTTTCGTGATGAGGTGAGATTACCAGGATACAATAAAAAGACATGTACTTGATACTGCATTATTTTATGTAGCTATTAGTTGTACATTTAGAACTCGCTTTCAATATTCATCATATACTTAGCTTCTTACAAAATATACTTTGGAACAACATACAGGCTATTGTCTGAGTTAAAATAAGGACAAGGGTGTACAAACGGTATATTTTTTACATCTTCTAAGATATGAGCATCACGGGCTACTACATGGTATGCATACCTTATTTCATCGAAATAGATGCAGGTATGGGGTTGCAGAAGCAAGAACACATTCTGCTCTACAATGACAATATCTTTTATCAGACCAAATCTCAGTGTATCACTGTCCCCCATCATCGTAACAATCAATTTTCCTACATTGAATTCAATGCCCTTGTACGTAACACGATCTGTTGAGTGAATCGCAGTATTAGCTTGCAAATGACTAAAATAAGTGGCTCTCACTCTTGCATCAATATCTTGTACAATTTCAACCTCAACAACTTTCGTGCACATATTGCCGGTGAGTTTTAGATGAGCAAGCCTGAGCTGATTTCTCAAACTGATAGTATGTAAGAGATTGACTGAACTGCTAGTGGTTGTCGCAATAATTTTCAATTCTCTATGCTTAGCCTCGAGCCTCATTGCCCAGTAGTAGATAAGAGGCCCATATTTTTTCAACATTCGAATGATGTGAACTAGAGTATGGAATTTGAAATGAAGCTCGCCATATAGTGCAATATACGATGATAGAAATTCTGGGATCAAGTATTCAAGTTTCATCAAATGGCCATGGACGATGCGTGGTGATAGTAAAATATCAATTATTTTTCTCAAGAGAATATACAAACTCCAAGCTTCACTCGTTTCATTGGCCTCTTCGCCCATCTTATCCGCGACCAACAGACCAAAGTATCTAGAGAAATTTATCATCTCAGCAGCAGACATTTTCAATTTTCGTTTCGCAGTAAGATGGTTTTCTTTTATCAGAGGAATCGCATTAGAAATGTGAAGGGTATGAGAATTCAACCAGTCGATACGCTGATTCAAATAGTCCAAATCAAAACACCTGTCCTTATAAATCAGATCATAGCAAATATTTGCCAGAGTAGTATTTGCATAACCTTCAAAGCAGTCGTGCATAAGGTCTTCGCAAGTACAATCAGTCACGTCCCAATCCTCTATCTTGTTGAAAGTACATTCTTCCACCACGCCTGTCTCAGAGGGAGACTTGAGTTGACAATCGGTTTTATAGTTTTCCCGAGTTCTCAACAACTCTGATTTCTCTCGAATCATCAATCTTATCTCATGAATAGTTGCCCTACAAATTCTGCATGGTCTCCCGGAGTTGAATGATGGATCAAAACCCAAATCTTCGTTAAGACCCTTATTGTCCCCGATTGGAAGACAGGGATGAAAATAAACTTTCAAGAGCTGATTGTTTACATGAATATTTAGCCCATTTTTTTTCAAAGCATTCAATTCTGCAATCAATCGTGAAAATACTTGATCATTTCCGAACGTCTTTCTATCATTTGCAAAGAATAAATCAACAAGGAAAATACTGCTGAGTTTGGAAACAATGTGAGGTGGGAATCCGGGCAAGAACACGAAAACGTCACCCAAGTTTGTTTTTTCGGCGTGGGTCCCCATACCGTTTCCGGCTGTGAAATCATCGTGACCAAAAAAAATGGGAATAACAACGCGATCGCCGAAATCTTTCGATTTTTCTTTCCAATACTCAGCCTGCGTGAAATTCAGTATCATATCATTTTCGTTTTTCAACTCATTTTGATATTCCATGAAAGCCTCGAAACAACCAGGTATTTCGAAGAATGTTTGCAGAGTCCATTGTAATGGTGAATGGGATACTTGGGCGGTTCTATTCGACTTGTACAATTCGAATTTTACTGGCTCTACTAATAATTGTTCCTTCTTGTAAATATCAAATCTTTTCCTTTCAGTTTCGAATTTATTCAATGAGCTAGCTGCATTTTTGACTATATCTTTCATGACTGTTAAAGTTTCCGTATCAAGTTTTGCGCTATGTTCCATTTGTTGGAGTAAATAGTTAGCAAACTTATCGATAGTAAAATCTATTAAAGATTTAGTAACCGTCTGAACGACATTGCGAGGGATAACAAGAATATTGTACAAGGACAAAGTCAAGACTAGCATCTCTTGTTCTAAGTCTATGAGACCCATATTGTATCGGGACTCGCTAAAATACTAGGACATCACTTTGGGATAAGCAACACTGGAATCAATCGTACAGAACTAATAATAAAACTAGCTCAACTTGTTGTCAAATCATACTATCACAAACGTTTCATAGAGTTATCGGAATAATTATCGGATTACTCGATGAGTGAGTCTCAAGATTTTCAGAAGCCTGTGTCAACGAGGCATCCGTGTCAGGAGTTTCTGGTTGGGAGTGAATCAGACTAGTTTCTGCATCATTATTAGCAGATTCAGACTGGTCGTCAATTTCGGTCACGGAGGCATCCGAATCTGGAGTTGGAGATTCTGCTATAACATTCTTACTATTCTTTAGTTTCAAGTCAATTTCATCTATAAATTTTCGAATGGCAGAACCACGCGTGATTTCATCCCAACCACTTTTGTAAATATAATAGTATAAGAATTTCCAAATAGGCCTACATTCTACTGGAAAATCAAGTTTCAGTGCAGTTATTCCTTTATAGCATACATCAACAGCCTCCAACACCTTATTCGATTCGATCTTATAATCGATAAAATTGACTGTTACAAAAAGCTCTACTTGCGTTTCATCATCAACTGAACTCTCAGTAGCAACTTGCTCTTTGTCATAGGTCTTACCTTCATCAGCGTAATCACCTACTAAGGTGACGAAGGGGCCTATAGGACGTTTATTTTTGATGCTATCTTCCTTCCTCTTATTTTTGAACGCTTGGAATTCTAATGGATTTTTAGCATTATAGACAAAACTGTCAGTTATATCTTGCAGACCTGAACCAAAAGTAGGAGTAGTATCGGACACGGGAGTCTCGACACGATGATTATGGGCTGAACGTTTTCTCTTCTGTCCTTTGGTGGCCTGTTTTTCTGCTGGACGTCTGACACCAAGCAGCTTGGGCAGGCTCAGAAGAGCTGCCAGATGATCTTGCCCTCTGGATTCCAACAATTCCAACGATTCGTCGAACCTGTTTTTCTCCTTTGCAATTTCTATGATGAATGGAATAATGTTGTTGAATAGCCCTTGGAAATCGACCCCATTAGGATTCGCTAGTCCGTAGTCAATGCACCACAGTTCATGACCATAAGCGAAGCTTAAAGGCGCATACAACTCATACTGAGTCGTCAAATCTTTGGCGGCCCCTCGAGCTAAAAATGTCGTTTTCCATAAGCGCAAAATGACGCCTTTAGGTTTATTCCCTTTACGGACGATGTCGAGATCAGTCTCTTGTTCTTGAGGCACCAAATCTGGAAAACAAGTACCAGACTCAGCGAGAGCTGTGTAAGGATCGAGTCTATATTGCGCATCTTGGATAGCTTACCTTCACTTAACACATCCTCCTTGAGGATGATTCCAATTTTGATATAATTTCTTCTCTTGTTCAGATACTTTTCATAAAGACAACCACCAGCGTTTATTGCATTTTGGTTTTTAGTGGCTTTCTTATGGGGGTAATAGAGAATGGCTGCGAAATCTTTTCTCTTCGATGCGAGAACCTCTGCAGGGTTCTGTGGATTCGATGATACAGCTTCGAGGGCTGGCTCTGGCTGATTCAAAGGAGCTGCAGAATCTTGGAGGTCAATGACGAAATAGTAAGCTGATTCGAAGCTGAGCTCTTCAAATCTTTCTTTCAATATCCTGCAATGCCATTGGAATAACATTTTTTTTAGAAGTATGATCAAACATTTTTTTGAGAGAGATTCTTTGATATAACCACGAGGGCTCAAGTTCATCGAATTGGAATTAGAAAATCGAACTCGAGAAAGATAGGAAGTGAGTAAGCAAGAGAAAAATTCAACTATGAAATATCTGTGGTGATTCGATTGAACAGTATTTTACGAGTTTAAGATGACGGGAATTCAAATAAACCTGGAAAGAAGCCTTAGGCAGTGTTTCCGGGAACTGTTTGATCAATCAAGAGTGATTAACTTCGGAGTTTGATGAAGGTATCTACCTGTAACATTTCGTGTACTCAAATTCATATTCGACTAACAAGCAGCATAGGAGTCTAAAATTGACAGTTCCCATATTCTGAAATTGCATCCTGATTTCAAATCCTCTGTGAGTTGTGTGCAACAATGCCTTGACATTAAGCCTACAAGCTGTTAAAAAAAAATTATGGCAAAAAAATTATGAATAATGTATCATATGGTGAACCATAACGTCCAAGACACATACGAATTATATTAACAATGCGTGACGAATTCTGCCGACTTAGATTTTCTTCATTTGAAGAATTGAAAGATGAATCATCCGTAACGGTTTCATCAAGAAGTTCCAACTGTACATTTGATCTCATATTTGTGAGATCTTGAAGAGGAGAGCGACCTAATACAGTAGCTACATTTGAGGAATCAGTTGAGCCAGCTACTGGAGTCTTGTTCGGATTTTTGAACGCTTCGAAACGTTTCTTGAACTTTCTATTGTAGCCACATTCCATCTTGGGATCGATCAAATTATCTATCATGCAATCATCTAGGTCATTGAACATTTCTTCGTCGATACCAGCCGCTGCGTTTACAAGACATAGATATATTATTGCCAGTCCCAAAATCCAAACATTATTTTGCTCTTATTGGGGAGATGGTACAACCTCATTTTGGAGTCTGTAACAGGTAATCATGGTGGGAAGGAGATCTGGATTTATATGAGTTTTGTAGATCTAAAAACGATGGCATGATCGGATTTCCAAAAAAAATGTTTTCGACCATATTCAGCATCAGGTTTGCGATTCCTTCGTCGGAAAATCAAACGCATACGACATTTCGTTCATAACCATGAAATGTACAGAAAAAAAAAAGTACAGACCGATCCATCTAATTCTGTGGAATAAATACAATTTATTCGGTGAAAAATTTGACTCATTACGCTAAAATACCTAAGAACTCGAAAAATATCAATTATTTCCGAAAGTCACAAGAATACTTTCTTGTCCAGAATGAAAAATTACATCGGTGTGGTGAACAAGAAATCGCAAGGACCAAGAAAAAATATCACCGGAAAATCATATAATCATATTTGTCTAAATTTTCGAATGAGAGTTTTCGTTTTTTCATATTTTGTTCACAAATTCGGAGTAATTTTCATCCTCAACAAGAAATAATTCTCGCAACTTTTCGAAATAATCGATATTTCACGAGGTCTGAGACATTTAAGCAAGAAAATTCAGATTTTTGACCCGCACAAATGTATCCAGCTCCACAGTATTTGATGGATTAGATTGTAAATTTCTTTGGGGAGTACTTTCTGTGGTGATGAACAAAATGTCGTATGGATTTGGCATTCTGAAGAAGGGGATGCAAGCCAGAAGATAAATATGGTCGAAAAATTTTTGTTTGAAAAACCGACTATGCCATCGTGTCCAGATTAAGAAAATACATCTGAAAATCCAGATTCTCAGCCACCCCTCTTCCCCCCCCCCCCATGATTTTGTAGGCCAGCCTGTAAAATTAGAGTGTACCTTCCCCCTAATGAAGCAGGCAAGGAATATTTCAATTTGCAATCGCAATTTGGGAGCTGTTGTCTGAGGAGTTGAAAGATATTGAGGAATAGTGCCCTTCTTTGGAATCAAGGGGAGAAGAAATCCACCCTGCAAATGTATCTACACGTACATGCAAACGCGTCAAGAACATTCCTCTCAAGAAATCTAAAGAAAAAAGAAATTCATGTTTCGCTCAAGTGAATGAACAACTCACTGTTAAACTTCTCTATATATTGTTGCAACTTCCAGGCATCCAATCTTTCTACAACAAAGTTATCCATGATGGGGCCCTTTTCAATGAGATTGATGCAAAAGAGTGGTCTGTGTATCTGAAATTCAATTTATCAGCCTTCAATTGAATGGTCTCGCTCGAATAGCTCAGTAAACATTTTCAAGAACAACCTGCTTAGTACAGTGTCAAGCGTTAGGAAACATTTTTACCATGTGTCATCTTATTGTGTGAAAGTGATATCAAATTTCAATTTCGACCAATGCAGGAATTGGTGCATCTATTCATTGATCACCACAGTGTCAACTAGAAAGAATTTTTTGTTTTGGAATTGAACAGTATTTTGTCATTCAAACAACATGAATTTGCACGAATCTGAAATGTCCAGATCATGAATCTAGCCAGCAACTCAGAGTTCAATCTACAGGAAGCAGAATCTTACAACTCTCCTAACAAACTATTAGAATTTTGTCACATCCACATTGATACAGTGCACAAACTTTACATGACAATTCTAGTATACAACCCAAGAAACTATTCTTCTCATAGGGCAAGGACCATTGAACTTCATTTAAATCAGCGCAAACAAATTATTGAAAGTACTTCACCAGTATTACTCGTGCTCTAGGAGATACCGACTGGATGTACATGCACATATAAATCTTAGCAACTTCCTTCCACAGACTTAATAATTACCAGTAAATACATGGAGTAGTTGAAGCATATTTGTTTTAAAAAGAGTTTGGACTAAAATATATCTTGTATAGAGTTTGAAAGTTTCCAAATTATTGACTGTCGCACAACATACCTGATTGCTTGTGAGTTGAGTCCACAGCTAGCATTTGATACTGAATGTCTGATATGGTTGAAAAATTACTCAAGAATAGGCAACTCAAGTTTGTCTTGGCCTCATGCAACTTCAATCACATTCTTGACAGGAACGAGTGTCTGTTCAAGATTTCTTAATCGACCTGGAAAATTCAGGTGATGACTTAGGATCTATTACGTTGAGCAACCTTTAATTGGGTGATTCAGAGAATGAGTTCGCTTGAAAAGCCCCTTTAGAATTACAATTTGGCAGGGCACTACATGTAGAAGTTGCCATGGTTCATAGGGCATAAAAGAATTTCCAGCTCGTTAGAAGATGTAACAACATTTAGTTTGGGACGAACATCAAAGTTACTCAAATGAATTCAAGTGACTGACATGTACATCGGAGGGACTCATTTTAATTGTTATCATCACAACTCCAAGTACACGAAAAGGTGCACAGGACAGTAAGAAGGTAAATGTGAAAAGTTTCTCCAAAAAAAATCATATCACATTCCACCTCAATAGCTAAACAGCCCTCTATGAACTAATGTGCACTAAGCAAAAGAAAAAAAGATAATATTCCATCTCAAGTTAAGAAAATTATTCTCATAGCGTTAGATATTTTCGAATGAAGCAAATTCATTTATGCATGAGCATGATATATATCTTACCTGCAGATGCAGCAGCAGCACCGCAACTGTGCGTTCAGGAGGTTAGAAAGCCACTCCGAAACTCCCGTTTTTTTTCGTGGGATTGAATGAATGCTCTATTTTGGTTACGCTCTGCGCGATGATGCACATCCCATGCATTCTATCACCACGATGATTCGTCTCAGAAAGCGATATTTTAGTTATAATAACGATGATAATTTGGATGAAAGATGCAAGCGTCAGAACGTGCTCGAGCCTGTAATACCGCGCAGCAGCAACTATATACTCGGCGTTTCGTAATAACTGCCGGCGGGCGATTAGTGCTGACGACTGCGCAGTGTCGAGTAGAGACAGACGAGCGTTTGGTAAAATCTACTGGGTTTTGAGTTCGGAGAGCCGTGCTGCGCCCACGTAAATCGAGCCGCGCGAGCCGTCGTACTTTCTACCGAATTTCGCTCTCAGTGTATGCACCGGGTGGATACTAAATACCCACTCATACAGTTTCATCGACGGTGAAAGCCACTGTTTCTTTACATCTACTAGCTGCACATGCGAATCATAGATGTCATCATATTTGCGTATGAATCTCGTCCTGGCAACTTTCCAGGACCGAAACTACTCAATCTTAGACTACCCAAAGCCAAAAGCTTCTTGGAAGAGAGTTTGTGAGTCGAGCGAGGCAATACAGATTTATGTAAGAGAGTATTTAGCACTTGGGGCAGTTTGCTTTATCGCTTCGACCCATCCAGGGCCATCCTACTTGCTCCTTTAGGCAGCTTTACACCATGTCTCTGGCTTAGCCGTGTCCTTTTTTTCATTTTATTGGAGTTTGTGTAATCTGATTGTTGGAGCAAGGCTGATGAAATAGGTTTTGAAGATATGTAGGATGTAAAGTCAAATCTTCCCCCAGAATTTACTAAGTAATAACTTTACAGAATCCTGATGCAGCATTCAGAATCTTTAAGATGATTTCTTGGTACCAGAGTATGGTATAGTATATACCGAACATGCCTTCTAAGGCCATGTCGGAGTCGCGTGACGAAAACGCGGATCAACTTTACGCGATAGTTTTTTTTTATAAATTGAGACGGGGTTGCTCGCAAATGACTCGGAATTGCTCGAGGAATGAACCTCTGGTAAGATCTGTGAGGATAAACATCTCTCGCTCTTGAGAAAGAGCTTAATGAATTCTTATTGTGTGAAATGAATTCTGATTCTCAGAAAACGCAACCTGGCGCCTTAGATGAATTTTCAGGGAGATAGAAAAGTTTGTACTGACAAATCGTACCAGAGGTTCATTCCTGGAGCAATTACGAGTCATTTGCAACCACCTCCGTCTTAATTGATGAAAAAAATATTCCGTAAAATTGATCCGGATTCTGCGCGAGACTCCGACATGGCCCACAGAACCAAGCTATCTTGAATTTCCCAAAAAATAGGTTTCTCGGGATTTTGTGAGGGTGCGTATTCAACGTAACCCCACTGTGTATCATAGATCTGTGGTCCAACGAACAGAAAAATCCACGTGTTTCAGGAAAGTTTCGTAGAATCGCGGTATTTCCGCGTCACGATATTCGAATAAAATATTCCTGAGCTCTCTTCACAGCCTTTTTCACACACTTCTAAATGAGTTTGAAACTATCACACAAGTCCTCAAGAGGTGAGAGGAAAGTCCAAAGGGAAGTCAGAGAAGACAACTCTAGACAGGATGGGTACATTACTACGATTCAAGACTGATGCTCATATTTTGGGCATGAAATCGGAACAAATCCAAATCCTGCTACTTTGAAAAATGAATTTCAAGCTCTTCAGGAAATAAATCGAATGCGTTAGGCTATGTCAAGATTTATCCAATCAAACATTATTGTCACCATTCTATGACTGAAAACAATTTCTTCGGCTCGCCATTACGAAAGGTACCAATACTCACATTTATGATCCTGGAAAATACAGCAATCATCTGGAGAGGATCAGAATTGTTTATTCCTCAACAATCTCGATTACCAAAAACAGAATTCAAATTCTATCCCGATCAACTAACCGAGCGTCAGCTGTGTAAGCTCGACCAACTCAAAACTTCTTCCCATATCACCAAACTCTCGTCAATTAGCCACTAAGATAATAACCCAGCTCACAAGCGCGCCTGAAACCAAGATGAACTTCTGTCCATAATATACTCGAGGCTCGATTTCTTCCCATCTGGTAATGATCGAGCTTATTAGGGAATCTAACCCACTACATCTACATCACTATCCTCACGAATAGTACATAACCTTACCAAAAGACGTCTAAAGACGAGCACATAAAGGAGATTCAGCCAAGTTGGTTCCTGTTCCTGGCTGCTGATACTATATCTACATCGAGAGCAATCTTAGACGCCTAAGCCCAGAGCCCACATAAATTATGTATCGTAAGATGCTGTAGATCCCGCGAGCACCTGCAGCCACAAGCTTCCAAAGCTTCTCAGCTTCTCTGTTCTCAAGATCCCTCTAAGGTATAGTTTTCCTACACAATGTAGAATCACCCTAAAATCAACCATTCAGACGTGCAAGTCAATCCGAAGCCACAAACCGCATGTGAGATCTATCATTGGTATTATATAGATGGAGGTGACGATCTGTGGTGAGAATCACTCGACGATTGATCAGATCTGGCTCTGTAACTTGGATTTGAATCTTCTTGCTCTCTGTGTTTCAATGTCTTGCAGGAACGAGGTATGAGGCAATGGGAGAGACGCTATTGAGCTTCTATTGTACAAAGATATTCACGAGTGATACTATGTTGAGATTGAGTTAGGTGGTAACATATTGAAGACAACCGAGATGAAACCTGAATCATCGAGATGGATGTTGAGGGTGACTATTTCAATCCGGTATCCTAGATCGCAGAAAATATCTATCAAAATTATGATATCATTAACTGTCGCTACCATAAACGTTGGGATTCTCAACTTTGATAGAAAAAGTATAACACTTTTATGAAGAATTACAACAATGATGTTTTATAACTCGAAATAGACGCATCACTAGTAGACCGGGAGCTAGCTGACATTTTTTGGTAGTTATTCCTACCAGGACAGGTCATTAGCTAATAAGTCATTTGTGGTGCGGAGAGGACGACTATGCAGTGACAGACGGGTGAGCCGTTCCGTTTTTGTGCGATTAATAAACAAACATGTCGGATAATTCGATATTTCAGAATCATTTTCTACAGAGTAATCCAACAATATTTCGTCGATTCAGTTGAAAAAAAGTCATCGCTGACTAGTTGGCATACTCATTTGACGATTCCTAGTGCCTGCCATACTCGATCGAAAATGTCAAAATTTTCAAATATTTAGAATCTATTTCTACAGTATGGCACTTTGATATTCGGATAGATTATCGGAAAAAAATCCATCGAAAAAGCATCGCCATACTGATAGAGCGATTCTGAATCAATCAAAATCGCGATCAAAGTTGCGTAAAATGCATCAAATTCTACTGCTCCGCTGCGCCATCTCTTGATCAACACTTGAGTCGCTTGGCCACGTGGAATTCCATGCATTTTACGCAACTTCGATCGCAGTTTTGCATGATTCGGAATCGCCCTATCAGTATGGCGATGCTTTTTCGATGGATTTTTTTCCGATAATCTATCCGAATATCAAAGAGCCATACTGTAGAAATAGATTCTAAATATTTGAAAATTTTGACATTTTCGATCGAGTATGGCAGGCACTAGGAATCGTCAAATGAGTATGCCAACTAGTCAGCGATGACTTTTTTTCAACTGAATCGACGGAATATTGTTGGATTACTCTGTAGAAAATGATTCTGAAATATCGAATTATCCGACATGTTTGTTTATTAATCGCACAAAAACGGAACGGCTCACCCGTCTGTCACTGCATAGTCGTCCTCTCCGCACTGCAAATGACTTATTAGCTAATGACCTGTCCTGGTAGGAATAACTACCAAAAAATGTCAGCTAGCTCCCGGTCTATAGAAGGATTGTCATGAGATCTTCTTCTTAGATCTTGAAATGATCTACGAATAGTTATTCCGCTCGTTTCCCGATTGAATGGACACTCTTCAAGTTATAGAAGGAATGCGCTGTTTCATCCCATATTAATTATATGGAGAATAATCAATCTACTCACCATTTGAAAATATGAACCAATGCGATTTAGGTGAAAACGGATTCTTAAAGTGTGAGAGCTCCCGAAAAGCATCCATTGGTCGGATTTCGCAGGCATTTTTTTGACACCCATCGCACCTCGAGGCGAGGTGTGCCTCAGTCGATAGACAGGGTCCTTAAAAATGACCACTTGAAACAGTCAATATGATGTAATAGAACGAGGAACATAGCTGGTTCAAGCGATACAAAAATCGAAGGTATCAATTGCGTGAACGTAAGGTGTGGCATCCCGATATCCCGATGTGGCCCACATTATCCAAAGCAAGTGAAAATTGCTTACATGCAATTGACACATTGCCTTTGGAGCCACTTTTATTAGTTAAGCAGGTTGGATCAGCAAATTATTGTCGTCGTGGGCGCAACTCACAAAATAACTCCGATTTCGCGCACGGCCAATAGGAGTAAAAATTTTGAAATCTCTCTGCAAATTGGAGGCTATAAATTCAAGAGTCAACGCCACTTGATCCATCAATTTTTAACCGAAGCTCATAAGCTTGTGATATAGATTCTACCCAAGAGCCCCGTTAGGTATAAAGAGCACGACAAAGTTAAGTTCTTAACGAAAGAATCGAGTCGACGAAACCTCGCCGCACATGTACGGCGTCATCCAGAGAAAACTCTACACATCGACAAGCCTCGAGAATTCTCGAATATTCTGGAGTAGATTGAGATCCTATATATTTGTAAGTCAAAGAAGTACACTTTTGTTACTCAGGGTGGGAGCAAATGAATTCCCAATCAGGATCCTGAAATTCAAATCAGTTTCGTGTAAACAGTTTTGTTATAACATTTCGTTCAAAATTAGTAAGATATTAACATCCACAATTATTTGTTTATATATGCTCTTGTAATTGAGACCAACCTTCGCCCATTTAATTTTCTTGAATATTCCATCCCAACGATCTGACTACTCACTTCATCTCTAACAACGAGAATCTTTTTTATTCAAAGGTAAGTATGGGCCATACAATATCATATAGCTTGAGATTTCAGCCAGGCGCCTTTGTGAGGAATGAAAACAAAGCAGGAGCTAAGTAGCGTGATTTGCTCAGCACTTAAGTTTGCTCGATTTCGCCGGGAAAGATCTCACTAGACTACCGTTGAAGGCTCTTACGTGGCTTGCAGGAGCTTATTATTTGGCTGTAGATCAATTAAGACGATTCTATCGGTGTCCGGTAAGCCTTGCTCTCAATATATTTTTCCCTCACACTTGACCGAAGCAAAGCCACCGATAGGTCTACGTGATTTACTCGTAGGATTACAGCAAATCTTCCGTTCAATCGCTCATTGTTGGACTAAGTTTGTCTTCATCACCGATGATCAACTCCATCTATTGTTTGTGAACTTCATCGAACAATTTTTCTTATCAACGCATTTTCAACACCTCTTTGAGGTTATTATGCGGGACCTACACTGCCGGTCAAAAGTTTCAGGACACCCGGAATTTTTTTTTTCCAACTTTGTAAGTGGATCTACTACGCTTCGCTTGGCCAAAATAGACTTTATCAGGGCTCATATTGAAGATATCTTTACGTACTTCAATATGACGTTATTCACTTTTATCAGTACGAATCTGCCTTCCCCTGATTTGAGCTTGAAAGAGCGCCAATTTCGATGATTTTCGGAAAAATCTCCTGGCTCTGGTAGCTGAAAGTTACAAGAATATTCTGGGATGGATCTTAAAAAATTTGAAAGAACAAAGCTCCGTAATCCGTTCTCCAACATCCTTCTACGTTAATGCTACTCCGAGCTATGATATTTCCTCTGGGGAGAGTTTTACTTTAAAAAATGCACCTTTATTAGAAAATGACGAAGAGATTCACTTTTTGGGGCATTTTTCAAGAGTTTTTAGTTCTCTGAATCATAATATAGAAGACAGATACCAGGATTAGAGATTATATTTCCCTCAAAATGTATATCTCGAATTTAGGTGTTAGTTCTTGCGAAGAATCTCTCTTCAAAGCAAATGTCATAGCCCGGTGTAGAAATAATGTGGAAGGATGTTGGAGAACGGATTTAGGAGCTCTAGAATTAATTTTTTAGGTCTCTTAAAATATATGTCAGAAGCCCCATGGCCGAAAATGTTGACCGGGAATGAGTTTTTTCAGCATCTGGGATGGTCAATGGATACCTGGAATATATTCTCATCGTGTCCTGAGTCCATTGAAACTATCCTTGGCCCATGGTGTCGTTTAGATTGCGCAAAACACGGCTTCCTCCAAGATTCGACAGGTTTTTGGGTCCCATGATCGAAGCTGAACACTGGTAATAAATTTTCCCGCGTCACCGATGGTTAACGAGTTCTCAAACTTGAGATTCGTGGGATCCTGAGCCCATACGGACACTCCACAGTCCACAATGTCGCCTGGACTGCGCGAGTCAGGACCACCGAGTACGGACCGGTGCGGATCCGGAGACATAATTTACATGCAGCGTTAGGTAGGTAAAAGAGCTAGTTGCGACTCTAAAACTGTGAGATCATGTTCAAAAAACTTTGAAATTCGATGTGGTCTTGTGGAGGAACCGTCTAGGAGCCAAATATCTTCATATCGTGCACTTGAATGCCGAATTTAGAGGTGCAGGCATGATACGGAATTGATATTTTGACCCCTAATTCGTACTTTTCGACCCTCAATCCTCAAGATAGGTCAATTCTGACTTTTTGCTAAGAAAGAGCACAAAAAATACATATGAAACTTTATGATTGTTTTACCAAAATTTCAATGTTAAACCTTCTTTAACCTGATGTCAATTATCCACCCAAATTGCAATAGTGTCTGAGACAGGTCTCTCTTCGTCTCACTGACGAGCTGAAGGGAGAGACCAGAGCGAAATACATACTTAATATCACATACTTTTCTCACAGTTTGAAAAATCCAGTATGGTGTAGACAAAGATGGAAACTATCATCAGCTCTGCATTCGAGACTCATAATGATATTGAAGTTGGATTCTTGATATCTTCCCTATGGCTCTGTAGTTATATAGGGGTTGTATGTTCCCCAGACAATCAGAGTGACTCTATTTAAGAAATCTTCCTTCAATAATGATTGCCTCGTAATCCAGCCGTTCCTACCATCATACATAAGAAACTTGTCTTGCACAATTAATGGAGAACGCGTAGACGCCGCGCCGCAACAGGCCGGGACACAGCGGGTGCAAGTTTCCACGGAACTGTTCATATATTATACATGCTTGCATCCATGTAATCAATGCTTCATATTGCAGTCAAAATGGTCCTACGATTTGAATTTGTGTACGCTATCAAATTAGATGGACCTGAAAATACTTTCAGAAATTGTTAGAGCAGAATACAATTCTGCAAAAGATGATCCAATCTTGCTATGTTGAGACGATAAACCGAAACTAGACCTAACTCAACGTCAGTGAATTATCTACTTTGACGCGAGAACATCTCTGATTTACAACTCAAATTTGTGGTTTCGAATTTGGAATTAACTCTGAAAAACATCAAGGTAAGAACCCGAGCCCACCCATTCTGACTCAACCCTGGTTGATTCAGTTGAAATTCCAAAATTGTTCACTACGACACAAACGAGAGTTCAAGATGACAGGAACTCCCATAAAGTGAGAACTCCATGATCAGGGCCTCACTTCATTTCTTACGAACGACGAAAAACTCTTCCACTCACTTTAGATGTGAGTATGGACCGTACAATATCATATAGCTTGAGATTTTAGCCCAGCGCCTTTGCGAGGAAAAGAGAGCAAACCGGAAAGTAAGTGGCGTGATTTGCTCAGAGCCCGGTTTGCTCGGTTTCACCAAGATAGATCTTACTGAATGGCTGTTGAAGGTTCTTACGTGGCTTGTAGGAGCTTATTATTTGGCTGTAGATCAATTAAGACGATTCTATCGGTGTCCGGTAAGCCTCGCTCTCAATATATTTTTCGCTCACACTTGACCAGAGCAAAGCCACTAATCGCTTTACGTGATTTACTCGTAGGATTGCAGCAAATCTTCCATTTGATTGCTTATTGCTGAACGAAGTCCCCTCCTTGCTAATTATGCTCAAATTCATATTTTTTAATACACTCCTTTGGATTATGAGTTTAGGGATTGTTCCATTATGCATCTTCTTAAGGTAGTTGTACACTAAAGCTGAAGATACAATGAAATCTCCGGTCCTACGGACACCTCTGGTTGCATCAAAATTGTCCGCTATCCGGAGGTGTCCGCTAATCAGAGGTTCATTTCTGTGATTATACTGCTGCTGGTCGCAAAAAATTGTCCGTTATTGAGAGATGTCCGCTAATACGAGGTATCCATTGAGGGAAATTCCACTGTATACCAGAAAATCACCAAAGTTGGGGAGGATTTAGTTCAAGTGTTAATGAACACCTGTGCAAGATTTCAGAATGATTGACCGGTTTGTTTCGGAGTGGTAGTCATCAAAAACCCGCCACTTTTAACATTGGGTTTATATGGGAGTCGACGATCCCGCATGAGCGCCATGCTAAAAGTGACGAATTCTGATGACTACCGCTCTGAAACAAAACGGTCAATCATCTTGAAATTCTGCACAGATGTTTATTAACACTTGAACTTAATCCTCACGAACTTTGGTGATATTCTGTTATATTTTGCATTTTAGTGTACAACTACCTTAAGAGCCAATTTGATAATGATCGATGAATATAATTTGATCGTATCTGATTACCCAATCAGATATCGCCACGCCTCCCCCTAGGCTCCCCGCGTGGGAAACGGGTCAACCCGCGGTGCCCCCGCGTGGTAAAAGACGAGATGTAACACCTGCCCCGCCTGGCGCGCGCACAGCATGGAACAACTGGGCACGGCCGCGCGTACACTGTTGATGCCCTGGTGAGCCATCATACAAGAATACACGTAAACTCTCCGTGGCGAGATCACAGCTGATCAGACGTGTAACCTCCGTTCACTTTATTTATTCGATTTTTCATATCTAATCTTTAATGATGTAGGATTTGTGTGTGCTGATTTATACAGAATCTGTCACTCGAACATATTCGCTGTGTCCAAGTTGCATGCGAGTGTCGTCTAGCGGCTGTGCCACGCATTAGAGAACGGGAGTACAAGAACACGACCGAGAGATCTCACACACACACACACACTCACTTACAAGCAAGTGTCGCGTCCCCTTGTCGACCGATTGTCGACGACCCCACGTGCTTTTCTTTTCTGCAGCCCTCAATTTTCCGCAAAATTCAAGTGATGTGAACCCTTTGAAGACTCTGCAATTAGTTCGTAAGTGCCTAGTCAAGCTCACGTATGAAAAAGTCGTAAGTATCATTGAATGCCTATAGTTATGAATCTCTGCTCTTCAAGCAGTAGTTTGATCTAACAAAAAACTACGCCCACGTTGTTTCAAAACACAAGTTGCTCATGTGACTGGATAAAAAGTGGCGTGGAATGTGTAGATTCAAATAAACAGCCATCCACAAGCAAAGACACATCAGCTGATGTCAACTGTCGCAGCTCGGTGGCTCGCGATCCTGCGCGATCCCTTCCACCCGTCGCTGGCCCCCATTTTTTCGTGTAGTATTTGGCCACCGCGAGCGCTACAGTCAGAATTTTTCCCGCTAAATATAGGTGGACACAGCGAATTCAGCAGGAGGAATTCACCTCGGGATCTCCCTCGCATTGTTACCCGCCAAGTATATTATGCACGCTGACCACATGGCACGAATCTAGCGATCATTTTATCTGACACGGCTTCAAATCCACAAAAATTGATAACATTCACTTTTCACTCACGTTGAGGCAGGAATTGTCAACGAAATTGATGAACAATCACACCCGTGATACAGCAAGCGGAGCATTATCAACAGCACGGGACAACGCGGAGGTTAGGTTAGGTTGGGCAGCGCCACGCGGCTGGACCCGGCCTGGAACGCCCCTTGCTTTTTGTGTCCATCATCCCACGTATGGCCCGCCATCATCTGATCGATATTGCTCACAAACTACTCATCGGATCGCATTGATTCATATTGGAGATTGAAGCTAACAAACAGAGCTACCGTTTTGAGATGAGTGGCCGAGTCTATCTGATAACAGTGATGCACAAACGGTCGAGTCAATAAAGGCGTGACACCCGATTTCCTACCTCGAATTTCGAGCCATTATTTTCATTTTTGGACTCTGTGCATGATTTTTACACATCGCAGTCACTTTAACAACGAATATTAATTGGATATGCATGCATATATCTGGTGCAATCCGAAATATCTTCGAAAAAGTGCTCATCGCGTGCTCAAAATGTCTAGGAGGGGCTGCCACGGCTTTGCCACGCGGGGGCACTGAGGGAAAGGCGTTACAGCCCACTAATCGCGCAACCGTGGCGACCACGCGGGGCCCCAGCGTGGGACCTCTTAGAATTTCTGATCGGGTACTGCAGTCCTTTCGATGAGCTTAAGAGGTCTTCAATGACAATACTGGATAAAAGTTTGGAAAAAACGTCATTCAACAGAAACCTAACCTCCAAAGCTGTATGTAGAAACGCTCGTTGTATGCAAAATTGTTAACTACTCCGCTCCATCATATCACAAAATTTGAGATTTTGACAATAAAATATTCTCTCTAATGATTCTGGATTTTTGAACTAAAATCTTGAGAATCAGTTGATCTCATGTACAGATAGTAATTCATGGAAATCTGTGCTGTTTGGCTTCTCATAGTAACCTAATTGTACCGTCGACGTTGTAGATTTCGGCGGATGCTGACAGTGGTATTCGTGATGAATCACTCAGGACAGTATTCGTGATCGAGTGTTCTAGATGGTACTCGGTATCAAGTATTGAAAGTGAAACTTACGATGAGGTACTTAAAGTATTATTCGTAATCCAGGACATTACGGTATATGTGATCAAGTACTAAAATTTGCATGTGCAGGGAATAATTGATCATGAGTATCACCCGGAGGAGTCGATCTTCAAGATCAGCTCGACTTCTCTATTGCGAGTAACACTGTCAATATCCAACGAAATCTAGAGAATTGAGGGTCCCAGCAAGCTTCAATGAAGATCCCAAAAAAAATCTTTATGATCTATTCATTTATTTGTCCGTGAAATCGACTAATTCTTAAGATTCCGGCGTCAAACATCCAATGATATCTCTTGGAAATATTTTCTGATAAAAGCAGCTTTCAAAATATAATGTAAATTTTTGAAAATCTGAAATGGATTTACACTACTCTGTTGCGAATTCGTTCCATTCAATGATGAAATCAGCATCATCGTGTCGTATCATTGCATGATTGCACTCTCCTAAAACACAGATAATATCCAGCCAAGTGGAATTTTCCTTGCTTAACCATGGTGTCAGATCGCTTTTGATCATAATTTCATGAATTGAGACCCAATTGACCCATGATTCAAAATTCATCGACATCCTTACTTGACACCAACACAATCTAAAAATGGCAGACATATCATCATCAAAACTGCATTACTGAGATCACGTAAAACTGCTGAATTGAAGTACAGAAAGTCTAGCTAACGTAGCAATAATAAATCGTAAGATTAATTAGCGTTACGACGTTAAAATCTTACGCCTCGCGCAACCCCATAAAACTAACCCAACTTAATACACAGACTGGACCCCGAATGTCACTTGGTTTATATCTCTGAAAGCTCCAAAGAGAGGAGTGAGAGTTATCCGAGCAACTTTGCGGAAAATCTGCAGCTATGTCTCATTACTTTCAATCGCACAGTAGTCCAAGGGGGAGATTGCCGAGTGGTAGCGTATTATAGTCACTCGGCCTTATAATACACGAGTCAAACGTTCAAGATACAAAATACACCCTCGTCGCTGTGGGTTACCGAAGATCTCTTGAGCTTCTTCTTCGTCTTCTTCTTCCTTTTATAGCTGGTCGATTGTCCGGACACTGAGATCAGAGAACAAGAAGAAAAGCTTTATATAGAGTTGAGAGGTTTATCTGTGATGTTGAGAGGGGAGAACCTCTAGAATATACTTGGTTATGATATTGGCCACTTTGAGCTTAGTATTTCATGGAGACAATCCTTTTTTTTCAGCGGAAAAGTTAAGATAACGAAGATTGGCGTTTGGTTTATAGTGAGTGAAAGACTTTGAAATAATCATCTTTGACCAATTTATTCGTTGATTTTATAACGAGAGGAGATGTAATACCTAGAAACAATTTTGGACTTGGGCAGATTTTTGATTGTAAGGTGATATGATTTTGAGTGTAATCGATTATAGAAATGATTAAGAAGGATTGCAATAAAATGTGCATTCAGGGAAATTTTGTTTCGATTTTTTATCTATACAAATCTTCCGTATGGGAATATGATCATTTCAAAAATTTGAATTGACTTTTTATAAATATGGAGGATGTTGAGTGCGATTCCGGTGACATATGACATACTCTCTTGATGATTCTGGGGCAGATTTGGACTCTAAAGTTGTAAAGAATAGTGAAAATTAAAATGATCTTACAAACGATCGAAAGTTCTAAGATTCAAAAATCTGCCTCTTTCTTAAAATTAGTCATACGAATACAAATCTTCCCGATCGACTCTGATTGAGCAGTTCTCCTTCCGAGATAACAAGGTCAAGTTGAATTTTTCGAGTGAGCTAAAATTGCATACCAGCAAAAATGCCTTTGGTCAACATCAAGATTTTTGGAATTTTTGTCATTTCCCGAATATGTATCACTCATCAGATTAGTTATACAGATGTCAAAAAATATTCATACATATTGTTTTAAAAGTTGACTCCATGAAGATACATCTCTCTAAAGTAAGCAACCTACTCATCACGCGTATACTTTGAGAATGATATACATAACCTCAAATGATATTCAGGAAGTTGTCTGACAGCCCTGTCCTCGCCGGATAGGTGAAGATAAGAACGCGCGTACACTAACTGAATGCCGAAGCTGAAATACAATACCAAGCTACCCGCGGAAGCTAGCCTAACTCTGTAGCCTACTATATTCACTTTACTCCCGTCAGACCTTCTCTAGTTGAATTTACTAGTCTCTAACATTCTGTAGTTCACAGTGCCTATCATATTCGTGAGAAACTCCCTTACCATCATGAATTTAGAGGTATCTTTAGGACTACAATATATGTGACGTATGATATGTTTGTATATATTACAGTCCTCCGGAATCAGATATCTATAAGTTCCCTTAGAAATCGGACAAGAAAAATTTGGACAAGTTCCGAGAGTTTCATTTGACAGTGGCATGTGGGTAATCAGGGTATACAACGTTTTATATTTGATCTGAAGGGTGTAGAAGTTATGAATTGTTATGCTGAAAGTATCTTCTGAGCGGGAATGTAGGTCAATCGAAGATCCAAAAGTATGAATGAATGTCAGTTTATACCTGGTAAAATTTTTATCTGTGTGACAATGTCTACGCGCTTAGAAAATGCTTGTATATATCTCTGAGGTCGTGAGAGTCGAGAGGAATTATTTTTTGTTGTTGTTCCAGTGGTGTCATGCTCTATTCTGTACGCAAAGTTGGTGTTGAAAGTGGCAGAGTTGAAATAGTAATAGAACACAATACTTCTGATATAATGATTTCCAACTTCTCCGATGTTTTCAAAAAAGTTTGTGAATCATTGAAACTTTCTCGAGAATCAGTCAGAAATGGAGTTCAATCTAAGTGATGCACAAAAAACGAGAAAAATCACATAACAATGGATGAATACGATGGATGAACGAAAAAACGGAAAAAAATTCAGAGTCTCCAAATCTGTGAAAAAAATCAACATCTAAACGAGAATAGACAGAAGTTGAGATCCATACCTCGTCTTCGAAGTTATTTCCATACATGTACCTAATTACCATATCAAATCTCATTTCTACTTTCACGAAGTATACGAAAGTAATACCAAAACAGGATCTGTCTTCGTCTCCTTCTCTCCCATTGTACAACATAAATCAGTTTTTCTTGCTGGATATTCTTCGTGAAACTCCCCTGTCTTCGGCATCCTTGAGCCTTCTCTTTTTTCTTGCCAATAGAGGAAGAGGCATTTCAGACGCTGAGAGTTTCAGCACTGCGAGTAAATTAACTCAATGCGGTTTGACAAACGAGGATCAGATAAACGGATGATCCGCTTTTGCTGAGTTTCATTTTTTTTGTGCCAGCAACGACGTTATTTTTCCCTCGTATAGGCTCAACTTTACTCAGTTATTTAGAGATTGATTTTTTTATTCAAAGGGAGCAGATCTATGCCCTTATTTCAAGTACCAATTTCAGCTTATCCGAGCTGGAAAGATTTTATATGAGTGGCTCATTATTTTAAGAAGCGTACAAATCTACTGGTTGACGAAGTTACAAGTTATCAATTTCGGTCAGCCTTCTGAAAAGAGGAGCTGATTATTTTTTTTTTATACACATTATCAACCTATTTTCGAGGTTATCTTGCTGGTACTTAAATTGTGGGTGGGTTCTGAACTACCGAACAGACTTCTATGAGAATTCACAGCAGTCCCAGGTAAGATATGAACCCAAACCTTCTGCGTTGAAGGCTAGGATCTTATACACCAGGCTGCAGTGGTTTAGCAAAAGGAAGAGTCAATGTTGACTGAAATTTGAGATGAGGACAATTCTTGGTCTGGAACTTTATGCATAGACAGTGAAAAATGATGGAATCCCTAGAGTTTTTGTCCTACTGGGTGGCGAAAAAAATTGTGAAAATCATATGATTAGAAAATCTAGATTCGTGATGTGACTGAATGTTCTTTCAGCCGATAGCCATTTTTCCTCCAAGATGTAGGATTTCAAAGTGTCATTCGAATTTTCACATTCAGCTCCTGCTCGAGTGTGAACCACTCAGGCATTTAATGATTTCATGTCCGTTTATTCTGATTAGTGTTATCCGGTGAAATCGGATACATAGATCACACATAACCTAGAATTTCTCCGAGTGCTTGACAATGGATAACAAATCATTCAATTATTCACAGGAATATGATACTTGTGATCTTTTTTTTTTTTTTTTTTTTTTTTATTTAATTATTTAAGGACGCTGTTGAGCACACAAAGTGCTATTTAGCGTCCACTACTTGTGATCTTATAATGACGAATATTTGAAGGTGTTGATGGATAATTTAGGTTCGGGACGGAATGGCGACTTCTCTATCAATTGGCCAAAACAAAAAAGGCTTGAGGAATCATTGAAAGTTTTCTTGAACTCTTGTTCCCTAGTACTAATCAGTTATAATGATATCAAACCATGTTAAAATTTAAACTCATTAAAGCATTTAAAAAATTCTAGTATAGTTGTATTTAGCTTTGACTTTTTCAGCATCATTAGCCTGCGCAGCGGCAACAAAACGAAATGAGCTATTGATTTGAATTCCCAAGACGCAGATTAACCTCATTGCTCAAAGAACTGTATCACTATCTTACTGAAATTCAATCACTGACTGCCAATCTGTACAATCCCATAGCTGCAAAAGGTAAGAAGAGCCAACAATGATACGGGGGATGAAAACGGAGTTGGTACTGCTCAGGTATATACCAATTCTACAAAGGATAAGAAGGGGCTCGCGGTATTAGATGATGTTTTGCGAATGAAAGCGAGGCATGCCACCACGGAAAGCTACGAATCCTTGTAAGACGTTTTAATTGGACAAATCCGCCTATCCTCATTAAATCCAGAAACTCTGAGAACCGCTCTCCTTAGACTCGACTCTACACTTGTCTCCTTCTTATTCTTACCCATTCCTATTCCTCAAACTTACCTCAGCCTAATCTTTGGCTCTCTTGTCTGTATTAGATATATATATATATATATATGAATGTATGATATTTTTCTCATCTCGATTCTAAATTGAAAATCCTGCGTATTTACGGGGTCTGTGTCTTTGATGATGTATCTCACCTCAGTGGCGTTTCCAGAATCCAACTTGGGGAGGGGGGGGAGGTTTAGGCTAACTAGAGGGGCGGCGCTCTCTCCTGTGCAAAGTTTTTGGCTTTGGGGGGGGGGGCGATCGCCTCCACCGCTCTCCCCCCTGGGGATGCTCATATCTCACCTCGGGCAGAGATTTGAAATATTTTTTGGCTTAGCTTTTGTGATGTGTTTATATAACCATTTGATATTTCTTATCTGTTTCGGATAGCTTCTCCATACGCCAAAATTCCGTAAAATTCATGCATGCGTGTTTCTTAGCTCTATAATATCACCAGAAAAGTTTGCGAACCACATGGCAAATGTCCGGACGTCAATCTGGCTCCGTCTGACTAAACTCGATTTTTACTACTTGCCGTGGATAATGACAGAAAAATGGTTGGAAAATCTGCTATGTTCGCACGACTGAGGGAGAATTGATCCCAATCGAAGCATTTTCACGAATTTTGAGTAAAGTTTCACCAGATATTAGTAAAATTCACTAGAACTTTGTGAGATCCACTGATTGGGATCAACTTTTTACTGATATGAGCAGAGAGTGTAATTGGATTCAATCTTTTGATTCACTGACCTGTCTCATGTGAGCGATCAGTTCATAAGTAAAGGGTCACTTCATGGAGAGCTCGGATTGTAATGCGACTAATCTTTTGCATACATCCTTCTTCGTGTGTTGAGTGGAAATTGACAGTGATAAAAGTCCATGTGAAAGTCCACCGAAAAATCACATGAAATCTTTTGTGAGTTCTTCGTGAATTACTCCTAATAAGAGGGCAGATTTGAATGAACGAGATCTACGGAGAGTTACACTGATAATCGAGAAGACATTTGACATTTCCACGTACACTTTGATCATGAGACTATTTTAGACTCCCAATGTAAATTTCCCCAGGAGTTTCTAGTGAAAAAATTTCGACATGAACACCAGAGCACAAGAGCTTGGGTTGATGAAGTCAAGCGAGGCTTTTTCATACTTTATTTTATTTTTTGTTGATTGTCTACCAAATAATCCTGTAAAATCTTGGAAGATCTTCTGAATATTGATGAAAACCAGACATTGAAAGAAAAATTTCGTTTTTTCCAAGTTTCATCAAGATCAGTTCTTTCTCTTTATTCTCTACGATAAAATTATTTCGCGACTCAGATAAAGATCCAGAAGCGGGTGGACCGAATGAGATTCTACAAGTTATGGTTGCTTTTGTCAAAATTTCAATCAAAGACTCTTCTTGATTCTGTCAAGATATGACCACGATTGAGCATGAGTTCTAGCACTGATTCTTCGAAAGATTCAGATGTTTGGAAACCAAATCCTTGTTACGAATGGTCTAGAAACCAGAATTCCCATGTAATTCAAACAATAAGGAACCCACCGACTCGGATAAAGAGATCTCGCCGATCTCAAAAAATATTTCTAGTCTTATTCATCTGAAGTATCTGGTGCAAGAGAGAAAAATCAACATTCATGATTATGTGGTTTCATTTCATTTCAGAACGACGTCATAACAAATTATTGCAGACTTACTCAAAACGGTTTGAATCAAATTTAATCCTTCAGTTTCCACACAACATCACGTATCATTTTACACATATGTACCAAACAATCAAATAACGCGAAAGGCATAAAATGTCTCAAACAATTCGATGACTGCCTATTGAGACTCTTGACACTTGTCACCACGACAGCGGTCCGGATCTAATTTTCCGGCTTTCGACAGTCACAAGCTTCCAACATACATTACATATACTTACATTCAAGCAAGAATGGCCAAAGCTGTTGTCATTGTTGATGCTAGATCTGGTGCTACTATTGTGGTCGATTTTCAGTTGCTCCAATGTTGCCACCTATATGCTCTGACAGTTCTAACTCTATTTCTTATCTCTGGGTAGAGATCCCGACAACCTCGTCTCATTGTATCTTTGTGTTGTGATATCTCTAGTCTCTCGGTTTCTGCCTTGCTTTGCACAGGATGTTTCATATTTTAGGCTGTGCAAGTTGCTCGGCTGAGCTGTTTTTGATCAGTGTACGTATCATTCGGACACGGCTGATGAGATAAGGTTCTATGTACAACTATCTTTAATACCGTATAAAGTCAAAGTGAACGAGGAAAAATAATGAAATTTACGTAATTCATCTGCTTTGAAGTTGATGGGAAGAAGTACTTCCAGAATTCTGTTCACAGTTTTATTGTTCTGAATCCATCGTTTTTTCTATCAATTAACCCGTTCACTACTTTATCCATCCAGGAGACATTACCGGTTTCCGAAAATTATGATAGATTTTTTGTAAAACATCGAAAAGATCTGGAAGAATTCTAAAGAATCTCTGTCATTACAAGGACTAGAATGTAACGCCTAAGGATTCTCAATGTAGAATCATGCGAGAGCGAAAAATGAATCACGAAAAGTTCTCAAAACTCCCATTTTGCCATTTTTCATCAGTTGTCCACCTCAGAAACATATTATGATGAAAAAAATAGCATTTTTAATACCAGGGGTAATTTTGTAGACGGGCCAATGGATTCTTCATTGGATGAAAATTTTTGATTGGGCAAAAGAACATGTACTCTTTCTGAATGAATGGAAGAATTCTACTCTGATTTCAATATTTATTGAAACTATCATTTTCGATTATTTCGTAAAATAAGTGGAGGGCATAATCAAATCGATTGATTTAAGCGTGTTCTACCATTACTTTATTCGAGATCATCATGATAATAATTAATAATTAGTTAATAATCAATATCAATAGGTATAATTATTTACATTCATTATGACAATAATATAACTCGTTACGAATCATAATTACAGCGAAGATTATATCTCTCCCGCGCAAATCTCACAAAAATGCTCACTGATATTTGGCGATGTGTAACCGTACGCCATAATTGAATTTCTTTGATTGTGTTATTGAATGTATGTGTAAATGTGTTTATTATGTGTCGGGCAAATATCGAGTATAGTTGAGTCTGTTTCCTTTCCCTTTTGAGAACAAAAGAAAATGTGATGTGGGAATGTGACAGTTTCACTTTGAGGAATGTCAAAATCATAGCCTAGTTTCTCTCGTCCAGTCTATTAGCTTTGGCTATTCGGCGTGATACGGATGAGGTTGAGTTGAATCGCCGTCAAATAATGCCATCTTGAGCCGCTTGCACTTGGCCCGGCGATTTTTGAACCAGAATTGCACGTTCTTTGGTTCTAGCCGAGGAAACTTCTGCCTATATGGCATTCGGTTCAGCTCATCTGTGTATTTTAGTATGAGCTGGAACAAAAAATTTCCTTTGAAAATCTTCATCTTCCGAGCGTGACATCATTTTAATTCTTGGATTCATCTCTAATTATCTTATTTTTAAATGAATCGAGAACGACGGGTTTGATTAATTAATTTTTTGAATGATAGAATAATTTCCTCAGTCATCAAATCAACTTTCATTTGAGTGAGTTTTTTGGAATCAGAGTTCACAATTTATTCTTCAAAGTAGAATTTTTTTCAAACATTCTGTTCAGCTTCCAGCTAAACAAGCTTATCAAGCTTTCGAGATAACTTTGTCAAGACTTGTTCCATGGGTTCACTCTAAAGACACGGCGGAAATGATCAGCAATTCTTAATCATTCAGACCAATTAACCAGATTACATGAATTCCAACTAACAACACTTCAACAGCGTCCTGATCAGCCTGTAACGTCGAAACCTTATCTGGCATACGGTAAATGAACTTTTGAAGAATGGGAGGTTGAAATGAACCGAGAAAATATTTCCACAAAATGAAGTACTGGAATTTTAAACTCTCAACAGAAAATAATGGAAATAACTCAAAGAATGAACTATGTTAAATCTACTTGTAATAATTGACTAAAGAGTAATTAGCTATTTTGCTTACCGCATGGCTAGGATGCGTATTGTGAGTAAACCAGGTCTCGAGTCTGGGCACCTCAGTTACAGGATCAATAAATGTCCTATTACGTTTTCGACGCTCATCCAGCATACTCGTAGGACAACCAGCTGGACCACGTGGTGACAGGTAATGTGACATATACATAACGCTGTGACTAAACATGGGACTGGGAACGAGACTGAAACCTGGAAGTGGTCCTGTAGGGCTGGCTTCGTCATCTTCAGAGCCCGAAGATACTGCACCACTCACACGACCTGAACCATCTTCCTGTTTTACTGTCGTCGAGGCTGCTTGGCACTGTTGTTGCTGTTGTTGTTCTTGCCTTTGCTGGTCTTCGGGACGTGTCGTCAATGACAAAGGAACTACTGGTGGACTCGGTGGCGGACATGGTGATGGTGGCGCTGACTGAATAGAATATTCACATGTTTGAGCTTCACTTGGACTCGACAAAAATGAGGGTATTATGTCGAAGCATAGAATTGATAAAACAAGTAAGCAAGTATTTTAATCCAATTCAGTATCTCAAATAGTATTTCCTTCAGAACGGAATGATTCGAACTATAGATAAAGCTTACTCTGGTCTCCGTAAGCATCATTATCATTGAGTTTCAGAATTGGGATTGGTAATGCTTTCCATGAGTTTGATGCATGGACAGCTTTTTCCTATTGGTCACTGGCCAATCGTCAATTTTTCTACGTACTCTATCTTTCAATCTAAGAATAATTTCATCCAACTCATGCACAGTTTTCAGTAAATCTTCATCTTCAAAATAGATCAAATTAAGTGCAACCATCTAAAACTAAGTGTCCATCTCTATGAGAAATATGCCATGTAATAGTCTTGACAAATCCAATAAGAATCACATTGTTCATTGAATTCTTACCGGGTGCCTAGAGTCTTCTTCCTCATCGCTGGGATCTTCGCTGATATTACTCGCACCTCTAGGGCTGTGTCCAGGTGGGCTGTAACCATTCACACCACGGGTTTCAGCCCTTTTCTGTGCTGCTCTTGCATTTTTGAACCAATAAACAACATTGTTAACGTGTAAAGGTTTTCTATCACGTCGTGATTCTAACGAGTTAAGTTCAGCTACGTAATGCTGTATCTGTTGTCGTGTAGGATGTTGATTTTCGCCAAACCAGCGCTGCAGTCGTGGCAGTTCTAATTCAGGATCAAACGATGTGCGCATGCGTGACTTGTGCGAGAATGCAAGTAAGCCCGGATGGTGGGGGTGATGTCCGAAGGCACCCGAACTCGCTACCGAGCCACTTACGACCTCTGACGATTGCGGTGATTGGCTGCGCTGCTGTTGTGACGATTGCTGCTGTGCTGACTGCGCATGCGCAGGGTGGTGGGGATGATGATGGTGATTGGTTGGTCCAATTGGCTGGAGAAGGGGACTTAGGGCCAGTTGCTGTTGCTGAAGCCATGTTTCGAAACTGCGCTGCGTCTCCTCGCTGATATCGTTGCCACCACGACATAGCGATGACAGCGTTGTCTGCGCAGAAGAACAAGAAAATTTGGTTGAGTTTAATTTTGATTGGTCAGTTGGAAAATTTTGATCTTGCTATCCTTAGGGATTTCACGAAAAATAAAGGTCACTGAGTAGTACAACTAGGGAGGCTCTACCCTCCCTGAGTACAACCTAGAACATGTTGATTCGATAAGATACTTGACGACAATAGTCAAGTTTGAATTTTGTTGCAGCTCAAGAGCAAAAAAAAGGGCAAATTTGTACCCATAAATGAGACCGTTTCTTGTTTAGGATCTCTAAGTAAAAATCAAATCGATGCTCCTGTACAGGAAAAGATGATTCAACGGTGCCGCTCGACCCTGAGGATCTGAAGATCCTTGGCGAGCCTACTGCGAAGAAAAATAACGACTCACTTCTACACGTTGACGTACGCACATTGTGGAAAAATTTGGTACTGACTGGCTTGGATGAAGAAACCAAGACTCAACTTCTGAAAACGTATCCCAAGCTTGAGAGCTTTGCAGCTCAAACACTGAATAAGGAGATCGAACGATTGTTATCGAAAAATGCTATCAAAAGAGACGGTCATCTAGCCGAGACGCAGGATTTAACAGGACATGCTTTGACCGCCGTAGGAGTAGCTATAACTCAGTTGCTCACCAACAAAGAACTTGACCGCTCTAAGCATCTAGAATATTTGGAAATATATTATTAAATATATTATTTCTAGAATATTTTTTTTAGGATTCTTGTTTAGGACTGTTTAGATTATATTTAATGATGTGTATTTTATCTAATTGCAACGAATAGGATTTGTGTCGATAAAATATTCTTTACGCTCAAAGTGACTCATGCCGAATTTGTCATGTATGACAGTAGTCATGGGTATGATATCGCTTACGGCAATGGAGGGGGTCGTCATTCTTCTCTGCTGAGAAGAATTTGAGTAAAAATCTGACTCTTTGCCTGAAATGGTGAAGAGAGTTGTCAAATGATGGTAATCCAGACATTCATAAGTTAACCACCTTGCTTCGGATTTGGTCTAAGCACGACATAGAGTTACGATGTTTGACGCATACTTGGGACAACTCAAAGCCTATTGACTAGGAAAATCATGAAAAATCCCAGACAATGAGCGGAAATTCTCGAAATAAGTTTTGGTGCAAAGAAGAATTGAAAATTGTCTCAGGGTCCAGAACAAAGAAAGTTACAATCAAAATTGAAAATTCTTTTGGTGTCTTGGGTGAGATTTCTGATACCAATAGCACATTAACTACTTGAGCTGTCATGCGTATTGGAACATGGTCGAAAACGGAGGCAATCAGTCCGGCGAAGTCAAATCTCTCGTAATCTTATATTCTCGCGGTGATCACTATTAAGTACTGTTAGCTGACGTTGAATCTTGTGACAACATTTTGTATTCCGAAAGAGTCCATCTAAAATATCAAATTCAAAGATGACACGGTTCTCGAAATACCTCATGGAAAAATGAGCTATTAGATCAAGTGAACGATCATCGAAACGATGATTTCTACCTAATTGATTCATCGCACTAATCCGTCAATTCAATGACAAAAGCAAGATCAAGATTTCTCGATTGGGCAAAGGCAATAACAATCTATTGAGGAAGCACGTGGGTATTCCATGATTGTATTAATCATGTTTGTGTCTCCACATGACCCATGAAGGTATCTTAGAAGATATTTTAATCTCATTGCAAAAAATTTTCAAGAAAAAAGTGGACATCATGATATTTCTTTATCCAAATCCATTGTACTCAAAAAATTATCATATCGCCTTAAGTCTCATAAGATATCAAGGTATCAAAAATATCCGAGTGATTTACAATGATTATTATGTAAGGATTTGAAAACGACTGAGAGATTGGAATGTCAAGATAACAGAGTTTCCTCCAGATTTGGATGCAAAATATCTGCCTACTTAGAATTTCACCTTCTCTCGAGTTAGATTTATATCCATGAGATATAAAATTCGGTTTAGATAAGTCTCGAAAGATTGAATTACGATTCAAATCCCTCCGATCTACTTATCTATAGTCTCTCTACACGGTATCAAACTAATACAGATGTCATATATCAAAATGAAGCCAGCGAATTTGATCCAAAGTGATTATTTACCTTGCTCCCGTGTCAGCCTCAATTCTCGAGGGGAGACGAACAGTATGCAATCTCTGTATTATAACCAAGGAAAATTTGCGCAAAGAGAAACTCTGTGGATCTTCGTTTATCAGACAGACGTCAAGATTCGAAGGGCAATTTTTTACATTCAGTCTTACTCAGCCAAAACAGCTCAGTGACTGAGACATTCTGGCAAAATTTGAAGCCTGAAAATAGCTGAACCTTAAAAATCTATGAATTCAACCAAAATTATGGAAAATTCTATCTCACCCTGGCTATACTTTAATATTAAAGCTCTTTGCTGATATAATAACGATTGCATTTGCAGCGCGTGCCTTATCGGGCTTCTGATTTACAAGAACAAACAAAGACTTTTCAAACCTGCTCGAACCCCAGACATCCAGAATGTATAAGTATGTTTGTGTGTCTTACGTTCTTTTGAGGGATCAGACTCGACGTCATTTAACGAGTTAATCTGGTGAGAAAATTATCTCGAGTATTGCGGTAGCAAATTTTACAACCCTTGTATACACTTATAATCATTTCACTCGTGCAGGTAAAAGTGACATCAGACGAGAAATCATTCGGTAAACAAAAGTTAGTGGTGTAATGTACTTGCAGCCAGCAAACTTGCTCAGAATGAGTAAGAAATGCAAAAATGAAAAAAATATGGGAGATGGCAACGTTGTGGCTTATCTCGCTAAGAGCTGCAAAATCGTGAGACGCAAATGACGCTGGTATACAAGTAAGCCTGATTTACAGAGATATTTCAGGCACGTGTTATTATTATTATCATTATTATTACTGTAAATCAATCGTGAAACAACGAAGCCATGAGCTTGCGGAATTTTTGTAAGAGCTAAAAATTATTGAGAGTCTCTGCGGTTATGAATTTCTTCAGTACTCTTAGGTTCGGATAGCAACTTTATTGTAGCTCATTGATGTTGTAGTTTTGATTAGAGGTCAGGATGATTGTGGTGATTGACAGGATAGAATGGTTTGGATCAGGAGTAGAATTAATGGGTAATAAATTATACTTTTTATGCACAAAGTGAAATGTGAAAGACTTGAAGAAATGTATGACTGGACTTCAAGAGATCATACACGTGTGATTAACTTCAAACCGTTGGTAACTTGTAATGATTCGCTTCGTCGGATACACGGTTTTGTCGAGTTCTTGGTAAAGTTGGACAGATTCATGACGAAGAATGTGACGAATGATGGTAATTTGGAATCGGCATCGGTTTTTTTACATTCCACCTGATCAGTTGTGAAGATTCTAGCCATTAGTATATCGCCCGAAGTTATTTACTGTTCATGATACGTCCGCTGGAATTTGAGATTATATTCATGGAAAAAAATGTAGAATAATACCCGAATACCTGAGATTTATTTGGACAACTTCGAAATTGAGAGGGAAATTCCTCTACCGGAAATCCAAATCATTAAGAGCTTGATCATTTCATGGTTGATGGAAGTCTGGAAAAATGTTAAGGCTTTGAACTCGATTCATATCCTGAACAGGAATGTTGGCATTTGTATTTTGCAACTTTGAGAATCGTCCTGTAGAGTTTGATGTACTTTTGATGGTGATTATCCATTCCAAACAGATAAATGAGCCATGTTGTTAATGAGCTGTTCGAGCGAATTCGAAAAATTTTCATCGTTATCTGAAAATGCCAGAAAAACTGATAAAACATAGATCCTAACCGATATATGTAATCGTGGATTGGGAATTTTATTCAAAATCTTGGTCCGGGTTCGATCCCTGACTCAGGAACCTATATCACATCAGAATCTCGTGCATATTCATGCGGAATTTTGAGAATTGGGTATGATCATTGCAGACCAAAGTTTGTTCACCTTCTACGTAAAAGATTTTTTCCAATTTCCCGCTATAATCATATCCGCACTCCCACAAATTTCCATCATCTTAGCGACCCGAATCTTCATCTTAGCAAGTCTTACCCATAACCCACACTCGTCCCCCTTTTCCCCATCACAACCAGTCAATCCAAATGCTCCATGCACCATAGACACAATCTATGCATCCAATGTTTAAAGGGGTTGATCGCAAAGTGGGCTTTATATATACCGTAAGGAAAGACAGAGAGATACTATATAACAGTACAAAATTGGTAATCATAGAGCAAGCCAAGCATTAAAGTCGCTTTGGGCAAGAAAGGATGGGGTAAATTTTGCTGAAGGCGGCTCTTCAAAGAGGCTAGAGTTGCACTTAGATAATGCCTTCGGCATTGCTCTCACGATACATTGACGTGACTCTCTCTCTATCTTACTCTATCTTACTCTGGTGAGCTTTTGACGAAGTAAAATTCGGCTGATGCTGTATATGTATACTATTGGCTGTCTCACTCGATCTTAGAGCCGTCAAACGACGCTGAGTAAAGGGTAATCCTATCACGAGAGCCTTGAAATCTTGCTGATGTATATAAGACAGCCAAAAGGCCTGATGTCTGTCGATTTGACTATAGAAGCACTGGGATGAAAAAGTGACGAGCGTCGGAAGTTTTTTTAGAGATTTTTTGGTGAAATGTAGTTTTAGATGAGGTATGGTGGGATTGAGATGGTTTCACGTGATTTCAGGTGGTTTATATGGGATATTGAGACTTTCAGGGGGGGGGGGAGTAAATTCATGGAGTCTGAATTCAGGATTAACAATGTGAGAAATTTTGGGGGCAAAGGATGAAGCAGAGTAATTTTGGCGGCTCGTATTTAGGAGTGTAGATCGCTTGAATGTTGTTTACAATCAAATTAATAAATATGAAATAGAAAAATTTAGAAGTCTAAAACTGATCGGGTCCGATTATATTATTTTCACGATTTTCCTTGTCAAGATTCAATCCTGAAATCTGAGCCCTTCGTAAAATGAGAGATGATCGTGGTTTAAGTTCCTTGGGTAGGAAGGATTTATTGGTAGCAAATGCAACTTGAATGACTAGATCTCTATTTATATGGTATACTTGGAACACTGATTCGGTATGCTCAAATGATTTATTTTATAGGTTGTATGTTTCATCACAGAATATCTCCACAAACTCAAGACGCAGAACCAGAATTTTGAACCTGAAGACAATGATTCTATTCACCTCGTTGACTTGTATTAGATGGTATGAAATCCAACATTCTATTATCTCAAAATCTCACCACGGGAGAGCACAATTTATTTCACCAGGAATAGTGGTTGAGGTTATAGCTAAAAATTTTAGATCTCATTCAATGCCATGTTGCTACATCCTTTGAACCAAATTGCGAAAGTCGTACATGCCATTGATTTTAGCCAAAGTTCGACACAGGAAATCATGGATTTGTTTTGGAGTGTCAATAATTCTTAATTCTCTCAGAACGAATGTTCATAATCATGGAAATACTGTAGGGTGGGCCGAAGAAACATTTTTTTCGGTAATCGCTTAGCATCAGTCGAGATTCACTGTCTTAGGGTCAGAAAGTGTGTGTGTGTGTGTGTGTATTATTGGCATCCCAGGTGGGGGCCTTGGGGACCCCCTTCTGTTACGCCCATCAACAGGCTTTTGCGCAATGCGCGAGTAATCGGGATTTTCTTAGCACTCAGGAATTATGAGTATTCAGAATTTTTTTGTGGTGTAGTTAATGTGGGTGTTGTTTGTCGTGTAATTCGCAATGCAGGATTCTTATTCCGACCGCGAACATCGCCCGAAAAATTCCCCTCCGCAAAGGAAAATTCCGAGCTGACCCGACCGGGATTCGAACCCGCGCCGCTCGAGCGCCCCGAGTTTCAGCCGACTAAGCGCTCCCCAAACACTTAACCAACTGAGCCACCGGACGCTCTAAAGTATCCGGTCAGAAAGTATGAAAAAATGTTTGCTGTACGCTCAAAGTCGGGATCTTCAGGTGGAGCAAAAGTTTTGATGAAAAAATGTGAAAGACGCATTTAAGAATTTTATATCTCCCTCCAAATCAGTATTTTTGTGAATACTGAGTTATCATTGGTGAATTGAGCACTCTCGCGCACGTTTGTCTAGGTATTTTGACTCATCAAAAATGATCCTATTAATTACAAGTAGCCAAAATGAATGGGACCTGAGACGTGAATTAGTGGAAATTGCCGAATTTCGTGAGAATGATGGAAAATGTTTCATGATGCCTAGTTTTTGACGCATCCTCGGTTCCTTCAACCACTGTGATCGTGTTTAGAAGGTTGAAGAACCGTGAAAAAATGGTGAGACTACCTGCGCATCATTGATTGCGCCACATTTACGAAAAAACTGATTCGGAAGGTAAAATAAAACTTTTAAATAGCGTTTTCCATACATTTTTGATCAAAACTTCAAGGCTCTTGCTTCACTTGAAAATCTCGACTTAGAGCGTGCAGCAAAATTTTTTTCATACTTTCTCATCCGAAGACAGTAACCACATTTACGAAAATACTGATTCGGAAGGTAAAATAAATTTTTTAAATAGCGTTTTCCATACATTTTTAATCAAAACTCCAAGGCTCTTGCTTCACTTGAAAATCTCGACTTAGAGCGTGCAGCAAAATTTTTTCCATACTTTCTCATCCCAAGACAGTAAATTCCGACTAATACTAAACGATCTTTGAAAAAAATCTTTTTTCGGCCCACCCTATTATACAGGGTGAAAAAGTTGGCGATAATTTTGATACACACTAGAGAAAAAATTTAATAAAATTCAGACAATTATTTGAGCTTTTGAAAATCTAAACCCCCGAAAAAATTATCTTATTGATGAAAATTGAAATTATATCGTGTGCGTCGTCAAAGTAGAATCCATGCTGAAAGACCTGGTCAACCCGCTCACTTTAGATCTCTCCCCTTCCCGTTCTCGGAAAAGTTTTCTGGCACAAAAAATATCGTTTACCAGTTGAGGAATGATGAAAATCGCAAATCACAGAATTTAGAATTTTTGGAATTTTTCCATTCCATTTATTTTCGAAATCGAAGTACAGACTGATTCTTTGGGGAAAACTGTTTCTAGGCTCGCCCCAGACTTTTCAGGATCTTTCGGACTTTTATCTTGCGCCAAATGGAAGTCATCACAAAAATCGATTATCGGTTCAGTGGACAAAATAAGTGAGAAGACTAATATTTATGGATATGCCATTCAATTGTCTGATACTGTGGGATCAATATGCAGAAAAGTCAATTCCGAAATTATTAGAAAAGTGTGGCCTCCCAACATGAAATGTTACGAATTGCAAGTCTATCTTCGTATTAAACACTGATTTCAGCCATAAAAACGAGAATTCCAGATGGGGCATTGAAAAGAAGTATGAATCCCATGTCAAAACCGCAATCCTGAGTCATAAATATAAAAAATCCCAGACCGGAGATTCTCCTACTGCGTCGTACAGCTCATCAAATTATCTCACTCAATGTTAATCATCTAAAATTCCAGCTGGAAATGAGCACACGGGTGATACAGAAGAAAAAAAATTAATTGAAAGAAACATGAGACATAGACACGAGGCTGAATCAAACTTACAGGGATAATACAAACGACGAATGTGTGAGCGCGAGTTTCCGCTTCCGGACAAGATTAGGGCAGCTTTCGTTAGTAGTAAGCTACGATACAGATTGTGGCATCATCATATGACCATCAAAAATCACGCGCGTGTCACCAACGGCCAAATCCAGAGACAAAGAGGGAAAAAGAGAATGAAAAAATGGAAAAAGATAAAGGAAGATAGAGATAGAGAGAGAGGGGGGAGAAGGGCAGCTTGCAGAGTGCAAACTGAGCTTGGCAAATTCTTAATGAGATTAGTCAGCCCGGACAATGCAAACACACTTTGGATGGATTTACATTTTGTACATTTTTAAGAGACCGCACGCCACGCTTGTCCACTAAGACAGTTTTTCTTTGCGATTAAGCTTGCTGAGAGCGGAATTAGACGTGTACTGTAGAATAAAGTGGCCACGGTCAAAACTTCGTCTTCTTTCATGCAATTTGTTGTAAATGAGGTTTTTTGAATTTTGTCGGTCGAGATATTTTTGGGGATGTTTTGAACTTAATCCTGTTATTGGGAGAAATTTTAATAGGCATCAGTCGAATTTTCCCAGATTGATGTCTTTCGAAGTCCATGGACTCGGGAGTAATGCACCAGAATGCATTCATCATCAGTATACAGATTGTGACTTATTCCCAATAAGTGGTTCACTTGAATTCTAACGTGCAGATGATTCAAAAGAATTGCCTTTAGGTTTTTAGAGCCCGGCGTGATCCGATAGATTAGAATACATACGGGGGACCCAAAGATTACACGAAGTCTGCAGAACCACAGAAACATTTTAACACCTGATTCACACAATGTCGTCTCGAAAAACCGCAAAAACTAAAAATGTACGTCCCGTGGAGCAGCAGATCTCCTTTACAGGTCCTGCATTTTACGTTCCAAGACACTTTCTTCGGGTTTGAAAGACCTTGGGGGTCATCTGAATTTCTGGTAACCTTAACCAGCTGAACAATCAATTACCAAATTATCAATTTCATAATTAGTAATATAAATCATACCTCGTCTAATGGACAGCCAGCAGCCACAAGTACCGCGTGACTACGTAGCAATAGTAGCCTCAAAAGTTTGTCTTTGACTTCCGTTGCAGGATTCGGTGGTGGTGGCCTCGTTCTGTAAACCTGAATTCTCAACGTTGCCAGGTTTATAAGCTCGGCAAGGATGTCACCGACTGTAAGAAGTGGACTGTCCGCTACCTTATCCGTTGGCAACGGTTTCCAATTTCTTATTACAATACTGCCTCGCGCGCTCAGGATCAGGTCGCTCGAATAGCTTAACCGCATTAGAGCCTCGCTGACTAGATCCTGAAAAAATCGAAGATGAAGTGTGTGGTTGAGACGTTATCAACGATTCTTTACCAGGGAAAGTTTTGAAAAAAATTATAGCTCGAGGTCATTTTCATTAAAGAAGTTAATTTCACCTGTGTGCGGGATATCTAGATTCTGGAGCAAAGACTGAGAAAAATAAAATTACCAGCATGATCTGATTGCTGTAGAAGAGTGATAAGATTTGACTTGCGAGCTTCCAAAAGTGACTTAGACTCTGGACTCTCTCTGGAAGGGAGCAAATTTTGTAGAAAGATCCTCACAAGGTGGAAAGAACACTCTAAAATCTCACATTTTCAGATTTTTCCAAGAATCTGGACATCTTGATGTAGGTGTCCGTTCTGATATTTCTAAGCCATCGAAGTTTGAAGTGGACTATATGATGATGTAGGTAATTTGCCATGTCTACTACTCTATTGAACGCTCTACATTTCATTATTTACGACCAAATGCATCTGTCAAGGACAAAAACCGGGATTCAGTTTTTACGAACTGGTCTCTGGTCGAATTGGAGTCATCAAAGAATCCGACTATTATTGTTAAAAGTTTCAAGGGATTCTTGCAAGAACTCTCATGGGTAAAGATTATGATGTAGCAGTCAATTCCAAAAGTGACTAAAACTTTTTTAGGTGTTGGTCATTCCTCATGACGCAAGATGAAGATGATATAAATCAGTCTCATTTCAAGAAGTTAGATCTTACCAAAGATAAAATGGCTACAGATGGATCAGTCTTTTTTTAAGGAGGTAGATCTTGCTCAAAAGAATATGACCTCGGAAATTGCTACAAATAAAATGCGCTATGCGTTTACAAAATCATTTTATATTCTTGAGTTTGATTCGTTGGCAATCTGGATTCTGTGTCTTTTCAGGCGAAAGATATTAACTCAGAGTTCTCATAAGATTCAACCAATCCTTTTTAATCTACAGAAAGTTCGAAACCATCAAACTCTCAAGTCCAAACAAAGCATAACCACAAGAATGAAACTCACCTGAAATGGCATACTTGCTGGTATAAAGACATAAGTATCCAATTCTACGTGTGGTCTCCGCCAACTATCTCTACCACCACTTGCTCTAGTTTCCACAATACTGTGTACAGCCTCAACAACGCAGTGAACCGGTAGACTCTTCCCTGCAACATAAAAAAAAATCATCCATCTTAATCATCATAATTTCTCAATAACCATAAAGCTTTCATCTCCCACCCGACATCCTAACCTCTCAAAAACTTACTCCTACCCAATTCCAACCTCTCTGAAAATCTTCGTCATGATCCATCAATCAAACATCAGACCGACGACTATAAGTCATCAGAAGGATAAAATTCAAACGCTTAGGGGATTCGAATGAGACAATCAGTAAGTGTGAGATACCAAGAGAGATCTAGATATGTATATATATAGAAAGATGTAAATCCATGAAGTCGCAGAGATGAGAGCTAGACTGTCGAAAGAGAGCAGAAGCTTGAGCTTCTCTGAGCTTTGGAGTTTAAATCGTATGCAGATCCACTCTCGGGACTATATACTGAGTTTCAAGACAATAGAAGAGAGAGAGAGAGAGTAAGAGTCATACAATGCCAGACGAGATCCTCGCTTAACCCCGACGTATTAAGTCTTGTGACTGTTAGATGAGGCTCTTATTCCGGTATGTGTGAATTTGGAAGTTGGGTTGACGTCGCATGGCACACAACTCAGTCCACCTAATCCTTCGCGAATCTCCTGTATAGGTTATGTATCGTATGGATGACGATTTGTGTCGTGATGGAGAAGGAGATGTTGGTTTGATGTTGGGATGGTTGGATGGAATTTTTATTCCATGAAAACTTGCAAAGTAATGGACTAATGAAAATTTTTTTATGAGAAGTTAAAAATGGCACAAGGTAGGCTGATGATCAAACCCTCTCAACCCATAGAAACCGAGACCATCTAAAATCGGGTACATATTTTGTTTCTTAATTCGATTCGCTTCTGTTAAGGTTCCGATTACGCGCATTGCACTCTAAATCTCATAAAACATTTTAGAATCTCAGTTATTAGTCCCGTCATGAAAAGCGTCATGTTGAGATTTCTCACAATTTTAGTTATTTATGAATATTCTAGGCGTGTATTCTTGATCAAAAAAGTGCTATTTACACCACTGAGAAACCCCGTAGACTCAAACCTGATTAAAAACTCAGGAAACGTAGAATAGTGCTCGTACAGTGACGAGTCATTTTTACTAATTTGAAAATTCGACCGAGCGATTTTCTGAAAGTGGTCTTGAAACTTGGAGACGCTTGATAGACCCCGATGGCCATAGAAAATAGTTAGGTATGGACTAAAACAAGATGATGGAACCTCGAGAGGCATGAAATATTGACATGGGTGTATGACATTCAACATATTGCTAATGGTTCCTGCAAAACCCACCAGGCGCCTATGGGTTAAGAATGCAGGGCTACGGCAGTAAAAAATATATATGTAAAATTCTATCGTTATGTGTAAATTGTACGGAGGTTTCATTGGTATTTTCAGAATATTATCAAAACTCGCATTGCGAACCATCAAGAGATTTTATGCAGAAAAATTTTTAACAACTACAGATTGCGGAGACCAGGTTATGGATCTTGGTTCAATGGAGGTGGATCTTTCTTGATACCTTTCTTCTTGATAACTTCACCGAAAGTAAATTTGATTTGATTCACATATCACTCAAGTATTGAAGCAGATCGTAGCATTGATTTTCAAGTGATACAACTGAGTTTAGTCCGGCGATCTGACCTACAGCCAAGTGCTAACTTATAGCTCGGTGAGACCTGATAAAATATTTTTAGCTTTGACGATAACTAACCAACTTCAATTCATATGCATTTTGGAGCGACTGATACATCATTAGGAATAATACCTCTCCATCATCACGAAATAAACATTATCTTATTAACATTCGGTTCGATCAACGAAATTGCTTAGCTAAGACTTATGATCCTAAGTAGCTGCGCAAGCAATGTAATTAAGGGGTTTGGTAAGTTCTGGAATCCAGGATCCAAATGAAGGCTGTCCAGTATTTATGATAAAATATATATTAAAAATCATCATAGACTAATGTATAAGAACACAAATAAATGTCTTCAATATTAATGTTCACTCATCCTAAATTTAACATTAATGGAGTGTCCGGGATGGGATAAGGAGGAGGTCAAGTCAGGGTGATTCCTCAGATTGCGTCATCATTCGGTAGCACTATCAGGATGAGTCTGCTCCGCACGTTACATCGATGACTCAACTCAAACGGACAACTTATAGACCATTTTACACAAGGTGCTTCGTGGAGTCGCGTGCTTATCCGGTACACTACATGATGCTGATAGAACTCCCTATAGCGAGCAAGAGTGGGGTAAAATCTAGTCTGAGGACGCAGCTGCTGGTGGGCCATGTTTGCTGCTACGGTTGGCTATTTCCTCGTAAAAATGAGTGGGAATGGTGACGTTCAGCTGAGCAATCTGCACTATGAGTTTTCATGACACAGCAATTCATGGTCCAGGGTGTAAGATAATCACAGTACTAACTATTGCGAATTAGGATCACAACTACCTCGTGAATTCTCGAAGCCTATAATCAATTTCACGAAATTTAAAATCCCCAACACTGACCTTGCTCAAATTATGATCCCTATACCTACCACTCCATGCCAAATAACATCATGTTTTACAACCACCTAAGGTAACTGTGCCTAATTTGCCCTCATTCCCTAATTTGCCCCCATTCAAGTTCTCAAATGTATGCACCCGCAGACCCTGCCACGCATTTTTTTTGATGTTAATTACGTTGAAATATGAGGAAATAAACGTTTCGGAACGATCCTAGATGACCCGCGCATTTCTGACAACAAAAAAAGTGGTTTTCGGTACTTTCGACTTCTTTTTTGTTAGTCACTAAAAGCTATGCCAAACAAAATTGGTGTGATCAATTCCAACGTACTTTAATTCATTTTGTTTGTCTTTGTCCCAACTTTAGAATGCTTTTTGCAGGATTGCAAAATTCGATTTTTAGCCGATTCTACGCCCATATCACTAGAAAAAGTGCAGTGTTCCTAATTTGCCCCTATAGTCTTTTTCCAAACTCGTTCCTCGCTCCATCAAGATGCATCCATTTACCTCAAAAAGTTCTAAAGGGGGTAAAAAAAGCTACAAAATGAGCTAAAGTACGTCTTATTTGGAGGTCTGGGAGCCGAGATGTCCCGATTATACGAAAAACCCGTATAATCTCATGAAAATAGGCCTTTTTTCCTGTGGGGGCAAATTAGGAACACACTGTTGGAAACTCGCAAAAAATCTTCTTTCGCAAAAATCAAGATATCTCGGCTCCAATTTGTTGAAATTAGACGTACCTTAGCTCATTTTGAAGGTCTCGGAACAAGCTTCAAAATGAGCTAAAGTACGTTGAAAAATATAAAGATGAGTTGAAATGGCGAGCAAAACAAAAGTAGTGGGGGCAAATTAGGCACACTTACCTTACATCTTCAACTTAACCCATCCCCTCAACTCTATCTTCTCCAATCAAGTTTCTCCAGGTAGTCCATCGACATTGCAGCTAATAATAACTTGCTCGCTCGGTCACTCCCATCTACTATATAACATTTCATACCAGTATACAACTAAGGGTCAGTTTGCATTATAAGGTTCACCAGAGGCGCTAAGGTGTTAAGTCCTGCCTAAGACGTCCAGCTAGTCTCAAACTAGTCCAGGAGTAGTATAGACGTAGGGATTTTGAAACGGTGCTCACGTTATTAGGTATTAATGCTCTACCAAAACTTGCGTCCACCTCTATATAATAATGCCTATATATATATCGTATGGCTTGACCACCATAACCAACGGCCCTATCCTCCAACACCCTAATCCTTACTGACGTTACTATAGTTTTCATTAGAAGCGGCCGTCTTTGTGAAGGTGGTTTAGCTTGTATAGAAGACCAACGGCTTTCGAAGCTCATGCATCGGCCAATTTAATCGCTTTGGGGAAGGGTTTTGCAAAGGGGGGGGGGTGAGGAGAGATCTGATCTTGCTATTTTCATCTTTGGTTGCTATTGCGTACACGGGAAATGAGTACGCTCGATTGGTCAAGCTTGGAGTTCGTAGACTCCGTGGATTGTGGCTGAATTATCCGTAGTTCTAATCTCGCTGTAGATATTGATATAAAGTTTTTCTGTCTATATCCCTGTGAAAATTTCACATAGAAAAAAATTTACGCGGAGTTCCACCTGACAATTTCAATTCTTACTGAGGAGCGCGTCAAAGAATTGAAAGACCGCGAAAGCTTTACAAATATTCCATACAGTCTGCAGATCAAATGAACATCTTTGAACCTTTTATCATTGGTCAAAATATTATTGCGGCAATACCGAAATTGAACTGATTCGATTGAATAATTTTTTTTTTTTTTTTTTAGTTTTTGAACATTTTCTACCCTCAGTTACCCTAGTAGTAGTGTTTTGGCACAACTCCTATTTGATAGGCATGGCGTAAAGTGGCACTAGGGTGATTAAGGTTTAAACGAGTATTGGGAAAAAGACGTGAAAGATAAGACAGATAGAACCTTCGTGGGAATTTATAACATCCTTACATGATAGCCAGGCAGAGAATACAGGGATTTCCACAAAATTTCTGGTGAATACGATAACCATGAATTTTCAACTATGGTAGGAAATTTTACAAGATCAGCATACATTTCTGAAAATATTGTATCAGACCAATTGAGGGGATGCGTGGAAGAAAGGCGTAACTACAAAATAGTAATCTTGATAAAGTCGATGAAAATGCAACCAGAGTCGCCAGAGGCATGATTGGTTAAAATAACCTGGCTTATTTCAAAGAGGATGGCAACCACAAAATATCAGTGCAACCCTCGTCAATTGGAGTTGATTCCATGAATTTTACAGCCATTTCAAAAATTGTACTTGCGCCCTTTTTCCGAGTCACGGTCGAATTTTCGATGCAACTACCGTACAAGAATTTGAATTAGATTTGAAAATCAAGTCCTATCACTCTCACAACTTACAAGCACATTGCAAGTATATTTACAAGCATTTTTGGGTATCCACTAAAAGATTTTTAGTGGCGGAGAAGTTGCTCGAAGCATGCCACATCTGTATTCTGATTGTTCAAACTCATGAAAATGAGTTTCCGTGCCGGGGAGAACTGAGAAAATAGTTCTCATCAGTAATAACGCCTTTTTTCCGAATCGCGCCGGCCTTACGCCCTTCCTCCGGAAAGTTACCCTCTTTCAAAATTTGAACATGTCGGTTAAGTCTTTTTCCTTTTTCCATATTTTCGAAAAGGGATCGGAGAAGTTTCGAGGGCGTAATGGCATTCACGCCCTTTTCAATATCTCGAGGTTCGTAAACACTTTTTTCAAAATTTCATGAATTCATGGGTGGTTACAACACTTCGTTGAAGGCTCAAAAAGCAAAAAAGCGGTAAAAAAACGTAATCCTTATCACGCCCTTTTTCCACGCAACCCCTCAATTTCAAGTGGATATTTCTACAAAAATTGACTGCGAAAATAGACGGGTAGCTCCCACGTGACATTTCAAGGAACTATTGCCAAATGCATCTGGTATCGGCACATAAAGTATAAAAGCCACTTTTACTATCTACTAGAATTTGACACCAAAATAATACGCGACTTTAATCAAATCAAAGAGACTGTTTCCCACTACCTGGCCCCTCAACAAGTTATCAAAAAATTGGAAAACTACCGAGTGAATCAAATGGCACTCTTAAAAGTTACCAACTTTTCGAAGACGGAACTATCCTACCCAACATCACTGATACCTCTTCACAATTCTTTCTTTTTCCTTCAACCTACAACGAGCTCAAGTTCATCGAGCGCCACAGCAAAAATATATCACATACAGAAGTATGAGCAAGAGTCTTTAATCTGAGACTCCATCCGGTGCAAAAAGACATTTCTCATTTCTGTCTGTGGGGTAGCTGGGATATCGTATTTCCGTTATCTCTGCATCACTTTCTCATTTTCTGTCTTTCTCTATCTTTCTCTCTAGTGGTGAGTAGAAGCTTCTAGCCGCAAAACTGACGGAAGCTTCGCGCTTTGACGCTTCTGACTGGCCGTCCGTAGATAAGCTCTGATGGTTAGAGCTCTTGGGCTGAAAATGTTGAGAGTGGCTTGTCTCACCTTTTCGCAAGCGATCCTTGTGACTATACTTTATATCTGTTACTGCTCATTTAGAGACTGTTTAATTTTACTTTCGTCTTTTTCATGTGAAAGATTGAGTCTTGCCTGATTGTGTCAGATGAAAATGAAATATATTAAAATCTGAGACTTATAAATGGGTTTCTTGATATTTGATTGATTTTAAAGGGGGGGGGGGGTTGGTTTTCGTGTTTAATAAGGTCATTTCAGCAGAATTGAATAATTTTGATGTGAAATTGATAAGAGCTTTGTGCAGTATGCAGAATTTGGGTATAAATTCTATATACAATACTCTCAACATATGTCCATGAATGAAATTCACGGTAAGAGATGCTTTCTAACCTCAAATCTCTTTACAAGTGTAAGAGAAATTATTTTTTTCGGGAACTTATATTTTTCGAAACTCGACGGTGGGTCGCACGGAAATCTTGCAATTCTGTTGAACAAACCAGGGAATTTGCAAAAAATACCAAGAACAGTATTTTGGTGTCCATACTCGAGTTTATCAGGGATAACAAAAACTGTTACGATCCAAGCAAAGTCGAAATCAACTCAAGCTGACCAATAGATCATAAACATCAGGATACTGGTCATTTTCTGATCAGCCAGCTCTATTAGGGCCTGATCATAGAACTGGTATTGTTATCATCACAATTTCTACGAGATTCTAATAAAAATAGATTATTTTTCAAGTCGTCCTAACAATAAAATTAGAAAATTCTGTACATAAAATCACGCAATACTTGAAATCGCTTGAAAAATCTGAGACAAGCTTCCTGATAAAAATAATCAGTAACTGAAACTCACAGAAAAGATATTTTTATCTTTGAATTTCTACCATTTTTCGCACACTCCGGCTCACGGATGAGTACAAATCCATTGGGGTATCGTAAACAATGCAAACACACGCGAAGTAGACGCTCAACGACAAGTAAGGCGTTAATAGTAGCAGTAAAAAAGCTCTCGAAAAATTTTAACCAGTGCGCCCGTATATAAATCCGTAAGTCCACAAACACAGACATATAGAACTACTGATATGTGTAAGTGTTTAGCAAACAAGTTTAACCCAGTTCTGGAAAAGCAACAAGAACAGCTTTAAATTCAGTGGATCATCTTTACCATGCTTTTGGAATTCACACGTCAATTTGAGGTTAGTATGTACAAGGTGATAATAATCTGAGGAATGTGTGAGATGAAATGGAATGAAGAGAGAAGGACAAATTTGCGAATCTAGTATACAGTTGGAATGTAGGCGAAGTGGCTTGAATAAGCTAAGGGATTTAGACTTTACGTGTATATACTCTGTGTAAGGCTTCACTTCAGCTGTTAAGAACGTCTTGGAGTATATAATATAGCTTCGAGTGTATAATCTAAGACTGATGCTTCGAGTAGTAGCGAGTCTTTCGGCATCTAATCGCGTTTATCGAAGCCGTTTTCTAACGCATCATCCCTGTGTATTATATCGGGTCTCTCTTTAGAAATCTTTTCTTCGCCTTAGTAACTTCGATCCGGATGACATTTTATTCTTTGCGTGGATGTAAGCTTTCATCGGGTGTCGATGTTGGTCATGGGGTCGAAACGTGACAATCGATGTTCTAGTTTGTAGAATAAATTGAGTTTGATCCGACTGTTCACCAAGTAACTCTACTTGAATGAGTTTCCAAGAAACTTTTTCTATTTTGATTTGTGGAAATAGGCTAGATCTTTGGAAGGGTCCACTAATCGCTCGGATTATTGGTGTTATTGCACATTGGTTTCATGAAAATCTTTTTGATACTGTACCCATGTACAGTATCAATCATGGAATCATATACAGTTATCTGAGATGAATACCAAAGATGTCTCATAAGTCCCTCAGCACCACATCATCTAATTTTGTTGTTGGAATTCATTGGAATACAACATTTGCAACGAAAATGATTTTGGAAATCTTACGACGTGGAGATTTTTAAAGAAAAGACCGATCTAATCATTCTTGTATGACCATTTTTATTCTTCATCACATCCTTGGCGAATTTCAAGGCATTCTTGGATTCCTGTTGAAACTTCTCGTGAGTATTCATAATAGTTTCCCCGTTGATTATTAGAATCTTTACCTCGAGCAGAATTCTATTTGAGATTGAATTTTAGAATTCCACAAGTCATTTTCACCCATTTGTAAGAATTTATTGGAGAATAGACAGAACTTCACGTACCAGATGAATCAATGTTAACTTTACAGTCAATTCAACGAATAAACTCACGATGATTAATAATTTTAATCAAAAAAGTAACTAATCGGTAACCAAGCCTCTCTCATAGCAGACGATTAAACGGGAGCGATGGACGTTCGTTGAAAGCAAGGCGTGAGGAAAACGTGGGCGTTTGCGTATCTTCAGCTGATCCGGCGGATGTTACAGATAAGGGACTATATAATCAACTCTAGATTCACCCGTGCCACACCAAACTCTTTCAAAGTCCATTCACTCTCATATTCTTTCTGGTTTTTCCCTACGCTCATTATCACACTTCGAAGCTTTGAGCATGTGCTTCTGTGTTAACCGAGCTTTGGCTATTTTATCTCTTGGCGAGTTCTCTCGTCAACTTTCTTTCTCAACTAATTTTTAACTGTTCTCTTATCCTTTTGTGACTCGTCCCACTCATTAGTGTTGTAACAGATTTCCCGGATCTCATATTATCTTTTGTACACTTGTTGGATCGCTCTTAGTTTTTGGAGAGAGACAGGATGCTGTGATGGAACGAGGCCTTAATTGCTGTACTGATACGATATAGGATTATTTATGGATTGTTCTTTCCTTCGTATTTCAGACTCTTCCGTACAGTGTGGACTAAAAATCCATCTTACTGTGACGAAATATTTTGAAAAATTTTGTTCGTCATTAAGGGATTTCTGTAGATTTTCTCAACCTTAAGATAATTTTTCCACAGTAATAATTTCTGAGTGCATTCTTCATCGAATCCAATCCTTCCTGAAGAGTGGAAGTTCAAACGCTTGTATGTAACATTCTATCTAACAGGTTCATTTGTTTTTTGTTATCATTAATCGAGTCAGATTTTTCAATTCATACTCCACACCAGGAATATGATTTTGGCGTTCACGCTCATTTCACTGCGTGTCTTTTTCAGCTTCTGCCAATCAAATAACGAGTCGACAGAATCCTGAACGTTCCTTTGACTTATTGGGACGCTGCAATTGGCTTACTAGTAACTATTGAATAAGTTGAATCTTTGAACGTGCATATTATAGTCCTTCTGCCTACAGTTTCTATCTGAGCTATGTATTTGTTATCAGAACTGAAAATTCGATACCTTCAATGATTGTAAACTACCCCTAATCTCAAAGATGTTTTAATAGAGAGATCCAGTTTTAGTTTAGAAAAATCTCACATAATAAAATGGCGCAGTAAAAATTCCCACAGAGATTTCCAGATCGGAATTTTCGAAGACTCCATCTAATACCACAATCTCGAAATAATATAATCATTTCCACCACATCCCTCACTCATTCACGCATTCTTCCAACCACGAATGGCTTATGAAAGAAAAATTCTTAGCTCTTTCAAGCACCAGGGTTCAAATCCGTCCATAGAATGAGTTTGAGCTAAGCCAAAAGCGTCATCGCGTGCAGCATTGCTTATTACCGGCTTTGGTTTGGCTTGCCACAGCCTCGCGTGCGATTTAAGCTTGGACAGACTGTTCAAAAAGCCGCGTAGCAAAGAATCTCTGTAGGCAAAAGCTGCACAGATAACGCCGCTTAATGAGATAACCTTCGCAGTAAGAGCTTACGAGATCACCAGCCACGCGACGAAACCTTCCAAATCCTCATAGCGCAGAACAACGACGACGATTTCTGCAACGAAGATGACGATGCTTTGCGTTTTCGTTTTACCAGGTCATAGTTGCGGGTCACGTTGTTGTCACCACTAAGACAAAGCTAAACACTACCTTAGTGAGCTTGGATTTCTATTATTTTTTTGGGTCAGGTACTTTTTTATGATCTGCAGACATGTTTCTGATAGGACTTGAGTGTGTACTCAGGTATGCGATGAAAAAATTTGTTTGTACTAATAAAGGTGGGAGATTAAAGTAGGTGATGAGAGACATGATTAAAAGCACAGCTTTTGATTGGATCAAGATGACGGGCTGAGCTTCCAGAAGCCATGTTGTAATGCATTGCGATGCGTGTGGAGCATTTTACTTACGAGGGCTTGAGACGATTTTCTAGTTACGTGATCGGATCGGGAGTGGTTTGAAACTGGAGTTCTATGGAGCAGATAACGGTTCATGATCAATGACAATGTTTCACCAGTGCAATGTTTGTACTGGAGGGCTATAAATCTTAAAGGAGTACTGGTAAAGATGAGCCAAAATACAAATGGAGTAAATTCAAAATATGGAAGAAGTACGCTTGAAGTAATGATGAGGTACAGGAAGAATGCAATGTACAGGTCAAGTACTAGAGTACAAGTACGGGTAAACCAGTTCGAAATTGATGAGGTACCGCCAAAGTACCAAAAAACAGCAGCTTGAGTACTAATAGAAAATGAATACTAACAAAGGACAGACTAAAAGTGATGAAGTCCCATTCAAGTACTGAAAAAGTACATTCCAAGTACTAATGACGTTCATATAAGTACCGACGAAGTACAGCTCAAGATTAAGGGAGTTCCGCCAAAGTACTAGCATGGTACATTTCAAGTCACAGCTGGAGTATCAATGATGTACAACCACTGATCAAGTACCGACAAAGTACAGATGAAGTACTGATCAAGTACAGCTCAAATCTTCAAAAAGTACAAGCATTAACAAAGTACGACTACTGACAGAGTGAAGCTCAAGACGAAGTGAGTACTGTCAGAGTACTGACAAAGTACAGTTTAAGTACTAACAAAGTACGCGTACTGACGGAGTGCTGCAGCTCAAGACGGAGAAAGTATGGCCAGAGCATTGACAAAGTACAATTTAATTACTATTAAAGTACAAGTACTGGCGTGAATAAGTACAGCTCAAGACTGATGAAGTCCCGCAAAAGTCCCGCCAAGATACTGACAAAGTACCGACAGAGTACAGATGGAATACTGGTGGAATACAGCAAATGATGCCACTGTTAATGATGAGCTGTTATTGATGCAGCAATACTGATCAGTCTCTGGTGAGGTACTTGATGAAAAAAGAACTGGCCAGCAAAGACAGTTTCAACGAAGCGATGTCTGGGTTTCAATATGGTGCAAATAATGCACTATCAAAGAATCAGCCGAAAGCCAGTGAGATGACTGCGAAACCACCATTGGAACCTCGTGTATCATGTTCTGTGATCAGAGAAGTTCAGGAAAGCTTTACAGGTCCCACTGTGGTACCCATGATACTTATAAGAGGTGAAAAGTACAATGACTTCACGGATGCCGTCATTGTACTGATTATGTATCAGGATTCTGCTTTAATGTGAAAGTACTGACAAGGTATCTTCAAGATTTGCAAGAGTACTGGGCATTCACTGGAGAGAAACTGTGCAAGCGATATCTCGAATAATCATTTACCAGTGGAAGTTTTCGACCGTTGATGAAAGCTTATCAACTCTGTATGAGTGACAAGTAAGCCAGCTCATTTCTAGAAAATAGTACTATATGCTCGTATCCGATCAGCATCTTTGTAATTTTGGTGGAATCGATCGAGTACTTTTGCGGTACTTTAACGGTACTTTGGCGGTACTTTGGCGGTATTTGAGTGGAATTCAGGCAATTTTCACAGAACTCTCATTTCTCTCAGAAGACATTGTGAAATTGATGGCCCGTCACTAACAGAGAAAAGTTCGTCTAAATGAGAGATACCCGCTTCCATCGTATCAAATCTAGATTTGAAAAGCTACATCCCTGTGTAAGGTCGATGAGTACTTGCGTCACTCTTTGAAATCATTAACTGCTGGATCGTTCTTCATGCACTTCTTCATAATCAAGCTTTCAGTGCATTCTGATGAACTGAATCGATACAAATCAGTGAAAACCATGTCCACCACGGAAAATTAAGTGAACGTAACATATCCAATATTCATGAATCCATGTCTCATTCCGCAGTAATTTAGATTCACCTACTCGCAAGTAATTTCCTCATAATTCTCAAAGTTGCTCACAAATCCCTCTGAATACCAACACTCACTTACCACATTCAAAATCCCAATTCACAGTTGAACAGAGTAGAATATCGTCGTAGGCAACTTCTCGCTTTACCAAGCGTGTAAGTAAGAAGCTGCGAAACATCTTGGCTCCAACGCATCTCATCAAAGTCTATACCCAAGAATCGCGAAACAGCCTCGACTCTACTATTTCCTATTGACTAATCTTCCACATTTTACACTCCACACTCACTCATACATGACTGTTCCACACTGAATAATACTCACACAGAAACAACTGACTAGATATGTGCATTGTACAGTATACCTACATTTTGAGGGTGTACACGTTGGAATTTCACATCATTTTCTCACACAAAGCTTTCAAGTATAGGTACGTACGCAAGGGGTTAAAACTTGCCTACTGGCATAAGACGCTTATAGGCAGTAAGCTGTCTTTCTCGCAACAACGTAGTAGTAGTAAGGTACAACTGATATTATGCGCCTATACTGCTGTTCTTGCTTACTATATATTTTGTACTAATAAAACTCAGATGTGATCGGGGCTGGATCGTCGTTGGCAGTTTGAATCTTCCGTGCGAATCTGTATATATATAACACTTGTGCCCATGCACGCGACGATTAAAATTACTCCCGAAGAAGGGGGTTTTACTCGTAAATTTCTCGAAGCGACTAAGAAGCTTAATTTGGGATCTTGGGTTATAATGAGTTATTGTGCCTAAGGAGACTTGTGAAACTGGCGCGATGCTTGCAAATCATTTTGCAAAGCGCATCGTTGATTCGAAAAAAATTGTAGAGGGGAGATTAAACACGGAGCGGGTTAGAGGATTCAAGCTTATTGGAAGATTTGCCGGGATAGTAGAATAAGACAGAATTCAGCTGGGATATGGATGAACATTAATTTCTTTCTCAATTTTTTGGTTTCAGTGATATAGCTTTAGGAAAAGTCTCACAGATATCATTGCGATCAAAAAGTTGATGAGCTAAATATTTGATTTATATCATCCATACTCATAGCATGCGTTTTGCGGGCCATTCAGATAACTTCAATGATGAGAGCATATCAAGATGAGCCAGTAAACAATAATACTATGGCGCATTAAGGCCAAATTGATGATTCTACGCTCAGTCAAAGCTAATTTCAGATTTTCAAATGAACCAGTCTAAATAATTCACTACTGCCCTAGCTGTGTACGATCAGTTCATGCGCTAAGACACTTGATTTTCTCGAGTGAGGAGTGGGGAATACATCCTCCGCGCCTGAAACGAGTCTGCGAGTAACAGGGTGATCATGATTTCCCCGTCGCGAGAACTCTATAACCTCGTTTGAAGGAGACATAGCTCCAGAAATGAGGATAGTTTTTCACATCATGGTAGAGCAGAGTGTCAAAACAAGGTGTGAGCTATTAGGTAATTTTCGATTCCATATCCGACTGACTTTACTAATCTCACAAGCAATATATAGTAGGCTCAAAAAGTACCGTATCTCCCTCATAATATATCCTAAGGAAGTCTGGTGAAAAGTTGGATATCAAGTGAGGGTTCGCTCCATTGAGGCTAACTTTGAATTTTTCAATGAAAATCTCAATTTTTTGATGAATAAAGGTAAATACAAAAGTTGTTGGAAATCAAGTGAGAGCTCAGATTAACCCCCCCCCCCCACCCCCAATTCGCTCATTTGAGGTCGAGTCTGAAGAGTTCAAATAGAAACCTGCATACTCTACCTCAGACGTAGAATTTTCCGCTCTTTCAGGATCTAAGATGGAGAATAGGGATTTTTATTACAAAATTAAAAAATGGCCTCAATGGAGCAAATAAAGGAGGAGTTCAGGGAGTTTGTCTGAGCCCTCACTTGATTTCAACATTTTTTGTATTCAACACTACTTATTAGACATTACCCCAAGTAGGGAGATATTAGGAGAGGTCTCGTACGATAGGTTTTTGCGACCCCTCCTCCCCTTAGTGACCTCAAGGAGGCACCTTGACCAATCTCATGAAAACCTATCTGAATAAGAAATCGTCCCCGGTCTCTCAGAATCCGAGATGAAAATGGGGGATTTTATTCGAAAATTCAAAGTTGGCCTCAGTTGAGCAAGTGGGTGAAGGGGGTTAGGGGGAATTAATGTGAGCCCTCACTTGTTATCCAACAACTTCTGTATTCAACGCGTATTGATCAAACCTTGTCCTGGGGAGATATTGAAGGAGGGTCCCATACTTCGTAGGTCATTGTTAACCACCCGTTGACCCCTGGAGGACACCTTGACCAATATCATAATAACTCATCTGAATGTAAAATTTCCCCCTGTTTTAAAATCTGACGTGATGATGAGGGTTCCTATTTGAAAATTCAAAGCTGGCCTTTATGGGGCGAATGGAGAGGGTTTGGCGGGGATTTGAGGGAGTTTATATGAGTCCTCACTTGATATCCAACAACTGTTGTACTCTACACTTTTCCACCAGACGTCACCCTTCTGAGATATGAGGTGGGTCCGGCTTTTTTTGAACATACTTGCACAGATACACGACAATTAATCAAATTTCATGGCGATTACAAAATATACTATTGCAATTCATATTTACCCAATAACTCACCCAATCCATAACCTTAAATAATAATTTTCAGCAATCCGGGAGCTCACCCTTCTAACCACTAGATCATGTCGTCAAGATCAATATTAATATCAAAATATCATTCCAGAAATCCAAGACGTCCCAAAGGATCAGTGGCTGCAGAAGAACGATCTGTACCTACCCAACAAAATGCCACATTTGTATAGAGAATATTTCGCAAGACTATTCCAAAGGTGATAGGGATGCAACACAACAGGGTTATAAGAGGTCAGCAGCTTTGAGACAGATTAGGTGAGGCTCTCGGTGGAGTACGGCTAACGGAGCTTGCGTTTCCCGTGGGATTACTGAGTCATCGTTGTACATATACCATGGAAGAGAACAAGGACAGAAAAGGAAGGAGAAGGAAGATACTTCGAAGAAATTGTTCATATCACAGAATTCTCTGGGCGGTTGTATTTATGATTGTGCCAGTGAATAAGATTAAAGAATGAGAAACTCAAGGACAGGTCAGTTATCGCGTAAATATACTTCAAACAGCATTTAAGTGACACAAAAAGAGCACTCCAGCAGGTGGGTTTTATTTGGAGTAGGAAATGCGGTTAGAAACTATTATTGATGAACAAGAGGGTGAGTGAAAATTATAAAGACAATGGACCTACAACTGATCATCGAGTTTCTTATGTGTATTGACTTTGGATTGAGCTTTCGATGCAGTCATCGTGGGAATTAACGAACCAAATCTACATTATGACCCATAGAGGTATTAGAAAGAATTCTGACACCTCGATGTTACAAACTTCCCATTGCAACCTATTGTTATAGGGATTGGACACACTTGTCGGGTTGCCGTCAAACAGGCGTTTTTTCCTTCAAGATGGCCGCCTTAGGGTATAGATTTAGCACTGGGTGCATAAGGCCGTGTTCATAATATTGAGTTTCTACCTATCCCCAGTCATCAAATGCCCATCGGACGCAATAACGAGTAGACCAGATTCAAGAATAAATGCCCTATGCCAGACTGAGTGAGTTTAGCCGTGAATAATACAAAAGCCCTAACCCTACCAATACTAAATCTAGATCCAATCGTAGCCATTTTACGCCTATATGCAGGCAACCCGACAACCATGTCCAATCCCTATCCATGACAGACTCTAACAAGATATTTGGAAGGATTTTCTATCAAATTTTGTACCGTAGAACCTCCTAAATGAAACACCTGTTGGTTTAAAAAAGATCCGTTTTACTTACGAGAAAAGGTCCAACCTTGTGGATCCTGGATTCGTCTCAAACTTTGGAGGTCATCTAATTTAGTGAGAAATGACGATGCCTCCAAGGGCCATGGGCCTCCCACCTAGAGATCTAGCAATGGAGATTAGCAGTAGATACACTGCCAATACTAATCTTCATAGCTATATATCAGGATAGGAGGCCCATCGGGCTAAATTCTGGGAGATACAGTCATTTCTCACCAAAACAAGATAATTCCCACAGTTTCATGAAGATGCATATTCTGCGAGGTTGGACTTCCCCTTGTTAGGAAGGTCTTTCACTCATAGAGAGTAAAAACATGCAGCAACGTCGAATGGTTCGTGAGTCTTGGTTTTACTTACAGAGGTAATTTAACTTATGGAGGGGTTTCACTTAGGAGGTTCTACTGTAATACATTCATAGAGATAGTACCAAATCTCTATGAATACATTCCCGTACAACTCGAATTTACCGTGTATTAAATTCAATCTTCACGACTCGAACATACTTTTCATTCAAAATCTTGTTTCAGAATAAAGTAACATTACCGAAACAAATTAAGCATACAGAAGATCATAACGACCACTTATCTTGTAAATTTCAGATTTACATCAAAATCTGTCTTTCCGCCCCCTCCCTCCCTCCCAACCTGTCCACCGGAGGCATCTCACACTATGTTAATGTAAAATATAAATCAACCTTGGACCAAATTCATCTTCAATTTTACAATGTTGTGGCTCAGTTCAGAAGCGTAATCTCAGTCCAAAGAAATGGTAGAATAGAATAGGGAAGGGGTAGTCTAAAGGGGCTCCTTAGCCAAGATCTTAGGCAAATCCAGCGTTAAATCGCATCAAGCAAGACCTCGTCTCTGGCTCTTAGCAAAACCACCACTTACTCCAAGCTTCGTATTTGCCATTAGCCTAACCTCCACCTCCCACTATCTTTGCATCATCTTAGCTGGCCACCCTATTTCGAAATTTGTCAAGCACCAGCTTCATTTTACAGATCCGCGATCGCGGGACACCGCATCGTCCTGCTGTCTGTACAAAATCTTGAGTGGGCTTTGACTTTCTCAAGCTTGGTTTTGGAATCTGTGGGCTTTGTAGAACGATTAAGACGCTGATTCGTCGAAGTCGGGCTGGGCTGTTCTTCCTGTTACAAAACATTTTGCTATTTTTTCATATCAAAAATCCACGATCCATAACCGTATCGTGGAATATGAAAAGCTGGGAAATAACGCACACCCTAATGTATAGCCAATAAAGAATAAGCAATCTTCTCCTCTCACTCTCACTTCAATCTCTGATCATTTTCCAATCATCCAAAACATCCCTAACTCTCGATTTGACATTCTTATTCTCCCCATCGGATCCCTCTTTCCTTCCGTCATCTTCAACTTCTCTTATCAGTTAATTCCTTAACCTTTCTTCACACTCTTCATACTTTTTTTTTCTACTTCTTAAACTTGAACATAGAATTTCTGTTCAGATAAGTCTCTTAATCAAAATCTCGAACCCTAAATTTAGCAGTGTCAGATTTATATATAGGCTTGATTTGAAAGAGAGAAAAGATATTAAAACCGTACGCGGGCATTTTCGCGCTCATCATATCTCTGTCTCGCTTGAAATGAATAAAATAAGGTGGTGGTAGTGGAGGTCGTCTATTGCGCTTTTGGTAAGATAAGGCTCCCCCTTGAGGCTATATGTAACTGACTATAATACAGTACGAGGGTTATAGAGAGATATCTTTTGGTATGTATTCTTGTACTATGCTTATTTTGTGTCTCTTTTTGTAAGTACTACGAGATATATAGTTGAAGAATGAAATTATTTTGTGTGCACCATATATATCGTATGAATGTTTAAATCTCTTGAACTTTGTAAAGTAAGTATGAATTTAGAGAACTGATGCCGTTCGTGATATTGAGATAATTATGATAGAATTCATTGAAGTGCACCGAGAAGCTGCTGAATGACTTTGGGATTTAACTGGAGATTGGGGATGATCAAATTTCATGATGTATTGCTGAAAATCAAGCAATTTTACTCTATTGAGTTATTCTATTTGGAAATAACACATCAAAAATTGTCATGATTCGGAACAGGTTTTCGAATTATTTTTTCTCAATTCTATGATCCATGATACGAACTCTTGACACACTATAGAAGGACTCAAAATATTCTCGAAACGCCTATACGGAGCCATTTTTGGCAGTATTTCTATTTTGACTTTCAATTACATCATGGTATGAAAAGTATGATCATCGTCTCAGTAAACTGCATCAAAATATTTTAGTTTTGGCTCAAATAATGTAACGCAGTTTGCGCCATCCAGGAGATTATGGAAAACCTGTTGGAACCAATCTTGATAAATCGTGTCTACCCATTTCAGGCTCCAAACAGGTGAAATCGGAAAGAGTCAGTAGAGCCTAACTATCTTAAGGAGAATACTTTTTAATATGTTTCTGTATTTTTGCTATTTTCGGCATCTCTATGGAAATGATCTGAATTTTTTTCTTCTAGGCAATCAAAAAATTGCTATTTTCGTTTCGATTGTAGTTATCCAACAAGATCTAAGACGGTTTTAAACCAAAATGATCTCAGGCCATTCAAAACTGAAAAATCGCCTTTTCCAATAACTATTCTAACCCTCGTGACAAGATATTGTACTCAAGCTGTACTTCCTCATCCCATTTCTTTCTTATGCAAAATTCATTCGCTCATACAGGCACGAATTAAAAGATTAGAAATAGTAGGTCTATACGCTGTCCCGTCTTAGAAAGGGTCAAACTCTCAGCCTAGATCTATAAGCAAAAGAAAAAAGAGATTGAGATGGCCTAACAAGATTAGCCTAAGACGTAAGCAGTTCGCATACCCCTACGGATTACATATTATGTATTCACCCGAGTGTTACTACTTCTATCGACCTTCTATACTATTTTTTTTGAGCTGCACGAGATCTAGTTTGCTAACCTAGAGACACATGTTTGCTTTAGTAAAAAATTCTTTGTCCGTTGATGTGCATGAAAATGGTATGCTCGCCTGTGTACGATTTTCGCGTGGTTAAAAATTATGGAGTGTTAGGAAAGAAATGTTGAGATCTAAGGTTATGAGAGTATTGGCAAAACCACGAAAATTTCCTGAAAATGAACTCTCGCGAAAATTGATGATTGGCATGTTTTTTTTTTTTTTTTTTGTAGAATTTATCACGTTGTATGGGTGCGCTCCCTACCACTCAATATACCGGAGCCCAAGCGACGAAGAGGCCCAATCGGGGTAAGCAAAAAAATTATGTGTTGTGCTCGTTAAAATCGAGATTTTCACCTCGCCAATTCTTCTGTCTAAAACTGGTAAATTGTTCATTTGTGCAGTCATTCGTTAGTGCAGCTTTGCCGAAAATTCACCAAAGTGCATTCACCTCATCAATTGACTGGCTGCGACATCGCGCAGCAGATCGAAATTCTCAAAGCTCGAGAGAAGCCAAAAGACGAAGCCGAGGGCTATCGTATGATATCTTCCGACCTGCAGTTTTATCTGGGAGCGGATATAATTTAACTACAATGACAAGAATGGCATGAGCTATCCTTCACTTTAATGCAGAGCTTTTATTTTGAATCAAGAGCACTTGGTGTATGTTCTTTTCTTAAGGTGAGCAGGAATATTGAACGACCGATCTATTTCCTAATGAAATCTTGAAACGAAACTGATTCATTTTACAGCAGTTTGCGTGATCTGCGAATGTGAGTGTGAGTTGTGTATGTACATTCGTATTGTATGCTGAGGCATGATATTTTTTGATACATGTGAATTTTCTTATTAATAGACAATCTATTTTGGAATCTTCGCCACTATTCTTTTCTCGCACCTCTCTCGATCCCAATTTTTATAATTTTGAACCTTTACAACGTTTACATTAGATTGGTCAAGCATACAATTGTTGACGATTCCTACTTGTTGCCCATCAAAAATTCTACAAAATTTACACTGGATCAAGCACAAGCCACCGTGGCCTCGTGGATGAGGTCCTTGCCTTCAACGCACAAGACTGGGGTTCGAATCTTGTCCCGCATCAATGTGAATTTTCATAAGTGCATTTCGGTGGTTTTGATGGTTCGGAACCCACCTGAAGGGGAAGGTCCCACAGAATAACCTCGAAAAGAGGTTGAAAATGCGTTAATGGGAAAAAAACAATCACAAGTACATTAGAGGAATGATAGATCTATAGTTGTCATCCAAATTGGTTAAATTTTGCTCATGTACATAAATTCCATTCCATTCCGTTCGTCAACAAAAGATCCTAGTCTGCAGGTAATGCTTCACCGAATGCAAAATTATAATGATGATCATCATCATTGTGACAAAGGATTATTTTCAACAATTTTAAGACAATACAAAGAATAATGGTCCAAGACTCAAAGTTCAGGCAGCATCAAAATACATGAAAGGATCATTTACCAAATCCTATTAAAAATAGATAAAGCAAGACTGAGAGAGAGATTCATGTTCTTTTGATGCATTCTCCTAAGATTCAAGCTCTTTGTGATATTTATTTTTGCGTAAGAGTATTAGAGCATCAAGGACAGACAGAAAGAGAGTTTTTGGGACATTGTATGGGGTGCAAAACAATGGAAAGGAAACTCCTGAGCTTGACTTGGCTACTTACGTATACCGAATCCTTGGCGATGATTAATACCTGAATAAGTCTACTTGGAGAGGAGTAAAAACTTTCAATTTGGTCATCCTTTTCCCTCAAGATTGGAGCTGAGAATTTGCCATTTTCATTGTTTTCTGCGCGGGTTTTGTATTTGTTTTGTTTTAATGAGATCTTGATGAAACGATCACTATTAAAGTGAAAATTTGTTAAAGAGATTCTGTTTGGACTTCAGGGTCCATTCATGAATTACTTGTCGATTTTAGAGATCTCGTAATTTCACACGTTTTAAGTAATTTTTCAGATGCTGATAAATTTCACAAGGGGCAGGGGGAGGGCTGCAAATATATGATCATTCCTCACGTAAATTATCGACAGACTATTCCATTAAAATTATTTCACAAATTCAGAGCAGCTTCCTCGAAGCTACAAAAAATGAAATTCACAAATATTCTATAATTTTGCCTCATCAAAATCTTATATACAATCCTTCGGTAACCAATAAATGACACTCATTCTATAGACTTGCTGAGTTAATAAATATATAAATATATGATTCTACAAGGCAATTTCATCAAATGTACATAGCCATAGTTTGCACAGAGTCCCAAAATGATAATGAGGAATAGTATCAGCGAATCTAAAGAAAAACATCTATTCGATAAAATGAAAAGTTCGAAAAACACGAATGATCTTTTAAAGAGATCTAACGTCTGATCCTGAATTTTATACGTCACAAAAAATTCAGTCTCGCAAACTCTGTCTCGGAATCAAACGGAATCCAAATCCTTACGACAATCCTTAACAGTGGTCGCGTCATTCAAATAATCCATAATCCCCGCTACACGCAAATAAAACGCCCGCTTCCAAGAAAAAAAAAGATTTAGTCACGGGATCAACCCTAAAACCCACGAATCTCCTTATAAAATATTCCAAATCCCACGCAAATACCTCATCAAAATGATGCATATACACAAAATCGTTGAAACAAATTTTCTCCAGACTATTATCCAAAGCCTAAATCCAAAATCTTTCGATACGATCTCTCTCTTCCACCGTATTAACCTAAAAACTCGCAGGGAGATCGTCCAGGTAACCTGCTGACGTCATGACTTCAGTCATCTAACTAGATTGGAAATGAGTAAAGGTTAAAAAAGAATTTTTAAGAAACGCTTTTATTCACTGCGCGAAGAAACGTTGTAGAATTTGCGGGAGAATTCGGCAGAGTGATTTAGTTGAGCAGTGAAAATTGCACTATACACGACAAACGGTGCATATGTCGTAGGCCGATAGAATCTTCAGGCCGTTAGGACTTCACGTGCGGCGCCATACTGAGCACTTTTGCGTAGAAAGTGATTTTTTATTCAACACTAACCCATCCCTCTTGTTATTGACTCCGAGGAGATGACAGTACTGTTATCTCCTCGGCGATCGGTAACAAGAGGGATGGGTTAGTGTTGAATAATAATAAACCACTGTTTGAACAAACTTCTGTGATGCTCCTTACGCGCTTGAACGCGTGAAATCCTAATGGCCTGAAAATTCTAACGGCCTACGACACATATAAGAAACCAATATAGCGAAGACGCGTATGCTGGGCAGCTCGCATAAGCCCATATATGGCGCGACTATGTCGCGAGTCACTCAGATTTCGGAAACTGTAAGTATTGAGAATTGAATGCAGCAGACACTTTGGCAGACTTATGTCTCTCACTTATGGCTATAGCTTATATATATATATGTGCCCTCCATAAAACACGCACACATACTCATGAACGATTCCACGAAACACGAAACGTTTGCGCTACTGATTTGATTAGCGATGTTTATTACTAGGACACGCACACAAGAGAAACGAAATCAACGAATTAAGATACGGATCGCTACACAGACACTAGACACTCAATTGCGCAATGAAGTATTTTCCCCAGATTACACACACTGATTTGGAAAATACCTCGTAGACAAGTACACCGACGAACGAATAAAGAATGTCGAAGGTGTTCACTAGATGACAAAAACTGACGAACTAGCGCTCGGTCGAATGCAATCAAAGCGTTTAATAAAAATGATGCCTTTTTCGAACACCGTTATCAATATACGCATCCGGAATTCGAATACGTAAGCCACGGAAATCCGCACACGAGGATAAAGGGAGGAAAGGGTAGGAAGGGGGAGGAAATACACAGAAGCTCGGATGAGGCGTATATATGGTACATATACTCGTGGCATTTACACGGGCTACGCGTTCACAAGAGTTCCCCACTGAAAAATTTAACCTTGTAAACAACCTTGTTAACAATGTTGTAAATGACCTTGTAATCAACGTTGTTCACAACGTTGTTTACAAGGTTGTTTACAAGGTTGTTTACAAGGTTGATTACAAGGTTATTTACAAGGTTGGTTACAACGTTATTTACAACGTTGTATTATCGACCGATTTACAAGGTTGTTTACAACGTTGTAAACAAGGTTGTGAACAATGTTGAACACAACGTTATGTATGGATTTTTTGGGCTGGAAAAAAAATACCTCCAATTTCTGATGTCTCTGAGGCATTCCTCAGGGATGTCAGAAATCGGAGGTGAATGTTCAATTATTTGGGCGCAACAATATCAGTCCGGAGAATGCGCGGTTAGTAGCAAAGTGATAGGGGTATTCTGAACTCTTTTCGAATTTTCTTTGCACCATCTACTTTCCTAATCACTTTGGAGAAAATTTTTTGGATTGTTCGATGCCAGGGTCAACCCTCAAATTTTCAAAACGAGTGATCGTGAACTCAATACCGAGAATACTTTCGCGTATGAGATAATAGGGCATTTAGGTGGGATTTTCCCACTCTTGATCTCTATATTTTCAAGAATCCAGAGCAAGATTATTCAAATCTGTTATTAAGCTATCGCCTAAATCAAAGAAATAAGATTATGTAAAGATGAAAAGCCTTGGTTCGTTCTGATTCTGAACAACTCATTCTGAGAATATTTTTTATTCTTCAGTATCATTTCTTATCATTGTAGAAGGAAATGAATATTTGAAACTCTGAAAAAGATAGACATAATAGATCAAATTAGTGTCGACTCATGAATTAAATTTATAGGTATGTTTACTCTACAAATTCTGCTTGTAGATAAAACACCAACTAATGTAATAACTGATCTAACCACATGCGTGAATGGAGCAAGCCAATATATGAAACAAGAGCTATTCTGAATTGAATCACCAATTTCATTGCATTTTCTAAGGTTCATTACTTGCTGTTAGGAGGTATTTAGTGATCTTATGGACAATGGAAGTAATCCATTTGTCCATTGTGTGGTCTTAGCCTGCGTGTGCTAATTATTAAGCAAAGCCTTACAGTGTCTAATTCAAAAAAGGCAGTTGTTGACTAGGTATTTCATGGTCTTTGTGTGGGGTTGGAGAGGCACTCCACATGATTGAAAAGTAGATACTTTTATTGTGACAATGTAATCTCTGGGCTCTGCAATTCTTTCGTTGAACCTTGCACTTGTGGGAAAATGTGGCTGTTGTAATTTGATTCAAGATTGAAATGTGCTAAGCACAGTACAACATCTGATGCCATTTCTTGCGCTTGGAGAAAGACTTGCAGTTGATCCCATACTACTCATACCGAGACTATGGGAATTGTTATACAATCTCCAAGGTACTTCACTGTTTTTTTTTCATAAAACTTTCATAATGAATATTCTATACTCATCGCCAAGTCTTCATCTAGTCGTTAGTGGTGTAGTTGTTTCACTTTCTGAACCTAGACTCCGATATAGATGGTGGATTTTAGTTCAAACAATGCATAATGAACGAAAACGCATAGCTTCCAACTCACTATCATCTGTTCAGTAAATATACAGAACATAAGTTATTATTTAGACAACAGGTGATACTCTCTTCCACTAAAAGCACCATGAGAAATTTTTTGTTTCCAACGCATACTTGGTATCACATATGAGGTGATTCTCCAAAACCCTCTTTCAGGTACGATTGAAAGGAATCAAGAGTTGTAGACGATTTGACAATGTAATGTTAAACTGAAACCATAGGAAACACTTATCTTTTACTATTCCAAGGACTGAAGAAAATGATATGTTGTTGAAGCATGGTATACGGTAACAAGTAATCAGGATGATTGAAAGGTGTACTCAAATATTCAAGATAACTCTTGCAAAAAATATTTGTACAAGCTAGTTCCTGAACGCCTTCGTCACCAGAAAATTACTTTCAAATCTCACAAGGATTCTGGTATCACTAGATGCTGGACGGAGGGCTCATAAGTACTTACTGAGTTGGCTGCAGGTGCGGAATGGGGAATTGGGTGTGCAGGTTTGACTTTCTGATATAAACACCTGAAATCAGAACAGATACCTCACAAAGTATCTTGTTGAACTGAATACCAGAATGAAAAGTTCCATTATACTTATCTAAAATATCTTGTGCTGGAAATGATCCCCAGTTGCTGTTCAATGGGACGACTTGAATTCCGACCGGCTCTCGCAACAGGCGCAACAGGCGTCGTCTATATATATATATAAATATATATATATATAGCCTAACGTTATAGCGAATCTTTATACCTTTGAATCGATTAAATCCAAATAGACGAACACGGACGCGACACGGTCGCATGCAGTTATTGCAGTTGCATGTAATAAGTACTCAACCCACAGCACCGGCAAGCATCGGGTAGACAACAACAACAGACGACAACATGACCAACTGCCAATATGCCACGCGGCCCATATGGCGTAGCCGGCCGCCCGCCCGCCCAATGTCCGCACTTGCTCTCGCCGCATGACACACGAAAATGCTCTTGGAGAAATGAAAGAAAAAAAAAGTTATGATCCCCAAGGAACCATAAATTGACAAAAAGTGGCCTAGGTCACTCTTAATGTTCATCTGAACAAAGTCTTGTTCTGTTTTCAAACAGCATGGTTTTTTAATTTGAAATAGAGTATTGTGACGGTTTTCGTGACAAAGAGACCAAAATGACCGAATAATGACTGGTCACCAGACCGTTATTGCAGAAAATTCACAGCGCTTATTTTGGTGGTCATAGTTCTTGAAATCAAAGACGGATAGAATTAGAAAATGTAAAACAAACGCAGTTTGTTCGTCGTTCTTTGTAGATCATTATATTTCTCATATATCTCGTCCAGCAGTTTTTGGCGTGTCATGTGGTGGGGGGAAGCGCGGATAGCGGCCATATTGGCAAACGACAAATGGCTGTTAATGTTCGTGGTGTTGTTGTTGTTGGTCGGGCACGGGGTGATCCTCTCGCGTTCGCATTGTTCGATTGGGGCTTTAATCAGCTTTAATTCAGAGGTAAACAGAGGTAAAAGCTCGTGAGATCGTCTCAAGGTCGAGATCTCCGCTCCACGGAATCATTGGGGTCCAATGCAAGAGCCAGCCAAAATCCAAGCCGTCCTATCAAATAGTAATATTGGGTCATAATTTCAACACAAGATGTTTAGATAAGTACACCGGAACTCTTAATTTTGGAATTTAGTTTAACAAGATACTTTGTGAGGCATCTGTTCTGATTTCAGGTGTTTGTCTCAGAAAGTCAAAACTGCTTACCCGATACCACATCCCACACCTGCAGCCAAATCAGTGAGTACTTGTGAGCCCTTAGTTCAGTGTCTAGTGATACCAGAATCCCTGTGAGATTCGCAAGTAATTTTCTGATGACAGAAGTGACTATAAGAACTTGTACATATAGTTTCTGCGAGAGATTTTCTGAATATTCAAGTACACATTTCAATCATCTTGATTCTTTGTTAGCGTGTACCATGCATCAACAACATAGTATTTTCTTTGGTTTCTGGAATTCTAGAAGATGGATGTTCCCAACGGTTTTAGTTTAACAGTACATTGTGAGGTCGACTATAATTCTTAACTCCATTCATTCATCCCTGTAGGAGTAGGGTCTTGGATGATCATCTCATATGTGCTACAAAGTTCATATTGGAAACGAATACTTTTTCATGGTCCTGATAGTGAGAGAGTGTATCATCTGTAGGTTGGACAACCACTCATGTTCAGTATATTTGCTGATAGATTATAGTGAGTTCAAGATGTGCTTTGTCGACTATTACGCATTGTCTTGGACTAAAATCAACCACTTATATCACAGTTTAGCTTCAGAGAATGAAATAGCTCTACTACCAAGACTTGATGAAGAAATGATGTGGAGTATTATATAAAATATTCATTTTGAAAGTTTTGACCATCAAATAGAGGAGTACATTCGAGACTGCTTAACAATTTCCATAGCCGCAGTAAAAGTACTATGAGATTAACCGTGATCCTTTCTTTAAGAGCAACAAACAGCATCAGAAGTTGTACTATGCTTGGCATTTTCTGATCTTGGATAAAAATACAGCAGGAACATTTTTATACAAGTGTATGGTAGTCCAAGGGGAGATTGCAGAGCTCAGAGATTGTATTGTCACATGCAAGAGTATCTTTCCAAGTTCTACTCTTCAATCATGTGAAGTGCCTCTCAAACCGCACACAAAGACAGTGAGAGACTTTCAATTCAGAGTTATGTGAACTACTTTTCGAAAACTGCCATCTTTGATTCAGATGATATAAGGCTTTGTTTCAAGATTGGCATGTGTACGTTCAGATCACTCAATGGACTCATGTATTACTTCATCATCCACAATATCACTAAATACCTTTTAACAGTGAGTCGTCCTCTTAGCAAATGTGATGGCTTTGGGGATTCAGTTCAGAATCAGGCTTGCCACATATATTGGCTTGGACCATTCACCATGTGCTCAGATCAGTGATTACATTAGTTGACGTATTATTAACAATTAGAATTGGTAATGTCAACGTATCTCTACATGTAATTTATGGGTCGATACTAACTTGCTTGATTATGTCCATCTTTTCCAGAGTTCCAAATAATTATTTGGAAGTCTGGACTAATCAGTTTTGTGGAGAATGATAGGAGAAGCGATAGTGAAAAATATAAAATATCCTCAGAATGAGTTATTTAAAATCAGAATGGACCAAGATTTTTCATCTTTCCATTATTTAATCTCTCTCATTCAGGTCATAGCTTGATGACAGAATCGGTTAATTTTGTTTGGTATCTAGAAGATATGAAGATCAAGAGAAGGAAAAATCTCATTCAAACGCTCTATCATCTTATGAGAGATGGTATGTTGATTGCAACATTTCTTGTTTTCAAACATTTGTGGTCCAATCCTGACTTTGAATGATCCAAACATCCGTCTCCCAAGTGACTAGAAAAGCATGTGGTGCATAAAAAATTAAAAAAAAAATATCACTATAAAGTATTTGGAATGTCTTTTGGAGTATTTGGAAAAGATGAAAGAATGGAAGTCTATTCTTTCGTTACCGAACCCGTATCTATGGAATAAATCCCCCCGCCCCATGATTGATCATTCACCTCCGATTCCTGACAACTCTGAAATACCTCAGAGTCATCAGGATCGGGGGATATTTTTTTTTCAGCCCAAAAAATCCCTAAATAACGTTGTTTCCAACGTTGTGTACAACCTTGTTTACAACGTTGTAAACAACCTTGTAAATCGGTCGATAATACAACGTTGTTTACAACGTTGTAACCAACCTTGTAAATAACCTTGTAACCAACCTTGTAAACAACCCTGTAAACAACCTTGTAATCAACCTTGTAATCAACCTTGTAAACAACGTTGGTTACAACGTCATTAACAAGGTTGTTTACAAGGTTAAATTTTTCAGCGGGGTTGCGCCCATACTAATACCAGTACAGTGTTGAGGATTATCCCTCTATATTCGTTCTATATCTCTGTCTCTGTCTCTCATCTGGAAAGCTTGGTGGATATTTTTGATCGCGCAATAATCCGTAATACGATTTACGCCGTTTGCGCGCACATGTTGTCCCTGATGCTCGGTGCGAATGCGTAATCAAGAATGTACCCCTCTTTATTATTATATATCTTTTCGTGATTCCCTCTTTCTTTTGTGTGCAGAAGTGCAGAGGAAAGGATTAAGCTCGAGATATATGATGTGAGCTCATGTTGATCTTTTTTAGGGTGATCTCGGTATGTGATGATTTTTGGGAAATTATTTTTTTGTGGTGGAAAGTATAGGAATGAGATATTACAACAGTTGATGTGAATTGTAGGTATAAAAATGAAATTTTCATGTGTAAGAAACTTATTACTCAAACGCAAGAACTAGTATTTATACCCTTGTATCATTTAAGGTAAGTAGGTCTAATATGCCCCCACTCAAGTTCTCGAGTTTACGAACTCGCAGACCTTGATACGCATTTTTTTAATATTCGTTCTGTTAAAATATGAGAAAATCAACATTTTGCACTGACCCTTAATGACCCGCCCATTACTTAGAACAGAAAAAGTGGTTTTTGGTAATTCCGACTGCTTTTTTTAGTTACTAAAAGCTATGCCAAACAAAATTGATGGGATCAATTCCAAAGTACTTCAACTCATTTTCTTTGTCTCTGTCCCAACTTCCAAATGCTTATTACAGGACTGCACAATTTGATTTCTAGCTCATTCTACACCCACATTACAAAAAAAGTGCAGTGTTCCTAATACGCCCCCACCCCTTCTTCCGCATATAGAGGGCTTTGCTCTATGCTGCAAGTACTTTTAGCACTTTTTGTCGAGATAACATCATCTTTAGGTGTGTTCAGCATTATCCAGTAGCATAGAGCCTTTCAAACGCACCAGATCTCACAAAATATGCTAGAAATCGATTCTCATGTTAATTTTGAGGTTATGTGCACTCTAAATCATCGAGAATACCTTACAATATAATGGTTTGTCCAATTAATACACAACCGTGATGCTCCGGAACCGATATCGCTTTTCCAGAGCTTCAAAATCGCGAAATGACTATGGGGGCATATAAGGAACACATTGTCCAGAACTAGCAAAAATCTTTTTCTGCAAAAATCAAGAAAGCTCCGCTTCAATTCCTTCAAATCAGACCTACTTCAGCTCATTCTGAAGGCCTTGAAATTATCTTTTAAATGAGCTAAGATACGTTGAATAATATTGAGATGAGCCAAAACTATGAGCGAAACAAAAGTAGTGGGGGCATATGAGGCACACTTACCTTACTGTTTAGGTAAACTGTGAGAAAAATCATCAAACTGTGCGCAAAGTACACTCTTACGCACTGTATACTGAAATAGTGTAATACATCATTGCCATGGGCGCGTACACTCAGTTCGGGTGCTAGGACAGATAATTTCCTCAGCAAAGCGAGGGAAATAAGTCCTCCGCGTCCGAAATGAGCTCGTGAGCACGAGGCAATAATGATTTTTCATCATGAGAAACTAAATTCGCGGTTGAAAGCGGCATTTCTTAGGTTAGAATGATGACAACTTTTTTCCGCGCCCGAGTGATGCGGGTTTCCGGCCCGAGCCGTGGACGAGGGTTGGAATCATGAAAAAATTGGTAGTTTTCTTGTTCTTGATGGTAAATATAGAAGTTGTTTCAAGTCTCATTGATCTTGAAAGACGCATGAATCATCACGAGCATGTGAAGAAAATAGATTTCACACCCTTAGATAAACCAGGTGTGCAAGAAAAAGTACCATACTCCCATATTGAAATTCAAGATCGTGAAAGTGAGAGGTGTAAGTGTTGATTCTTTCACACTGAATAATGTTTCTGTCACAAATTGTTGTCTCAAGAATGTGGTTACCATATTTTTTCGCATCTTCCAGAAGTTTCTTGTCTACTACTTCTCAACTGGTTGCAAATAGACATCAAAAATCATCTGAAAAGTGTCACTTTGACGCTAGGTGTGTCAAAACGATAATTGTCGAAACATAGATGCCATCTTTGTCAAAGCCATTATGGGATGATTCTAATTTTTGATCATTGAAAAATAATTTTCAATAATCCCATCCTTATTCAGCCATTCAAACTATCCCATCCAAACACACAATATCACAACCCAAACGAATCGAATCTACCAAATCCCTGCATCATACAAGATTCATATAATAATGATAATAATAATATCGTAACCCCAGTAAATCCTGAACAGTAGCCATACGAATTCAAAGGGAGGCATTACGAAATCGGACTTTACCCATATAGTACAAGAGAGTCATGCAGAAAGCGCGCTTAATTAGTCGCAAGATTATACGTAGCTTTCGGATTATCCCCATACACATTCTAACGATCGATATTCACATGTTGGCCTGACTATATTATATACAATTGCGTGCAAGCACGCACATATGGACCCTTAGAAGCTTCCGTGGCTTCATCTTTGAGCTCCTCTACTTTAACTCTATATATCTTGTCCATGCATTACAGTATGTTATATGATAGCTCTCGGCCATGGTTGCAAGTAAAGTACAAAATCATAGAATATATAAAGGAAAAGCGTCAGTCTGGATAACTGAGGGATGTTAATCGCGGGATGGTAGAGATGGAGCAAAAATTGCCATTTGATTTCTCAACTAACAGCCGAGTTAACTGGCTTATCGATAGCAGAAATAATGATGTTTACTACATGCCTATCTGTTTTCGCTGTTTCCGTGCGATTTTTGTAAATATATCTCAGCTCACGAGACTGTTTGTAATAGTTGATGACAAGGCTGAGAGATTAATTATTGGATAATCGAATTTGTTTTGATATTTTATAAATATTGTCCTCTCACAATGTACAGAAATAACTCGTTCATTCTTACAGCTGACAGTTAATATCTGTCAGAATGCTACCAATCTCACGATATACCAGAAATAATTAGCTCGATAGCAAATTTTCTTCTGCTTTTCCAAAATTATCTCAGAATATTGATCCAAAATTCATGATCCCACGTCAAATTTATCATTATCGTCGTGTTGTCTTGTTTTCATGTTCATTTCACGGTGTACGGAATAAGATATACAAATCAACAACTCATGAAAATAGTACATTTCGATACAAGGTTGGAGATATAGGTTTTACACCCGTGTATCGAATTGTGTTTTTCGACAAACTGCGCGAGAAAATTGAAAATCAGTGCGGAAAAGGCACGTTTGTCGGAAAATATTTTTTGTAGATGTCGAAACGTCACATTATTGGTAAATTTAGACTCGATTTTTGAGCTTTGACAAGAACATTTCAACCAGAATATATAACTTCCACTGGTGAAACTCACATGCAAACAAAGCTCAATATTCTTCACCCTCGAATGACACAATTCCAAAACCGTCCATAAATTACTCACTGGGGTCAAATTGGCCCCAAGTCGAAAATTATACCTTTTGGATTGCACAGGATATATATCGCTTCGAAAACTTTTTGGTGGTAGTTGAGGGTCTTCAAAACAAGGTGCCATATTGACAGAGCCCACGACGTGGTGGCCCCAAAAATTGAAGAAAGAAAATTTAGCGTGAAAATTTCGCAAAAATTTGGAAATCTTCTATTTTTTATTGTAACATGAAGAATTTTTCTTCCTTTTGATATAAAGAGCGGGAATGTGGCGGAAGTTAGTATGTAATACTTAAGTTCTACATACATCCATCAACAGTAAACAAACTTCCAATAAAAGTTATTTATTTTGAAAAACCACCGACGGAGGAGAATGGAAATTCTGCATTCGACGGAAAACGGGGTTATATTGAAAACATACTTATACATTAAAGAGTAATAAAACGGAAAAGGGATGTATCAATTCTGAATACAAACCCTCAACACTAAGTGTATATTCGCGACAGAATCTAACATGGAAAAATTAACTTCGGATGGACTTTCATGTGCATGAATGACATACTAGGGTCAGGTTGACCCCGGTCAAAATTTCGACTTACAGGCACGAGACAGCAGAGGCGTAGCAAACGTCACAGCTGCACCAACTGACAGTTGAAAACTCAAACTAAACGTAGATGGTGTGTGGCAGTCGAATTGGGACAGTCAGAAATTGCGCCAAACCTAATTTTACGCACCCAAATAACACAGTGGGGTCAGTCTGACCCGGCCAAAGATGACTACAGGTGACTGCCCTTACACCTTCACAAACCGGTAGTTGGAAAGCCAAACTGGAGGCAGATGCCGCATGGCGGTCAAAATTCGACGATTTGGACATCGGAAAAAAGGTTTGGAAATTCCCTGGGTTATTTTGACCCGGCATATCATTTAAGGGTTAAATAAAATACTCGACCGTGAAAATGAATGGATAGTATTTTCCTCGAAAGCCTTAAAATAAACTCTGATTTCTCGAGTTTCCTCTCATCACAGCCAAGATCACGAGTGTAACGCTTATCGATAGATGCCATGAATTACTCAGCTATATAAAACATTTCAAATGATGCAAAACGTGAGGTGAATGTAAATGCGTGCATCTTTACTTTTATCGAGGATAATCAACGACCCGTAACAATGAAAATAGAGTCACACATATCCGCACCCATCAATCGAGAACTTGAGAACGAAAAAATCGTAGTGTAATCTTGAAGGCTTCTTATCAACCCCTCTGTATTATTATTGTCCACGGATATGTTGATCCAAAGCGCAAAGAAAATCTTGTATTTACGTGATCACTTTGTTATACTCTTCGAAGCTGCTTACGTGAGCTTGTGATAATTCCTGATCCCTCGCGTTGCGTGCTTTTAAGCAATAAAAACGATGAGAAAATACGTAAATTCTGACATGTTGCGGATTAAAATGCGGAATTGACATTTTCTGAAGAATTACGGATTATCGACGACTCAACGAGGGTGTTGATATGTACTCTTAGATAGATATTTCTTGTATGTGGAAAAAATGGGTAGAGCGAGCCTGATCAGATTGCATTATCCCGTTGACTACACACCTCTAAAACATAACGTTGACCACGCATGGGGTCAGTTAGACCCCATGGAGAAAAGTGTCTGTCATTTTGCAACGAGCGGATTGTATAGTGGCACATACGAATTAATGGCTGATGGCGCCACAGGCAAGATTTCAATTGTTTGTTGTCCAAGTTTAGGTGTTGGGAATGGTCCGGTGTCCAGGTCACCCTTTAGTGTAACATTGATCAACCGGACCACCATTTTCCATCGATGAATGAATATTTTCAACCAACTCAATTTTCATACCATCTCATGCCATGAAGGGTTCTAAATAAAACATTTTTTTGCAATCGACAAAATCGTTCTCTTGCAATTGAATGAGATATCATCATCCTCTACATCCAAATATCCAAGGCTAAGACATTCAGTTGCCTTAGTAGGCAACTGTAATTTGTAAAATAGTAATTTTACAAATCCACTACTCACAAGCTCACAAATCTCACAGCTCAGAATTAAATATCCTTATCACCAATGGCTAACGCACGAATACAAATAAACCACATCGTCCTGATGCAGAGATTGAGAGCGACAGTAGTGTAGAGAACGAGCTTATAATCCACGCGCGTAATATTCAAAATCAGTCGTAAAATGCAATCGGATCGATCACATACAGAACACATCAGTGAGTCCATCCACCTTTCTATATACTCTTATAATGATAAATGTTTGAAACTGTCGTCAAATATAAATGGGATTATGAACCCAGAACCATCCACCGGCTTTCGATTAGCTCTCATGCGGACTCGTATCTACCTCTGTGCACTCTTACTCGCTCATCTCTCAAAATCCGGGATCTATTCGATGATGGTATACACACGTGTATTCGCACGTGGCCCATCAACCAAAACACCAATACATAAATATATTTGTATGCGTATATGTGTGTGCATACATACATATAGACATCTGTATAGAGAAAGCTCGTGATCCGGTATTGAGCTAAAAATCAATACTCGAGAGAGTCGTGGTGGCCCCAAATGCATACGCGCTCGCCCAAATCCTCCCAGGGATAAGCCGACCCCCCCCCCCTCCTATTACCCCTCGTCACCCTTACCCTCCTGTGCCGAAAGCTCGGGGTATGGTTGAATAAATCCTGGATCAGGCGGATAAGCCTCCTCCCCCTCTCCCTACTCTATATCTGCTCTGCTCCACTTACGCTCTACATACGCATTGAACGATTCCAATGGTTTCTTTGTCTCTTTCTGTTTCTTTCTTTTCATTATTTATTCGTGATTCAATTAGATTTACTGTCATCTTTTTATGTTAACAATGATATTTCTGAGAAATAAACGAATCGTGATCAATAACTGAGCCTGAGACTGCTCAAAATTATTTAGGATGAATCTTAGCGAATTTTGGATTTTTTTTGAGATTGTTCAGTGCTCACATTTGAGAGAGGAAATGAACAAAATCCCGTTCTGTCTCGCTCACTTCCAGATAAATGGAATGACGAGCATTTGTGACTCGTAAGGTAGACTGTTGCCCCCACACCTCTGTAAAAGCAACGTTCACCCGACATGGGGTCATTCTGACCCCACTCAAGAAATCATCCCTCAGTCTTGGAGAAGTAAAGATATCATCACGAACGCTCAACGCACGTGAGATTTGGACTGTTCTCCACAATATCTCTTAGTTTTCATTGCCATAACTGATCATTTTATGTGTAAATTTTATCGATCAAGAAAAAAAGTCAGAAACGGGTTTTCTACTTCAAAACTATGCCAAAATGGTAATTTTTGATCTTTTTCAAAAATTCTTGTGGGATTACTACCGGCATATGTTGCCTTATTGGATAAGGATCCCTGTTATCAGCGATCTAGGGCAAAATATATCTCTTTCGAAGAATAACTATAAGCACAAATTATACAATTCCAACAAAATGAGACCGGGAACCAGGCGCGGTCCCAAGAGAGGGGAGGTAGGGCCGCCCCCCCCCCCAAGTCAAAATTGTCCCCCCTAAAAACGGTCTCTGGAACCGCCCCTGCGGCGAACCGGTCGATGCATGACTCTTGAGTTCGCTCAAGAATTATAGTAACAACGTAGAAAATCCGTAGGCCAGGGTCAAAAATTTTTGGTAACTTTTTTCCTCACACTGGGTCAACCTGACCCCTACTACTCTCCGCCGCCACTCACAGCACATTGGAGTATGGCCGAACTTATGAACACCACTAATGTATAGTGGTATATCCGAACATCAGCCGTGGCACTACGACCACGATCTCCATCATTTGGCAGCTGTATTTGAAGTCAAAAACAGGTGTGGGGTCACGATGACCCTTTGTGGGGGCAAAGGGGTAGATCCCTATCTCGCTTTTGGCTTGAGTGTCGTCTACAAAAACTCTTTGGGCATATTTGGTACAGTTTGGAGAGTGTTTTTGTATAATTTAGTACCGATTGACCGGGACGTAAATATGTACAAGTGGTCCCAACATGGTTATTTCTGAAAAAATCGAAGATGTGTTTTCTCACGTCACAATAAAATCGAGAACGAGATAGCCCAACTAGGATGTTGTTCAAGTTCATGGTATTTATGTAGAAGGGAATTTTCTCATAAGTATGGTAACGGAAAGATAACAATTTTTGTGGATTAAGCTAAAATTTTAACATTTCCACAAAACTGCTCAATTTGAATCGGTTATGTAAAATGAAAGTATAAGAATCAAGTCTTCTACAAAGATCTAGATAATTTCAAAAAGGAACCAGAAATCACTCAAATTTGCGAGTACAAGATTGAACAGTTCTCAAAAGTAACTAAACTTATAGGCTCACTCATAGCCCCCGATTGCTTTTTACTATCAAAAACTAGTCGAAAAAATGTACCCGAGTACACCCAGCCGAGTTGAGTGGGGCTGAAGCTGTGGCTTCATGGAATCAGTCTGAGAAGGACAATGTGAACTACTTGCCTCGATCCCGGGAAATTCAAGAGGAATTGTCGATGAAAGGCGAAACGCACCAACATCAGCTTAGAGTCCAAAATTTTTTATATCTCATTTCTTTTCATGTACTTGAATTCTCCATCAAAATCCTTCAAGTTGCGACACTCAAATTGTGAAGTGCCTTGGACGTACATAGTTAGATATCAGAAATATTTAATATCTGTCTATGTGACTAATATCAGAAAACTGTGTTGGTTAAAATTGATAGCAGCCACCGATTCAAGCATTTAGTATGATCAGTCTTTTAAAGGGGTTTTTTGAGCTTACAATCACGGGATTTTGACATACCTGGAGAAGAGAGTGTATTCCCTTGCGATTTTCCGATTTTACAGGTTTACAAACTGGGTGCGAAAAGTCCCATCTCCACATATTACCCCAAGAAAGATACTTTTCCGATCTTGCAAAATTATCTTGGGGAAAGGCATTCGGCGAAACATTCCAAAATAGCCCATGTATAATTATAAATACACGATATCTCAAATGCAAAAAGAGAATGAACCATTTTCTCAACGCCCCGGACCAATATTGATCTAATTTCTTAGTCTTCCAGACTTCCGAATTCTGATTTTTACTACGTTCCCGCCCGTGCTAATGTGTATTCATCGGATGTTATCTGAACCGTTTCTAAGCAATACGGAGGATACGCCAAATCCAATTCAAACTAAATCAAACCAATTTTGTAAAATTGGCAGGATTGATAAAGCAGTAACATTATGAAACTGGCGTTGCCTTATTAAAACTCATACATAGACTCTGTGCCAAAAAATTTTTCATTTACCAAACACATTTATCTTTTGTGGCCATCATGGGCTTTGATTGTTGAACGGACGAGTCAATGTGCGCGTGTAGTTCATACATATAGAGGTTATGTATGTATACGGATCAAGAGGAACGGTGGTAGCGGATTATGCCAGCCGGATGAGCCACTGCGCCCGGGGATATGGGAAAAACGCCAGACATGTACATCACAGTAAAGAAGAGAAGAAGGGGAGATTGAGAGCAGCTCTGGAGCTTTTTGGCTTATGACTAATCTTCCCTGATCGTATTGTAATATATTTGATCGGATTATCATTTGACGGAATTGAATTTCGAAACGAGAGAGAGAGATATACATCCTTTTCTATACTGACTTTGATGATGTGCAAGCGAGTCTTTCGGCTTTTTGAATCGTGAATTGTCGGTGGATTGCTTTTGAAAATTGCCGCTGCTATGGCTGTGTGTGTGTGTGTGTGTGTGTGTGTGTGTGTGTGTGTGTGTGTGTGTGTGTCATGATGGATTTGACATTATCGAAAAGTGTTTGGGGATTTAAGTCTGGATGTAGGTTTAATCTGTTGGTAGGTTTTCGTTTGGCTTGATGGGGTGGAAAAATTCTGCTTTTGAACGAGACATTCATTACGGGATTCCACATTTTTGCTCATAACCATACAAAATTAGCCGAAACTCAGGCTCTTTGATGGAAAAAATCATAGTTTGAATTCAATAGATTCTAATCATCATGGGTATCACACAGTCCTAGCTAATATAGTGAAATCTGATGAATATCTGGAAATATCGTAATGGACGAAGAAAGTAGATTCATCAATCTACATGAGTTTTCTTTCAGAATCGCGGAATACAATGAATCACTGATTCCAAAACAGATCTGCTCAATCATTACTGATTTTAGGGGGATACGACCTTGATTTTGAAAATTTGAAAAAAAAAAAGCCCAAAATTTGCAAATAGGGGAATTTTAATTGTATTTGCAACGAAATTGATTCAATTTCAACTTCTTGACCTTGAATAAATGACGTGCAGGACAAGAAGTAGTCGAGCGAAGAATACACTAAGATTGCTCCATCTCCACAAAAAAATCTAATTCTCAAGGAATCCAATCCTGCATTACATCTAGATCTCGCAGAAATATATCATTTTGCAGATCCTAATAAGCACCATTAAAGCTAAAATTAGTCGACACAAATGTCTCTTTTAGCGTCATATCCTCGACTTCATCTCACGGTCAACTAATTCTTGGGCGCTCAGACTCACAATATCAAGACATCAAAAACCTAACGGATTCAAAGTAAATTGCAAACATCAGAGCTGTGACGCGTCTCATCATATAAATGAAAACGTCAGTCACCCACACCGTTTACGCGATTCTTTCGAATACCCTGGAGTTATTCCATTGCATTCGCTCCCTGCCACAAATCGGTCTCGCTATAAACTGTCAAAAATCACAGAATCAAAATTTTCGAATGTGCTTTCCTTCTATTAAAAAAACAGAAGGCATATTCCTGAATCAATAAAATTCTTACATCTACAAAAAGCCTCTCACAAAATCATCAGCTTCTCTTTCCACATGCACTTTCACGCACACGAGAAATATAATATAATCCAAATCGCAAAGAATTAAGGCCGCATCTATATAGGCTGTTCCTTCGAAAGGTTGATATTTATCCCTGGGTATATCTCAAGGGGAAGCCCGGCATTTTTACGCTTGTACCCATTTTATTCCAGTGAGCATCTTGGCTCATCTGATGATGCTATATAATAATATATAGCATGAAGCACAGAAGCAACCAGGACGATTATATATTGTGCCACAGCAGCACCAAGACGTATACATTAATCCGGTATTATAAGTGCCCCTAGCGGTATGATATTATATATATATATAGTACCCGCATGCCCTTAGGGGCCCCTCTCTGCAAAATTGCCCAAATAGATGGTGTATATATAGAGTTTGGCTGGTTGGCTGGATGATTCTAATGGGCTATGGGTTGGTATTAGGATTATAAGCCGAGACGATCCTACAGCTTTTCGTTGGAAGATATTGTAATGTAAGGCAACTGCGTTATTATCATCGTTTCTCGACGTGATACGTGTTTTTGAGCTTTTCTAAATTTTTTGCAAGTTGCACGAGCTGAAGAAATTGGTAATATTGTTTTTTTGGGAGAAACGGAGAATTAAAATTGTATTGCAAAGTGAATGCAACCATAGTTCTGTTGAAATGATCTATTGACCTCAGAGAATTATCATCGGGACCCCGCCATAAATCATAGGATTTTGGGTTTCAAGCTAATCTTGTCTCTTTGGTAGTTGAACGATAGATTTTCACGAGCTGAACAAAACTCTCAATGGGCGCAAGAACCGATAACGTGTTCTTGAGTAATTCGTGATAAAAGTAGCCCGAGCTTGCAAGCTAAAATAGGGTTATGCAAAGTTTACAAGATATTCTACGCACTTGAACTCCGTGTTAGTCTGTTTCTTTTTCATCTTGTGTGACTCGCAATATAATTGCAAAGGACTCGATTAGTTATTTTGGATTTTTTTACCTTCGCTATTCGAAGGTCTTCGCAATGAAAATAGTCCAAAATCGCTCGTGCAGCTCCAGCAGAGCTGTGAAATAGCTCGCCCTTGTCCAGTAAAGTACCAAAAGGAAAGCTTCAGATAAACTTATCCAGATAGAGCTTTTTCAAAAAGAGTTACCATATTCTATTCGGAAATTTGCAGGCATTCAACGAATGCTGCACGCATCGGTAGAAAATGAGTGCTGAAAATCGTTTTCTTTGGAACTCAGTAAATCGATTCATCAGCGAAAACTGGTATTTCGTATAAGACGATTGCTCAGGGATCGACAGAATCTGTTGATCATGAAAATGCCCTCCTACAGCTCTTCTTTGGGTACTTTTCTAGACAAGAGCGAGCTGCTGGAGCTGCAGACAATGCCTCCAACTTGGCTCTCACGAACTCGAGCGATTTTGGACTATTTTCATTGCGAAGACCTTCGAATAGCGAAGGTAAAAAAATCCAAAATAACTAATCGAGTCCTTTGCAATTATATTGCGAGTCACACAAGATAAAAAAGGAACAGACTGAAAAGGAGTTCAAGTGCGTCGAGCATCTTGTAAACATTGCATAACCCTATTTTAGCTTGCAAGCTCGGGCTACTTTTATCACGAATTACTCAAAAACGATACGTTATCGGTTCTTGCGCCCATTGAGAGTTTTGTTCAGCTCGTGAAAATCTATCGTTCAACTACTAAAGAGACAAGATTAGCTGAAACCCAAAATCCTATGACTTATGGCGGGGTCCTTGGGAAGGAATTTTCTTGATATAATTTTTTCAAAACAATTTCTACATCTCTCTATCTTCAAGTGGAACAATAGTCTTATCACAAACTAGTGCTGACAGAACCCTACTTTCTTTCGTCGAATTTTGATTCAAGTCTCCAATCTCACGTTACTGCTCAAGGAAGTTCTAGTTTACTATTTGATTGACCAAGTTGTGAGATTATCATATAAGAAATTCCTCAGTGCCAACATGAATATCATCATCAATTCATACTTGAATAACTTCTATCATGCAGACTTCATCGCCCAGTGCATCGCATTCAGAATCTAAGAATTCTCATTCATATAACGCCCTAATAACAAAAACAGTCACTTTTCATCTATGGAATATAAAATTTCATTCACGCACCACTTCGAGATAAGCAAAAAAGAACCTGTTTTTCGCGCGATTTATTATGGTATGAATTCAAGTAAAATTATGAATAGTACCACCGAAAAAACTGAGGCAGTGGCCGTTCCAAAAATTAATGGTAATCTGCAAAATGTGGTTACGAATTGACTTAATGACTTTAATACAATTCAAGCCAAATTCACACATTTTCCGCCAGTACGTCGGAAATTTTCAATTTTTTTGCGCTTGAAAAGATTGTTTTCCAGGTTTTTTTAGGTGCAATTTTTCCCCATCTTTTTCAGATCCTTCAGACTCACTAGACACCCTGTGTCAAGACATTCACTCTTTACACAGAATATTTCATAGAAAGTACCGGCATTTGTTTCATCCGAAGTCAGAAAATTTTCACACATCGTGAGAACAGCTCAGACGTTTGTTTCATTTTCGTTGGGCAATGAGAGAAAAAATGTATCAAAGCAACTCTCTAATATCTAGTATTCCAATAATTTCCTGATAGCAACGTGCGCACAACAACTCAAAATCAAAAATTCAGAAACCACGATGGCCCCGCGTTCAAAATTCTCGCTTTCAACACAGAAGGTCTGGAATTGAATCTCAGCGGGTTCCCATTGTGAATTTTTCATTAATGTATTTCGATAGTTTTGAGGCTTTGGAACCCACCCAAATCTGTAAGTCTTGGCCAAATTACCTAGAAAATCAATAAAAAGAAGCAAACACAAAAAAGAAGCTCAGTAAAGTGAAATTATCAATATCGAATACATGAGCATTCACAATAATTAAACATTCGACACTGAAAGTCCTCAAGATAATAAGAATCGGCCAAGTCAATCCATCGCAATACCAACACCAATGAACCAAATACCCGTTCCCCCACTCTCCAGCCACCCCTCAAAAAATAGCCCATTCACCGAAATACACAACCACCACATTACACAATTTTTCCCAATCATACATCAAAAACCATTACGAGTCCATTATACATACCTCTATTCTCTGATACTATCCTTTACAGCAGCAGGATCTCAAGCATCCTCAAAACCACCCCCTATACTCATTCAAGCTCTAGCGAAGCTCTTTAAGGATGGCCGAATCCTTGAGCGGACAGGGTAGCATGAAACTCCAACTGTGGTATATTATCACCCCCTTGCGTTGGACTCTCGCGATATATATCCACCCCCCTCTGACTCGCGATCAAATGAACCTGTTGCCTCAATTCACATGCACATACATAAAACCACACACACACACACACACACACATACTGTTGAGGGCTATTGTAATGCTGGTTAAGCGGATGGTTAGACAGAATATAATAGTGGCGATGACCCCGAATTGCCAAAAATTTCGGCGGTGGCTCCGGGGGCACGTATAACAGGAGAACATACGCTAACAGAAGCCTAAATTGAAGAATCGTAGGGTGGAAAGAGGTTACATATATATATGTATGTATATTGGCCCGCCAGGAGAATTTGGACTGTGGTCGTTCACCCCTTTTGTAACGTAACAGTGTGTTCGCTCATTTGTTTTGACCAGACGATATAATGACTAATATTTGATGGATGGTATGGCTAAGCAAGGCTTGTCACAAAAAATGCAAGAGTACGCAATTTGAATAAGATGGATTATCGAGAATATCGAGTTTTTCAATTATTTTATACAATTTTTTTTTTTCTATTTTGATTCTAAATTTGTGCAATCTATAGACCTGGGACAAGTCAAGGATTCACAAAAACCAACTGTTTTGATTCTTCCTCAGGAATCTGTGCTTTTTGTGAGTGGATGATCTTGTGCTTGATTCTCATGGCAAAGGTATAGATAGCTGTGATCCATATTTGGATAAATCAGTCAATTGTTAATATTTCTAACGTTTTTCCAATCAATTTTATCATGTTTCCGAACAAAAATTGGTAAGAATTTTATTAAATATTTTCAAGATATTTGGGACCGAAAATAAATCACGGGCTAGTTTTTTCCCATTATCTTACAAAGGAATGCAGAATGAGTGCAGTAATGCTGTCTCAGTTGATTTTTGAAAAAACTTTTAGCCTGTGATGTAAGTACTTGGCTCAAGAGAAACAAAAACTATAAATTACATATCAAATTTCAGACTCTAATGCTTTCTTTAGACCACTGCGAAATTTTCTCACGGAAACAACTTCTCTGACATCTGACTATGTCCTTCTTCAGGTTAAAAAAAATATATATATATCAACTAATGTTGGGATTAGTGATTGGAATAATTAAACTTCCAAAGAAAGCATTAAAGTCTTATAATCGATCTCCTCATACATACTACCAGTGTGAGTATCTTTGTGGCTGAGAATATTGAATATGAGTAATGGTTTGTTGGGGGCCGTTGTAAGATACAGATTTCGATAACAAATTAAGAAAAAATTTATGAAAATTGGACATGAAATATGGGTACATCTTCGGTTTCAACAGCTCCGTACACAAATAAATGGCATTAGCAGGGTTCTGTTATGGTGAGCAGATAGATCATTTGTTCATTATAATAGAAGTATTTCCGTCTGAGATAGAAGAGGACATCATAGTCCATACTCAATTTGATGAAGATTTAATTTTAACCAAGATGATGATTTTTACTACAAGAGGTCCAAAAGTACCATAATCGCTCATTTACTGTCAACAATGATTGAGTAATCTTGTGAGTGGGAAATTTTTGGGAACAGTACAAAAATCTGAAAAATATTACAGTAAATTTTTCTATCAATTGAGTAGAAGTAATGAGAAACATTTTCAAAGGAGTTACTAGAAAAACTTTGAAAAAAAAAATCTAATGTTAATTGAAAGTATCTTCCAATCAATTAATCTCGCAATTAATTCAATTCAAAAATAGGAAATCATTGTTCCTCGATTGACTTTTTCATCCCTCATTAGTCAAAATTATAACTCGTGCTCCCGTAGAAATAGAGTGGTTCACTTTGTCAAATCATCCTCAATTGTCTCACGCATCTCAAAATCATTTCTCATTGTTATTTGACCAAAATGATGCGAATAAATACCTAACAAAATTATCAATTCTTAACTAAATATGTATACTAACATACTTAAAGTTTTTTTTATATATTTACAGTCAATCATTTCACTCTTCCAACTGTTCGACCGTGATAATAAAAATTTCTAAATTGCAAATGACTACAATTTCCAAGTTATCATCTTTAACTTTTTATAGCAGATGAACTCATTCAATAGTTATAACGTATTAGATGGTGTCCCACTAAACCATATGGAAACACCAGGGGTTAAATAGTAGCCGAATTTCTCAACGATCCTTCTGTTCTCCTGTGACGGCGAGGTCACGAGCAAGCCTTGATCACAATCCCATGGGAATTTCTGGAGGCCATTGCACTCAACTTATCTTATACTTATACGGCACAGTCCGTATGGAATAAATTCTATGTGGTGCGGTAAAATTTGGAATAAATGCCTCAAAGCGATTTGAGGGTAGGATTTTGTGTGGAATAACAGACTAGGGTAACATGAATTTCTCGCAAAAATGCCACAAAATTTTTGTTCTTTAACAGTGAATTTCTCTCACTAATATTCATACTTCTAGAGCAGTGCTTTTTATTTTGAAAGACAAGTAGGAAAAAGGAAGGAAACAGAATCTGTATACATTACGGATGGAAATTGACAATTTATTAAAAATTAACCGAACAAAGGAGATACTATCTTTGACTATACATATAATGAGTTATCTTGAGCAATGGTTGTTTTAAATCTCAGCTGATATAGCCAGTGGACCGTGAGCCTGTGACAATACGACTTGACCAGTTGTTGGCCGAAAAATGTTTTCCACCTCTAGGTAGGTGACCATGAGATCACGAGCTCGCACAAAGAGTGCACACTTTTTAAAAAGTGTTTTTCTACCTCTGTTAGCAAATTATCAGCTGATAAGCAACAAAAAAATTCACAATGTAGTCGGCTGATTTCATGATTATGTTGATGGAATTTAACCTTACTAATAGAGAAGGCCTAGAGCTGAAAATTTTTCTCCAAAGTGTGAAAAATGATGCCATTATATTGCAATATAATGAAGCACCTCTCTATAATAATAATTTATCAAGAAATAGTGGTACAAAGGGCAATTTTTCAACCTTTGAGGGCTTTCTGAATGCAATTAATTAATATGTATGTATATGTACATGTTATGTAAATCATTTCTATATTTTTTGCCTACGGGCGAATAAAAGGATATTCTATTATATTCTATTCTATTCTACAAATTATCAGCTATAGTCTGAATGGAAGTATTGTTATGGATTAGAATTTGGATGATCACAATGCTCCTGAAAATATGGGGACAAATCCATTTGAGGGTTGCGGTACACGTTACGCACTTAGAATTCAATAAAAAATAGCTTGAGTGAGCGAAAACTTCGAGTATAGAGGGAAATAATTCGATAGTATTAGATGATAATAATTCCACCTCACAAGGTCCATTCCTTCTCTTTGCAGTGGTGAAATTCACAAAAAACGAGCGTAACCGGTGTAATGTGCACAAATCGTCATGTTTTAGACGTATTTTTCATATTTGACAAATTTAAATTGAAAATATGAAGTTACTTATTGTACCGTTAGCAAATACCAAGGGAATGAAGAAGTTTACCGAGTACTACAAAATATTTTCTATCATTTCGTCACTAAAAATCGAGTTCTGATCAGCCGAAACGCGGTTGACGGAATGGTGGATTCGCCCTATGCATAACTAAGACATTCCTGTTCCATGAAAGTCCGAAAGCAATCGAAAATAGTAGACATATCGGTAAAAAAATCTCTTTGATTGTTTCTTCACAGATTCAAAATATCTCTCTACCAGACAACCGACAATTCTCCCATATAGTTACTCATACTTCGGCATCTGATCTCGATCCTTCCAAATAAAATTTACAACAGACGCATTTTTATGAAAAAAGTCAAATTTCTGCAAATGGTTCGCCACTAAATTATTTAAAAATGGAAACAAATCAACAAAAAATGGCTCAACCTGCTAATATTTTATCCTTCCATTATTCGAGATTATAGACAATGGCTACATGTTACTCGTGTTACAGGGGATAAAAGATCAGAGACGAATTGCAGCTGGCACGAGTACGCATGACAAAATAAATCCGGAAACGACGAATTTTTTCAAAATAATTTTTTTTTTTTCACCAATCCGAAACATATATTCGCCCTCGTATGTATACGTGATGTGCACATGGTTTGCTTTAAGCCGATCCCAAGGGATGAACTGTCACGTGCGTCCACGATAATACTGCACATCCTGAAATCCTGGTACAGTCTCTACCGACAAATCTGTCTAAATCCGTCTAACTAGTTCTATCGTATTTCTACTGAACGGCATGGTATATAGAGCATCAGCTTCCCTTTTGTTAGCAGCTATTGGGCATTTTTGCATGCAATATTGCGGAATCTTTATTTGTTTTCAATCATTCAAAGATACTGATGAATCGCTACTTTTTTTGTTGTAAGTCAAATTCGAGATTTTTTATTTTTTATCCATTTGGACTCAACGGGTGTTATGATCATTACAATTTTTTTAGATATCGCAGGAAGAATTATTAAGGGAATTCTGGTATGTTTTCACTGTTGAACCGAACGTAGCTCATTGAATTTAGGTTGTGTATGGATACAAAAAGATACCTAATCTTGTAAAATGAAGAAAATATTATTTCTTCACTACTTTCTTCCATTCACACAACAAACTTTAAATTTTCGCGTAAAATTACGCCACTAAACATAGCGGAACTAATTTACAGTTGAGCGATATTCCAAAAATCAAAAAATATTCAAATATCTTCTGTGAAACAAATTTGAGAGATAAAGTATCTCGAAAATAAATTCAGTTGGGTTCATATCTCATTATAAATAACTGATGACAAAATATTTTCATTTTCCAAAGGTTCACTTGAAAAACCATGATCATGTTTTTTTTTTCTAGTTCCGTGAAATCAAATCGAGTTCTTGCTCTCTAATATTCCATCTGTTTCATCCTGATGACTGTTCACTTACCTGAGACAATTCCATACCCCTCCTCCCCCCCTTCCCTCCCTCCAACATGGAAATAAAGTATCAATTCCTCGCTCTCAATCCAACCTCATCCTCTTAAAACACCTTAATTCTCAACTCACTATCCCCACAGTCCGCACATATCTCAACCCCTTAAAACCACACACATACACCTCACACTCCGAACAAACTCACCCTAAATTTCAATCTAGTAAACCTCACCCTAAAATATACACTCACATTTCAAACTCCCTCTACTACTACTACTACTACTACTACTACTACTACTACTACCTTTCTCAATTCGCGAATTTTTTTCGAAAGACTCGTGCGTAAACAACTAGCAGGATATCATGAGAAAAGCATCCCATACACACATCCCACAGGACTCTCACTCTCTATCTCTATTAGAGGGTGTAAGTCTCCTCTTCTCTCTCTCTCTTTCGTTTTCGTTTGTTCGTCCAACCAAGCGTGTAGAGTATGGATTACTCTATACCGTTATATGGAGGTTTTATCTGTAAGCGTTAACGATTTGGGTCTGGTCTCCTGATCTAAAAAGTCTCAGCTAAGCGAGCCCTTACGATTTTCAGAGTCCTTTTGAGCCTATTTGGTACGGATATATTTATATATAGATATATGAATACATGGGGATGTATGTATGAGGATTTTGTGGCTAGATTTGGATGTATAGAGAAAGACTTGCGTCGGGTTTATGCTTGCCGGGGCTCGAAAATAAGCCGTCAGGTATCGAACAATGCGCCTGATTTGCATATTTTTGGATATGAGATATATATCTTATCTGTGATGCGTGAGGATATTGATAAGGTGTTGATGAATGCAATTTTTTTTTTTTTTGAGAGAGAGAGAGAGAAAGATAGAGATTTTTTCGGAGACACGTGGTGGGTTGAGAATTTGGCACAAAGTGATTGTGTCGAATTTTGTGATATTGAAATTTCCTCGATTTTCGCATGTATTCCTACATTCTTCAGCATATTCAAGCATGTTTCTTGAAATATTTTGAATATTTTAGGATGAGACATGCTAAGATCGTTCAATCGCAACGACTGACATCGTTGAAAATTGCGCATTTTCAAATGAGAAAATGTCCTTCTTCCAGAGCGCAGACTTGCAAGTGAAATTGATTTCATACAAGGGGGTGGCATATCGGAAACTGGTGCAGCGTTTGAAACCGTTGAATCATTTTATCCTCGATTTTTACGGTTTCACAATTATAGGATCGCAATAATTTTGGAATTTATGCGATTTTATGAGTGCGGGGGAACGCAGCTACATGAAAAATTGACTAACCAGTGACCGAGGCTCAGTTGGTTGAGTAACGAAATCTAGCTAAGTGGGAACACGACACTATGGGAGGGCGCGAATCTGAATCCCGGTCGTGAATTTTTTCGAGGAAATTTCCCGGTCTATTCTTGGTCGAATAAAGTACTCTGTTCCGGAATTAAACATCAAATACACATTTCAAAATACACAAACAAGACAAACAAATAACAAAAAATCAACAATGCCACCATATCAAGCAACCATTATCTACAAAAGTTACATCTGCCATCTGGTGTAGAGATATATTAAAGAATATCAGAACAAGAAAATTGACCATATGAAAAAGATGCTATAAATATTTCTCGACTGTTGTTCAACAAAATTTCGTATCTTGCTCATAACGTTATACCAGCTTCTAATTTTTGTCAAAATATTAAAAATTCGATAAAACGAAAATGGTGATTCCATGGCTGGATGTCGATGAATCTATCAAGAGAAGAGTCTAAGTCAAAGGTAAGCCAAATTTGTGACCAACAGTTTCTATCATGATTTACCGGTAATCAGGATTGTTCTTTTTTTTTTTTTGTAATTTCATTGAGGTCATGAACTTGACTTTCGTTCTTTGTTACGCATGACCGTATGGGCGTAATTTCTTCGTTACTCACTCTTCATTGCTTACTAACTCACTTACTTTAGATTTCACTTCCTGGTTGGCTCGGAAAAATTTCTGACATGGAAAATATCATCAAACAGTCAAAAAATGACAAACAACGTCAAAACTACAGAACTGCAAATGTTTTGTTTTTTCCATTTTTCCCCCAAAATAAAACCGTAGAGACTTCATCCCTATGGGAATGTGTTCTTAGAACTGCCACACATTTATCAGAATTTTTCCAGAATTTTACCATGAGTCAAATAAAAGTTATCACGAATATCGATTTTCGGACATGATCACTAACTGTCGTGGACAAAATGAGTAAGGGGGTTAATTGCACCCTTGGTAAAGTGAGTCACCATGAAAAATCTTTATGGCGAAAAGTTTTTGAGTAAATGTGAGTCTTTGAAAATTTGAAAGTGGAAAACTGTGGGCCCCGCTGGAGAGACTTATTGCAATGGAACGGAGTGTTTCGCTGTATGCGATTTTCGATAGAAATAATATTTAATAGCATTTTTGACCAAACAATTTTGAAAGAATTGTTATATTCCTGAACTGCTTATAAACTTATGACAGATATTTGCCAACTTCTGAATGTTTCTCGTTAAATTGAAGTGGTATTTCAACCAGGGCTTCTTATCTCGGCCGGCACCAATGTGAATTTTCATAAGTGCTTTCCGGTGGTTTCGGTGGTTCGGAACCCACCTTAAACTGTGGGTCCCGCAGAATAACCTCGAAAAGAGGTTGAAAATGCGTTGATGAAAAAAAAAAAAAAGAAAAAACAGGGCCTCTTATTATAAAGATATGAATTCTTGACCGTAATCTTCAAGCCCTCCAAGATGATTGAACAACTTCCACAGTCTTGGATGACTCAAAAACATCCAAATTTGCGAGTTAAATATTGTATTCTTCGAGCTTCATTTTGTGGAACCTGGTCCTTTTTCAGTGGTAAAAATTTTCTTTGGTCGGTGAATAAGACTTTCTCAGAAGACTTCCAAAATCACTCATTAGCAGGGTGCCACTGAAAAGCCATTTTTTCTTGAAAAAAAAAAGGAAAGAAAAATACAAATCACCGTTCAGTCACGCTGATATCAAAAACTGGACATACATTCCGCTCGTCGAGACATTGTAGGCTCTGGAAAACATTTTCCACTTATTACATTAGAAAAGAATTCTATTACCTTGCTCTCAAACAGTCAGATTTTGCATTGGGGCAGTATAATATACTATTCGAACTATTCATGTGAGAAGAACTTCGTGGTTAATAAGTACAAAAATCAATTAGGTCGATATTGCCCCTTTTGTTAAATTTTCCCCTAAAATAATCATGTACTCTCATTGAAATGTGTTATCCAACACCTAAAATGCAACAAATGTTTCATTTTAATCATAGACAACAATTAATTGACCCAACGATCTCATCGAACGCCCCCTCACGACTATAACCCACCATTTATTGCTAGCCATGCATATAGCACTAGGCCTATACCACACTAACATCGCAGCAATACACTTAATAGATCCAACACACACCCCTCCATAAGCCCCCACACAAATATGATTAAGTCTCCAATATAGGCTTCGATCAGGCGAGTGGTTGTATATGTAGCTAACATACTATGATCACAAAATTCCCCTTTAGAAGCATGTTTTCCTGGTATCTGAGACGTCTGGTAGGCCTACGAATTATCTGACATTGATCGGAACCTTATATATGAACCCTCAGTATCTCACGTGAGACACAAAATTTTTATGCCCATTTTTGACGACATAATACAATATCATAATACTGAGAAGAAAAGCACTCCCATTTCGCAAGACGCACGCGATGAGTGACGGCTGAGGTGTACCATGTATTAGGATACCATAATTTTAGTAGAGTCGGTTCTATAAATGAGACTATATGTATGTTATGTCATTCATGCAGATTAGGCTCAATATACTCAGAATATATCTATATGTGGATATGTATAGGGGTTCGATGGGGGATTGCGGTATTCTAATAGATTCTGTTTGCAAAGGAGTGAAGGGGAAAGGTTTGATTTTGAAGTAGGTGTATGTTTTGAGGTAGTTGGATGGTGATGGAAATTCGAATGCGAAACCAGTTTTGACAATATCTGAGTGTAATTTTAGATCCAATTTTTTCCCATAGAGCTAACTTCGGAGGAACCTACAATACAACATTTCTCATCCCTCAGAATGTGTTCATTACATCGAAAGAAGATGAAAATAATGATAACGTTTAAAAGTTCTGTATTCAAATGTAATTGCTACGTGATGAAGATGATTTATGCTTTTCTGATGCTCTACATTTTTTTGAATCTGGAAGCCTGATGGAAGCCAAATTGGGTACTTACATCCTCTCGCAAACTATAGTGAAAAGTCGCTTTGTAAGAAAATCGAAATGTTTCGATTCTGTATGGTTGAGGTTAGACGTAATGCAGCTCATGTTGAATGTCTTGAAAACAGCCCTAAATATCATCGTTAGAGTAATTTTTCATGTGAAAATGAGAAGAAACAGGAAGTGTCCTTGCTGATTGTCGACATCCATCATTCATGGGAAAAAAAAACTTATTTCCAAACCTTCATGAAATATTTGAGAGACTGTCACATTTCCAAAACATTAAATGAGAAAACTATTAGGACATAACATGAATTGATGAAAGAGTTTCTCCATCTCCTCTACGAGAATGTGACTTTTCCGCGCGGTCTTTCTATCCCCTTTCCCATTGCACGCATATGATGAAAATGGTACATTCCGAAACGATAGTGTAAAATAAGTAGTACATTGTTGACCTAAGCGCGTACGCCCAGTTCGGGTGCTAGGACAATTCATTTCCCTCGCTTTGCTCGGAAAATAGGTCCTCCACGCCTACGAGCACAGGGTAATATTACCCTGATGATTAATATTTATTGTGAAAACCCTGAAACCGCGTTTGAAATTGTGAATGCGGCATTCTTAGGTTAGAATTATGAAAATAGGTTTCATGTGATTTGGTAAACACCCAAACATCGAAAAATTGCAGAAAATATTCCACACTCGAACGGGTAGATTTTGCATCCCCGTGATGATTTTGACCCTCGCCTTTGGCTCTTAACGGGAAATATCGTTCGGTATGCGAAAATCAATGAACATTCCCGCCTTCATATCAAAAACGTTATATTTTGATCGAAAGATGGTTGTAATGAACCGATTTCTATTAAGAACTAAACGAAGACTCGTTAACAGTTCTGAATAGACATTATCATTTTTTTTTAAGATTAAATCAATTGTCACAAATGGTGTACTTTGAAAATTGCAGAACCGTAAACCGAGATTACTTTGGAACATTTTTTGACTTTTAGTTTGAATTTCTCTACAATTCAAGGTCATTCGTAAACTTTGCAGTAGGTCAAAATGTCAGTATTGACTTCAGCTACAATATGGTGTATCTACATTTCTCTAAACTCGAATATTTTGCAAATCATTGCAAAAAGTGGGGTGTGCAAAGTCACCCGATCAACTGGCATGTTTTTGCAACATTTTAATTCCTATGCTGACAAGGACTGCGACGCACAACGGAGGCAAATAGGGATTTCTTGCATAACTCAGTGCCACGCAAATTCTTGACTGATTGACATGATTCGAAGGAGATCCTCTCAAATTTTTCTTGCCTATCAAGATGCCTTTCTGTAAATTTTGATTTCTGCACTTACGAAGGGTCTAAATCGCGTTCGGGAGAGATGAGAACACAGACGAAGGAACTACTTTCGTTCTATGCAAGGGGCGTGTAGATGCCCCATTGACCCAAAAACACTGTGGGTAATAAGTTTTCTTGAAGAAAATTTCCGTGTTGACAACTTGAGACACGTTTTGAGGGCACTGTAGAACTCTAAAGCACTCGTTCGGCAGGGTTTCTATGCAATGTATGGAAAATCGACATATTTTTCATACCTTTTCAAATGATAAAATGAGCCTGTTAAATTTATTGTTTATATACTTTCTTTGTTATCTTATCCCTTAATTACTAACCAGGAGAGGTCGTCACATCCGGATCACGGATTTGTCTGAAACTCTGGAAATAGTCTTTTTTTAGTGCCAAAAGATGAAATCCAAAATTATAGACCCTAACGCTCAAGCGTTCCCGAGCTACAGCCAAAGACATTAGCATTGCAGGTATATCGATAATAATTTTTAACATTTACGAGTTGAATATTTGGTCTCGTGGATCTTGAAGGACGGTGAGATCAAATATTCAACTCGTATATTAACCATCAACGACGAAAAAATCTACCGAAATCACTTATGAAATTTTTAACATGGGCCTATATGGACAATGCTATTGCCTGAAGGTGTAGCTCGAAAACGCTTGAGCGTTAGGGTCTATAATTTTGGGTTTCATCTTTTGGCACTAAAAGAAGACTATTTCCAGAGTTTCAGCCAAATCCGTGATCCGGATGTGATGAACTCTCCTGGTAAGATGGAACGGAATTTTGGCACAATTTAATATCGTTGTCGATTGAAATTTTTCCAATCAAATGCCAAAAAAATAGTGCATTGCCTTTCTGTAGCTTTTACTCTAGAATACTATGAAAGTAGACGTTCAAATCTGTTACCTCATTGAAATGATTCCAGTATCTCGAAATCATAAATATATATCAAATTATTAATTAAGGGTTATAATAAAAGTAGAAGTTCCAAGCTTCCAAATGACGTCCCACAGATCCCTGTTAGAGCTTGCAGGACGATTTTGTAACGCTGGCAATCTTTTTCGGGAAAATGTCACCAAGTCACCCGGTGTCCAAAGTGACCCCGCTTTACGTAATTCTGTAAACTATTGAATCAAATTTGGTTGGCCGATCAATTCAGCTGCACTGCAAGTTTCCTCAATTGTATGAAATTAAGATAATAATTCAATTTTGAAACAAAATTTCTGCTTATTAATCAATGATCATCAACGTATTGCTTTAAGAAGGTTATGTGACTGACATCATAAAAATTTTGAGAATGAAATTATTTGATAAATCCATTACTTCAAAAGGTTATTCCGATACATTGAGAAAAAAAAATACAAAGTTACACAATTTTCGAAGACAAAATTACTATACTTGGAAAAAACTCGAGCATCCTCTTATTGTTCCTCCAATTGTTTACCAACACACTTGCCAAAATAAATTAGAAGAATCATCTATATATTTCAAATATTTACCCTTCATAATATCCCATCTCAATTCTACCTCATATTCCACCCAAACCCTCTCAAACTCACCTTTACTGAAAAAAAAATTCAACCTAAAAGCAATCTCCAAGAGTACTACTTTCATAACACTATCCGTCAATCCCATCAACAGATCTTTGAACTCTACAATACAATCACAACCATTACTAGATCTTAGGAGGGAAAAAGCCTCAAAAAAAGGGTATCGGCTGACCCTTAGCAATCAGGATCTCAGAACATCATGTGTCAAGGACAGCATCGGCTTCTCAACTACCATCACCACTACCACCATATAATACTTACACAAAGATCCACTCACCGCGGCTAAAAAGACTCTGACATCGCCACGCGGCCGCTAAACTGAGAGGGTGAAAATCCCCAGGGATGAAAGCTACACATACACATACACTTACACACACACACCCCAGATATGGTTATACAAAGGTTTTATACGGTGTATTATATAGGTATATATACAGATACGTATTATCGGGGGTGAGCTTGCTGTTAAAGTCTACGCGCCGGATCGTCAAGTCCGCTCCTTATCCCACGCGCGCCTCTGTGATATCCGCGCACCCCAATCCCGTTTATACCACCCCCTATATAGTACAGAGCTTGCAAAGCGTCTGGCTCATCCCGTGGCGATGGCTATATGTATATGGGCCATTTCGAAGCATTTCGACGAATGTCTGCACCAGGGGGGTCTGTAAAAAATCCATAAAAATTTTTTTCCGTTAGCACTATATTAATATAGTACAAAAAAATTTTTTTGGGATTTTTTCTAAGGCCCCTGTGGGCCCTGGGGCCTATGAAAGTTCCTTTTTAGGCCCCTTTTTAGCCTATTTCCAGAAAATCATAAATCCGACTAAAATCAACATTTTTGGACGTACTCAGGCGCATTTTCTTCTTTAAGACTAGTACTTATGAGAAAAAATTTTTTCCAAGGTCGATACTTGAGCCTAGCAACTTCTAGGGGCTATTTGCTGAGAGCACATTTTAGCAATTTTTGGGCTTGCTTCAAAGTGATGTAGCTCCCACTAGACATGTGATAATCGACTTTTACAAATGATCATTTTGAAGGTCTTGAGAAAACCTACAATTTGACCACTGGTCAATGTCAATTACTGTACTTTTTATAGGAGTTACAATCGTTACAAGCTGAGCAAATTCGTAAAAATGCCAAATTTTGAGCTGAATTTGAAGAAATCATTTTTCTCCCTTCGACCCCAAACCTGTGCGAACATGTTTTTCGATACAAACACTACCGATAAGAACAACAATCTGGGTGGGATATTGAATTCTCGATTTCATTTAGCCAATTTAAAACACTAATTTTCGACTTTTTGCTGAAAATGACCTCACAGGTATGGCTCGCATATGCTTCCATCTGAACTAATGTGCACCAACCTGTGTGAGATTACTCTCCAATGTACTCCCAAATAAATGTGGAAACTATCGGGGGCAAGTCTCGAGCTAGATGCGAGCAGGAGGTTCTCTTTTACGAGTTCAAGGTATTATTTTGTCTGTTTGGATGCAGGCAAAAGTGAGTGTGATTTCACTCATTCTAGCTCACAAATGAGATGAGCGGGGCTGAAATAGGGATACAAACATGGTTTTCTGACTCAAAATGATCATCTAAACACGATTTCGGGGTTAGTTTGGCTCCAAAATATTGATACTCGCTCTGAGACTAGAAAACACTTTAGTTACATAATTATCGATGGAGTGGCTTCAGACTTGGTTCGCTTGTCCCTTGTTGTTGTTTTTTTTTTATTAATTTTTTTATTTTGTGGAATCGTATAATTAATTCGAAAATTTAAAACAGTACTTTTGAGTGAATGACCCTACTAGGGTTCAAAAGGGTTATTTCTTTGTAGGATTCAAAATACATTGTCAAAATGTGATTGTAGGTATTTCTAATTCTTTTTTTTCGAAATTTGTAGTCGATTCAATAGTGTCCAAATCAAATCCAGGACCATCTTTGAATCCTTCCTTGTTTATTTTCAAATTTCTATAGCTGAACAATGCGACGAGTACCGAAATGAGATTCAACAAATTCAAAAAGCTGAGGTTGGAATCTACCTAATACGATCGTTTTTGAGGCCTGGTCCTTATAATCTTATGTGAAGAGGCTTATGCGTGAAGGATTTTGTGAAAGTCATTTCTTAAATTTTATTATAAAAATTCTATCCTATGAGAAATTCTACATCAAATTTTTCTATCTAGAATTCAGCCATCCGCCAGGAAAAAATAGTAAATTTGGATTCCTGAATAAGTATACTTCGAACTTCTTCAATTTCATTTTTTGATCAATCGAAAAACGACAATCCTATGTGCACGTGCATTATTTTCGGCTTCAAAATTTGGCGCATCTAATAACTCAAGGAATTTCCGAATAATAATTCCTGCAGAGTTTAATCCTGTGTTCAGAAATGTAAAATACAAGATAATGTAACGTGCGGGTGGAATGTCGTTTCCGCAAGAACTTCCCTGAAGGATATATCCCGTTCTTTCGGCGGATCATAAATCCGATTCTAGACAATAATTTTGAACTCTGCAAGTTTCATTTTGAATGAAATCTTATGAGCTATCAGATACGCAATCTTTCGTGGCCAAAAAATTACATGCATACTTAGAAAGTTACTACATTCTGATTGGTCAGGGAATAAATTTGGGTCAAGAACCCGCAAAATCAAATTTCATAATAATGAACTACATTATGATCTGACAATATTAGTAAAAAAATCTCTGATATTCTAAATCATCGAGTGAAACAAAATACAAAAAATTTTTTTGCAGACCTGATTCTCGTACTTTTACGATGAATCAAAACTGGGAGGTAACCTCAAATGAAACATTCATCATTAACATGATTCCTATAAAAAAAATTCTTATAATACAACAGCAGAATGAGCATCTGCACAACCTACTCGTTACTACAACATACACCCCCACACGTACACAAGATCATTTTTACACACATATGAAAGGAGGTAACAAGTGTACACATGTCACATATATATATATATATATATATATACTAACGGTCGCGTGCGCGCGCTTTGCCAGTCAAACCCTCACCGGGGGGTTGAAAACCACCCCCAAAGGTTCACTTTCACAGTTGCGCAGTTCAAAATGCTACCTCCAACAATATCTGTTAGCCTGATATTTAGCAACCCCCCGACCGACGACTCGCTCGACGTTCCTTTCATACACTGTGCGCGACAAAAGAGCTGCTCATGCGCCATCACAGTACGGTACATGCACATATCGTGGCAGAAACTTGTGGACTTTCTCGTGCCTGTATTGTGTGTCACTGTTGATCACACATTTTTGGCCTTTTTCAGGCGGTTGTATCTGTTGGCTCAAACCTTGGGTCAGTATTATCAGAGGGTGGGTTTTACCACGTTGTAAAATAGTGCAGTTGACAATGTTCTATTTGAATGATCACTTCATTTTTTTAAATGATATTACAACTCATTGTTTTTTTTATTCTAGAGATTTAATTTTTTATGTATTTACAATTAGCGCAAGAGCAGAAGAATGAAGTGAAGAGTGTGTCCAACTCGGCATTTATATCCTGTGACATTCATTTGCAATAATTTAGCATCTAAGAATCAAAATCAGTCCCTCTCAAAATTATTTCTAAGTCTTATCCGAAAACCAAAATGGAGTCCAAGCGCTCGCGGTTTTAAATCTTTCCTATCGGGCCATCGCTAATTTACGAAATTGTTATCATTCAGTCAATGAGGGCAGGCTCGGTCATTCTGACCAAATATTTTGATGTTCATTGTCGATTTTTACTCAACTTTTTCACCGATCAAATCGAACGAGCCCCCCGTTTAGCTTCTGTAAAACAAATTCTCCTTGATAACTTATGTGTTGACTTGTGTACAAAAGATGAGTACTAAAATAACTACTTACATTATAAATGATGAGCATCAAACCAAACAAACTGAACATTTTCGAAGTACTATCATAACTGATGAATCTCAAAAATAAGTTACAAACATCAAACTGCCACCAGATAGAACTAGATGTGCCCTGAATTCTTGAAATTTTGAAACAGTATCACAGGTTTCAATCGCAAAATTCAAACAACTAAAATCGAAAGAGACATAAGTCAACGAAAAGAGGCTTTAAAAAAGAGCATACCTAAATCCAGAGTCCCTTTAGCCCTCGTTCACTCTACAAAATCACTTGCCTGTAGAATATATCTATCCAAAAATCTTCCAATCACACATGGACAATATATATATAACCAAACTCCGCATACACGCATACAATATAGAGACACATATATATAAAGCCATGCACGTGGCACACGATGGGTGAAAAGCTCGTCGCAGGGTGGGATTATCCTTGCTTCAGCCGACGCAAAGGGATTATCTGGAGCTCTCAAATGCACATACACGCACATATACACAGATACACATACAATGTGTACATGCATAGGACTTATGCAAGTGTGTGTGGAGGGGTGGGGAGGAGTGGGGGAGGAAGAGGGGATGTAGTACAGTGCGAATGTTTGCTATATTCGAGATATATACGAGCGAATTTCGAGCATGCGAGGATTACTCCAATGTCCGGATTAGCTTTGGGCGGATTATCGATGGCGCCTAACGCTGTATATATGTATATGTTGCATGCATTATTATTACTGTGATATAGTACGAGTCCAGTAAATCGGATAAATCTTGGTGTGAGTGTGTGGAGGTGTCTGTTGGATGGGGACTAGGGACCCGATAATCCTAAACTCGGTTAGCTTGGACAAGTCTGTTGGGTTCGATGCATTTAGTGACATGTATAATATGTCTCGGATTCACTTTTTGGAGTAGAGAACGGCCGTATCAAGATAATAATGAAGTTTCTTATCAGTCTTCTGAGGAAATCTCATGGTGTAAAATTGTTAATACTCCAATGACTTTCTGTTCACGATAGCCATTCACATGGGGTTTTCTTAGTGTTTATCAGAACCTACAATTTGAAAACATGTAGATGTAAGAATATAGAATATTGTAGAGGTTCCATGGATTTCGACAACTACAGTAACACGTTTTCGAAGGAAACTCCATATAGATTTCTTTTCAACGTCATAAACGATATTTGAGAAACAGTTTTGAGTTTGGACATGTGAAATTCTAGGGAAAATTCATGGAAATACCGTTAACCATCTGTACAATAATGAAATGTTTACCTCACTTTCATCAGCATGAAATTTCCATTCCAAAATCCTGAAATTTTTCTAAAAACTTTATGAATTTGTGTAAATTTTAACCTGATCCGAATGTCCCAAGAGATGCTCTGAATCTCGAATACTGCAGCTTATTTCACCAGTATTTCATTTTTTATCTGACGTAAAAATCTCAAAATGGGAATTCATGACAGTTTGAATCTTGACTGGCTGGCCTGCTGACTGCGTAAAAGTAAACAATAAGCCAATATGACCAATTTTCAAATCAGTCCCATCTAAAATACTTTGTGATATGATATTGCTTCAAAACAGAGGTAAGTTTCCTATTCTTCAACATTACCTAACAAGAGCTAACCTGAGACACCATTCCCAATAAAAATCTATAAGATTGATCATACATACGCCAATTCAAGTTCAACGATAATGACTGTCTCAAGGATTCTATGCTCGATAACAGGTGTAGTGTCTTTAATCCACTAATCTCTTGAATTATTTTGAATCACTAATGAAGGATCTTCTAGAAAATTCAGGATAATCAAAACACAAATTTCTTCCTGAACCCTAAACAATTCCTCGACAAGATTTATACAAAGGTACAGAAGTAACTCAATCCCGCCAAATCTATTGAAAAATTGGCTACGGTCATCGATCGGATCAATTCAAAGGCGTTACAAGATTTAGAAACGGAAAGGCGATTCGATACAAAGGATAATCGTCTCAGGAGCCATTTTAGGGTCTCAAGAAACAAATAGCATTGAAGTCACTGACGACAGTTGATCCACCCTATATACACATTACCTATATAACCATACACCCCAACGTCTTTCAATAAAATCTATTATTTCTTTCCTGCGAGGTTATAGACGCCATAACCTATACTGCAGAGTACAATCACACATTCACACACATATCATCAACCATGAACCATCATCACTCACATAACCTATATATCATAGGGTCAGAGCATTCCACATCGTCACCATTGGATTCATACACCAGTACAATCATACGTTTGGGTCATAGACATAGGTAATATTTCTATGATCATAGACCTATTGGTTCGCGGATGAAAAGGCGTTGCATGTACGAATGTAAGTGATGATGATGATGATGGCCTCTCTAGACTCGATTCGCATTCATCAACGAATAAGAAAGAGCCAGATCTGGCTAAATCCGATCGACTATGTGAAAACGAATCCATTTAATGCGCAGGCAGTCTTTATAACCCCATACACACACATACATACATAAATCCAAAGGCCGATTATCCTTTCACGGCTGTCGCGAATGCATGAGCTGAGAGGGACTCACGTGGACGTTTTGTCGCGCAAACTCGCACACACGTGGATTAGCCCACCAATTCTGGATCTGTCTCTTTCTCTGATGGTATTAGGCTGGTATATACGTTTTGGCGGTATAGTTGTATATGTGTGTGCGTATGGTATAAGCGTTTGGGATACGTATACACGTGAAAGCCATAATCCGGATTACCTTTTAGAGCTAAGGGTCACAAGATTCTGCTCTGGTATACTCTGAGATCCAAACCCCGCCACCGTGTACATCGTCATACTGATGGTTCTTTTAGTTCTATGTATGTATGTATTGGATAAGGAATGATATGGGTTATGGATTAGTGTGTGTGTGTGTGTGTGTGTGTGTGTGTGTGTGTGTGTGTGTGTGTGTGTGTGTGTGTGTGTGTGTGTGTGTGTGTGTGTGTGTGTGTGTGTGTGTGTGTGTGTGTGTGTGTGAATGCGTGCAGGAGAGCGGCCTGACTTGTATAATATGTAGAGCGATTCATACCGATTCGTACGGATTTTGCAAGGGAAGTTGATCGCCAAGCGTTTGCGGACTTTATACTTAGTACCGCAGTGTGATGAAATTTAAAGATGGTACAGAATAGTGAGTTTCCAATTTTGACAATTTTTATCTTGAGCTTAAAATATGAAACAGTTACACAGAAATTTAACGATCATAACAGTTTTTGGTTTAAAATTCTCTGTGCTAAAGATTAAACTTACAAATTTATTTGACTCTCAAAATTGACCAAATTTGAGAATCATCCATGTACTACTTGTTCGAAGGAATCACGTTTTCTTTGATCATCGATATGTCTCTCCTTGAGTGCAGCAGTAAAACGGTATGTGAAATCGATGAACAATGGATCATCTGTTAGTGAAAACTCTTCCTTCAATTTCAACATAACCATGACACATTTTCAAAGTTGACGTGACTCATTTTCTTCTGGATTTCTATAATCAGTATCAAACACACTGTGAACCGACTAATCTGTTCCGATTTACGCTATTAACTAGTTGACCAACCTCGAATAAATATAAAGCGGGCATCAGAGCGTCCATTGGCTCAGTCGGTAGAGGCCTTGTGCCTTGAGCGGGCTGAAACAATGCGCTCGAGGGGGCGTGGGTTCGAATCCCGGTCGGGTCACTTGGGATTTTTTTCCGAGTAACTCAATCGAGATCGCGAATCCTTGCGTTCCGACAAAAAAAATTAATAAAATGCCTTGAGTGCTGAGCGCTCGGCCAAAAATTCGAAAGAACGATTGGGCTTCGATGAGGGTTGGTGGTATCCTCCAGCAGCCGTGTCGAGCGTTGAGCTTCGCTATGACTGTCATTGGCAGTCCAAAAGTATCAGCGGAGAGACCGAATGGCTGGCATAGAATTGATGGAACCACTGACACTTGTCGAGTCTGATTAAGGCGGTGAGTATGGGCCTGCATAAAATGCAGATCATACTCGAAAAACGCCGCGGTGGTGCTTGAATTCTCGTAGCAACTCTCTGGTAGAGTCCGCTCGAAAGTTCGCACTCACCTGATAGGAAACATTGGAAAAAAAACGACTAAAAACTGGAAAAATGACTACAAACTGGAAACATGACAATGGCCTCCACGCCAAGGCGGTGGGGGTAACACGTAAAAGCTCGAAAAGAGCATACGTTGGAAACAAATACAATACAATACAATATAAAGCGGGCATCTTCATATTCTATCTCAGGAGATGTATGTCAGTGAGTATAACCATAGAGAAAGATTGGCGGTTGTGGACCCTCGGATAGGACGCTTGGCTACTGCGCAGAAGGTCCCGGGTTCAATTCTCCATACGGTTCCCATGTAAAATTAATTGCTTAATTTTCCATAAGTTCCTTGATTTCCCATAAATTCTCAAGTTGCTAAACGATAAGAAGACCTTGTGGAAATTTTTCAAGGTACTATAGTAGAACCCACGTTGACATTGATGTGAAACAAATCAACCTCACTACTGCTCCAATTCCAAGATTTCTTCTAATGTAGATATATGGTACTCCTCGGAATTCCTTCACATCCTACCTCACGCTCTATATCACTCCAAGAAGATCTTATCCAATCCCAAGAATTCATGCCAGTGGAATCTCATTTTAACCATCAAAATTCATATCCAACATAACCTCAAAGCTATAAGACCAAGACCAAACCGGACATTGCATGCGTATAGCTAATCCGCTCATCCAAACCCATGCACGTGTTATATTGTCAACTTAGAAGAGGAAAAGGGGGATATGTGTGCACATATATATTATTATATAATATCCGAGTAGTCGTCCCACAGATGAGCAAATCCCTCGTCGGCAAACGGAATAAGGGGAGGACGGTATATGTACGAGGCATCAGCGAGACTCTGAGAATATAATGCGCATGCATACATAAGCCGTTGCGTTAATCGGCTAATCGCGTCGGTAACAGCAGCAGCCAGCGAGTATTAGGGGATCGAAGCGACATAGAAGCACATAACCCCCAAGTTGCCCTCTCTAGCTCTCTATGATTTTTTTCGTATGTAGCTCTGATGGCAGGGCATTTTCGACTCTCACTCCTGATCCACTATATGTATAGCTCATCTTGAATGTGTGGGTTCTTTGAACATGCTTGATTTTTATTTTTATAGGTTAGTTTAGCGATTGTGTGTATCGTTTTGATCCACTTATTTTTCTGACTTTCTTGTAATAAAGATTCTCATGCAGAATTATCCTTCTTCAACGATTTTTTCATGTCACGTGTAAGCGCATGCGCATAAGATGGTCGTCAAATAGTACATAATCGTATTGCAATGAGGAAAATCATCGCAATCATCGAAACACTTCACAACTTTTCTTCTGAAAAAATGAAGAAATTATCGCCCACGACTGTGCTAAAATGTTCGTATTTGCAAAAAAAATTAATCCTAAACATCCATATCCACTCCATCCTGTAACATATACGCACAAAGCCTCGACGACAATCATAACCTCTCAAATTCAAAGCCATACAAGAATACTTACCAAACTTACTCTTTATCCTATTTTTTGAATTGCTCCATAAATTCCAAATTCAGGCGAAGGTCACAACCAATCCTCCTATACCATAAAATAACCTACACATGATACACAACCACACACACACATATATACGCAATATTATCCTATGTACATCTCGTGGGTAGATACAGAGAACGAAATATAAGTCATTAGCCAGCGCTAAGTCGACTAATTGATGCAAAAACACACGCGGATCATCGCTTGCTCGCTCGGGATCCAAATCCGCACGCCAGAAATGAGAGAGACAGAGAGAAGCAGATTTTACCCGCAGCAATAATTAGCGTCGCTCTCTTGCGCACACACATACACATACACAAAAACAAAGACAGAGATAGAGAGAGAGCACAATTTTAAGCCGTAAATGCCCTAATCCGTTGATACCTTGATCCATAGGCTAATACCCGTTGCCCGTAGCTCGTTTTATATTTTTTTTTACCTTTCCCCGTTTTAATCGTGATCGCTTTGAGCTCTTGCAAAGCTTTGCGTATCTGTGTATGTATATCTTCGTGTATATATATATATATATATGTGTGTGTGTGTGTATTTGTATTACAAGAGACATTGAAGAGATGCGTGAGTTGGAAGAGTTGCGCGCATTTATTTAATCCAGATTTGTTGAGATCCGGTATTATGGAAGAAGGGTGATGAGAAATATACAGGTTTGAAGAAGAGAAGAGAATCTCGTATCAATATGGATCATCACGTTTGACTTCTGAGACGTGTATATAAATTATGCCTCATCTGATGCCATATCAGAATTTTACGTTGGTTCGAATATTGTGTTCGATTTTTGAGAAAAGGATTTGTATGAAAATACGTTTACCGTTAATTCTTGAATCTTCCAGTTTCATATTGGTGAGTGAATTTGTAAGATATTAAATTTGGCCGGAAAAGATTTTAGTCTACTACATGATTGAGGTTATACTATACCTAACCTCTTCAAAATCGTCAGTTTCTCACCTTGCGCATAAGCTTGTTGAATACACCGTGATGATTGATCGTTATATATTATACAATTCACGCGATGAACAAGGGTTTAGGATTGCAGAGTTTTTCACGAGCGTTTACTTTTCCTTTGAGGTAACGAAAAAACTTTTAATCCTCCGTCTGAAGCGATTTTTGCACGCTTCAATGCCTTTGCGTAAGCGAGATTGCTTTACGGCTCAAATGATTCAAGGAAGGTGACTTAATTTGTTTGCACCCGGAATTTATGGTTCCCAAGCCTGCTTTGAGACACCCAAATCTTTTCCACTTTTTCTGGGTTATCTATGTGTTGAAAAAGCGTTTAAATCAGGGAGAGGTGATTTTTGAAGATCAGTGAGATTTTCAATCTGGAATCATACATAGATAAGTGATGGAGTGAACACGAATTATTCCACTGATTCCTCTTCGTTTTTGTCTAGTCAATGATTTATGTTGTTTCGTACACTGACTTACTAACAAAAAATTCGGAATGACATGTCTGGGAAAAGGGTAGCTGAGTAATTTTACCCGACCAGATTCAATTTTGTATTGTACTGATTAAAAGGATTTCGAGTACCCAACCTCCACGAACGCTCAAGAATAGTTCTTGTATGACTACGTAACTACAATATGTAAAATTTGACCCTGCGAATCATAATCCACACAATTTGAGATAAAATGATATTTTTATCCAGAGTCATGATTCTAAATGACCACGGATGAACCTCCTAGCATCCAGTAAATTAAGGGCATTATCTCTCAGGTTTACCGAGTCACAATGTCTACAAGTTTACAAAGTTTACAGGGCACAACAGTTTATGTAAATCTCACACCTCCGGTTGCCTCCTGCCATATTCCACAATACAATCAATTCCTAACCTCAAAAAATTTAAAGTTTCAAAACTCACCAGGTCCGTGGGCAGTCTTGCTTAGATCAAATCCCTCATGTTTAGGGCTATGTGTATTTAGTCCTTCATGTTTCAACTGTGTCTGACTGTGCGCAGCAAACGGGGTTTGCACTTGATTCTGACTTTGTTCACGTGGCGCCACCATCGCTGGTTGAACCTGAGGCTGACTCGACACTGCAGGCTGCTGATGAGCTACGGTTGGCGTTGATGAAGTCTGATTTTCTCTCTGCTCTCGCTGCTGCTGTTGCTGCTGATCTCTTTCTCGATCACGATTTTGTTGGGAACTGGGTGGACTTCGTGGTAAAGAGGATGGTTCACTGTTGGGCCGAGATGGGGGTGATGCTTTGTGTGTTAATGCCAACGCTTGACTCTGAAAGGTTGATGAAAATTTGGAACATTAGATTTTTGGAATTGAAACTCTGGTTCAGTAATGATTGATGGAAGAAAAGCTGAGATTAAAACATTAGGGATATTCATTTTTGAGGTTAGGATCGCTTAGTAAAATGCAAATCATTAGAACTATTCTGTTCACTGTCTAAGGAATTGAGAGTGTTCGCCATCTACTGTCAGGAGATAGTATGTATTCCATAATATGTTATTGAGGAATTTCCAGATAGCAACTTGACTAACATTCGGTTCAGAGAGTTCTCTTGAAGATTGGCTAGTTTCTGAATTTGAAACACTGAAACGACATTCATGACTAAATGAGGTTTTCAACATTCGGCGAAGAGTAAGATTTATTTCAAGTACCTAATTTTGGGCGACGTTTGACATGAAATATTCTAATCGGCGCATAGAAGGTTAGTATTGTATTCAGCGAAATACTGCCATTGATTCTGAATTTTAATAAGTCAAATCTGTTCAGAAGCAAAAGGTCAGAAGATCCAGGGTTGATGGGAAAAAACTTTGACCCAAACTATTATATATGAGCCAAGAAAACAGACTACAGCTCCACCTCGTGCTATTCAATCAACCTGATCAACGTAAATTGCATGCATTGAAATCTTCGCCTTTACAAATCTACCCACCGAGATATCATTCATATAAATAGGTATCAATATTACAACATTGATTAAGATGTTGCCCAGTGAATTATGATGGCGTACAAAATTTTTCTTCTCCAATACATCGGCTCGCAGTTAACAATACCAAAGACGTCACGAGTGATGCATTTCATAAGACGAAAACAAAAGTCGCACATTGACCGAGTTTAATCACTGCGGGGATTAATCGAACGGGATGCATTCGGGCGGCACTTGATGATTATATTGCTATATGTATATGCCTGCGATACCCTTCTGAGATATTGAAAAAGAGATGGAGAAAGAAAGGGAGAGCACGTATTATTGTGATTAATGTCGCGGCTCTCATTTAAAAATCAAGTAGTGGTCTTTTTTCGCTCTGATTAATCGCTACGCCGAACTCGAGTCGATCCGATCGTCAGATATTGTCTTTTTAATTAGTTGCTGTCGAGAATTTCTTCCAAGTGCAGCGATCATTCGAATGCAGATTGCTGATGTTGATTATATGCTTCTGCAATTTCACTCGGGCCAGAACCAGAGAAAAAAAGTATAGTCAAATTATTTGGGAAAATTGGTCTCTGATTAATTACGTGATTGGGGACAGTCAATTCTGAATTATGCAGGACGTATATCGTGAGAAATGCAATACAATTTGATTTTAGTTATTCCTAGCTTTCAAATCAGTGATTGAAGATACTTCTGATCTGTCATAGAGAACAGACTTTTTATGCTGGTGGATTGGAAGGATAACTACAGATATGATTATGTCTGGGACAAAGATTGAAAATCATTCAAGGCTAAGACAAAACGGAATTCTTCGGTCAGACATAAGTCCCGCTGTTATTCCAAGGTGAAATTCTATCTGAGAATCGGACTCAATCCTTAATCAGCTACCTTATCAGGATAGATTCACTTACATTCGAACCCGAGCGGTTACAAAATGGCACAAACATAACTTCGTTTTTTTCAATTCCCTCGAGGAAAATGAGATATAAATTGTACTTCCATGTACTTCAAACGTCAAATGTTTTGGTCTTATTGGTATAAATTTTCATGCTCAGGTCTAAAACACACATGTTTTTGTCAGGAATTCCAGAAAAAGATATTTTATGGTCATTGTTTTAGGTTAGGCTGATGAAAAATTACATAAACATGAGAATATACCATATCAAAAGTTGCTCAGATAGCTTCTGAAATGATTCTCATATCGCAGACTTCAGAGAAGCTAGTAGAAATCGAATCGGAAGAATATTGTCAGAAATGAGCTCATTTCTGACTAACTGAGGTTCCTGCCCGAGCTGCTGCCGGCGACGAATTTTTGTTACTCATTTTGGTGATATCTCGAGAGAGAGTTTTTTCTTTGGAACTTTCGATTTGGGGTCTCTGGAGGTCTATTCCAAAAAATGAGATAACATGTGTGCTCCAGATTCCAAAAAGTGAATAGAGAACTTGCATGGTCGAGCGTTTGGAACTTTTGAAGCCATAAGTTTGAGGGAGAGAATTGTCAGTTCATCACTCAAAGTGTTACCTGGCTCATGAAATGAAGCAATAGTGGCATAATATGTGTGAATGTGGTGAATAATTTCCATATTGAATCAGCTGATTCTCCTTATTCACCTTCCTATCTGATAATGTTGACATCCTTTGACGATGATTACCCAAACTCTTCTTGTGATGCATCAAACAGAATCAACTTGAGCGCTCTCAATCAAACATTTAGTGGAGTGGTTGCAAGCTAATTGTTGTTATTCCAATCATCCAAATCATGAGTTGGGTCCTGGTGTCGACATCAAAAATGAACACTCACCGTTTCCAGCTTCCCAGTACTGGATTGTTATGCTGAGGATGCGTTACTGGTTGGTTCAATCATAACATTTCATTAATGTAATGAATGGTTATCATTTTGTATCCCTTTTGTGGTTCTTACTGACTGCACCAATCGTCTAACGCAGCCACAGCATAGTGATCTAGTACTGACAAGCTAGAAATGGCAAGAGCTCATTTCTAATGACTAAACTTGGGTCTAACTCATCAATTGGGTACATGGAGGCACAACAAATAGCAAACAACTACTCCACTGAATATTTGATTGAGAGCGCTCAAGTTGATTCTGTTAGATGCATCACAAGAAGAGTTTGGGTAATCATCGTCGAAGGATGTCAACATCCTCAGTAGGAAGGTGAATAAGGAGAAGCAGCTGATTCAATATGGAAATAATTCACCACATTCACACATATTATGCCACTATTGCTTCATTTCATGAGCCAGATAACACTTTGAGTGATGATCTGACAATTCTCTCCCTCAAACTTGTAAATCCAAAAGTCCACTAACCTGCATCCTTCTTCACTTCACTATGGACGAAAAACGTGATAACAGGCGGTCCCACTGCACCTCAGCTGTAGTAAAAGGCCAGGAGCAACTGTTAATGGGGAAAATTCACCCCTAATTTGTTCAAAAACTTGTTTCGAGCATCAAACAAGCCGGGTCTGATTTGTTATTTCAGCGCTGGCAGACGGCCGTCACACGGTACCTGCGCAACACCAATCCGTGCGGGTTTGCATATCGGCGGCTACTAATGACGCAGGAGTCACGTGACATCGATTTAAATCGGGAGTCTTTCGCGGGCGAATTTTAACATTAATAAATAAATAGTTAAGGGCCATGAAATAAAAAACTGTATTGTAACATTGCTTATTTTGATGTGATCTATCGATTGAGATAGGAAATATTTTTCATGCAAGTTCTCTATTCAGACTTTGTGATGCGGTGGACAATTGATCCTAGCCAAATTTCTACCACAATCATCATTTAGTAAAATGAGGTCGAAACTTCTCGTTTGAAGGATACATTGTACATCTTTATTTAAAAAATCTGACTGACTAGTTTCAAGAACGTCTCGTCATGGATTCGAAATTCACCAAAATTTTTCAAATTTTCTCAATATTTTTGTCAAAAATCTCATAGACGCAATTCAAAATCCCATTGGTCTTCCATACGACGCAAGACAGGAACATCAACCCAATAAATTGCCCAAAAAAACCTCCGAAATCAAATCCACGAAATCGATTTCAACCTTCGATCGTTTAAACTGCCGAAGCACGCAAACTTTCCAAGCCTGCATACACCAAATATACCCAATAGCAGAAAAAAAGTCCGGTAAAGGAGATCAGCGTCTGCAAAAATTCCTGCGGATCGAAAGAGCTTGAGCAAAGCATTATAAGAGCCGCAAGCCAAAAGCCAAAAGAATGCGCTCGCGAATTCTCATACCACCGTCAAGACCCGATCAAGACAGACAAACTCAACTCTCCGATCATTGCTCTATAATACTCTGTCGTACGATACTCTTATTATTATTGGCGATTGAGCTGGTGATATTGTGAAGGCAAAATCACAGAATTAAAGGCGGATGATCTAAGAAGGCAAATGAAATCCGAGGCGTTATATACGGGCGCGTGCGTGCTCAATTCGCGAATAAGAGCCGTGATCGAAAGAATAATCATATATAAATGCCAAAGCCGCAGACATCGAGACAGATTGAGCATGTGTCAAGTGAGGTCAACAGGCAGTACAGAATGCGGCCTGACGCCACCACCTCTTCAATGGATTTTATTTAATGCCAATTCGAGAATCACATATTATGAGCTCTTAACGATCATCCAAGAATCGTTTGAGATTGATGATCGATAAATCATGACATGTTGTTTGAAGACATGGATTACAGTTTATGCTGATCAGAGAAAAGTTTTTTCTTGCAATTACTAGCATATAATTGAAGGAAAAGTTCATTATCCGCACAGTTTTGAGTGCAGAAACGACGTCGAAGAAGGTGTCTAACCATGCAGAATGGTAAATTCTGATACAAAAATGTAAAAATTGTCTCTCGCAATGGGTTTCCGGGTTGAGTCCCAGGCGAGGATTTGAATCATCTCAAAAATGCGAAATAGTAGATTTCGCACTGAGTTCATGAGGTTGTAGCTCACTTCTGAGCGATTGTTTTTCGTCCTGAGCCGCAAGCGAAAATCGAAATAATCGCTCGGAAGCGGGGAACCTCATGAACGAGTTGCGAATACTATTTTTTACAATTCTGTAAGCACACAAACATCGGAAAATTGCGAAAAATAGGTTTTACTCCCGTGAATTAAATTGTGTATTTTGACAAGCTATAAAAGAAAGGGGAAAATCAGTGCGAAAATAGTACATTTTGACACAAGGGTGGAAATATAGTTTCTACATACGTGTATCGAAATGTGTTATTTCGACTAACTGTGCGAGAAAGTGGAAAATCAGTGCGGAAAAGATACTTTTCCACACAGCGTGTCGAAAACTGATTTCTGACACTCAGAACAAGGTTGTTTCTGCAATCTTGTACATTACATTTCTGACCCGCAGTGTAGGTGAGAATCAATAATATGTGCCCGGTCAGATTTCTTAAAATTATAAACTCAATCGCTGCTCACGATTGACCGCACAAACTCAAATTTTCTGAAAAAGCTCAAAAAAAACGGAAGCAATCCATATGAACGTCTGATGGAGCCAATCTCACAATCTCCCACCCCATCCAATTTTTCAAAACCCTTAATCGACGTACCTGCCACTACCCAAATCTTGCAAATCCGAACCAATCCTTGAGGCTATACTATACAAATCGTATAATAAGTATACATCCCGCGTCATCGGGTTGCTCCTGGCACAAAACCCCTGATGCATCAACTACTGTTCATCAGACACCAAGCAAAGTTCCAAGTTCCTTTTTTTTGCTTCCATAAAAAGATTCGGCCTGATGATGGTGTATTATATATAGCCTCAAGTCAAAGCTACTGTTTCAGAAGCCGATCTTCTCGCTCATTCACCGCGGTATGCGCTCGCAAAAAATGAGACTCTCCGAAGCGAATCTGCTTTGGGCGAATATCTCCTCCCTCTTCCATATACTTTTCGGCCTGATGATCGCTAAAAAAAAAAAAAGAAAGAGAGAGAGAGGAAAGGATAAAAATGCCCGCGAGCGGCTCATCTCGTCCGTTCGAATCTCATCGCGGTTGATCTCTTTTACTTTGGACCTTTCGTTCTTTCTCGTGTGATGTATTGGAGCAGGATAATGTAAGATTGGAGAATGACTAAGAAATATGGGATTAGCTGGTGATGCTGTTGCTGTTTTTTAAATATTTTTATGCTGTTTTGGGTGAAGCTTCTGGAGAATTTCAAATGTAGCTGTAGTTCACGTCTGGATGGTTGGCAGACGAAAATTTTTTGCTGTTCGGAATTTGCGATTAAATCTATCGATGATCTGAATGTGGCTTTGAGGACGCATTACAAGAATCTTGGTGTTTAATGATTGTGGGTAGATATTGAACTTTGGTTCCTGAATCTTCACCCGCAGATTGTAATTTAAAATCACAGATTTCTGATCATTTTGCAATACATATTTTGATGAATAAAAATTCATGATTGTGAGAGATCTTGAAACAAAATATTGAGGTATATTCTCACTTTAGAAACAACATTCAGCAAAAAGGTGAATCGAGCACTGTTGCAAAAATGAGAGAAAAAATGGAACCCAAAAACTGAAATTCACGACTTTGATTGTTTCATCCGTCATTTTCTCGTGCTAATGAAATAGTACTTTACGATGCATACGCATAGATTACGAATTTCACATCCCGTGAGTGACTTTTTGCATCCTGAGCTGGAGGCGAGGGTAGGAAGTGTCACAAGGATTTCAAATTATGCAAAATATCCGTAATAATTCAAATCTTCCCAGCAAACTTTTCAACCCATGGTCGGATGTCAAATTCAAGGCTGAATCTGGTATACAACTAGTGGTTAGAACGAGTTAAGAACCAAAATTCAATCAGATTGGGGTTGAGACTGCAACCAACTAATTATAGTTTATCTTATAAATTTGCCATTCTACAGTGCCACTCACGGATTCCACACCAAAATATTCAGATGTTCATGTGTGACTGATTTTCCTCATTCAACTCATTCTATAAATTCCCATCAAAAATTGGTTGAATTTTCAACCAATGAATACATTTTTTACAGTGTTTAGATCCCATCAATCCCATAAAGAACGAATCCATATGAAAATCTCAATCAAAATCTTCACCAATCTTCAAATATCCTCAAACCCCTTTCAAAATACACATCCAAACCATTGAAATCGCGACAAAACCTCAATCGATCCTCATAACCAACCAACGGCTTTCTAACCACAAAATATGCTCAAAATCCAAGCGGAACTCCTACCCTCACATGTATGTAGTGCATAACGCATCGCCGAATTTCGGGCTACCGGTCATCATCTTTCTTTCTTCTTCCTCATCCTCTTCATCGTGGTAAAGGACGATCAAGCCCAGAAGCTCATCAATATTAATGAGTTCGTAAATGTATGTATAGCAAACATGTATATAATAGCAGTTACTCCTCTTGGCGATCACAATTTCTCTGCGCGCCGAGGATTCAATCAGCGGTCCCGCAGATGATGGAGGCGCAAAAAAATCGTATCGCCGAAAATTATTCTTGCCCCCTCTTTCTTGATCTCCTTCTAGTACTTACATCTGCATAAGTGTGAGCGCGCGTGTGTGTGTGTGTGTGCGCGCGCATGTGGGGGTGTGTGTGTGTGTGTGTGTGTGAGTGTGTGTGTGTGTGCATGTACATGTGGGTGTGGGTGTGTGCGTGTGGGTGTGTGTGTGTGTGTGTGTGGTGGGTTAGGTTTGGGGTGATGATATGCCCGAAGCGGAACCAACTTTGTCTTTATGAACAGTAGCCACTATATGTAAGTATTATATATGGGTAAAGGGTAGAGAATGAGAATGAGAGGGAGACAGAAAAAGAACATGTCGAGGTGGAGGATGAGGACGTGAGAAGGAGTATGTATTCGGTCATGGTATACATATAGATATAAAAATGAATGCAGTGAGGGAAAACGGAGGGATGCGGGGATGTATATATATATATATAGCAAGAGGTAAGACGAGGCAACAGGTGGATGGGGTTAGCGGTTTATCCGGCTAAAACACCTCGAGAGTGATATCTCCTCGCGTGGCTTCGCTTTGGCACGACGATCTGCGAGCTTGAGTTTTAGAGTATTGTAGTGTTTGATGCTCAGGGATGAAAAACAGCTATCGCTCGCTTGCTCGGATTGAAGCTTTTACACTGTAGACACCGTGATAGGTGATTTTGCTTTTTTTTTTTTTTCGAATTTTTATTCAGTTTTGCCACAAGTACTTGCACGGAATTCCATGGGTGATTTTTTTTTATTTGGGACCTCGTGTTTTCGCATTTTAAATTCCATTTCCATGTATCTGTTGATTCTCACGATGCAATTGTAGTATGTCTGAGACATTTTACGACCGTAGAGCTCATATTACAGGTGTGAATTTGTTTGACTTACAATAAATTAAAATTTTGATGGTTCTTCTACAATTATTGTACACTCACATCATTGCTGCTGATCACTTGGAAAATTAGAAAAAATTGACAAAACCTCTGAAAAATAATGTTGGTTTGGGTAACCCTCTTCAATTTTCATTGTACGAATAATAAATGCAATCAAATTTAACAGTAATTACCCTGATCAGACTGATTTCCATTCAGTATTCAAGAGTATAGACTTTTTAATTGTCAGGCATTCATAGTCATCAAGCACAAAAGAGAAAAGATAAATGGATGATATTCGAGCTTTATAGATATTCTTTGACAATAATTAGAGACTTTTATCTAGCTCAGAGATAATCCGTGGATCGAAACATGTGCAGTATTAAATTACGTAAATCACATCCCTTGTCTCCCTCTCTCTCTCTTTACAATCCCTCAACCTATACCCCCTACATAAGACTTTGGACCTAATGGTTTCTCTCATATCCCTTTGAAGTATAGAAGGGATTACTAAAACCAAGCAAAGTTATTATTAGTTTCAATCCTATTCAGAACGGAACCTGTACATGAGCGAATACGTCACAAAAACAGCACAGACAAAGTCATCAATGAGAATAGCTAAAATGTAAGTTCTAACCTAATGCAAAGGTTGATATCATAAAGACGAACTCGAAGACGAAGACAATGAAACAGATTTATATTTGCAATAATTTTTTCAGTAAACTGCGTGATGCTTCATCATTCTACTGTAGTGTAGAGATTCAATGGCAAATGGTGACGTGTTTGATTATGAAATTATTGATAATGTGTATATGGTCATTGCTCTCAGAGTATATTATATACTCACTACATATATTATTAATCACAATGTAGATGAGCAAATTGAGTCACGCCGGATGATATGAGAATGAGCATAAAACATGAAGATTTCAACTGAAACGTGCAGATGTATGAAATTCATCTTATCACTGCGTTGGAAGCGTGTTATTGTTAGTGTGAGTGTTTTCTCTGAGCTCTACAACTAAAACGCATAGATTTATCGACTTTCTACGTTGATGACTTTTACGTGTTTCTATATCATCTGTATGATTTACATTATTAATTTACTTGTTTCAATAATGATTATTACATCGATAGAAGTTAGGCTTTTCATAGAGGTTAGGTTAATCCTAGACGGATTGTAAGCCTTATGCAGTTGATATACTCTTAGCATCGATGAATACTAGGTTAGAAATGCGCGGTAAGATGCGTGCATTTTCAAACGTTCTGGTGAGTATTCATTGATGTCAAGTGTACATTAGTACGATACACCTTTACACACACACACATTGGCGCCCACCCACACCGTCACACTTACTAACTAACTCACACACATCTACACCCACACACTCACTGACTCACTCGCATGTACACACACATCCTCAACCACACCCACACCGTCACCCACTTACTCACTAACTCACACACATCTACACCCACACCCTCAACCACACCTTCACCCACCCACTCACTCACTCACTCACTAACTCACACACATCTATACCCATACATACACCCTCAACCACACCCACACTCGCACCCACACACTCACTCACTCACTCACTAACTCACACACATCTACACCCACAGCCTCAACCACACCCATACCCACACCCACACACTCACTCACTCACTCACTCACTAACTAACACACATTTACACCCACATGCTCAACCACACCCACACCCACACACTCACTCATTCACTAACTAACTTACACCTACACCCATATCCTCACCCACTCACTCACTAACTCACACACATCTACACCCACACCCTTAACCATATCCACATCCACACACTCACTTATTGACTAACTCACTCACATCTACACCCACACCCTCAACCATGACCACACCCCCACACTCACTCACTCACTAACTCACACACATCTATACCCATACATACACCCTCAACCATACCCACACTCGCACCCACACCCCACCCACACCCACACACATCCACACAAACTCACTCTCACTCAACGCGAGTAAATTTTCACTGAATGTCAAGAAGATGTACAAAATATGTTAACTTCAATTTAGAATGAAACTCAAGCGATCAATTTCGAGGCTCATAGTGGGTCCAGCTCGCAGGGGTGATTACTTCGCCTTACTTAGGGAGTAAGACGGGCCTACGACAGGCATTACAATTATTTTTACTCGGGGGAACCTCCCTTACATTTGGAAAAAAAGGGCTTCAAAGTGGGAAAACGCCGTTCACAAGCTCTTTTTCTTCAATACAAGCCCAGAAGGACTCACTTTTGAAGGAGGCCTTGCTACGAGAGGAACACGGTAGCAACATCTTGGTGAATTTTGATAGCCGTCACATTTTTTCACGGTAAGTCTCTAGATTTTCCTGCACTGCTATCAAAATATTGATTATTGATAAAAATTGCATATTATAATTGTATAAAGGACCTGTTTGAAACATTTTCGTTTCATCGCGAAGCTGATTCCCACCATATTCCTGAAATCCCAGTGATCTATATGAAGTGCAACTCACAAATCACATGACTCATTTGCGATTAAATTAATCAGCAAAAATTGCTCAGACGGACATATCTGGGGAATAACCTAATACATCAGTTTATCAACGCATCAATGTCTCATCGTCGTTTCCTCAAATCGTCAGCACATCCTTTCTGCAAACCTCACAATCAACTCCCTCATCCACAAAATTCTAAGAAATCCCAAGAGTCATCCACGCCCACGCGAGTAAATACATACATACATGCATACATACATACCCCACCATATACATGGGCGTAAAATCGCTATATACCATCAGGCCAGAAAAGAGATGGTCAGTCATAAGGGCAGAAAGTCGCGGATCTCTGTACTCGCTGTTGCGTATCCTTTGCGGCTAAGCCACAGACATCAACTACCCATTTACATATACTCTACTACTATATCTCCCATATGAACACATGCACCAAGTTTTTCACATACACTTATACTTGTGTAAAGTTGTGGGTGTATAGAATAGGTGAATAAGAAAAGAGACCGGTGATGGCAGCGGCAATTCAAAATGACAGGGAAAACAGTATTAGAGTTCTGATACATGCGAGAGGAAGCGGTATATGGTGGCACTATGGTCCCCCATATAATATCTACACATTTACACAGGAAGAAGGGCAGAAAAAAAAAATTAGTGAGACGTTCGATTCGACGTATCGACAATATGCGGACTTGCGAGGATTATAATGATTCGGCTACTATATATGTACTGGGGTGTTCGACACAGCGTGACCACAGACTCTCTTATTGCATTTAAATCGATGCACTTCCGCGAGATTTTCTAAGATATCCATGGTATACGCGAAAAAAAAAGATGGAAAATTGTCAAGCGGTGAGATACTATTGGAAACCCTTGATGTGGTTTGTGAAGGTTATGGATGAACGCATGACGTGTTGTCCGACTTATGGGTGTTGGGGAATTCGTAGTAGGTATGAATATGGCGTTATGGTATGATACTCATACAAAAAATGTATAGATATCTGCAAACTAAAATTAACCTCAAAATTGATTTTTTTGAGACTATCTGTAATTTTTGGAAGGAAAAACATACTGTACATCTCGCGGACAGATTGTATTTAATCTTCTGATATCTGCAGAATTCGTTTCGGTCGTCCTGTAAGCATGGCTATCATCCAAACTCACTCTTGTGCATTGCTTGTGCACGGACAGATCCACAAAAATGTCCTTGCAAAATGTTTACCATACTCTGCATAATGAATTCTATTTAATTGCTAGAATTCTGAAAAACTATTGTACACTTGAAAGCATTTCTCCGATCAATAGTATATTTCCGTACTGAGCGCGGTAGCCCATTTTGGGCACTAGGACAGTTTGTCTGTCGCTCGAAGCGAGACAGACATGTCCTCCAGTGCCCAAAATGGGCTTGCAAGCGAAGTGCGGATATATTTTTTCATTACGAGAACCCTAAAATCTCATCTAAACACGGAATTTTTAGGTTAGAGCGATGAAAAATTAATCTCCTCAAAACTTCTGCGAAGGAATAGGAAAAATCAATCAATGGAAAGTAACCGTGTCGCACGGACATTTTCGTAGAATTGGCCACTCAAGAACCATTCTGAAATTTGAAATTTTGAGTTGGTCTCTGAATATTGCTCAACCGAACGGCTCTTGTATCCGGGATATTCTTTCCCCATCTGTCACATGTACCCCTTTTCTACCAGAATGCGTATGAAATTTCGAATGGGTTCATCCCTGGATCTATAGGCTTATAAGGCGTGGAGAAAATACTTTCAGAGCATCAAAATGGCTGTTATTGCATTATGGTTTGTAGACAGCCATATATGTGATTCCGAAGAATTGAATAGATTCTTCGTGAAGTCATTAACTCAATATTCGGAGAACCGACTCTCAACTGTGGCAAAGGAAAATTTCTGTGACATAGTTTGAAAATGTCTTGACCATTTGTCGTCATCGTCGGGTCCAAAAGTTCCTAGTTGATGCTTTTCACTTATTGGTCCAGACCTGTGCAACTATTGTAGCAGACAATGTATTAGAGACAGGGATAGGCATTGCGACAGCTCAAAATTTGACCACCTTACGCGTTCTCTCAAGGTATTGTGGCGCTGTAGTCAGGGTCGACACCTCGAATAGGTGGACAGTAGATTCCGCTAACCTCGTGAGTTTATTTTTTTTTCTTTCGTATTCATATCATTTACATATCTTCTTCCGACAAGTACCTATTTTTCATCGCCAGAACAGCTTTTTCTTGGTTGATTCTGTCAAGAGGCATATACTTGGGGTTCCTTTTTTGGCCCAGAATAATGGAATACTGAGAATATGAAAATCCTTAGTATTCCATCTTTCTGGGCCAAAAAAGTAACCCCAAGCACACTTTGTTCTGAATCTTAGCAATTAAGCTCATTAAATTTATATAAATATGTGTCCACTCATGTATTTTCCCGGCACAAGGAGGTTAACCGCAAGGAGGATCCGTCATTGATCCTGGGAGGAATAACCACTCCCCGGTCCGAAACTTTAGTCCCAACATCCGTAATATGTGCTTTACCCCATTTGCCTTTGTGTGTATGAGTCCTGAGTGACATCTTGGTTCACTTTAGGGCACCCGCTTCTTTACAAGCCCCTTATGTATTTTTTATCTATACTCTACTTTCTATGTATTCCTTCCTCCTTCTGATGAGACTATGACCTTTGGGTTGGCACCCGCCTAGAAAGGTTTTTAGTCGGTGAGTGTTGAAGTCTTCTAGGGCGTATCCGCTGACACTATCTCTTAGGTGTTTATAAAAATTTCTCCTTCACAGCCTACCCAAGAAAAGTATTATTCTCCTTCAACGGGAATTTTTGAATCCTGAAAGAATGGAAATTCCTCGGTCTCAATCCACTGCAAATCAGGTTTATTTATCCTAGAAACTCGACACCCCGTCCTTTTTTTCCTCCACTTGATGAAATATCTTCAACTTCGGTGTAGAGTTTCAGCGAATCTTGAATTGTAGCCGCCTTCATGGCTGTATCTCAGCTGTTCTCATAGGCTTGGGGCAGGCGACCCAACAATGGCAGATATACTCCTAGCCGACTACCGTATTTTGGACCGGCTGCCACTCGAGCTGCAAGCACTCACTCGCAGTGAGAATCTCTTCGACTCTCCCCAGCTTTGCTGGAGCTCAGAAAGTCTTAGGTTCTCCGTATAGACCTTGCAATCCTCGTGGTAATTCACCGACGGCAAATCTACCCCGAGTAACTAGACTCAACTTAGTTGCCTGGCGTTGTAGCTGATATGGCCAACTGGACAGAGCTATGCTGTCTCTATACACTCCGGTGGAACTTGACTGAGGCTGGGTGGTCGTCAGACCCCTACGGCAGGTCACAAGTGACCCGTCTCTCTTGCGATTTTAGGAAGCCCAAAGCACCCGATACCAGTCTCCGAACTAATCCCTCCCTAACAGATTTAGGCCGAACCCCGGGCGCAGTGTCCCTTAACTAAAGCGGGGGGGGGGGGGGAGGTCAACGTGTCCTGGGTAGCACGGACCGAAATCTAAGCCCCCTCTTGCGGTCTCATGGTATTGCATGGTTCATCATTATCTCTCTGACTGTGTAGACTTGGGGTCAAACAATTTTTTCCATCGCTCATGAAAACAGGCACGATACTTTGCCTCTAACTCCATAGAAAATGTTGTGCTTGTATTCCTAGATTTCTTATCGAATAGCTTGATGCCAAGTGTACATGGGATTCAAGGAGGGATTGTTGAACCGCATGAGGTGTCCTGTTTCCCCGCGCCCCCTATTATTAGTTTCTTTCCTCTTTTCTCAACCGTTGCATCTACTTTCTTTCTTCTGCGACTATAATTTTTAAGATGGCATTCAATCTCATCCATATGAATCTGATACTATCCACAGTCTGGTGGGCGTCTATAAAGGTTTCCTTTTCTCGGTTGAAACTCCAAAAACCTGAGGATATGATATCCGAATAAGAGGACATGACTTGCAGATTCCGAAAAAGTTATGACTTCCTGACTCCAGTCTTCCGATGTAAGAAATCTACGGATCGCAGGAACTCAAAGTCTCCCCTATTACAATCTTTTTTGACCCGGCACAAAGAAATGAGCGCTTCACTATCATCTGTCTGTGTATGTGCTTCATCAACTTTCTACGAAAATATCAAGGGGGTGCCACAAGATTTCTTCTAAATCCTATACTTTGATAATCATCGTCCGAAAAAGTTGATACCATCTCCGACAAATTCAACATGCTTTCGTTTACATACAATGATTCCAAAGCTCTTCTTCATTAACGGTTTCGTCCATGAATAACGAATGGGTGTGAACCTCGTCTTGTGGAATAGCTGCAAATGACTGGTTAAAAATTTTCATAAATTTTTACACCATACGCAGAAATGTTTTCATCCATGTTGAGGCTATTTTCCACCAAAATTGGTGATTGAAATGGATCCGTACATGAATCTCTGAGCAAGCCGACAGCTACAAAAAATTCTCATATTGAGATAACGCCAGCCTGTTACATCCGGCGAACACCCAAAAGTTGGGCATTCTGGGATGTAATTAGGGTTGGTCTTTAAATGCAGGAAGTGACCGTGTAAATACTGTCCTGTTGACCACTCTTTAAATGGATGTGATCAACTTCAAATTGGCACATTCTGTGTTATCATGTCTGATTCCCCAAGAGTTTTCTCTTCAATTAGCCAAAACCAATTACGGAACAGACGAACAATAAGTAACAACAGAGGATATGGTCGATCAAAAATTTCATCAATTGGCATTCTACACGATGAATTTCTAAAAAGTCTATATCAAAATTGTTCTCGCTAAGAATTAAATTGGAGCAAAAATATTCTAAACGCTTTCGCGAGGTAGAGTAAATTGCAGATAACGCGCGACATGATAATCCGTGGAAGAAATTGTGCCAAGTAGATTTACGAATCTGTTTATACGTTATCACGATGATAGGACTTTTCTGCATCATCAAAGTGCTCCATATTACGCATATCAAAGCTGAAAATCTCTCTTTGCATCTGTCAAACTCCTGAGCATTTACGAGAATCAGCATTTGATTTATTTGTCTAGAATTATATGCGTGTGATCGTGAGCTTCTTGATATGAGAAAAATTTATAATCGGAAGCTTCATCAAAGTGTGACGTGAATATTCAATCTTGGGTTTCAAGACACTTGCATCATTCTTTGGGTAGATCTTAAACTTATATCTGTGATTTACATAAACATTAGATTGATTTCGGTGCTATCGGTGGAGACCAGAATTTCTCTCTTTCGTTGAAACAATCAGTCCAATAAGAATCAATCACGGCAATTTTGGTCTGTCAAAAGCATGAATAATCATTTAAGAAGTAATTTACCTCCATCAATTTGAATTAGTCAAAATACAATTTCCCAGATCCAAAATTACGAAAACTACTCTCCCAACGATATTGAGGTAAAAGTATTCAGACTGCAAAAAATCCGGGCCCCGTGAGCATGTGCTTACTTTCCCGAAAAAATGTTGAAAACTACCCTTTTACAAATCTACCTTCGTAGAGGTTATTGCAAGGTGACGTAGTAAAAATCCTTCAGCTCTTGCTTCTCATGAAATAGTGGATGAAAGTCAGAAAAGTATGAAAGCTACAAGTGCGCTTATTAAAAACCCTAATTTCGGAATCCGAATCTTGCGGTTCAAAAAGTCTACCTGTTTTCGAAAATTTCCTGGACGATAAAAATTTCATCATCGTTCAGATATCTCTTTCCCAAGCTATTTTCGATATCCAAGGTTACCATTTGGGAATATAGTTATGACAGAGAAGAATTTCTTCCATCACAACATCAACCTTTGGTTCGATGCTACAACGCCCATGTTCACAGTGCCACACATGGTTGTATAACTGGATCAGCGGATTATTGCACGCCGGCAAAAGAGTGACGTGAGACGCCCTTTTTGTGTCATATACGTGTATACTACACTGGCTGTGTGTACAAAACTGTCGATGCCTGTCTTTCACTCGACTTGCTCGGTCAAAGCTGTTCGTACATAAAATTCTTTCAGCACCCTATACGACATCGATGATATACTATGATGACATTATAACCCTTTCGTTCACTTCCTGTGATAGGAGTTTCGTAGAAGCTTTTCTCTTTTCATCGGGGAGATTCCAAAGTAATGTTTGAGATGAATGATTTAGATTTAAGGTAGTTAAACACTAAAATGGAAAATATACCAGAATATCACCAAAGTCGGTGAGGATTTAGTTCAAATGTTAATGAACACCTGTGCAAAATTTCAAAATGATTGACCGTTTTGTTTCAGAGTGGTAGTCATCAGAATTCGTCACTTTTAGCATGGCGCTCATGCGGGATCGTCGAGTCCCATATAAACGCAATGTTAAAAGTGGCGGGTTTTTGATGGCTACTACTCCGAAACAGAACGGTCAATCATTCTGAAATTTTGCGCAGGTGTTCATTAACACTTGAACAAAATTCTCCCCAACTTTGGTGATATTCTGGTATACAGTGGAATCTCCCTTAATGGATACCTCCTATTAGCGGACACCTCTCAATAACAGACAATTTTTTGGGCCCAGCAGAAGTATAATCACAGAAATGAACCTCTGATCAGCGGACACCTCCGGATAGCGGATAGTTTTGATGCGACCAGAGGTGTCCGTGGGCCTGGAGATTTCACTGTATTTTCAGCTTTAAGTAAAATGATTTCAAACGTATTAAAATCTTTCGCAAATATAGGCAGTATTGAATGAGAAATCAGAAGTTTTTTAGCAGTTGAGGTTGGATTGATCAAACGCTCATCTGAGAGCAAATTCAAACCATTTTTTCCGAAATCCGCGTTCGGTTTTTGTGTGAGATGGGCCTCATCGGCGGGGCTCATTAAGTGAGATGTTGATCACCGCCACCTTCATCGTTGGATCGATTAGCCCCAGCAATGGTTCTCATTACAAATTAATTTTGTGCAACACAATTTTTTCTCAAGTCTGCGAGAAACGCTGAATCGTGGCGATATTCATCGGATGGATAAAATTGTGAGATATTTTATGAATTTTCTTCAATGTTTCGACTAAATTCAACTAACTGTCAATAAACGACGAAATTTGACTGAAAAAATGCATCATTTTTTACGAAAAACAGTCGATCCTCAAACCAAATTACTTTCCGTTGTTATTTAATATCTCATGATGAAATTCATAATAGCCCGTTCTGCAATAAAAATTTTTTTACTTCTAAATCATTTGAATCATGTGAGTCATAGCTACTCAAAAAATATTTACAGACTCTTACCAAACCCATCCCATACGTAGAATTTACTTAGGCTACATTTTGTTTTTGCTGGTTTTTAACCAAACTGTCTCACAAGGCAATCTTCAGAAATCCAACCTGAGACCGGAGCTTCACGCAACGTTCTACAAAATTATCACTAAGTGGCTAAAATATTATGGCTAAAAATCTTCAAATAAAAAATCGCCCATTGGGATTGAAATGCGTGAATTACGATCTCCTTATCGGTAATATTTTGATGATGATGTCCAAGGTGCGCGAAATGATTCGTAAACACCTATACCAGGCATTCATACATAAACATGCGTATACAAATATACGCATTATAAACGTATTGAATTTTGTAGTGATGGGCAGCAGGAAGAGGGCAGGGGCACATCCGTGCAGTGAGCACAGCCCGTGACCCGCACCAAATATATATATACATAACATATTGCACACTTGCGAATTTTCGACTTGGATTATCCCGCATACATGTACATGCACACACATAGACACATGTATAGGTTAGCTGTTCCTCTATACTCATGTATGAGTAGAGTATTATTGTATAGCGTATATGGATTGCAACCGGATGAGCCGGGCGCGTATTATCGAGTAAAAGCTGCACCTTGATATTAGCACCCAAACATTCATGCGGGCAGCCCTTTATTTTTTAAGTGAAGCTCAGAAGTACGAACTTTTGTAAAAAGAATTTCATCAATGGGTGCGTGTATCACGGAAGAAAAGAAAATTTCCACTGAAATTCATGCAATTTCGCTCAAGATACCAAATTTGAACCAGGAGAAATTCACTGATTAATGAGGTTAGTGTCCCCCTCCCCCCACTGTAACTGTTTTGCTCGAAACTTTGTACCACTCTGAACGTGACCATTTTTTTGTCCAAAAAATGTTTATCATTTCTACAACCTACTACCAGGGCATATCAATATTTTTCAACATACCTCAATTTAATTCATGACTTAGTACAAAAAGTTCACGATGAGTTAAGGTAAAATTGATTACGACAAACTGGAGCCGAGCTATCTCATTTATCGCAACGACAGATTTTTCCTGAGGTTGTGCCTAATGTGATGTATAAGAGGCCCATTTCCATGAGATTATGTGGGTTTTTCTTTCGTGAAATCGTGATATTTTTGCTACCGAGATTCCAAGTGAGTCATGGCTCAATTCATGGTGCATTTTTTTCACAAACTCCCGAACTATTTGAGTTGAATTGATGTATTTTCACAAGATGATGAGGAAATTTAAGTGAAAGTTATGTAAGCAAATTAAACACGCTGCACTCTTTTCAGGATTATACTCGCAAAGTCGGTTAGTAATCAAATATGATAATTCTGCACAAATCACTCAAAAAATGCAACAAAAACAAAAAAATGAGCTCAAGTACATTGGAATCGATTGAGCTTTTTTGGCATCATTTTCATTGTCCTAGAAGAAAAAAGTGAAACATTGTAAAAAAAGTATTCTTGCGATTTTTTGATGTTTGGGTATCTACAAAATTGCGAAAAATAACTTTCGGGCCTCGCTTATGAGGTTCCCCGCTTCCGAGCGATAATTTCTACCCTCGCCTGCGGCTCGGGCCGAAAACCAATCGCTCAGAAGCGAGCTACAACCTCATGAACTCAGTGCGAAATCTACTATTTTGTCTTGAGAAACACATGAGCGATTTTAGATTTTTTGGAACAAATATTCTCTACATGTTCTAACGCAACAAATGCAAGAAAAATGCACCACACTGCGAGATCGTACATTTGAGATCTTGAGATCCTTTTCAAGATCTCAAATTAGGCAACTAAGGCAATGCAAGTTAGACAATGGGGGTAAACTAGGTACATTTTCTTTAGTGATTTTTGCATAATCATTGTAAGAAGTACTTTCTTAACATAAATCAGCTAACACAAACGGATTTTCAGCTATTGTAGCTGATTTTCAAGTGAAAATTCGTCTACGTTAGCTGCAAATCAACTACAAAAACTGATTCATGTTGAGAGAGTAGAATGAGAGTTATTGAGTTAAGCGATCATTCGCTCATCAAAGAGAGTATTTTATAAGAACAAGTTAAAAAATTAGACTGCACTTTTTCACTCACATCCATAGAGGAGCCAAGTCGGAGAATTAAAATATAAACATTAGATGGTCAACAAAAATTGATTAAATTCTTTAAATTTTGATACGTGGCTAATAATCTTTCATTGGGTCAATCGGAACAGTCTAGTTTTTTAAATTGCAAGTTTATCCCTTTACCGTATTCGAAACCAAGTTTTGAATTCCTTGCAGATCATGAGGTAAGATGGCTATACTTGATAAATGAAGGAATACAACCGTAAAGATTTCTTATGTCAACCTCTCTAATGTACAGATATGACCAAATTCAAATATAAATTATTTATTCACATTTTATCGAATATAGTTGACATTTTAATCTATAATAAAAAGAATATGCCTTCTATCACAGACTTCGACATCAAAGTAAACTGATATCTAATATCTATGGATTCATTTTGCACCTGAAAAATCACTCACAATTCGACGGATCAACTGTAAATAAACAACGCAATACCATTACCGAATTGTACACATCAACTCTCAGAGACGCTATAAACTAATAATCCAAATCGCAAATCGCCCAGAGCTATAATCGGATAAGATTAACCTTGTCTATATCATCCAAATACTATTACAAATTTGAATACATTTCAAAATGTACATGTCATATATTCAAAGAATGTGTGAAAGATACCTGAAAATAGAAAGGGCAATCAATATAATCAGAGAAAAGTCAAAGTTTAGAAGCTTGAACGAGGAGGGAGAACCGTCACGCGTATAAAGGGCGATGATCTTGGTGTGTATATGTGTGGGGTGGCCAATCGTCCGTATAATCGAGAGGGTGTTAGCCGAGTTTTCGTATTCGCATATAGTTCCAGTCGTATCCATGCACTACAATGTGTTAGACTTTCCTAAATGATTATACGACCGCAGATATGAAAGCTAATTTATTACGGTTTGATAATAATAGTAGTATAGCTAAGTGCGTACGAGTGCAGTTGCACTCGTACGCACTTAGCTCCGAATGCAACTGCACTCGTATGCACTTGGGCTTTCGAATGCATCAAAAGTCCCACATCGTTCAAATGCAAGTGCATTCGAACTCCCTGGGCCTTCTAATGCAACGCATTTACTACTATAAATCTCGCTTCTAATGCATTTGAGTTATTCAAAGTTCTGATGCACTAGAAGCCCGAGGTCTCATTAGTCCGTATACCACGTGCTCCTTCCTTTATCACATTTTTTCATTTTGTCGTACTTATAGTTGGGATGTGACTTAGAATCCTGGGTGGATGTTTTCTCAGACTTCTCTTTCCACGGTCCTTTTTTCTTTTGCTCCTCATCCAGGAGAAGACTCCGCTCTTGAGAGCTGTTGCTGCTTCCGTTTCCCATGATGGAATGAAAGAAGACAGCAATGTATCATCAATTTATAGTTTTAATCGCAAACATCATATTCCTCGCCATTCTCGCCATATTGACGACAGTAAGGGTGTCTCGGCCGGGGTATGGCGGGTGCTTCGAAAGGGTTGGTGTACTTTCGAAGTCGTTTTTCCAACTCATCTTTTGAGAGCTTACGCTCCTTGACCTTACTCAAGCCACACCCCATGATGGAATGAAGAGAATATTCAGCTTACTCGCTATTTATATCCTCCCACTCCATCTCCTCCACCCAATCTTGAGAATGATCCCTGATGAATTGCTTGATGAGTTCAACGTTGTGAAGTGCACAAACTGCTTTTCGAGCTTTAGGATGATGCGTGCAGACTGTGACATGTTTCTGATTGTACAGAGCATCTAATGATAGATATCCAGACTCCGTGATGTCACGCACTTTGAAACCAAAGCGCTCCAACCATTCTTTATTGATTGAACCTTTGACAATGATGGACTCGGCGTCTTGTAAAAGCTCTCGGAGAACGTGACCTACTTGAGTATAAGGGACGTCTCCAGAATGCCAAGGAATGCCATGATAGTTTCTCTCAAGCCACGAATTTTGTCTTATATATTTCTGAGACAATCTTTTCAGAGGAAAAGGCTCTTTGAAGAGGAAGACAAGAGCCTCGGAATCGGTTCTGAGAGGAGCTATCGCGAGCTCTTTCAAAACAAAATCATTGACAGGCTGTTTGAAGCCTTGCATGTCTACGACGAACGCCATCTCAAGATATACTGAGCAGTAAGTTGCTCCACTTAATAATTGAGGTGAGCGTATTCACAATCGGAATCATGATCGAATACACCGATACCTCTAGTATTATGGAAGCCTCTATATTTCAAAGTTTGAACTTTGTAATGTTTAGGACAGCGTGTATCGTGAGACTCGAACCTTTTATCACGGTCACTCTCATTGGATATTCCAAAGCGTATGTGACAGATGTCATTGTCAAGGATGATCTTCAAAAGATCTGCAACTCTAATATCGTAATAGACTTTCTCATCCCAGAAGTCACAATCAAGACGGTGCGGATAGGGGCATTTCGGATCAACACAGACCTTAGAGCTCTAAAACAAGCTCGTGAGCATGGTCTAAAAGTGACAAAAATTCATCGAGCTCTTAAATTCACACAGAGTCCATGGTTGGAGCCATATGTGGCTTATAATACGCAGAAAAGAGCTGCTGCAAATAATCCCTTCGAGAGGGCGCTGTTTAAATTGATGGTCAATGCCGTGTACGGTAAAACGATGGAGAATGAACGCAAGAGAACAACGGTGAAACTTGTAAACAAGTGGTCTGGACGATATGGTGCAGAAGCGCACATAGCTAGTCCAGATTTCCATAGTGTTTCAGTAATCGATGATGACTTAGCAGTAATTCAGAAGCTCCGCACGGAGGTTACGATAAGTAAGCCCGTATACGTCGGGTTGAGTGTGCTTGACATATCAAAGACTCACATGTACGACTTTCATTACTCAAAAATGAAGGAGTGGGCTGGTGCGCACTGTAAGCTTTTATATTCAGATACTGATAGCCTGATCTACTATATAGAGGGCGCTAATATCTACGAAATCATGAAAGAGCACTCTGAGTGGTTCGATACTTCTGACTATGAAGAATTAAATCCATTTGGATTGGAGCGGAAGAACAAAAAGATCGTGGGTTTGTTCAAAGATGAGTGTAATGGCTGGATAATGACAGAATTCATCGGACTCCGCAGTAAGATGTACTGCATCCTTATTCAGAATCAACCACCTGTGCTAAAAGCGAAAGGAGTCAAAACGGGAGTCGTGAAGAGGACTTTAACATTCGAAGATTATAGAGACTGCTTGTTCAATGAAAATGTTGTGACATGCGCTCAAAATACCATTCGTTCGAGACTTCATACTGTCAGAACTGAGCGACAAACGAAAGTTGGGCTGAGTCCTTATGATAACAAACGTTATTTAATTCAGGGTGAGACCGACACTTTACCTTGGGGTCACAAGAACATCCCAATCGAAATTGAGACAGGAAGAGTGGGAGAACCTCCTAATATAGAAGCGTCATTAAAAGCAGAGCTCACTTCAGCTGCCACCGAGTCAGAGAGAAGACCTCTAGAAGAGCCTCTCCAGGTCGACCTTGTCCTAGACGAAGACCTCCAGGTAGAATTCCAAAGCGATTTCATAGTTGGAGTGGGGGAACCTCAACTTAACCAAGCCAGTCAGAAGATTGAGTTCAGTCATCCAGCAAACGAGCTGCAGAGCACATCGCCTATTCAAGGTACTCCAGAATTACTCAACAACGATATTCTGAGTCTTTTCGACGAAGATATTCTAAATCTCTTCTTGGACGAAAGTCTCGAGAGAGAATTTGAAAGTGACTTCGAGACTGTTGAGATTCGTCGTCCTGAACACATTCGCCCTCACGAGCCCTCCGAGAGCGGAGCACCCCCAAATAAGAAAGTTCGTCACTGAATCACCATGTAAGTATTAAACACGTCTGATTGCGACGAATGACGCATACTCTTTTCTATAGGATGAACTCTATTTTTCTGCTCCCAGAACATGGACATCGATTCCTTGAACAATATCGCTTCCGAAAATGGGTTTCTACCCAAAAAGACATGGAAGGAATTGAAACTAAATCAGAGCTATACGATAACTGAAATAAGGAAAATTAAAACAAAAAAATTCGGTAAGCAAATGGTCTTCCACATCGACGATGTCACAGAGCGATTCCAAATCTTCGCACCTTCAAGAATTTCGAAAGCTCTCTACGACGATGAAGAAATGTTCGACTATCTGGACGCTAAAGCGAACAAACTCCAATTATCTATTCTGAATTTAGGTGATGGTAAATTTAAGTTTGTATAAGTACTTGTGAATATGTAAATAGAATTAAATAAATGAGAGAGAGAAAGCTTTTGAGGAAGAGAAACCGATCAACTCTGTAATCCGATTCACGAATCGAGTTTCAGAGTTGCTCTGCTGGTTGTTCTCTACTGGTAGGGGGCGCAGGAGGGGGCCCTCTCCCTTTCTCAATAAAAAGAAATTTAACTCATAGTTGATCTTTATTTATCCAACTGTTATGACTGCTATCAAAACCTAACCATTTAACGTACATCTGATTGCCACGTTTTTTGATAACTTTTTCAACCAAATATACATCCGGATACTTGACTTTTGAAAGTTCCTCTTCGTAAAAACATCCAGATACAGGCTCATTCTGATAGTCCTTCAAATGATACGTCACTGGTTTACTCTTACGTATTTTATCGATTGTAAAGATTTCTGTTGACCAATTTGGCCAGTAAGCTTTGTCAAACACGCCTTTGATTCTGCTGACTCTAACCTTATCATTCACTTTGAACTTCGGTTTCTTCACAACTCGATTATCTGCTGGAAAGCATCTGAGAACTTGGGCTTCATTTCCGGCATTGACATCTTTCGGTTTCATTTTTATGGTGCGATGTTTTGTATCATTATACTTCTCAAGCAGATCGGGTAAAAACTGCAACCATTTATGATTACCTTGTAAACTGAATTGAGCCCACATTTTATTTTTCAATGTGCGATTGAGACGTTCACAAATGGATGCCTTCATCTCACTATACGTAGAGTAGAGATTGATATTATACTTCTTCATCAGACTCTGAAAAGTCTTATTGTAGAATTCTTTACCCCTATCAGTGTGTAAATTTTTGGGAACTCTACCCTGCTCAAGAATCGATTCCATCGCAGCTGTGACATCTTTTCCGTCTTTAGATTTAACTGGAACTCCCCAAGCATACTTGGAAAATACATCAATAACAGTCAATAAGTATCGGAAACCTTTATTTTCTTTCGAATAAGGTTGCATCTCGACGAGATCAGCTTGCCAGCTCTCATCCAATCCACGAATATCAAATTTTCTTCGCGGATAATAACGTCGAGCGGGCTTATGCAGCTCTTCGACGACTACGCGCTTTTGATTCATCTCTTTTGCGTTTATCAGTTTTTGATCCCAACGCGCGCTCCAACTCGTGTAATTTCGCATTCAATGTTAAAATTTGCTGGTCGATCTCGTCTCTGTGTGCTTCAACGAGCTCTGTCACGTACTTTGTATCTTTTTTGAATGTATCCTCGTCTGCTGCGAGGATAACGTTTACGTCGTCTATATCACTCCTTAGTTTTGACGTAATTTCACGTATACTTTGAATTTCTGGCTGGAAATAATCCTTGAGAGTTTGATAATTAACTGCGTCACTAGGATCTATCGGTCCCGCAAGGTTACAAAGTCTCTTGCCTTCTGCATCGAATTGACCATCGTCCGTGAATTTATACCCAATACCTGGAGGACCACGAATCCCCTCCTCGACTCTCTTTCGTTTCAAGGCACGTCCGAACACATCGACGCTCATTTTGATACTGATGCGGATGATTGGAATCAGTTCAATATATAGCCAGCTTCTCTCAATTCATCGATGATTGAATGAATCTCATTATCATGATTTCGATTACCCGCGGTCCTCTCTGCTATGAGTAATCGGAGGCGATCGACGAGTTCGTTGGGATCATCCCAATAAACATAATCCATCCCTGAGTTAATTCGAGCCACTTTGTACCGCGGTAGTATCCCGGAGCCATATACTCCGACAGAAATTTCGTCCCCTTCCGCAAACAGAGGCTTTATAATTTCATTAAATTTTTTGCTCGTTGCGGATGCTCGGAGAGTCTCCCGGGGATCGTGTTTCTTCCTATGAGCACTCGTAGTTTCCAAAATTTGACGATACAGAGATGTATCCTTTTCAGTAACAACCTCCATATTCGGTTGCCTCATCAATATCAGTTGTAGTAGTCCAGGCGTAGCTGGATATGAGACTTTATTAACTTTGATGTCATTATCCTCAAAAAGAATTTCTGAGTTACCAAGCTTTAGTTTTCCATTCTGATTATATACTCCATATAATAAATCGTCCCCTTTTACCAAGACTGAATTCTTTAGAGGACTTTTATAGTCACCCGTCTCTGGTGCGTCAAAGAATGATGTATCATGACCTGACTCATTAGGAGATAAGGTACTGTCAGAGTCTTCCGAGCTTTTCAGTTGAAAACTTTCCATGAGTTTGGGTCTCTTCCTAGCTTTGAGAGGAATATTCCGAGCAGTAGCTTTGGATGAAGACGTATCTCTGGTTTGAGTGACAATTTTCTCCAGTGGTTCAATTATTGGTTTGAAAGTCTCGCCCAAAGCTTTATCAACATTGTCTTTCTCATATTTCAGCAGATTATACTTCTGTCTAACCGCATTCCTCGCTTTCACGAGTTGTTGCAATATGTTTTTCTCTTTTTCCAATTCAGCCATGTCGACTCAATGACGTCTCGTGGTAGACTGAATGCGAGTTTGTTCAGTGCGATATATTTGTAGCAAAACAATCGAAACCTTTCCTATAACGGCCATCATTGATTTCTCTATCTTTATCTATAACAAGGAATCCATGAGAATCATTCCAACAAGCTGAACACAATTCTCGAAATGCCTGGAATGACATATCAGTATTGACATGATTGTCATATACATGTTTTTGATTTTTTTGATCTTGCTTAAATAACACTAATAAATTGACGTTATCTCTTACAAGAAGCTTAGGCACTTGAGCGTAGGATTGACAGAGATAGAAGCTATCTATTCCTTTATGTCTCCCCATGCAGAAGAAATTACGCAAATGATCTTGATTCTTGTCACAAGCAACATCATCAAAGATCATAATAGAATTTGACAGTGCCTTGTCGGGCGATACAACCTCTTCATTGTCACTGAAAGGAAAATAGTTTAACCCTTCGATCGGCTCCAAAACATCCTTCAAGAATTGATACTTTGGCTGATTGAGAGATTTAGAATATAGATATACATTTTCATATTTCAAACCATTTGGATGTATCAAGAGAGCTAATAAGCTATTCGTCTTACCACAATTAGACGGACCGCAAAAGATTGCTCTGATTGTGTCTGGGAGTAGATCACCGTGACGTTTAACCTTTTTCTCCTCTTTTACTATAGCATCAAAGTTTATCACCGGTAATTTTTTCGAGCTCTCTGAAAAATCCATCGTGACTGCTAGGAATCTACGATCAAACTGAGGAGATGGGTATAAATACTGAGCTTATATAGCCTCTAGCTCAGTTGCTCGTGGACTTCTGGAGAGTAATGATCATACATAAGAGGTCCCGTAAGCAGAAGAAACGCGGTCGTGGTCTAGTGAACAAGTTCATAAATCATCTCCCGGTAGAGCTCCACTTACCTGGATATCAATACTGTGGACCAGGGACTAATTTGAAGAAGCGTTTAGCTCGAGGTGAGCCTGGAATAAACCTATTAGACTCCGCTTGCAAGGAGCACGATATCGCGTATTCTCGAAATCGAGACAATATTGAAGCAAGACACGCTGCAGACCAGGTTTTGGCAGAAAAAGCTTGGAATCGAGTACGTGCCAAAGACGCAAGTATTGGAGAGAAAGCAGCTGCTTGGGCTGTGACTACTGCTATGAAAGTGAAGACTAAAACCGGTATGGGTCTGAAGCGAAAGACTCTCAAGAGGAAGAAGGTGAAGGCTGGCAGGAGGAAGGTCGCTAGGAAGAGAAGAATTCCTAAGAGGAAAGTGAGTAAAAAGAGACGAACAACTTCTCTAAGCACAATCATCAAGGCTGCTGCAAAGTCAACAGTACATGATAAATCCGCGAAGAAGGTGATAAGTTCTGCGATGAAAGGTGCGCGAGCGGCAATCCGAAAGATCGGGGGGAAAATTCGGGTCAAGATACCGCGAGTGTTGCCAGTCTCTACAAAAATTGGCGGATTTCTGCCATATCTCATTCCTCTCTTCGCTGGACTCAGTGCAACTGGTGCTCTAGCTGGTGGAGCTGCTGGTGTAGCTAAGGCTATCAACCAAGCTAAAGCTGCGAAACGTCAGTTGGAAGAAAGTCAACGACATAATAAGACAATGGAGGCTATCGCTCTTGGAAAAGGTCTCTACTTGAAGCCGCATAAAAAGGGCTTTGGACTTTACTTGAGTCCGTTTATGGGCAACGGTTTAAAAAAAAAAAAAAGATCGGTTTGAGCTTACCTAATAGAGCACTATCCAATTTCGATATACTCGAGTACGCGAAAAAGAGGGGGATTCCCAATTTTCGAGGAGTCTTCATGCGAAATGCTTTACCACCAGATGGACCTCGCTATCGAGAATCGGCGATAGTCAATCTCGATGATGCAAATGGACCAGGGACGCACTGGGTCGCATACCGTAAGAGGGGAAATGATGTAGTATATTTTGACAGCTTTGGTGACCTTCAGCCACCATTAGATCTGATGTTATATCTTGGGGTCGATAGTGTAAAGTATAATCCAAAGAGATTTCAAAACTTTGGAAGTTTCAACTGCGGTCACCTATGTCTCAAATTCTTATGCAATGAGCTCGAGGGTATATAAGGGAGTAATTAGCATGATTCTCTCAGTCTGTTCTGAACAGTCATGGAGTCAAATACTCTGATTCTGTCTGGGACATCTTCAATTCTCGAAGCCCATTACAATCCTCCAATTGAGCTAAAGTCTTACAAAAATTACGACTGCGCTTTGATTGATTTCCTTTCTTATCATTCGTTTCCTAATATTCACGAGGGGCGGAACAATATCATCATTGGCGATAGAAAGATTACAATACCCACAGGTTGTTACGAGATCGATAATATCGAGAAATACATCCAAGGAGAGCTACTTGAGAGCGGTATAACATTCAGTCTGAAACCAAATAATAACACTCTTCGCAGTATAATCAAGTGTAGTGAACCTGTCGATTTTAGAGTTGAAGGATCAATTGGAAGATTGCTTGGATTTACTCCGCGCGTTTTAAAAGCCAATATAGAACATATTTCTAATTTACCAATCAGAATTCTCAAGATAAACTCATTGAGAATTGAGTGCAGTATCATCACTGGTAGCTATCTGAACCATCAAAGAGTTCATTCTCTCCACCAGTTCTTCCCAGCAGTCCCACCAGGCTATAAGATCATCGAAGTTCCGACTCAGAGGATTTATTTACCACTAATTCCTAAAAGAGAGATCACTCATATCCAGGTTGCAGTAATTGATCAAGACGGAGAATTGGTTGATTTTCAAGGAGAGGATATCACAGTAAGACTTCATATAAGAGCACTCCAGTGATGGGTATCGCTTATCACGGCCGAGGGTATAAAAGCAGTGCACCATGTCACTCTACGGTCAGTCGTCGTCGAGCTCTCAAAGCGCTAACACGGCAAAACGTTCAGTTCCTCAAAAGCCACGGTTTCCGCGTAAAGCCTGGTGGAAATTAACGTGCATTTTCATCTGTTGTTTCAAAAAGAATGGAAGACATCCTAGACATTCACTCACCCGTCGTTTTCGACGATGATATTTCTCACTATGAAATTCACGCTCATCAACCTTACACAGGAGCGAATTATGGTAATAATGACGAAATTCGGATATCGATTCAACATCAAGATCTTTGTCTGTTACCTTCCAAAAGCTCACTCCATATGATTGGTCGATTGAGAGTAACGTCTGGTACCACAGCATCGCACACCAAGTTCGTGAACAATGCTCCATGTCATCTCTTTTCCAGCATCCGTTATGAAATTAACGCGATAGAGGTAGATCGCTGTAGAAACGTCGGTATCACTAGTTTGATGAAAGGATGGATATCCTTCAATCCGCGACAAAATATGGAGAACGCAGGATGGTTAGATATTGAGGAAACTAAAAGCATCATTGATGAAGATGGACGTTTTGATATATGCATTCCTCTGAATAAAATCCTAGGTTTCGCAGAGGACTATCGAAAAGTAGTCGTTAATGCCAAACATGAATTGATTCTTCAAAGATCTAATACTGATGTCAATGCTGTACTATCGACATCTTATAACGTCGGAACACCGGCAGTGGTGACATGGGATCAGTGGCAGATCGAATTGGATAAAATCGAGTGGCTTATGCCATACGTGACACCATCCAACCAACTCAGAATCAAAATGCTTAATCAACTACAGAGAAGCAAGGCGATGGCAATGAGTTTCCGATCCTGGGAACTCTTTGAGTATCCTACCCTCCCGACCACTTCAAAACACGTATGGACTGTGAAAACGTCAAATCAATTGGAGAAGCCACGTTTTATTGTCCTTGGCTTTCAAACAGCTAGGAAGAATAGAAAGGACAAGAATGCGAGTCTTTTTGATCACTGTAATATCAGTGATGTCAAACTTTTCCTCAATTCTCAATATTATCCTTACGGTAATCTCAATTTGGACATAACGAGAAATCAGTATGCGATACTTTACGATATGTATGTCCACTTCCAAAGCGCGTACTATGGTAGAGATCCGGAACCCATTTTGGATAAGAAGCAGTTCATCACGAATGTCCCTCTCATAGTTTTGGACTGTTCCAAACAAAGTGAAACTCTGAAGAATGCACCAGTTGACGTTCGCTTAGAAATTGAATCGCGGGAGAACTTCCCAGACAATACGTCGGCTTATTGCCTGATTATACATGATCGAATTATCGAGTATAATCCCATGAGCGGGGATGTGCGCAAAGTCATCTAGAGCTGTTTCAGTTGCCTTCGAGATGTCGAGCAAAGAAGGTCTCTGCTGTAGGGAAACCAACTGTCGAATTCCAGATTGTCAATTCTATCCTGATTTTAAGAAATCACTCGAAGGTCTGGCATGGCAACGAATCATCCAGATGATCATCAAGTTCAAAGAACGAGATCATTCTGAATATGAATTACAGTACCTGGAGGAGATGATGAGCGTGATTGATCTATTGAAAGACGCCACTACCCTCAGGTTTTATGTGACTCTTCTAGGTTATTTCAGGAGAAAAATTTGCTTCCAGTCAATCGACTATATTTATAAGGTCTGTGTTGATCCGAAATGCCCCTATCCGCACCGTCTTGATTGTGACTTCTGGGATGAGAAAGTCTATTACGATATTAGAGTTGCAGATCTTTTGAAGATCATCCTTGACAATGACATCTGTCACATACGCTTTGGAATATCCAATGAGAGTGACCGTGATAAAAGGTTCGAGTCTCACGATACACGCTGTCCTAAACATTACAAAGTTCAAACTTTGAAATATAGAGGCTTCCATAATACTAGAGGTATCGGTGTATTCGATCATGATTCCGATTGTGAATACGCTCACCTCAATTATTAAGTGGAGCAACTTACTGCTCAGTATATCTTGAGATGGCGTTCGTCGTAGACATGCAAGGCTTCAAACAGCCTGTCAATGATTTTGTTTTGAAAGAGCTCGCGATAGCTCCTCTCAGAACCGATTCCGAGGCTCTTGTCTTCCTCTTCAAAGAGCCTTTTCCTCTGAAAAGATTGTCTCAGAAATATATAAGACAAAATTCGTGGCTTGAGAGAAACTATCATGGCATTCCTTGGCATTCTGGAGACGTCCCTTATACTCAAGTAGGTCACGTTCTCCGAGAGCTTTTACAAGACGCCGAGTCCATCATTGTCAAAGGTTCAATCAATAAAGAATGGTTGGAGCGCTTTGGTTTCAAAGTGCGTGACATCACGGAGTCTGGATATCTATCATTAGATGCTCTGTACAATCAGAAACATGTCACAGTCTGCACGCATCATCCTAAAGCTCGAAAAGCAGTTTGTGCACTTCACAACGTTGAACTCATCAAGCAATTCATCAGGGATCATTCTCAAGATTGGGTGGAGGAGATGGAGTGGGAGGATATAAATAGCGAGTAAGCTGAATATTCTCTTCATTCCATCATGGGGTGTGGCTTGAGTAAGGTCAAGGAGCGTAAGCTCTCAAAAGATGAGTTGGAAAAACGACTTCGAAAGTACACCAACCCTTTCGAAGCACCCGCCATACCCCGGCCGAGACACCCTTACTGTCGTCAATATGGCGAGAATGGCGAGGAATATGATGTTTGCGATTAAAACTATAAATTGATGATACATTGCTGTCTTCTTTCATTCCATCATGGGAAACGGAAGCAGCAACAGCTCTCAAGAGCGGAGTCTTCTCCTGGATGAGGAGCAAAAGAAAAAAGGACCGTGGAAAGAGAAGTCTGAGAAAACATCCACCCAGGATTCTAAGTCACATCCCAACTATAAGTACGACAAAATGAAAAAATGTGATAAAGGAAGGAGCACGTGGTATACGGACTAATGAGACCTCGGGCTTCTAGTGCATCAGAACTTTGAATAACTCAAATGCATTAGAAGCGAGATTTATAGTAGTAAATGCGTTGCATTAGAAGGCCCAGGGAGTTCGAATGCACTTGCATTTGAACGATGTGGGACTTTTGATGCATTCGAAAGCCCAAGTGCATACGAGTGCAGTTGCATTCGGAGCTAAGTGCGTACGAGTGCAACTGCACTCGTACGCACTTAGCTATACTACTAATAATGGAAAAAAATTTTTGGTTGATCGTCGAATGTTTTTTTTTTCTTCCGTAACTTGCTGAAATTTTTTATCGTTCGACTTCATTTCTTACTGTTAGTATAGACCGATTTTAAAAGTTGAAAAGTTATTACAATTATGAGTAAAGCTTTTACCCCCGTTGCGGGATTAAAATATTTGAAAGCACTCAAAAAATGTTATTTTGTCCTTTTGTAACCTGTTATTTCATCATCGATCATCTAATTCATCTAAGTAATTATCTAATCTTGGCCAGAAGTGAAATCACAAGTCATTTTCGCAGCATTGATACAAATTTCCCTTATTCATTCACAATCGATTGTGTAGACATGATTCCTATCTCGAGATTTTAAATCCGAATAAACTGACCTTGTATGTTGATACCAAAAAGCCTTGTTCAGAATGATCATTGATACAATTTTCGAACGCAATCTTTATCAAATTCTTGAATCCAAATTCAAATTTCATTGATCTATTAGGTCCAACTACCAAGGTCATCATCCACAAATGAAATATTATCACATCATTTCTGAAGCACCAACCAACTTCGATAATTATTTAAATCAGACGTAACTATAAAAAAAAAATTCTAAAAATATTCAAACTTAATCAGCAGTCCTCAACTATCACATTACCGTTAAAAATCCCTAATCAACCTCAAACAAAAAGAGCTTCGAAACTTCAATCCACCAAATGAAAATCTCACACAACGATGTCCGGTCTTGCAAACCCGCCAAATTCAAACTGGCCACTATATACTACACATACATCCATAATCTCCTACAAACTCCCACACACACACACACACACACACACACACACACACACACACACACACACACACACACACATATCTTCGTAGATAATCCTCGGCTAAACCGGACGCCCCTACCACTAAAATAAATCCTCCATCCAAATCCTCTCACCCTATAAGACACATCACAAATCTAGGATATCCATTTATCCATCCAAGGCTAATCCGATCCCCAGACGAGATATATATATATAGAGAGAGAGAGAGATATATACATATATACAGTGTGTGTAAAGGTTAGAGAACGTGTTATCCTATACCAAAATTTTGCAGCCTCTTTTTCGCGAAACAAGAGCAGTACTTCTTTATAACCCTAGTGTGTATAATAAAAAAAAAAAAAGGTATATTGTCCTTGAAACAGGAGCTAACCGTTCATCAAAGATACAAAGGAGTTAGGTTAAGGTATTAAATGTATAGGGCTCTCGATTTACCTGCACCTGATCATTTTTCGTATTGGCAGCCACCCAAGCTTCGGCAAATGTCTCCATCGCACTTTGGAAATCCATTACCCTCGTGGTAGACTCACGATTACAAAAATGATGATGACAATTTTTTTATCTCTTCACTTCACTTTGTTCTTTTCCATTTTCTTCGGCATTCTCATAATTGTCATGTTTTCACAGTATTCGCAAAAATCGAATTTTGAGTTCCGAATTCAGTCCATTAAAAAATGTCATTTATCAATTTGAGATCATTTTCAATCACTGATTTCACTCATCAATTTCAACTTCAATTTTTTTCTTCTAAGCACATTTTCATCATCAAAGCACCGAGTGTCATGAAGAAAATTAGTACAAAATCATCCCTCTTGTAATATCACAGAAAATAACACAGTCAATAGAATCTATATATATATATAACATCACAACCGTTAGCACTCTAAACCATTAATCAAATTCAAAATCGTTCGATTTGGCGATAAAAAAAAAAACTACCAACACAACCACATGATAATAAAAAAATCACGGCTATCTATTTGATGTAGAACGTGCGGCACCCGAACCGCGACTGACATCATAGCATTTAGCTCATCCTATCCTCCCGTGGGTTTGTTCTCTCTCCCTCTCTCTCTCTCTCTCTCCCTCATTCTCTGTTGTATATTCCTGAGCTTGAATCGGTTCGTGCGCGCGCGCAAACCAGAGTAAACCCCCCACTATATTACACATTATATCTCAAGTTGCCCCTTTTCGTATAATACTCAAAGAGCATTGGTTCTGGATGAATCGAGGGGTGTTGCCTCAATTTTATCTATATATATATATCTATTCTTTGGTATCTATTCTTATATATTTGAGGTGATACTTGGATTATGTGATGTAGATATAGAGGTTTCGGTAGGAGGTAAAGGTAAGATGGTGTGATGAAAGTACTAGTAATGCAGGTGAATTTTTTTTTTCAATGCAATTTTCTGATGTTTTGATGCTTAAAAAATTGCAAAAAATAGTATTCGTAACTCATTCATATAAGGTTCCCTGCTTTTGAGCGATTATTTCAACCCTCGCCTGCAGCTCGGGCCGAAAACTAATCGTTCAGAAGCGAGTAACAACCTCGGTAATAACCTCATAACCTCGGTGCGGAATATACTATTGTGGGTTGAAATTGATTGAATTTGGCGTCCTAGGATGATTATTATTAGAAAATGTTTTGATCATAGGTGGAAATTTAATAATGATAAATTTTTTAGTTGATGATGAGAATTGTTGAGTTTTGAGTTAAGAGCGGTTAAAAAGAAGAATGAGAAACTGATTTCAAGCTTTGCCTACTGTGAATTTTGATATGGATATTTGCAAGTTGATTTATAGGTGATATTGTATGATTTCAAATGTAATAACATTGTTCAGATTGATGTCGATCTTTATTGATCTTGATTTCGAAAAAATTTCAGAAATTTGGGGAAAACAGTTTATGATTATGCGGATATTCATACGCATTGAGTCATACGCATATCAGTGCTCCTTTTAACTTGTTAATAATTAATCAATCAAAAGTAATCATTAATCTGAGACTGGATATTTTTATATCAGTTTAGATACATGGATATTGAGATTTTGTGCGATAATCCGCTAAAAGCTCATGTTTTTCATTTTCCAGTGATTTTGTCTACAGGTTGCCCTGATTTCTTGTCATTTCATCTCAAAAAGTAACTCATTTGGAGAATAATTGTAATTGAAAAATTTTCCACGTGCATCAGAGACAGTGTGTGAAATATTCATGATTTTTTCAGTCATAAACTGTCACAATTTCAAATTATTTCGACAATCCGTAACCAAATGACCTTTCCAATCCAGTCGAGAACATTTTTTTGTTTTGAAAAATTCTAACTGCATCAAAAGATTGGACTCGTAATGTTCAAAACTTTACCATCACATACACAACCCTAATTTGTGCAACTAATGAATTTTATTCGAGGAATCTGAATTGAGACGTATGAAAAAGTTATTCATCCGATTTTTTTAATGGGATTGCTGAATTCACATTGATGAGAGGTTAACAAAATCTTACATCTTCTTTTTGGTCTTAATGAAAAGGTTGTGTATTTTTTTGCCTTACGCTCGAACGCCCATTTTGGACAAGAAAATACTCGATTTGCCTACAACGAAACAAGATAAATATCATTGCAGTACACGAAACGAGGAAGATCCTTCTATATGAACAAAAATCGCCATTTTGGAATCCTAAAATCACAAATGAATGCACCATTACCCCCATCAAATATAGTTTCAGCTTATCAAAACCTCCATTTGGGCGAAAAAAAAATCACCAAACCTCCAATTTAGCACCAAATTTTTAAAAATTCCACTAGCACATCCACACCATCATTCCCCTAAACTAAAAAAATCTTCACACAAATCTGTCATTTCGTATGAACTCAATATCACATCTTGTGGAAGCTCTGCTCAAGCATCAAATAAGCTCTAAAACCTATTTCAAATCATCCATTGCATTACGGTTTTCCACGAATTTCTGAGAGCTTACAATCGCTATATACCATCAAGACATCTTCATCTCTTGAAGCCAGTTTTATATAAAATACACATATATATAAACTGCATCTTAAAACCAATACATATATCCGTAAAGTAGAAGAAAAAAAAAGTAAACGATGGAAGCGCGCGCACACGGACCTCAGAATCTCGATTATATAGTATATACTTGGAGGGGTATAAAATGGATATGTAGGCGTGGCTTAAAGGTGAATGTAAAGCTTGCGGGCGGAGCTTTCAGGTGACGCCCTCGTATAGAGCTTGCAATTCAAAGATGCTATGTATGCAGCTATAACTATAGAAGGGAAAAAGTGTACTTTCGATCCGAGCTCAGCTGCATTGCTGAGATACCTGTATATTTGCTTTTGGGTATCTCTGAAGCGCATCTTCTTCGCGTCTCTGAGAATATGTATAGGTATATTAGATGTTGGTTGTCTTGATGATCTTTGAGATTAGGCCATTTCTGGGGACCAAGTGAGATGATTCGATCGAATTTTAATTGGAGATGTAGTGAAAAGTGAAATTGAGTGAGGATTTGTAATTTTAGAATAATTGTGGAATTTGAAGGTGCGACATTCTTTATTTGGTTTGAAATACATATTTCAAATATATTCATCGGATACGTATGAATTTGGAGTATACATTTCATTACCGATCTGCGTACACTCTGATGGAATTTGAACAACAAAGACTAGTGAAGATATCAAAAATCAAACAAAGAAGGAAATTATGTCACGGTCGTAATCATTAGTTTCTTCTGTACAATTTAAATTCACTTATCCTGGAAGCATGCTTTTCAAAATCCGTATCTGATTCACAAAATTGATTCATAATTCCTTTCTCTTTGCCCCGTCTCAAAAAGAGTCACTTATCTTTCTTTGATCACTGTTTTTCTAAAAAATTTCATCAATCTTCCATCCACACATTTATTGAAACTTAAAGATATCCTGGTAGGAGACATTATTGAATCATATTTCTAAGATGACATAAACATTCAGGGTCGAATTCATAGTCAAAACTCAGCTTTTAAGCACCCCAAAGCGATAAAAAGTCAGTGAATTAAGGTTAAGTATTTTTCCCATTAAGGTAGACTCCGAAATCTTGATCTAACCTTCACTGACCTGATTCTACTTCAGTGTTCTCTAATACCGAGTGTCGAATATAAATCTGAGCTATGAGTTATTATTTCACATATTAATTAATACTCCAATCAGCAAGCTCCAATAAGAATCTATAAGGTGAGGAGAGAACTGCCAGATATTGCGTCCATATTTGGCCAAAAAATGCTACCTGAAGGCAAAGTAGTATGTAAATAATTCTTGTACCTCCAAATTTTGACATCAAGATTTAATGTAATAATTTTGCAAAAAGCCACCGTGTTGGGTGCCATGGGCGTAAGAGCCATTCTGTACATGTGAAATGGAGTAGACTCAATACATTGGGTGGAATTCACGTGGTACGAGGTGAAAAATAGACTCTCACTCACAACTCGCCGTTTAGTCTAAATAAATTAGAGTGTAGTGAAAAAATTGGAATAACTAGAATGCTAGTACCTCCTAACCTATAAAATGAGCACATTGTGATTTGCACTTTTATCCTATTCTTTTGTGATTTGGGCTGAATGACCAGTTGAACCATACAAGTTAGATGATAACAAGTGTGGCCTAACTCGTCGTTTACCCCAAATCGAAGGAGGATTCGAGTAAAGTGGGGACAAAATTCAGCTAGCACGGCTACCACATGTCGTTTAGGAAAAACTCGCGAATATAGAATCCGCGAATATGGAGAGTCATGTGATACAGTCATAAAAATCACCAGTAGCCGGTGATATCCGAAGATAGAACTCCTAGGAGGCAAATGCGATCGCCTATGTATTAGCTTGCGACCGTAACAACCAGCTTTGACATGAAATAACGGCCGGCGAAAATAACCAAGGATGAGCCGAAGACCGATTTTATTTCTATAAGGTTTACGCTCGAATTTATAATCGTAATCCGGAATCCGGATGAGTTAATCGAAGGCGCCACAATCACCAGTTCTAATGTAGATTCGCAAACTCACCGCACCGATTGTGGCACCTCGCATTAGGTTATCTGGACTCCCGGTCATATGCGAAATAGTCAACACGGTTATTCAAATAGGATTCTTTCAAATCACAAGACTGTAGTGGATAAACCAAAGAGAAAAGTGTCCACCTGGTGGCGATCTAACGAACTAGATACTTTGGGGCATATAGTAGCCGTGCGAGCTGGATTCTGTTCCCAACTTACTCGAATTCTCTTTGGAATTCAGCTAAACGATGAATTGTCACGCACTCAATTCTGCAAGCTCATTATTCAGGCCAAATTAAAAAGATGGGTACAAAAATGTGCCCCTATTGTAGGTTAAGAGTTACTTGCCGCCCAGTTGTTATCATTTTTCAGGTTAAATTTAATTTTTGAAGTGGCTTCCAAATTATGACGTCTCATTATCAAACCCATCAGTATATAATGTTATATTAAGGGGTCCAATGGTCAAACCGTGTATAACTCGATGAATGCGACCGACCACAAGTTTAGCGAATATTTATCTATCCAATTGAGTCTCATGCCAGAACCAAGCTGATTGGGAAACACAGTCCGAACCCACCTATCTCAAAGTCACCGACAGTATCATTGTGGCGTACTTACCGAATGATTCCCCAATTTTGAATTAACAATATGTTGCAGAAAAATGAATCAGCCCTTTGAATGGTCCAACAAAGAATTTACATCTCATGGTTCGATAACACCTTGAGGTCTGACGGAAGCTAGGTGCTGACACTTTTGGGTCCTTAAATATCACATAGAATTAGAAATATATATATGGAAGATTCAAAAGGCCGTACAACTATTTGAAATAGTAAAATAAGTTACAAGGAGCTCGAAATGGAGGGTTTTGGGCCCAGATTCTTTGGAGAAATAATCACTAGAACACTTTAGGGACCTAATGCGGACACTCAAAATGGAACTGAATTTTGATTCCAGTGAAAATCATGGATAGTAGATTTGACGGATATTTTAATCATAAAAATGGGTCATCTAGATATCGAACTAAAATGGATTATCTTAGTCGCTCTTGTTAATCTGAAAAGTTTCGCAAAAGTTATTCGACTGTTGGGATGAGCCAAGCCATCTTTTGTACGACTCAGAAGTGCGAGCGAAGGTGTGAAGTGCATGCAAATTTGGTATCTATCAATAGCTGATGCGCAAGATCTATGCCCAATCGGTAACGCGATAAGTGAATCGGGCTCCTCGAGGCGGGTTTTCTTCACACCATAAAGTTTCCCCTGGCCTCACTGGTAAAACCCGGCGAATGCGAGGAGCTTACATGAACACACAGTACACTGACATCCCACGGTGCGCTTCTGAGGAGGATGAGTTTTTCAAAATTGTCAAAAGAAACTGGAAAGTGTATGTTTTTCTACGAAACTTCATGAGCAGAACCTGATTTAGAGCGAAATCGGATCAGCTTCTTTTTTTGAGTAGTTATCAAATTGATCATTCCCCATGTATTGCTTATGGAGAAATTTGGCGACTTGCCGGGTTTTTCGCATCTTTGAGATTTTCCCAAAATTACTCAGAAAAGGTGGGTCATAGCAAAAAATGTCAAGAATAGTTTTATATAGATTTTTTGAAGACCTACGAGATGATGTGGGTAGGTAAATCATAAAATTCGAGGGGATTGACATATCATTAGTGAAAGCTCGAGTTTCTCACGAAAAACCTCGCGCTTTCTGCTAATTATCTACTGTTTCCTGCAACACCATGGAGGAAGCCTAAGTTTCTCGGTTGATCTCATTACGTCTACTTGTTGTTCTTCGAAAAAATTTTAAAAAACTATTCACAGCAATTTGTACTATGACCCACCTTTTCTGAGTAATTGCGGAAAAACCTCAGATATGCGAAAAAAACGTTAAGTCGCTAAATTTCTCTATAAGCAACACATGGGGAATGATCAATTTGACAACTGCTCAAAAAAAGGAGCTGATCCGATTTCGCTCAAAATCAGGTTCTGCTCATGAAGTTTTGTAGAAAAACATCCACTTTGCAGTTTCTTTTGACAATTTTGAAAAACTCATCCTCTTCAGAAGCGCACCGTGATCCTGATATCTCCAGTTATACAAATGGAACCTCCCACTCTGCGAGCAGGTGAGTCCGTCACTGCGAGCAGTTTCACCCATTGATGCCTTGAATAAAGGGGCACTGAAGGCCTTGAATAAAGGATTCAGGTGCCTCTCAGAGTGTCTGAATGAGTCCTCTGATGTACACGGGTGGGATCTGGGAGTAGTTGTTGGAAGGGCCCGAATAAACAAGGAGGGCACATAGGCCATCTCTGGTGGGCTGTGCCGGGAAGTTCTCCGTATCAACCACGAGTATCAAGAACAGAACACAGCTTGCGCTAGTCGTAACACAGTACACAGATTATAAAATAGTATCACCACACAGTAAAGCTGTGTAGGCATTCAAGGCCTCAATGATTCGAATGATAAAAAATGAAAAGAAAATTTCTGGGGCTCTAGAAGACCATTCAAGTAAACCAAAATATACGTATATTTTTTTGCCACAAACAGTATGTAAAAAAATTTCCATGGATTTTGAATTATCCACAGACCCTGACCTCCCCTTGTCAGTCATTTTTTATTTTTGCAAGGTAAAGACACGATTCAAATACAGTCATTACAGTTTTGATCCTAGGACTTCACTCTAAGCTCAACGATCGACCTAGAGTTGATAGAGTGGGACTTTCGGTGCATCGTTCAAGGTGGAGAAGTAAGAGAAGGGGGAAGAAACTCTCAGTAGAGGAGATGAGAGTGCGGGTGGATGGACCTCCCTCCGCAGACTACTGGTGGGAGTGAGCTTCGTTAACTCGACCCCCGAGGATTGTGAGGACATTGCCTTTGAGAACGCGAGACGGTGGGAGGATATAGATTTGTCGATATAAGTTCGGTGTTCGTATTGATGTAGAATTCTAGGACGAAAAGCATTGGATAGTATTTTGAGAATGATGATCATAATTTCTTGCGCATGTGTAAAAATAAGTATAGATACTGATTGTTTCCGTGCAAAAATATAACTTCAGTCTTGAGAGGACAACCTTCAAATGGTTCATTTTTGACCTGCTGACGAGAAAATGGTAGGAATTTTGTATATTTGGAGAATTGTTCATCGTATAGCAAAAACTATTTCGGTACCTAGTGGATAGAACCGTGTCACGTAATCATGAAATATTGCTACTATGTTTTGAGTTGCCAGATTTATATTCGTGATCATCCAAGTCACGGCGTTTGGTGGAATAGTAGCCACCGCGAGGGTTTATTGATTTTGACTTGTCTTGGATGAACTCTAACAAAAGAGTAAATTATCCACTCATCAAGACTATCCGCTCTTGAGGCATTGACACGAGACATCCCTATAAAATCATGCAAATCAAGTACTTTGGAGTATTTTTTTCGTCGCGAGGATGCTTACGTGGGGTGTCGGCGACTGGTTAGATGACTCAAGGAATTGGTGGAAATATATACTGAATGAACGTAAACTAAAAAGAAGTGAGTGATGGGTACTGTACTGCACTGTACAGTACTCAGTGATGCAAGAGGACCCGATTAATACGATGAAATTGTTGAATTCCGTTTGAATTGATAATAATTGCAAGATAATTGTGTCAAAAACATTAATTTTCAATTTTCTGGAATCTTTTTAGAAACCTAAATTAAAAGTTATGGTTACGGAAATATTTCTTTTCGTTATTTGATATAATTTCAAGAATTTACAAAGAAAATTTGAAACTATCCATCGAGATGCGATAGAATGCGATTCAATTGATGCAACATCGATTTTAGCGTTTTAGAGGGTTTCCAGGTGCCGTACGAAATAGGGTCGACCTTGGGTTCTGAAGAACTCCTTTCCCGCTTATTTCGGGGTTAGAAAGTGGGAAAAGTTTCTCATTGTGCCATATCCATCCATCCATCCATCCATCCATCCATCCATCCATCCATCCATCCATCCATCCATCCATCCATCCATCCATCCATCCATCCATCCATCCATCCATCCATCCATCCATCCATCCATCCATCCATCCATCCATCCATCCATCCATCCATCCATCCATCCATCCATCCATCCATCCATCCATCCATCCATCCATCCATCCATCCATCCATCCATCCATCCATCCATCCATCCATCCATCCATCCATCCATCCATCCATCCATCCATCCATCCATCCATCCATCCATCCATCCATCCATCCATCCATCCATCCATCCATCCATCCATCCATCCATCCATCCATCCATCCATCCATCCATCCATCCATCCATCCATCCATCCATCCATCCATCCATCCATCCATCCATCCATCCATCCATCCATCCATCCATCCATCCATCCATCCATCCATCCATCCATCCATCCATCCATCCATCCATCCATCCATCCATCCATCCATCCATCCATCCATCCATCCATCCATCCATCCATCCATCCATCCATCCATCCATCCATCCATCCATCCATCCATCCATCCATCCATCCATCCATCCATCCATCCATCCATCCATCCATCCATCCATCCATCCATCCATCCATCCATCCATCCATCCATCCATCCATCCATCCATCCATCCATCCATCCATCCATCCATCCATCCATCCATCCATCCATCCATCCATCCATCCATCCATCCATCCATCCATCCATCCATCCATCCATCCATCCATCCATCCATCCATCCATCCATCCATCCATCCATCCATCCATCCATCCATCCATCCATCCATCCATCCATCCATCCATCCATCCATCCATCCATCCATCCATCCATCCATCCATCCATCCATCCATCCATCCATCCATCCATCCATCCATCCATCCATCCATCCATCCATCCATCCATCCATCCATCCATCCATCCATCCATCCATCCATCCATCCATCCATCCATCCATCCATCCATCCATCCATCCATCCATCCATCCATCCATCCATCCATCCATCCATCCATCCATCCATCCATCCATCCATCCATCCATCCATCCATCCATCCATCCATCCATCCATCCATCCATCCATCCATCCATCCATCCATCCATCCATCCATCCATCCATCCATCCATCCATCCATCCATCCATCCATCCATCCATCCATCCATCCATCCATCCATCCATCCATCCATCCATCCATCCATCCATCCATCCATCCATCCATCCATCCATCCATCCATCCATCCATCCATCCATCCATCCATCCATCCATCCATCCATCCATCCATCCATCCATCCATCCATCCATCCATCCATCCATCCATCCATCCATCCATCCATCCATCCATCCATCCATCCATCCATCCATCCATCCATCCATCCATCCATCCATCCATCCATCCATCCATCCATCCATCCATCCATCCATCCATCCATCCATCCATCCATCCATCCAAACAATCACTCATTCATCTATCTATCTATCGATCGATCTGTCCATGCACTCATAATTCACCCATTCATCTGTCCATCCACCCATCATGGAATATAATTGCTTGCTTGAGAAATCAAGCAGACTGATTGAAACTTCAACGAATTGGTTGAATATTCAACCACTGTGGTTGGAAGTTCAACCGGCCGGTTCAAATTTTGGTTGGAAATTCAACCGATTCTTCACAGTACACCTTAATTATTGATTCCATGAAATTATATACCTAATGAGGGTGTTTTTACCACCCCATTACAACATTGTGAAAAATGACAGTCAGAAGAAATTAAGCTCCTTGCTTTGAATGACACGCTCCTGAGACTTTCAGTTCGTTAGCATGGTCGATTATGGCGCCGATCGCTCCGTAGCTCATGAAAAGTGAATGACTGAGATCTCTGAAGTTAGATGTACTCATTATTATATTGAACAATTATTCCTGAATCTTTTCTTCGTCTCGGATTCTTTCAAACTCCAGTTGTGATTCATACTGTGGAGATGAAGAAATTGTCAAAGGACCCAAGAAATCATGCACTTTCTTCCTAATGAATGAGATTGTCTGAAAATATGGAATCAATTCGCCCGTGTCGTTATTACCATATGAGTAACTCTCTGTTGTGTCAGGAGATATTTCAAATGCATCTTATTAATCAGGGCACGTATGACTCGAGATATGACCTGTGTAAAATTGTTCAAAAACAAAAAATTACCCTTTGCACTGCTAACAGTTTGCAGCAAGTATAAACGCCATAGCAAATGTCGAGAAACTCGAAAGGTATACCCCATCTTCCACGCAACCAAACATACTCACAAGCTATAATGGGTGGTATCCGTCACTTGTTCCAAAAAGTATCTCTCATCTTCATCAGATCTATCAATCCATGGATAAACTCCCAAATTTCATCTCGACCTTGCATAGATCATTTCATTACCTGGTATTTCAGAATCCTTTATTGACAATATTCATTACTTCCTGCATAATATATCAAACACGAAATTGTGTCAAATTCTCAATCGAATACAAAATCTTGAGTCGCAAATGTAATTTTGCAAACGAAATTTAAATCAAAGTACAAACTCTTTACGAGACTAAGAATGTCCTTGCATTTCCGCCCCCCCCCCCTTTTCATCCACCTATTATCCTCAACTGAATGCAAACTCACCTCGGTACTTACACATCACAAACATTCAACACAAATATGTACAATCATAAGGGAGCAGGAGCAGAACGTGGTACATCTGAATCTAAATACTTCCAGAGCTTTCGATATGAATATCAAACCATATCATTTAACTGAATCCACGTGTACGGCTTCAATTCATAGGTTACATACATATATTTATGTACAAATTGAAAACCATTCGGTGAATCTCTTGTGGTACTGTAAGCGTTAATAAATTCTATTTTACGAGGGTAGGTATTGCGGTACACAGTCTCTCGTTTATACATAAGCACAAGGAGAAAGAGAGATATTTCTCCCTTCCCATGGATATATCATAGCTTTAGATATACAGTATTGAGTACATTAGGCGCGAGATTTCCCCTTCGATGTCTCGTTACAAATATAGCTTAGATACACTCACCTTTAAGTATAATGCGTTCTGCCGTATGCTTATGAATGTAAAAGAGAAATCGTATTTATTTGAAAGACACGCTTCGATACTTTTCTGTATGGGATTTGTTATAGATATAGATTTGAGAAGCTGTGTCAGATAAGCTTTGGGAAGATGTTCATTGGGAGGTCGCTGATTAGGGGACAGGATGTAGAGAAGTGTATGCAAGGATTATGTCAGCGTTAGGTGATCTGGGCTTTGATAATTGAGATGAACAAATCATCTTGATTCTTCAGGTGTCACTTTCTTATTTGATATTCGATCATTGAGTGACTTTAATTTCAAATTGTAATGAGTTGATGATTACGATGACTTTTTTCGTCTAGAGGGATTTCTTAGTCAAATTGGTAGGTACTTAGTTTGCTAAGAAAATATACTTGATTGGAAAAATGACTAACAGAGTTTGTTAAAGAATTTCTTGTAAAATAGAGAGCACTGTGAATCCATTGGAATCCCTGCCGGTCTATACCCATGGAAATGGAAAGTATCTAATGGAAATTTTGTTGATTTATGTTGGGGTACATCCTGATTCTTACATTTAATAACGAAATTTATAATTACAACCGTATAGTAGTAACTAGCGAATTACCGGGTCATTTTGGAGAACCAGGTGATTCTTCTTTACAAATTTGGTCTATGAAAAAATATTCACACACCGAATTTCGTTACTGCCATTTCTTACTGACGAGGCTATGAAACGCATGAAACATATTCCAAATACATGTAAATTTCGAGTTTTAGACCTTTGAAGTATAAAGAGTCGACGATACCAATATTCCCGCAAAATTATGTTGAGCTTACAACGAGCTTACATGATTCTAAATTTTCTCATAGCGCACGAAAATCTCAGAACACGCTTTGACGGTCCATCCGTTATAGGATCACATATTCCTTTTCGCTGACTACGTTCGCATCTGTGAATTTATTTGACGTGATCCCTCATGCACAGCATATAATACGGCTTTTGAGTTTGTTGCTATGGAGAGTTATGAATTGTGAAAATCTCAGAATACTAGAAATCTGCAACGAATCAATTTACAGTTTCGGCATTTTCAAAAAATTCTCAGTTCTTCATGATGATTATGAATTATCGAAGAAATCATCAAACTGAACCCCTTTTCACTTACGCGTTACTTAACACTTGTCACTTTCAAAATTTCATGGACGTTTGGAACCTTGTAACTACTTTTTTATGACTAAGGCCTTCAAATTCATGAAGTTTGGCGTGCTCCTGCAAACTTTATCTCCTTAAAACAGTGACAGACTCAATTTTTTTCCAAACATGAACGAGTTACGTGCCCAAAATCCATAAGGGCTAGGAGTCAAAATGACTATTTCTTGGGACAGTCGCTAAAATTTGGTTCCAATAGTGCATCCAAGAGTTATCTATCACACCAGTAAACTCTCATAGCGAATCCGGTAATTTGTAGTACAATTTTTCCTGAAATTGAACAAGTACTCATCATCCTAACCTCCAAAAATAGTGTGTTTCGATACGAGGGCGGGAACGTTGGTTATTACACTCCGAGTGATATTTTCTGTTCAGAGGTGACGGTGAGGAATGGAACTATCAGACTAATGCGAAAACCACCCCGACCGAATGTGTAGCACCAATTTTCTATCAGCTACGTGGAAAAAAACCGGAAAACTGTGGCAAAAATTATCATTTCCGCGTAAAGGATGGAAAAAAATTTTCAGCGGAATTTCTCAGTATACAAAATACATGTGCTACTTCACCATTGTACGACATTCCTGACGATTTTTAAATATCTGGGCTTTGCGGAGGTAATTTTTTGATATCAAATACTGCACAATTTTTTGTATGATGGATTCCATTTAAAAACGACACAGGAAAAATAGTGATGTCTCGGATCGGTTTCTCGTTGTTTTGATCCGATTCTGTAGTCCAAAATATGAAGTTTCCACCTACTGGGAGGTCCCAAAAAAATTTCGGAATCGCCTGCGGAGCTATTTCTGTTTCGCTTTTCGATTCCTTTAGGGCATCAAAATCATGATCTTTTTTTACAAAATTAAATATATCTCGAGTTTGGCTCAAGATAATGCAACGCAGTTTGCGCCATTCAAGAGATCTTGAGAAAACCTATCAAAAGTGACCTTGAACATTTTTGTTCAGCCTCCTCAGGCCTTGATCAGACAAAATCCGGAAAAATCAGGCTAACTGATTATCTCAAGAAGCAATTTTTTTTAATTTTTCAAAAATATGATTTCCCATGCAAAATTGCACGATCTTTCCGATGGAACTAGTCCGAACTTGTTATTTTACGGCTTTATGCATTTTTTGGTCAAATTTCCGATTTTTCATTCACCGACCAATCAGAAAACAGAGATTTCTGCACACGCGCGTGGTTTACCGATTTTCAAAGTAGTTTCAATCAAAAGCTGAGGAAATTTCCTTCAAAATGACCCCTTGCAAAAGTCAATTACATATTTTCAGCCAGTATCTACGGCACCTTCATTAGAAAAGAAGGATGACCAGAGCGAGATGACCTATCTATCGTGAACCAGAGCCATGAGACCTTCTCTTGCATCCATGCTGTCAGTGTTGTTAATAATCTTGATGTCTAAAGAATCGCGTACCTTCAGTTCCAGTCGAATGGAGTTCTGCAACAGGTCATTTTGAAGGAAATTTCCTCAGCTTTCGATTGGAACTACTTTAAAATTTGGTAAACCACGCGCATGCGAAGAAATCTCTGTTTTCTGATTGGTCGGAGGATGAAAAATCGAAAAATTAACCAGAAAACGCATAAAACCGTGAAAAAAACAACTTCGAACTAGTTCCATCGTAAAGATCGTGCAATTTTGCAAAAGAAATCATATTTTTGAAAAATTAAAAAAAATTGCTTCCCGAGATTATCAGGCTAGCTTGATTCTTCCGGATTTGGCCTGATCAGGGCCTGAAGAGGCTGGACAAAAATGTTCAAGTTCACTTTTGATAGGTTTTTTCAAGATCTTTCGAATGGTGCAAACCGCGTTGCATTACCTTGAGCCAAACTCGAGATATATTCAATTTAGTAAAAAAAGATCATGATTTTGATGCTCTGGTGGAACCGAAAAGCGAAACAGAAATAGCGCCGCTGGCGACTCCAAAATTTTTTTGGGATCTTCCAGTGGGTGACGATTGTATATTTCGGACTACAGAATCGAATCAAAACCATGAAAAACTGATCCGAAACATCACTATTTTTTATGTGTCGTTTCTAAATGGAATCCATTGTATATATTAAATATATTGAGCAGAAATTGGGTAGTCGAGGCATGAATTGAAAATGAACCCTATCTCATTTTTGGGGGTTTTCAAAGTCTATGGGTGCCCTGACTCTGATATCACCAATCCTGGAGAATAATTGAAAATTACAAAGTTTGGCCATCATCTTGGATAGCAACCCATAGAACAGCTTTCTATAAGGAATTCCTTACGCATACGAAGTATCAGACATTCATCAAAGCATAACAAAATCTTGCAGAATCAGCAATGACATATTGTACACACATAATCCAACATATATCTAAAAAGGATCACTCTCAGAGCATCCAAATCTCCCTTCATATCACATCCATTCGCTCTTTCCATAACAGAAGAACTTTAAGAGCCAGGGACCGATCCCCACATACGCTAATGAAGTATATATACAAAGTGGACATCGTCAGAGTTGTCCGATAAGCCACCATCCATATATCGCTTTCAAAGCTTTCTCTCCTTCAGTATTTCAAAGGCTAGCGAACATAAGCATACGCAAATTATATATAGTAACCAAAATTTGGCTTAGGGTAAGGGTATAGAGTATAGAATCCTTCATGTCTCCAACGAGTCTAATACTATCTTCGGCTTCTCAGCGATTTTCACATATGACTCGATTCGCGAAAGCTAATACCTGATATATACGAGAAATGGTAAATCTATATGTATATGCGCTCATATAGGTTGCATGTGTACATGAAAATGTACCTCGGAGGGTTTCCAAATACGTTACTCAGAAAGTCCGGATTCATGCACATCAAGCTGCTTAGACCTAGAGCTATTGGAAGGAGTTGGGGTATAGGGCAGTAGAAGGTTGTTTGACCGGGAATTCTGCAGACGTGTACCTTTTTGGTGAGGCTACTCGTGAGTTTGAATGTATGCAAAAGATTGGTATCTGGGATATTCAAATTTTGAAGGATGTGGAAATCTGATTTTTTCTTTTTTTTTAATGGTTTTTACATGATTGGAATTTGGAGGGAACGACGACACATTAGAAATCATTGTTAGTTTTGTCAACTATATAGATCTGTTTATGAGAACAACACTTCCATCTATACTTGATTGTATCTTCAAAATCACAAAGCCATATCCAATTTATTTCTTGATGAAAAATATCACAGTGGGGAAAATACAGTTCTTGGATTGGACAGCGGAGTGGAAAAAGATTCAATCTGGAATTGAATTCCATTTCGTATGCGCTAGAGTTCATGCACGTTTTTCACATCGGATGATTATAGATCCTGCAGGATCCAAATGGTTGTGATAAAATTCGTTGATGGATCCAAGTAAAACCTCCGATAAACAAGATGAAATGAAATTTGAAACTCAATAACTACGCTTACATTATTGGGGCGAAGCCCCTTTCCTTACTCCGACTCGAACCAACTTTTTCGCGCACCTTTATTTGAAGAAACTACCGAACCGATCTTCACCAAATTTTGCAGACATGTTCGGGGCATACCAAAGGGTGCATAACTCCAGAACTATGCTAATTCATTAACTCAAAGTTATTTAATCAAGATTATGTGCAAAGATACGTTGTATCCGTAGCTTCATGCCGTACTCGGCGCCTCCTCCGCTGGGCCACGAAACTCGCGACGTACACGTTTCGGTCTCACACCACCGAATAACGTCGAGTTTTGTTCGCTACCAGAATCTCAACTTCTTAGCAGCGGATGTCGACGTAATGTTGAAATTATGATGAATATTGACGAATCATCGGGTGTAACCGAATGTAATGTGAAAACGTACACTAAAATTTCTCGTGCCATGCCTTCATCTGCCTTGATCGAGTCTATCTATTAGGTACATCTAATTATCGTCCGGTATTTATACGTCAACAACTCCTTCCACGATTCACGGCATGGAAACCAGTGACCGTCTGAGCAATAACCTTTGCAGTTTGAAAAAAACTAGGAAAAGCTTTCGCGTGAGTGTGGTAACTAAATGCCGCCGATGATAAATAACCGTGTTAACGCAACCTCGGGCTCCGTTTTGAGCTTACACGTCGGAATTTTTATCTGAGTGAAAAGAACCCTAGAAGAACCATGTGTTGCTCACCTAACAAGGAATGCTATCTAGAAAGGAGAACGAACTCATTTTCTACCCTGAGAACTACACAAGAAAATTGTCATCTGGTCAATGAGAAATCCCGACCCCAAAACTGGGTCCTAGAGTGTAATAATGCGAACTCTTAGAGTAATTGTCCGACCTCCTCCTGAGTTCTCTTGTGCCCGTTTTTTCCGCAAACACGGACACACCTAGTATGCATGTACTGAGAAATGTGAATCCGATGGTGCACAGTATAGAGCGGATAAAACTTCACATGAGGCAGCACATCATCAAGATGAAAGATGATAAATGTGCTACCGGTAGAGAATCCGGCCATTGTCCGGAGCTGGTCTATTTTGGTCTGGTCTTATTCCAGTTCTGTTCTGGTGTAGTCTGTTCTGATTTGGTCAACCTGGTTCTCAACTCAACTCTTTGGTCAACCCAGTTCTGGCCTGGTCTGGTTCGGTTGGCTCCACTTCTTCCCTCGTCTGGTCTGGTCTGGTTCTTGACTGTTTTGGTGTGGCATGGTCTAGTCTGATACGACCCTAGTCTGGTCTAGTCTAGTCTGACCTCGATTGGTCCAGTTCCGTTCTGCCAAACATGGTCTGAAGTGAAATGTTCGGATCCGGTCCTAATCCGGATCTGATCTGGTTCGATCCTGGTTCGGATCTGGTTTGGTGTGGTCAGATCCGGTACTGCACAGTAAGGTCTGGTTTAGTCTGATCTGATCCTATTCCGGGTCGGGTCTGGTCTGGTTCACTCTACTTTGGTCCGGTCTCATGTGTTCTGGTGTGGTCTGGTCTGATCCGGACGTTGTACGAGTCAAGTCTAGTCTAGTCAAATCAATTCTGGCACTGCTCTGCTCTGGTCTGGTATGCTGGGATCATAGTCTTGTCTCATACGGTCCTGGCGAGGTTTGGTCTGATCTGGTGCATTCTGATCCTATCTGGTCCTAGTCTGGATCAGCTCTGGTGTGATCTGGATATACGGATATATCCAGTCCTGGTCCGGGTCTGGTCTGGTTTGATCTCCTCTAATCACGTTTATTTCCCCAATAAATATATTTCAGAATATCCCGGGTGGCTCATTATAGGAATTCGTCTCAAATTCTTTTCGCCAAGGATGACTAGAGGAAGTAAGCTCAAAGTCAATCAAAAGACGTCTGAGCTGGTCTTGTGATGAGAATTTTACTGATGGTCGCACAAGGAATCATCATCACGGTCTCTGGTCAGTCTCCTCCTAACAACTTTAAGAAATCATTTCTGCAAAAATCCAAAAGTAAACCTCGTGCTGCCCCCTCAGGGAAGCGTCCTTTCGCAAAATTCTGGAGCAGTATCCCGCGTGGGTTGCTGAGTTGAGGTTCGATGCAGTTGCTCTCCGGAAAAGCGTAGAATTTTCGCAATCCAGTATTGCTCTGGCGGATTTTCGTGGAATCAATTGTTCCTCACATCAAACTGCTGTTGTGAACAATTGGTTAATTCCTATGCTCATGCGCACAATTAATCACTCAACTTTTACTGACCGTATATTCCGCCAGAGTCCTTTAAAAAAGTTGTCAAAGGAGATGTTTGATCGAATGGTCATGATGCTTTATGATCTAATTCACTTATAACTCATGCGATGGCTCATCAAGTATTTGATGTACTCTCTAGGGGAGAAATATTTCATCCAAGTTCCAAGACTTGATAGTCACATCTCTTTAATTAGACCCTCACTGTTTGTACAACATGTCCATCTTCCCTATTCAGATATAATTCACCCCATTCTCCAAACTCCGAGCCAGAAACTCTTACCTTTTAAGGTGAATAAGTCTAATGCAAGCCAGTTAACGTTAAACTTGACGATTATCCAATTGAGCATCTTAAATTTAGCTGAATGAATAGCTCTCTGATTATTTGTAAAATTATGAGCCTATTCACGTGATTATAATTGGAGGCCAAAGTATGAGATACACAACCTTAGACCTAACCCAACTGATAGCTCATTCACTTTTCGCTCTCCGTGAACAAGTTTGAAACATCTATCGCATACTCTCCCAAGTCTTAGATTACACCTTGAGCCCAGGACTTACACGATGAATGGATGCCACAAGCTATGAGAAATCTCTCTAATTCTGGTCATCTGCTAAAATTAATTTGTCGCTATCAGCAATCTGTTTATTTGGCAAGTTCGACAGATCTTGAATCTGAATATACAAAACTTCAGGTTGCACTCGTGGTTGATAAGTAGCAGAGAACATTGAGTTTTTTTCTTCCCCCTTTTAATTAACTCTGATACTCAAATTCGAAGTTTCTTGATTACATTTCAGATATAGAAACCAGATGACTACAATAACTCAATACCTTTGCAAAAAATGTTCTGCCTATATTTTTTGTGAATTCTAGAATGGCTCCTCATTGATCTTTTCCAGTAAAAACGTGCTTAACTCCCAAAAAAATTCAAACCGGTCATTTTTCAACAACCGAGCAAGATAAGGCCCTACTACATCAAAACGTCTATTTATTGCAATTTCGCAAGCCCTAGGCTTCTGTATATGATTGCATTTCGTCTCGTTGTGCAGCTCTGCCCAAGAAACCATATCATAATATACTCTCTCAGAGCTTGGGCTCACTCTCCTTGAGCATAATAATTCAGGAAATTTGCATGTACGCGGGCTAACTTCTCAAGTAGGTTATCTATGCCTTGGAAGATAGAAGTTTTCCGCATGATATATAACATATCTGCTGCGGCATCGTCTCAAGCCTATACTCCCATACATACATATATACATACATAGACACATACTTAGACATGGGTAAGGGTGTACATCGTCAGGGTTGCACTTCTCTTATGGTTATATATTCAGCAATACTTAGGCGTTGCGCTCTCAAGAAATTCCGTCCAAGTTTCCGCAGCCAAGCTAAATCGATGTCGTGGAGTAGCTCTTTTGGCTCCCATCCACCCTTTTGCATGCGGTATTTATCGTTCATGCAGCCTCGCGGCTACAAATTTTGTAATAATTCTCTTGGTGTATAGTTCTTACTTGGTCTAGGGTACTCGTTTGGGAGGTTATGCTGTACTCGCGGTGTAATGAGTAACCTTACGTGACTGCAATTCAATTTTCAGGTTATGATGGATCGAAAAATTTGCATTTATTATTTATGAATAATCAAGAACGCGACTGATGAGATCATTTCGTATCCGATGTGTATGATGAGTATGATGTCATAGTATGAAGTCAAGATTCACAAGAGACTATGAATTATTGTGCTCAATTTTCGTGCAAATAATCGACGACTGATGCAATATCCTCATATGAAACCAAAATTATAATAGTTTACGTGACGCAGAATTAACTCGCTACTACTGGCATCTGGATGCAATAATTCTAGAATATTGTACGATGATCAACATAGATTATCTCAACATCATTGGAATGAAGCATAGATTTTGGTTCGAAATGTGAAAAAATTTAACGAGAATGATCGAAAACGGAAACAGTTTTGATCCAGACCAACAAAATTTTTCAAATTGTGTTCATCAAGCAAATTTCATTTATTTTGAGGAGTAATAGGTTCCAAACCCCCATAATTTTGTAGTTCATGGTTCGAAATTGCATTCATGGAATAATGTAACGTATGTTCCTCTTAAAGTAATTCAGTTCACATTTTAACGATGTTTGCTTTCGGATAGTAGTATGTTAGGCCTGATGTGCATTATCAAGCTTTTGTTGGGCGCCAGTTCACCTTCGATAATTTTCATACGACGCAACTAAAGTAAAGAGCTGCCACTGAATCCTAATGAAACATGCAACGTCAATAATGATGTTGGTATCGGAAAAGCAGCAAACATATTTCAATAACAGAGACGGTCCCTAACCTGTGATCTCACGCAAAGTTAATGACTTATTGACAACGGTACACAATGTTTTGTCTGCATGCTTTCATTGGCACTTGCTCAATGTATTTGAAAAGTGCTTCGCCTACTCAGAACTTTTGAAACTCACTTTGATCAATTATTATTTCTAATCCATCAATCAACCTTCTTCACCAGAAGCAAGGTTTTTCTAAGATTTTACACATGTTTTCTGATCTATTTCTACAAAATGGAGCGAGCTTCCCGTCAAATGGTGGTATCTGAGCTTCTGCATGTCCATGTGAGAAAGTTCTTCAGCCTATTTTACAGTTTTTTTTGCACCATTTTGAAACTTCCTAAGTAGTAGACGCAATCCCATGAAATGAAAAAGTGGCTCAGAGAAGGTTCATTAGAGCAAATTTCTTTTGAACACGGAATAAATCTTTCCACTGAAAATCTACGATAACTTCGGTCCTACGTCAACGTTTTCCAACGTTATCAAGCTCATATCATGAGTCTTGAGATGAGCTTCAGAGTGAGTAAAGGTGAGTTGAAGAGTATCAAGATGGGACCGAATTTATGATATGCTTATAGCAGAAATAAGATTATGGGGGCTAGTTAGGCACACTCACCTCAATTTTAACCATTTCACCAACGAAGCTGTATATCTAGTTCAATACTCAGGTCAGTTCAGTCACTTCTGCTCAAAAACAAGAGAGTTCGAATGAATTTCGTGAACATTGCTGAAAAGACTAAACCAATATCGAATCATCACCTGTTACCTGCCTATTCATGAAGAACTATCTTCAATAATAAGTGATTGATTTCGTAGTTCTGAAAACGTTGAAGTGAAATTTGATCATATTTTTCCCTGTAGAGATTTGTTCGAATGTAACACACTGATGGTTATAAAATGGATAGTTTTCAGCCAACTAACTCGAAATGAGCCTTTTTACATCGAACTAGATTTCTACCAAGGTTATTGGTGATTGCAACTGATTTGCATACTGCTGTCATTGTATCATTTATGATTATAGATTGAATCTGTTAGATGTATGTGTAATTGTTACCAAAATCTGCTCTCAGATGAGCCTCTAGACCACGTGAAACTTTGATAACTATTTTGATAAGCCAGATCAGAGCCCTCAAACATAGCCAAATTAGCGTTTCTCCAGCGTTGACAACAACTTTCTGAAAAATGTGACGTGACCAAGTAACTGTGAAAACAGATTTGGTTTCGAGCCAATATCAGAATTCCCCATATTTCCATCTAAGCCAAAGGAAAAAAAAAGTTGGTAAAGTTTACTTACAAGGGGAGGACCAGGTCTCCGGATAACCAATTTTTTCCATTTTTTTTTTACAGTTTTCTATCAACCAGTATATGAAGTATCCGGAGTAACTCCGTCAAATGGGCCTCTTTTTAGAGCTACAGCCAAGAACATTACCATTGCTTGTATATCTATATACATAACTTTTTAACATGGGCCCACATGAGCAAAGATCATCTCTGTGCTTATATCTTTGGACAGGAGACCCATTTGATAGAGTTACTCTGGATTCCTCATTATTCTGGGTAGTACAAAACCGTGGAAAAAGTTTGGACAAGATTGATGATCCAGACACCTGGTCCTCCCGTTGTTAGTGACTATTGCCCTTATCGATTTGCCTAGATGAGCGTTATTGACTTTCCATCCACTATTAGCGCTGGTAACCGCACTACTTTGAGAGCCTCGCTTGTTCCATCTGAGATTCTCAGATCAACCACTTCTACCGAGACTTCTACCCCCCAAACCAGCCTTACAGCTTCTACATCTCACAAATTAAGAAAAGTACAAGCCAAGGCATGAAACAGAGGCTGCGTACAACAAGAGGCTTGTGCACGCGTCGAGAAAGGAAACTGGCCCGGATAAATCGAATAAGGATGCTCGATATGCACCAAGAGTCCGCCGTGATCAGATATAGGGGTGCCGCCTCTCTTGCTCCCTCTTCATATTCGAGGTAAAATCATATCGCCGGGTCTGTGTCTATGTAGCACCGGTGACGGTTCAGCAGGAGCATTGCGTGTAGTTGGCCTTTCCCAGCTTCAGCGATAAGTAATTCAGTTAAACTGACACTATTGAGTTAACCCTTGCCTCTGTTGACTCGACTTTCATTTAGCCTGTGAGCAATTTATTTAGAGCTATTCCTATATCTGCACTCTTGACGTCGTCTTCATCATTTTAAAATTGCCATCTTCTGATGACTGAGACACTTTTTCTTTCTTTGATATTTTTTTGTATACTCTTGCTGTCTATCGATGCTGCCTGATGTGATGGCTATTGCTTTTTGTTACAGTTGTATATATCTATATAGGTGATGGTGTACAGCTAGAGAGGTTGCAAGGCGCAACCGATAATTTCATCTGTCGACGAGCTTTCAGCGACGATGCTTTTCGTTGTCTTTTTATCGAGATCACGAACGGTTCTATATTACTGTGCTCCTACTGCTCTTGTCAGGTTTTCTCGTTTGCCGATGGCATACTACTTAAATCTGGAGTTTTCATGGTGAATGATGTTGCTAGGGAATACGTGAAGGTGGTTTGGCAGAGTATTGAGAGTGTGAATTTTGAGAAAGATTAAAATCTGGTGAAAGATTTCAATCAATGAATATTACAATTCTGGAGACTCAGAAAAAACTTGTGATTTTATGGAATGACTGATATCCAACTGATACATTCCTAACTATGTGAAATGGATTAACGATTACCAAGCAATATTTACATAGGCTATCCAAATTACTTATCAATTTAAACCAGCGTGGGTCTCAAGTCCTAATAAGTATAGTGAATTTTGGATGAGAATTGAGGATATAAAAATGGTGTAGATAAACAGCACAAGTCCTCCACGATACTGAGTGAAGACACTTGGAGCCAATCAATACATTCCGAACGAATGCAGAGTACTCATCACGATTGTGAGGGTTAAATCTCGTGGACGAATGAAAGTGTGGTTGATTTTTGCACCCTGTTTCAGAATGGATTCATTAACTCCAAGTGTACCAACCAAATACGGCGAAAACCGACCTACTTTTCTATATATATTTTGGCACGCTGAATTCGAACCCGAGGTCGGTTAGACCCATTCCTATCTTGATTTCGAGAATCGTACAAATGAGGTGGAAATTGTGGAAATAAGGTAGAATAGCATTACAATTTGGATCAATAAATATCAATCTACATATTTTAAGCTGAAAACCCCTCTTCGGGAGTTTTTGGGGTTGCTGAATACGAATACTCAGTCAGAATTATGATTCGCTAGAATCCAAAATGGCTGTTCCGAAATGGCAGAATGAGATTTCCTGAAGACTGCTCATTTCAGCTCAGAACCCTTATCTCGAGAGTTTTCATGGTCGTTGCTCTATCTCTTAGGTATGTGAATTCTTCTGCCACGGTACCTAATCAAATCTACGATGAAACTTGTGTCATCCCTCTGAGCTGGCGTCCCTCACATCAAGTGTCTCACCAGTAGCTGACCAGTATCCTTGCGGTACTTTATCGGTACTTTAGCAGTATCTCAGCGGTACTCTAGCGGTATTTTCACGGTACTTACATGGTACTTCCTCAGTATTGGAATTTAAGCCCTAATTGATTAAGCCCTAATTAATGTTTGCAAATACAAACAAAATTTGCATTATTAATCGTGTGTCTTTATTCACACGATTCCCAGTCCTCCATGATCGATTTAAGTGTTCTCACCATATTATACAAAAAGAGGACGATTCAAGCTCGAAGACGAAGTAATTGATTAATATCCTGTACTCTATGATTTCATATCTTGGCAGTACTTGAACAGCTCTCTATCAGAACCCCTCCATCTCTCATATATATGACTCTTCAGTTATAATCCCCTCATGAAGTAAGTCACCAGTACCTCATGGAAATTACCACTGCTGCATCATCTCTTAGAAATGTAATCATGACTGGCACGGTACCTAATAGAATTCATTATGAAACTTATGTTACTCCCGTGCATCAGCATTCCTTACATGAAGTATTTATCTCACCAGTACCAAACCAATATTCTCGCGGTACTTCAGCAGCACTCTAGCGGTACTTTTCCGGTACTTCCTCAGTACTGAAATTGGAGTTTCGATCAATTAATATTCGGCAATATTCGGTATCCTCGCACTGCTTCAACAGTTCCTCTTCAGAACTTCTCCAAAATTTTTGATATTTCTCTATTGTAATGTGTATTTTTATAGAGTAACGCATGAAAGCCTTGTGAATACAGTAAAATTCGTATCATATCAAATTTCAACAATGAAACACTGGGATCAATCAATCGCGTATAAACAATACCAAAGTTGCACTTGTTACACAACTACTGCGTCGAGCATTGGTCCATCGGGTACGTAATGCACGCTCATCTCATTTTGGAATGTGGAAATATAAGGGATTATGATGAAAAGTAAAAGCCGTGTGATGAATATCCGAGAAATTTTTCGAGGAATTTCGAAATATTTGTCACCAGGCAAATGCATTTCCTAATTCAAAATTACCTAAGGTACCTGTGAGATAACAAGGTAGTTAGCACACGTGCGTTCCGGGAACCCACCAGAAGAAATAACAGAATTCATAGTAAGCTGTCTCAATTAGTGTGACACACTGTAAAACAATGGAATGGCCCTGAATGATTAATTGCCGTATTTTCAGATAATACATGGGTGATATGGATCATAAATACGCTGATTTTTTCCGATTGATCTACTTTCTGATTCGTGTAATGCTTGAAGAACACCTGTTGATGATTTAAAGCTGAATAGTTTGAAAATACTTCTGTAATCTTAAGAGGGAATCAAGATTCATTCTTACCTCTTACTCGGATACGTCTCGAGGTCAATAATTCCTCTTTTCGAAAGTTCCGAACGAATTTTCTTTAATAACCGAAAGATTCCTCGCGACTCGCACAGGTTTGATTTGCCCAAAGTTTGCCGGGGGCGAGGGGAATAATGAAGTACAAGAATGTAATCTTCACTTTGAGGACAGTATCTTGTCGGAACGAGAATATTAGGTATATCGTAATATTTGCAGTACCTCTCATGGAAATAGTAATCAAAGAATGTCCTGGGGCATATTAAATTCACAACTCAAGGAGGTAAATTGGGTATACCACGTGAATCAAACCAATCGATTTTTTCAAACATCACGGAACATTCTGTCAATGCATATCTTGTATTGGATAACGATATACTCGCATATGAATTTTATGAGCATCTGCTGTTTGGATTTTGAAATTTCAATCCTCGAAAATGAGCGAACTTGTCTTATCCGTGGCTTATTCGTAGTTCCGAGTCAAAATTTGATCACATATTATATCCAAGCTAACCAGAACACGTGAAATTGAGTGTTAGTACATGTTTTGTATTGTTATCATCAAATCAGCATAATTTAATAGGAAGCTGATCTGCCATTCTATTCCAATCTAACAATAAGCATACTGTCTCATCAGACAGCGTACTTTACCTGTAAAAGTATCAAAGTTGGTAGACGAGCTCAGGAGTACTCGAGGCTTACAGAAACTTATCTCTAATCTAGTGACACCAAAATCTACTACTATGTCGAATTTGATCATAGGCTGAACTACAGATCTACTACCGAGGTTACTTCCTCGATCGATAACTTTGTTGCTCAACACTGTTGGAGTTTTTCATTACGTTCGTAAAAACTTCACACTTTTTGTTCGGATATGCTGAAAATTCTTATCCTCAATTCTGATGTGGTAATTTATGAGATACCTCACAACTCATTCCATGATAATGACACTATGTGGCTAAGGATCGATATTCAAGGACAAATTTCCTCCGAACTGTTTGAATCCCTAAAAACTGTAATGACCACTCAATTAAAATTGAGGGGGTGGATGGAAAAAGGGCGTAATTGCAAAACGGTTATTTTGAGAAAATCAATAAAAACTTAATAAAAACCGCTACAGACATAACGGGACGAGTTGACCTGGCTTATTTCGAAGAAAATAACATTCTCGAAATAGCTCAACCCGAGCCAGGAGATGAAATTTGATTTTGAGCTCCTTTCAGCAATTTCAAAAAATGCAATTGCGCCTCTCTAAATCTGTTCGACTGACTTTTCCTGTCGAAGCTTCGACTGACAAGTCGAGTAACTCTTGTTCAACTGAATTTTAGGGTGTTTCTATCGAACTCGACTGATTTCAGCTCTTCTGCTAATTTGACCGGTGAGAATCAGTCGAAGGTCGACTGAACCGTCATCAGTCGAAGCTCGAGTGAACTTACATAGTTATTATATTCAAATGTTCATGTTAAAATGTAGTGGCCTAACAATAACTCTGGTTTAATACAGATATTATCTAACTGGATAACTCGTGTAAAGTAATTTGGCCGGCACATTTTTAATATTTCCATCAATAATTCACGCATCAACTCGCGCACAACGGTATGATCGACGGCTTTTGCATAGAACTAGGAGGGAGTGCTGACATTTTACAAACAAATTTGTGAATATTTTCACGCAGATCGTTCTAATTGTTATACTTAGAGGGCCTTCTAGTTTTGAAACCCAATTCGTCTTTGGGTAACTTGATGGGCCCTATTCGAGTTGTGTCACTCAACCAGCTCACAAGGGGAGGTCATGGTCTGTGGGTCGGGGATTCGGCTGAAACTCTGGGAATCATCTCCTTTCGGCACCAAAAGATGATGTCCAAAACCGCTCACTTGAATGCTGAAGCGTTCTGGAGCTACAACCCATGACATTAGCATTGCCCATATAGGCCCATGTTAAAAAGTCGCATATATAGATATACTGACAATGATAATCTCTATAGCTGTAGCTCTAAAACGCTTTAGCATTCAAGTAAGCCCTTTTGGATATCATCTTTTGGAGCCAAAAGGAGATGATTCCCAGAGTTTCAGCCAAATCCATGACCCACAGACCATGACCTCTCCTTGTCAGTAGGTTAGTGGACAAGACGCCAGCCTTCTAACCCGGTATTCCGGGGTTCGATTCCCGGCCAAGGTAAGATGAAACTGATTTTTTCTGATTTATCCTTATTCGTATGATTCTCTAATGTCGATGAAATCGTAAAATACCGCTCACAAACGTCGATAAATTTTTAAACATTTCAAAACTTGAACTAAAAGTCAGTCGAAGCTCGACAAGAAAGTCAGTCGAGACGGAGTGGACGGAATCTCAGTCTAGGCTTCGACTGGAAAATCAGTCGAAATCGACTGACATTCCAGTCGTAGGGATTTAGAGAGGCCCTTTTTCCGAATACAGGGTCAAATTTCGGCCTTCCTTCCTCACAAAAAGTGGAATTAAATCTCGCGATCAAGTCCAATCATCTCCAAATATTTTGAGAGTGTCCCTGGGCATGTTTTGAAAGATATATGATTGCTAGGGGGTGGTTTGATTCATGCTCCACGGTTCTATAGACACGAAAAGTTTTCATCAGTCGTGTGAAAATGACGAGAAATTTTTTTTCAGTACACTTGCATCGAAAGCCTGTGGTTTCCGCCCCGATGCCGGGGCAGAAAATCCCGCATCGCCGCCCAGGGCAGAAAACGACTGAGCATGCGCATCAGACCTCGGGCTGCACCCTCGGTCTGCTACAATGCATGCGCCGACGTTTTCTAACCTGTGCGGCAGTGCGGGATTTTGCCCCGAAATCGTGTCAGAAACCATAGAATTTCGATGAAAGTGTACTGAAAAAAACTATACGCATCTCGGGACGAAAGCAACCCATTGTGGCCCCTCGCGGACGCATGTGCGTAATATACTATTTCACTAGGGAAGGGTAAAGACACTCAATTTGAAGGTAAAATAACATTTTTGCAACTGTGTGCGCGAAGTTGTAAAAAAATGAGATTTCTCTTCATTATTTACAGTGCGAGAAGTAATGCGTGAATGACTTCTCGCACAGTTTTACATTTACGCACTGGTGAAGTGTGCGTAAATGTTACTTCTCGCTCTAATGCATTTTCATTCACGCACAGTTCCAAAATATGATGTCAAGTCATCCCTCTGAATTTGGCCTTTCTTGAAAACTTCGTTCTCAAGATGATCTTGCTCGGACAGTGGTGCATTTAATTACAACTTCGCGCACAGTTGCAAAAAATAGTATACGCAACACGTGCGAGAAGTTTCCGCACACGTTGCCAACTCGCGCGAGAAGTAACATTCACGCACACTTCGAAACTTCTCGCACACCCAGAAGTACATATTTTCGCGAGCGTGCGTAAATGTGTTCTTCTGGCTGTGCGAGAAGTTCCAAAGTGTGCGTGAATATTAACTTCTCGCACTCGTTTGGCAGCTTGTGCGGAAATTGACCTTCTCGCACTTGTTGCGTAATATACTATTTTTTATCGTTATATTAGGTGGAAAAGCGTTTCCAGGCTCTGGAGAATTTTTATAAAGTTTTTCCTCGGTAATTAGGCCCTTTTTCCAGATCCACCTTCACTTACGCCTTGTTACAGAGTAATTACGCCCTTTTCAATCTTTCCAGTCAGGTACTCAAGCCGTTTTTCCAAATCCTGTTGGGCTGAGCAAAAAATTAAGCCCTGCTTTTGAAATGTTATCACAACAGTTACGCCCTTTTAACATCTCATCGTAGCAGTTACGCCCTTTTATCTGCCAGACAGTTTTTGGGGTCTTACGAAAAACGGATTTCGGGGGGTGGTAGACCTTGGTATAGGGGCTCAAAAAAGCGATGTCCGGAAAAGAGGCATAATGGCGGTTGCGCCCTTTTTCCACCCACCCCCTCAATTGTCATGAGATATTCAAATCTTGAAGCCTGCTCTTGATAAGAGGCATTCCCTCCTCCGCTTGATTTTGTACACAAAAATGTAAATAGCCTGTAGTGGAATGAATGAGGCCTGAGCACTTATTTTTGTCGTATGAGGTATTCCCACACGGGATTTTTGTACTTAGGAAGATAAATTATTTTCTCTAATTTTGATGAGTCTGGTAGCTTCCACAAGCTATTCTCGACTACTTTCTCTACAATATCCTCTACAAATAGAAGAAAACATGTAACCAAAATCTCGTATCTCAAAACTCCGAAACTGTAAGACTGAAAAAGTAACCATAATAATATCAGCCAATCACACACTACACTTATATTTAAGATGCCAAGGATGTATAGCAAAACTTACTTACCACGAATTTGCCTTTCCACACCGTTCAGAGTCTAATTGCACACGACGCAAAGATATTCGAGCTTTCCATCATCGAGGGTCCGCTTTACCAATATTGGCTCAAAACCGACGATCTCAAAGATACCATGTACACAGTACATATACATACAGACCAACGACTACTTAAGAACAGTATCTCTAGAATACTGTATAGTTACTAGTAAGAAGCGGCTCGTTCGCAAATTGATATCTAGCCAATTAGGGGTCAATTTGAGCCGGGTCGAGCGTCCGATGAAACGTTGACCTAAGACCACTTAGGCTGCCTGATGCGTGCAATGCCATCATCACTGAATCTCCTAGACTTTCTTTTACGTGGGTATATATACTGTATACTGTAGAGATGTTACCATCAAGATAGAGATGGTACCATCGAGCTTTTTCAAAACGAAGCCGTCGAGTAGGTTGATGATAAGATTCCTGCCAATTAGTGATAAGCCTAGAGATTTGGTGAACGTTCCAAGGAATCATTGCTTAGAGTTGATCTGACATTGTAGTGATGGAACGTCATGGGCTCTGGAGTATGATCAAATTTTGAACGACTGCGATGTAACAATTTAACTAATTTTTGAAAACGGATATTTTTTGGAGCTTATGATGCTAGCGGAACTAGTGTGTATTTTTCATCCTTTAGAGAAAGACAAGACTCAGCTTTATTGATTGTACAGTGTTTGAACATAACAATCAAATATTACAAAGTCATTAGAACTACAATATAAATTCCAAAGGTCCCCGGTAAACAAATGATAATTTCACCGATGGTAATGGAAAAATTTGCGTTCCCTGTTTCTCTTTTCACTCACTCCTGCGACCATTCTTGAGCATTTTTTGTTGCAATGGAATACGGTTTATTTCAAATATTACGTTTATACCAATAAGCAGATCTCAAATGTGGTGCGACATGATAATAGTCTTGAATGGCTGATTTTCTTTTGCAGTTTCGAAGTGTAAATGAAAATATAAGATTCAAAAATTGAGCATCTGGTATCAAATGATTTTTGCTCGCTATAAATTTATTCTATCAAGTATATATAATATGGTAATAAAATTTGTTGAAAATCGGTCTCCAAAGTCAGTACCGGAAATTAACGTTAAACAAATTTGGGCGTCGAGAGGATTTCCCCAAAAGCGCTTAAGAAATGTCTAACAATGCTTGGTTCGAATCCAAATATCATTTCCAAGTTGACATTTCCTGGGGTGCATTTCGTCAGGTTCTGTACACGTCCAATTTATCAGTCCATACTCATCATAGATCAATTTAAACAAGAACAAGTATACTCTGCCTGACATGCGGAAAACAGCTGAAAAATCATAGGATGAGAGAATCTGATAATCTGATTAGGTTCAAATATGACCGAGGATACTCATCGGCCCAGACAGATTATGCCAGAACTGTTAAAGAATTTCTCCCTAAAGCGACGAATTGGATCCCAAAATAGAGATCTTTTTTCCAAAACTTGGGTCTACGATAACGAGAGACGAAGGGTAGAAAATTTGATAGCTACTTTGAGCTTCGAAACTAATGAAGGAGCACAATATTTCATCAGGGCTATACCAGGTTGTACATTATCCATTGGAAGCATGATTTGAATATTCTCAGTTCTCCATCGTGTTTTTCATTTCATTCATTTACTCGACCATTGATGTTAATGAATATAATACATGATCCAATTCTTCTAATGGTTATAGGAGTAAAACTCTTCCGGGGTTGAATACGATTGCATAAAACGTGTTTTTCAATTATATGTTTGCTCAGACATTTGAATTCATGCCAGACAATATTCTCAAAATCGATTAGGCAATTGAGCAATCAGTGACTTCATGCATTGCATATCTCGCAAACATACTTTAACACAGGAGTGGGGAACATATTCATGATTACTCAATGGTTCCGATAATGCATTTCTATTTTTTGTCCTAAATCAGAATTCTGAACAGAAATTGTTTCATCAAAAGAGTTCTGGAAAATTTCGGTGTCCATATACTTTGTGGCTCACAGGAAATGAAGGATTTTGAGCATCGACGAGTGTTCCATGTTTCTGAATACAATTCTTAATCATCATTCGAAGATTTTTCCCATGTCAATCCTCATTTCTGAGGAAAGAACTCGACTCACAACTGTGAAACGTGGCAGAATTCTCCCTAGAAGCTCAAGAATGATGAAGAAGTCAGGGGTATTGGAATACAACGCTAGAATCCACAGAAGAGTCCGGAAATGCTCAATTTTTTTGTTACAAAAATCTCGAGCATGTTTAGTAATAAGCCGGAAAAGGTAAGTCTTCAACTCCGTAGTTATACATGATTCAAAAGATTACGAGCCAATCACTGATTCCGTTGAAGCAAAATCTTTGAATTAGACTAATAAGATGACATGAAAATCATGCATCATCAGATATGGATCAACTCTCTATTTCTTGCAGGTCATAGACACACCTGTGAAATGTTGTGATTGTAAAAAAAGAGTTTTTCTGATAGATGTAGCACGCTCATAAGTATCACAAAGTTTAGTGCCGCATGAGATGACAAAAGAACGCAGAAGTGATACCACGAACATAATCAAATATTAGTTCATTTCGTCAGCTTACATAGTATGATTTTGTGAGCGTTTGATAGAGTTGTATCATTGAAGTAACACTTTAGTTCGAAACGGTGAGCGTTAAAAAAGCGTTTCAAATCAAATCATTCTTAGGGAAGCAATACATCAAATTCAAAATTATTTTGCACTCAAGTTTGAATCGTTGACTAGTGCAGTGAATCTGTGCAACTCATTTACAACCTACAAGTATATGAACGCTGAACCAAAGTTCATATTTGAGGTACGTTGATTATTTCTCAATTAATCCGATCCATTTTTATTTTTGATCATTAGATTCCTTGGAGAGATTCTTTTTTCCCTCGATTCGAACTTGAACTTTTTTCTAGAATCCAAGTCGGGTTAATGTAAATTGTAAAATTTGCCGATTGCTGCATTGATTCATTAAAAATGTCAAACTTCCGAAATATTCAGATTTTGACTGGAAATGCTTCCTGTTTCGCTCGACTGGGAAAGGGATAGATGTTAATTATAAATTGATAGCGTTTTGCTCTTACCACATAAATTCCATCGACATATATTCTTTAATTGGTTGGTTACAATGGGATAATATCACAGTCAAGCATAGTGTACGTGCAAATGAAACACGTTATCGAGTACTAGATTTCCATTTTCATTGTCATCCATGATAGTTTCGTCGAAATTGAAGATAAGTCTATCAATGAGCGTTAAAATACCTCGAAATTCTATTTCCTATAACTAACGACATTAGATAAAATTATGGAAGTATAACATCGTGCTCGGTTACGAGAATAGTCTATGATTTGTGATTTAATACTAGTGATGAAATTGAAGAGTAGCAGATGCAACCTATTCAAAATTTGTTGAATAGAACCACTAAAAAGTTAAAAACAACGTCGATTATCTGAAATTGAAAAACCCATAGAATTTTCATACTGTTTATAAACGGTAAGATGATGAAATAATTTGTTATACGCAGTGACAGCAATCATTCAAGAATGCAAATTCTTCTGAAACACAAAATTGAAACAAGCCAAGTCCTGAAAAATATTAGAAAGGTGCATAACACAGGATCAGTTGTGATACTCCATCTGTTAAAAATGTACTCCATTGACGCAAGAAGTGTAGCACATACTTCTTGGCTCGCTTTAGTGACACTGCTTTCAAAAGCTTTTGTTCTTCATCATTTACCCGACACACCTAAAGAAGTATACATCTTCAACATGAGTACTTCACAGTTTGAGTGCGTGATCTCATTAAAAGTCTAGTGACATTCTACAATAAGCCGGTTCCAACTATGATCAGGGCACGTATTTTAAATTTGACGGTAAAACTTTCCGGCAAATTTTACCGCTAAATCTGTCGGCATTGGTAGCACTCTGCTTGTAACCTGTAAATTTTGCCACTGTTGCTGGAGTTTGCCGTCGTGGTTTGCTGTATTTTTCACGGCAAATGCCATCGGCAACGCAAATACGGCAAACCGCACCGGCAAACTACAGCAACAGCGGCAAATTTTTCAGGTTACCGGTAGAGTGGCACTCATGTCGGGAAATTCAGCGGTAATATTTGCCAGGGAATACCGCCAAACAGAATACGGGCCAGGCAGCAAAAATACTCCAAGTTACGGATTCTGCTGACGACGAAGTACAGTCTTTTCCGATTATAACGAAGCGGGTCGTAATGAGATTCCGGTTATAACGCGAAAAATTTTTCTTTCGATTTAGTTGGGCCTCGCGTTGAATCAATGGGACCAGTGCGGATGACAAGGAGAATTTCTTTCCGGTATTTTAAAGCTCGTTATAGCCGGAACAGAGTTTCATATTTCTAGACTCGAAAGAAGCCAACAAGTATCTTTATCGTTTGACCCGACTGAGTTCATAATATATTACCTTGTACTCGAGTATCTCCAAAAAATGCTCAGCCAAATCGTTAGTCATGTTTTTGAGAGATGGGTTTTGACAATTTTTCGTGATCACATTTTCTCCAAACTCCTTGCAAAATCGGACAATCTAAAAGTCACTCAAATTGTAGGACGTCCAACTCAATCATATCTAACGAGATCCAAGTGGAATTATTGAAGGACTTCGAAATGATTACAATGATGAGGTCAACACGAGTTGACGAAACGTCGCAGAATAAAGTACAGATATTTTGCAAACACAAGTGGAATTCACTCAGCATAGTCCTCATCGATCGAAAAAATTCATCTCAATGTGCAGAAAGAGAGGACGATCACAAATCTTCATTCAAATTCACTAATTTTCATCTGTCGTTTCCCGGGAGAATTGCAATTTAGTTTTCCATCCACAACTACGCGTAACTTTTGAAGGAAATGGATTCGGACCAAACAAAAAACTACGTGTTGGTGTATTCCGAGTCTAGCAAAATGTACACTCGGCGGACATTATATCTGCCCAAATCTGAAAAAGCTTTCTCACCCCTGAGCTGCTATTTGAAATTTCAAGATCGGCTTTCAATTCTGATGGGTTAAGCATACAGTCACGATCATCAAAACACCGCAAACGGTCTGATTTGGATTGACACAGCAGCGCAGGGACAAGAAAGCTTCTTCAGATTTGGGCAGGTACAATGTCCGTCGAGTGTACTTCATCACAATAAAAATTCGTGATTTGAAGTATTCTTGCTACTTGAACAGGCCAATATAAACTCATCCCCAAATCTTCCCAATTACAAAATAAATTATGCAAACTCAATTAACGAACGAATTCTCACTTGTATGTTGACCGATCGATAAAGCATCTCGATTCACGTATTTTCCGTGGATTTTCGGGTATTTCTCGAAAGTTACGGAAAAAAATCTTCCTCCAGAATTGGTTTAGCAATAACCTGGTCGTATGGCAACATCATTAATCATCATGACAAATATTGATACAGTCAGTAACGTAATATTCCGATAACAAGAATATTTTTTGCACATAATTAATATTCCGTCTGGATTGAACACACCTCCTTTTCTGTCTGCAGTTGTGACAGAGGAAATCATATCGTCAGAGCAGAATACGGATCTTAAAAAATCTCTTGACACACGTGCGAAAAAAATCATTTGACCCTAATTTGGCAATCTTCAACATCATGACACGCGTCAGCAGTTATCACCAAGGGCTACTAGATTATACAAGATTGAAAATCGCAATTATTGTGATGATTGTTTTGTTTGATGTGCCATGGCTATCAAAATCCAAAATCAATAATGCACATGGTTTACCATTACCCAACGAGATCTACTCGGACAAGGAAGACGAATTATCTGAAAAAATTACAAAATCAAGTATGGAAACTGAATTCAAGTCCCCGAGAACAAAACGCAGCCTACTTGACAAAGTTCCATTGCTTACAAGAATGATAAAAAAATGTCCAGAGGGTTTTGACTTGCTTGGAGATGGAAGTTGTGTGAAAAACATCAAGATTAACAAAGAAGCTTACATGGAGTTTCTAACCGCATACCTGAATCGTGAATTTGGTTCTAAGGTAGAGAAAGAGAAACGAGATGTAGCACCGAAGAAAAGGGGCACAAAAAAGAGACAGGAGGAAACGAAAAATTCAGAGAGGAAGAAAAGGAAGAAAATTTCCAGCACGACCTACTCTCCAACAGTGATTGCTTAGAAAGTCTTATCTCTTTGGAGGATAATAATATCAGCATAATTGCTAATCAACTCTAACCTTAGTTTTTTTTAGCAAGGAAAGCTAGTTGGTGCTCAAATAATGCAGCAAACCATGACCATAGATTCTTATATGAGTAAGGATAGTCATCACTACAGTACCTGGCTCACTACTTATTGTAAAATCAATATAGACTAGTACTAGATAAAATAATGTTTCGAACCATATGTGTGCCTGATATTGTAAGAAATACTGTCTAAAATAAAGATTTTTATATTGTTTTGAAATTTTGAATCATCATCATTGCTGGTAGACTGTTCCAATAAGAGCATTCTCTGGAAATATATTATTTTTAAGATTTTGTGAGGAAACGTCGTTCCCCAATTTTCGTCATAATTTTAAACGCAATGAATTTTCATCATTCTCTAGAGACACATCTGAGTGAAATATCCTCAATTTTGTATAACAAATATATTCGTTCCTGGCACTTTTCTACGAAAGTAACCTGTACACTTTATCGGGCACGGTGAAAGTGCGATTGGGGACAATAAGTATATCGAATTATGCTAATTCAGAGTGCTCAGAAGTTTCCGAATTAGGATAATAATTGAATAAATCTCATATCTGGGATAACAGTATGTGATAACAGCCTACTATGCTCTGGTTTTCAATTGATTGATTTCGGATTGACCAATTCAAAAATTTCATATATCAATGATTCGGAATAATCTGAGAATGATTTTTCAAAATAAGATGACAAGTTAAAAGGCGTGGTTTCACGTACAAATTTTATCTGTCTACTATCCTTTTTTCTTGATGAAGAGAATATCAACATACCGAAATTCACGTTTTTGATCTGGAAATATCTTCAATTTCAATTTTTTCACTTGACCACTATCGGATCTTCTCAGAATGATCAATGTTCCAATGGATGAAGAGAAATATGTTCAGAGAGACAAATGGTATTTTTGGAGATCTGCCCAATGGAGTTATGGGAAAATCGGATATGATCGATAAAATATCGTTTCTGACCGTCAAATTCTACACTTAATAGAAGTACAACCCACGGTAGCACATTCCAAGATGTATTTCCATATCAATAATAATCAAATATTATAATAGAGAAATATCTTAATTCTCCCTGAAGTAGAATTCTTTTAATATTAAAAGTAGAGAACCAAACTACACCCATTACGAAATATGATCCTCGTTTGTTCGTCATGAATTATTCGTTTGATGTTATTATAATTGAAATGTCATAACTTAGGAGTTTCACAAACAGCAAACTTGCAAAGTACTATAGCTTCCCTGGTCACTGTCATGGCGAGTCAAGAATTGACTTTTTTCATACTTCTGTCCCGTCATTTATTTTATATGAATTTCCTTGAATGAAACCATACTAGCTCAGGTTCATTACACATACATAGATATTCCGGTCAGTATTAGGAACGCCATAGCTTCTACCGATTCCGTTCAAATTTTTGCTTCAATGAACCACAAATCCTTAACAAAATTCAAATATTACTAAAAAAACATTGCCACAGAAAAAATAATATACGCAACTGAGTAAATTCTGTTGTCAAGAGTTACAGATAACAATTAATCAACTGTACTTCGTAAGGGGAAACAAAGGAAGTCAATAAATTTCACATTTGATACATATCTAATTCTAGTCCGTTTTCCTCTGTCACTATACTCTAAGATGCACATATCACCAGTAGAGTAGATTCGTGTTTGGCGATCTCGAAGTATCTTGAAAACACCATCTCTCGACATCTCAAGCTCGGTGTTGATTGACGAGCAGTTTCACCTCCTCATTCTTCCACGTGGCACGATCTCGAGATTTAGCGTCATCAGAGAGCCTTTGTACCCTCCAAAAAAAAACCCGCCAGAGACCATCGCTATGCAATGCAAGATTGATTTCAATCAATCACGTAGAAGTCAATGAATAGATATGCATTGTCAGACCTTCGATATAGACTATGCAAAGCATGAGACACGGTTATGCCATTATGCAGTTCATGCGGCTGACCCCGCGCCTCATTCAGGTCCCAAAACATCAGATTTCAATTGCACTATCAAAAGGTCCGGGTCGCCAATCATCCCCAAAATTTTTTCACAGTTTGGTACCATCTGGATTATGAGGAATCTAGAGTCACTGTGTCAAATAAATCTTCTGTCCAAAGATACGTCCACTGAGATCAACATTGCTTACATAGGCCCATTTTAAAAATTCATCTACATAGATACACTAGCAATATTGATGTTTTTTGACCTTGGCTCTGAACAAAAGCCCATTTGACGATCTGGATTCTCCATATACTGGGTGATACAAAACTGTAAGAAAATCTTGGTGGAGATTGGCGACCCGGACTCCGTGATCCCTCCCTCCCTTGTAAGTCAGTTTGGCGACAAAGTTCAACTCCATCGTTGGCTGGTACAATCAACGACATAAGAATCCATTCTTCAAAATGTGTATAGGGTATGCATAGTGCACTATGTATGAGATACAGTAATATCATACTCATGCCATATAATAGTCGACCCGAAGCTTTCTCACCTGAGTTTCTACGCCAATTAGAGATTTGCAGTCTGATTGAAACTGCATTACATTTTATTCCGTCTTCATTTGATTTTTGCGGGTATCAAATTCAATGAGAACATTTTCTACTACCTAAGTTCGAACGTCGCAGATTATCAAGCGTATGTTGTTGTCCTGGAAACCTCTCAACCTCCCACCTATTGGTATCACGCTCACTGCGACGGCAAAAATGGGTTTTGGGCCCTGTGTGCGATAGGTCCCATGTGTGGGGCTTTTTTAATCGGGTTTTGATACCCACCGCACACGGTACTCGAAAAAAGGCGATAGGTTGACCATAATTGTCACCAAAATTGAGCACGTGGTGATTCAGTGCTATGCCCGAGGATCAAAATCCCGTTTCGACCGAAATGGAGCAATCCCCCTTTTTGAAATGCGAGCTTGATTCGTATTTTTACGTGTTCATCAAATGAAGCTATTTTGAGCAACAGAATCACTTCTCGATTACCCTTCGAGGTAGCTGGCGTCAATTTTCCAGGTCCGATCAAAGTATTATTCTCTCGCGGTAGAGGCGCAAAATGGACGAAAGGATACTTTTGCATCTTTGTATGCATGTTTACAAGAGCTTCACACGTCGAAGTCGTGTCAGACCTTACGTCAACAGCTTTCGTAGCAGCTGTACATAGATTCGTGTCACGCGGACGTTGTATGACGATATGCTGCGATAACGCGAAAAACTTTGTCGGCGCGGAAGCAGAGATCAAGAGAATGTTCACTAAGAAATCGGCCTTTTCAGAAGAAGTTGCGGCGCAGCTTGCTCCCGAAAATATCACGTGGAATTTTTCACCTCCACGAGCTCCTCATTTTGGAGGACTGTGGGAAGTGCAGTTCGTAGCTTCAAGTACCACCTCAAACGAGTAACCGGAGACACGTGTCTCACTTTTGAAGAGTACATGACCCTGAGTAGTCAAATCGAAGCTTGCCTTCACTCTCGGCCTCTTTGCTCTCTGGGTACCGATGGGAACGATTTGAATGTTTGGCCCCTGGCCACTTTTTGACTGGGCGCGCAGTCACAGCATTGCCCGAACCCTTCGACAAAGTTGACTTACGACCTTCTCCTCAGTGCAGGTGGAGAGAAATTCAGCGGATGCGCAACAACTTCTGGGATCGTTGGCGCAAGGAAGTAATGCACCATCTCCAGCAACGCGGTAAATGGCTCATTGTCCAGGATCAAATCAATGTCGGTGACCTGGTGCTTGTGAAGGACGAGCTGACACCTCCAACCAAGTGGCCCATGGCTCGGGTAATTGCTGTCCATCCTGGCAAAGACGGACTAACGCGCGTGGTCGATGTAAGGACCGCCACAGCAAACGATCGTCGAGCCTTGTGCAAGCTCATCAAGCTACCAGTAGATCCAGATGGCCAGAATGGTTATTAGTCATCAAAAGTCAAGGAGTTCCTGTCAACATCGTCGTCAACTGAAGAACAATGATTTGAGAATCACGATTTTCGACAGTCACTACACGATTTTCTCGCTCTTCATCTGCGAAAATTTTGTAAGGCCACTCGTATCGTCTCCGTTTATTATTTGCTTTTCCTCGTAGAGTCAGTAAAATCAAACAAGTCGAGTATTAGCTCTTGGCCTATTCTCAATACGCTGCGCAAGATGAGAGATGATGCCTCGTATTCATTTTTATATATTTTCACAATTTAGGATCATTTTGAGGAATGCAGCCTTTTGCGAATAACTTTTCCCCCCATCGTTTAAAGAATTGGAGATCAAGATTTTGGCATAGGAGCCTGAAAGCTCTATTGAGCAAATTTGAATGATGCATGACGAATGATCGATGTGCGGTTTCCACGTCAGTTCGCTGTCAAGTGTAACACCAAGACTCACGACCGTGCCACTGAACGGGACGAATTTTCCATCCTGTATCTCAACCCCTGGCAAGTCCATTCTCTTCAGATCTTTGATATTCCTCTCCGAACTGAAGTATATTGCTTTGGTCTTGCCAGCGTTGAGACCCAGGCCGGAACTCTTGGCCCACTCAGCAACTAGTCGTCCTATTTCACCTAGGCGAGCGATGCCCTCCCTGATCTTAGTTTTCTCGACTTGGAGATAAATTTGAAGGCCATCCGCATGAAATAGATGTTTCACCGACTTTCCGTCTAGCAAACCAGGTAAGTCATTGACATATAAGCTGACGAGTAAAGGTCCGAAAACGGAACCCTGTGGAACACCCAGATTGGTTTCGACCCAATCAGAATTACCAGATTTAGAAGTGACTTTTTGGGTGCGGCTTTGTAAGTATGATTTTCTCCACAGAAGTGCCGATCTCGAAAAGCCAAGATTTCGAAGTTTACTCAACAGCTCTGATAGTGAAATCGTGTCAAAAGCTTTACTAAAGTCAAAAAGCAGGAGCAAGGTGATCTTCTCCTTGTCAATTCCTACTCTGATGTCATCGGTCAGCTTTAGTAGAGCTGTCTGGGTGCTATGGTATTGCCTGAAACCAGTCTGGAAGCGATCTTGTAATCTCTTTCGTTTTAAATACTCCGTGATTTGGTCGTGTGCGATCTTTTCCAGGACCTTGGCAAGGAAGCAGAGCAGCGCTATAGGTCGAAAATCTGAGACAGTTGATGGGTCTGTGATCTTCTTTGATGCAATCAACTGTGCTTACTTCAAAGCTCCAGGAAAAGTGCTATGAGCGAAAGAGGAGTTGAAAATATGTACAATAAGGTCACCAATCGCCGGAAGAGCCTTCGCGATCACGCTAAGACCCCGTGACATATCTCGTCAGAACAACTATAGCAGACAACACAAATATTCTATGCAATGCTTTCGTGTGATGGTTAACCGCTGATCAATTAGCATGACCCCGAATGCCATACTCAGCGTATGATTTACAAAGAACCAACCGGGTTTACAAACAATTTAAAATAGACAAATAAAATTTACAATTTTTCTGCTCCCCCCCCCCCGGTTACAGTATGTACGCGCCTTCTGTAACAGATTGTATGTTTTGGGCAATGCCCGAAATTGGGCATTGTCGACATTGCCCAACAGGGTTTAGACACCATCGAATCATGTAGATAAAGAACAGAAATCCAAATTGAAGGTCACTCATATTGTTTATGTGATCCAACAGATTGTAAGCGATGAAAATCGAACCGACTCTGATGAAGATATTGATTTTACACACTATGGTATCTATCATTGATAAAGGTAAAAAAGAGTACCTGATATGCCCCCGCTACTTTTGTTTTGATCGTAACTTTGGCCCATCCCGATTTTTCTCAACGTGCTCCACCTCGTTTCATAGCTTCTAACTTTCTCTTTCTCAATTCTTGAAAAAAGTCATTTTCCGCGGTTTCTTGACAGTGTGTGCCTGATATACCCCCACGTGTATGAAAGGCCCATTTCCATGTGATTATAGGGGTTTTCTTCGTAAAATTGGGATATTTTCCTCCCAGACCTTCAAATGAGACGTACGTTAGCTCATATTGTAGATTTTGTCAATTTTTTTCGAATTTCATGGGTTGAATTAATTGATTTTGATGGAATGGGGGACGAGTTTGAGAAAGACCATTGCGGAAAATTAGGCAAACTGCGCTTTTTTCAATAAGATGAGCGTCAAATCATCTAAAAATCAAAGTTTGCAATTCCGACAAAAGAATAGCTGCAGTGCGTTGGAATATATAAAGTGGATTTTTTGGCATAGTTTCGAGTAACTAAAAAAACACGGTGTCCTTGAACCAACGTAACTTGAACGAGTCGGGAGACCACCTCGCCGAATATTTTCTTAAATGGTTGTTGAGGGCTCAAATAACATCTTCCAACTGTTTTTAAAATCGCCTACGTTAGAATTTTCAAATAAAACAACTTTTATGGTTTTTTTTTGGAAAAATTGTCAAAAAACGACTTTGACGCGCTTTGGTGATTATAAACGCTCAGTTATATGCTTCAAATTTCACAAAAATTTCGTCACAAAGTGCAGATGGTTCATGACACTCTATCCCAAACGATTCGCAATGTAATACGTAGAGGAAGAGATAGGCTTCGTGAGCTGTGACTAATGCTTGGGTAGAGAGTCAGATATGGCGAATATAGAAAGGTCCACCTATCTATATTGGGAAATTCGTCGTCTGCTCACGGCTCTGTCTTCTTCTTACTCACATTGGTCCTAATAATATGTACACAATGCCTTGGACTCTCGGCAGGGTCCTCATCGCGCAACAAAAGCTCTCACTCCGGTTTTGGAGAGCTTGCAGGTTCGTCATACCTGCTCCACATCTCGCATTTGAGTGGAGGGGATAGCTCTATCGTAGTTCTAAGATGCCATGTGCTCGTTTTCATGAAGAGAATCGACTCAAATTTTGGGTATTGTGCATGAAAAAGGAGTTGGGAGTGCAGAAGCTGGAAAGAGACTTGGAAGACTGCTCCAAAAATGTTCAGCGATTGACGGTCAGAATGAGAGATAGCCCTATCTGACTTACCTATGTCTGACATATAGATAAAGGTACTTTATCATTCTGACCGTCAATCGCTGAAAATCTTGGAGCAGTCTTCCATGTCTCTTTTCAGCTTCTGCACTCCCAACTCCTTTTTCATGCACAATACCCAAAATCTGAGTCGATTCTCTTCATGAAAGCGAGCACATGGCATCTTAGAACTACGATAGAGCTACCCCCTCCACTCGAATGCGAGATGTGGATCAGGTATGACATACCTGCAAGCTCTCCAGAACCGGAGTGAGAGCTTTTGTTGCGCGGAGAGGACCTTGCCGAGAGTCCAAGGCATTGTGTACATATTATTAGGACCAATGTAAGTAAGAAGAAGACAGAGCCGGGAGCAGACGACAAATTTCCCAATATAGATAGGTGGACCTTTCTATATTCGCCATATCTGACTCTCTACCCAAGCATTAGTCACAGCTCACGAAGCCTATCCCTTCCTCTACGTATTACATTGCGAATCGTTTGGGAAAGAGTGTCATGAACCATCTGCACTTTGTGACGAAATTTTTGTGAAATTTGAAGCAAATAACTAAACGCTTATCATCACCAAAGCGCGTCGAAGTCGTTTTTTGACAATTTTTTCAAAAAAAATCATAAAAGTTGATTTATTTGAAAATTCTAACGTAGGCGATTTTAAAAACAGTGGGGAGATGTTATTTGAGCCCTCAACAACCATTCAAGAAAATATTTGGCGAGGTGGTCTTTCGACTCATTTAAAGTTGGTTCAAGGACACCGTGAAAAAGTCGAAGGTACCGGAACCCAGTTTTTCTATTCTCAAAAACGCGCAAGCCATTTCGAATTCGTCCCCAACGTTTATTTTCTCATATTTCAAAGTAACAAATATGAAAAAAGTGCGTAGCAAGATGTGCGGGTGCGTACATTCGAGAACTTGAGTGGGGGCACATTAGGGAATAGGGGCACAATAGGCATACTTACCTAATAATAAATTACTGACACAAACATCGTATGCGTGCTGGGGTTTCGCATCACGAAGATATTTCGCGCATTGATCATTTGACTTTAAATTCCGATAACTGAGACGCACGCGAAGTGAGAGGACTGTATGCATTCCACCATGATTGCAGACCATTTGTTACAGCCTTGTTATTTGTGGCCAATGATCCTGTCGCACAATGATTTACATTTTTCATCCTTTGACGACTCCAGTTTACTGAGAAGCAATTGCAAATAACAATCTATCGTTGTGAGTTACTTCAACATGAACACGAGTAATGATCCCTCAAAACTTCACCCTCTTCCAGTCGTATCTAGACACGGATCCAGGATTCAGGTTTGGGCGAGAGGGGACGATTTTAAATATGTGTAAAAAATATATATACGCACACTCGATACGAATTCAAGTAATTTAGTTCAAGCAATGTTTCATTGAAATGCATTCGTGGATAAGTTGATTGATAGTAATTATTGTTGATTGTTCATAATGATTAGGATTCATAACAACAATAAACTCAGTTTACGTCCTAAAACATATGAATTTTACATCAAGTTCGATGCGTTTGGGGGGGGGGGGGCCGATTAGAGCATAAAAAAGGGTTTGAGGGGTAGCCGCCCCCCTGTATCCACGGATATGCCCAATATAGCTGAGCATTGTTGACAATGCCTGCATTTCGGACATTGCCCGTAACATATAGATACGTCAAAAAGTTTTCGAACCTCTCTTCTGCTCTGCTAAATTATTTTGGTACCGTGAACCGGGGTTCCTTTGAATAACAAGGTAACTTTGGTTTTCCGTTTGAATTCCCGAAATCGGTAAAATAGGGATGCGCAAGGGTTCTCGTACTAATTCGCTTGAAGATTGTATGCATGGAGAACATTTTCCACCATCGAAGGAGTCACTATCAGCTGTTCGTTGCTAGAAAGCATGGTTTTGGAGCCAAAAATGACTTTTGTCTCCAACCACATACATCTGATAGAAACTTCGTTACCGATGGAAAATGTTCTGCACGCATGCAACCATCGAGCAAATTAATACTAGAACCCTTGTGTATCCCTATTCTGCTGATTTCAACATTTGGAACGAGTATTCTAAGTATCCCCGTCTGTCTCGGCTGCCGGTATCATGAACTGAAAAATTGAACCGTAGTAGCCCTACCCGATATTTTCCATCCTAAATAGTTTAAAAATACTCTATCTCACCGATACAGTGCAATTTGACCTTTGCCCTGATGAATTTCATTTCTTTGACATGGCTCCACTTAGTAGTGAATTTTATCATCTTGCTGGTGAAATGATACAAGTGCATATAATTTTACCGTTCCCGGATTAGTGTCCTATAATCATTTAGCCCCGGTATGATAAATCCCAGGAAATTTTCTTTTCACATTGGCCTCATTGCAAGATATTGCCTTCTGAAACGAAAGTCTGAACACTCCTTTGGATCATGCAATGCAGTCTGTGTCAGATGAACCGAATAGATGAATTTGAAGAGCTGTGCTTTCCTGATTTATTGATCGAAGCTGCAATGCGTCAAATAGAAAGCAGATGAGTATCCCATGACCTTTCATCGTGAAATCTCCCCCAGCTATGAAAGTGATACTTATTACTTACTAGCAGAATTGCTCCGCTCGCTGACGCTCGCTGCGCCTAAGAGTCTTTGGAGGGAGTTTGAATAGTCGGATAGTATTATTTTTTAAAACAAATATTTGATTTTGAATAAAATAAGAATTTCGTTTAAATGGCAACCATAATCAGTTACAGATGCACGCTGTAACTATTTTCGTAGATGAAGTTCAATTTTCATAAATTCTACGAAGCTTCGGTCTCACTTTTCAAGGATTGATAGAACTGCGCGAAAAAATATTAAATGGCTATAGAAAAACTTCTTTTATCATTATTTCATTCGTTACATTACATTCGTATATCCATCTCATACATCACAGCCTAATTCATTTTCATTGCATGTCACATCACATATCTATTTCATATTTCATTCCATTCTGTCCTTTTATATGATCTCATTCTCTTTCCTATATCTCCTGTCTATATCTTCTTCATCTCTTTCTTCACCTCCACCCAATCTCACCTCCATTCAATCTGATCATTTTCCGTATCATTTTTCACTTCACCACCATCTCATCTCCTCCTCTACGTCATTCCCACCACCGCATCACATTCATCATGGATGCTATTAGTCTATAACATCTCATCCCTTTCCCTCTTCTTTACCCATCCCATCTTACCTTCATTAAATCTCATCATCTTTCATACCAACCCCCACTCTACCACCATCATATCTCCTTTCCTATATCATTCTCACCAGCTCATCACACATTCATCATTCATCATACATCCGCCAATGATCGCCTACTTGGAGGCGAATTCTTGTACGCAGGTAAGCCGCCTTCGGGTGCAGAGGTTGTGTCCGAATTCAAATCCAAGTAGGAGGGTGAGGCAATCATTCAATCCATAATATAATCATGCATCCATCTTAAACATCACAACTTATTACATCTGCATTGCACGTTGCATCTTATTTCTATTTCATACCATTCTCTCCATTCATATCATCTCATTCCCATCCCTACTTCTCCTTCCTCTCTTTCCCATCTCTTCTTCCATTATCATCATCATCATCATCATCATTTATTCTCTCATTCATTCTCTCATCCATCACATCCCATCATTATCATCATTATCATTCATTCTCTCATTCATTCTCTCATCCATCACTTCCCATCATCATCATCATCATCATCATCATACATTCTCTCATCCATCACATTCCATCTACGGACGCAAACCGAGGGACCCAAGCTTCCATCGTTGGAACAATCCATTTTCTGCACTTGCGACATCATAATACCTATGTATGATGAGCAAGTGTAGAAAATGGTGCGAATTCGACGGTGGCTCGAAGCGAAGGTTCAACAGACAGACTTTCGACAGAATTCTTACATCAATTCGAGCCAGACAAAGACAGCGGTACCCACAAAACGCTTGGAAACATGGGAGTAGCCCGTATCCCTGTGTCGGACACCATACGAAAGTAAGGTGAGCGGATGCATCAAAAAGGGATATTGGTGCGAAAATATGATAACACGGCAAGGGTACAACGAACAGACTTTTGACAGCTTTACAAAATTTAACATCTGAATGGGGCAAAAAATCTAAACAAACAGGTGAAACAAAACAGGTAAAATAGAATAAGTAATATCCAAAGTGATAAAAAGTCTAAAATCAAAATAGGTAAAAAATCCATAGAACAGGTAAAGTACAACAGATGGAAAGAAACTGGTAAAATAGACCATAGATAGAATTGTAATAAAAATCTAGAGGAAAATACGCGCAACTTTTTGGTCTTATCAGGTTAGGTTAGTAAAATCTAGGGATATTTATCTCTGGAGACAAATCAAGACAGGTAAAGTAATGACGGCAGCGCGCAACTTTTGAGTCAGGTCAGGTTAGTAATAAATCTAGGGATATTTTTCTCTAGAGAAAAGTCAGGTCAGGTTAGGTTAAAACCGATCTAGGGGGAAAAATTTAGTGATTCCGGACACCAAACAGTCGTCACGCGACTTAATATAATGTAATTTGCAGTGAGTTTTTTGAACAAAAAGTAGATGTGAGCATATACGAAGTGCTATACTACACGGGGATATGCTACAGAAAAATATGAAACGAGCATGTCCACCTATTTTTATAATACTCAGATATAAGCACTATATCAATGAAATCTTCTCTTTCCTCGTGCGATGAACCATGTTTTCTCTTATTATTTCAAGAGTTCCGGTATTCATTCATAATCAATACCGTCAGTAGAGTCACTCGCTCCACAGCTCAAATTTTTCTAAAACTTCTCAAAATTCAAAAATATATATCCGAAAACCAAAGTGAAAGTCCTTACAGTATCAGGGTTGAGGTATAAGGCAGAGAACACGTTTAAAAGATTGAAATATCCAAAGCAAAAGAAAGGACCTCCCATTCTCTATCATTCAGAGATGGCGGCAACAACGGTGGCTCTTTGAAAGGCATTGTCTACTTCTATAAGCTCGGGCATTCACCGTCCTTGCTTTTTCCGATCTTCCCGCCTCTCTTTCCAAAAGCTTCGTACCTCTTGCTTGGATAGCCCAAAGAAAGCAGTGGAAAGCAGAAAGGTATAAGAATGAGAGCCAGTATAAATTGCGCCCAGGATTGGGTCCAGGAGAAGTAAGAAATTAAGAGGGAGTGAGGTAGAGTCTTAGTGCAGAATAAAGCTAAGAATTAAGACGAATGAGATGGAGAAAAAGCTCACTCTTATAGAAGAGGCAAGGATTCTTACTCGCGGGTCATTTAACAAAACAATTAGAGGTTAACCCCTTCTTTCTACATGAACCGGCATTGCAACAGACATTTTCCTCGATTGTCTGGGTTCTCTTTCTAGTGTCGCTCGGTGTCTGGAGAGTGGAGAATTGAGTTTTCTGAGGAAGAATGGGACAAGGATCACTGCATCGAGTTGGGTAGAGATTTCATTTGAATTAGCGTGGTGGCTTCTTACGAGCTTTCGCGTCCAACGTTTACGTATCTGAGAGTATCATGAAAATCATAGTAGGGATGAGAAGCTCTCCAGTTCATCGTTCCAATCGATCGGAGTCGGACTGTTTTAGTCTGAATTGTTGTAGAACGAACGAGTTGAGACACTCTGATGTTGAAGTCACATTGACTAATTTGATGACGAGTATTTGGGGGATTGTGGAGATACAATGACCAGTTGACGTTAGACAATCTGCTCTAGACCTTATTACGACTGGAGACGATTGGTGGTCAGTTTTTAATGATGTAGGAGATATTAGTGATTTATCATGCATCTGGATTCGCTTTAAGGGTAGATAACAAATTTTTGAATTATATTCTGCAGAAATCGGGGGTTTTCTTGGGTTTTTGAAGAACCACACTGAGAACCGTGAATACTTCACCGCAAGATGCGATAGTACCTGTGACTATCCATATCGTAAAACCAAGCGGGACGATATTCACACTACCTCATACGATACGTATAGTCTGCTGCACTATCCCAAACTCTCGAGATAGTAATGGTTACTATCTCGCGTCGTCGGGGACTGAAATATATTTGGCCATATGATTTCTGATGAAAAATTTTTTCATGCAGATTTCAGGTTCCTGCTATATGGAAGAATCAGAATTGAATTAAAAAAATTTAGCTGCGTGTAGCTTGGTTCCATGCCTGAAATCTCTAGAATCTGAAGATAATTCTTCCCAATACAAGAATTGGCTTGTTGGCTTGCAAGCCAATCCCCAAATTGCAAGGTTATAGTTCCTGCGTAACCATCCAAGTGTCTTCGGATGAATTCAAAATTCTGTTCCTTGAAGATGTTTTTACCTCCTGTTCATCAGTTGAGATTGTTCCTTCATAAATTAATATATTCTGTCATGTCTCTGAGCTATGGCAGCAATAGTCTACTTGACATTAGTCTGTGGCGGAGGAAATGCATGCCCCACCTTGTATGTTATTCTTCGACACAAGACCTGAAAACTTTTCTGCATTTGCTGAATATGACCAGCGCTGAATGTGACAGATCTAGAACTGCTTGATTCTTGGAACACAGAATTCAGAAGCCTGTGGTTCTTGGTTTAGCACTCGCATATATTGGTTATAATCAGTTTTAAGGAAAAAAATTGTCTGACAATGTAAGGGAAAAAGTTGCAATTGAATAATTTCGCCATCTCAATTTGCTCTTTCAAAGTTTCATATGCCCTCATTCAGATATTTTTTAATTTTCTTTTTAGTATATTTTTGACAACATCTCCAAGCGTTATCAAGATTTTCATCTTTGATTTGGGTTGAACTTAGTGAAAGAGTTATCATTCAACACAAATCAAATGAGCCAAGTGTGAATGAAAAACAAGAATCTTGATGACACTTGGAGATAATGTCAACAAGATACAACAAAGTGAGCACCTAAAATCACTGAACAAAATTTATGTATAACTTGAAATGACAAGATTATCGAATTTGAACTCCTCTCCTTTGTTGTAGATAATGTTTATATGAAACTGATTAATTATTACAAGTAAGATATGCGAATATAACCCCAAGAACCACAGGCATTCGGATTATCTTAATTGAAAACCAAGCAGCTCAAGGTCTGTCATCTTGAGTATGAGCAGATCAATCGATGAATATTTCTAGCACTCAAGTCGAAGGAGAGCATATGAAGTGTGGATTGTATTTCCTTCGTCACAGGTCAATACTGTCTGGACTATCATTCTTATAGCTCAGAAGGATGACAGAATAATCCTATCCATCAAATAAAAATCACAGTTGATGCATATTGGTACAAACATCCCCAGGAAAGAGAATCTTGAGTCCATGCGAAGTCACTTGGCTGGTTACGCAGGACCTATAACCTACAAGCTAATTCTATCAAGTCATGATCTTGCTTCCATAGAAGATACAATGTACTTCTTCTGCATCAGATTTCATTTTCCAAAGATGGAATATGCTCCCAAATTCCATTTTCATTTCCAAATTCTATCAAATAAAGTGAGATGTGGTGTGAATCGTTCTCCGTGTTATTCAAATGGGACTGATGATATGCCACAGCAGAAGATCCGTAGTGCCATCCCCACTTCTCATATACTTGACTCAACTTTCGGATAGTAGCCACTACTATCTCGGTGAGTCGGCGGTACAATCGGATCGTTCGAAGGACTATTTTTCACCGTCGCATGAACGATGTATGGAATCGTTGAGACAACCAACAAAATATAGTCAGGTGTACGATTCATGGCTCTCAGTGCATGAGCCACATTATTGTACTTTTCACTTGAATATTTCAGATACATTGTTGAATTTCATTCGACTCGAATATCTTTTCAGGTAATGGAAATCAAAATGTTCATTCTAAATTTCCAGAATATAAGACGTTCTTTCCCGGTGGAATCAATCTACTTCACGGCAAAATGTTTCCAAACATTTATAAATCACTTTCGGTTACTCTCACACACAGTAATGAATCTTATGGCCGAAAATATCGTATAGAGGAATCAAAAGTTTACCTGATCCTCGCGTTTTCCTGCTGTTGAATTCCACCGTACAGAGGGAAAGACCAAAAGATTTTGGCCCAATGTAAAATGCTTGAGATATTTAACTCTTGAGCCAAAAATTTTGGCCTTTCTCAGAGTGTGCTTCAGTGACAGTGCTATTAAACGTTCCTTTGATACTACTAATTTATAATTCAAAATCGATTACCATTCTTATTATTTAGAGTTTCTAAAAGATGGATTCGACGCTGCACGAGCTGCAACACTTCATGCATACCATGCACATGAATGAATATACAGATAAATACTAAATTAGCCACTATAGGACTTATGAGCTGCACACAATCACCAGAATAATTCAAATAAGGGCTAACTCCTTATCACAAGATTTTTTTTTGCCACTAATTAGAAATCTTCAGGTGAAAGGCAAGATTTTTCTTCAGAGATAGGAGGATTCGGTCGAAGCAAAGACGAATATATTCTAAGATATTCACAAGACTCACCAATCGTAGTAAAAAAAGGACGAAAATCGATAAAAAGTATACATAATCCTCAAAAGACGCTTGGATGTATAAAGGGGATGAAAGCCCAACGACCAATTATCGAGAGCAGAGAAGCTTCCACTTGTCGTTTGATCTACACAGCTCCAATTTTTTCTCTACCATAGTTACCTATAAGTACAGCGCAAAGATTCGTACGGTGAAGAAAAAGTTCGATGCTGTGTTGATTTTTAAATTCTGCTCGTCTGCCTTTGCCACGTGGCTTATTTAGAGGCAACTCTATCAAAGAATCGTCACAGGAGTAAAAAGAGAGTCTTTTTGACGGAGTTATCATGTCACAGAGTATGACAAGATTCGTTTAGATATACACACCTGACATTTGTATTTGAATTTTCGTCTTTGCTTTGCACTCGATTCCGGTGAATTTTTCTGTTGGTTCATATAGACTAATGACGAAGTGAAAAGTGAATCTTTGCTCTCGTTTGGTATCATAAAGTCTTCAAGAGAAACTTCCAACATATGGTATATAAACTTCTTATCACCAAAGGTGGTGTAGGGGCTGAGCATATAAAAAAATTGCTCTGGCAAGCTGAATTGCCTTTGGGATACTTGACGAGCCACTTACTTTTTTGCTTTTTACCAATTTACGCGTATGTACTGATCATATCGTAACACCCTTAATTGTAAAATCATTTTCTTCCTTAGTGTTATAGTTTTCAACGTTCAATCATCTTCAACCGATTCACAATCAATATTTATTCAGTGAAAAATTGTGCCAATAATTGTGTCATCATTTCGAGTCTTAGTCAATGCCACTAAGGTACAACTGAAGATCCTTGTGAGTGTTCAGAATTGTTTCTATCCTCTCATCAAATCTTCTTATCATTTCAGGGGACATGACTGTTTTCCATTGACCAGATCTACCATCCCGGAAAAATTTGCCTTCACACTCCTTGTTGCCACCGTCACATTCGGTATTGCCGAAAAAGTTTGTGCTCTTGATAAATTCTAGATAAGCATTCCGATTCAAGGACGAATTCTCTTTCATCTGAGTGAAGCTAAGATGATCGGCCAATGAAAGTACCTTATCATTGCTAAGCTCTTTCCCAAGAAACGAAGCAGTTTTTCTGATCACCGACTGCAAATCCTGGAAATTATATTTTCGTGATGATTTTTAACCTCGGAATGGAACGCTTTCTATGGAGTACAAATTTGTTGTGATGAATGAGGTCAGATGTGATGAATGATTTTGATTGCAGAACCATATGATTTCAAAGAAAGTTAGTATGAGCCGCAGAAAACATTGTGTCTGAAACAAGACAGACGAACCTTCTTCATATCTTCAAATTTGATTATTAATAGGTTTTTCATGTCTTCCTTCCCCCAAAATCCCAGCAGGTGATCCCAAAATGGTCCATAAATCACTGAAAAATGAAGAGAAACAATGAGACCAGCACAGATTGAGATCAGAGAAAATAGCTATCTGAACTCGAATACATCGTACTGGTCATAATTTATGTCGATCTGGCCAATTCAATATTTTAAAATGCCAATTAGACGACGAATATAAAAAGGTTAGAAAAAAATTGGGTTTCTACGATACGCTTTCATTCACGGATTTAATATTTTTCTCGACAACTAAAAAGCATAAAATAATCTGAAATATTATCGGCCAACCCAATTTACTTTGAGAAAAATCGTATGCTATGCAGTTGCCCATACCTCTTATCGTAAAAAATAGCTTTTGATCCTAGTCTTTATCTATGTCTTGGGGAACTCTCTCGACCAAATATGATGAATGTTGGAAAACATTTACTATACCATAATTATAGACGATGAAAGCGTAGTGTGCTATTGTCCCAGACTTGAAACTCACGTTGCCAATGAAAAAATATCCATGGATCACGCAATTCTTGCCCGGAAACTCAGCACACCACGCTTCCATTGTCTATAATTATGGTATAGTGAATGTTTTCTAACATTCATCATAATTGTCCGAGAGAGTTCCCCAAGAGATAGATAAAGACTAGGGTCAAAAACTATTTTCTACGATAAGAGGTATGGGCAACTGCATAGCATACGATTTTTCTCAAAACGAATTAGGCTGGCCGATAATATTTCAGATTATTTTATGCTTTTTAGTTGTCGAAAAAAATATTAGAGCCGTGAATAAAAGCGTATCGTAAAAACTCAATTTTTTTCTAACCTTTTTTCATTTTATACTTTTTAGTGGGATGGGTATGCGTAAAGCATATTCATCTCGCTAGAAAAAATATGAAATCGTGACAACCGTGGCCATCTCTTATTCAGACAGCCTGCGTGTGCGCGGCGCGCCGCGAGCTGCCGGCCAAAATGCATTGACCCCACCAAACGTTTGGTGCCTGGAGTTTGGTTTGGTTGGATTTAGTAGTTCAGTCGACTCTGGTCCGGTGTATACCTATGACTATGTATGGATACCTAATACTTTCTCAGTTGATAGGTGGTCATGTGAGCTGTTCAGATGAGTCAATTTTTGAAGATTTTGAGTTGAGAGTTGAAGATTCCCGAAAACCCCCTCAAAGATATATACAAGTTGAATATTAACCATCAAGGACGAAAAAATCTACCAAAATCATTTATGACCTCAAAGATATAATCCAATACTTCAGAAAGTCTCATTACCACGCGAATGATTTTTATGAGCACTTGGCATTTTCAACTCGAACGAAACACGTATACCTCTCAGTTCCATAGTGGACTAACAAGGAGAGCATCAGGTCTACGGAACACGGATCTTGATGAAACTCTAGAAATTACACTTGTTCTGGTGAAAAATGAAGGTATCTCCAGGGCTCAAGTCCAATAGGCCTCCTACCTCAAGATACAGCTATGGAGGCTAGTATATCTATATATGTCTCTTTTTAACATGGGCCTATATGGACCATGTTAATCCCCTTAGCTGCATCTCGGGATAGAAGGCCCATTGGATTAAACCCTTGGAGATACCTTCATTCCTCACCAAAACAACATGATTCCCAAAATTCCGTCAAGATCCAGGACCCGCAAGGTTGGCGTTCCCCTTGTTAGTCCACTACGACTCCGAACCAGTCATATGTGACTACAGTTCAGCCTGGAACATGTTCATATATGATCATGAGGCACTTTGTTAGTTTTAGTAGGGCTGCTCCAAGCAAGTTAATTATACAATGAATAGTCCGCAAGAAATATGAATGCTTGCAAGCTTCAAAAAACATCCCATACATTTGAATACAAATATTCTCTAGTACATCCCATTTTTCTCGATAAATAGACATTGACATATTCCATGATCGTAAAATAAACATCCCTAATTGTCAATTCTCATAACTTAGCTGGTATCAGATACCATAAGAACTCTAATCCAATTGCATCTAAGATTTATGGAGCTATCAGAAACGGCGGAACCGAGGTGGAACCCTGATCTAGGATTCGAAAAAAATTCTTTTGATTTTCTAGCATTTCTTGTCTGGCCATGAGGAGGTAAATGGTTATTGATTATTATATACTGTTCAAATTGGTTGACTGCTTGAATGGGTGTCGACGTCCATCTGATGGTAAATTTGAATCATCTTCCAACGTATTTTTTCAATCTTGTTCCATCGATATCAATATTATGTATGGTAGCATTAACTCAATCTCAATGGCAAGATAGAATTCATGGAAAATTATATGGGAAATTTCTGGAGAAATCTATTGGAGTATCTCAACGGTTTCACGAAGTGATGCTCCGCACAAATATCATGGAAAACTGTAAGAATAACCTGTGCAGAGGCTGAATTGGGTCACATATCTTGTGAATTTCTCCGAGGAAATTTTTGCAGCTTATGAAAAACTAGAACGGTACGCATGCCAGCTAATACTCAATGGTAGAATTGACCGCGGGATTGCTCAAATTTTGTACTGCAACTTTTGGAATCTAGAATCTCTAGTTTGCTCGTTCTCAAACTCAAGTTTTGAGTTTACATAGTAGTATTATTACCTTTGTCTCCAAGAAACAGTTGACAGAACTGTTTCAAAGTCCCATGATGCCCTTCGAAAGAATTCAAAAAATGGTAGTAAGAGATGCACGTGTCTTTAGCATTTCGACTGATGTAGACGATTTTGGGCTTTCGTTCGCCATTGCGTATTTGACGAGGTAGCAAATGAAATGGCAAATGGCTCTTTATATGCCTTGGACTAGATGAATTTTTACAAAATTCAACGCTATTGGGGACCCATGATGGCACATCAGTTACTTGCTCCCGCCTAGCGACCCTTGCAAACGATGTTGTTCCTGAAAATCTTTTTGGTATCGTCATATAACTAATATTTATTTCAATGACCACGAATCAAACGGGTGATGACAATTCAATCGATGTAACACGATCTGTTCACTCTAGAAAATACTCACTCTAGAAACGGGAATCGGATATTTATATGTTCTCTTGAGTTTCCCAAATCGCTGTCATGCGTCACACCCCAAACCATCTCCTGTACCCAGGTAGTACCTGCATGAGAATAAATTTTGTTGAAAACTTATTTTTTAGATAATATGACGTCCATCTTCGATAAGTGAGTAGAATAATAATATTTTCCGGGATAATCATATGATTGAGTATAGCTCTATGCCGAAGACGTCAGCGACCTGAGCAGGAATTTTGGATTTAGATATCCTATCTTGACTCGGAGGAATCAAGTTTGGATGAACGAACATTTTGAGGATCTTCTACAGACGCGACTGCAATACCCCGTTAACTGGTTCCGAAGTCTCTCTGTGACCAAGTAAATTTCTCAATTTTTCAAATGTGTAGTAATTCCGGAGAAAATTCGTATTTTGTGTTTAAAAGTACATAGGCCAGCCCTAAATCTTACTTTCGAAGGTTTTGTGATCTATTTTCCGATTTTTTGTAACATACAGTGAGAGATTATCTAGCGCACGAATATGAATAATTTCACTCATCCGTAACATATAGGAATAACATCAATAATACGATAGCAAGGCATGGAACCTGACTCGGAACCTGACATTTGCCGATAAAATTAGGCTCGCGGTCCAACTGTTTCAGCTCAAGTTTTGAGGTTATTTCGGGTTTTGATTTCGGGTCCGGAAAAAAGGCGGGATCCCGAGATGTTATAATTGCCTGCAATACGGGCATTTCTCCGCAAAGTGTGACAAGCCACAGGTGAGGCGGACGAAACGCTGCTTCAACTGTGGGGAGAAAGGCAACATAGCAGCAGCATGTACAACCGAAGAGCAGAAATGTCTGAGCTGCAAAGTCTCCTAAGAGGATCACAAAAACAGGTCGGGCACGCAGTGCTGTAAGGCCTATCAGCAGGCGAGCAGTACGAAAGGGCCGGAGAAGGCGCAAAGATGGCTAGTTTCCTGCAAGCGAATCTTTGCATGAGCAACGATGCCCACAGTCTACTTGAGGCAGAGACCTCAAGACTGGGAGCAGACGTTCGCATCATCTCCGAGCAGAATCTCCATTCCCGATAAGAGCGACCACGAACCACGGAAGATCTTGGGAGGGGATCAGCCATCCAAGTCTGGAATGGCACCATTAAAGAGACAAAAAACCGACCAAAGGGTCGGGGTTCACCCGACGAGTCATCGGCGGTATAGCGGTGTATAGCTGCTATTACTCACCGAACGCACTGATGAACGACTTTCTTCGGGAACTGCGGAAACTCGAGGATAGTCTGAGATAGTGGAGAGGCCTTGCCATAGTAGCGGCGGATCTTAACTCCAAGGCTTCAGCCTGGAGTGCAGGGCCAGAGGATGGAAGAGGTAATGCGCTGGAAACAACCGTGGCCCAACTGGACCTGGTTTGCCTCAACGGGGTAGGAAAGGCGACATGGCACAGAGGGGCATCATCCTCAGTGCTCGACTTGATGTTTGTTACCCTACCTCTCATGAGAAGAGTCACGAAGAGGCAGGTCCTCGACGCGGAAACGCTCAGCGACCACCGCCATATCTTTTTCAAGATAGACCGTGGTCAAGATGCAGGCATAGCCTGGCAGATCGAGGGATGGCAAGTCCGCAAACTGGATGAAGAAAGCTTCAAAGAAGCAATCCTGAGAGCAGAGGACCCCGGAGAAGAGCTCTCGCAGGAGGAGACGGTAACGAGAGTAATCCGGTCCATCAACCGAGGCTGCGACGCCTCTATGCCGAGGAGGAAGCAACCCCGGTTCCAGAAGAGACAAGTATACTGGTGGAACGATGAAATCAGAGACCTCCGTCGCAGTGCAAACGCTAAGAGGAGGCGAGCGAAGCGAGCGCGCAAACGTGGATGTCCATCAGTGGCAGCAGACGAAGCGGCCTACAAAGAGGCGAAGAAGCTTCTTTGGGATGTCATCGTCGCAGCAAACGGAAGTGCTGGTCGGAACTATGCAGCATGGTCGATCAAGATCCGCGGGGCACACTGTACCGGGTGGTCATGAGCAGACTGCGTTTGAGAGACGGACCAACAGCGCCAACTGACAAAGAGTCAGTTCTACGGATTGCCAGGGCACTCTACCCGAGAGGGGAGCCCAGACTCACATTCCCGGGGTTTATCTCCGAGCACATCCCCCTCTTCACCGAAGAAGAGCTAAGACGAGCCGCTACGAGATTGGCGAATGGCAAGGCCCCGGGATTGGACGGTATACCCAATGAGGCCCTGAAAATAGTGGCTCGAGAGCAGCCTACACTGCTACTAATGCTGTTTAATAAGTGTCTCCTTGCGGGAGTGTTCCCGAAAGTGTGAAACGGTTCCTGTACGTGATAAGAAGATTTGATTCTTGGGAACCAAATTTCAGCTAGCAGACGCGGTTTGATTTAAGTGATCACGTGGTCGGCTCCGACACAGTTTACAAACATCCGATGGGAGCGCTGATGGGACGGTGCCCCTATGGTCCCTATAATTAATGGGTATAGATAAGGGGGGCAGCCGCCATACTCAGCGTGCTACACGTACACGGGCGCACCGATGTGTGCACTTTCACACAGATGCGTCCCCATCTACAAAGCACGAGATCGCCGAATATGGCGAAGCCAATCCGAAGAATCCCCCCCCCCTGTCTAGACCCATAAATTATAGGGACCCTAGGTGCCCACCTCGACGCTCTTCCTCAGCAGGCTGGCCACGGGTACAATTTGGTACAGCCGGGTCCGGGTGCCGTCACTTCAGGTACCGTTCGGAGGTTATTGGGAGTTTTATTGATAGCTGTCCTTGAGTAGGATAGTGATTGTAATCCTCATTTTCGTAAGAATGGCGCTACGAAGAGAAACTGAGTGTAGGTGATGAGATCGCGATGTATCGGACGGATTTCGGCACCAAGCGGTCACACACGAGTAGACGACGTTTCGAGTATACCTAGTAACTCTAGTTTTTCTTGTGAATCCACAGATTTGGCTTCGTCACACCCTTTGAGCATGCATTTTTACGTGCCTGTTGAAGTTCCAAGGCAATTGGATGAGTAAAAATCGACTTATCCTCCGAACGGATTTCGAGAGAAATCCCGAAAGAATCCAACACGGCGGACGACTACGGCTTCACCTCTGAATCAATAGACTAACGATTGCATATAATAGAAGCACGCCAAAAATACATTGACATTGGCTCAAATGATCTTTTGGAGGGTTCTTAGGTGGCACGCATTATTTCGAAGTTTCTACAGAACCACTAGTATTCATCATACACCACGGGAGGATTCTTGTTGATTTCTTCCTGGTCAGAAGAAACTAGAGTAAGGCTCACTACACGATAACCTTTAATGACCTCGACTTCAAGACGAGATAATCCACCACAGTTGGAGCTATCTCACTTGTATGTATTTTATAGAGTTCAAATAATCGTTACCTGTTTTTGGAAAACTGCATACCCATACATCATCATCTCTAACTTCAAAATTTTCCACAGCATCGGCGATGAGCTCATAATCTTCCGGTAAAAATACTCCTTTAAACGATATGAAATTTGTTCTTCCGTTCTTCGCTAAGCTTTCGATGGCAAGGGCATCCAAATCAATACTCATCGTGAATATTTTCCCCAGTAATGTAGTTAATCAGACACGAGCTCAGATGCAAATACAAGATGCAGTAGGAAGAAAATGCAGTTGTCCTACATTCGCACAAAAAAAAATACATTTAATGACATAGTTGGAAGAATTCAAAGTTGGCAGGGACAAAAAGTACGAAGTATATTCCGAGCTTTGTATACAGTGAGTTGCCGATCGTGGAACTTTGTCAAAAACGTAAGTAAAAGTGACCCCGTATTTCCGTCGAACAACTTTGTCAACATACGGGTGTTCCAAAAAATTGTGGGAATAGAATGAACTTCTTTCGAGATGATAGATTGAACTTTTGAAGAATGCAATTTGTGACGTAATACCGTCTTAGTGTAGCGTACACCTTCTATCGTCCGGGAAAATATCCAATCACTCTCTTCAGAAATCGCACAAAAATACCGAAACAAGCTAATAGAACAACTAGAATTCATAATTGTATATTCTCAGGGATATTTCGCTCGGAAGTTTGAATATTAATAGATTCAACTGCATTACCTCCATTTGACGAGCAAGCTTCTTATTGTTTGGCTGAAGGCCGACGTTTCGAATGTCTTAATACATCCTTCTTTAGAGCTAAATATTTCGCTTTATGTACATCGTGCTGCAAACAGTTTTTTCCCCATAAGACTGGTAAGTGGACGTCGGCGTCGCCGCGCGGACATGAAGGATTTTATCGCCCGACTACAGACCACCACAGCGTGAAATCGAGGCGAATTCTTGATATTTAGCACCTATGCTCTTAGATATATAGCTGTTAGCGACCAAAACTTCGTTGTGATTTTTCGCTGTGTGACGGAAACACGCTGTATCAGTACGCCAGACGAAGCCACCGCGGTCTCTTGGATAAGAACCTTGCCTTTGACGCAGAAAGGCTAGGGTTCGAATGAGTGAGTCCCCTTTTTGGGGCAACTCAGAAAGAGTGAGATCCACTCGGCCACGAGGGAGATTTCTACTCCGAAAGAGTGAATCTCTTTCCTTTTGGAGTTGCCACAGAAGGAGGTTCACTCCGAAAATAATTGAAGAGCATAATAACCTTGAAAAGAAGTTGAAAATGCGTAAGAGTAAAAAAATAAAATAAAATAACGTAAGCCAGATAAAGGTTCAATGTTGTATTCTGATAGAAAATTTTGGGCTAACCCACTGCCTTGATCACCCCGACGCTGGCTGTATGAGTATCCGTGTACTCGAATTATTACAGTACAATGTACATGTCATGTAACTGACATTCTAACCCTTAATTCTTGCAAATAAAAGGATGTGTCGACGGATGGACCTGAAACTCCAATACCAACTGTATTCCAATAAAATACGTGTCGGAAAATTCGAATGAAATGATTCATACTCACTAGCCGAAATAGGAAGCCTTTACACGATCCGTGTAAGTTTCAGCGATAATACTCATATAAATACTCAAGATTGACATCCTATGAATAAAGTTCTGTGCAAGAATTCTGCGAATAAAAAGGGATTGATCATTAGTCCTTTAGAATTCTCCCTAGACTACGTTTTCGCAACACGGAGCTCTAGAAGTGTGTCTAAATTCGTAATGCACACCACCCACGGAATTATTGTCGGATATGTTTCTTGGTACTCATAGGATCATATCTCAGTTAAAATCCACATCGCCACTTGGGCCGTTTTTGAAAAAAGTCCAAAAAAAAACTCTTTTTTGCCACCTTTCTACAATTCTATGTACTTTATCGCCGATTTACATTGTTTTAAATGATGGGAGCAAGTTGGGTACACACTTTTGTGACCTCTTAAAAATCACCTTTTGGGAGAATTCAAATAGCTCGGCTCCAGTTCATTCAAATTGGATGTACTTAGACTCATTTTGAAGGTCTTGAGACAAACTTCATAATTTGATAAGGTCCGTTGGAAAATACTGAGATGGATCAGAGTTATTGAGAAAATGGCTGAATGGGGTCAAGTTAGGTACACTTACCTTACTAACCAGAAAATGCCGCTTTTAAACGCGGTCTTACGGTTCTCATGATGAAAAATCATGATTGACCTGTGCTTGCGAGCTCATTCCGAGCACGGAGGAGTTATTTTCTCCGCTTCGCTCGGGAAATAAACTGTTCTGAGCGTCCGAACAGATTGTGCGCGTTGGGGGCAATAATGTGCTATTAAAACCGTTTATCACAAAATAACCAATAAATCTCTGACCTTCCTTATATGATGTCCATTGGCGACATAAAGTATGGCGAAAATGTGGACAATTTGACACTATGTCGATGTAAATTTTTGTGTGATGGTAGTGAGTGTGTAGTCACACATCAAATATTCTCAATAACATTGACGAAAACTGTATCACAAACTGTAATCACTCATACCCAGCCCTGATGAAGAAGGATATATCATAAAGACACCGAAATGCCTTCGGAAACCAACTAAACAATGAAAAAATCGCTCGTCAGATCGAGATTATGCGGTTAAATTCATTGATATAATTCATTCTGTTAATGCTAACTCTCAATTGAATTTTTCAAATAATATCTCGACGATATCCCAGAGCATCATCGTCACCGAGTTTGGAAGCATCGCACCAATATCATTTCACATTGGCCTGAGAATATTTTTACTTCGTATCAAAATAGCTAAAAATATTTAGTAAAGTAGTAGGCCTTGATGCTGATATCGGACTACTTCAAGAATGTGCATTGAAAATTTGTTTTGAAGCCTTTCACATCAATATTGAGTGATTGGGACAGACCATGTCCATGTATCACAAATTTCTCCTGCTGGGTTTTACACCGATCGAAGTATTAGTCCTTGCGTGCTTGGGATCGTGAGTTGAGAATTTTCTCAACGACTAGTTTTTTTTAATGGCAGACTATTAAATAAAAATAATTTTTGATCCATATACTTGAACATTTTACATTATACACATCACATTACAAGATATACTCACAGGATTTGGAAGCACAATAATTTTTTCTCTCACAGACTGACAAATAATCAATCTCAAACACAGAAACTCCACTTAAATAAGTTGGAATTTACTCTACTTTGATTGAAAAAATTTTATCTCTTCCGCTCTGCCACAGTAAACCTTCAAAAATTTTTCATGCTTAATTGCTCTTCCCGATAACAACTTTTCACTTGAACTAAAAAAAACGGTAACGATTCAAAAGTCGACTGTTGTCGAAATTAACAAAAAGTTATCAGAATAAATTTACAATGCCGGCATGCTATCTGCAGCGAAAGTGCACGGTTCAGTTGAAGAAGACGGAATGATTCGTGTTGGAAAAACATCAGCTTGTGGGTTTGATGCGCTTTCACTAGGCACGTGTTAGAAGAGAAGAGGGACGAACTACGTAATAAAAATCGATTTCATTGGGTCTGCTTCTACGAATCTTTCACTTTGAAATAGTTCTGATGACTCTGACAGAATTCCAGACAGTTCTGTGTTTGATTTCTCTCCCAAATTCAAGACCTCTGATCACATTTTGAAATAACTTGACTGATCAATTCCATCCTTTCCGTTTCATATGGAAGAAAATTAATTGCCTCTGTTGTATGGGTCGTTTTCCTGAGTGTTTATTTATTCTTGGTAACTTTAATCTGTATAATAAAATGTATGTTTGAGACACACAGTAGCGTCCCCGGTCTTTTTTGTGGTATCATTCAACAAATCCTTCACAATCCAGGAATGATTAAAATAACGAAGATACATATGCATCCTATTCAATTAGGAAAAAACCTACTTGTCCCCCAGGATACAATCATTTTGATCTTAACAATTGCCCTGCGGCGGGCCAACACTATTGAGATTCAGAAATTAAATTACCCGAATATTTCTATGAATGTTTATGAAATATTTTCTGCCATGTTACTTAGTTATCAAGATAAAGCTCGAAATCTTTATGATCTTTGAGATTCTTTTTTATCCACTCATCGAATTTCTCTTCTAATTCACTGGACATAGCAGTTTTCCATTGACCACAATTACCATCTCGGAAAAAATGGCCTTCGTACTTGGAGTTGCCGTAGAATTTTGTATTATTCAAGTATTCGATGAAGTCACTCCTGTTTAGAGATGGATTATCTCTCATTCGAGCAAAGCTAAGATGATCTGCTAGAGCCTGTATTTTTTTGTTGTTGAATTCTTTTCCAAGGAATGACGCAGTTCTCTTTATTACAGCATGTAGATCCTAGAAATCAAATCATTTTCTATCTCTCGCATAATTGAAACAGGATGGTTTTCAAAAATATCAATTTCACGGAGGATGATGCTTTCGCAAAATCTAATACGAACATTTATGTTGGATAGTCACCTTTTTCATATCCTCGAATCTGATGAGCAAGAGGTTGGTCATATGTCTCTTCTCCCAAAATCCCAGCAGATGATTCCAAAACGGCCCATAAATCACTAAAAATAGAGAAGGGCGTAAGCAAAGTAGAAGATATTTCGCAAAAACATGAATTGATTGTCTGTGCGGGAACAAGAGAATCATAGCTAACGTCTGCCTTCACAATATTCACATTTCGATATGAATGTGTAGAAACTTTTTTGCAACCCGAGTGATGAGTTTTCAGCCCGAGTTGCAGGCGAGAATGCAAAAAATAGGTTTTATTCCGATGTATTGAACCATACTTTTTGATGAACTATGAGTAAGAGTCGACAAGCTTTGAGGAAAATGCCCTTTCACGCACGGTGGACCGAGAGAGTGCATTTAGATACAAGGACGGAAAAACCTCATTTAGTGTCCGGGTCATGGGTTTCTCGACCGAGCCGCAGACGAGGATGGGAATTATCACGAAGATGCGCAGAATAGGTATAAAATTGTGTGTCGAAATATACTTTTGGATAAATAGTGATTCAAAGTCGAAAATCACGCAAAGTACACTTCTACTCACACTGTTACAAGAAAGCGATTATTTGAACGATGTCATCAACGTTAAGAAAATGGGTAGATCCATAAGTAGATGTAAAATATGCAATAAATCGCTCCGAGATTCAGCGGAGCGCCACGTAGGGGCTGACTTTGAAAGTACAACTGGCGTACTGCTAGGGTGACGCCATGCTGCGCCATGCCAATGACAATATTGAGCGTGCACAGCGAGGCACAGCATAGGCGCAGACGGGGTTTTCGTGAATTTAGGAGAAAACCGTAGCTTGAACCTGCTAACAGTAAGCGACAAAGTTGTTGGAAATTTAATTACGAAGATTTTGAGCTGTTCTGGATATCAATCAGAGCAATATTGAAAGATTCACGGAGCTCGAAAGAATGGATGCGAGCCCGCGGCTTGAGTGGCGGCTGCGACGCCTATGCTAAAAGCACGCCCAAATCTCGAAATCGCCTCAACTAGCTCAAATTTGCTCGGATTTAGGCTCACGACCACTCAAACTCTTCGTTTTTACAAGTCCTACAACTTTCTCGCTTATTGTTGCCATATTTGAGCGATGGTTTTCGAGTTTGACCCTTACGAAGATTCGCCGTCTGCTGCACAGTACGCCAGTTGTAGTGAATGCGGTGGCCACGGGTCGCGCACAATCGCCCGTTTTGAATTTCAAAAGCGCGCGTCTCGGAGCGAATACGTTGTCTCTTATATAGGCTCGGATTCATGGTCGTTAATCCGAGATCAGGATTGCTGGATGCGGAGCGCTGCGATCGCTGCGCTCTTAATCTACCGACTCTATAATCTCGGACTAACTATGAATTCCAGCCTTATAGTACTTAAGGGAGTAACCTCGGTAGAAGATCAAATTTTGATCAAATCTGTCAGAGAGGTGTATTTACGCATGTCAACTGAACACGGTAAAAATTTCACGACCCTTGGTTACCCTTGAGTCAAAACATAAGCATGAACATTTTTAGGCTGGAATTCATCGTCGTTAATTCGAGATTAAGTTGATGACAGATAAAGCGCTGTGCCACGATTTTGCGCCACGCCACGACGCGCTATCGTACGCCACGACCCAAAAATTCATTCCAGCGAACCCGACCATCGATGAATTTGATTCATCCTCATAATCTACGACTGATACTGTAACAATAAACCCAATCCATCGATGTCGGGTTCGCTGGAATGAATTTGTGGGTCGTGGCGTGCGATAGCGCGTTGTGGCGTGGCGCAAAATCGTGGCGTAGCGCTTTATCTGTCATCACCCTTAGAATAATCGGATTTATGGCGCTGCGATCGCCATGCCGAGGCATTTTACATTTGGGCACAGCGATCGCAGCGCTCCTGAATCCGTCGATCCCGATCTCGGATTATTGGCAGTGAATCCGAGCCTTAGAGGTTAATCACGGTATCTTATGAGGTTGATCGTCAAACTATAAAAGACTGACCGATCAGTTTTTGTCCTGATCACGCTCACTTGCAGACATTCACACAAAGAAGGTACTCGAACATTTTTTGCCCTCTAGTTGGCTTGGATAGAAGTTTTGGTCAATTTCCACCGTGAAGTCACGAATAAGTCACAGATAAGACAAATTCGCTGATAATGAGGGATTGATATTTCATAACTCATGCGTCCGATACTTATGCGAATTCAAGTGTGCGTCCATTGGGATCTGATTAATACATAAGACAAAAATGTAGGCAAATTTGCGATGTTTGGAAAAAGTCGATTGATTTGACTAGCGCGGTCAAAATTCTGAATTCTTCAATACACCATGAGTCTGGTATACCGCTCATGCAATAATTTTGTTAGTATTAGTGCTCACGAATAAACCAGAAAATAGAAGCGTATATCAAGCTCTCATCACCTTTGTCCCCGACAAACAGCTGACACATTTGGTCAAAAGTACTTCGATGACCTTCGAGCAGGGTAAAAAAGTGATAGTAAGAGATGCAAGTATCCTTTGCATTTCGAGTGGTGTAGATGATTTTTGGTTTCCGTTCGCCGTTTCGTATCTGACGTGGAAGTAAGTTGAAAGGTAAATGGCTCTTGATGTGTCTCGGACTTGATAAACCGTTGCAAAATTCGACACTGTTTAAGACCCACGATGGCACATCAGATACTTTTTCCCGCCTAGCGACCCTTGCAAATGATGTTGTTCCTGAAAATCTTGAAATTAAGAGAAATTATTCAACTGCACTAAGTACGGGCACTTTTTGTGTATGAAAATGTATCAAAACCATACAGTGTATGAGATAGCATGCATTTCTATGCTATTGAGTATACTCACTCGAGAAAAGGGAATCTAATGTGTATATCCTCTTTTGAACTGTCAAAATCATTATCATGTGTAACGCCCCAAACCATTTCCTGCGTCCAGGTTGTACCTGTAAGAACATAAGTTATTTCAGAAGCGATGATAATCCGTTATTTAATTACCGTACTGATTGCGGACGGAAAAAATCGATATCATCTCGAATAGGTTTCCCGAGGTGAAACTTTTTCATTAAAAAAAAGTGATGAGCTCTCAGGGTGCGTGTCCAAGCTTAGAATTTTACTCTGCTCACTTGAACGATTTAGTATTTCAACTCTATCATAAAAGATATCTGAGATAATGTCGGTAAACTCGAATGAATGTGTTATTTTATTTATTATACAGGCACGCAAAGAAAAACAAAATTTTCCTGATGAGAAATGGTGGAAGTCATTGCTGACGTATTTCGAACTGCAAAACACGAATTTGAACTCAGAATAGCAGCTTCCTTCGAAGAAAGCCTAGTTATAGCCATATTTATGTATTATCAACATACCTAGGTCTGGAATTTTGGCACAATAGGGGGAAATAGAGACCATTCACAGCAAAATCGAGGGTGTGATCATTCTTGTCGTCGAATTTTACGTCGTAGACGTATCTCTTCAAGATTTTTACACTGCCTAGGAAGCTAACTATTCCCCTAGATTTGATCGAATTCCCTAGACAGATTATTCTCATCTTGGACTGAAATGGTAACTACATAGGACAAAACTGAGGGCGGGATCAAATTCTAGGACAACGTGTTTTTAGACGATTCCCAGCGATGCTAGGAGCCAGAGATGAGTGGCAGCGCAAAGACCACTCAAAATCACACAACATGCATGCATACGCTGATACGGAGCCCGACGAGGAGCCCGATGTGTGATATTTCGCTCACGTTGACTTTCAGCTTCCTAGCATCGCGAAAAATTCTCAAAAAATATGTTCATAACGTAAAATTTGACGTAAAATTCGATCCCGCCATTAACTCCGACCTATCTGGTCACCATTTTGGTCTAGGGAGAAAATATCCCATCTAGGGAATTCTAACACATCTAGGGATTTTTCTAGCTTCCTAGTCGGGACAGAAATTCTGAAAAATACGTTTTTGACGTATAACTCGCTGAGCAACCCCACCCCGACTCACTGTTGCTGTAAAAAGTTTTTATTTTCTTCTAAAACGCAAAAAAAACTATCTCGGTATTTTTATAACCGATAAATATGGCGATAACTCGAAAACGGACAGAGGAAGATTCTGTTTTGAGTTCAGGATTGTGTTTAGCAGCTCAAAGTATGTTGGCACTGACTTCCACCTTTGCTAATCAGGAAACTTTGGTTTTCTTTGTCCTTTGTTATTTTTATTCATAGAAACACAATGAGAATGAATTTTTGTTTAAGATTACTCACGAGAATAATGTCAAAGAGTTTTTGAAATGATGTCTTTGAGAAGCTACGACTCAGTTCTCGTTGTTTTATTCCAAAGAATCTAGGACACAAAGAAGAATTCCACAATTGTCAAATGCCTCACGAAATGATAATGAGTGCTGAAATTCTACAACGTTGATTTGCTTTGACATGAACATCATTATCAGAAATTCCTATTACTGGACTGAAATTTTTTCTCCTTTCCTAAAATTGAACACGGCAGCATTAACAGGTCGGCATAATTGAACGTTTCATTTGAATATTCCATTGAGGACTTGTAAGTAGGGTGCACATGAACTCCCCGCATGAAAACGAGTGAGTCGTTTATGAACGACTCATTGAACGAGTTCAATTTTCGGTTCATTATGTGGAATGATTCGTTGAAACGACTCATTCACAAAATTTTATAGTTCAAATTTTTCCACGTTACCGACCTATTTTTCAGGGAAAATAGCAATTACAGTGGAAAAAAGCTTGAAATAAAAAATTTACCCAATGAGTCTTTTGAACGAGTCATTCGGAATGATGGCACACGATGAAACAAATGTTGAACTCGTTCAGCGAGCTATTGGAACAACTCATTTGTTTCCACGTGAGTCAATTTGATGATAATTGAAGTCTATGTGTATAAAATCCTACCTGTTTTAGGGAAGCTGCACACCCAAACATCATCGTCTCTCACTTCGAAATTCTCAATTGCATCCGCAAAGTCTTTGTATTCCTCCGGCAGAAAAACTCCCTTGATCGATGTAAATCTAGTTCTAGCTCTCTCCGATAATGTTTCGGAAGCAAGGGAATCCAAATCATCACTCATATTGGGAATTAACTGAAATAGTTGTAAAATTTTGTGGCGACTTAATGAACCCGAAAGTCACACAAGATGTATCGTGATTACCTTCCAAATGTATTAAAAATCACAATTCTTGTCAGTAAAATTGTTCAAATTTTTGAATGCCTTACGTTTTGGACCAATCTTTCTGATTCAATGAAGTGAAGGAGACTAAATTCTATTTTATTTTCCACACATTCATATATTATAATGGTACCATGGAAAAAACGTTCAGAAATAGAACTTTGAGGTGATGGTGACATTAAAAATATTGACGAAGCGTAGCGAATGATGATTGAAATAACTTTTTTCTCAGTCTCGTGAGACCGAGGAACACTGATCAACAATAAAAAAAAAGTCATCGACTTGGTCCAACAAAATAAGATTCCAGGACGCTCAAAGTAAAGAAAATTCCTGTCTGTAAAGTAGTCAATCATCTGACACTTTCTATACTTATCTACTTTCAACTTAAAGCCGATTCCATTCTACTTTCATGAAGCACAGGATAATTCCATTCGCAAAAAATATGCGGTGAAAGCTCAAATAAAGTTGATCACGCTGGAAAATTAGCCAAGTAATAAAGGTAAATGATTCATCAACCAATACAGAAAATTTGAAAATTCAAATATCATCAACTGATTCCAACCTTTCTCTTATCTAAAAACAGATGAATTGATCACTCAAGAGAATATCATATCGATAATCAGAAAAACTACAAATCATGACATAGATCACATTCAAGACTTTATCTTCAAATGTGTTACATTTTTCACATACTTACATGAATTAACAGGGTATTCTTGATCAATCAATTCCTTTTTAACAGTTCACAAATAACTAGTATATCGGTAAGCACTGGATCATTCACAAACACAAAAATAAATTACAACTGTTTCAGGCGATCAACAGATTGGGTTTGACAAGCTCAGTTCTGATTTGATGCTAAACGTGTAATGATTTTGCGAAGACAAGACGGCCAGTACAATTAGTGCATCGACAAAATGCAGTGCGTGACGGTTTAAAAACAGAGTGAAAGTGATACTTGAACATGCAAGACCGGCTTTTTAAGATGTTCCACTTGGTGGTTAAAGGAGGGAGGTAAGTATAATCCACATGGGAAGAATGATAGTATAACACGCATTCATGCACCAAATATCGGTAACCCTTACATATCATTTTCAACGAAGTCCAACACGAGTATTGTCTAGAATGTTGTCGCATTTGCCTACATTTAACTGTATTAGAATAAATCCACATAGAGTAATTTCTGATGCGTGGGAACAGGTTTATTTAAACAAATCATGATATGGACAAAGATTCAGTTGAAGTCCGAGACGTACTCAAGTCAAGTCTTGAAGTAAACCTCATTTTTCTAAAAGTACGACAGGCCCATTCGGATTGACGAAAACTCAGGTGGAGTAGTACACCTTCATGGTATTGTATTAAGTCAACATTTTCAGGCTCTCCTTCCATAGATTGTTTGGACGAGATAAAAAAAAGTTTGCTTTGAATTCTTCGGATTGGATTTCCACCATAAACCATTGACATTTTATTCCGAGGATTTACTGAGATTTCACCAATCGATTTGAAGTAAAATTTTAGCCCGAGTAGAAGTGAGCCATTCCAATAACCTAAACATGAAATTTTTGAAGGAAAGAGTAGCATTTTATAGAATTTTTTGTTATATTCAAGATCGCTCTGGAGCTTTTAATGGAGAATTCGAATTTTTTAAGCTCTGAGATGAGGAAGTTGCGAGATATTCAATGCTTACATAGTTCTGTACAGGAGTGCACGATACGTATAAAAAAAAAACAATTGCACGGATTCAGCTAAAATCACATACTTCATACGAAGATATCGTATTGCAGATGTAGATTCGTACTAAGCTTGAACTGGAAAAGTTGATGGAAAACTTTGATACCCAATGATTCTGATCTAACAGGTTAGCTAAAAAGTTCAACAACAACATGAACTTTCATCCCAGCTTGGACTAGAAATGCCTATAGTACAACGCTTGGACTGAGATTTCAGTACCTTTGGGTAGATTTTTACCCAGAAACGATTCAAATAGGATTTCCAGTAAATCCTTCGACTGGTTATTCCACTTGAGAGAATTCAGAGTGTAAGCCAGTCAAAAAATGCTCCGTATTACCACAAAAAATAATTGTGAAAGATCAACCGTCTTAAAACCCTCAATGATCTCATTTTTCTCAAATTAAATTCATCAGAAATTCAGGATACAATAATTTTTCCTCACAAGTCTGAACAGGGCATATCATCTAGACTAATTTATACGCAATATCTGAAACAATCTTTTGCATGTGACTGTCATGACGGTAGCGAGAATGTGAAATTGATCCATCACTCCTGTACAAAGATTTTTTACATTTTCTTTTTTCAGTACCTACAATATTGAGATTTTAAAGCAACTCGTCACAGTCGACCTCTTTCTTGTGGATACAACATAGAATCTCAACATATCAGGTATGTCTATATAAATGACTCTTCAACTTAATCTAAGAGATAATGTTAAGGTGAGTGTTAATTTTTTGACTATATTTTCAGATAAAGTGTCATTGGACAGAGTTATCTTGGATCTTTTTTGATCCAAATTAACACAAAAAATGAGGGAAAAATTTTTAATTTAGGCAGCTGGAGTGTCGTTTCGAAATTGGTGTCCTGTTTTAGTGAGTTACGCCATTCTAAGGAGATTTTTCGTGAGAATTATGAGTAACTCTGAACATGGCTACTTCGTACCAATCAGATCAATGGAAGATTTTATTTCTGCGTTAAAGTGAACAAACTTGGAATCACGTGAAAAATCCACGCGAGATTATAATTTCTTCAATAAGATCAAATTGGATGAAACTTCTTTCATCATCAAAAACATTCGATCTCATCAATATAGTACCGAGCATATTTTTACACAAGAGACAAAATTTTCACCAAAAATATTTACCATCATACCACCTACCATTATAGCATCAATCAGCCTTCCATTAAAAACATTTTGTTCCCACCATCAAATGAGAATCGAAAATTGCGTCGAACGCACTCTTTCCTTTCAACCAATATACCCTAACCTCTTTCTCTCGCACACTCCAGAGCCATAATTTTTGCTTTATACGGTATATACTCATCAAAAAGTCCAGCATCACCGTATACACTTATTCTGCCAATCAAAAAACAAGTACAACAAGCACATCATGTGTTTTACCCGATAGCGTTTTACCGCTAAAAGTTTGTCGCGTAACTCAATAATGATATATACAGAGCAGACTTTGTTATGTACATTTCACAGACAGAGAGAGAGGGAGTAAATTAAACCATCATGATTTCCACCATCAGACATTTATTCAGGACTATACCTGCAAAGTTACGTTGAAGCTCGTCAGAAAAGTTGAAAAGCTCCACATCTAAGGTACTAAAACACACTCACATAGATAACGCATGTCATCACCAATAAAGTTTGCCCTATTAGGTTAGAATACTCATATTATAGGTTATAACGGTGTCTGTATGAAGTGTACAGACTCTTGAGTTTAAAAAAATATATATGGATAAGGGTTATAAGGCAATTATCGGGATCGAGAAAGCTTGAGCTTCCAACCAGATTAATTTCATTATGACTGTTAGCCCAAACACTCGAGATATATACACTCCCATATAACCAAACTCAAGCTTGATCGATATATATATACGATGATATCACAAAGCCGTCCTTATACTGTGATGTGTACATATACACAAGCTACTACATGACCGCATCAGCCTGTGACAGATTAAATCGCGAATATATATTGTCCGAGTGGCTATGGGGCGTTCCACTTATCCAGCTATGGCCCTCGAAAGAGAAAGCTGAAGAGAGACCATCACCGGTTTTTGGGATGACACGCTTCCTCGGGATTGCTCTGATGTGTAACCTCTCTGAACCGACCGGTTATATATATATATATATATATATATATATATTTGTAAAGCTTGAGAGCTTTTATACCTCGTATTTTTCAGCCCAATTGGGTTTGCGACGGCCCTTTTTTCAACGCACGCGTTGACTGTGTGTATATCCCCCTATACCAAAAGGTCTATCGAGGGTGAAATATAGAAGTCTCCCTTCTGCGATGGTGTTTTCCTTTTTTTTATTGAGTTTGGGGAAGCTGAGATTTTGGAGGTTAAGATAATTGATAGCGATATGGGACAAGAGCTTGTAGGATGATGATGTGGATGATGACAGGGATTTTGTGATCAAAACGTTCAATATTTATGCTGTGGAAATAGTATCTACTAAAACTTTCAAACGCATAGTATTTTCCAGTGTGCGTATCTCTAGTGATACCGGGAAATTTTTCAATTCTTCCGGGTTTTTGAGAGAATTGAGAGATTTACCTGAGACTGACTTTTAGTGACACATTTTTAATTTTTGAATACTGAAATAATGGTAGGCCATGTTCACGCTAAGATTTCTGTAGAATATTCCATTTTCTCACATTTTGAATATTATCTGTTCTTGTAGAAGATTAATCACTACTGTGATACACCTTGGCAAAAGTAATATTTCAACCGAATATTTATGTATCGCACATGTTTATGTGATTGTTGATGTTTTTTGCCAATGGGCGAATGAAAGAATTTTCTATTCTTTTCTATTCTATCCTCTGATGGTCAGTTATAAGAAATTCAGAGTATTATATATAAATCTGCTACAGCGGTTGTAGATTAGTTCGGGTAGAAGGTGGAGGTAATTAATTTGATCTATGAAATGCGCGCATTATCCACTACAGCTGTATAAAATACCGTCAACCGGGGTAACTTTGGAACAAAAATCGCATTTTTTTCCTTCAACCTCGCGAAACTTGTACATCTTGCATCGGAAGAGCATTGTATCCGTAGTCAATCAAAAGTTTACAGTCTCAGCTTTCGATTAAGGTGCTTATAAGGTCCATTTGGTCATCTCTGGTTGGAGATATGAGCGCTGAAAGTCGTCCAAAGTTAGACACGGACCGGGGTAACTTTGAAACAGAAATTGTTATCATTATTTATTCGTCAATTAATTCATTAACTAGGTCACACAATCGATTTTCACTATCAGTAATAGAAAAGTAAGTGTCTTAGATTTCCATTGACCTATTGTAAAAGTCCATTTGGTTGAATTTAACTTCTACAATCGAGCATAGACACCTCCAGCATACCTCACTGTCTGCACCACGGCTAACTCTCGAGGAGGATAATACCTTCACAGTCGGTTTCTGACGAAAACTGCCATAACTTGGCTTCCGTGGGTCGAAATGAGTCGTTCTTTGGCTCATTTTGAAGCTCTCATCAACGACTACTCAGGTAAGGGATTTGATGATTATATAGACATCGGGAGATGATTTAGAGAATATGAAGAAGTTTTCCGAAGTTACCCCAGTTTCTAATATAAATACATACTTGTCAGTTTTTACTCTACAATATTGAAACTGGCTAAGAATACTCTAATGTAACGATGGATTCGTCCAGATATGTAGACAGAAAAGTGAAATCTAGCTCAGCTGCCTTGAATTCGACCTACTGAAGTCGGAACCACCTTCCTTTTCCCGAGAGACTATTTGTTGGATCGAAAACATACTTCTGAAGAAGTCAGCTTATGAACGGATTAATAGCTGATGGAGGCCCTTCCTCCAATGCAAAACATTGTTCATGCTTGTCCTAAGTGGGGGAAATCGGTATTAAGGCCTGAGGACTATCTGCCTAGCCAACTGTGCGTGATAACCACTCTTTCATGGGTTGTTCCAAAGTTGCCCCCCCCCCTCTTTTCCAAAGTTACCCCGGTTGACGGTGCGTGATAGTATACGCGACCACATACGTTATCGCGTACGCGATTTCCACTTGTCCGGGACAGCTCCCGCGCTCAGACACTTGTTGAAGAGGTCGAGGAGTAAATCTGGCTTGTATTTGAAGAGCAGTTTCAGAGCCTCGTTGGGAATACCATCCAGGCCAGGGGCCTCGCCATCTGGTACCCTCTTCGCCGCTATGAGTAGCTCTTGCATAGTGAAGAGGCGGGATGGGGCCTTCGCTCTTCGGAGTGGAAGTAACCCTAGGTTCTTCTGCTGAAAAAAAAGTCTTCCACGATGCTGCGTAAGGTCGCTGCATCGGTCGGTGCTGGGTTGCTTCATCGGCGTCAGACATTTGACGTGACCACGCGGTATGGCGTGCCCGACGGGTCTTCGTTAACCACGTCACACAATTCGCCCCAGCACTTCTCTTTGCTTCTCCGGATGACTAGAACAAGAGCTTTCTTCGCTCTTCCATACGCCCTGCCATCTTCCGCCAGCGATGGCCGTTTCAGCTTCTTGGATCGTCACGCGGTTATCCTTTCTTATTGCTCGTTCTTCGGACAGCTTTCATCTCTTCGGTGATCCAAAACTCTGGTTTCCTCTAGAATCATGGGGTTGTCTTGCGAGGCATCGATACGTCACAAGCTCTTCAAATGCTGGACGTCACAATCGTCACTGCGTCTTTCGCGGTTGAGTTCGTTGGGAGATCCTCTGCTGCTTCAATCGACTTCCGGTATTTGCTTTCGTCAAACTTGCGTACTTGCCACCCGTTCGGTCGTGTCACCCGTGTCGTAAGTCCCTGTCTGTCAGTCCGTGCCCAGAACTTCTCATGGTGTCATCCGTCCCATAAGAGACGAGCTCATAAAAGTCAGATCTAGAACTGACGACAACCCTCCTTCGCGTGATTTGGTATCGTGCCGGTGATACGTGATAACTCCCGTCTCGTTCGCGGTTACCAATCCTATTGCCTCCATAGTATCGGCGAAAATGACCCCTCGTCTATCCCATGTTGTTGAAGTTTGAAACGTTTCAATACAACGAAAGGGATAACCTCATACTTTCACATTAGTTGTCGGAGCATAAATTTAGGTGTTTTTTTCTGAACAACAGCAAGCAATGCTCGGTTTGATAAATTCTACCAACGTTTAGTGATTTGGGTCTTGAAAATTTTTCATATTGCTGAAATTTTATTCGATCGTTGTATCAAAACGTTTCAAACTTCAACGGCATTCTATCCCGTGGCCCCCCGCTCCAAATCGGTTCCTCGGAAGTGAAGTCACCCCGATTATAGCTTAGCCCCCTATTGCCTGACAGCTTCTTCTAAATCATGCAGCTCATTCTCGGATTCATTGGGTATGAGCGATGGTGAAAAGTAGCAGGTATAGACTGCTGTGCCTCCAATGATCTTTCGGGCGAAGCTGCGACCACTAGATGTTGGCCCAGTCTCACAAATAGTAGGATTCATGATCTGAACGATAGGCAGTCCCCCAGAAAACGGTTGGGGATCGGGAGAATTCGCGCTTCCAAGGCGGTTTGGAGATAATCAGAACATCGATCCCCTCTTCTTTGGGCAACAGCGTTTAGGAGATCGTTTTCGTCCCCGCTCTTCCTAAGGTTGGCTTGGATGGAATTAGCCAATTCGACCTCTCCTCCATTTGTACGTGCTATTCGCCTTCTAGTAGGCAGTGAATTATCATTTCTGCAGAGTTTTCCTGGTGTGTACCTCGGGTGGCAGCAGCTGTTTCTTCGGCGCAAGTGATTTTTGCAGCTATTGTATGAATATGTGTGAGCCTTGATTTTCAGCGCTACTGCCGCGCATGGCGTGTTTATTACAATAATAAGGAATCAATGATAATTCTACAGTTCAAGTCATGTTCTGTATCAACCATCAATGTGTCAACGGAAACTTTTGTAATTCCGATATTCAGGACCTTTCAATGTCGATATCGGCTACGTCCAGACTCGTTGATATCGCACCTCCTCAAGAATACTTTATGACACTTCAACTATCAGTATGATGCACAAAACAATACATATCGGGAGTATATCACTTCCATAATCGAACAATTGGCCACATCGACTACAGCGTCTATTCCACGGATCAAACTCTAACACTCGGTTCACACACGACTATGAATACCAGTGTCGGACTTCTCACTATGGTTGACTTGGTTGGTACCCTTAATCTCCGATGTGTACAAGTTCGCGCGAACCACGACGGGGAGCGACACTCCGAGGCACGTCACTCAAGGTAAACAGATGCCTTCACTTTCGGAGCATTTTGGAGTGAAGGCGATCAAGTGGCTAAGAGACGTTTTCACATTCGGAGCAAATGTGATCGAGATTCGCGGCCAATTCGATTCAGAGCAAGTGCTATTTACAATTAGCAGCCGAGAAAATTTTTCATCAGAGACGTTTCCACTTCCGAAGCTCGGAGCCAACGCTATCAAGATCCACAGCCAATTTAGTTTGGAGCAAGTGCGATTTAAGACTGGGAGCCGAGGAGATTTCTCATCAGAGACATTTTCAATTGTTTTCATTTCCGGATCAAACGCGATCAAGATCCACAGCCAATTGAGCCAATTGAATTTGGAGCGAACGCAGTTTACGATTCAAAGCCAAGAAGACAAATATCCAAATGACTTGAGCATCATCAATTTTTTGCCATAAGATTTGACGATGATACTTTCCATGAAGTCTATTCTTTGCAGACAAAAATTATTCTCTTTGATTCTTACAATAATTTTTGTTCACCCGCGCCCTATCTTTTCCCCATCTTCCAAGGCGTGAAACACGGGGAACAACTTTCCGCACTTATGATAAAAAGCATAGTAAACACCACAGGGGGTCAATGTTAGATTTCGGTCTAGACCAGTCACGCGGGTCTAGCGACAATAATTTGTCGAGGTAGCGCGCGACCTGAGCGTTGATTCGCGATTTCGTCATTCCTTGCTCCACGAACCTGGGGTTAGGTTAGCTCGTATATAGCTGCGTTTTGCGGTTTTGTGGTCTGCTGTATACGTGATTGTTGTCAAATAAACATAAATAAATGTTCATTTGACAATCAAATGACAAATTTTATGGAGAGAGTCTTCGGGCCACAATCTTCAGAGTCACTAGTCTTCTAACTGCAAACAACCAAAAGCAGTAGCATGAAGTCATAAAAATCCTTTTTCTTACTCTGTTATTGACTTTGACCCTGGAAAATGAAATATTTTTTTCTTGGCGAGCTCCACTGTCACATTCAGCATCACGACAGTCAATCAAATTTGATCATAAAGAGATGAAACTCACTGATGGATATTTCATCAGCACTTGTCAAACTCACGCCGGATGACAGCATGGTCATGATTGTCAAATAAACATTTATTTATGTTTATTTGACAACAATCACGTATACAACAGACCACAAAACCGCAAAACGCAGCTATATACGAGCTAACCTAACCCCAGGTTCGCGAAGCAAGGAACGACGAGATCGCGAATCAACGCGCAGGTCGCGCGCTACTTCGACAAATTATGGTCACTAGACCCGCGCGACTAGTCTAGACCGAAATCTCAAATCGACCCCCAGGCGCAACTTTCACGCTCTCGTTCCCGAAATTTTCGTGCGTAAAGGTGGAATTTTGCGCACATTTGTAACTTCTGCGCACGGCGAATCGTGCCCGAAGATACTTTTGCGCACAGCGCAAAGCACTTTGCGCATGTCGGGGAAGTTACAACTGTGCGCAAAGTTCACTTTCACGCATTCGTTTCGGAAACTCGTGCGTAAAAGTATTTTGGGCTCTTGTTACTTAATGTACTATATTGAGTATTTCATCTCATATTTAATAGAACGCAATACATACATATGAATAATTTAAGAAATTCCTCAGCTAAGAAATTCTATTACAGAGTACGCCCACAAAATCTCTGTCAGGAAGGTCAGCGCCAAAAAAATCTTCTTCGGAGAAGTCAACGCCAGCAACATCGCCGGCAGAAAGGTCAACGCCAACAAACCTCCTATCAGAGAGGTGAACGCCAGGAAGATCACCGTCAGAAAGGTTAACGCCAACAAACTTTCTATCGGACAGGCCAACGCCAGAGAAATCGCCGTCAGGAATGTCAACGCCAACTAACTTTTTATCGGAGAGTCCAATGCCAGAAAAATCTCTGTCAGAAAGGTCAATACCGTCGAAATCGTCATCAAAGAGATCAACGCAGACATTCAGTCAATCCCGTGTGAATGTAAATTCGACTCCTCTGATGAGATTGCCAAACGGAGAAGATGTAGCCGCAAGAGGCCCCTACACCGACAAGTGGTGGCCCAAGTCTGTTGTTGCGAGCTTCGACTCCAACCAAACGTATGAAACATCTAGACAAAGCACTGAGCGTGGAAAAAATCACAGCCAAAGAAACCGCGATGGATAATCCACCTCAAGTTCGCGGGACAAAACACCTAGTTTCAGTGATTTCGAAAGAACGAAGTTGAAAAGGCTCAACTTGCAAAAGTCTTACAGTGAGTTACCCTCCTCGCTATCGGGCTCAAAGAGGAAGCGTAGCTCTGGTGAAAAGAAGAAGTATAGCACAAGCAAAAATGGTGATGTATCAGAAATGCAGTTGAAAAATTTGGCTGGACTTAATGAAACTTGTTTCGATGAATACCGAGAAGAGATGATATTGACTCGAGAGATGTTGTTCCTGCATCTCCAAATAACCTGCCATACATGTCCATAACGAAAAATGACAAGAAAAATTAGATGGTGATAGAAGTGAGGACCATGTACGCTCACAACTCTCACGAGAAATAGAGCATAACTTTGGATTTCGGTCTCTGAAGAGCGTCATGGGAAAATCCAAAGAGTATTTATCTGGATTTTGACCAAAATTCCCTAGTCGGGTGCACAATGGAATCGAAAATTCAACTTGCCGAATATCTACGTGCCGACTCATACTAAGAGGCTCGCTAATGAACGTCAACACTGGCCATGCTTGCAAATATGACAAATTAGTTCCTTGCATTTGGCTGTGCATCTCGGCTGTCTCGACTCGATGGGGAATCAAATGAATGAGGGAGCATCAGTCAACGCACAAGATGAATATCAAGAAACACCCGTAATTCATTGATTGGCCTGTGAAAATATTTGAGATCTGATGTACCGCTGATATCTGCCGATTTACAAAATTTGGAATTCTGTCTTACTGTTAACCAGATACATATTGCAATCATGAGAAGTAATATCTCGGTGACTGTGATCTAATTTATATGACACTGCACGTTGGCAGATGAATTTGTACGAAGGGCTCGTTATGACACGAGCAGAGCGAGAGTTATTGGTCCTTCGTAACGAGGCTGGCCGTCTGTACGCCGTGTCTTGGGCTATTGCCTATAGAGTGATGTCAGTGAATTTTGTTGTATCTATGTCACAGCGATGGAACTATCATTGGAACCTCTGATGAATCACGAACTACAGATTTCATGGGTTGCCTTCCTTACAGACGGTCGATACGATTCCATTGTCGTTCATCGAGTACTGCGTTTTGGAAGCAAGAATCACTCGTCACCACCTGGTGATGTAAAATCGAAACACTCAACAGGGTCATGTGTGGCACAGTGGATGCAGTGGAGACGAAGCAAAAGATTGGGGCGTTTCCGTTATGAGGGGCCCGAATTGTTTCTCTATATCGACTACACGACATTGAACCTGGAAAATCGAGTACTGAAGATGACTAGTGCAATAGAAACTAAAGGTTATTGTCGTGATCGTTACACGAAGTCGCATATTCTTGATCGATTACTCGGTGGCGATGATCATGTTGAGCCATTAACTTCACAATCAAGGACTTGAGGTGAATTTAACTATTTCATGTATAGTATTCGTGATATTGTAGGTGAAACTCATGATCAAATGCTCAATCGTTAGTTGTGATTGACTGTTCGAGGTGAGTGCAGGAAGTGAAGTTTTGAGTTATTTTAAACGTCAGAAAGAAGTAATACGGACGGATCTCAAATTCCTCCCGTAAAAATAACACGAAAGCAAGATGAAAACGCTTATCGCATATTCACTCCCAATAACCATGACAATTTCTAGTGTCAGATTGAACTCGTGACCTGTTACTCGAAGAAGTACTGCGAATGAAATTCACTTGATCATAAAGTCTAAGAATCTAATACCCGATAAACTGTGATGAATGATCCTATTGATGGTGAGCGTGAGGGGGGGGGGGGTTCAGTTGGAATAAGGTCATTCCATCTCTACAAATAGAAATTTTCTTACTGGTCCTCGGGTTTCCAAATCTGTTTTCTGAGATACTGGATTGTTACACTGTATGAAATTCCGTCTACATTTCTGTATTCTCAAGCTCTTTTCTGATCTCTTACATGTCTTGAGACCTTTGTATCAACTACCCAACGCAAAAAAATAAAATGACTCAAGAATCTGCGCAAACACGATGAATGATCAAAAGGTAAGAAGAGATCAGGGGTATCAGCCCACAGTAACCGTCACCAAGGAAGCCTATGCCAAAGAGAAACTTGGTATCAAAGGTGCTCCAACATCAGTCTCTTAGGTAAAAAAAACTCGGCGAAGCTAAGCGAGAGGCTTCTTTGGTCGTTTACGCAATTTTTCACAATTTTCCCAAGTACCATGACGAAGCATATATAAAAAGCTTCTGTGTCGCAAAAGCTCGCAGTTGAAATAATAAAAGCTCTGTACAGCCAACGTATCCGCGAACAAAAGCAAGTCGAAGATTCCAAGACGACGACGAGAGTCTTATTTTTAAAAGCCTATATACCTTGTCCAACCAAAGACCGTCAGCCCACCCGCTTCCTCACCCCTCGCGTTAAAATAGAAGGGATTAGTTCTCTTACGGTTGAGGCTTAGGCATTGATGAGGTTTTTAAATGGGTTCTCCTTTGATGGTTTGTTCGCTTCTCTTTCTTTCTTTCTCTATATCTCTACGAAGAGTAGACACGCCTCTGAGCTTGATGCTGCTGCTGCACTTGCCGCACATAGCGAAAAGAAAATGGATCGGAGCCGTAGCCACGTCTTCCAGATGATATTTACTTGGAGATTAAAAAATCGAGCGAAAAATTAAGCGTTACGAAAGGAGAAAGAGACAGTATCAGGAAGGCGTGCGCGACCCCTCCTAACTTTACCGAAGGACTTAATTCCTTACGTAATCTCCTTGCTAAGATTTCCAACGATTCTTATATATACAGTGATAATATAGAGTAACATTTTTGGATAGAGGTTTGGGCAACTTTTTGCATCGATTAATGCCTCCACGCTTCGGGGATTTTTCATCACTGATGAACATCGCTGCGCACGTGCTGGAAAGAATTATACCCTTAGAGTAGCTTCATGGGAAAAGTGTATGGATATGATTCAAAGGATTAGACTTCCTGAGACGCTGGTTTGCCAACGTAGATTTATAAAACAGGAATCAGTTTCGAAAATTAGGGGAGAGAGCAGGGATTCAAGCTGCCTATCCGGCCCAGAATTTTTTTACAGTTTGGTATATTGTTTAAAATATGATGAAGATGGAGCAACTATGACGAATAGGCTTCTGGTTCGGAAATGCAACTGATTCTCTGCCATTGCTGATTTATGAGCCATTCTGAAAAAATTTATGTAAGGTAAGTGTACCCAACATACTCCCACATGCTGATGCCAGAATTGGGTACTTGTTGACCTTCGTGCGAGTTCTTTCTACATATTCGTTGTGTTAAAATATGAGAAAATCAATTATTTGGACCGACCCCGGATGAGATCAGCGTCTTTCAGGAAATGTAAAGTAAGTTTCAGCATTTTTCGTGTTTGCACATTTAAGAAATTGCCAACGAAATTGCGTTTAGTGAAACCGGTGCTAAAAGTTTTTGGTCTGGCCAATCTTAACGTCCTCCAACACACTCTATTTCTTTTTTCAAGACCATCTGATTCCGTTCCTCGAAGTTGCAAAACTTTGGATTGGGAGCAATTTAATCAGCAAAATACGGAGACCGTTTACAAAATTGGAGGCCAAAATTGATATGTACCCAACATGCCTCCATGTGGTTATCTCGAAAAGAAGTGCAGCGGGACATATTTTACCATCCAAGACGTGTTCATCACGTCGAAATAGGTCGGTTAGAGTGTTTTGGACCAGCGAAAAGCTTCGCATGTGGTTGTTCGCCAAAAAAATGATTTTATGCAGTTTATCGCTGATTTATGTACCTTTTTTTTTTGTTTTTTTAATCAAGACAGCTCGACTCCAATTGATCAAAATCAGACGTTCTTTAATTCATTTCAGAGGTTCTAAATAAACTCTAAAATGAGCTAATGTACATTGAAAAATGTTGAGGTAGACCAAAATTGTTGAGGAATGGCTCAACGGGGGCGTGTTGGGTACACTTTCGGGCACTCGCTAATTATCACTTTTTGGAAAACTCGTAATATCACGACTCTGGTTGGTCGAAATTAAACTCAAGTCAGCTCATTTCAAAAGTCTTAAGGTAGTTGTACACTGAGGCTGAAAATACAGTGAAATCTCCGATCGTACGGACCCCTCTGGTTGCACCAAAACTGTTCGCTATTCGGAGGTGTCCGCTGATCAGAGGTTCATTTCTGTGCTGCCGGTCGCAAAAAGTTGTCCGTTATTGAGAGGTGTCCGCTAATCGGAGGTACCGTCAAATTGGGTAATTTTGGTACGTTTTCGGTGCTTTTCATTTTGTTTGGCTCCGCATTCCAAAATACATTGACAAAATCCAAATTAATCAGTATAAATCGAAAGCTTACAGTCTCAGCTTTCGATTGATGGGCTACAAAGTTCAATTTGATGCGTCTGAACTGGAGCTATTAGCAGTTGAAGAAGTGTACCAAAGTTAGACCCCGATGGGGCAACTTTGGTACACTTACATAATATTTCAACTCTACCCACCACCATGCGAGAGAATTAATTTTAATCGTTCAGACGTCTCATTCTAAGCCTTTTGAAACATTTTAAGACCTCATAGACCATCACTCGACTCAAGATCAGTTGAAGAGAAGCTGTCATAGGAAGGTGTTCTGAAGTTACCCTATCCTCATGCTTCTTACCTAGAGTGGGGTAACTTTGGTACGTTTTTTTCCCTGTTTTTCATTCATTAAAATTCCAAATGCTGTAAATACTCTAATGTAACGATGGTTTATTCAATATGGTGATATATGTGATGGAAATGTAGCATTATACACCCGTAGTTCGTTCCGGAACACTTTTTGCGAGGTACACTAACTGGACCACTTGAGTATCAGTGCTAAATCTCTCTTTTTGAAAAAAGCTTCGATAAACGACTACAACAATTCACACGGGATCTACGGTGGCTCAATACATCGTTTATGTGTGTGCCAAGAAGGGAGGATAGGTTTCAGAGCGATAGAATCATTCACCTTGCCGAATGCAGCTCTGAAAGTCATTTTTCAGGGGTGTACCAAAGTTGCACCCACTGTACCACAGTTACCCAATTTGACGGTATCCGTTAAAGGAGATTCCACTGTATACCAGAATATCACCAAAGTTGGGGAGGATTTAGTTCAAGTGTTAATGAACACCTGTGCAAAATTTCGGAATGATTGACCGTTTTGTTTCGGAGTGGTAGCCATAAAAAACCCGCCACTTTTAACGTTGCGTTTATATGGGAGTCGACGATCCCGCATGAGCGCCATGCTAAAAGTGACGAATTTTGATGACTACCACTCTGAAACAAAACGGTCAATCATTTTGAAATATTGCACAGGTGTTTATTAACACTTCAACTAAATTCTCACCAGCTTTGGTGACATTCTGGTATATTTTGCATTTTAGTGTACAACTACCTTAAAACAAGCTTCAAGATGAGTTGAAGTGCGTTGGAAAATATTGAATTGGATCAAAACTATTGACAAAATGGCTTATAATCAAATATAATTAATATCATCATTATGCTACAAATTGTAATTTCCCATCAAAATACCTACATCCACACGTTTCACAAATGATTTCCCATATAATTTACCACAAAATCGATGTTCAGCATCACTTTATACCCATAATATGCCAACCATAAATGCGTGAGATGTACATCTACCCAAAACACACTAACAGCTACCAAAGGAATGACCCATGGCATATGAGCGGACAAGCTGATGTTCGGCAATAAGGTATTGGAAAAATTATCTATTTGGCACAGAGCTATATACCATATACCTTTAGCGCAAAAGCAAGAGTATAGAGAGAGAAAGCCGATCCATTAGTCGGAGTAAAGCGAATTTCGCGGCAGCACATTTTCTTTGATGTCGGTTAATTTACTAATAACATTGGTCCACCCGCGACTGACCGTTGAAGGTCTATCTCACTCTCACGCCGTTCCTCTAAATATTTGTATCGTCAACATCGACGTTATAGAGATAGAGTTAGGTAACCTTATGCCCTATACCTTTACAGTTATAGCAATGCAATATCTCTCTCTCTTCTCTTGGAGTATGAACCGCAAAAACGTATATACGTGACGCGGTTACGTATATGCGTGAGAGATACGTGAAAGGACTTTAATTATCGAAAGATAAAAACAGAAGGGCTGATGTAGTGGTGGCGAGGGTCAGAGCTAGAGATGTGAAATTGGGAAAATTTCTTGGGAGAACTTTTATTTATTATCTGTTGCTCTTTTTCTGGACGAACGCGCTTGATGAGTTTATTTGGATGATGTGTGATATGATGATATTAAGGAGGAATAGTATGTTTGGACATCTTTGATTTAGTAATCGACGCAGAATGGTTCGTCTCATACGGTAAAAGGATATAGGAGGAGTCACTAGATGTGTGATTGGATTCATTCGAGTGAGCGACTGGACCTCAGGCTGGGCATCCTTTGATGAAGTATATGAGTAATTCCACGCGAAAGCGGACCACGAATTGCAAACATGTTTCAAACTCTTTTTCCGACAGTTCTAATCGATTCTATGGTCCAAAAAATGAACTTTTCACCCTCTATGGGGTGAAAAAAAAATTTTTTGTTTCCGTGGGGAATATCTTTGTGATAGTGTTTTTAGGAAAAAATACCAATACTTTTTTCAGTAAAATGGGTGTGGTTCCGACTTGAGGTAAGATACGACCACGCAAATAGTGGCATTCGAAAGGTCTTTTAAAAATATATCGAAATATGTTTTGAAAATTTTTTTGAGGCTCCGGACGCCCCCTATGAGCAAAAAGGTGAAAAACAGAAAAAATTCATTTCCTCAAAAACCTAATTTTCTAAAAATCTGGAAATCCATATTTCGATGTAAAATTGCGTGTTCTTCCAGAAAAAAGTGGTTCCGATCTGTGTTTTTGGGTTCTACGCTGTTTTTTCACGTTTTATCAATACTCTCAGCTTTTTCGGTTGAAAAATAAATTTTTCTGTACATGCCCAGGAATTTAGACTGCTGAAACCAATTCCATTGAAAAGCCAAGGAAATTTCCTTCAAAATGACTACTTGGCGAAGTCAATTTTATCTACTTGGCCCAAAGTTACATCACATTAATGATGAAGCATCCTCAAGAGGGGTAAATGCAGATCTTGCACGAATTTCCCATTACTATCGTGACTCGAGTAGAAGTGTCATCATTTTTTAGACCTCCTAACTTTGGTCCCAGTACATCGAATCGACTTCACCAAGTATAGTCATTTTGAAGGAAATTTCCTTGGCTTTTCAATGGAAATGGTTTCAGCAGTCTAAATTCCTGCGCATGCGCAGAAAAATTCATTTTTTAACCGAAAAGGCTGAGAATATTGATAAAACGTAAAAAAAAACAGCGTAGAACCCAAAAACACAGATCGGAACCACTTTTTTCTGGAAGAACACGCAATTTTACATCGAAATATGGATTTCCAGATTTTTAGAAAATTAGGTTTTTGAGGAAATGAATTTTTTCTGTTTTTCACCTTTTTGCTCATAGGGGGCGTCCTTAGCCTCAAAAAAAAAATTTCGAAACATATTTCGATAGATTTTTGAAAGACCTTCCGAATGCCACTATTTGCGTGGTCGTATCTTACCTCAAGTCGGAACTACACCTATTTTACTGAAAAAAGGTTGGTATTTTTTCCTAAAAACACTATCACAAAGATATTCCCCACGGAAACAAAAAATTTTTTTTTCACCCCATAGAGGGTGAAAAGTTCATTTTTTGGACCATAGAATCGATTGAGAATAGTGGAAAAACAATCTGAGATATGTCTGCAATTCGTGGTCCGCTTTCGCGCGGAATTACTCATATAGAACGCTCAACCAGAATATTGATTTTGAAATTGAAAAATAAGGTAGGTGTACCAAACATGTCTTTCCTTTTTAACCCGTTCTCCCCTTGTTTCTCTCAATAGTTTTGGCCGATTCCAACATTTTTTGACGTATCTTGGCTCATTTTGGAGCTTGTTTTGAGACCTCCAAATTAAGCTAAAGTATAATCAATTCTTGGCCAATCAGAACCGAACTATCAAAATTTTCTCAAAAATTATTTTTCTCAATATCACAAAAGGGTGTACCCAACTTGCTCCCATCCTTTGGAACAATGTAAGTCGGCGATTAAATTCATCGGTCTGAATTACAAATATTTTCGGCTTGTTTTGGCGAGATGAACACGTTCTGAGTGGTAAAAAAAAAAACATTATATTGCACTCTTTCTTGAGATAACCACATCAGCGGGAGAAGGCATGTTGGGTACGCAACAATTTTGGCCTTCATATTTACAAGTAATCTCCATATTTTGCTCATAGAATCGTTTCAAATCCAAGTTTGGCGCATTCCTAACAACGGATTTTGAAAGTCTTGAAAAAGGTGTATCAAAGTTGGCCAAACTAAATATTTTTGGTACCAGGTTGAATAAACGCAAAATCGTTGTCGATTTCTTAGCTGTGCAATAAAAATGAAAAACTGACCATAAATTCTACTCTGGAATACACAAAGATCACGGTCCAAATCACTTATTCTCTCATATGCTATAACATAACCAACATATTGTATTTGCGTCGAGGTCAACGAATGCCCATTCATGAGATCGACACACAGGTGCATATTGGGTACAGGGAGTAGATTAGGTTCATTCACCTTAAATTGAAATCCTTGGACAATACGACAGGACTGTGATATCTCCAAATCGAAATAGATTTTAACCTTCTTAACGTAAAAATGATGTTTCGGTGGTATAACTGAAGAAAAAGCAGGTTTCCGTGTTGAACAATTTCTGAACAATCAGTTATGAACGAATTTTCAAACTATTGCATTGTTGAGATCAGGGTTTTTGACGAAATCCATTTTCAATCTCGTTGGATTCCGTTGAGTCCTAATTCATGACCCATTTCATAACGAAATCCCACTCTAAAAATCATAATCATCATATTACGACGATCATGATTTTTTGAGTGAAATTTCGTTATGGAATGAGTCATTGAATAGAATTCAACGAAATTCAACGAAATTGAAAATGGATTTCGTCCAAAACCCTGGTTCAGATTCAATTTATACAGAGTCACAATAGTTTGAATTACGTGTCAAAAATCCCTGATCTTATCTTTCGATTCAAAAGCCAAATGCAAAGTCAAAAATAATCCAGAGAAACAGAGTACAAAATTCAGAAAACTCTGATTTTCGGACCATGAGAGAATCTCAAAATTGATTCTTACATCGAAAAGTAGTGAGAAAAAAAATCAAGACTGGTAAGACTCACATTCTGCACTCAGAATATTGTCTCATCATGGGCCATCCTATGTACGCGGCTGATAACAGTAAAGCATGCATTCAGGGGATTACCGGCTGTCGACGTAATATAAGCGTGCTATGATCCAAGCGAATGTCGATTCAAAATGGAATTGTACGAGTCTTAATTCAAAATTTCTTATTCTATTACCGATGAAAGAAATAATCGGCATCATATGATTCAGATTTAAATAGAATGAAGAATGATTATATTCAATTCCCATCGCTTGTTGAATAACGTTCTGTGAAAAGTGTTGGAGTAGATAAAACTTACAATTAGCTTGATTTATTCTATCTCACAATCTAGGTGACCCAAGCCTTGGAAACAGTCCTGAAGTAAAGCTTCACTACTGATATGAATATTTCGACACTTGGGTGCAGACCAGGATGTAAATAATTTCAGTGCGTTGGTGCATTGAATTCTTATAGTTTAGTTGATCATTCACGTATTAGTTTTTCTATCAATGGTGGAAAGTTCGTAGTTATGTACACGTCAGTTTAACACCAGACATAAATCTTAATATTTGTCCAACCATTTTTTCGCAACGAAGTAACTCACCAAACCAACATTTCTGGTGCCTTCACACCTTTAAATTAATAATTCGCAGCACAGTCTTTAACTATGCGATCCAAGTTCTCCGCTTATCTCAGAAGTATTGAAAATAATCCACAAACTAGTGACGAACCTTCTAACGAATCAAGAATCAATACCTTTAAAATCTGACGCGAGCCATACATCAATCAAAGACCCAGTATATCCCCGGAGAAACGATATCAAAACACCAAATTGGAATATGACAAACATTACTCAACCAAACTTCAACTTTCCAACATCACTTAAACTTACTTCCATCAATCATCACACAGTAGCATTAATAAAATGAGCTGCTTGCCATCATCAGTAGACTCAAACGATACAATGAAGTGCCTGGACGCCTATAGACCTTTAACTGGGATAAAGACCAAAGCCATTCATAAGATGCACCAGTAAGGTCGAAGAGTATGAGGTTTTGTGTAGCAAAAGATATAGAGAAGGGGGTCGATTTTTCTCTCGGACTGTCTGCTTCGTCGTCGGCGTGTCGCTGTGTTGCTCGAGCAGGACTAAATTTTGCGTGCTAAGCCCTAGGCGTAATCCCACTCTTAATATTCAAAAACGTGATCGCCCTGCCAAGGAAGACTTCGTCTTCGAAGCTGACCCAAGCCGAACAAGGCTTTTCATATGCTAATTGGCATTCGTCATTTTCTTACGGTTGGTAGACTCAAGTGTGCTTAAGGTAACTCCTTACCGACGATAACGGCCAAAGCTTGCTCTTCGAGATACTTCTATCTCTGATAGCTGTATAGTTTCCTGAGATTTTCTTGGAGAAAATTTTGAAATTAGCTAGGTACAAGCTAGAACTGAGCCGTTGTTTTACAATACAAGACTGATAGTTCCACATCCAGAAAACATAAAATTTTTGTCAGATTTTTGGAATTTTCTTGATCTAATTATGGAAAGATACGAATCGAAAAATAGAAAGTCTTTAAGCCGTGTTTTGTGAGTCAAATACTCGATTTTTCATTCCATCAATCTACAATAAATGGGATAGTTTTATATTCATCTTAGAATAGTTAGAACAAGGAGAATGATAGCATAATGAACTTCGATGGAAGCCAATGTCAACCTTAATACTCACCTTCGATGCATGATTGCGACAATTCATTGGTTGAAAAAATGAACCCCCAGGATCTTCAATATTTTGAAATTTTGATTCTCAACTTTAATATTCGCGATATAAGTTGATCTTGCATGTAGATTTTGATGAAAACTTGTGCACCTTATTTCGTGCCAAAATTATATGCTAGTGTAGTTCCATTTAATTTCATAGGTTCTCGATTTCTAAACACAGTGTGGATAGGAAATGGAAACATAGTATGGTATCCTACTAAGATTGCTTTCACAGTACTTCAATGGGATCTGAACAGGACTTTCGCGGTACTTCAGCAGTACTTAGGAAGAACTTGTAAATCTACTCTGCGGCCTCATTTTTCAGCGTTCGTACCGCTTTTTTAGTGGTTCAATGGAAATCTAGCAGCGTCTTACAGGAATATACTCCCGCAGATAAAAGTAGATCACCGATTGGTGAAAGAAGAAGGTATCTGTGCCGAGGTGCAGCTATCGAGGTTATGTTATAACTGTATCTTGGGATAGGAGGCCGAATGGACTTAACCTTTGGAGATACCTCAATTTTTCATCATAACAAGATGATTCCCAGAATTTCACCAAGATCCGTGTTCCGCAGACCTGATGCTCTTCTCGTTAGCCAAGTTATCATCTCAGAGTACACGATTACAAAAGTTGGTTGGGTGAATTTTCATCGAATTCTCATCATCATCGAACGTTTGGATCATCAATTATGTCTCAGCAGACGTTTCACGAACTTTTGAAGTCCTTCAACTTTATTTCCTAAATATTAGGATTGGTTTGCCACCAGAAGTCAATCAAGATAAATTCCAACACCACAAAATGTTAAGCCTACGCACATAATTTATGCTTCTCACTCAATTCTATTCATTTCATAAGCTACACATATTAGAATAGGTATCTTTGGTAGACACTTGACTCATTCTAATCTCTTCGCGACTTCTAAAATACATCAACGTAATCTGTAGAATGGAAAGTTCATGAACTTGGAGACCAGACAAATATTTTCGTTTGTTGACCGGTGCATACACTCAATTTTCTATCGTGATAACTGGTATATAAGTATTTATTCCAGATAAAATCCAATCTCAAAAATTCAAAGACATCTTTGGCCGAGTCTTTCATTTACATGCGAGTCTACAGGTCAGGCCTCGCATGTCTATCAATGATGCACAAAGTAAACTTCTGAGCAACTCGGGTTCATGCCAGTTCATTCACCACAATTTGTCACCTCGAATCTACCGTTCATCCATTGCTCATATTTCATTGCAAGCGATGGAAAATTATTCGTAACTGTTGTCATTTACCTACGTCAGGAAAAATTGTGACCCATAGAACCATTATACAAACTGATTCGACTACAATTTATTCCCTTGCTGGAAATAATTCCGAGAGACTGGCCCTGGGGAAATTTTGTATCTTTATCTTTGCAAAAATTGGCGTCGGAAACGTGTAACATACTAATTTCGACCGTAATCGAACAAATCCGACCATTTTTGGAGGAATAATAGTCGGAATTAGTATATGAGATGATTATTTGGTCTCATCGATCTTGAAGGACAGTGGGAAACTAAATAAATTCCCAAAATTTCATGAAAGAAATTTTATTGGTACGTTTTGTCCACTAGGTTTCGTGGACCTCATCAGGCTCATCCTTGAGATCGTCATGATATTTTGAGAATAACAAACCTGGAGCCTGATGAGGTCCACGAAACCTAGTGGACGAAACGTAGCAATAAAATTTCTTTCATGAAATTTTGGGAATTTATTTAGTTCCCTACCGTCCTTCAAGATCGACGAGACCAAATAATCATCTCATATATTAAACATCAAGGACGAAAAATCTACAAAATTACTCATGATAGTCGGAATTAGTATTCTGCACAATAGTTGCATGTCTTGGATGCCAAATTTTGCGAATCTCAAGATTGAAATTTATCCCAGGACTTCGTGGGACCCCATGGGGTTCCACGGAACTACTTTCAGCAGAGTTATTGAAGATGTTTTACCGAATATAAGTGTTTTGCGAATGCCAAATCAAAATTCATCGTACAAATTCACTGAGTTCCCATTATGTGCAATTCTTCCGTACCAAAGATGGCGTTTTTGAGTCCAGATCAAGCCATACTTGTAGATTTGAATCCAAATCACAGGTCTAAGTCCAAAAAAAGTATAAAATTTGATTTCAGGATCAAAACTTCAAAAATAATCTTATTTGTCAAAGTATTACCCCTGATTTCTATCAGGACTTGCACCTCACTCACCTCAGATAGGTCGCTGTCATTCAATTTTAAACATATGGATCATCGAACTCCACGCGAGTTGTGTGCCTGTACTCTTAAATACACCCAACCTAAACTCATTTTTATATAGGACAGGTGATCGCGCCCACATATCTACTAGGTGCGTCTCTTATCTTTGGCCTCGTCTTATCTGCGCCAGCGCATCGAAGATAAGCCGACATACGCAAGATAGTGTTCGAATAGACATTGTATCATAAAGTCTGTAACTTACTCTACCGGTGTCTCGCGAGTAAGTTGCTCGACCACGCTGACATGTTTCCATAGACATGTTTTTTACACATCAGTGCTGATTTTTCGTCAAGAACTTGTGTCTGGTCTTGTTTAGATTGAGGTAAGTCATATTTGGGTATCAATTTTTCACAAGTCTGTTGAAAGTGTAAGGTGACCATAGTTGTAACCTTATTAATCAAGGCCCTTGTGACTACGAGCCCTTTTAATTTTGGTTTTTGTCTTTTCAATATGCAATCATAATTCAGCCTATATACTGAGAGCATACGATCGAATATTAATTCGTTCGAGCTTCCTAGATTATATTTCAGATTTTATGAAAAGTAAAAATCCATTTGATAAAATTCTGAACATCAGCATACCTCATGTTTCGAACCTTGGAAAACAACAAATTCTTTGACTGCACTTGGCGTAATAGTGTCTACTCTGTATATAATATTCCATAATCAGCCATCAATCGTTTATGGAGTAAAAAGGCATTGCTTGCAAATAGATGAACGGGCGTGAACCTTACTCATGTGTAATGTTGTGAGGCTATGTATAACAGAGCTCGAGTCATTCACACACGATATCAGATAAGAAAACCGGGTAGATTCTTTGCACTAATCTGACTCATCCTATCTCCGTTATGGATAGAAACTTCGACTGGTTTGAGAATTCATTGATCTCCGGTCAAGAGTCGTTTCAAAAAAAAACATCTGATTCTGATCTAGATAGTACTAAATCAATGATCATTATCACTTGAGGTCAATGATTCATAAAATTGACTTCGTAGTATATAATTATTTATGGATGGAACAAACTTAGATTTGTAATTATTCCGTCAGGGTTGAAAAAGTGACATTGAGGCAGTTATGAGTTTTTAAACTCATCAGAAAATTTTGAAAACTTTGAGAGAATTGAGACAAAAAAGTTGCTGAGATTCATTTTACAGCAGAGGGCATCCCGTGGTGTAAGAACTCACATTATTTGAATTAATCTGAGTAGGTAGTAGATAGTTCATTTGATAGACTCAGTTATGCATATTCAAAAATGAATAATAACTATGAAAATTTCCAACACCGATACCACCGAGTAGCTTGAAATCAAAATCATCTAACTCAGATCACATAACATTATACATCTTTGTGGAATATCTCATCAATATATCAACTATTTCAGAAATAACGCATCATATTATCATCAACCAAAGATGACATTTGACCATTGCGAATAGAATTCACGACTGAATTCTTAGTAGCGAATATTCCATGATTTTTGTATCCGAATGAATTGAAATTTCCAGCAATTTGAACAATGTCTCAAGCACCACAAGAAGCAGTCAGATCAGAAGTAGAGGAAGGTCTATCCGGTCCTGCAAATTCGTTGACTGCCGAATCGATAGACTGCGGCTGCGGACTTTATAGACTACCACAATTAGTAAAGTTTGCTACTCGACGAGTTTTCCTCACAATTCTCTGCAGCATTGGCGCAATTCAAGGAGCTGCACATGCCTATCTACATGTCACGAGTCCAACTATTGCCAGGAAGTTCAACTTCGATCCTTACTTAATTGGTATGTGTAAATATATTGGTCCATAAGTTTCTACTGAAGATAATGAACCAAATCTAGTATTGGGTACTATTGAAGAGTACCTAAATTGTGGTGATCTGTATTCTAAGTAGAGGTTCTCATTACAATATTGTTACAGAAATTAAGAGAATTTTTTCATATTTCAGAATGGATAACATGTGTCTCTGAGATAGCGCCAGTATTCCTAGGATTGCTGATTGCTTACTGGGGAGACAGGATACATAGAGCAGCATGGCTTGGTGGTTTAACATTGATCCAATGTGCAGCTTTCATGTGTTACCTTGCTCCTCATCTATCTCCTTCACATAGAGAAAATAATGATTCTGACCAAGCAGAACACATCTCAATGTACACAGGTTAGCATACTCCTAATCACGAAGAATTTTCTTCCACTGAATCATAAAATCCCTAATATTGATTTGAAAATGGTCAGACTCTCGAAAAAAAGTGCTAGTGACAGTTTCAGAGCCATGTAAGATTCCTTCTCCAAGTGAAAAAACTGCTGACCATCAAATGCTGATACTTGTGGGTTAACCACTTACTTGAGGGGTCGTCCACAAATCATATCACGCTGAAATTGGTCGTTTTTGACACCCTCCCCCCCCCCCCCCCCCGTCATGCTGAGCCCCTAGTCCTTTCACCAAGCCTCTCGTACACATGGCCTGTCACGTTTGGCTGAGCCCCCCCCCCCCGCCAAAGTGTGGTATCATTTATGGATGACCCTTTGCCACTTTCTCATCTTTCTAGGAATCAATCGAAAAATCATCTGAAACCTGTAACACTGATCAAAAAAGTTGTGAGAAAATATTGAGTTTTTCATTTTTTTAGAGGGAAGTTCCCAAGATAGCTCAGATCTCTGTAAGAATTCGTCATCAAAAATAATGGAGTTCAAGGATCCACCAGATTATGTGAATGTTGCCATCTTTATCGGGATCCAGATCGTGACGGCAATAGCCAATATTGCTTACTATTCTCTTGGTATCTCTTACCTTGACGATAACACCAAAAGATTACATATTCCTATCTACTTTGGTGTCGTTGTGTCTGCAAAACTCATTGGAAATGCTCTGGGTCATCTCATGGGTTGGGGATTCTTACGGTAAATATTGAAGAATTTTAGTATTATTTTCTCAATCTGGACTTTAAACTCTAAGAACATTGACAATCATAATCATAATTTATTCGTAGAATAGATGCAGACAACTTCAGCTCTGTTGTATCATACAGAAATCAAATTGGTGCATGGTGGCTTGGATGGCCAATTTTTACTATTTTATTACTTGTTCCTGGAATTTTGATGGCTATTTTCCCTCGAAAATTGCCCTCTAAGGTTCGTAGTCAATCAAATTTAAAAATTCATACGTCTTCGTCAGTGTGATCTAAAGTGATTATCTTTTTGCAGATGGTAGAAGAAGCTGCATCAACGATTTTGGACCAATCTAGAACACTTCGAGGATCTCAAAGATTGACCACAAGAAAAGTTGGCAGCACCAAATTTTTTCCATCGATCTTAAGAATAATTAGGAACAAGATTCTGGTCTGCAATGTGATTTCAGCAGCTTTTCTCATGACTGCGCTAATCAATCTTGTGTCAAAAGATAGCATTTTTTTAGAATCAAGATTCCATGTTCCCAGACCGACTGGGATGTTATCCGGCTTTGGTGATCCATTACTTTCGCGAATTTTCGCTAGTAAGTTTTCTCCTCGATTTTTTCATCAAATTTCATTAATTTTAATCGTTTAACTGTGGAAATTTTAATTTCACAGCTATCATGAGACCATTGGTAGTAGGACTCGTCATCATAATAGCCGGATTCTTTGTTGCTCGAGTCAAACCCAAAGCAAGGACACTCATAACCTATGAATTGGTCATACTATCTGTGTCAGCTCTTATCATATTTTTTTTGTCCTTTGATGATTGTGAAAAGAGGTCTCTATACGTCGCTCATAAACGATAGTAAGTAATGACGAAAAAAACTCGCTTCATCCCATCACAAGAACCAAAGTTTAACCAGATGAAATTGTTATATGAACTTTTTACAGCTCAAAGATGGAATTTACTGGATACTGTAACAAAAATTGCGGCTGCCCCAGCGATTCGGATTTTCGACCAGTTTGTGATAGCCAAGGATCTTATACTTTTTATAGTCCTTGTCATGCAGGGTGCACCACTGTCGATAACAGCAGCAGTACTACAACGTATAGTAATTGTACTTGTATAGAAAGTGCAATTGGATCTGGTTTCAAGGAAGCAATAGATGGACCATGTGGCCTCGACTCTTGCCAATTTGGATGGCTAATGTATCAGGTATGTTGCTCGTAATCGAGAAAAATCATTGTGAATTATATGCATAAAGGCGATGACAACCGGCAGAAGCAGTTATCCTCTGCTACGAAGACAATTATGAATTAAATAAAAAACCGTAGTACTTTGTCTTATCGACATGGCGTGGATAAAAAAATATCAAATTTTTGAATGATTGAGAACACTTATCGGATATTTTTATTCAGTCAGTTCACTTCGCTATACATTTCCCAATCATTCGAGCTTTGTTGCGTCTTAAAACTCACGATATTCATTGAATAATTTGGAAAGCTACAGTTTTGAACTATCGCTGGCTCATCATAGGAACCATGGGCTCAACCACGGTTGCAGTCTTCCAAATTATTCATAAAGTATCGTGAGTTCTTAGCCGCAACAAAGCTCGAATAATTGGAAATTTTATTGCAAAGCGCACGCCGAGATTGAATACAAAAATTTTTGCAACTATTTAAAAAGTATAAGACATTAACAAAATCACGCTCGATCAATAAAACATAACTCTACGGACTTACAATGGACTTCGATTTTGATACTCTTCATGGACTACTTTGTTACTACGCGTTTCGGGCATCTAATTACATTACAAGTCAAAATTTTGTGTTAACCTCGAGGTTAACCTTAGAAAGAAAAATTCTATTTCGATCACTTGACTGCTCGGATTTCCTTGGTCCAAAATTACTCTTCTTGGCCTCATTTTGTAGCTTTTTTTATCACTTTCAAAAACCTTTGTGGGTTTTTTTTTCCCCCGGCCCAACAGGATTTCAACAGGTCAAGTCGAATACTTGGAAAAGATCATGAAAATTGGGTCAATACTCAGGCTTCTGCAAGTCAGACATGAGTTGATGGATCGAGGTGATTCAAAAAACATTTGAAAGTGAAATTTCAGAGCTTCAAAATCCGAATCTGAAAACTATTTTAGCTTGTTTCTGATCCGAGCCGAGTCTGTCTTTGTGAAGGAAGATTTTTCTCGAAGAAGAGTCCGAATATTAATGGAAAGTGGATGAATCGGGCTCACGGTTGTATTTTCTGATTTCTTCCAAGTTTTTTCGTGGTGATGGTGGTAGGAATCGAGATCAATACTTATACCAATAAGAACATGATCCATTCATGGTTTCTCAACATAGAGATTTTCTCAATGACTGGTCTTTTTTTCGAGAAAAAATTTTTGTCTACAAAGAGTCACAGCTCGCACAAGAAATAACCTAGAGTAACTTCCAAGAACGGATTTTGAATCTCATGACTTCTACCAACAGATAATCATCTAAATCCATCAATTTCCGCCAGACTTGCAGATGTTTGCGTACTTGCCCGATCTTTATAAAATTTTACAAGGCCCTAGATTGATTTTGCAAGAACCTATTGAGCTGCGCGAAAAAAATACTAAATAGCTTTTCGAAGGCTTCAAAAAAGCTACAAAACTAGTACAAGTTGAATCATTTTGAACCAAGGAAATCCGAGCAGTCAAGGGATCGAAATCGAATTTTTTTTTTTTTTTCAGGTGTACTCAAACTTTTGACCGGTAATGTGCGCCCATCTTCAGGTTGAATATTATCTAATCCGGAAATGAGAAATTATAGTATAGATGCATAGGAGATTGAGATTTATCAACACTTTGTGATCCCCTCGGAGATGGAATCTAATGCAGATCTCGATTCTCACAGCTCGCAGGGACTCTTTCAAAAGCGAGTTCAAAAGTCAGACACTCTGCTAACATGCTAATTGATTTCTGAAGTACACTAATCCACACATAAGGTTTTGATCACTTTACACTAGACCCACTGCACTAAAACTATTGCACTATTTTCTACCAAATATGGTGTGAGTTTTTGTGTCAAACGGCTAGCTGACTCTTGAAGGAGTCCCGCGGGCTATGAGAATCCAGATGGGCACTAAGTTCCATCGTCGAGATCGGATAATATTCAACCTGTAGAAGGACTTAATCTATAGATGCCCGAAACGCGTTGTTTTGTTCCTTAATTGAATAGAACATAGCAGTCCATGAAGAGCATTGAAATCAAAATCCATCATTTCGTCATAGTTTTCAGGATTCATTCTAATAATAGTTTGACCTCTAATTTCAATAGCTTTATCCGCTTTATCAATTTCATCAAGATTCAGAATGCATTTCACCGTTCTGTGAATTTTTCTCCCACTTCTCTTAACATGATCATTCGGTTCACAAACTTAGTAAACCCCTTCCTATGCTACAATATTCATCCTTACCAAATAGAACAAGCATTAATTATGAGTGAATATTTCCAGTTGGCAACAATATTGGTTTACTCTGCTGCAGCTTCGACAGTGATTGGAAATTTATTAGTCAATTTAAGAAGTGGAAATGTCCAAGATGAAGCACTTACCATAGGATACACCATGATGATCATCGGATTATTCGCTTACATACCTGGGAAAATAGGTTATGACAAACTAACTGATTCCACTTGCGAGTATTGGGGTGACAGTGGACACACATGCCGCTTGTATAATTCAAAAGACGTAGGAAATTACCTGTGTTTCCTAACTGCTGCTCTAATAATTGTCAGCGCTCTTTTCAAAATTGGTACGTGGTTTCTCAGCCAAAATCTAGAAATGTACGGCTCAGACGAAACAGAAACTCAACAACCCAGAGAACTACAGGATATGTCAAGGACACAAGCCGAACCATTGCTTCAACAACCAAATACTTCAGCTGAACCAGATGAAGCAAACGATGACGCAAGAATAGGTAAACCACAATTGAACACAGTTGAAAAGCTTTGGCATAACGCTGCTTTTTCTGTTCTTCGAGTATATACCTTATTCTATAATCCCACTAGAGGTAGCAGCAGTCGTGATAGAACCAGTGAGACTCACAGAGACCAAGAAATTAGGCAAGAGTGAGAATGGGCCAATTTCAGAGCTTGGACAGGGTGAAGATGTTACCGGTTCAAGATTACAATATGGACCAGTTGGACCAGGCGACCGAAGAACCACTCGGTACGAATCCAACTCAACGGTAGTCAATGCAAGCACTGATGATGAATTGGACAATTCTAATGGAGGTGAAACTTTGAGAAAAGGGTCAACTACTCAAGTTTCATATAAACAGCTAGGTTTTGACTCTGATGGTGAAAGTGACCTGAGTGGTACGATTACGGGGTCAAGGAAACGTATCCCTAGTGATGATATAGAAATTCTTAGCAAACCTCCACAGAGGATTAGGCCATCTCTTAGTCACCATCGTTTTCCTAATCCCTATGATTACGAAAACGTCAAAATTACAAGAAGACCAGGAATGCAAAGTTCAAGTTTCCTGCCTGGTGACCATGGAACTCCTGAAATCTCCCCAAAAACTCAAGATCAATTCAACAAACAGTTGTCTATATCTAAAGGTGACTTTAATGAGTTGGGAATTCCACTGGTAGAGTCTTACAGTGCCACAATCAAAGGCTCCACAAGATCACTTAAGAGTCCTACAACCATGATGTCTATGCAATACTTGGAAAGGAATCCTCATCCTGAATTATTTGGTCAAATAAGCTTGAATCATGATCACGAAAAGCCATCAAATATCCAGGAAATGGAAGAAAATCGTCAGTTTCGTCTGGACAAACTAATGCAGCCTGGAAACTTTTCACCTGTAGGAAACAGACCGCCATCTCGGGATCAAGCATCGTCGGGGTTTGGAAGCCTTCAAGATATGCGGGAAAAAATGAGATTAACCAGTGATATTTCTGATTCAAAAGAAAGTCTCAGTTCAAAATCATCGATTGCTGAACCTTCAAGAAAAGGAGGACCATTGTGTACCAACTTGTAAGATAGCGATTGAGAAAGCTGCAAAAATTAGTTACAGAATGTGTAATACTTACTTATCATACATTTTTCAATCAGTTGGAGGATGAAAGATTTCATTCAAGATTTGAGCTCTCAGATTTACCAGATTTCTGTCCTCCGAAATTCTAGTCCAGACCTTGAAAATTCAGACCACTGCTAAAGTCATGACATAGTTCAAACAAACCGACTCGAAGCCTGAGTATCAGGATCAATTTGTAATCTCTGTGGTAACAGAAAAAAATGTGTAATCTACAATTAGACCCACTGTGATGAAATATTTGTGGACGAAAAATTTAAAAAATACTTTTTGATCATTCTTGTCTAAAAATGCCGCTTTCAAACGTGGTTTTCAGATTCTCATGATGAGAAATCATCATATCCCTGTAATTGTAGGCTCATTCCAACCCGGAGAACTCATTTCCCTCACTTCGCTCTGGAATCGAACTCTCCTAGCGCCCACACTGGGCGTACGGGCAGTAATGCACTATTTTGTTTAACTCCACACTCTCATTTCTAATTGTTTCCGATAAAGACTACGTATCTTCAAGTGTTTAAGGATACTTTATTACAATTCCAAGAAACTTATTCATGTCGTTAACGGATAATCCAAATATGAAACCGTGGTATTCATTCTCTACAAGTAAAGCTCAGGTGAAATTTTCATTTTTTAAATAATAAAATCATATGCTCACTATACGATTATACGTAGAAACCACACATCATTTTTTATATGTTTATACTTTATTCGAATAAAGGTACTTACGAAAGAAGATTTGATCAAGATTTAGTTATTCTCGGAATTTGAATTAATTCTTACCTAAGTTAATCCTGGGATTGAACTACATAAGTTCTATGGTAAGTGGAATAAGCACAATAGAAGTTATGTTTGTGTGTATTTCCCGCAAGTGCATACGTTCATTTCTTAGACAATTCAACTGAAAACAAACTTAGTAGTGCAAATACGGCAGTTGCTACACACGATTCGTGATTGTGAACAGGTTTACTTCATTGTCGAAGTTTGATTCAGAGTTTCTGAGTCCTCATAAGACTAGATAAAGCTCTTGTTGATAGATATGTCTGCGTTTACCGGAGTTGTGAATATTCATATCAAATATGCATGTTCATCGAGGCTTAGGTGCTGACTTTTTCTCTGGAAAGAAGAGCCTGAATTTCTCGAAACTTTTACTTGAAAATTCTCCATCTGTTCGACTTTCTTTCGTTGCAACCAAAGAAACCATGTGATCATCATCGTGATGGAATTTTTGTATGGGACTATGAAATTTTGGTCAATGAATTTTCTTAAATTTCCTTCATTCATAATAATATGGATTTAGATGCATTGTGCACTAGCTATACAAATCATCTATCTGAGCAGCCTTATGAAAACGACCTCAGATACAAGATGGCCTTAGATTCGACCTGCGTGTTATGGAATTTCCCTATTTCGCTTCATAAAATTCAGAACTTTTATTGACAATTTTGAATCTCTTTATATAATGCTAATATAGAATTTTTAGATACTATTACTCGCCCTTGCACGTGTACGTTCGGAGCTAGATGTGCATCATACGCTAAAAAAAATAAAAAAAGTACGTACTCTGTGTGAAACTGAAAACATTTCTCATCAAAAGCAAAATGTGATGCTCCATCGTGAGAATATTTCATTTCATATAGACGTTGTTCTATCGTCCAAAATTCCAATTATCTGATATGTAGTTTTTCTTCAAATGCAGTAGCTCCAGATTAAAACTGAAATATTTGAGCGATGGATCCTATGATTACATCTTTTCAGAATCAGTATTCATTCATCAGTTAGATGGTTCAAGCTAAGAGGTCTCCCTAATATCTTCAATCTGTCTTTTTTTATATCAAGTTGACATCAGAAGAATATTCCGAATGATATCCGCAAAATACTGGTTTTTCCAAGTCTCCATAATAGGTTTCGAACCCATATTCTTCCATAGTTAATCACGTTCAAGTATCACCCGTTTCTTTGGCAATATCTTTCATTTCAACTTCGTCGTCGAAAATTTTGACATCCTTGACGTAATACCAAACACCGATATCGAAGATGGTACCGATCGTAACAAAACCTGATTGAGAATTTCAAAGAATAAGTAAGGATATAGAAGAAAAAAAATGTGATGAAAACCTATTATACGTACTAGCTGCTGTAAAATTCAACAAATATCGTAGAGTTTCACCATTGTACAACCAGCAATTACCTGTGCCAGAACATGTTTTCCCCCAAACAAGGCATGTTTTATCTGTAATGATACATAGAATCGATGTTACTTTCCATCTTTTCCATAATTGAATCATCAGTGTACTGACCTAGAATGAATCCAAACAATATTGGAGATGGTATGAATGCAAACAAACTCATTATGGTCAAACTGAAACCCATTGCTACAGTTTTATCCTTTTCTTCGACGCATCTGACTGAAACAAGGAAATTTGAAGCTCGCCCCGTTGCTCCGCTGAATTTTAACAAACAAACTACTGTCAAAAATATGTAGAACTTATCAAGGCACTCTATGGAACACGCTCCTGGTGAAGCAGAGCCAGAGTAGCTGGGATAATAATCATCTGGTTCTAATTCAATTGGTGGCCTCGTAAATGGATCTGGGTATGAAATATTTGTAAAAATTGTGGGAGTTTGATGAAGACTAGGTTGTATGCAGCTGCAATCGCCATATTTCTTTACTCTGCTATTCTCCATCTGTAAGCATATTCAGTTGTTTTCTACTGTCTTCACAATAACACAGACCCAAAGAATAAGAAATGGTTCCTGATCAGAAAGAATGAGAGTCATCTCTGACGTTCTTTGAGAAGATAAATACGAATCTGAACTCAGAGCAGTACCTTTCCTTGGCCATTTTCGAGCTATGGCCATATTTATGGGTTACAAAAATACGTGGGTATGAATTTTCGCATTTTAGAGGCAAAATCTGATCTTTTTTCAGCAGAACTGAAGGGACGATCGTTTTTAACACCAAATTTTCAATCATTATTTTTAAGAATTTTTGTACACTTTAGGTAGCCAGCCAAAATTCTAGATGAGCTGAAATTCACTTGTCGGGGTATTATCGTTGCCTAGGCCGAAATGGTAACTGAATAGGTTAAAACTAGGGCGGGATCAAATGCTACGTCGAATCCTACGTAGGTAGTAATTTTCAGAAATTTTCATCAATGATAGGAGCTAAAGATGAGACGCAGAGCAGAAATTACTAAGAGAATCACTAAAATTGTACAGCATCAATGTGCTGATATGGAGCCCGACATGATGTGATATTTTGTTCGACTTCCCTTTTAACTTCCCAGAATCGCTGAAAATCCCCAAAAAATACTGGTGGGACGTAACATTTGACGTTGAATTTGATCCCATCCTTAGTTTTGACCTACTTGGTCATCATTTCGGTCTAGGAAAAAATTACTCTACCTAGGGTCGTACAGAGTACAAAAATACTCAACAAATGAGTTTTTGATGTAGAACTCGATGTCCAAAATGACGCCAGCCTCAGCTATGGTGTCAAGAGTCTCATTTGCCTCAAAAACGCAGGAACTCAGGTATTCTTGTAACCCATAAAGATGGCCATAACTCGAAAACGCCAAGAAAGAGGAGTCGCTCTGAGTTCAGGTTCGTGTTCACCAGCTCAGAATGAATCAGAATTGGCTTCCACTTTTTCTCATCAGAGAATATTTTTCATTTTGTTGGTCTGTGTAATTATCGATTTTAAGACTTTCGGTAAAAATTCTATGATTTGTGATTATAATGTCCGTAATGATATTCCATTGTTCTCATTGATAGTATCTTTGACCAATAGATGATTCATTTTCACCTCCATCGCCATGTGAGCAAAATAATCACTGTAAAGCACAATTATCAATAAAAATCTTGACAGAAAATTGGACTTGAACTTGAAATGATTACATTACATCGCAGGGCTAAATTTTGACGAAGCACAGACATCATTGATCTTTCATAAAAATAGTCGAATCGATGACGTGAGTGACTTATATTTCATCATGAAAACTGATAAAAATCGTACCAATGCTTCATCTCTACACAACTCCAATTGCTAGGTTATATTGGATTTTTCAGCACTACAACGAGAAGGGACTCAAACTGTATGAAATCCCTCCAAATCGTAGGAATTTGAACTAAATCTCAATCGGTAGAATTAAGAAGCTCAAAAATTTTCAGGTTACTTTTCAATGAACCTCAAAGTCATCATTCTACAAAAAATCTCCGACTGATGACATAATTTTTAATATAAATTCAATGCATGTACGATCGAAACGAGCTTACCTGTACAGTTTTACACCCCGCATGACAAGCCGATATAAAAGTTTGGCCAGTCTCCGAGCATACCGGGTTATATGTGACATATTCACAATGACATCGTTCATTGCAAGGCATTTGTGTTATAAGCGATCCATCTTCAGCAATTGGTATCTGATTATCAATAGCTGGGCAACCCAAAAAAGCATAAGAAATCATTCCCAGAACAGAAACTGCGCCAACCATGACATTCCAAGCAGCCAGATATCTAGCTCTTGGTTTATACTTAGAAATGACCAATCCGGACAGCAGAATACCAAATGCACTAAACACCAAACCAACAGTTCCAGTAATGAAAGAAGATACCGATGCAGATTGCTTATACTGTGTTTCAATATACTTTGGCATAAATATCCAGTAAGGCATGTAGCCCATAAAATAAAAAACTGATGCAAGATTGTTAAACATGAGAGTAACATTGGTCATGAGACGCCTGAAGGTTCGGAACATGTCACCAATAGATGCTGGGAGTTCTGGTTCTTCAGGTTCAGATTTGGCTTTTAGACTAGTGCCTGATTTGTTTCGTAAGATTTTTCTTGCAGCAGCTCGAGGAAGTGTCTTTGGGAATAATGCTAAAATACTGGCAAAGATGAATAATAAGATTGCTAAAATGATCCAGCCTAGCCACCATGCTCCAAGCCACCTATTGAGATATTGGAAGAGTGGTAAAGTTTTGGTTGATAATTTGGTTTGTGATAACTTGTATTTTATTCGATAAGTGAATGAAAGTCTGATTGATGAGTTGAAGTTGATTTTTAGATCGAAGTTTTTATGAACTGTCATGATTCATCGAAATTGTTTCTATATAATATCAAGTTTAGATTATCGAACCGGAAAATGATTTTTGATTCGAATAAAAAGATTGATTTGATAAATTTTTGGTTCCAGTAAAGTTTCAAGATCACCGATGTGATGAAAAAATTCTAGATTGTGACGCCGAGCAACTTTTCAGATTTTTTCTAACAAGTTATCAATACTTTTGTGGTCTATTGATGAGCAATACACGGATAATCACCATTTGAATGCAGATAAGAATTTAATCTTATAGTAATCGAAAAATTCAAGTGTGGTCAGCATTCGTCAAGCCTCGAATTCTGTTCAGGATCATTCTATAAGACTTATTTGCAAAGGGAGTCCGGAGGGTCAGGGTCACCAAATCTCACCGAAATTTTTTCACCGTGTCGTACCACCTAGAATATGAAGAATCCAAAGCAACTCTGTCAAATATGATGGGTCTTCTGTTCAAAGCTGCAGCATATAAGCCCATGTAAAAAGGTAATATGTATATATATACTAAGAATATTAATGTTTTTGACTGTAGCTCTGAACAGAAGGTTCATTTGATAGACTTGCTTTGGACTCTTCATATTCTAGGTAGTACGAGACTGTGAAAAAAGTTTGGTGAGATTTGGTGACCCGGACCCTCCAGACTCCCCTTGTTTATAGTATGACATAATTTTGGTAAGATTCGGGGTAGTATTTCAATCACTATTTCGTCAATCCAAATACCCGCTCTCCATGAAAATGGCCTTATCAATCGACCAAGAATGTGTGATAAAAAGTCCATTGTACATTTTACCGCGTTGTCCTCTGAGGGGAAATTTGACTACAAAAGATTTTGAGATAGATCTATACATTTTCCAAGTTCCGACTTGAGTGTCTACAGTTGGATTTAGTAGGTAATCAACGAGTCCAAAGAAATAAATTTTCAAGAATAAAACTCCTTACCTTGGGTCATCCGTATTAATGGTTGGTGTTAGCGTTGGACTGATGTAAAATTTTAAAGCAAAAGATGCTAGAGCGTAACCGATAGCTGGACCAAGCATCCTCAAAAAGAATGAAAAGCTTATCAAAGCTGGAGTTTTTGATTTTTGAACGTTATCATCCATGTAGGAAACTCCAAGTGTATAATACAGAGAGCCACCTATACCAGACACTAATTGGGCGATGAATAAAAGCACTTGAGGAGAAAAATTTCCATCTGCCTCAATGCAATGGTCATGATTTGTTCGATTCAGGCATAGAAATTTTCGTTGTTTTTCTGGTACCTCCATAGATATGGTTGAATTATCTCCGGATAATTGAGAACCATACTCTTTTGTTAACATAAGAGCGTCCTCTCCGGGACCATACAAAAAGTGTGGCAGCATCGTCAGGATACAAAACATAACAACCTAGAGTCGTGAAGAAAATGTAAAAAAAATGATCAGGGAAACAGCTCATGGCTTTCTCAATTAGAGGAGTATATTGTTCATTATGTTGATCAAAAATTTGACAAACTTCTATGAACATCATGTCTAGCCTCACACATAGCCGTCAAGGAACCGAAAGATGAGATTTTTCTCATATAGAAATGCATATCATATGGGATCATTGATTCATAAAACCGAAAAAGAGGAATATACATCTTTACATGAGTGGAAAATATCAGAAATGAAGATATCTCATATTATCAATTTGTATGAAATCAATAAAACTTGTGCGAGAAATGATTTTTCTCGATAAGATTAGAAAATCAATGAACTCTCTGATTGTGCTGGAGATCCGAATGAGAAATGTTATCAGTTCTTTCACAATTCTCATTTCATCCGCATCGAAAAAGAAATAAATACCGATGATAACAAAGAGCAAACAATATGACCAAATATTGAACAATTTGTCGAAATTAGGAACGTATGGATACGGTTTCCGTATTTCAAACTTCACAAAAAGTTATCTTACCGTATAAATTCCAAAAGCGATCCATCTTGGTCTGTGACCTTTACCAGCATAATATGAAAGCACTACGGATACAAGTAATTGCGATATGTCATTCCCCACAGTTATAATTCCTGTCGAAAAGAGTCCAATTATAAATGACACACATATTTCATAGAACTATGGTGATGTATTGGATGAATAAGTGAACTCCACTAAATCTTTCCAAACAAAGTCTGATGAATAGGTTAAATTCCAAGTATTTGTTGAATGTATTTATTCGAATATTTCCTGAAATGTCATGATTCCTCTGATTGTAAAAAATCTGATTAATCTAATTCTAAACACGAATACATACTTTCCACAAATGTGAGATTCATTCGACCGGAAAAGCTCAAAAAGTATTTCTACATTCATTTAGTTTTGATGATAAGAAAATAACCAAATCTCTGAAATTACCTGTTGTTTTGGAAGGGATTTTGAAGCGTTTCTCGATGGTGGTTATGGTGCCATTGAAGTAAGCATAGCTAGCAGAAAATATACATCCAAGGACTCCGTACAGAAAGACATATGCTTTTTTATTGGCAAAACGTTGTAAGAATGGTCCACGAAAGTACCATATTCCACAGGATGTTTCATCAGTGATTGGCAATTCACTGAATACATCGTCTAAAGGTGACCGACCTGTAACAGTTGGTGTTATTGGACTCGACGGTGGCGTCGTTGGAATATCCAACAGTTTTTCAGTTTCTGGTCCATTTTGTCGATCATGGTTTTCTCTTCTATGATCGGCCATCTGATCTCTGTCAATAATGCAAAAAAAACTATCACTTTTTTCGTTGAGAATTCGTAGTTTTCGATGAGAGATCTGGAAATGAAAATCTAGATGCTCGAAAGAGCATCTAGATAGTATATATTGGCAAATATTTTGTAATTTCCCTTACCGTGATCGGTTTTATCTTTTTGAAGAGTTTTATCACAGGTTACTGGCGATAGATCTTCCAAGGATGATCCTCAATTTCCTAGAAACTAGGAATCTTGCACGAGAATGAACATTTCTTCCAGAGGCCATGGAACCACATGTACAGAGAGTTTTGTGATGTCCCGGCCAATGGGAATGCATCAGTGTTTTTGATATATGTATCTAAAAAGTCAAAAATACAGATTTAATGAAAGATTTTATCTTCCCTCACCCGTTGACTCAAGACGTTCACATCTATAAGGACATGACCGAAACCCGAAATTTGAAATGAATCTAGTTAGATACAATACAGAAATTTGAAAAACTTTTAAAAATCTTGCGTGACACCGAAAACTTATTCCCACAAACAATAATACATGGATGCATTTCAGGAATAAGTGGAAAAAATGAGCAAAATATATTTTGTGATTTTGCCGTTATTCGTTAATTTTCGATTTGTTATTGACTCATTTTGTATCAGAAAATTCTTCTGAGGCTGGAAAAAGTGGGTGATAGTGAGCGGCTTAACGCATTTTCAACCTCATTTCGAGGTCAGTTTGCGGGCCCTTCAGTCTTAGGTGAATAACGAACCACCAAACCAAAAAGTGTGGCTCTTGAGATTCGAAACCTTTCCACCAGCGTTGAAGGCGAGGTCTTTGTCCACGAGGCCTCGGTGACTTCAATTAAAACTCGACAGAATTTATTTTCGTAACTTATTTTATAGTTTTTCGTGGCAAGAAGATGACTTAGCAAGTTCAAGTGATTTGATATCTCTCAGTTGCACCACTACTAGTTTTGGTGCATTCATTTACAAGCCATTGATCTGACTCATTTGATCATTAGGAAGAAAACCTACATTACAAGAAAAAGTCGCTGGAGCATAGCTCAAAAAATGCCAGTTCATCGACTTTCTCAAGTATGCTCATTTTCGGAAATCTTTTGGCTAAGTTTTCTTCGTGCTATTGATTGAAACGTTCATTTTGCCAAGATCTTGGGTATTTCCAATTTTATATGAACCAAGTAAGAAGTAGGTCCACTGGAATTCTCGTAGATAGAAAACAATAAACTGTATATATAAAACGATGTACAGATGGTTGACAATTCTCCTATCATATAATGCCCATTCGTGATCTCAAAGCTCAAAGTAGGCTCATTTGCCTTCTGTAAATATTTACTCTCTGATAAAGCAATGATAGCAAAAATCTCGGCAAAATAATCCTTCAGTTTAAGTACAATCTTATTCTATGCATTCTTGCGTTACTTTCGATTATCATTGATTGACAAAAATCATCTCAATGATATAGGTTTGATATTTTATACAGCCCTTTGCTTAGATTTACGTTGGTTATTCTTCGAACTACCTGAAACTACGCATTGAATGTTTGAAGGCTGGAGATATCAACGCAACTACTTTAAATTAGGTACATCATGCTTTATCTGACAGAATTGTTCATCTCTTTTTCTTCTAAACTCATATCATGAGCACCAGTGTGAAGAAGTCTCACATTTTGTACTCCGCTCAAAATTTTATCATCAAGATGTCTGGTGAGTCTGGTTCAGGTACAAATGATATTTGAGTTCTCATGTGGTTATCAATAATATTCAGTTTGAGAAAGGTACAAGTTTGAATAAAGCAACTTTTGTGAATCACTCAATTAGATACGTTGATTCGGAATACTATTCGTGAGCGTCTACCTTATAGTGTCTGATCAAAATTGAGACCTTCCAGTATCAGCATAAAAATTAAGCCTTTTGTCACGATTTTCCCCAAACTGAGCATACTGAGTATCACCAAAATTCATCATGACTTTTACAGATCCTATACTTGCAGGGAAAAATCGGAAAGATCCTGGAAAATACTTGAGAAGACGAAAATTGAGATTCTTTGGGAGTGTAATAATCTTATCTCCAACGTTCGCTAGGAGTGTTCGAAGTGAAAATCCTTTAATCCGATATTTGGACCTTTTCATCGTATTTTCAACCTAATTGCACATCTTCCAATGAAAGAGAGACTATTTTTGAACAACTTAAATAGTTCTATGTAGAAAAAGTCTAAAAGAGGGTGAAATTACTTCCGAAAACTCCAAATTTAGAAGAATCTTACATATTGATGGCAGCTCAAATTCCTGATATATTGTCGTCATCAGCGTCGTTCACTGCACAAATCACATCTACCTCCAAAACTCATAATTTCCTAATGAAATACACTAGAAAATACGAAACAATCTATAATGTCTACTTTCAACTATCGTATCATTGGCGTTCCGTCACTTTTTTGTATAGATAGGAGCAATCGGAATCACTCATCAATGATGTTAATTTGATAATAAATTTTACTCAAAAAAAGCTCGTTCTATTGCTTAAGCACTTCATCACTGAATTAAGCCCACTTTTCATAGCCCTTAACGACATGGCCGGTCACAAATAGAGCGTGCGTACAACATCTTGTTCCCCTCTCCACTAACGAACCGAGAACGTCTTGACAGAGTTTTCTAGGCCCCGCCACTCGTGAACTGTGTTCGAGATTTCACGGAATGAATGTGCACTTGCACGTTATGTATAGAACGATAGCAAAGATAAGAATTCGCGTTGGAGAAGAGGAAGCTCTTATTGTGAAAATTTGATTGTGGTGAGCATCAGCTTGCGAAAGGTAGTGTTTCGGATGAAAGTAGATGAAATGAAAATTTTTGAAAAACGTATCATAATGAAAATGTTGATTTTTCTTTTCGGTATGCTACGTGCGAGGGTATCTTTTTTCGGGTAGGAATCTCTACTTACTCTACGACTATTCCCACGACTATAGATCTCATCACAGAAATTTTTTTATGCATCAGGTTTCATCGAATGTGTTTCAGGTGAAAGCTTGGAGGATTTCGGCAGGAGGACATGTTTCAGTAAGTCTATTTTAGTATTCCAATCAATCTAGGATCAGAAATATTGTGTCTTTGTGGAAGAAAAATTGAAAATTTTGTGCAGATTGAAGATGATACATGGTACCAGATAAACATCTTTTATCTCTATTGAGATACTATTTACAGATTGACCGGTGGCATTCGATTCTCTCAATACGATAAGCCTAATGGTTGTAGTTAGTCAAACTACATATACATAAGATGATATCCGATCCGACAGAGGTCGATGATCTTTTGGTTACAAACAAACTCATTAGAGATTCGGGAAATGACAAGCCAGTCCAAACATCATTGATAACTATCGAAACTATATTGACAAATTATAATAATCTTGGCCCCATAGAGCAATCTCAAATAATGATCCAAATCTATGACAAGAATCTAGTATTGCTATCGTTTATAGTATGTAGACGCTGAACTGAAAAAGGTTTGAACTTTGAGCTGAGTGAACTTTTAGCTAGAGCAACCACCCACTTGCGCGCATCAAGCATCTCTGGTACTCGGTTGTCGTGGCCTGACTTTTGTAAGCGTGCACAGAATCAAGGCCAACCAAGTGAGATTAGAATTGTTAAAGCCATCTTAAGCTTGTAGCTTTTACTCGTATAGATGAGCATGCTTACTGCTACAAGTGAAAAACGTCAAGAGTTGCTGACTTGGTAGATTCATCGAGACAGTTCAATCTCAGATATCGAATTATAATCTAACGAGATAATAAAAATCAACAAAAGATAATCATCAATCACGTCTTTGAGCATTGTATAAAGCACTATTGGGATAAATTTTTATTCAGATGAAAAAAAGTAAACAAGTCTTAATGCAGAGTAACAATCCAACTGATTTCATACAATAATCTGGAAGTGTTACAGTAAAAAACCGAGGCTGGTATAAGTATAAGTTTTAATATGGTGGCTTTGAGCCACCATATCAAAACTCATACTTGCAACCCCCCATTTAGTGTTTCCATCGATATGGATACGTTACAGTAAATGTTTGAAATCCGTAATTGTCGGGCATTTACTAGTAAATGTCAACATTTACTTAGACAGTCAGTAAATTTCCCGAGTTTGATTACATTTCGGACATTTACTAGTAGATGTCAGCATTTACTGACGTGTCTTAGTAAATGTCCGGAAATCGATGATTACCGATTATATCCGTCAAAATCATCGAGATTGAATACATGCTCAACCATGTAAAGTTGCGTGGTTTATTTAAACTTCTCCTATTAAAAGCTCGAGGGATCCAATAAGAGAAATGTTCCGTCGGTGAAGCGTGAATGAAGACCTATGCTGGATGAAATATCGTTAATTACAATCTGGTCATGGCATACCAGATTATGATATTGTCAATGGTCATTCGGTCTTACAGCTGATTGGATCATAATATTGTCGATCATATTCAAGTCACAGCTGATCGGATTACAATACTGTCAGTGTTACCTTAGCTGATTCATTCAACCTCCATACCAAGACAGTATGGAAAGATAGAAATAAACCATGAACTCAACCGATGTTGACTTTTACAAAAGTGCTAACTCGAAATTCATTTTGGGATGGAGACAAAAACACTGATTTCTGTGCGACAACAAGTGACGATTGAAGATCGTACTTCCTCCCTCAGGCGAAATGTACACTCGATACACTGTTGTCATTACAGCTGTGCAGATTCTGGGCCAGTGGGGGAGTTATCATCTCTTATCCTCCGCGGTAACTCTTGGTGTGGATTACAAATCCGAAATTCGGACGGTTTTTCTCATTCCTAAGAAGTTGATATTAGTTGTGAATGGTCTTCGTACATATACTAGGATACGTCAGTAAATGCTGACATTTACTAATAAATGCCCGGAATGCAAACATATTTCGTACATTTACTGACTCTCTTGGTGAATGTCGACATTTACTAGTAAATGTCAGCCGTTTAATAAGGGATCAGGTGAACCAAGTAATTCTGACACCATTGTTTAAATCGACAAATAAACTATATTGGAATGAATTAAAGGGTCACTGCATAATGAAAGAGGTGGTGCGGTCGGCTGATGGACGGAAACTCGCGAGAGCCGCTGAAGGCGACAAACGCGACGACGAAAGACATGAGCGCGAACGCAAAAAAGTTGGTAACGCGCCAAGATTCAAATGGTGTAAAATAGATAGATATGAAACTGAACATACCACCCACCTCGATTTGTTACATTTCGAAAATCGATGACTTAAGTAGTTTCATTTTACAACAGAATTCAATAAATTGGCTCAACTCAAAAGGAATACAATCCAAGGGTGGCGCGGCTGAGACTTGAAGACGCTTATGAAGAGTAGTAGGCTCAAGAACAATCTTTGATCTAAGAGATTCGAGAGAAAAAATCATAACAGATCGACCAAAAATTTCGACGGTGATTGAATCGATCAAACGTGAGGTAATTTTCAGACTGGAGCAGACTGATCAGCACAGAACTGAATTCAATATGTACAAAGAGGAAAATTTCTTGCTAAACGAGCAAAATGAATATCTCAATTATCCGAAAATCTAAAGATCAAGAGTTGGATTTTAATATTCACTTCGATTCTACTGAAAGTAAACTAAATTCCGGCCACACAGGCAACAAATCCCAAAAGGAGGCGCAACCATTCCTCTTGGATATGAATGTCCTTGGTAACCATGCAAGTGATTCTAATTCCATATAGTGATCGAGCGATCACAACACACTAACCTAGCGCTTGTGTGCGGACAAGTCACTGATACTACAGGAATTCCTGTTTTTACGCGGATAATCCGTCCCATGGAAGTGCCGCGTATGAAAAATCCGCGTACAAAAAAGGCATTACTCTTATGGGAAGAGGGGGGTTCCGTTCCAGCCCCAAAATTTCTACTGAAATTCGAAAAATTTTATGTTCAAAGAAGAACAAATTTATAGATCTTCAAGGATATTCATCAACAGTCAAAACGAATACCAACAAAATACATCTCAAACTTGTACTATATATAGAAATTAGATAGATCTCATGGCCCAGGCTTAAAGAAATCAGTCAGTCGAGTCTGTTTCTTGCGTCGCATGAGATCTCTCTGCAGTTCTTCATACGAACGGATCGCCACTTCGCAGTCATGCTTTAATTTCATGCTCCGTGTCATCAATGGATCGAGTTCTTGAACTTCCTCAATAAGGTCCTTCAATTAATTCATCATTCTTGTGACATTGGCATAGCTCAAGGTTCGCAGCTCTTCGACAGATTCAACAATGTCTTCCACATTTGGTTCGAGAATAGCTTCTATGATTTCAATCGAAAGTTCCTCATTCTCGTTCAAGAGTTCGGTGACGTGGGACTCGTTCATATCCTGGAAACCTTCTCCACCAATCTGTTGCGCGGCACTTACGCAGTCCTGAATGAGAGTTGAACTTTCCCCGGACGGTTGCTGTTCATTAATCTCTGGCCAAATTGTCTTCCAACTAGCATTTATGGTTGAATCTTTGACTTCTGACCGAGATTCTCGTACGTGCTGAATGGACTTGGCGATATCAAATTTCTTCCAAAGTGTTCGAACAACATCCAACGAGGCATTCGGAGCTTCATCTTCCTCTTGATTCTGTATTGGATGCTGGTCGGCAGATTTCAAGATTTCCCTTAGAACACGCCGGAGATAGTAGCTCTAGAAAGTTGATGTCACTGTTTGATCCATTGGTTGGATCAGAGAGGTTGTGTTGGGTGGTAAGAAGAGAATCTCGACGTCTGGTTGAGGAAGGATCAGGGTCGTTGGATGAGCTGGAGCATTGTCCAAAATCAAGAGGACTTTGAAGGCAAGATTCCTCTGAAGCAGAAACTCCCTTACTCCTTACTTCAGGGATGAAGGATTGGTAAAACCATTCCTCAAATATCTTCCTGGTCACCCAAGCGTTTTTATTGGAACGCCAAAATACGAGTAAGTGGTCCTTCCTGTTACCTCTCAGAGCACGAGGAGTTTCCGACTTATACACAAGCATCGGCTTACATTTAAACGTGCCTTCTGCATTTGCACACAGCAACAGAGTGTACATATCCTTCGCTATTTTAAATCCAGGTGCTGGTTGTTGCTCTTTCATCAAAAAAGTGCGGGTTGGCATTTTTTCCCAATACAAAGCCAACTCGTCGCCATTGAAAAATTGTGCAGGTAAATATTGCTTTGCGGCAACAACAATCTTCAGTTCAGCAGGGAATTGCGATGCAGCTTTATGATCAGCAAAAGCTTGCTCGCCCGTAAATTTGACGTTGTGCAATGAGAATCTTTCTTCGAAGCTGCCAAACCAACCTCTACTTGCATTGAATTTTTCACCCGCTGAGACTCCATACTTATCCTTCAAGTGATTGTAAAAGATTATTGCTCGCTCTTGGATCATGGCCATACTGACTGGTATTTTTTTTATGAATCTTTTCCTGAATCCAGATGATAAGCATGTCTCCTACTTTTTCAATATTGCTTCGCCGAGAATACTTGACGGTTTTTGTATGACTTCCCATTTGCACAACGCTAGCTCGGATTTGGTCCTCATTATCACGAATCGTCCGAATTGTAGATTCATTCACCTATTGATTATTCTAGATGCATAATGAAGTCAGAACTTTTGGAAGGGCGCATAACCTGCTGAAGCTGTACTTACTCACTTCGAATTTTGCTGCAACGGAACAGATTTTGTTCCAGCTTTCAGTAGATCTAAAATTTTGACTTTTTCCTCTAAACTCATGACTTTTTTAGGCTCTTTAACAACGCTGTCATCCTCCGCAACGTTTTTTCTTTTAGGGGCCATTGTTTACGTGCAGAGAGGTTTTATTGACATACAACAAAACCTCATTACCGATCACTAGAGAAGCAAGTGCATGCAACTTCAAGCTATCATGAGAATTCTATGTGTGAAAAATCAATCCCCGATCCGCGTATAATCAAGGAATTCATCCTCGTAAAAAAGGGAACGAATTCATTTGTGGAACCGCGTATAATCAGAACCGCGGAAAAAAGTCCGCGTAAAAACAGGAACGCCTGCACTTGAAATGACTCGAAATCGCAATCGAATAAATTTACCCTCGTAACTCTGAAATCTGAGAATCTTCCTTGAACTCTTCATTTTCTTCCAATGTGTCAGAAACAAGCGAAACCAATTTGACGATGGGTCGGACAAACGTAGAGTTGGCGGTGCAAACTTTGAGATGACAACTCAAGGCCAAAATGCAGGTGCTCGATACTCATCCCAAATCAAGACGTGATCTCCAACTCGATAAGCCCTCGAAGGATTCGACCATTTGTGTCGTTCTTGCAGTGCTTGCAGATAATCCCCAGACCAAGACGACCAGAATTATTGTACTAGTTGGGTCATCCACCGGTATCGCCTGTCAACCGAAATTCGCCCTGATGGATTGAATGGCGCTGGAATTATAAGGGAGGCCTTTGTATAAGAAAATGTGCAGGTGTGAGCGCAGCGAGATCAGAAGGATCATCTCTGAGAGGCGCGATGGGCCTTGAATTTATGCATGTTCCGATTTGACTGAGGACAGTAGAGAATTCGACGAATATTAATCCGTGATCACCAACTATCCTTTTAAAGTGATACTTGGCGGACTTGTCCGCCGTCTCCCAAATTCCCCCGAAGTGAGGAGCAGACGGTGGGTTGAATCTCCACTCAGTTCCCATATTGGCCATATCAATCGCAATCTCCTTGGATTCCTCGGAAGGCTCGTCAAAATGCCTTCGAATCTCAACCTCTGGACTAACAAAACTCAGCGCGTTGTCGCACTCCAATCTTGAACAATGCCCTCGTCGTGCAAACCGTTTGGAGGCGGCAATAGAGGCTTCTGAAGTGCAATCCTCCACAGCTTCCAAATGAGTAGCTCTTGTACTTAGACATATGAAAACACAAATATAAGCTTTCATGGTGCCTGTACCGCGAGTTTTCGTGAGACGTATTTTAAACGGACCTGCAAAGTCTACCCCAGAATACTCGAAAGGATAAGCGGGAGTGACCCAAACTTTGGTGAGACCTCCAATCAATTGAGTTGACAGTTTCGCTGAATAGCGGAGACATACCGTTCATTGATTTATAGCGACCTACACTGCTTGCCTGTCCTTGAGTTTCCGAAACTGATCACGTGGACAAGTCAATGTCAGTTGCGTCCCACCAGGCCGACTCTCCAAGTGCGCTCGCCTGATGAATAGAACAGTCAGCGGACTGTGACATGGTAGAACGAAGGATGCCTTGTCCAGAAGAGCATGGTACAGGCTACTACCAACTCTCAGTAGTCCGTCGTCTAGATAAGTCCGTGATTTCAATAGATTGATATCCTTAATTTCCTTGTTTGCCTCGAGGCACCTGGAACAGTCTCGAAAGCTATGTCTTTTTCGAGATAGACCCATAGATGTTCAGCATCTTTGAGCTCCGCAGGGCTCAGCAAGCCCTCTGAGATGGAATCAAAATCGATAAATTCCAGTTTCAGAAATAGAATTCCCTTCCTCATCTCCTTACTTAAACGAAGGCTCAGCTTCGTCAAAAAAGAAAGGCAAAGAGCCGTGATCCGCAAAAGTTTGGAAGTAGTAGAATACCTATTCACCAGATCGTTATGCATCATCCATTGATCCGGACACTGACTCGCCGTGGTGGCATGAGAAGAAGTTCTCTCTTCAAGAGGATGAACTTCTATGTTCTCAGCCTCAGTGATCCATGGATCAATGGATTTAGATGAAAACGAGGGACTTTTCCACCAAAGGTCGAAAGATGGCAAGTTCTCTTGACACAATCCGCGTGACACGACGTCGACAGGATTGTCCTTAGAACGCACATAATGCCAAAAAGCTTGAGGAACCAATTCTTTGATCTATGAACATCTATTGGCATCGAAAGTCTACCATCGACTAGACAGGGCCCTGATCCAATACAAGACATCTTTTGAGTCAGACCACAAATGTACCAAAGGAATCTCTAACGGCATCGTTTTTAAGAAATGGCCAGTTAAGCTAGCTCGTAAAAGAGCAGCGCAAAGCTCAAGCCGAGATATACTAATCGTTTTGATAGGAGTCACTCTTGATTTAGCACACTGTAACAATGCAACAGCCCGCACATCTTTGATCACTCTCAAATAAATAACCGCGTCGTATGCCTTGGAGGAGGCATCTGCGAGCCCGTGCAAATTAATTTTTAGACCTGAGCTCGAATGACCTATCCATCTGGGTATCCAAATTCCCTCCAGACCTGGCAATTTGCTATACCAATCCGAGCAAGTTTTTGAATAGTCTTCTGGTAGAATATCATGCCAACCATAATCCAATAACCATAACGATCACATGAACATCTTTGCTCAGATCACAACCGGAGCCAATCAACCCAAAGGACTGAAGATCTTGGCCGTGAGTGATAAAACTATCCTTTTAGACAGCTTCTGGCTATCAAAGACTTGCGGTTTGATGCTAAAATGAGAACAATCCTCTCTCGGGGCTCAGGATAGTCCAAGTATCGAGTAAGTAGAATCGTTATCAGACATATCAACATTATGCAGAACACGCATCAAACTAAACACCACAGCCGTGCTGGTCTGGTCCGGGGTCGGCCAGCATGCGATTCCAGGCCCTGGAAAAGAAGAAAGAAGATGATGTCCAGCATTGACGGCAAGATTTCCCCAAGTAAAGCGGGGCCCCATTCGGATCTTGGGGGGGGCCCCCCAACGATGCAAAACGCGCTACCAGTGGCACACTTGGCTGGTGGAGTTACGCGCAAAGCTACAAGCGATGGAAATACGCCCCAGGCGAAAATAGTTGGAGGAGAGGACCAACACAAGAGGGAGGTAGACCTCACCCCAAACAGCAAGAAGAGGAAGGGTTTGGGTGAGGCAGCGGAAAAACGAGTGCTAAAGCAATCGAAGCTCACTTTTCCGGTCCAACTAGGGAATAATGCGAAGGTTGCAGCAGAAGCACAAGAAGCGGCAGAGAAGTTGCTGAAGAACAACCCCGCGCTCAGGATCCAGATTACGCAACCTAGCAACGGGGTTGATGACGCCGTCAACTTGAGCTCAGACTCGAGCGAGTCCGACTCCACTATAGGGTCCCAGGGGAACGGAACAATCCTGACTCCCGGCATCGGTGAACTCGACAAGAGAGTTCACGACGAAGAGTCTGATGAGATGGAGATTGACCCTATCCCCTCATCCGGAAATATGGCACGACAAAGAAGTGGAAACGAAGCGGGTGATCTCATGGCGAAATGGGGAGACCTAAAAACGTGCCGGGAAGAGACGGAGGAGAAGACATATCTCCTCCTCGAGCACTTCAACTTGGTTATCGGGATAGCCGAGTCCGTCTCCAGCAATCCAGAAGGGACCAAGGGCGACATCGAAGAGCTCAAGAAGATCGGCCTTGCGCTCGAAGACCTACTCGCGGCAGACAAGGTGAAGCGGGCTGCTTTCGAGACAAAGCTTCTCGAAACGGAAAAGACCCTGATAGCGAGGAAGAATGCGCAGCCTCCGACCACAAGAAAACCGTCCGCGTCGGGCAGTGGCTTCCAGGGAAGGGGGGCAGGGAAACCGGAATCGCGACCGGGGCAACAGCGTGGTTCGAAGGGGACGCGACTCGGACCTCCACCGGGAGGTCCTGGAACACCGCGCTCGACATCAACGCCCAATCGGCCCGAGCAGAATGGACCTTGGAAGGAAGTGGTGTCGAAGAAACAAGCGAAGAAGGCAAAGAAGAGCGGTAGATCGAATGATACCGCCGCGAAGAAGGCAAAAATGAAGCCGAGAAGAGCCAAGCCTGAGGCCATCCTCGTCACGGCCAATCAGGGAGGGCTCACCTACGCAGATATGCTGCGAAGGATAAAGACGAATGCCGCCGACGAGGAAGTAGGCACAAAAGTCACGGGCTTCCGCAAGACAAAAGAGGGCCAAGTCCTCATCGAATTGAGGAAGGGTGCCGACGCCACAGCCGTGAAGACAGCACTGGCACCAGTGGTCGGCGAAGAAGGAGCTGTCCATTGCCTCCTGAACACTTCTACTCTGGAGGTGCTCGGAGTCGATTACGACGTTGACAAGGGCCAAGTACTCAAGGACCTTGCTAAGGCCCTACCAGAGAGTGAGAGAGGGAATATCGCAGTGAAGTCTCTCCGAATCGGTTATCGGGGCACCCAAACAGCGGTCGTCTCGATCCCAACAAGATTGGCCCACCACCTCCTGGACTGGAAGGAACCGAAGGTTGGATGGGGCAGAGTCAAGATCCGCGAAAAAGGTGGCATTCCACGGTGCTATAACTGTCTCCAGTATGGCCACAAGGCCTCGGGCTGCGTGAAGGAGAAGACGGAGGAGCGGGGACCAAAACTCTGCTTCCAGTGCGGCGAACCAGGACACCTCGCCGCAACCTGCAAAGGGAAGCCGAAGTGCTTGAGTTGTGCGGCGATCGGGTCCAAATCTGATCACAGATCTGGGGCGAGCAACTGCACTGCCTACCAGAAGGCGAAGAGCACGTACAAACGGAGAAGGGGTCGGAATGGCTAATTTCATCCAAGCCAACCTCAGGAAGAGCGGGGACGCGAACGACCTTCTACGCGCTGTTGCCAAAGAAGAGGGGATCGATGTTCTGATTATCTCCGAACCGCCTCGGAAGCGCGAATTCTCCCGATCCACATTCGATCACTGGGGGGCCGCTGTAATCCAGATCATGAATCCTGCGATTCGTGAGACTGGACCAGCTGTTAGTGGCCGCGGTTTCGCTCGAAAGACCATAGAGGGCACGGCAGTCTATAGCTGCTACTATTCGCCGTCGCTCAAGACGCACGAATTTGAAGACGAGCTACACGACCTAGAAGAAGATGTCAGGCAATGGGGGGGCCCAGTTATAATCGCGGGGGATTTCAACTCCAAGGAACCGACTTGGAGCGGGGGGCCGCGCGATAGACGGGGGGTAATACTCGCTGATACCATGGAGGCATTAGGGTTAGTGCTCGCGAACGAGACGGGGGTTATCACGTACTACCGGCACGACACTCGGTCCCGGGAGGGGGGTTCGTCATCGGTCCTCGACCTGACGTTCATGAGCCCGTCGCTCATGGGACGCATGACATCGTGGGAGGTCCTGGACACGGAAACACTGAGTGACCATCGACATATTCGGTTTCGACTTAGGACTGACAGACAGAGACAGACGACACGCAGACCGCGACCGACGGGGTGGCAGGTACGCAAGCTGGAAGAGGGAAAATTCCGGGAATCGATAGAAACAGCCGGAGATCTCCCGATGAACTCCACCGCGGACGAGGCTGTGGATATGGTGACGACCACCATCACAAGAGCTTGTGACGCTTCGATGCCTCGCAAGACAACACCATGCTTCTGGAGGAAACCAGAGTACTGGATCACCGACGAGATAAAGGCTCTACGAAGAACGAGCAATAAAAAGAGGAGAACCGCGTGGCGATCAAGGAAGCTGCAACGACCATCGCTGGCGGACGATGACAGAGCGTACAAAGAAGCAAAGAAGGCTCTTGTTCTAGCCATCCGGAGAAGCAAAGAGAAATGCTGGGCTGAATTGTGTGACTTGGTTAACGGAGACCCCTGGGGCACGCCATACCGCGTGGTTATGTCAAAGGTCCGAACCCGGAAGGGCAACCCAGCACCGACCGATGCAGCAACCTTGCGCAGCATCGTGGAAGACCTCTTTCCAGCAGGAGAACCCAGAGTGACATTCCCTCCGGAGAGCGAAGATCCCATCCCGCTCTTTACCATGCAAGAGCTACTTATAGCGGCGAAGAGGCTGCCAAACGGCAAGGCCCCTGGCCTGGACGGCATTCCAAACGAGGCTCTCAAACTGGTCTTCAAATACAAGCCAGATTTACTCCTCGACCTCTTCAACATCTGTCTGAGCGCGGGAATTTTCCCGGACAAGTGGAAACGCCAGAAGCTGGTCCTGATACCTAAGGGTCAAGGAGGTCAACGCCCTCTCAGCATGCTCGACAATATCGGGAAAATGTACGAGAGGATGGTGCTCAACAGGGTGGAGAAAGCCTACGAAGAGAGCGGTGGGCTGTCACCAATGCAGTTCGGGTTCCGGAAGGGACGGAGCACTGTACACGCGATCGAGGCGGTCCAAGAACGGGTTCAAGCGTCGGTGGGGAGACCATACCAAGGGAGAGGGGGTTTCTGCGCGATCATCGCGTTAGACATAAAGAACGCATTTAATTGTGCGAGCTGGGAGCGAGTGTACGCATCCCAGGCAGGTAAAGTGCCACCCTACCTGTTAGCAGTCACGAGCGACTACCTACGGAATAGGACCCTCGTGTACGACACCGACGAGGGACAAGAGGTTCGAGAGCTGTCCGCCGGAATCGGGCAGGGATCGGTTTCCGGGCCGTTCAACTGGAATACCCAGTACGACAGCTTACTGTCTATCGAACTGCCAGAAGGAGTAATAATAGTGGCTTTTGCGGACGACGCGGGACTCATAGTTTGGGCCGACAACGAAGAGCTCTTGGGTAGACGCGCGAACGAGGCGCTGGCCCGAGTCTACGAATGGATGATCAGCAGGCTCCTAGAGCTGGCTGTTCCAAAGTGCGAAGCCATAGTGGTCACGAGGCGCAGGAAGTTCGACTTGCCCCATTTTTACATCAACGGGCAAGAGATACCACGCAAGACAGAGCTGAAATATCTGGGTGTATGGCTCGACGACAAATGGTCGTTCAGGAAACACATCCAGGAAGCCGCCCAGAAGGCGAGCAGGGTTGGTGCGGCGCTTCAGCGGCTCATGCCGAATATCGGAGGACCCAAGGAAAAGAGGCGCGCACTTCTCAACACCGTCACCACCTCCATCATGCTGTACGGTGCACCCGTGTGGGGAAAGAGAGTAGAGAAGTCCATCATCGAGAAGAGAATGGGCCCTGTTCACCGGAGAGCGGCCCTGAGAAGTATCCGTGCCTACCGCACCGTGTCAGGAGATGCGGCTTACGTATTGGCGAGTACACCGCCCATTCACTTGCTCGTCGCGGAGCGAGTGAGGATCTGGGACCGCCAGAAAGTGATCGGAGCCGAACGAGTACTCACTCCGACGATGAAGGAGATCATCCGCGACAACGAGAAGGAGACCACCCTCGAACAGTGGCAAACTGAGTGGGATTCGCCATTTGGGAATGGCAGATGGACGCACCGGCTGATACGTGACGTAGCCAAATGGACGGAACGCACCCACGGAGAGATAGATTACTGGACGACGCAAGCACTGAGTGACCACGGTTGCTTCGGTGCCTATCTGACCCGGTTCAAGAAGAGGACATCCCCAGCATGCCAGTCATGCGGGGACAACTGGGATGACGCTGAACACGCCCTGTTCACGTGCAACGACACCCAAAGTGAGCGCGCCGAGTTGGATGGATGGCTGGGTGCTCAACTAACACCCGAGAACCTCGTCCCGTACTTACTTCGCAACCAGGAGACATGGGATAGAGTCACCGGATACATCAAGCTGGTGATGACCCGTAAGGAGGAGAAAGAGAGGGAAGTGAGGCGCCTCGAAGCAGGCGAATCACAGTGAGTCTGCCGACTCAAACAGAAGAGGTCCAAATTATTCCAGGAGGAATCTGATGCACTGAAGAGGGAAGAAAGAAGAAAGAAGAAAGAGAGGGAAGAATGAAGAATGAAGACAGAAGATGCCGACAAGTGGCCGAAGAGAGAAGATGGAGAAGAAGAACGCTCGCAATCGAGCGCGAGACATGCCGCTCATCCTGAAGTAATGCTCACGCGGTTCCGGGATGAGATGGTAGATGCAGGTGGATCTCCTTCTTGATTGCCCGATGCCCTAGGTATCGGACATCGAGGGGAGAGGGATATTACACGGCCGGGCCCACCTCTCGGTGGGCCCCACCCAAACCCGTGTCCCGCCTGGTATGGCCTGCGTGGGCTATGCGTAGTCCGCGTAAGCTGAACCAGTCCGGTGTCTGGGGACGGATCCGAGGGATCCTGAGGCAGATTTTGCCCTCTAACCACCTTAAAAAAAAAAAAAAAAAAAAAAGAGAGAGAGAGAGAGAGAGAGAGAGAGAGAGAGAGAGAGAGAGAGAGAGAGAGAGAGAGAGAGAGAGAGAGAGAGAGAGAGAGAGAGAGAGATGAGAGAGAGAGAGAGAGAGAGAGAGAGAGAGAGAGAGAGAGAGAGAGAGAGAGAGAGAGAGAGAGAGAGAGAGAGAGAGAGAGAGGGGTGAATAACTGAAAGAAAACTGATAACTTCACTTGCACTGCACTCATTATTCCTAACCGTTGAATACAATCCAAGTTACGAAATAAAACTCAATAAATTTGAAGGTGTTCCAGCGCAAAATGACTAAAAGCGAGTTGGATTGATTTTGGCTCGGCGGATCGAGCGAGAGTGACGAGCCGTCGCTCATCAACGAGAGAAGACGCACCGGCGTGAGATATGAATTTTGAATGTATGTTTGCTGTGCGCGGCAACCTAACTTTTAGAATTGTTTTGAATAAAAACAGTCTTAACATTCCGCCCGCCATGAAACGATTGCCGAGTTTCATTAAATCAAAATTGCCTGAAAATTACAATTCAATTTCAAACGCGAAACGGTGATTTCACTAGAACACAATACTACCACTTCAGTGCACCAAATTTTAATCAAAATTGAATTAGATTAACGAATAATATGAGTCATTCTTTTTAATATCGCCAGGTTTTGTGTCGGGGGGTCAGGGATTTTTCTGTAACTTTAGGTACATGTTGTATATGATGAAAGAAGATGGAAAGCACAGTTCTTAGGTCCCGAAAGTCATCCGCGCGAGTTTGGCGCCCTATTTTCGTTTTCAAAATTCGTGAAAAATTCGATTTTCCAACTTTCTGATTGATTTCTCATCAGTATGGAACCCAATAAAAAAATCATCCAAGACACATATTTCGACGTGAAATGAGCTGAATTTTACGAAAAAAATACTCTCAGATCCGTCAAAGGTAAACATAACCTCAAAAAAGTGGTTTTTTTTCAGAAAAACACAATTTTCAAGTCTTAGGCCCTATTTTATCTCAATTTTGACATTTTTATCGGATTCCTCGTCAAATTTTACGTCGAAAACCGTTTCCATAAAATTGGGCTGAAGATGGGTTTGGCCACCATAATAACAACTTTAGTAGCAGGGTCGTAAAAATAGCGCTAAATTGTTCGTTTCGGGAGGGACACTTATAACACTGGACAACAAAATGTTGGTTCATAAGTAGCGCATTGATCAAGCAATGACTTTTTCGTGTATTTTTCGACGCAGAAACCGAATCCGAAACCAGTTTTGCACCTAGACATCAGGAATTTTTTTAAATCGCGAAATACTGAGCTTCTAAAAAACTGCGTTTTTAGCGTTTTTTGATAATTCTGTAGATACATGATTTTGATGGTGCAACCTTGCAGCGGGCTTTGAGCGTACCCAGACTACGCTTTCTGACGTATTTCGAGCTGCTGAACACGATGGCAGTGGTTTTAGAGGGCTAGCATGCGTTCGGAACGAAGGACAAGGTGATTCTTTGAGTTGCTATCAGGAGAGTTTGGACGATTTCGTGATGAATCTCAAAGTGATCACGGAATTGATCAGAAAACACCCTCTGCAATACCACGAGAGCGCATTCTTTTTCTATTTGCACACACACTAAAGGAATGATGTTTGCAGTCGCCTCAAAGTAGATTAGTCGAATGTACATGTATAATCCCGAAAAGAAACTTTTGATCTAATATTCCTGAGGTAAGCTCAAGCTTTCTCGTAATGAGTCAAATTTGCAGTTCCCTAGTCTCATGTACTTCTGAGTGCATAATGATAGTCGTTTGCAACCAGCCCAAGATGGCACATCTGACGCTGGATGTTCTTATTCACTCGCCTCCAGAATAGAATCATTGGAGTGCCCACATTAGCTTAGGGTGAAAAACGATGTAACTAGGTTGATTACATATTCATGGTATGTCAAGTTACGGAACGTACGTAACCTAAACCGAGTTTAAGTCTCCGGGACTTCTGATACCGTATCCTAGCAACAAAATGACATTGTTCTAGTAGTTTGAGTGGCTTCTGAGTAAAAAAACTCGAGCATTGATCCAATACGAGGAGGCTTGAACTAACCCGAGGAATAGATCTCGGAATAGATCAAAAGTTTCTTTTCGGGATTATACATGTATATTCGACTAATCTACTTTTAGGCGACTGCAAATATCATTCCCTTAGTGTGTGTGCAAATAGAAAAAGAATGCGCTCTCGTGGTATTGCAGAGGGTGTTTCTGATCAATAGTGATCACTTTGAAATTTATCACGAAATCGTCCAAACTCTCCTGATAGCAAATCGAAAAATCAGCTTGTCATTTGTTTCGAACGCATGCTAGCCCTCTAAAACAACTTTCATCGTGTTTAGCAGGTCAAAATACGTGAGAAATCATAGTCCGGGTACGCTCAAAGCCCGCTGCAAGGTTGCACCATCAAAATCATGTATCTACAAAATCATCAAAAAACGCTAAAAATGCAGTTTTTTAGAAGCTCAGTATTTCGCGGTTTAAAAAAATTCCTGATGTCTAGGTGCAAAACTGGTTTCGGATTCGGTTTCTACGTCGAAAAATACACGAAAAAGTCATTGTTTGATCAATGCGCTACTTCTGACCCAATATTTTGTTGTCCAGTGTAATAAGTGTCCCTCCCGAAACGAACAATTTAGCCCTATTTTTACGGTCCTGCTACTAAAGTTATTATTATGGTGGCCAAACCCATCCTCAGCCCAATTTTTAAAAAACGGTTCTCGACGTGAAATTTGACGAGGAATCCGATGAAAATGTCAAATTTGAGATGAAATAGGGCCTAAGGCTTGAAAATTGGGTTTTTCTGAAAAAAATCACTTTTTTGAGGTTATGTTCATCTTTGACGGATCTGAGAGTATTTTTTTCGTAAAATTCAGCTCATTTCACGTCGAAATATGTGTCTTGGATGATTTTTTTATTGGGTTCCATACTGATGAGAAATCAATCAGAAAGTTGGAAAATCGAATTTTTCACGAATTTTGAAAACGAAAATAGGGCGCCAAACTCGCGCGGATGACTTTCGGGACCTAAGAACTGTGCTTTCCATCTTCTTTCATCATATACAACATGTACCTAAAGTTACAGAAAAATCCCTGACCCCCCCCCCACACAAAACCTGGCGATATTAAAAAGAATGACTCACATATATCTGAAATAGAATTGTGTAGAGAATCGTTTCACATAATGATAAATTGTCTTTACAATTGCGCATGAGCATCCAAAATTTGTCACTTCACAAATGAACTGGAACTTCACTGATCTTGATCTGGAACTGAGATTTCTGCAGTCATATTGACGAGGTTACCGACCACCAAAAGCAACTCAAGGCGGATCAGCTGTGCGCGTGCATCCTCGTTGACCGGCAACTTGACCAAAGAGTTGACAGCTCTCGTATACTCCTTGTCAGCTGCCCGAAACTTGGCAACAGGCAACCGGCAACCGTGGCAACAGGTAATCGCGGATACACGTAATCCCATATTGAGGTGACACTCGTGGTCCAGTACTCAGGATGATACTCGTAATCAAGCACTTAAGGTCTCACTCGTGATCAAGTGCTCCAGAAGATACTCGCGGTTCAGTCATCAAGGTGACCCTCGAGGTCCAGAACTCAGGGTGATGCGTGATTATACTTGAGGTGATACTGTGTTTCAGTACCGAGGTGAGATTCGTTATCCTGTACTCGATGTGGAACTCGTGACCCAGTGCTCGGGGTGATACTCGTGATCCAGTACTCAAGTTGATATCCATCATCAACCTCGCGAGGGGATCAAAGATACACGTGACCCCATATTTGAGGTGAACAGCCGTGATCAAGTTCTTCAGGTGACACTCTCGTTCTAGTACTCCAGGTGATACTCGTGACCAATTTGTCGCCGTGACATTTGTGGTTCGGTACTCGAGATGACCGTAATCATCCAAAACTAAAATTCATACGAGAAATAGATCACTCTAGATGATATTTGCGATGGGGTACTCAAGTGATAACCGCGATAAGTCACTAGAGATACTCGTGATCCAGTACTCAAAGTGATACTCACGTACCAGTACTATCACGAGTATTACTCTGGATGCTTGATCACGGATATCGACTTGATTTCTGAATCACGAGTGCCAACTCGAACACTGACTCGCGTAAATTCGAATGCTGGACCAGTCACTATGCCTCGAGTACTGGGTCACAACTATCACTGTTAGCATCCACCATAATCTTAAAGGTCCATGGTTCTTATAACCTATTGAGAAGAGCCTGAGAAGTGCAATTCCAAATTCTTTTGTTGCAAAAAATTGACTGATATCTAACATTCCAGAGTCAAAGATCCAGACTTTTTGAAAGTAATCCTGTCATCATAATTGATATGTCATTGAGTTAAATGGGTGATATCTTCTGATCAGCGAGCAGTTTCAGTCAAACTCCATTTTCCTCAGTTTTTCCACTGTTACTCTTTCCACTCTTTTCTCATCAGTCTCCTCACTTGCTGTTGTCTTTGTCTTCGATGAGTATCTTCTCTACTACGTTTTTTGTTGTCCCTACGTCATCTTCATTTTGTCGTTACTTCTGTTACTGTGTAACAGACCTCCACTAACTTCTTCACTAGTTCTTTCGTCTCTGATCACTTATTTGATCACTTCCGTCGATCTTTGAATGGTATGTATTCCCCGCAATTCATTCTAAATACCTATTGGATTTTGTGCTCTCCTTGGCTATTTGCAGCTCATCTTTCATCAGAAACCAGAGCTCTGTACCTCCCTCTTAGTCCCAATATCCTATTCCTTGGGTCTCTATTTAAAAATGTTCCTTCTATCCAGCATCGAACTCATTTTTCTCCACTCTTATGCTTTCCTTGCATCACGTTGTTTTTCTATGCTTGTGACGAATTGAATGAGCTATCATCATCCATCTGAATCTTACTCTTTATTCTATTTCCTTGCCGCATCCCTCAAAAACTTCTCCGGGCTCTGTTTCGAGAGGTGTTTCTGACTCTCGTTTTCGTCTTTTCAGTGCTCCTTAAGTCCTTTCTCCTTCCGTACCTTCCACTGCATCCTCCTCGAGACAACCGTGAACACATTTGATTTTATATCTTACATTCCATACCAGCTTCAGCCATTTTCTTCGTGTCTTCTTCATCATCATACAATTTTAAATCCTTCGAGAGATACCAAACAGCGATATCGAACATCACTTCGATGAAACATAGAGCTGAAATAGGAGAATAGGCCTCCGTTAACTTAGAGAAACATTCCATCAATCATAGATATGACATGATGAATATCACATCAATTCATACTCATAAATTTTGAACAATAACACATTCAGAATCTGATACTCACCTGAAGCAGTCGAATTCATATAAAATCGAAAATTCTCTCTGTGATAAAACCAGCAATTTCCTCTTTCCTTGCAAGATGTGTCCCAAATCAAACACGTAGAGTCCATGATGGCACCAAAGATTATTGGCCCAGGTATCATGGCAAACAATGATATCATGACAAGGCCGATACCTTGTGCCAAACTCTTATCCCTTATTTCGACGCATCTGTAATTGACTATCACATTCCCAACTCTTCCTGAGCTGGTCAAGATATTCACTAGTATTGTAACTATTGTGAACAAAGTGAATGATACTGAACAATCCTCTTTGCAAGGTCCTGATACCACTTGATCAGTGTACGAGTGAACCAGTTCACTATCCATTGCGTTGTTTGATTTCAGAGACAGGTCGGGGTCTATCGATGCTAAGTTGTAAGGAAACGTGCAATAACAGTGACCAAAAATACTCCCATTGATGACAATTTGGCAGCCAGCATGGCATGCGGAATAGAATGTTGTTCCAGTTGGTTCGTGGCACACTGGAGAATACTTGACCGATTCACAGTTGCAATCGATGTTGCAGGGAGCCGTTAAATTCATCCTGTAAAGAAACATGAAATGGAATATCTTCATGAGTATGAAGCCTCATTGAAAATAATTTGTTCAGTCAAAATGGTGCACGCCATTGTTTTAAATAGTAGAAACTGATCATTTTCGTCTGTATATATTTTGATCAGAATGAAGATAACTTTTCCAAATTCACCTCATAGTCTCAAAGTTGATTCCTTGAACAGCACCATTTCTGCACCCAAGGAATATAAAAGACACTTGCCCAATCAAAGAAAATACCGAAATGTAAATATTCCACATCAGAAGAGATCTGGCTGAAGGGTTGTATCTACTGATAACAAACCCAGAGATGAGGAAACCACAAATCATTCCTACCATCGTCAAGGGACCTGTAAATAATTAATTAGCTATAGAATCACAATAAGTGGAAGTTATCTGAATCTTGTAGTTTCAAATCTTGAATATTTTTGAATTAAAATAATGGATAAAGTATACCAGTCACCACTGATCCTCCTCCAGAAGAAGTCTGGAACTGCACCTCCAAGTATTTGGAAATGAAGTTGAAATAGCCGGATGCACTCAATATGTAGAATACTGTACTCAATATATTGCACATCAGGATTTTATTCATAAAGAGCCTTCCCATTGCTTTGATGAATTCATTCAAGGATACTTCTTCGACATGTTTGGATTTTAGGTTATCTCCAGTTTCTTTTGTTTCAGATTGGGAACATAATTCGGTAGCCTATGAAAAACAGGAATGATTTATACTCGGACAGAGGGTTTTGTATGTTGATCAGTATGATGAACAATGAAATCCTACCCGATCGTTATTTTCTTCGTAGTCCATTGAGTTCGTTTTCTTAAGTGTTCGTGGAAACATAGATAAAATCATAGCAAAAAAAGTCATTGCTATTCCAAGAATTATCCATCCAAGCCACCATGCTCCCAACCATCTAGGGTCGTCTTCCGGAATGATTGGATGCAAATTCGGATCAATGTAGAATTTTAAACAAAAATAACTGAGAAAGAATCCAAACACTGGTCCTACCGTACGCATAGCAAATGTAAAACCTACAACATGATAACGTAATCAGTTAGATTAAACCTCAAAGCTAAAATCAAGGATTTTTCTATGACACAAAGATCCCAATACTCTGTACGATACAAACCAAACATTATTGGTGAATACTTTTTCTTCGTATTATCATCCATGTAAGTCTGTCCAAGTCCATAATACAAAGTAGTCCCGATTCCAAGTACAATTTGTGAAAAGAAGACCAACAATCTTGGAAACATACCATTGCCTTGGTCATTTTTCTCACAGTTTCTTTCATTTTCATCTCCCGGACAAATGGACCATTTATTTTCCAAAATTCGGTCTTTAACTTGAAGATGAGAAGCATTGAAATACTCCTCAGTCAAAGCGAGAGCATCTGCTCCAGGACCATAGATGAAATGAGGCAACGTCAAAATGAAACAAGAAACTGCACTAATAGCCACTCCAACAGCAATCCATCGAGGTCTGTGACCCGCACCACCATAATAAATCAGCACGATTGACAAAATCTGGGATATTTCATTCCCAGATAACAGAATACCTGCCGATAACAAAAATGTATTGGCGGTATTTTTCTCAAATAGTCTAGTTTCATATTCTTGATAGCTCATGAAAATGTTTTGATAAAGAGATGCTTAACAAACATCCTCACCAGTAGTTTGACTAGCTATTTTGAAACGTTTTTCCAAAGTTGACAGAGTGACTACGATATAAATGAATGCCATCGACTGCACGATTCCGAGCAACCCATAAACAACGATAAAAGTTTTTGTCGTAGCACAACTCTGTAGCCATTTGGGATGAATACCACAAAAACCGCACTGCTCATTCTGACCCATCCTGGCACAGTATTCCTGATCAAGATACTCCCGAAATTGCCCTGGTGCTAATTTAATTTGAACGACATTGGTGTATTAAGTCCAAGAATTCTATTTAGCATGATCGTCTAGTGCCAACAGCCACCCAAAAATCTAGGAAACGTGGATTTCCAAAAGTTACATATTTTAGGTACTGGTAACTATTTTCGTTTCACTCTCATAACACAGCGAATATAAGTATCACACTGCTTCACAAATGCAACTTGCTCGTTTCATCTCCCGCTAGTCTTCATTCAAGAGTAGTTTGGGAAGAAATTCGTGACCGTAAGTGGAAATCACCTAGATTACACTTGGAGTGCAATGCCATAAATCATTTGTCGCTATTCTCGTTCAACATTCATTTTCCTACCGTCACCAGCACAGCATTCATGAGCACAATGACACATACTAAGAAAACCATTCAAAGGTGTCTCGCGCTGCTAAGAGTTTCGAGTAACATGAGTTCAGTACAACTTGCACAACAAAAAATTGGATTTGGATCAACCCCTCAATTCTATATTTTTATGTTCAGTATTAATTGAGCATTAAAGAATTTTTGGAAAACGTTTCAAGTGCGATTCAATCATATAGCTATTCACAACTTACAAAATTAAAGACTGATTTTATCGGCTCTCGAAGAATAAGCCCAATATTTCATTATTATCGATCCCGGGAAGATCAAAATAGTCATGATCTTAATGTTCACAATACCGCAAAATAATTAAACTAATGAGAATGATCTGAAAGTAAGTGGTTCATTTGAAATAGTTTTTCTTCTTCTTTCAGATTTAGAAAAAAATTGGCAGCTATTAATTCAACAATCAAGAAATCCTCAAGTTTCGTATATTTTCTATTTCCCAACTGGACCATGAAAACATCTTGTGGACTCTTCTTCTCACAAAGGACACCGCAGAAAAAGCGTGGATTTCTGCCCTCGGTGGATTTTCATAAGAAATCAGAGATAGATAGATGAAAACGCGCTAATTACGACGACGCCGCGGAAAAGTCGGACTAAATTCGCATTTTGTGGCACAATTCTTTAAAAAAATCAGTATTTCCTTGGTTAGGTTGACTATCTGTTCACACTGGCGAGTCGTAGAACGCAAAAAATCGATAATAGCACATCAAGGTATCCGGTCCGCACTCTTGATTTTGCATAGAACAGGAATCATTCATAGTATCATGGCAGTGTCGCAGAGTATTCGTATTGAGGGCTGGGCAGTTCTACAGTACGAGTCTAAAACCAAACATCGAGCGAAGAATTAGGCTCGGTCCTCAGCATTGGCATTTGTATTTTGAATCATGCCAAGTATGAACTTTTCACGCGAGATAATGCTGCGAACCGTGCCGATTTATTCGTGCATGGTGTTCTCATTGTTACCCGATGGTGCTCATTACACGTATGCTGCACGATGAGCAGTTTTTTCTAGAGTCATACTCTTTCGAATTCGATCATAACATTGAAGATGCAGTCCGAATTTATCAATTCGTTGGAACATTAAAACAAGCTAGTTTCAACTGATCTAGCGGTGATGAAAATATCAAGAGTTTCTTAAAATTGCCCGGCCCTCAATACAAATACTCTGTGGCACTAATAATTATAAATGATTCCTATTTTATACACAATCGTGGTATTCAAGAGCACGGACCGGATATCTTGATATGCTGTTATCGATTTTTTGTGTTTCACAACTCACTCGCCAGTGTAAACAGACAGTCAGCCTAATCAAGTATAAAATACTGATTTTCTAACGAATCGTGCTACGAAACGCGAATTTAGTCCGACTTTTCCAGGGTGTCATCGAAGTCAGCGTGTTTTCATCAACCTTCCTCTGGTTTCTCATGAAAATCCACCGAGGGCAGAAATTCCCGCTTTTCCTGCGGTGTCCTTTTTTTTATAAAATATAACAAAATCCGTCGTTGTTTTTTCTCAATCAGAAGACCCAACGTCTACCATATCTATATCTGTATTGCACTATCAGCACGGTTATTAGAATAGGAATACGATCATGAAGATGATGCATTGGAGTTTCGATCGAGACACCGCGACGAGTAGACGTGTGCTGATCCGAATGTCAACAATACGCGCGAGTGCCAACAGTAGCAATAGCAAGTGTCGCGACTCGATTGACTAATTTTGTGTGAAGTGAAAAATATCAGCAAGGCTTTCCTGCTGCAGTTGCAGCCAGGAAAGCCCTGATAAGAATCGCGCAATGGCTTCTGAAACCAGCGGCCAGAGCAATAATGAAACCCAAAGTTTGAATAACCCTACTGAAATGAAATCATACGCAAAAGCTGCAACGAGACCCGCTCCACCGACCTCGACTATAACAAGAAACCAAGCAATTGTTCTGGATTCAATTGAAGGATGCACGAATGATGATTACGTAGATGGTCTTGAAACGGTTATAAATGCAAATCAAATCATTTTCATCTCTAAAGTATCGGGAGGCCGCGTGTGCGTGTACCTTTCAAATATATCACTGGTGGAACAATTGACAAATAAGAGAATCAATGTGAAAGATCGTGCAGTTACCATCCGACCTTTACTGGAAAGAAATAAAAGAGTGCTATTATCTAATGTGCACCCAGATATTCCAAATGAAATACTGATTAATGCTCTGAAGAATAGAGGTATTGAAACTGTGTCATCTATGTATTATATCAGAGCTGGACTCAGCAAACCAGGACGCTCACATATACTGTCATTCAGGCGACAAATATATATTAAAGAAGAACACGAAGAGTTACTCCCTGCATCGATGCAAATAAATCACGACAATACCGTACATTGGATTTTTTTGAGTACAGAGCCGGCAAACTGCTACATTTGCAAAGCTAGCGGACATTTATCCAGACAATGCCCGCAAGCCAAGCAGGAAGAGAGAGAGATAGAACGAGATGTAAACACAACACCGTCAACGTCGCAGGTAGACGAGCCAATTAGCACACCAACATCGAAACAGCATGAACGAAATCAACTCAATACTCACATCGAGCCAACTCTGGCCAACGAAAACATCACTGAAAATCGAAAGAGGCCTTCGTCGCTCTCTACATCATCTGACACTATGTTACAAGAAGCTGGAGAGCATTCTCAGCAAATGAATACTGATGCAGATGATTCAACCGACACAGCAAATTTTCGAGAGCCAAGCCCTCGGAAAGTAATAAAGAAGAAGAAGACTGATAACAGGAGCAACTCCGAGTCACAATCACAAAATAGTGACAGTCAAATAGCCCCTATAAATTTGGAAGGACTCTTATCGCCGGCCAAAGAAATAATTGACAATTCCTTGGACAGATATCCTTTAAACTTCACCTGTTTGCGAAGGTTTATGGAAAGGTCGTATGGACACCAAAATGTTCTTGAGCTCGCCGGTGAATATACAGAAGACATAGAGGGCCTGACCCAGATGCTGGATGAGGTTCACGCCGTTGTCACGGATAAAACTTTCAAAGGTAGACTGACAAGAGTAAAGAACAAGCTCCGAAAGAAGCGTGATACTAGTGAATCGGAGCATACTCAAAAAGGCGAATAATGGCTACTATCCATCAAGAAAACCTTAGAATTGTCTTCTGGAATTCCAGAAGTATAGTCAAACGGAAAGCAGAATTGATTAGAATTGTTTCTGAACTCGACATTTTCGTTTGCGTAGAGTCATGGCTCTGTGAGATCGAAGATGAAGATTACCCTTTTGAAATAGCCGGCTTCAAGGCCTACAGAAAAGATAGAACAGAAACCAGAGGTGGAGGCATTCTTCTACTTATTCGAAATAACCTGGCTTACATTGGACTCAACGTTCAAGTTTCTGATGACTCTGTGGAGACTGCAGCAATCCAGATAACCAACGTCACACCGGCCATCACAATCATGGTTTGTTATCGAACACCAGGTTTCGTACTGGCACAGTCAATATGGGATGAAATTTTTAGAATCGCCGGAAGTAAACGTAACACGATTCTTATGGGCGATTTCAACGCGCACCACACGATCTGGAATTGCTCCAAAAATGATACAAATGGAGAAAGATTATTAGAAAGCTTTTTAAACTCTCATTTTAGTCTCCGTAATTGTGAAACTAGAACGTATTATTCGAATAAAAATAACAAACCATATTTTTCCAACTTAGATCTTATCTTTTCCGATCAACATGTGACAGATAAAACCAAGGTGAAAGTGCACGACGAAACCTGGGGTTCCGATCATTTTCCGATATGGATATACGTGAATATTAAGAAAAATATCTATGTTAAGAGATCGTTCAAACTCCAATCGCTCCGAACCGATTGGAATAAAGTGAACAAAGATTTAGAAAGTAATTTCCACAAGTTTTTCTCGAATGAGTATGTCGAGCTTGATGCTCAAGGAAAATACACTTTCTTCACAGGCATTCTCGCTGAAACCCTGAAATCTAATACTCCAACTAGGAAAGCAGTTCACAGAAACAGACATAGAAACCCAGTTAGCTGGTGGGACAGGGATTGCGAAAAAGTCATAAGACTTCGGAAAGCAGCATTCAAAAAATGGGAATTTACGGGAAAAATCAGTGATTATGCCGAATTCAAGAATCGGAAAAGAGAAGCTAAAAAACTCATTAGAAAGAAAAAAAAGGATAATTTTGTGGCTTTTGCGCGTACGATTAATTTTCAAACGAGCCAGACGTACGTTTGGAATAAGAGTAAAATCTTTAAGAATAAATGGGCCAAGATCAAACCTAATCATTTTGAGAGCAACCTCCAATCACAAGCCAATATTTCTGAAGCTTTGGATAAAATTAGCCCTCCTTGGTGTATGACCGATCCTACATATATCCCACAATGTCCACAAAATCAGTTTTTGAGTGCTGCTTTCGATCTGACAGAATTCAATGTTGCTCTTCAGAGTAGAAATGATAAGTCCTCTCCCGGGATGGACGGCATCGACTACGAGCTAATAAAAAATCTTCCGCTGAAGTATAAACTGATTCTATTGGATATCTTTAACGAAATGTACCTGTCAGGCTCATATCCTGAATCTTGGAAAGAATCATTTGTTCACTTTATACCAAAAGCAGGCGGAGCGGGCGTGAGACCGATTTCACTCACATCGTGTTTATGTAAACTTTTTGGCACTATGCACAAGAACAGACTAGAGTGGTATATCGAGCATAATAATATCCTTCCGAAATGTCAAACAGGTTTTCGTAAAGGCCAATCTACCATAGACAATCTTGCTACTCTAAGTCTGAATATTGAGGAAGCTTTTTCAAAAGGTAATCATGTTCTGGCAGCTTTCCTAGATGCTGCCAGCGCATTTGACAATGTGAAAGTTGACATTTTGTTGGATATACTTGCTGAAATAGGCTGTCCTGTAGAGCTGATCAAGTATGTAAAGTTTCTAACACATGAACGGATGATTTACACTGAAGGAAATGAAGCTTCCCCTCGGTCAGTATGCAAAGGTATACCTCAGGGCGACGTTCTGAGCCCATTGTTTTATAACGTTTACACCTACAAAATTGTAGATAATATTCCAAAAAGCGTTTCAGCACTCCTCTTTGCAGATGATATAGCTCTATTCTGTAAACGATCAACGATTCAGTCGAACAAAAGCCTAATCGAAAAAGCAGTGAAAACGGTCGACGAAAACTTGTCAAATCTTGGTTTAGAATTAGCATCTCACAAAACAGTGCTCGTCGATTTCAATAATAACAATGTTCTACCGGGAGAAATTCAAATCAGAGTAAAAGATACTGATATCAAATCTTCACCCTCTGTCAAATTCTTAGGGATCATACTTGACTACAAGCTAAACTTTAGAGAACACATCGAATATATAGTTTCGAAATGTAACAAATCAATCAATGTTTTGAGATTTATCAGGGGCGTCTGGTGGGGCGCAGCTCCAGAGACGCTTGTGATATTATATAAGAGCTTGATTCGCTCGATGATCGATTATGGATGCTTCGTGTTTTATCCAACGCAAAAATTGCAAAGAGACAAGTTAGAAAAAGTCCAGAACTTAGCAATCAGACTAGCGTTGGGCTACAGACAAAGTACGCCAATTAATGTGATGCTATCTGAATCAAAATTGATTTTCATCGAAGAACGAGTCAAATTCCTCTGCCACAATTACCTAAACAAGATTCAAATCAATGAGCAACTCCTGATCCAACCAACAATTACTCGTCTTGTTAGAATGACGCAATGTCAAAGAAACAAGTTGAATAATCATCGAATGCTCATTAACTGCATATTTGATAGAAAAACTCATTCATTGAAAATGAATTCTCATTATCCAATTTTCATCCATGAATATCAAACTCTTTTATACAAGGTTGACGTTGATACAGAAATGGGAAAGGATTTGAATAAAGCCAAAGACCCTAACCTAATCATTGACTCGATGTTGATGGGTTATCAGAGCTCACGTGTCATTTTCACTGATGGAAGTAAAGCAGACAACTCAATATCGGTCGGAAGTGCCTGCATATGTCTCAACTCAGATGTAACTATATCGCGAAGTCTAAGCAAGGAAACATCGGTATACACTGCCGAGTGTATAGCCCTTAACGATGCCATTGATCTAGTACAAAGCAACCCCCCTAAACCAGCTGTAGTTTTCTCGGATTCCTTGAGCGCGTTGACCTCCCTGAAAAGCCCTAGGTTGGATATCAAAGTCAACCCTTATATACTATCAATCAAAGAAAAAGTCAGAGATTTCGTAGAAAAAACCCAAATGACAATAAAATTTGTGTGGGTGCCGTCGCATATCGGGATCCGAGGAAACGAACAAGCTGATAGGCTAGCAAAGACAGCGTCGATGGAAACTCCAAAAGACCCATGTGATATCCCATTCACGGATTTGACAGAGTATCTGAAACGAGACGCTTTTTCTAACTCGCAGAGTCTTTTATTAGACATGAGTCAGAAGACAGGCAAAGAGTACTTTGAGCTCTATCACAATTCTAAGAAAAAGCCCTGGTTTTATCGGATGAATTTAGATAGAGAAATCATCTCAACTATTAATAGATGTCGGGCCAATCACTACGCCCTGGCGTACTCTCTAGCTCGTATTAAAATCATTCAATCTCCAGAATGTGAATGTGGTTCAGAAAGGGAAGATATCGATCACGTACTCTGGCAATGCAACCGTTTTGATGAGCAACGCTCACGCTTTATATGTTCTCTAAGCTCATTGGGTTTCCAGCTGCCGCTCTCCTGTTCGATACTCTTGGCTAGCCCAACTGCCCGAACCTGTAGAGTCTTGCAATCATTTTTGAAAGACTGTAATCTGAAGATTTAATACGTAACAGAATCTCTTGAGTAAGTTCCAGTTACTACTTGTTATAATAGAAAATTAGTGTATGATATTTTACTTTTTCGCTTCAAATATTTTCTTTATCTCTTTAGTTTTAAGTAATATGTCATGCAATGTATGATGAAGCATAATAACCTCTCACGAGGTTGATGATGATCAATAAAAAAAAAAAAAAAAAAAGATGATGCATTATTGAAATAAGTGAGTAACATGTAAAAACAATTTTAATAATATTTACAATTTTTCGTCGAAAAGATCAGTGAAAACAACACACTAAATAATGGCGTAAGCTAGATGATATTCTGGTCACGTTGGTTTCAAATTAGTATTATGCTGATTACTCAATTTTAATTCTTTATCAAGTTCAGAAAACGTTGGCCTTTTTGGTTCAGTCTCATCCAGGTCTCCATACAAATCCACTCCTTTAGATAAATAACATACAATCCCATCAAAGAACGCTCCACACAAAGACAGACCTGTAACAGATAAATAATTAAGATGTTATTAATTGGGAATGAGTCAAGGAATAACTTTCTTCTATATGTTTTGACAATGCTTCACTTATGTCTGAATGATCGTCATGAACTGAACAACTCAACTCATTTTATTCAATACAACACATGTTCAAAAATACTACAAAATATCTCCTGTTGCTTTCACGAATTGAAATTTCATCGTCAACTTTATCTCAAGCTCAATAGATACTTTTTAGCAACGAATCCAAGCCTAACTTGGTATCAAAACGAAAAATCTTATACTTTGTTCAATTCATCTGATTCTTTTTAGGTTATGCACTATCGTAACTTGGTTGGCTTTGATTGAGAATTTTCTGATGAACGTTTGCGGAAAGCTAGTATTTGGCACGTAGATAGTTGAAGAAAAAACTTTTAGGGCCATCTTTACTTGACATTCATCAAAGTAAAGCTTTATTTTAAAAATCTTATCGAATTAAGTAGAGCTGTAGCTTGGATATTTGAACATATGTCCTTAAAATAAAATATGTTTTCCTTTCATTTGAGAAATTTTGAGGAAGGAGGTTTTGATAGAACCTCATATTTACTCTTATTATCACCTCAAAAATGAACACAAGTTTTTCACGAGATCTGATTGGCCTGTACCCATTGCACCGTGGGCCGATTGATATCCTATTTGCCATGAAGTTACGAATAAGTCACAGATAAGACAAACAAACTCGTGTCAGATGGTGAATTTCTTTGATTGTATTCGTAGACTCACGACAATTTATGTGTGGAAAAAAATTTAACATCAATTTTTTTGAGCCCTCACTTATTTGACTAGCGCAGTATCGAATATACTATCCTGAAGGAAGAAAAAGTTCATCACTAATAGCACTAAAATCATGCATGATGATCATGATCTGAACTGGACAAATGGTTCGATTGGCAGAATCGTCAAATCGTTGACTTATTAGAAAGTGAATGGAATAATCTTCTTAACAATTCATCAATTAATCAAAAGTATCAATGAAGGAATAAGTCAATCATACTTACAAGCTGACGTAAGATTAACATAATATCTGAAACTATCCCTATGATAAATCCAGCAGTTCCCTCTGGTTTTGCAAGACATGTCCCAAACAAGACAAGTCGAATCCATAATGGCACCAAATATAATTGGTCCCGGTATTAGAGCAAAAATTGAGATCAACATCAGAGAGATACCTTGAGCCAAACTCTTATCCCTCTTTTCGACACATCTAAAATTGACCAGAACGTTACCGAGTCGACCAGAACATCCCAGTATATTTATCACCAACGAAATTATCGTAAAAGTTACAAAGGCTCGAAAACAATCATTTTTGCAGACACCTGCGATCACTTTATTGTTTTTCATCTCAAAAGTAGACGAAGAAGTTTCACTTGGACCAAAAAGTTCTTGAATGATCGCAGACTGGTTATACGACTTGTCAATGACGCAACTGCAATTTGTGAAAATTGTTTCATTGACAACGTTGTGACAACCTGCGTGACATGCCGAGAAATAGGTAGTTTTTGTTGGCTCATGACATACGGGTGAGTATTTTACATCTCCGCAGTTGCATACTGAGTTGCATGGGGTAATTAGGTTCACCCTGTAAAATGAGAAGAAATTAGTTAGAAATCAATTTGAAGTTGTTGTACGTTGTTGACCCTGACTGGTAGAAGAATTTGAGTACACTGAATCTTATCCGATGCTCCTCAGAGATCAATTTGATTTCGACAGGTACCGCAAGAAAGGTCTCTGATACTGAGAAATCTACCTTACCAACCCTAATTTCGTCTGAATCAAAACATCGTGGACGAATTTGTGACTGTTACATTTCATAGCATTCTAGGCCCATTTTGACCGAGAGTACCTCAAATTGAAATATATGAGTTGATTATTTGGTCTCATCGATCTTGAAGGACGGTGGGGAACTAAATAAATTCCCAAAAAACGTAGCAATAAAATCTCTTCCATGAAATTTTGGGAATTTATTTAGTTGCCCACCGTCCTTCAAGATCGATGAGACCAAATAATCATCTCATATATTAAATATCAAGGACGAAAAATCTACAAAATTACTCATCAAATTGAAATAGGTAAGTCCGAGCTTCGGTGAGTTATTTCAATGTAACCCGAATTTAGGGACAAACTGTAAGCGTACTTTAGGCATACATTTTTTGAAACATTTTACCGACTTTTCGAACAATATGACTTCTTACTTAATCTTTCGAATTCCAAAAAGATTGGTCAAACTCACTTCATTGCACTGTAGTCAATCCCTTGAATAGCACCAGTATCACATCCGAAGAAAGTGAATGACAGCTGTCCAGAGAAGTAGCATAGACCTATGATGACATTCCAAAAAAGGAGAGGCCTAGGTGATGGCTTGAGTCTCGATATCACAAGTCCCGAGACCAGAAATCCAACAATCATCCCAATAAGAGTAAGTGGACCTACAAGAAATGGCAAATGAATATTTTGCATGAGATCTGCAGGCTTGAAGACTGTAATCAATTTTTAGGTACATCATATTTCGACATTTTGAAATTTAGTGATGAAAATTCGAATGCCATTGTTAGTGATCTGAATTCTATGAAAAAGTTTGATGATGATGAATAAAACGAAATCTCACCAACCACTACTGTGCCTTCGCCTGGTTTAGTTTGGTAAAGTACTTCCAAATATTTAGTGATAAAGCTCATGAAGGGTGCTGCACTCAGAATGTAAAATATACCACTAGCAATATTAAACATGAGCAGTTTATTCTTCAAAATCCTCTTGCTCATCTTTGGAAAATCTTTCAAGGATGGCATCTCTTGGGGCACAGATTTTTCTATTTTTTTCTCAACGATGTCTTTCTTGAGCGGCATTTCACTTTCCTGCATAATAAATCATTGACATCATGGAATATTATCTTCGTTCAAAACATATTATATGAATGGTACTCACGATTAATATCTGTTTCTTGCTCGATTTTTTCGATTTCTGCAGCTCCCGTGGGAACATCGCAAGAAGTACAGCTATCACAGCCATGGAGGTTCCAAGAATAACCCAACCAAGCCACCATGCACCCAGCCATCTTGGATCATCATTCTCAATAATAGGATGCAAGGTAGGTGCTATGTAAATTTTGAGACACAGATAGCCCAATACAAAGCCAAATGCAGGACCAACCGTGCGAAGAGCGAAGGTTACAGCTGCAAATTCAAATGAAGTCAGGAAATCAGGTGAGATTCATTTATCTCATTCCAACAAACTTATGTTCTACAATTCAGCAACCTTGGATCATGCGAATAGCTGAAAATAATAGTAGCGTTATTGCCTCACTTGCTACAGCTCGTTCGGTTTGTAATTATTCTTGGAAAGTCAGAGGCCCCTAAAATGCTTATGTAGTTCAATAATATGATGGTTGTAGAATAATGATTGATGATCAAAATTCAAGGTGTCAACAGGAAATTTCTTATGAAGTTCGTAAAGATGACATTATATTGAGTTATAATTACTAATAGTTGGTACATTTTCAGGCTAGCGACAATAGATATTTCTATCATGTGAAGATACTTTCCGACCATCTGAGCTGATCTAGCTCCGATCAGGTCTTCTGCAGCTCTAAAATGATAATTTCAAAATGATCGGGACTGGTCGATTGATATTGAAAAGAGGCCCAGAAAGATGCCATATTGACAATTAGTAAGTTGATGAGTCAATCCCACACATAATCCAACCGGCCACGTAATATATTATACCCAGACCATACCGAATCAGACCGACATAGACCGACATAAACCGAATTCGACCAAACTTAACCGAAGGGGGCCGAACTAGACCAAAGCAGACCGAAATAGACCGAACTGGACTGGACCAAACTGGACCGAGTTAGACCGGACTATACCAAACTGGACCGAATGAGACCGAATGAGACCGAGCTAGACCAAATTAGACCCAACCAGACCGCACCGAGATCGTACTAATACGGCAATTCTAGTACGGTACTACTGAGGCAATTCTGGTATGGTACTACTACGGTACTGATGCGGTACTAGTGCGGTCCTACTTGTCCCAGCAGTCCTAGCGGTACTAGTGCGGTCCTCGCGGTCTTAGTGATATTTAGTAGCACCATACCAAAATCGTCTTGGTACCGAACTAGACCGAATAAACCGTACTAGATCAAAATAGACCGAAATAGACAGAATTTGACCGGACTATATCGAACTGTACCTAGTTAGACCGAATGAGGCCCAAATGGACCAAGTTAGACCGCACTATACTCCACTTAGGCCATACTAGTACGGCGATTCTATTACGGCACTAGTGATTAGGTAATTCTAGTACGGTACCACTGAGGTACTACGGCGATACTAGTACGGTACTAGTGTGGTACTAGTGCGGTACTAGTGCGGCCCTAGTGATCCTTATGGTCTTAGTGATAGTAGTACCGTCTTAAAATCGTACTAGTCACGAACTAGACCGTATAAGACCTAACTGGATCAGACCAGACCAGACCTTCCATCCATCCATTGAACCATTGACCCATCCATGACCCATCATACGGTCACCCATTATACTTCACCTCTTGTACGTAGGTAACCCGATACGAGGGATCCGGACGGTGAAATTTTGGACTCGCGTTTAATTACTATAATGACTTGTGATATGAAGACAAACGGCCCGTACTCGCAATATTTACTCATACTCATATTAATTATTCTATTGATTTTGAATCAAGTGTTTTCGATGAATTAAGTATAAAAAAAACTATCAATTCATTAATTGATCTACTTTGTCGAGCTTATCTTATATGGTATGGTTTGATGAAAAATCTAACCACAAACAAGGAAATTAAAACTCATTTACAGAATTATATCGTACGAGGCGTGCAAGACACGTCTTATCAGATTATCATCAAATGAATTGATGACATGCAAGTTTTCGGAAAAACAAATGCCAATGAGACAATGAATTTAGAAGCACTGCAATGATAGGATCACAGATGGCTATCTGTTTTATCTCGAAATGATGAATCAAGAATACCATCCTCAGAATCGATGAATCATCACAGATTTTTAGTTGAGATCAGATGATCTTTCGGGGAATCGAGAAATTAAAAAATAGTGCCAAGCACTGGAATAAACATAACTTAAACTGAATACAGTGGAACTTCGATATAACGAACTCCGATATAACGAAATCCTCGGCATAACGAAGTACAGCTCCGGTCCCTTGAATTTCCTATCCCCGCCTGTGTTAAATTACCTCGTTATTACGAACTTGATCCTCGTTATAACGAAGTTTTGTCCGAAAAATAAAGTAGAATTCTGAAACGAGATTGAGTGAAGTAGTCTCCGCGAAAGATTTATAACGTTCAGAGAGTTGAGAATCTCAAGCAGGGTGTGCTCAGCGACTCATGAGTCAACAAAATCCTGAGAAACTTCTGTGAAACGAAAGCCAATGAGAGGGTCATTGTCAATCATCAATGACTCATTGATGACTGATCAAATTTCGAGATTCGAGACCGCCGTTCGACTCTTTTTTGAGGATATCAAGCCGGGTTTCCTTCTAAGATTGCGAAACCGTTGCTGAGGAGTGGGAAGAGAGATGAATAAAGGACAACAAGTTATCTCTCAAATCTCAAACAAGAACTAAGCTCGAACCGACCCATACGACTTTTTCCGGAGCGAAAAATGGCTCTTGTCAGCGGCAACGAAACTCCCAAACGTCGGAACAGATTATTTGACCTAACTTGGATAATGAAGAACTGTTCAATGGCAAAAGCGTATTTCCGCTAGATTGGTCTCTATGTAAGACGATTATCCAAAGATGGCCCATTCCGTACTCAAATTGTACACAAAAGGGCTTGCTCATAAGATTCTGGTGCAAAACTTCGATATAACAAAACCTCGATATAACGAAGGCGGAGGCCAGTCCCCTCAAGTTCGTTATATCGAAGTTCCAGTGTACCAATTTTTTTAAATGCAAATAAACACCACTAATTCAGTCATTGGATGGCTTTGTTGAGAAAATCTCCGACTGTTGCACCTGGTCAGGACTACACTCATGAATCGGTTTGCCTTTTTATCCATAGCCATCAACAAGACGTACCCATATTTTTTTGAATAATAGAAAAATCTGCGATGAAACCCGAACGAAAGAAATGTGTTCGTTAGAAAATTTCAGATCAGATTACTAGTTGTCGGTGGTAGTCATATCTTGAATACCATTTGAAAGACAGCCAACGAAATACAGTATCATCAAGTATTCATATTACAAACATTTCAAAATCTTTTCCCTCATATTTCATTTTCCAAAATACCCCTAGCCACACACTATGGACTGAGAAAATGAACGTACCTAATAGCATCGGTGTATTCTTTTTCTTCGAGTTATCATCAAGAAACGTCTGTCCCAGGCCATAATACAAAGTGGTACCAATACCAAGAATGAACTGTGAGAAAAATACAAGTAATTTTGGCACCAAGCTCGTATCGGCAAGTTGTTCAGCTCCGCATTTATCATCAGGCCTCCCATTGCTCCAACAAATTTCCGAAAGTTCACTGTTTTTGCTCTTGGGAGTTCCAAAATCACCAACATTGCTCAATGAAGACGAGGAATTGAGATATTCTTTGGTAAGGACCAGTGCATTTTGTCCAGGTCCGTAAATTAGATGGGGTAGAGCGAGGACAAAACAGGAAGCTGCACTGAATGCCACACCTGCAGCTATCCATCGAGGCCTGTGACCCGAACCACCGTAGTATATTAACAGGATTGATAAGATTTGAGATATCTCATTGCCTGATAGTATGATACCTGAAACATATAATTGAGATTTGAGGTATTGATGTATTTGGGATTTATTTCTGGATAATTGGATGAGGATTCACCGAGGGAGTCATTGATCCAAAATTTAGTTTGAGTTGAAATCAAGATTTCGTATCGAAAGAGATATTTCACAAAATTGACATGTTTACTTGTCAATAGCTTTATTCGATTACGCTAGTTCGGAACGTTCGGAGCGCTCCGACTCTCGGACCTCTCTTTCTAATACAATGAGTAAGAGAGAGAGAGATCCGAGAGTCCGAACGTTCCGAACTAGTATAATCGAATAAAGCTATTCTTATCAAGTCATATACCTGAATGGGTCAATCGAAGGTTGAGTCCTGGATTCGGGAGACCTTTGGTGGAAGGTCAAATTTGAGAACCGTACAAAGCCGGAGATTTCATTGGTAAAATACGTAGAGTTCATGATAATCATTAATCTCAACAATCTCTCTTCACTCAGCGAGCATTCAAATTTTAATTAGGATCAGGACTCGAGTCAGGACTTTTTCGAATCTGGATATCTCCAGATCCTTCAAAAAAATGAATCATATGAGATTTTCACACTTCGAAACCAATTCTTCTATTCCCTATGGATCTGGATTTTTAATTCGGATCCAGATCCACAGGCATGGTGAGGGTTCGGGTCCACATAGTCAAAATTCTCCAATTTAGTCCATAGTCAAAAGTATTCAGGGATTCCTGGATTCGCAACAGCTCAGCGATTTCTTTCAAATATAAAAATTGGGCAATGTCACGAAAATCTACGAAAATGATAATGCTCTCTTCTAACTCCATACTGCAGCAAGGAACGAGTCGGTAGAATTGAATAATATCACAAATTCTGAGAATATAGAATACTTAGTGTGGAATACTTTGTGTAATTCAAATCCTAGAGATTCTCTATCATCTCGTCTATCATAGTTCGTTTGCTGATTCGGATGATTCACTTATAAAATCCTCTTGGATCGTGAACTTCCTGATGTCGGAAGATATCTCGTGAAGTGTAGCGATCATGAATGACTTGGGATAATTGATATTACTCAGCACCTCTCAAAGTGCAATGTGCTCGTATGTTGTATATTAGGGTCAAATTACTTAGCAATGTATTGTTAAAATTTTTCACTGGTCTGTTTTGACGTTGAGTGTAAAATTGTATCCAAGGAATTTGTTATTCTAACCAGATGTTGTTCACGCAATATTGATGATTCTAAAACATGAATATGGTGATTTTGTAAAATATTATTCTTGCCATTTGAAATAATAGGAAATTTCAATATTCTAGAAAGATGACACACGGCTATTTGTTGTGAATTGAAATGATTTCAAATTGTCGTATACAACTGTTTAATTATCAAAAAAATTCCACTTATCAAAAGTTTTCTTTTCAATTTGCAAATCTACTCTTCGGCGAATAGTTATTTGGCAAAATCATGTCTCATAACCGAGTTCGGTACATCTCAATTGTTACAATATTGTTCAAATGAGTTACTTTAAAAACAGTGTATTTGTATTTTTCCTAGTTGAATGTGCGAGCACCATTTAATGAAATAATGAGAATCTCTTTCCCTATATCTATTTCCATTCTGAACTCAGAGCGACTTCTCGTAAACAGACACGCACCGGCGTACTTTGAGGTTGCAGCTGCATCTGATGATTCTGAAAGCGGTATTATTGTTTATACGCTTTTATTGGTACTAAATGTGTTACTCAGATACTAGGCCACCTGTGAAATCTTATAACACGATACCATGCAAAGTTTCATGGCATTCCATTCATTAGGAATCGGGAAAAACTTGAAGGCAATTTTTTGGTGGGACAGAGCGCGTCCGTGACTATTCCGATTTATTCCTCTATAACAAAATAGTTTTGGCCAATATCAGATAGTAGGCCACCTGTGGGTTGGAATTTCCTGTCGAATGAGCCTTCCTACGCCCGAAAATTCTGAATCTAGCTCGCAAAAAACTCGAACTAGTGTGAGCACTGTACAGTATAACTTGCTCAGCTAAACAAAGATCTACGATTTTCTGTATATATAGGATGAGTACCCGAGTGTGGAACAACTCATTCGATGGGAAATATTATGGTGTTTCACTTGCCATATTTCGTTTGGTTCGGAAATGTGAGGTTGAAATAATATGAGGCAAAAAAGCGGTTCATGATCTCCCATCGCACATGCAGTACGATCAAAGCGCCATCTATCGGGCAAAATATCCGGATTCTCTACGGACTAGCCTTAATCTGTACTCATTTCATAGACTTCTCTGAAGAAATAATCACTGAATAATAGCCCGAAACGAATCGACAAAATCGCGAATTGAGCTAAAAGTTTAAATTTGAATAATCGAGAGTAACTCCCACCGACTTTTTAACTCAGCTGATTGTTGGTAATGTCATCATGAATTAACAGTCTGACTGAATCCCAAACTGATCTCAAATTTTATTTTGTACAGGGATGTCACTACCGACTTCCAGGACCCTTAAATTCATTCAATATTAAATATTCGGAGGTTACTACGTACAAGTATCAAAGTCACCTTTTAGATTTAGTGGAAATACGTGCCATTCAACTTATAAAAGTATGAAAAGTTGAAGACTTACCGGTAGTTCGACTTGGGATCTTGAATCGTTTTTCCAAAGTTGTTAAGCTAACACCCATGTAAATGAAGGCCATCGCCTGGATAGTACCGAGGAGTCCATAGACTGCGATGAAATTTCTCGAAGTCGCCCAACTCTGTATCCACTTCGGGTAGACACCGCATAGACCACATCTTGAATCTCCACTCATCCTTCGAACTCGATCTTTATGGAACAAAAATTTTACGAACAGATATTAACCCTCTGATGTCCACTTCTATTGTTACGCGAGTAAAGGATTTTTCATTGGAATATGTTGTTTTGTTAAAAAAAGTTTGCCGGTAAATACTCGATTCGGGGCTCTATAAGAAATTCTACGTTTTTTTATATAAAGAATTCCTAGTAAATTCGTATTAGAACTCGATTCTTAGATAATATGATGATTTTTCGATTTTTCTTTATTGTAGTACAAGATTTATTGCAAATGTCTGGAAATGACTGAGTGCTGTAAATATGTAAGACGATCCATTAATAAGTTAAGATTCAGGTCATGCTAACTTAATCCCACATACGCTAGTTTTCGGTGATAAACTATCATCCATTCCATTTAATTCTATGGAATGTGTATCGGACAGAACGACTTATTGGGCACCATAAATGTATTTTATGAGGTTATGCTAGTCGAATTGTAAGCCTGATCTAAAACGCCGATGGCTCAGGAACGACTTTGAATCAAGTGCTTGTTTCATGCATCTAATGCGAGTGTATTTAATGACGATGGAGTATACAACATGAGGATGTACTTTAGCTATAAGCGTTTACGATTCACTTGATCTCATTACGAATTCATGACCGTTGTATATTCTCTCCTTGCATCCATTCAAGAGTAAAATCTCAATCAAATGGTAGATGAACAATGTTACTACATTCATCGTGTTCCATTAATCCAGTCGAAATATCAATCATGAGATACCCAATTTTTTCTTATTGGGTACTCTGATCAATGCATTTATGACCATTGTGTTTGGTTACAGAATTTTATAGAAAAAAATCTTATTCCAAAAAAGTTTCTTTTGTTCCATGTTTCATAGGATTACTGGAAGCCCGATCTACTTTTTTTTCTTACTTCACAAGTCACGTGAGTGCGAGACCTCTACGTGACATCAAGAATTACGAATATTCTTAGTCTTTTAAAATTCTACACTCTAAATTTCCTATCTAGATTAGATAATAATTAACCTGAAGATGCGATTTCTTGCATTCCTGAAAAATTTTTGTTTTATATTCTTTCTAAAATAGTCCATTATGCACTAATTTGAAGTGATGCTAGTTTTGGAGCAAGAGGAATATCCTGTCCTCGTCACACTTGGAAAAAGCCCCAAAAAAACCCAACGAGTGAGCTGCAAGAAATATCAAAGGCCAAAATTTCTGAAGGAAACATCAATAAAGCGTGAATGACCTGTCTAGAACCTAAAAACGAAGCTGGGAACAGTCTTTTTTTCTAAAGGAACACAAGATTTCGCATCGAAACATGGGTTTTTATGGGATGTACGAAAAATTGAGCTTTTATGGAATCGGACCTTTTCTGTTTTTAACCATCTGCTCAAAGCAGTTGTTCATAACCTGAAAAAGGAATGAAGGTATATTTCAATATTTCAATGGACGACCGAGTGTTGTATCTAGTGTCAACTCGGAGCTACACGCTTTTCTACTGAAAAGATCCATATTTTTCGCGAAAATAACAAAAAAATATTCTTTGGAAATACAAAAAATTTTTTGACCCCTGAGCAAGTGAAATATCTTGGACCATAGAGTCGATTTCAAAAGGTAGTAAAAATCCTGTACATGACCACCATTCGTAGTCCGCTTTCGAGCGGAATGATTCATATAGTTTGACATCAAAGATGTCTTCCACAGAGCTTCATCACAAAATATCATGATTCATCGGTTCTGAACTTTTCAACTGTATTGATATTGTACGGTTTGGCAGTTGATATCATTAATTTTACTCTATCATTACCAAACAAAATTTGTTCTACTGCGGATTCACGAAATAAAAATTACCTACACACTTTGTTGATAGACAAGCTGTAACAGTTTCCAAAAAAACTCAATGATGTAAGTTTGTTTGAAAGAATAGATACAAATCTGAGAGACTCAAATCATATAAAAAATAATAATATAGGAGTCAGTGACATCGCACCTGATCTCTTCACTATCAATCAAAAATTATTCTCCACAACTGCCTTTATCCCTCATTTAATTCGGGACCATTGGACACTTGATCGGTCGGCGTAATCCAAGCAGATCAGCGAACAACTTGATACAATCACGTCCTGTATAAATAAGACTCAAAACAGAACATGCAATGAGCACGTTTGCTTCGTCTTGTTTGATGTCAATCTATATCTGTAAGCCAAAACGTTTCATTCAATCAATGTTTCATCAATTCATGCCGGATCCCTAAAAGACCAATAAAATGTTTTGATACGACCAGTTTAATCAGGAAATGATTCAAATAGGTCATGGTGAGATTTAATCATACCCATAGCCAAAGTGTAAAATAAAGAGTAAAATGTATGGAATGAATAAGTCATTATTCTGATGACTGACTAATTTGACGGGTTGGTCATCCTCAGAATAGATTGTGCTTGCAAGCCTTTTAATTGAATTTTTCTATCAACATTTTGACACACAAGGCAGGAACAAGCAATTAATTCATCGATCATTCATTCAACAATAAGTTCATCGGTTTTACGATCGTAGGCCATCTTCTTTTCAGCACTTGAGACCGAATTTGAGTACAATTTATTAGTTTGAAAAATGGAGTTTTATGGTGAAAATTTCCTTTTTTCTAAAGAAAATTCCATTTGAATAATGTTTTACGAATTTCAAAAAAAAATTCGTATCAACCAATCGATTCAGGATCGAGAGAAAGTATATCTTTAGGTCATTCAAATTAAGATAAATTAGTCGTAGAGGAAATTACTTGGAAAAAGTGAAAATTGATTAAAATGTTCTTCCTTTTTTCAATTACTCTTTTCAGGAAGCTTTGAAGTGATCTGGGCCGTCTAAACTGAGGTTTGTTTGATAATATCTATCGTTTGGTTGAGATGAAATTCCGATGCAGTAGGTTAGGACTTAGGAATTAATAAAATAGAGTTTTTGGTTAAAATTTGGATTTTTTCGGAAATTTGAGGTCCATAAAGATTGATTAGAATTTGGGTGCCAACCAATCGATAAATTAAGCCGAAAAAACATGGTTTAGGTGACCCATATTCCCGCGAGACTGTGTTCAAAAAAGATATTTGTGTATCAAAAGATAAAATTTGAGCAATTGTACTCTAAAAAGCCCATGAATAAAATTTGACTGGGAGCTGAGAGCTGCCGAATTACTGGCCTCTCAGAAATTTGATTTTCTACAATTTTTAGAAAGCCAAAAGTTGATCAGGTGAATATATAGTAGGAGAGAAAGCGTGTTTGGTAGCCTACTAATGGTGGGAAACAACATACACACATACAAGAACAAAGGGCAGAAAAGGTGAGTGTCTCACAGATTCGAGAACCTAAACGGAGAAAAAATGTTATCTACCATTCGATAGATTTTGTCGAGAGGATCAAAATGGTCTGAGCATTTTTTAGATAAACGAAATTTTGTTGGAGAAAATATTGGATTTAGCCAAATATTTGATTAAAATTTTGCTGATGTGTAAACAAAGGCAACTTTCTCTTTAGAGGAAGCAAAAGTCGATAAGAAAAAAATGTTGAGAAATTTGTCGCACAACGCTTTCGCCCTGATGAAAATACTAGATGCGTGTCTTTGGGCACGATATCAAAGTCTTATTTATAAGATACTTACTAGAAGGATACATCCAAGAACGAATTCCCCCATCTTCCTCATTTATGAACCAATACACGAATATTCAACGTTTCACGAATATCCAAAGTTTTGAAACTATTCTTCAAGAACCTTGAAAAGTACAAGTCCAAAAACTCAGAAAAGTAGCTCATCTGAGCAACAGACCAATGGTAAAAGTACCAATAAGTACCATTCCAATCAGCATTAAAATCTCCAAAGGATCCTCTTCCCATTCATGTACGAAAATAATATCACAATAAATAGCGGAAAGCTTTCTCCAATCTATTGCATGCGTGTCACTCAAATTATATATCATCAAGTGCGCGCGCAAATTCAAATGTCCGTTCTCCTCGTGACGCGTTTGCACTTCTCCGATACAATTGTTAACAAATTTTAATCATATATACGCAAGCTCATTGCATGATGCATTCACATACACTCAATAAACGATAACCCACATATCTTTTTTTGGATGTTCCGTCCTGTCATTGTCATGGTCCCTCAATTCACAGAAAGTTCTATTCGATATCATGTACATACATTTGCATCATTCCAACGAGAGTATTTGTCATTCTAAAAACGGTTTCGATACATCCGTTCATAAGTATCAGCTATAAAGTTCTTGAGTTTAATATCTTCGCATTTCCAATGATGTATACTTGATTTCTTTTAATTTTCAGAAAAAATTTGTATTTCTTTTTTTTTTTTTTTTTGCAGTTCCACAAAGACACGTTGAGTCTATTTATTGACCTTGATAATATCATGGATGGCATTTTTTAAATTATGGTACATTTTATTTTGATTCAAGGGCGGTGGTAGATAAATAGATCTTGATCGAGATAGAAATGAAAAATTTTGTCAATTCACTGATTGATATCTGTCTCTAATACGTCTTTTGAAAGTTATTATCTCGGTAGCAGACATAGAAAAAAGAAGAGGATACTTTGAGATAAGACCTATTGTAATATTCTGAGGAGCTTAAGAGGAAAACTGGTCAGTTATGTAAGTTTATATAGCTACGGAAACTCGTTATAATTGATAATTTTGCGTGTGATGTACCGAGATCATTCCATCAGATTTCTTGAATTTCTAATGAGCATCAGGCACTTTGAGAGAATGAGTGTTTTTGCATTCGTTTACACCTATCAGTCATTTGACCAATTACACTAGATTCTGTAATTTAGAACTGCATAAATTCATACTTAGGCGTACATACATAGAAACAAGACATTCAATGTTTATCAAACGCGAGAGTGGCTCATTGTTGGTGGCTTTATCAATATGCTGGTCATGATCGACAAAGCATTTGAGATAAATTGTATATCTCATCGGTCAAAAGCGGGAGAAAATTTTTCTCGGACTAAACAGATAATCCTATATCTTCATAATTGAGTTTTCAAGATAATACGTAGACAAAAGTTCAGTAAAAAGAATACAAACGGTGAGTGTTGATAAACGATACTATGTTTGTTTGATGTATCGATTGATAGACTTTTGTGGAATGTAATCAGTGAGTCAGTCATGAATCTTTTAGATAGTTTGTTTAAAATCTAGTTTCCAGATGGTTATCTGGTGTACAGAGATAGCCTGAGTAAAAATACCCGAGAGCCTAAAAAAGTTTTTATAGAATGCATATTTAAATTTTTTCCAAGTATTTTGTCATGGAAATTATAAATATAGAGAGAAACACAAACAAGAGAAAATTCTTATCGCTGTTCAAAAAATTTCGGATAATTTTTGGAACCTAGATGAAAATATTGAAATATTGAAAACATTTCATCATACCAACTGCATTAGAAAAAAATTGAATATTGCTCTCGTTCTGAGATCATTGAACGATAGTATGGCAGTTATTATTTTTCTTCACCCTGTTGCTTCTGACATCATATTTTTTCATCAATCACTCTTTTTCGTTTCATAGTTAATGATGAGCTGTATTCAATCTATAATTTCAATATCAGAAACCATCATCATTAATTCCGCGTGATATTCTGATGATTGTCTCTGATTTTTATAAAATATTTCTAATCTGACAAATCTTTTAAGTAATCTGATATCTGTAAATTATGTTCAACAATACATCAATTGGAAAATATCGCATCAAAACTTGAATGAAATTGTTCACTCATCACATTACCCATAGGCAAATTACGAACACTTGGGTGGCTCCGGACCGAAATGATATAAGGTCATTAGAGGTTTTTTTAAAAAATGCTTTGACATTTCCAAAATTGTTTTGGTCTTCTGAAATCTGTTTACAAAAATTTGGTTTGAAAGCTCGAAGACTGTATTAGTGGGTGATGGAAAAAATTATATTTCATCATTCAAATAGTTCCATATTTCAAATTACGTTGTTAGAATTGTTCCGGGCAGTAGTTATCGATGGAACAGACTTCAAAATACACTACAGCGATTTTCCGAAAATCTGATATGGACTCGAACCCTTCTGGTCTAAAGCCGTCCACTTATTTATACAATCATAACCAAATATGGAAGAATTCTGAAGATTTCTCACTCACCTCTAAAGTCGTCGAAGTTATTCTTCCTAGCTCGGAATCAAACTGTCCACAAAATTCGTCGTAAAATCTCAAAAAAGCGTCGTCGGTTCTCCATGAAAATATTCCCACATATGACCAGGACAAATCTTGTTATAAAAAATACCTCAACCCAAAATATTAATAATCATCTCAATCACCAGCTTCAACTATCAAATCAATCACTAATCGAAGCTTGCAAGCTTGTTTGTCCGGGCCATTCAATTTTCCACTCGCGTTTTGCAAACTGCACGAATGTCACTGGTACCACGATCTTTCACAAGCTCTTACCGATGATACAGAAACTGAAGTGTATGTACATGAGTATCATACATGTAACGGGTTCTCCGAGAGAATGTGGACTAGAACTGAGGCCACGGCCCTATAATATCCGAGAAGTCAAGTCTCTCGAGTGCTCAACGGCCGATTAACGCCTGACGAACGATATAATCGCTGCCGCGTCCGCTTTCATATACATACATGTACGGTACGCGTACATGCGTCATATTATCATCGTTTGAGAGTTGGCGCGGTTTCTAAGCTGCATGCGCCATCTGCAGGATGCACAATTCATATTGCATTGTACATTCGTTGATAACATTGATTCTCTAAACCCGCATAAGATAGTACATTTTGATACAAGGGTGTAAACACTTTTTCGCACAGCCGCGCGAGAAGCACGTCCTTTACGCACGGCAGATCTCGTTTCTCGCACGCCCAGCCGTGCGAAATAGTATTTTGTGACACGCTGTGCGAGAAAGTTTCCGCACTGATTTTACACTTACTCTCACAGCTTGTCAAAAAATAGTATGCAATACCCTTGTATCAAAACGTACTATTTCGACACGCCGTACAAAAAAATGTCTATTCCGCACTGATTTTGTATCGAAATGAACTAATTCTGATTCGAAGGTGGGGAGTTTGGTTTTGCTTTCCGATGGATTGTTTTCGTCCCGAGTCATGGCGAGGATTGGCGTCCGCGAATTTGAACAGCAGAACCCGATCACGCACGAGCGGTATCTCAATCCTAGCCGTAGGCGAGCTTCAAGTTGGATGGGAGGTTTGAGAGCTCGCACACGGGAGGCTACTTTTTGGTCGCGTACACGAATCAGGTGAAAAAAGCTCTGCACTCTTAGTCGAAGATTCTCGCGTGCGCAAGACACACTTATGCGTTTACGCGAGATTGAACAGCAGCCCGATCAGAAATACACCTCTCAGAATCTTCCAGGCCTGATCAGGAACCCTGAATACCAAGTCAGGCCTTGATCAGGCCTCGGGGGATTTTGTGTTCATGCCCGGATCAGCTCTTGAACATTGAGCCTGACTTCAAGTTTCCCGGATCAAAACTTGATGATTACCTGAACTGAATATTTTGATGGCGAAATGAACGAATGTCGTGTTTGCAACATTTTTATACACGTTTTTATCGTTACAATGATAAAATCACCTTACGGATACATCAACCCATTGCTCCGCGCTTTTTCTTGATCGGAATTAAAGCTAATGTGAGAGAATATTCTCATCCTTTAGTGACATGCATGGTAGTAAGAGAACAAATTCAGAATTTTGCTCCTTAATAATGAAGGCCTCCTCTCCTTAAAAAATTTTGAGAATAGTTAATTATATTCACATTTACAAGAATTTTTACTGAGAAAAGGCAATGACTCTTGGTGGTTTGTATAGTAGTAATAATAAGAGAGTTACTGATAAATGAGTGGAGATAGTTTAATTGATACTTATTCACTCAGATTACATCTATTTGGTCACAATATGAAGATTTTTATACATAAACGTGTAGTCAACAGATCAAAATCTTACCCACGAATACTTGAGGGACAATGGCACAGTGTAATTTTGTCAATGAAAATATATCTAACCTCATGAAAGAATAAACAATCATGTCATGCATCATGTGAATTTTTTCAAAAAGCTTGCGCTTGGCACAAAGGTTCGCTTACATTTATTCTAAGTTAGTTCATACACGATACCAAAAGTCTCATTCAATAAGGTGTATCTCCTCTTATTGAATAGTCTGAGTATTGACTTCTTGAGGTGGAACTGGTGGGAGTTCTGCAGCTCTCTGAATGAGACCGTGAGGGAATTGTAGGACTTCTTGTTGTGGAACTTGTGGAGCTCCTTCAGTTTCAGCTATTGGTTCTCTCTGAAGTGAAACTCCAGGGCCATTTTGAAGCAATGAGGCTGTGGCATCCTGCGTTCCATTTTTACTCTTCCTAGCACCACCCCGATCAGTACTGCTGTTGATAGCAGTACCAACTGACTTTTTCACCAAGGACTCGTCCATCGAATTCCCATCTTTGTCTCTGAAGACATATCTCATTGGGCCTACGGAGTGGTACACAATACAAATGATTAGGATTCAAATCCATGCATTCAAAGATTGGAATAATTATCCAAGCATACCTTCAATCAGGGAATATAGTTGAGTTTTACAGAATAATTCCTTATCCTCACTTTTTTTGGTGGCTGTATAATTTTGTAGCACAGGTCGGGTCACAAATTTTTTTAGTATTGCAGCCATGGATTTGCCAAGTGATGATTTCTTGATAACTCTATTTTGTAAGAACTCCACTTAGAATAATAAGAGTCATGAGGATTTACCTACACGAAAGGCCCTATAGATTACATTGACACAACAGCTACTCACCATAATTTTTCTGAGTTTCTCATCCAGCAGCTTGCCATCAAAAAGCTGAAAATTTTCAAGCGTTTGTGTAGGCAAAGACATATCAAATTTTTTGGCAATATCATCTATCGTGATGTTGGATATGTTGAGATCATGTTGATCATTCAATTTATTGGTAAGAGTTCCAAATCTGTCAACCAAGTCTGTAATCCTTATGTCACAATCATCACCTTTTTTAATATCTAGAAGAGAAGGATTGAGATATTTTAAGTATTGTCGTTGAAGAATTCTATCTTAGCTAAACCTCGGTGGTGAGACTGCACTGAATATAACAATGACAATACCTACCCTTGAATTTTTTTTCCATCCATAACGTCAGTGATTGATGCATGGCTAGAAATTAAAATTTGTGATTGCCAGTGACTCTATCCCATTCAAAAGTTATGAGAAAAACCATAACTATTTCAGGTTGAAATCTCTACATACCTTGCAAGCTTTGAGTAGTAATGGCTTTTAAAACTTGTACATTCATCATGGTGTCAACATTCTCTAAGTTTTGAGATATATTCATACTTGTATCTTCCACTAAAAAATAGAACAATACATTGTTACAAGAGTTTCTCATGGTTTGAAATAAATGTAATAGTTATTCATTTATAGATTTGTCCTTGAAAAACATACTTGATTGGTCATGACGAACAACTCCATTTGGTTCTTCAGAGCTATTACTAGAAGAAGGAATGATGGCTGGTTGTTGATCGGTCACATAAATGTCAGGATTGTTATTCACTTCTGACCCATTAGGTACATTGAATAGGTCATTTTCAATTACCATGTTTTCAACAGAACTCTCATTGGATACATTTGGATTTTGGAGACAATACTGAGTTCCTTCAATAGTTTCTGAAAAAATTTGGTAATACAGGGATCTGGAGTATTGGCTTAGAAGGTGATCGGCAAGTTAAAGAAAGGGTTCTTACCACATTGGTGAGTAACTGTACAGAAAAACTGCTGCCAACTAGCAGGAACGTCTTCCCCAGCCAGAACAACTCTGTTTATAGCTTGCACTTTTTTCTGAGTTTTATACGGTGGAGGAAGATATTGAACTACTGATGGCTGATTGGCAGGAGCTTCTACAACCATGCACTTTTTTGGCACAATAGCTCTATTTCCATCTATTTCATGGTTGTTATTTCCATGGAAAAGCACTACTAAAAACTTTGGAGTAAAGGTAGGCTGTGCCTGTAGATGTGATAGAGATAAACAGTGAAAGTGGCTCTAGTTTTGTCAAAAATTCTTACATCAAGATTTATAAAGCGAGCACTGAAAAGTTGAGCAAGACCAAGCATGCAATCATATCCTGTCATTTTTGAGTAGTATACAAAATTTTTAAAAACGTCATAGCGCTTACTTCTTCCTACGTCCTTAATAATGAAGTCTTAATGGAAATTCTTACCTGCATCTTGATGGAATGATGAAAAATCTCGAATTCGATCCGCAACTCCATCCCCGAGCTCGGCCAGCGGTCATATAAAGAAAATCCATCATGATAAAAATTTTGCAGTTTTTGATCAAGCTTTTGATGTAGAGCCTGATCATCACTTATACTGAGCCTGATGAACAGATGTAAAGCCCGCGCATTTGCTCGATTGCGTAAAATGGGTTAGGTCTACCTAGTCCAGTCTTGATCGATGCTTGATCAGTCCCTGATGTTTACCTGAGGCACATGGTGTTGGTATTTTCTAGCACAAATTTCAAAATAACACAAGAATTTGGTGAATATGAAGATAATTATTGCGTTTAAGCTCACTCAAATGATGACTGCCGTCCACGTGTCTATTTACTAACGTGAGATCCAAACTTGCTCAGGTTCATTTACTGTCTTATGAATGCTTAGTAATAATTATTAACCGATTCGGTGAGCTGTTGATTAGTGGATCATTGCTGAGAGATTTTGAAAAGTTCAGGTGTGAAGAAAAGGCACAACGTAATCTTTTTTATCCTCTTCAGATAACTCAAACAACGATATTCTCAACATTTTCTTCTCAATGTCTGTAAATGGAAAAGTATGACACTGATCATCTGTGAACTTCACTTCATGAATTTCCAGCAAAGAAGAATTCATTGGATATGTAAATGCCTCTCCAATAATTGGAACCTTTTGCCCTTTAATCATGACATCCGATCCTTTTGTTTCAGCGTACAACTGTCGAATGACATATATGTCACCATTTTCCAATAAAACAACATTCTCTGGAGATTTTCCACTCAAACTGAACTGCTTGTAATTCACACTGTTTATGAGACAAAGGCCATTAGATTTTCTTTTCGAGTAATTAATGTCATCCTTGTAAACTTTTGGTCCTTCATTATTTTTCAATTCATTCTCAATGTGGTAGCATAACTGATGCAGAGGCTTGTATCCACTTTTCACAAACTGTTTATACCTAGAAAATCTATTTTCAAATGGGAATGCTGTTAGTTAACTGACATTGCATTTCATATCCTCAATGTCATCCACAAGATGCACAAAAGAATGCAGAGTTAGATTTTGGGAGTCTTCGCCATACACTCTTGCTAATAGCTCTGCGCTTTTTTGAGAATAAACCCGTGCCAGATGTGAATATTTACTTATTAGATCATCACAAGAGATAATCTTGTTGCCAACACAGAATAGCATAAATTGCATGTATTGTTCCTTGGGGAGAATGTCTTTGAGAACCAGAAAACCACAGTAGGGTAAAAAGAGACGGAATTCTGTAGCTTTCCGGTATGATATGATTCCCAATGATCTGGTAGTTCTCTGAAAGTCACAAGGTACCTGTTTTGCAATATTAGCCATTCTTGCTGAGAGTCGGTTGATGTCATGAGTGGACAGCTTGAATCCAGTAACATTAGTCCAGTAATTGAGTAACCTTTTCATCAGTCCCAAAGGGCCCAAGTGCGTAAATTCCAGCATGAATTTATAGATCATATCAATTTCTGGTTTAATTCTTACTAATGGGGACATTTTTTTCTGATGACAGGTGTCGATGAACATCCGAAAGGCTTGATCAGTCGTCAATGCTGCATCAAATTGGGGATAAATTGTAGTATCTCTAGGTTTGCAGCTACTGACATAACATCTCTCACATGCAAAGAAGCCTCCATGACTGATTGGGCATTTTATAAAAGCCCTAGCTGGTTTGTCGCAGGCAAAGCAATGAACTTCAACTGTAAAATGGACTTCTTGTATAGTCACTCCCTCTTGTAGTATGATGTTCAACTCTGTGATGAAGTCTTCTAGGAAAAGTTCAAGACTTTTGGGTTTATCCTCTCCTTTCCATGCAGCAATTGCAAAAGGATCATAGGTTATCAAGATGTCTTCCATAAAAATTTTACCCATGATGAGCCAAAATTCTATCAAGCTAGACTTGGATATGGGCAGTCCATCAACATTGAATTGCACTTTGAGTATTTTTATAACATGGAGACTTGGTCTTACCATCATTTCCAAAGCCTTCCGAATGCCAAAATAAACAAATTCAGAGTTATCTAAGTTGTCATTCACATTAAATTTTTGGACTTTGAACATGCTTTCTTCATTTCTTCGCAGCAAAGTTTTATGACATGCAGGCAGTTGTGGAAAATGAGGTTTCAGCTTTTTTAAAAGATCATCAAGTTTAATGTGAGCTATATCACTTTCTTGAGCCCATTTAGCCAGGATATCCGCAATAATGAAGGCTGGGGTGGACTCATCTTCATCATCGCTATCATCATCACCACGTACCGAAGCATTTTCACAGACATCTTTTTTTTAAATTCTCTGTTCATAGAGTCATCATGATCTATCCTTTCTGGAAGGACATTTGTTGATGGAAACTGAGAAATGTGTTGGTTCACTGGAGCATGAGATATTACTACTGGAGGATCGTTCACTACCTTCCTCAATTTTTCATGTAGTATTTCTTCTTCTGAATTTTCTTCATCATCTTCTACCTCAGGCACTGATTCTTTTTGAATGGGATTTTCTCTTTTCTTTTCTGACATCAATGACTGTTTCAATTTTTCTACCTCATTTGCCTTCTTAACTTTCTGTACTTTTCGTACAAATCGCATCCACACCGAATTTCTCATCCGCAGTCTCACTAAGCTATCACTCATATTTTTCAGTATTTAGTACTATCATCAGTATTAATCTTTACCTGAATATAATTAAAGTTTCATTAAAATATTCCAACTAAAAAACTAACAACAGCCTCTCTAAGTCGTCGCAAATACGACAAGTTTTTTCGCTTTATAGCAGCTCAGGGGATCTTCAAATTTTGATCAAGCTTGCCTGAATTCAAGCTTGCGCTTTCAAGTCCTGAACTGCGCATGAACAACAACTTTACATTGGCCTGAAAATAATTCTCAGGTCGGCTGCCGAAATCCTGATCAGGCCTTGACTTATCTTAAGGCCGTCGTTGCGAGATTTCTGATCGGGAGAAGATGCTGATGACGCAGGAGTAGCTACCAGTAGCTACTCCAATCTTAACATACGCGAGATCCAAACTGGACGAGAATTTGAATCCCTCGCGTTCGCGAGGCATCTCTACGTTCACCCCCGCAAAGATTCGAACATTGGAGTAACAATGCGCTCGGATCGGACTTACGCGAAATTGATTCTAGGCGACCAAGCTGGTTTGGGAAAGAAGTTTGCACGCTTGCGATTTGCGCGAATCCGTTTTTCAATAGGCACCGCGTTGGCTCACACACTCGAGCCATTCAATGTTGAGCGCGATTCGAGCTTTGCGTCCACTAAATTCGCGGATATCGCTCGTGCGCAATGAGTATCTTATTAGTTTCTAAAGCCAGATGGGGCGATCAGGATTATCTGTCTGGAGATATGTGTGTGTGTGTGTGTGTGTGTGTGTGTGTGTGTGTGTGTGTGTGTGTGTGTGTGTGTGTGTAAGTTTCGAGGCTAACGTTTCGAATACTCTGTCGAATCTTGAATCTAATGGATCCACCCATTGGACTTGGTGATCATAGGCACCAAGAATGTATTTTGGAGGTGGAAAAATTGTTCATGGTTTTTGATATCCTAATGATGCGATCGATCCAACCTTTGTTTAGGAAGAGTATGAGTTCCGAGGAGTTCCATCGTTTCAATGGTTTTGGAAAACTTCTGGTCCAATCAACTCGCCAATGATAGTTTTACATCATAAGCATCTGGAACAGGATTTGCAATCATGGGAAGATTAACAAAGAGTCCCTATGAAATTTAAAAAGCCTAATGATGTGACCGATTCCAATCTTTGTTTAGGAGTCATACGAGTATCGAGGCCACCGTTTCGAAAATTCGGATAACTTCCTAACTCAATCGATTTACCGATTAAATTTAGTGATCATGGGCACCTGAAAAAGGTATGCGTATGGTGAAAAAATGAAAAAAGTCGTCAATGAATTTTGAGAGGCTACTGGTGCGGTCAATTTTCATTTACGTTTAGGAAAAATCCTAGTTCTAAGGCCATGGTTTGAGAATTTCAGAGTATATCCTAATCCAATTGATTTGCTCATGGGAGTGCCATATCATGAGCATCTGGGGGAAGTATCGGGATGATGGGAAGAAGGAACGAAAGTCTCTATGAATTTTGAGGGAAATGATGCGATCGAGTTCAATTTTTTCTCAAAGAAGAATATCAGTAACGAGGCCATCGTTCTCGAATTTCCAGAAAACTTCCAATCCTATCGATTTTCCCATGGGAAATCATGCATCTGAGTTTCATACTATGAGCATTAGGTGGAAGTATTCCAATGTTGAAGACAGAGAAAAATATCGTTTATGGATTTTTGAAGCCAAATGATGCGATCAAAATCGTTCTTCTTCGCAGAGACGTATGGCTTTTGAGGCCATGTTCTTGTAATTTTTGGCGAATTTTCAATCCAATTGATTTTCCCATCAGGGTTTGATATCATGGGTTCCACAATAGAGTATTTCAATGTGAGAAATAATGAACAAAATTGGCTATGAAATGTGAGAGTCATTTGATGCATTCGAAGCCAATTTTTTTTTTTTCAGGAGAAGTACGAGTTTCGAGACCATCGTTTGCAAAATTTCTGAAAACTTATCCATCCAATCGATTTGCTCACGAGAGTGTCTCATCATGGTCATCTGGGGCAAGTATTCCAATAACGAAGAGTGGAAAAAGAATTCTCCATGGATTTTGAGAGTCATTCATAAGATCAAACTCGAGTTTTTGAGGAGAAATACAAGTTTCCAGGCCATTATTTCGAAATCCTTGAATAATTCTCAATTCAGTCGATTTGCCAATCAAAGTTCAATACCATCGTCACTGGTGAATGATATTTCAATGATGGATAAAATAAGAAAATCGTCTATAAATTTTAAGAGCCATTTGATGCGATCAAGCTCTCCTTGATCTCAAAAGACATCCGCTTTTCAAGGCCAGCGGTTCATACCATGCTTTCAAGAATTCCAATTTTATTGATGTGCCCCTTCAATGTTTGATATGATTAGCATGAGAGAAAGCTATTCAAATGATGTGAAGACTGAAAGTAAGTGTCTCTAATTTTGAAAACAAAAAGGTGATACCGATTTTATTCTCTTTTGAAGTGAAATTCGAATTTTGAGTCCATCATTTTAGAATTTTGATAGAATTTCCCGTCCAATCGATCTGCCCATGGAAGTTTCATATCATTGGTATAAGACAAAGGTACCGTCAACCGGGGTAACTTTGGAACAAAAATCGCGTTTTTTTTCTTCAACCTCACCAAACTTGTACGTCTTGCATCAGAAGCGCATTGTATCTGTAGTCAAACGGAAGCTTCCAGTTTCAGCTTTCGATTGAGGTGTTTATAAGGTCCATTTGGACATCTCTGGTTGGAGCTAAGAGCGCTGAAAGTCGTATTCCAAAGTTATACACGGACTGGGGTAACTTTGGAACAAAAATTGTTATCATTATCTATTCGTCAATTAGTTCATAAAATAGGTCACGCAATCGATTTACACCATCAGTAATCGAAAGTTGAGTGCCTTAGCTTTCCATTGACCTATTGTGAGAGTCCATTTGGTTGAATTCAACTTCTACAATCGAGCATAGACACCTTCAGCATACCTTACTCTCTGCACCATGGCTAACTCTCGAGGAGGATAATACCTTCACAGTCGGTTTCTGACGAAAACTGCCATAACTTGGCTTCCATGAGTCGAAATGAGACGTTCTTTGGCTCATTTCGAAGCTCTCATCAACAACTGCTCAAGTAAGTAGAATTCGATGATGATATAGACATTGGGAGATAATTTAGAGTACATGAACAAGTGTTCCAAAGTTACCCCAGTTTCTGAGAAAAAATACGTACTTGTCAGTTTTTACTCTACAAATTTGAAAATTCGTGAAAATACCACAATTTAACAATGGATTCGTCCAGATATGTGTACAGTCAAGAGAAATTCAGCTCAGCTATCTTGGATTCAACCTACTGAAGTCGGAACCACACTCCTTTTTCCGAGAGACTGGTTGTTGGATTGAAAACGTACTTTCGAAGAAGTCAGTTTATAAACGGATTAAAAGTTGTTGGAGTCCCTCACGCCAGTGCAAAACATTGTTCATGCGTGCCCCAAGTAGGAGAAATCGGTATTGAAGTCTCAGGGTCATCTGCCTAGCCAACTGTGCGTGATAACCACTCTTTCATGGGTTGTTCCAAAATTACCCCCCATGTTCCAAAGTTACCCCGGTTGACGGTATTCTAATGTTGGATGATGGGAATCGTCTGATTTTTGAGAGCTATTTTATGCGATGGGGTGCAACTCATCGCTCATTCACGGAAGAAATATGACTTGCGATGCAAACGGAGCTGAAATTGCCACAAAAAAGCAGATGTCACGACCGTAAAAATGAATTTGACGCCTGCGAGGCTGACTCAGACTAAGCTCTAAAAAATGAAATTAATGCACATCACAATTTTGCCGGATCACGACGCACGACGTAGCCTGTGCATTTGAATATTGTACCGATTCGTACAGGCTATGCTGCGTGCATCCAACCCCACACGGCATAAGCAAAGCAATTTTCGCTCTGTGTGGCCATACAAATTAATAATAATCTACGATACAAGTTCTGTCCTACTAAATAGTTTGACTCATAACGCGAAGAAATTAGAGGTCTTGACCCGTCCCCACTCGGATTTGCACCGCATCAGCAGACAAACCGAACTAGCAGACGCTCACGAGGGACATCAAAAGTAAACTTAAACAAATCGTCACAAAAATGATAACAATGCGATCTAGAGAACTTTTACATTGATAGATTTGGATGGCAGAATACAATAAGATCTAGCTGGAAACAACCATTTCAAACTCTTTATTCCTCGATCTTCCCAACGGCGTGCTTGAAATTCCTCTCCAATTGATATTCGCTGAGATTGCAAAAACATGCACCTAAAAATTCATCCACAGCTCAAGAACGAAAAGGAATATCCCAATTTTGAAAACAGGAATCGATTCAGGAGGAATTTCTGATCAGAAATGCGCTTGCCGACATATTTTTTTCATGATTCTCAACAAGTACCAAACCAAAAACAAGTGGAAAAAAATACATCTTCGTCACTTAGCATGTTTGTCCCCATTGTGCATAGGGAGTAATTACAGCAAAACTACAGCTTCGCAAGCTTGGGTTGGCCAATTTGATTCGGGTTTTGACACAACAAAGCCGCCTTACAGGATACGAAAGATAATAACAACTCATCCACAAGAATATTCTCAATCATGCTTCCGCCAATAGTTTTTTATTCGCCACAATCTCATTTATCATCATGTCTACATCCATCCAATCAATAAAATGATACCATACTAACGAGTATATTCACCAACTCAATGAAATGAATACCGTAAAAAGATCAGAAAATTCGTTGTCTTCAGGTCAGTCTAAAGAGAATTATCTTGCCAAATTTTCATAGCATATTTCACTTACTGTAGATGCCAGCGTACTCATGATGTTCTCAAAATATATAATCAATACCATGAGGTTGAAGAATCAACAACATGGTATTGATTACTTTCCAAAACTAAACATTTTCCAATGTACTAGTGTCCTACTATCTCTTTTCCACTGGCAATCGTCTGTTGGATCCACTGAGTATAAGCAAAAATATTTTGATAAAGAGTAGGTCTACCAGGGCTTGGATATTGTACAGCTGATATCATGCTAATTAAACTTCCATCTACTATGAATGGTGTACCCAAAATTCCATTTGGGCACTGTTGAAGCAAATTGTCAAGTACAAGTACACAAATTAAAGTATTCGGAATCTGGATATTGCCATTACTGCATTCCGCATCGGTGAGAATGCGAGCTTCTAAAACCTTCAAAGGTCGTGATATTTCAGATACTCTTGGTCCTAAACAGACTATTTTGGCGTGACGTCCCGCTGCAAATTTTTTATCTGAATGAAAGATTTCGATAGAAACTTGGTCTATCGTGTTAGTATCTATCTTTTTACTTAGCTCAAGCAACGAAATCGTACGATCTGATGGATGAAGGATCACACGTTTAATTTTTTCTACAGGAGTCCCCGTCAATGCATCCCAACTTTGCACTCGCACTTCAATTAGGTCCGAATTTCTTCCTTCAACACATGATCGTGGGCATAAAATGAAGTTTTCGTCAACGATTGTACCAATGCAGATGGGTTCATTTCTCAACAAAATAGTCGCAAAAAATGGATACGACTGGAGGAAATGTGGCAATTCTTCATCATCGTGTAGCTTTTTTGAATTACCTGCAAAGAGAGGATTAGAAAATCTATGAGTGATAAAACAAAAGACTTCGAGTACCTTATTGAGTTGAGATGAGATGGATGAGGATCGGGATTGATTGGTAATGGAATTTTCTGCAAATATCGTTTGATAACCAGATATTAAAACCATTAAAAGCTTGAAAAAGATGGTTTTGGTGAGCATTTTACAATTTATCGCTGAAAATATCGCGCGATAAATTCGCGCGAAAATAGTCAGGTTTGCTGATAGCAACTCGAAAGGCCAGCGTGTCAATCGCTTTGAACGCATCCGCAAATTTTGCAGATCAGATTACGTAAGAAATCATAGCTACTACACAATCTAGTCACTCTACAAAGATGCGCCGGCTGAACCATAAATTCATGAAGTTATCGAAAAACGATGTGAATGCTGTTATTTGGAAAATCAGTTTCATTCAATGAAGGAAAGAATCCTGACTTGTCGGAACAAATTCTGGTGACGGATTCGGTTTCTACGTCAAAAAATACATGTCATGTAGAGAAAGTCATGTATTTCCAAATGGTTCATTCCGGACCGAAAAAGTTTTTGTTCCTCGGTGTTATCTGTTATTATTTGGGGCGTTGATTAAGAGATTTCCATTTGAAAAGTATGGATGGTTATGAAAAATTATGCAAATTGTGAAAATTCTACTCCTGTCGCGGTTTTGGAATTCAAAGCTCCTCACTCGCTTAGTAAGATTTTTTTGTCAAGTAAGGTAAGTGTACCCAACTTGCCTCTGTACCCAACTTGCCCCCATATGCCGATCTCAGGAATGGGCGCTCGTTGACCTTCCCGCAATTTTTTTTTACGTTTGTTATGTTAAAATATGAGAAAATACGTAGTTTTCAACGACCCCGGATCATTTCTGCGTTCTCCAGGAAATATAAAAAGAGTTTTCCATTTTTCGCGTTTGCACGGCTAAGAAATCACCGAGGAAATCACGTTCACTAAAACCGGTGCCAATTTATTTTTATTCGACTAATCTCTACGTACCTTAGCGCATTCGATTCCTTGTCTCAAGACCTTCAAAAACCGCTCTTCAGGGTTGCAGAACTCTGATTTGGAGCGATTTTATGTACAAAACACGAAGATGGTTTGAAAATCAAGAAGGCTGACATCGAAGTGTATCCAACATGCCCCCATATGGTTATCTCGGAAAGGCGTGCAGTATGGCTTTTTTTTACCACTCAGAACGTGTTTATCACGTCAAAATTGGTCGGAAACGATGTCTTGGGCCAGCTCAAAGCTACAAATGTCGCTACACGGTGATCAAAACGGATCAAAGCAATTTTATTCACTCCATCGCCGATTTACATTGTTTTAAATGATGGGGGCAAGTTGGGTACACACTTTTGTAAACTTTCAAAAATCATCTTTTGGGAAAATTCAAACAGTTCGGCTCCACTTCATTTAAATTGGACGAATCTTAGCTCATTTTAAAGGTCTTGAGACAAGCTTCAAAATGAGTTAAAGTACGTTAGAAAATATTGAGATTAGCCAGAATTATTGAGAAAATGGCCTAATGGGGGCAAGTTGGGTACACTGACCTTACTAAATGGTTTTTGCCTTTTCTGGAAGTTTTATATCGAAAAATTTCCGAAACATGGAGGTTTCTGCATGATTTATGTAGTAAATGAGTATGAAGAAACATTTTCATTGCAATTCTTCGAAATAATTGACAGTATCGTGAGTGAAATGTTCAACTCCAACGTTTTGATGTAAAAATGTATTCCCCTATTCGTTCTTTAAGACTTATAGGCCCTCCCAATATTCTCGATTATATAAGAGACGATAAGTTGTGACTCTGAACCAAATGATAGAGGAAACGTTTTACTCGTCTAGAAACATACGAATACAATTGAAAATATTACAATTTACTTGGCAGTGAATGTGCGTATGTCTTGATTGTTGAATTTTTCATAACTTTTCATGACACATAGAAAAGTCTCTAATGTCGGCTGGCATTTTTTTACTAGTTCAAACCCCGAGATTTGCGATCCATGACGACCATCAAAAATAGTATATTACGCAACAAGTGCGAGAAGGTCAATTTCCGCACAAGTTGCCAAACGAGTGCGAGAAGTTAATATTCGCGCACTCTTTGGAACTTCTCGCACAGCCAGAAGAACACATTTACATGTACTTCTGGGTGTGCGAGAAGTTTCGAAGTGTGCGTGAATGTTACTTCTCGCACGAGTTGGCAACGTGTGCGGAAACTTCTCGCACGTGTTGCGTATACTATTTTCTGCAACTGTGCGCGATGTTGTAATTAAATGCACCACTGTCCGAGCAAGATCATCTTGAGAACGAAGTTTTCAAGAAAGGCCAAATCCCGAGGGATGACTTGACATCATATTTTGGAACTGTGCGTGAATGAAAATGCATTAGACCGAGAAGTTACATTTACGCACACTTCACCAGTGCGTAAATGTAAAACTGTGCGAGAAGTCATTCACGCATTACTTCTCGCACTGTAAATAATGAAGAGAAGTCTCATTTTTTTACAACTTCGCGCACACAGTTGCAAAAAGTATATTGAAAAATTCAGAATATATTTGGTGGGATAGGGGTTTTTTCACATCACGACAGCAATGACCAACACGCCCACTCTTGGATCAACAGCCACAATTCGTTCATTCAGATCACGCGAATGTTTTTATCCTAATTTGAGATTTACAATTACCAACAAGAATAATAAAATTAACGAGTATACTAATCATCGTCAAAAGCTAGAATTTGCGTCCAAGTCTCTCAAATTTTCATATATTCAAACATTAGGAAAGGATTATCAGAAATTCATCAAAGATACACGATCCCTATCTCAGCAGTGGTCCATTTTGCAAATATTTTGAAAGTTTCAAAGGGAACTACTTACAGATCTCAGCTCCAAAGCCTATTGCTAATAGTAAGAAGTATATTGGATTCATTTCACAAAAGATTGTCGAGTGGTTCACGTATCCTCTTTCATGAAATCAGTATGGTGTTACTTGAATGATACATTATGTAACTCTCGTATCGTCTATCAAAAAATTGCTCTTATCTTAGAGAGCAAATTTCCCCGGTATGTCGCATTGAAGAGAAAAATTTGGGTCAATAAAGTCTTTTTTTGTACTTCGAACTAGGTAAATGATGATCATCTAATGTTTGCATGAGAACTAAGATCCTCTGATGAAGTCTATCTATGTAATGAAATCGAGTAATCGATGATACCACGTGATAATGATATGGTGGAATCAAAATGCGTCTACGTCATCTGATTACGTGATACGTCGTAATTATGGAGTCAATGAGAGCTCAAATTGATTTCCAGGTGATAATCTAATTTCGAGAATCATTTATGTAAAGAAGGATATGAATAACCACTCATCAGTTATTGTTCGCCAGACTACACTCGAAAGAAATCGTGACACAAAATTTCGAAAGAGGAACTAGAAATTTTATTAACTCGAAAATTAATCAAAACCTAATAGAATCAGATTTTAAATTGGAATGATCGGACACGTCTAGTGCGGAAACGAGTTGAATCATTAGTGAGCCTATACTCAGATTTTGCAACGAAGAAAAAACAACGAATTGGTTGTCATGACAACCCAAATTTAACAATAGTTTAATAGTCATGTGTAGCCATCCGCCCGCGGTCTGCCTCCACGCATTCCATGACGCGGTCTCTACTATTATCGATCAAAATCGGTGAGGAGCGCGATGCAGCCCCGCGATTTCAAGAATCGCGTGCACGCACCTGGAAGAGGCGCAACCTCTAGTTTCCCCTTTTATGAGAATTCAACTCATAACACGGTGCACAAATTGCACAAAAATAGAGGCATTCCTCTATTTTATGATTTTCAAAAGTTACTTATTCAATATCCAATTTTCCCAACTATATTTTTACAAAGTTACTAATTGAGTGTCCAATTTTCCCAACAATATTTTCACAAATTATAGAAAATTCGTTAGATTCCTTCGTTCTCAGAATAGTCAATTAATACTTGAAATTTAATCGGGAACAGTTATGCTATCGTCAGAGTGTGTTGAAATTCCGTTATGCTCCACATGAAAAAGCCGCACGCGATATGAATTGAGTACCGCCTACAGTTAGAGCTGGGACTTTGATCCAGGTTTTGGTAAGATCCGAACTATCTGGATATTCTGAAATCCGGGTTCGGCAAAAAAATTGGGGCTGGTCCAACTATCCGGATAGTATCCGGCTGAGGGGATATTGGGATCCGGCCGGATTGGATATATCGATACCCATTATAGAACATTTTTGGGGATCCGGATGCTCTCCGAAAATCCGGGCACAATCCGGAGTATCCAGAGTTCCGGACTCGGAAAGTCGGATACTATCGAGGTAGTTGGATTCATGCGGATCTTTTCGATCTGGGTGGATATCCGAATCAATATAAGGATATCCAGATCCACGAATGTTCCCAGCACGACCTACAATTAATGGATAATAATATCGATAGTGACAGTAAATCGGCGCACTGGGAGGAAAAAATCGGAAGTTGGCACGATTATGCGTTAATATTAGAATGGCGATATCAGGGTTTCAAAAGAGAAAATTGTAGCTTTTTTTATGAGGAATTTGAATCCTTTTCCCGCGAGTATCGACGAGAGATTGTATCATGAGAGCATCCATGAAAACGTAAAAATCGACCAAAAAATGCAGAAATAGGTATTTGAGGTGAAGCAATTTACGTCGATTTTGATTAGGGACAAAGTTGTTACATTTTGTATGACAATTTTTTTTGCCACAAGTTTTTCAAAGAACGGCAATTATTGTTTTTCTTTGGCCTTTTGAGGTTTTGTTGGCAGATTATTGAGACTTTGACCACACCAATCGAAAGAGCAGGGAATTTTACGTCAAAATGTGTGGTTCAAGAATGTTTCAAAAATTAGCCCAGAGATTTCTACAACACTCAAACCAAGACATAGCCCGTAAAATGCACGAGGGCGCTGAAAAGCTTATGAAACTCCAAAGGGGAAGCGATTTACATCTGATGAGAAACAAAGTTGTTGCATTTTTGAGAACAATTTTTTATGTACTCCAAATTTTTCAATGAATGACAATTTCCTGGATTTTTTGGCTTCTTAAGAGATGTTTTGGTAGATTCTCGACATTTCGACCACGCTAATCGAAAGGATAGAGAATTTCACTTCCAAACATATATTTTTCAACTTTTTCTAATCGACTCAGAGAGTTTCACCGCAGTTGATGATATACAGTACCCTGCAAGAAAAATGCAACACGGATACCCTCACTAAAACAGCCATTACTGCTACGCGTTTGGGTTAACGCTAATTTTCCAAAAAGCACTTGAAAGATGAGAAAAAGATCTATGAAATTATGTGTTTTAAAATTTTTTTTGATCGAAATTTCATGCCTTTAATTGACACTTAAAATTGGAATAATTCTGATTTCAATCAATCATCGATCATTCATCGGGGAATTACGATAGCGTGAAAATTCTCGCGGGATGTTTTAGCTCTTTTCAAGACCTTTAAAATCGTTTTTTATGCATTACTCTACGGTTTTTTATACCCGAGTTACGAGCGATCTCGTGCAAAGAATTTTGTACGGGTTGATGAGTGTAACAAAAATACGGAAAAGATCATGATCTACGATTTTGACGTAAAATCTCCAGGATTCTGTGAAACGCTTGCCAGGTTCATTCCAAAAATTGGTCGAAAGGACTCCCGACCACCTCAACTAAGAAAAACTCATGTCTCCATACTTTCGATACCCTCAACTCGTACGAAATTCTTTATACGAGATTGCTCGTAACTCGGATGTGAAAAATCGTAGAGTAATGTATAAAAAACGATTTTGAAGCCTTGAAAAGAGCTACAATTTCTCACAAGAATTTTTATGCTATCGTGATTTCCCGATAAATGATCGATGATTGATTGAAATGAGAATTTTTCCAATTTTGAGTGTCAATTAAAGGCATGAAATTTCGATCAAAAAAAAATTCTAAAACGCATAATTTGATAGATTCTTTTCTCATCTTTTAAGTGCTTTTTAAAAAATTGGCGTAGACTCAAACGCGTTGGAGTAATGGCTGTTTTAGTGAGGGTATCTGTGTTCCATTTTTTTGCAGGGTACTGTATCTACGAGTGCGATTCCCTCGTATTGATCTCTGTACAGTACATTGTCCTCTAGAAATGTTCCGAAAACGCAATATGGTATCAGATTTGAATGAATCATATAAGGCCATCTGCGAAATTATGTAACGAAGTCGAAATCCAAACAATGTAATTTGGAAGTTTTCAAAACTCGATTCAAGCGGTGTGAAATCGATAGTTTTTCACAATGGAGAAATTTCACGAGGGCAATTCCTTCGGATTCCAATATTCAGAGTATACATATTACTCTAAGGACGTTTCTCAAAAGTGCCATTTGATACTCATTAATTGGTCAAATCATCACATCCTCGAGATTGTACACTATTAGAGGTGGATCAGAAGATCACTCCTTGAAGGAGATCTTAGAGGCTCAAAACCGCGGGTATCCGTCTTGCAAATCAGTACATTATCTTTGAGTATGCCGATATTCCGTGGAATGATAGAATGTGTGAGAGAGAATGAAAGAGAGAGATAGAGAGTGATTGATTGATTGATTGATATTCTTTATTCGCTCAGAGGCAAAAAATCAAAAATATACAGAAATATACATGATATCTATACAATATAAAAATATACATGAAATTCTTGAATTTGGGCAAGGACATTGTAATTATTACAGGGAGTGGCTAGTCATTTCGAAGCATCGATAGGAGTCAACAAAAAATACATCTCCATTTATACAAACGTCGATTGGAAGAGAAATCTTTTCCACATATAAAAGGACAAGGGCTTGCAAACGTATCACAGATATATCAGTTCGGTGACAGGAAAACTACGCGTAATTCAACTAAAATTAGAACAAGACCAATTAAAAGAGCCCAAGCCTGTCAGTGATTAAAATATTGTTTCTGATCCACATCAATCGTCCGAGAGGGTTGGGATAAGAGGAATCCTTCTAAGGCCTCCTTGAAAATTGAAATTTTCTGGATCTGCCGAACGCCCGAAGGGCATTCATTTATTTCATTTCGTCTCAATCTGACATCAGGTATTTCAATGTCAATTTTAGCAAGCAATTCATTGGAATCAACAAAATTTTTTATGAGCTTGACAAGGAAAAGTAAGTCTTGGTATTCGAGAAAGGAATTAATGCTGGTTAGCTGATACTTCTTGGCTAATTTACTCTGATCATGACATAGTATTTTTGCATAGGGCATCCCTCATAGAATAATAGGAACGTGATAAACCTATGTTGAACCTTTTCTATTTCATGTAAGTCTTTACTAGTTTGGGGCCTCCATACTTGCAAAGCATAAATCAGGTGAGAGCGTACCAAGGAATTATACAAAGCACATATAGAATCTAAGGTAAGTGTACCCAACTTGCCTCTGTACCCAACTTGCCCCCATATATGCCGATCTCAGAAATGGGCACTTGTGTGCCTTCCCGCATATTTTTTTACGTTCGTTATGTTGAAATATGAAAAAGTACGTAGTTTGCATCGACCCCGGATCATTTCTATGTTTTCCAGAAAATATGAAGTGATTTTTCCATTTTTCGTGTTTGCACGGCTAAGAAATCACCGAGGAAATTTCGTACACTAAAACCGGTGCCAATTTATTTTCATTCAACTAATCTCCACGTACCTTAGCGCATTCGATTCCTTGTCTCAAGACCTTCAAAATCCGCTTTTCAGAGTGGCAAAATTCTGATTTGGAGCGATTTTATGTACAAAACACGGAGATGATTTGAGAATCTTGAAGGCCGACATTGGAGTGTACCCAACATGCCCCCATATGGTTATCTCAGGAAGGCGTGCAGTATGGCTTCTTTTACCACTCAGAACGTGTTTACCGCATCAAAATAAGTCGAAAACAGTGTTTTGAGCCAGCTAAAAGCTAAAAATGCCGCTGCACGGTGATCAAAATGAATCAAAGACATTTTTTTTCATTTCAACGCCGATTTACATTGTTTTAAATGATGGGGGCAAGTTGAGTACACACTTCTGTAAACTCTCGAAAATCACCTTTTGCTAGAATCACGGTCGTATAAACAGGTCTGGAAACTCTTATAGCAGACTTGGCTCTCTTATCCGTGCCCAAAAGTTTCCACTACCCGTCACTTTCGTCTGTGGCGCTACGATCGAGTAGTGAGTTGTTTTGATTTGATTGCTCATTGGAAAGAATAATATAGCATATCCATTGTGATTCATAATTGTAAATGGCATAATAATCAATCTCGGCGAGCACGGGCGGATATGGAAACGGAGTTCACTGACGATCTATTTTAATTATAAAAGCTTGCGGTATATCCGGGGCCTAAAATGTTCCCGATACCAATCTTGCAGGAGCTGTATCAACCAAGCAGAGCAAATTAAGTAGTGCGTGTGATCGATGCTTAGGAGCAGGAACACAGGAATTCTTATTAGTTGAATACAATCGATGTGATAAGTTCAGGTGAGTGAAGGAAATTTACTTTATATTAGAGTGCTCTAAGCTCTCCCGTTCGATCCGTGCCAGCGATTGAAAGCGCGTGTGGGAGTTTCATCGTTTTCTGTATAGTGTAAGAACCTCGTACTTATACGTTTGCTTATGTAAGAAATGTCGGTGTGCTCCGTGATCTTTTCTCAAGATAGCATGCGATATACCTAGATTTTGAGATTGAAAAGTCACTCTTTGAAATAAGGGTTATTCGAAGGTTTGTGTATATGTGGATGTAAACAATTCACTACTCGATCGCAACGCCATGCTCGCGGTGGTGAAAATAGGTATTACGCCTTGCCCCAGTAAGAGGACCACTCTTTCATGCCGGAGTTTCCAGACCTGTTTATACGACCGTGGCTAGAATCAACACAGTTTGACTCCAGTTGGCTCAAATCAAACGTACTTGAACTCATTTTAAAGGTCATGAGACAAGCTTCAAAATGAGTTAAGGTACGTCTGAAAATATTGAGATGGGCCAGAGTTATTAAGAAAATGGCTTAATGGGGGCAAGTTGGGTACACTTACCTTACTTCTTTGAAACTTACAGTTTTTCTTTTGATAAGTCCTAACATTCGATTAGCCTTGTTTGTTATACTTTTAATGTGACTTTGAAAATTCATTTTTTCATCAAATATCACTCCAAATGCTATATACATGCTTTACTATTGGCTCCCTACCGTTATAAAAAGACATAACTTTACCTTTGTCAATGTTGGAGCAAAGTAAATTATTGAAGCACCATTCAGCTAATGAGGATAAATCCTTTTGGAGGATAAGCGCATCTTCTTGGCATTTAATAATTCTGGAAAATTTTGAGTCATTAGCAAAGAGCAGTACTTTTGATTCAGTTACACAATTGATTACATCGTTAATAAATATGTTAAAAAGTAGCGATGCTGGGTGTGAGCCTTGTGGCACGCCAGAGTCAACTGCAAACGGATCAGAAAGCGTAGACCCGATTTTTATACGCTTTTATTCTACTTCACTTTGGCCATATTGTTTCATGCACAGGCATCCGGTACTCAACTAGTCAGCAGGCACGTCTCTCGCCGTAAGAGCAAGAGAGAGAGAAAGCCTATTCATACACGCGGTTCCGGTACCGAGCTAGTCAGCGCGCGGATGAGCTTTTAGGTTAGATTTGCTCTCTGAAATTTTCGCGTCCGTAAGCTCCATCTCTTTTTTTTGACTCTCTCTCTCTCTCTCTCTCTCTCTCTCTCTCTCTCTCTCTCTCTCTCTCTCTCTCTCTCTCTCTCTCTCTCTCTCTCGACCAGGGAATCGCTCGACTAGGGGATATAGGGCGACTCGTTGCTGACTGGGCTAGGAATTCCGACCTGCGCCTCAACGCTGGGAAGACCAAGGCAATCTTTTTCAGTTCCGAGAGGAACGTTAAAGACTTGCGACGCATGAACTTGCCAGGGGTTGAGATACAGGACGGAGTGTTCGTCCCATTCAGTGACTCTGTCGTGAGTCTAGGTGTTACACTTGACAGTGAACTGACGTGGAAACCGCACATTGATAAATTAACTAAGAAAGTCAACAGAGCCCTCTACGGTTTGCGGTTTTTTAGGGCATGTATCACCAGACCACTCCGAGTTCGCCTGGTCGAGTCTTTGGTTCAACCGCATTTAGATTACTGCACGGTCGTGTACCTCGACGCCACGGACGAACAGCGGCAACGGATACAACGACTGAGCAATTCATGTGTGAGATACATTTTTGATCTTAGGAGAGACGAGCACATCACCCCGTTTAGGGAGCGCCTGGGTTGGTTACGTACTGATTCGCGGAGAATGTACTTCGCAGCACTCTTAATGCATAAGATCATGCATCTTGGAGAACCTGGCTACCTAGCTGCGATGTTTACCAGGTACCAATCCGAACGCCCCGCACGTGGTGATCTAGAAGAGCGAGTACTCAAAGTCCCCAACATGAGACTTGAGTATGGAAGAAGATCATTCCAAGTTCAATGTGCTCATCTGTGGAACTTTCTCCCTCCGGGCTTTCGGCAGCTGAGGAAAATATCAGTATTCAAAGAGGCCTTGAAAGATTTCCTTCTGACTCAGTCTTCTCAGAGGATTGATGTGGGGAGGAGGCATTATTTTAATCTGTGATGGGTTGGGCTCTACTTTTTATTAATATTTCTTTCTATATGTGACTTTCTGTCACACGACTGATGAAACACAACTGTGATATGACTGTGAGCCCAAATCCCTCTCTTACTACAAAATTTTGTACTTAGAATAATGAGTTTGCCCTGACTAGTCACAAATTGTGATATCAAGTGTCCTTGACCAAAACAGTATTTCACTGAAATTATTATTATTATCATGAGTATATATATACATTATTTTTTATGATTATTTTCTATACACGATATTATATTTTTAACGGGCATATGTAATCATATGTAATTTGATCTTTTGTCTGCGGACGAATAAAAGGACATCTATCTATCTATCTATCTCTCTCTCTCTCTCTCTCTCTCGCTGATGACCTCCAAATTTATCTCCAAATCGAGAAAAATAAGATCAGGGAGGGCATCGCTCGACTGGGAGAAATCGGACGACTGGTTGCTGATTGGGCTATGGGCTCCGGCCTGCGTCTCAACGCTGGTAAAACCAAGGCAATCTTTTTCTCTTCCGAGAGGAATATCAAGGATCTGAAAAGGATGGATTTGCCAGGTGTTGAGATACAGGATGGAGTTTTCGTTCCTTTCAGTGACACAGTCGTGAGTCTTGGTGTTGTATTAGACAGCGAATTATCGTGGAAACCGCAAATAAATCAAGTGACGAAGAAAGTCAACAGGGCCCTGTACGGTTTGCGGTTCTTCAGGGCATGCATCACTGGGACTCTCCGAGTTCGACTGGTCGAGGCGTTAGTACAACCCCATCTAGACTATTGTACGGTCGTGTATCTTGACGCCACAGACGAGCAGCGGCAACGGCTACAAAGACTAAACAACTCATTTGTGAGATACATTTTTGATCTTAGGAGAGACGAGCACATCACTTCGTTCAGGGAAAACTTGGATTGGCTGCGTACTGATTCGCGGCGAATGTACTTTGCAGGCATTATCATGTATAAGATCATGCACATGAGGGAACCTGGTTACCTGTCTGCAATGTTTACCAGGCACCAATCCGAGCGCCCCGTGCGGGGAGATGCACAAGAGCAGGAACTCAAGGTCCCCAAAGTGAGACTTGAATATGGAAGAAGATCTTTCCAAGTTCAATGCGCTCACTTCTGGAACTTTCTCCCTTCAGGAATTCGGCAAATTCAAAAGATCTCATTTTTCAAAGAAGCTTTGAAAGAGTTTCTCTTATCACAACCATCCCAGAGGATTGATGTGGATAACAAACAATACTTTAACCTCTGATAGGCTTGGGCTCTTTCCGATTAGGCTTTTAATTATAACTTAGTTATGCACATGGCCTTCCCGCCATTGACTGAAACATCTGTGATAATTTTCCGAGCCCACTGTCCTTTTACATGTACAAAAATGTTTTATATTTTCTTGCTCCTTTTTTGCTATTTTTATCTGTATAAGAAATAGTGTAATTTGACTTTCTACGCACCTTGCAGTGCTTCAAAATGACTAGTCACTTGATGTGATAATACAATGTCCTTGACCAAAACGACAAATTTCATGAATGTGATATATATTTATTATGAGTGACATATGTACCATATGTAACAGAATTTTTAATTTTTGCCTCTGAGCAAATAAAGGATATCAATCAATCAATCAATCTCTCCGCCTTTCTCGTGCACCCTAACCTAACATGCATCAGCCGCGCGTTTCCACTCCGTGCAGCAAAAGTATTAATGAGAATTATTGTTTGAAAATTGGGTCATGGCGAGAATAAACAATAAAACGTGCATCCTTCAACGCCTTTTTCGGTTTTTTCATTATAAGTCTTGAAATATGGGGTTTTTTGGAAAACTCGTAGTAGCAACATTCGTAGATCTTGAAAAAATCTACAAAAAGTTACTCTACACATTTTCTCGAAAAATCAATATTTCCCGACTTGTACCCAGAAAACCGCGAAAAGGTGAAAAATGCACGTATTTGCTATTTCTTCATATCGCACTGCAATTTTGAAACAATGATTGTCATCAATATTGATCATTGAATTGTAACCGAGGGATTTACGGGGGTATGAAAAAGGTAGGGTTCAGGTCCTTAAATGATCACAAATGCCGGATTTAAGAGGAAAAATCAATGTACAAAAGAGAGAGAGACTGATGAGTTAGTGTTTCGGTGTAATTGTGGGTAACATAATACGGTCTAGCCAAGTATACGGAGGTTATAAACAGGTATTTTTACGGGGACTCTAAGGCCACGAGAGAGCTCCTCTCGGGCGGGGCAAACGCGGGGCTAGCCGGTGTGTGTGTTGGACGGGCCTCGTCTCCTCGCCACTAGCGCTCCTAGCGGTGGGGAGCACGTCGGTACCCAAAAGACCATCACGACTCCTGGCGCTCCCAGGAAGCCGAGATGGATTTGTCCGGGCGATAGTACGGCGCGGACGGGATATTACGACTGACTACTGTGCTCCAGCAGCCAGCCGCCGTACTACTCTTCGTCCACAGCGCTCCTGTGGCTGAAGAGGAGTTGCCTGCTGGTAGACACGCAAGTCATCTCCATACCAGAGCTCCTGGCCCGGAGAGACGAGCGAGTCCGGTGCGCGAGGCGGACTGGTGAGCTCGTCACGATCCAGCGACTTATCATGGCGCGGATCTGCGGTGCGGCGGCTCAAGAGTGTCGCTTTGACGGGGGGAATCGGCGTCTGCTGGCCCGCACACGTCTGTGCGAGCGCACCGAAATCTTACCGGTTGCGATCAGTGAATGGGTGCTCGTCACATCCCCCTCTTCTTTTGGAGAGTGAAACCACGGGTGGTTCACTCTCCCTGGTACCCGGGTTAACGGGAAAAAAACGGTGTCGATAATATGAAAATCATCGCGGTATCAGGTGTCGGGAATTTTCGCGTGACTAATGTGTGTTGTATTGTCTGGTGTATGCGAGATATAATTTCCTTACGGCAATTGGTGATGCGTCCTTCTTGGTCGAACTTAAGGTGCCATTTCACGGTGTCATTTCGCCATCTGAACCGTCTTGCTCCGACTGGTACGTTGATGGTATTGCCATCTGGTACTGTAACGACGAAAGTTGGTGCGCCGGGTACTGGAGCGGCTTGACACGTCTCAATGGCGACTACAGGTGTCGCTGGTGTTGTCGGTGGTCCTGCGGTTAGCGTTGGGGTCATGCATATGGACAGTGCCTTCCCCTGATCTGTGCACTGAACAGGAGAATGCTGTGGCCTCGATGCGTTAGCGGTAATATTGCGGCACACACTGGAGTGTACGGCTGTGGTCGACCGAAAGTGTTTCGGGCGCCGTCTGTCGGCTGGTGGAACTGCCGGTATGAGTAAGGTATCTCTCACTTTTGCTATGGCTGCCTCCCTCCGGTTTTTCTGTCCACGCAATTTCACGAGCTTGGCCTCCCACTGTTGCGTCTCAGTGATCTCCACAGTGCGCTTCGGCTTGCGGGTCGCTTTGGCACACTGCTTTGGGACTCGGGTGAGAGACAATGAAGGACGCTTCGGCTTGTTCGACAGCTGTGCTGATGGTAAGCGGGCTGGAGGGGGAGCTATACGCGTCAGTGAAGACTTACGCGCGACGATCTCTGCTTGTGTAGGCAGAGGCATCTCGGTTTGGACGGCTGGTGTTGTTGCGGTTCCGGGTGGCACCACGTGGACTTCAGATTGAATGCATGGTTGTGATGAATGATGCACAACATGAATTTCGGAACGCAGGCGTGGTGGAGCGATTTGATCCTGGATGTCGCCAATTTCCGGCTCCATTGGCTGGCCTGATGGTGAGGCGCTGATGTCGAGCGCTGCTGCCCCTGAGAGCTCCTCAGGAGGAGACGCCAGCACATCAGGTACCTGGGGCATTGGCTCGTCTTGTTGTGGAGAAACTTCGTCGACGGAGGCCGTGGTGGCATCACTCTCCCGGTACGGCACGTATTGTGGCCCATTTTCCGAACCGGGACCTGGGTCATATTCCTCCATGGGCACTATCTCACTTTCACCTACTGCGTCGACAACTTTCAACGACGTCTCGAACACTTCATGCTCCAAACTCGCGATAGCCCGTTCGGTTTCAGACAGTTTACGTTCAAGAGACATTGTCAGTCATACTGGCGATTTTTGGCCTTGGCATCGCTAATTAGGTCAAGTGTCTCGCATATTTAGCGAGTGGGGTCATTCCCCTTAAAGCGAGGTAGAATGCCGGTCTTGGTCATGCTTGAATGGTTGACAGATCGATTTCGGGTGGGGCATCGTAGAGTAAACTAGGGCAAAGCCTCCCACGCTGACAGCTCAGGACGCATGGTGGGGTATCCTTGCACAGCAAGAGTTATACAGAATACCGCGATACTTCCCCTCATCTTCTCCATCCCTCCTTCTTGCGATAACCTGTTGTTTCTCCTCCGGTCTCCTGGTCTTCTATCTTCTTCTCGCTGTGCAAGTGTAAATGTGTGTGTACCTAATAGCAGCTCGATGTGTGTGGTGGAAATCACTAACCCATCAGCCTATCAGCAAAATTTTACAGCGAGGTATATACCACGGTAAACTAGGCCGGGAAAAGTCAGGCATTGTCTAGACGCCATGTAACCGGAAGATTACATAAGCCCATTCTACGGCAATGAACGGATCCGGCAAAAATCAGGCATGGTCTGCGTGCCATGTAACTATAATTTGCATGAAAAAGGAGCTGTCTGGGCGCCATGTAACCGAGGGATTTACGGGGGTATGAAAAAGGTAGGGTTCAGGTCCTTAAATGATCACAAATGCCGGATTTACGATGAATAATAAACTATTTATTCAAGTCATGTACAGTTGTGGAACCTGTAAGTAAAAGAGGAAAAATCAATGTACAAAAGAGAGAGACTGATGAGTTAGTGTTTCGGTGTAATTGTGGGTAACATAATACGGTCTAGCCAAGTATACGGAGGTTATAAACAGGTATTTTTACGGGGACTCTAAGGCCACGAGAGAGCTCCTCTCGGGCGGGGCAAACGCGGGGCTAGCCAGTGTGTTAGTTGGACGGGCCTCGTCTCCTCGCCACTAGCGCTCCTAGCGGTGGGGAGCACGTCGGTACCCAAAAGACCATCACGACTCCTGGCGCTCCCAGGAAGCCGAGATGGATTTGTCCGGGCGATAGTACGGCGCGGACGGGATATTACGACTGACTACTGTGCTCCAGCAGCCAGCCGTCGTACTACTCTTCATCCACAGCGCTCCTGTGGCTGAAGAGGAGTTGCCTGCTGGTAGACACGCAAGTCATCTCCAGACCAGAGCTCCTGGCCCGGAGAGACGAGCGAGTCCGGTGCGCGAGGCGGACTGGTGAGCTCGTCACGATCCAGCGACTTATCATGGCGCGGATCTGCGGTGCGGCGGCTCAAGAGTGTCGCTCTGACGGGGGGAATCGGCGCCTGCTGGCCCGCACACGTCTGTGCGAGCGCACCGAAACATTACCGGTTGCGATCAGTGAAGGGGTGCTCGTCACAGGATGTACCACCTATCATTTGAGCCCAGAGTCATGCTGTTGTGCCGAGTTTAGCCACTTAGTGCTCGAATTTCGAGAGTCGCGCACTGATCTATATCTGCGGCTCAAACTGAACGAGATGCGCGCTCCCATGGTAGATACTACTTGACCATTGAGTTTAAATAATCACATTCAGACACCAATGCTTCAATCAAGGTGGTATATGTGCCCCCTCACTCCATAAGAAAAGACTTCACGTTATTTGTGTAAGCTCCGTGTCAGTACTGTAAACTCCGTGCCTCACCAATACACAGAAATTCATTTTACGCTGCTGTGCGTTCAGATTTGGTTGGCCAAAACATCATACGTTTATCTATAACAAAAATGAAAGATATTCTACCCACCAGGCCAGTTTTAAGTACCATTTTTTTCTTCAGAATATAGATGTCCAAAATGACGCGCTTATGGAGAATGACCCATATATAACATCGACTTGCTCACCTTCGTTCATGCTTTCGATAACGTATTCTTCGAAATTAAGTAGATTAGTAGTCGTGGATCTCTTTGGCATGAAACCGTGTTGCTGCTCAATAATAAACTTGTGAAGATACTTAGGTAAATTTTTCTCTGACAGAGAATCAAAAATTTTGGGAAATATACTGATTTATATCACTCGTGCTGGAAACCACTCCGTCTCCAAGCTTCGGCTTCGCCGACGTCCAGCACTTGCCGCTGAAACACGCAGTTTCCAGCACTCGCCGCATAATATACTATTTCGTAATTCGCCTATAGTTAATTACTTGTAGGGCGTCTCCGCTTTTTGGTATTGGGATGACGAATTAAGTTCTCCAAATTTCTGGAAACCAGTTGTGAGCGACTCGTTAAAAGTAGGTGCAGTGGTATCATAAGATCCCTATGGCAGTGTTTGACAAATTTTGAGTGAATACCATCGGGACCAATTCCAGAATTTGTATCACATTTTTTTAATTCGTTATATAAAGACTCCATATCTATTTCTATTTCGGATAAATTAAGACTACCATCAGAATCATTCATATTATCATTAGCTGAACTCCTAGGATTTTTGTAGAAGGATGAGAAATGCTTAGCAAAGAGATGCGCAGCGTCATTACAATCTGTGGCAGTATGACCATTAAAACGAATATTTTCTGGAATTGACTCCTGATTTTGCGGGTTATCAAAGCTCCAAGAACACTTAGGATTTTTCTGCACGTTACTCTCAATTTTTTGACATAATCTGCAGAAGCTTGATCGACCAGATGCTTGCATTTTGTTCTCTGTCTTTCAAAGTTCTCATAATCGCAGTCTAACTATGATTCTTCAAATATTGCATGAAACTTCTTTTTCAGTTTAACTTCTTTTCGTAAATCTTTGTAAAACCATACTCGATAGGTAGATATGAACTTCTTGGCATAGGGAACATTACGAGCTATAACCCCGTATAAGCAATTATAGAATTTGTCGACTGCAATATCAATATCCATATTCTCGTAATGATCGAATTACAATCAATTTTCGCAAGCTCTGCATTAATCTTATTATAGTCGGCTATATTGTAATTAAATATGAACTCATCAGAACGAAAGTGAGAAATAGTTCTGAAGGGGATAGTGGTCATTAGAGCGGAGTGAAACTTGTCATTGTCGATCAAAGGATCTAAGCTAATTTCACTAATAGTGTCTATAACAGTCGAGAACATAAGATCAAGATGATTGCCGTAGACATTAGGAGCACAGAATACACTTTTCACATTGCACTGGTTCACTATCAACTCTAAGGCTGATACGCCTTGCTCAACAGCACCACTGCTACTACTTCCACTTGCGTACTCAACGTTGTTGTTGATTTTCCACGAAAAAACAGGTAGATTGGAATCACCAGCTATCAGCAGCTCTGCAGACGAGTAACTCTTCACTGCTTGTTCAATCGCTGAGTTAATTTTCTCAAATGCTCCAATGAATCCATCATTTGATGAGGAAGAGATGGGTTGTATGTAACTGGCATTTAGCAGTAGTATTTTATGAGATATACTAATCTTGATAACGACAGATTCAAACATTTCAGCTGTCTTTGATAGTATTTAGCATGGGAGAGAATTCTTGATGTATATCAAAATACCACCTCCTCTTGATTTATAACATAGAATTTGGTTTCTATCAATTCTGAAACAGTTGTAACCAATACTTTCCAACTCACTGTTATTCACTGTAGAGTCTAGCCATGATTCAGTGAGACAAATTATGTCAAAATCTACACTTGAGGCTAGTAAGTTCTTTCCCAGAGTAGGAATCCTATTCTTTATACTTCCTACATTCTGGAAGTATAAGTTGAGCTCTGCTGATAGTTTTTTGGCTGCAGTTGGAAAGTATTATTCATGTTCTTGAGTCTCTTCTTGTTATTCCTGTGTTGCTGTTCATCTCTATTGGTTTCGAGGTGAGCTGGTTGACTCTGATTCTGATAAACAGTTGCAGATGAGTTGTTTAATTGAGATGTAACTAATAGCTGACTAGAGCCACCATTGAAACCATTATTATTCATTTTCTGACGACCAGAACCCAACTTATTCTCATTGATGCTTAGTCGCTGCGAACTAGTCTCATTTCTACCTCTTGGAACTTTTACTGAGGGGGTACCGTTGATGTATTTGATTTCAATATCTTTTTCACCTGCTTTTTTCCTTTCTCCCAGTTTTTGCATGAGGTTCTGAATGAACTGTTCTTGCGTTTGGGTCTTGTCAGAGTTGCTCGAATGTTACCACTACATATCTTCTTTCGATTACGCAGGATCCACTTGGCGTGTTCAACAGATTGTAATATAAATTTGACTGGCCTGCTTTTGTTATTGGCTACGTTTCCAATTCTAAAGTATTGAATATCTTGCAGGTTGAACGGGGCTCTACTGAGCATATTTTGAAATACTTGTGTCAAGTAAAGTGGGTCATCTGATTCTTGAATTCCAAATACAATGATATTCCTTTCTCTCTAAATGCGCTCTTTAATTTCACTCACTAAGTTATCGTTCATCTCAATCTTATCATTTTGCTTAGCAGATTCCAACACTGTTACTCTGGAGTTAATACCTGAGATATCTGTTTCTAACTCATCCACTCTCTCGTTCAAACTGTCAATTTTAGATGCTATGGCATCAGTTTTGTTGTCAATATTGCTGTTTATTCTAGCAGTGGTTTTCTTGAGTTCATTCTTGATAAGTCTGTGCATCTGGCTAAGCAACTCATTTGTATCTTGGTTTCTCCTTGTATTCTCATCACTATCATAAACACTTTTTTCGCAATTTTCCGATGTTTGAGTGCCTACAAAATTGCGAAAAATAACTTTCGCGCCTCGCACACGAGGTTCCCCGCTTCCGAGCGATCATTTCAACCCCCGCCTCCGGCTCGGGTCGAAAACCGATCGCTCAAAAGCGAGCTACAACCTCATGAACTCGGTGCGAAATATACTATTTCCTGTTAATGCCCTTTACACTTTCACCGTCTTCAGAATCATTTGGCTCATCATTTTTGCTATCAACAGACCTTGCAAGATCTTCTTCTTCATCAACGTTTTGCATCATGCCGTTCGAGCTATTAGCTAGCTTTTGGCAACATTCGCGAAAAGAGCCATCCTCTCTGAGATCAGCTCTTTCTGCACAAGACGGACGATAGGTACCCGCACAACTCCCACACTTGGCATAGTTTTTGTTTCCTTTCAAAGGACCTTTATTGGGACATGATATACAATAAATCGCTTCACCTTCGAGGACTGTATATAGCGTTAGCTCTCTACCCATTTTGTACAGAGTGAGTAGGACACTCTGCAATAACTTTGTAGGTTAGGGCTGGGAATCGTATTTAATCTCTAGGATCTCTAACAAACTTGACAGTTGATGAGATTTACACTAATTATGGTGGTCCACAGCATAGACATAGAAAGCATAGACTGCCGGCCCCGTATTTTTGCCGTTGACATCGAGGCTCCCCAATGAGAGTGAGCGAGACGCAACATAGGAATCGCGTGTTAGAAACGTGCGCCTTGGAGTATGCCGTCTCTCTTACTCTCGTCCAAAGGTCTATGTCTCGATGACAACGGCGAGTATACGGGACCAGCAGTCTATACTTCTATGTGCATGGTCCACAGTAGTACTGTAATAGGTTATTGATCGTTCACTGATACTATTTCCTTAACAAATTGATCAAATAATGTTGATGATATGACTGTATGAACTATTGTATGCGACGCCTAACAGACGACTGTAATTGAATGATTAAAAGTAACGATAAAAGTATCGTGACTTTTACAGACCGATTTCTGGAAACATAACAGTACTCAAACAGCCTCACTGAAACTGACCGACGATATACGAATAGCCAGAGACAAGAGAGAAATTACATTACTGCTACTGTTTGACTTCAGTAAAGCGTTTGATTCAATTTCACCAATAAAACTGTTACAGAAACTTCGTCTTATAGGATTTTCCAGAACAGCCCTCCTGTGGGTGAAGTCATATCTTGATGGTCGATCGCAGCTTGTTACATCGAGGAATAGTGGAAACTCCGATTGGCTCACAACCAACCTCAGAGTTCCGCAGGTCTCAGTTCTAGGACCACTCCTGTTCAGTCTTTAGGTGAATGACCTACTAGACGTGATTCGCAAGCTGTCTGTTAACCAAATATTCTATGCAGATGACCTCCACATTTACCTTCACATTGAGAAGGATGAAAACCTGGAGGGTATAGCTCGGATGCGAGAGTCCACGCAGCTGGTTGCTGGATGGACTGAGTCCTCAGGCCTACATCTCAACGCCAGCAAGACCAAATCTATCTTTCTTAGCTCAAGAGACCATGTCAAAGTGCTGAATGGGATGGTTCTGCCCGGTGTCGGGATGCCGGGTGGAATGACGATCCCCTTTGGTGCCACGGTCGTGAGTATCGGTCTGACACTCTACAGCAAACTTAAATGGGAACCTCAGATCGACCAAGTGACAAAAAAAGTCAATAGAGCCCTCTATGGCCTGAGATTCATCAGGGCGTGTACCACCGAGACCTTCCGCCAAAGACTGGTAGAGATGTTAGTCCAACCTCATGTGGATTACTGCACGATTGTGTATCTTGACGTGGACGAAGAACAACGGACGCGACTCCAACGATTGAGCAATTTATGTGTGCGATACATTTTTGGCGCGAGAAGGGATCAACACGTTCCTCCATACCGGGAGGGCCTGCGGTGGTTGCGTTCAGACTCTCGTAGAATGTATTTTACAGCTATTCTTGAATATAAATACTAAAAACGAAAGAGCCTGAATATTTGGCCGCAATGTTTTACCAGCACAGGTCCACAACTCGAAGTGATGCTAGAGAGCTCAACATCCCCAGGTTTCGGCCAACGGCTACTGACCTCTCTTTTCAGTACCAGGGCGCCAAACTCTGGAAGTCTCTCCCATCCCTCTGGCGCCACTCGACATCACTAGCATCATTCCAGTCATCATTAAAACTACATCTGCTGTTCTCTTGATCTCCCTCCACTGTCTCAGCAATGGCCACTTCCTGCTCCAATAGCAATTTCACGTCATCGTGATATTTCTTCTAAGTCATGTTTGTATAGATGTAAGTACTGAAATCTACCTGACGAATCGCACTTGTGATGATCATAGAGACTGTATGGAGCTTGACCGAACTTAATCTAAAGTATTTTTGCTATCTATTATTGTTAGTGCATGTGCTTTCAATTGACCTAGTTTCAATGAGAGATACTATTGTGATATTAATTGATAGTATTTATACGTTTATACATGTATTGAGATATTTTGCTATTGTGCGAATGAAAAACCATCTTATCTTATCTTACCTACAAGCAATTAGTTTGTAATAAATCTCGGCATTCTCAAAAATGAGGAGGAAATTTTGATACTTTTTTTGTATTTCTGTCATTGTCAAAGAACTCTACGGATGGAAAAGATGAGAAAAAAATTTATGATCAGATAATCTTGATGAGGGTGAAGAAATACCTTCAACGTTTCAAAAAAAGAGGAGTGGATATATTGTAAGTCAATACGATTCACATAAAAAGATTCGAATCAAAAAACTACAACATGATTTCGGAGTTTTGATTAATCGGCCGCTGAAGTCGATGTCCACTCACGGATGCTGTGCAGTTCTAGGAATCTTGAATCTCTTTAAAAGTTGCTTCAGCTTATCTACATCATGCTGGTGTTATCTCCGACTAGATGGCCCTAAAGCTCTGCATGCTAAAGAGGGAATCACGACATTTTGGAAAATCATTTGCCAAGAATTCTCAGTATTACCACAAGAATCTCGCAAAAGCAGACCTCTTAGACACAAGAACTATTCACATCATATCACAATGATGTAGGTGTGGGGTATTACTGTAATTATAATAACTTATTGTAGGCTACAAATGACAATAGTTCCCGAGAAATCGGAGATTTTACGAGAAATGATTATATTGACCCCCGCCCTGTCTTTTAGCGTATTTCAAACCAACGCCAATGTCTTCTTCGTGGTTCAACCTATGCACAAAAACAAAAATTCAGACAGAAATATGCTTGCCCGTAAAAGCTATTAAATTTTTTGTATTTTTCATGAAAATTGGCATTCTGAGGAGTTTAAAGTGAATTCCCGCCTAATAGAAATGTATCCCGATGTAATATCTGCCACTTGATGGTAAATATCAAGGTATTCATGGATACACGAAGAAATGCCCAAATAATCCATATTTCACCATTTTAGAATGGTCAATTTTCTAAAATGTCATGATTCCGACGTGATTGTAAAAAATTTCACAGCTCCGAAACAAAAACCAGTTCTAGGCCAAATGGAAAAATACTTTTCCCCTTCATTTGCACCTAAAATCATAAAAAGTCTCCAGAAGAATCCGCGAATCGGCCATATTCACTGCCTGATCTTATAGATTCGGTCTGGAGTCTTCTTGATCTAAAAATTCTAGAATAGGCCTTACTTTAATTGGAATGGACTTTTTATTTTGGAAATCAATTTTCTTTCAGTGATCGAGATAAAACTGTTCGTTGCAGCTCATCTCAACGAGACGCTCTAAAATTCATTTTTTTTATACTGCTTCTTGAAACATCTCAACAGAAAACAGGGTTCCTTTCTCTTCACTTCTTCGGAGATCGCGAGACACTTAACCAATTTTTGTTTCTCGATACAAGACAAAATCACAGACTAAAATAATCGTCTCAGTCCATCTAATTCTTTCTCAGTGGTCTACATATTCATAACCAATGTTCTCACGTATCCAATCAATATAGGCCAAAACATTGGAATAAGCTTCAGGTCTACCTTGAGGTGGATGAAATATATCAGGGAAAATTCCAATCAACTGTCCTTGAACCAAAATTGGTGCCCCAGCTACACCGTACAAACAATTTTCAGCTACCTGCCCAAGAGAAATTGCACAAATTTTTTTCTCCGATATCCTATAAATTGGTTCAACGTTGCATTCTTCGTCAGCAACAATTTTATAGTTGACAGTCGTCAAGTACCTCGGCGAGTCAAATCTGGCATTACTTAAACAAACGAGAGTAGCTTCGGAACCAAATGCATCACGTTTTTCAAAATCAAAAAATTCTACAGCCTCAGCCTTGTTCACATCATAATTAATCGAATTTTCAAGTTCAATTATTCCAATAGATTCTTCTTCGAGATTTCCTCCAATAAGTTTCTTCACTGGGTATATTGTGCCGCCATTGTTGGCATTCGAACTGCCAACTCGCACTTTCATTTGTTGACTAGTTCTACCTTCAATACAGACTCGAGCTGTGAGGATGTGTTGCTGTGAGAGGATCGTTCCGATACATGCGAATTCGTCATTGAATAGTACAGTTGCGAAAAATGGGTAGGAGATGATACTGTCTAGTGAATCATTGTCATCAATGAAATTTTTCCCCGAACCTGAAAAAAAGACGACAAATTATGACATTTTTAATTTTTATTTTTTATTTTTTTATTTCATTTATTCATATATACGGGCACTGCTGCCCTTTTAAACTGTACATATTACAAAATATGAGCGAGGGAAGAATCACTCATTAATATGATGAAATACTTAAATTACTGTCATACTGACTACAAACGCAAGGATATTTCGACAAATGTGCTAATAAAGCGATTGGGGTGAATTATTCTGATACAGATGTTAAGACATCATAAAGGACTGTAGATTGATATGACAAGTACAGAGAGGATTTGAATACTTCCAGCGATCCCTTGTCCCGAATTTCCGGAGGAAGACGATTCCAGAGGCGCCATTAATCATTGTTTTTTTCGCTGTTGGATCTCGTTTTTATCAATGATACATCTTCATCTTGTAAAACTGCTCAATAATTGATTTGAATGACGATCCAAATTAACATTCATAATTAAAACACTCGGGGAGTCACTTTGGCGGTATGTATGAAGAATTAATTCTTTCAAATTGTGGCCCTCAATTATCGTAACGGACTTTTAGGGACAGGCAATTTTTGAAAATGCTGGCTTTTTGAATATTATCAAAATTGTTAAGGAAACTTAAACATGACGATTCGAATACGAAGCATCAATGCATAACGAACAATTCTCGACTCATATAGAATTCTTCGAAAAAAGTCAACTCACAAAGCACAACTATGGAGACTGATACGATTGTAATAATTCTCAACATTCTTTAAAGCGTGCGGATTCAACTGTGAATAATATCCGGGAAAGTACTAATTTTTATAAGCTATACCCTAAGATATGACCTAGTAAATGCGTATATTGAACCATATATGAAACACTAAATAGAGAACGCAAGCTGAACATATATCGGATGATTAAAATTAATCGGCTTGAACACTCCTTTAGTCGTAGATGTGTTTAAAAATAATAATGCGGTCATTTGTAACCGTTCATGTAGAATTATCTCACCTCTTCGATTCTAAAACCAGAAATTTCAATTATGCAAAATTCTCGATTTGAACTATATTTCAAAAAACGATGGGAGGGGTCGGGGTGCTGGTGATCTGATGTGAACGTGTGAATACAGGGGTGTCTGTTGGATATTTTACAAAGCAATGAGGGATATTTTGAGAAATTTTAGAATAGTTTTCAACAACTAAACTGAAAGGAATCAATTATGAATAGTCAATATTTTCTGGAATTTAAACAAAATCTCGCAGGAGAATTCGGTTATAACGAGCTTAAACGAACCGAAGAAAAGTGATCGATATGAGCGGAGCTCGTTATAAGAAGACTCCATTTTTATTGGCCCAAGTTCATATGATTTCGTCATCATTAGCTTTGATGGTTAAGAAAAAATTAATCTTGAGCTAGTTAAGTCACTCCTATCAAAAATTGGGCCTTGAACACCACCATCCGTAGCCCCAAATTGATTGAGCCACAAATCTGCCCAACAAAAAAAAATAAATGTTTAACTGAGCAGCAAATTACTTAGCTTCACGTTTCAAAATTGCACCATGATCTGAGGTTCCCGAATACCATCTCCGAGATGACCATTCTCCAGATGAGATTATGAAGATATATTTGATCAGTTTTTGCGAGTTAAAGTCAGCTGATATTGCTGAATTTTTGGCATCAATCGAGAACGGATTTTACTCCACTCTCGATGCAATGCACCTTTAGAGCCTCGTATGGTTGCGAGGATGCATCTGAAGGATTTTGATGGAATGAAATGAAAAGTGAAGATGAGAAACTTTATGAAAAATTTTGATACTACGTTGATATTGTGCGTGTCTCGCCCTTCTCTCATTGCTCGGGCTTTTCAAAGTGATGGAAGAGCAATACGCGGCGCAAGAGGCCGAGTGTTCGATGGTTAGAACGCCCTTATATACGAAAATTCATCTTCGTTAAGCGATTGCGAGAAGATTTTCTAGATGGTTTTCCAATAGCATTTTTTCCGAATGCCTCTTTCCGAAAAGCCTTCTCCTCGGATCACCATTTTCCCGAATCACTGTTACCTGAATTACTATTTTCCCGAAAAACTTCTTCCCGAATGGTGACTCCTACAAACGCATCACAACATCCTAACCAGCTTAGATTTTTTCCGATTTATCATCCACTGGTGATCCGTTCATTACACACTTCTAATATTTCAATAGTATTCTTGTAGAACTTACAGGCGTCCCTTGATAACCGCGGTTCCCGTAATCGTGGTTTTGCTCAACCGCAGTTTTTGAAAATGCACTTTAATCTTGGTAACCACGGTTTGACTCTCGGTAACCGCAGTTTTCTCCTCGCCAACACAATTTTTCCGGAAGAGTTCAGAACATCAATCGATTCGTTCCACTTCTTTATTCCTCTTTGGTCACCATATTACCGAATATTTAATCGCAGTGGAATAGAATCAAGGATTTGGAAACTTTGTCGACGGAAGAATCAATATTCTCTACTACTTATGATCTTTTGTTTGGATTCCATGACAAAAATTAACAACTTGTTTACATGCATGGATTGTGAACGGCAAAATTTGAGAATCAAAGTAAAAAGTGTTGGAAAAGAGGGAACAAATGTTGCCACCCAAAGAAACCCCTACCGGAAGACCAAGAAAATTAGCCAATGTTGAAGAACTCAAAATTTTGTATCGACTTGAATTAAGCGTGAGAGAGCAGAAATACCGAGTTGATCAATCAACAAAAAGGAATATATGCAACTATGGGAAACAATCACGGATAACTGATTTTCATGAGGAGATATTATTTTGTCGCACTGTATAATAGTTTTACTATGGTGTCGAGATCAAGGAGATGGGACTTTATAAATTTCAACTAACTGAAATTTGAATTCTTTACTGTCAATACTCTATTTTAGACAGGAATCCATGGATATTGGAACAGATCTCTCCTCATCTCATAGAGCCTAATGTTTTGGTAACCACAGCGCCTCTTCGGAACGTATCCCCCGTGGTTACCGAGGGACGCCTGTTAACTATTTGATACTTTGATGATGATCAGTTTTCATCTAATTTTCAACCTTCGAACGAAATGCCTGTCCTTTTAATACTACAGTTGATATATTCGTTGTCCGCTGTCTGATGTTCATATACGCATATATTCATATACGCATGAAATGATAGCAATAATGTCAGAAATTGCTAATTCGGGAAAATAGTCATTCAGGGGAAAACTGTTTCGGGGAAAAAATCCGTTATTGAGAATTAATTTTCGGGTAAATGGTCATTCGGGAAAGTGGTCGTTCGAGATATTGCATTCGAAAAAATGACTGAGAATCTTGATCTGGATATTATCATCTCTTCACTGATTGAACCACTCAAATAAGGCCTCTGTTGGGTACTTCAGGCATTTCTGAACAGTGATCGGTGAAAACCGCTCTCGTTTTAGGGGTGGCTCAGCAATCTCAGTGGATGGAAGAAACATACAGGGTACGATCCAAATATTTCATGGATTAATTACCGAAAAAATTCCCGGAAAAGCTGATATAAGTCTGATATTGTATTCTTGAGTCTGAAGGGATTTTACCCTCTCATTAGGGGTAGTTTTGATACGTGAGCTGGTTCAGCAAGATTACAGGCCAGCTCACGATGGTTCTAAAGCCATTTCACAACTGAAACCTCATCGAAAACTCCATTACAATCGTTACTGAGATCATGATTTAAATGGTTCATATATGCCCCAGGCCGGCAGTCTAAATGATAACCACATTTTCAACATCTTTTTGGGTTATGTATTATGCGGGGCCCATGCACGGCCTCAAGATAGTTCTCCCGTCCCTGACCATTATTTCGAATCCCACATCCAGAATGGCCGTTTTCCCGAAGCACACTATTCTCGAAAACTTATTCTCCGAATGGCTTCACCCAAATAACGATTTTTGGAATGTATTCTTACCGAACGCAATTTCTATGAATAGTATCTGTTTTGAATATGTACAACCAACAAAATGTCCCAAAAATTACTAAAGTTAGCTCTCAATTAACAGTTCCCAGGAGTCACTAGAGCCACAGAGTTGGTTTGAGCAATTCTTTTCTGTAAATTACTTACATTAAGAAAATAAATGCGCCCAAGTACGTCGAAAAATGATGAATTCCGTCGGAGCAATGATTTTCTGAAAATAGGCTTTAAGGGATGATTTTACGCCCAAACGACGGGCTCAAAGGCTACAAGCGTGAAGAAGAAGTAGGTTGGTTCCGAACCACGGAAACCGCCGAAATGTACTTATGATAAGTTACGAGTAATTTTATCATGACTGATGATCATTCAACGGGCAAAAACAGCGTAGTGGCTAACTTTCGTCCCAGAGAGGTTTACAGGTCTCCGTGCATTTCGATAAAGAGTTTTTCGTACAATCGACTTGGAAAAAATTGTCTAATTACGCGATCGGTTTGGTAGTAGCTTGGGACTGGAATTGTGCAAAATAGATGGCAAATGCGTTTACTGCGGAGACTTAAATCAGTACTTCTTACTCAGGTGCGGCGGGGCTATGGTCCATATGGCCAAAATTCTAAGCTCTGAAGGAAGGACAGACGGGGCTCACTACGACAATACAATGTGTGTACTGAAGGGCTAGACAAATCCCAAAACTGATAATGATGAGCCAAAATATGAGTGAAATTACAGTCAAAGTACTGGTAAAGTACTCCTCAAGACTGATGAAGTACAGCTCAAGTGCTAGTGAAGCATGGCAAAAGTATTGACAAAGTACAGCAATGGTACTTTGTCAACACTTTTGCTACGAATGAAATACAAGTACTGACCAAGTTAGTAGATTTGAATAATGACTAACTACAAATCAAGACTGAAAAAGCATTGCCAAAGTACCGGCAAAGTACGGCTAAAATCCCAATGAAGTGCAACCAAACTACCGACAAAGTACCACTCAAATACTGCTGAAGTACAGCTAAAGTACTGATGAGATGCTCATGATTTGTTGCAGCAAAACTTATCAGATTTTGATAAGGTGCTTAATTAGTATACAGTGCTAAGGAGGAATCATAGTTTCAACGAAGTGATGACTCGGTCCCGATTTGTTACAGATAGATCATCATCAAAGAATTGATTGATCCATAAAAACCAGAACTATCCAAAAACGCATGGATGTCACTTTTGTTGAGTTGATACGCTTCTTTGTACGTTCTGATTAGGTGCGATGCCCGTACAATATCGTAAAATACCTAGGAATATAATACTTTTTTGACCGTTAATAGTAGAGCGTCAGGCTAAGATTTCTCACAATTGAGGGCGCGGATCGCAGAACTCGGTCCGTCGCTCGAATGATTCAAAGTACTGGACGGTGAGGGGCGGGGGGGGGGGGAGTAGTGTATTTCCAAAATTATTTTGGATATTCCTGGATATCTAGGTGAATTTTCTGAGGGTGTATTTTCGGTAAACGGAGTTTCATTTATATCACAGTCAAATACCCATAGACTTGAACCCGGTCCGCATGTAATGAAAAGTGAATTAGGGTTCGCATGAGAACAATTCATTTTCAGAATTAGAAAGGCCGACTGCATGATGTTTTGGATGGATTAGTCTGGTAACTCATAGACCGTTCGCAGATCTTAATTAAACAGGACTCAAAAACCAGATGTTAGACCATTTAAGAGCATGAACCTTCTTGAAATTAATCATGTCATGTACATGACATAAGACCTTGATGTCGTTTTTTAGACAAAATCTTATGATATGTTTCCATGAAATCATTAGCCCTGCGAGGAAGTTAGGAAACCTTCCTCTACAATGTTAGACAACATATGCCAAGGCAACGTATCATGAGTGCTCATCATTATGATCCTATCATGTTTGATATTGTTCGTTACTCACATTTTCATGTCGTGTACATGGCATAATTTTTCGCAAAAGGGAAAATTTGTCGTAGGTATACGAGATTCAATGACATCCCCAGGGGATTATAGGTTGAAGAGTTTTATGTAGTATCCATTTACCTCATCGTTAGTGTGAGAAAGTTACTCTCCGGTCTCAGACAGTAAAGCTTTGGATGCGATACGGTCACCGTGCACCGCGACGGTAGACCTTGAAAATACATCTTGCATAACAATTTTGATGATTTGAATTTCTAGACGAATTGCCGAAACCTTGTTATTGTCCAACTTTTATTCCAAAATCCGTCGTTCAGCCCAAATCACAAGGGAATCGAAGAAAAGTGGGAATAACTCGGCCGCGAGAATGTCCTAACCCATAATATACGTACATTTTCATTCCCATAATTCTCCGATTCTCTTACAATTTCGGCTTAATGACGAGTGCACGAATCTAAGTTAGATGATAACAAATATTTGTGCGCTCGTCGTTTAGCCTAAATCGCAATAGAATCGGAGAAAGTTGGGAATGATTTTCAACTTACATGATGGTGACCGCATCGCCTTAAAAATTGTTTGATGGTAAGTATCATTAGGTAAAAGAATTCTACTTTCATTATCGTTCCTAAGGCATAATTTCGTATAATACCCATCAAGCTTGAGCCCCTGAATAAATAATTTTATGAGACAATAGTATCGCATAACAATAGTATACGTGGAAATAGTAATACAATAGTAGTATCCCGGTATAATAATTCTTGAAAAATGGAAATTGCTTGTGGTTATTCTAGGTCACCAATATTTACAAGGATAAAACATTCGTTCAAGAGGATATGCTAAAACAGTGCCTCGGTCTCATAGAATTCTAGCAATTTCAATATTTGAGTCAACCAACAACCTATGGGTCCGTATTGTAATATCTTGCATATTAAGGATCGGTAGGTGGCAACATCTGGTGAAAACGATTGTAAAAATTGACAGAATATTTATCAATAGCAAATTCGAATATTCAAGAAACTTGCGGTACTTTCACTATAAAACGTATCTCCGACATGAATAACCAGGCTTGTTTGATAGTGAATTATACTTCTGAATACTTCTAACCCGTCCTATACTATTTGTAGGATATTTTGATTGATTTTTTCTCAAAAATTGTTAGTAACAATGAAGCCAGAAATTATCCTCACAATTTTTGTTCTATGCAATCTTACAAGAGCTGCACCAGATGGTACGAGCACAATTTCATCGAGGAGTGAGTATTAAAATAATAAAATATCTCAATGTATGAGAAAACTCAAGAATCGAGATAAGGTATATATTTGGTTCCAAAAGAATTCTATTCAGACAGCACGAATGGCAGCACAATCTTATCGTTTAAGACCTTGACCAGTCATGTTATAGTTATTGTGATCATTTGATCTACTGAATGATCCGTAAAAGATGCTTTTTCATTAGGATAACTATTCGGTATCTATGGACTTTTGATCAGAGGGAATGCGGAAATTACGATCTAACTATAAAATTATTATTCAATGCCTTCTTTTGAAGGAATCCTTGCTGAAAGCTACAATGTGCTTGATTACTACTATCCTTATTTTCTTTCATATCTGGATTCAATGAATGATAGTGACCTAGATTTTTGAGTCCCCAAGGACAAAATTGCATCACACAATTCAGATTTAAAGAATTTTTTTACTTTGTTTCCACTGTAACAAACGAATGGTCGGAAATCTCAAGATTAGCCTCACGAGTATTTTATTAAATGAAGCCAAATCCCAGCATCCATGGTAGATTGTAGATGAAGATCATGTCATTTGACTTATCGCAAAGCACCAAAAAGTTTTCTGTGTCATTTCCGAGGTACCCTTTTTCTCCCAGCCAAACCGAGAGCCATAGAGGTCTGAAATTTTTTTTTAATTCTCTCTCAAGTCCTCAAAACTAAGTGTCTTTATCTCTAATAACTCTTCTCAAACAAACTCTTCCCAAATTGCTCTATCCAGTTTTAAATTATAGTACCAGATTTAAAGAACAGGCCCGCATCAAGTCTAGGCTTATGGCGCCTCCCAAGACTTCCTCAATGTAAAAAATATTTCGAGATTTTTCTTCTAGATTTATCAATTTTCTCAGTTTTTTTTCTTTTTATTTTTAATGGTATCAACTATCTGGTTGAAAGAATTAATTAGCGATTAGTTGCATAAGGCATTTACGTTGCAAATATTCTGTAAACATTGAGCATGGTCTGTTAAAGATATATTCTATTTCGATATGATTAATAAATTTGCTGAGAAGTAATCATGCGCCAAGGTCCTAGCCTTAGCTCCAAAGTTTGAAGGAAAGTATGACGAAATATTTGACTCCCACGTGACGTTTCCATCGACTGTGAATATTTCAGTTAATCGGAAATAGAACAAAATTTTCATGCAACGATGGGAGGTCTGGTTGTTTTGGGAAACAGGAATTAATTTTTCTTCAAGTGTAACTAAAGAACAGTATATTACGCGTAGAGTGCCGGAAAACTTCGTTCTTCAGGAAAACCCTGAACGTCGGCAAGAGCGCATGGTTTTCGTAATGGACAAAATTTTCGGCACGATACAAGTAAATATGCTGTTTCCGCTTTGAAACGTGTAAAAATATCAACCGTACCTCAAAACAGTCTGATGATCGAGATGCACATCATATTTTTCTGCTGCGAGTCAATAAAATGCTGAATTCGATTGCGGTAAGAAAATTATACGCAATGGTTGCCGAAAAAGTAGAGCCTAAGAATCCCGCGAACCATCACCTGCGAGAAATAAACGCATTTCAAAAACACCTTGCGAGTAATATTGATTCCCGAGCCCTAAAACCATCCAGACCTCGCATTGACGCACAACACACGCCATTTCGTGAATACTAGTCTAGTCTTGATCTACCCCTCGATATTCCATTCAAGATTCGAGATCTGGTCATCCTTCCTAATCATGAAAATATCGATCCCTCTTACAAAGGCTCCAATCACGCTGTGCTTTTTACAGGCCCCGATCCTACTTAAAAATGTCTTCAATTAATTATCTGATGTACATTTTTGAAAATAGAGTGTCCAAAAAAATATTCTCAAATTTTTATCCAACACTCCAAGCAGGTCCAGAAGAAACACAGGGAATGATTATTGCCAGGTTGAAGGAGCTACTTGAGAATATGAAAGTTGCTATTGATTCCATCATTGGAAGAAGGAGTGAAGCTAGTACAAGTAATAATGCAATCATAGATTCTGGTAAGCATTCATGTTATCAAAATTGCCTAATCAACCCAAACATTTTCAGTTTTCAATATAATAAGAATTTTCTTGCTCCTCCCATGTTGTATTTTAAAAAACCACTTGCAAATATTATAATCGATCGAGACTCGAGAGTGGAGGGAAAGGAAAATCAATTAGTGTGATGCAAGTGCTCGATTTTGACGATCCAAAAGTTTTTGAGCTTCTAACTTGTACGTAACCAGATATTCCAGAAATTTCTTGCTTGTTCTGAAACGTGCCATAAACTCTACGAAAAAAAAGGAAGCTATATTATTACCTAGTTCATAACATCATTTCTCGCTCACGGAAAATTCATATGGTCAAACCTAACCAGTGTCAGTTTTGAAAAAATTAGTACATTTCGCACCGAGTTTATGAGAGTGTAGCTCACTTCTGAGCAATTGGTTTACGGCCTGAGCCGCAAACGAAGGGTCGAAGTAATCGCTCGTAAGTGGGGTAGTCCCTCATGAATGAGACGCGAATACTATTTTATGCAATTTTACGAGCACCCCAAAAATCGGAGAATCGCATCAAGTGCTTTTCTGCAAGAGTGACGAGGTGTTCCGAACCTCTTCACCTCTCTGCTGTCGAGATTCTAGGTAGCTATAGATAAGATAAGTGTACCCAACATGCCCCCCTTGAGGGGGGGGGGGGGGGTACGCAGTCCTATCCTATTTGCGTATTTACCGACATTGTCGAGGTCACAAACTATTCGATGAATTCTTGCAGTATCACAAATATTGATCGAATGGTTCGTGACCTCAATAATGTCCGTATCCGACATCTTCTTCCTGTTTTTCTCTATGCCAATATTTATGGCCCCTTTCAATACTTTTCAACTTACTTTATCGCATTTTGCATGAGCTGAGAAGGTAAATTTAATCTTGACCAACTCGGCTTGAGTTATCACAATTTTCGCAAAAAGTTATTACGCAACTCTGGTAAAAACCTTTCCACCCTCGTGCATAAAGCACGTTTTTCGCCATCGTTGCGTATAATACTATTTTGCGAGTTTACAAAAGAGTGTACCCAACATGCTCCCATTAAGCCATTTCTCAACTTTGGTCTACCTCAGCATTTTTCAATGTACTTTAGTTCATTTTAAAGCTCACGCTAAAAACAGTTTGGTTAAACTAGCAAATTTTTCTGCTCGACTAGCGATTTTCTGCTGCTGTTTCCAGACAGCGAAAATAATTTGCTGTCGTAACTAGACCTCAACCCACTGGGACTCAGCAAAACATGTCATTGTTATTGAATTTGCTCTGAAGAATATGAGGGGAAGGATCTCTTGATATGAATGGCCACATGCAATTGTATTTCAACGGTGACATACCACCATTGGAAAGAAATGAGTAAACTCGCCTTCTAAATCCTCCATTAATTGTGGAGGGTGGGTGATGTGGATGTAAACAATGACAAACGGTTATATTTATTTTGGTTGCAAATTAGCCGCATCAACTAAACATGAAGCTCGCCCAGCACGCAACTTGTGCTGTTTTACCCATTTCGAGTCACTGCGACACCAAAATTTTGTGCAGCGCTGATGGCGTAGCTGTTTTTGCAAAATAATTTGCTAGCTGAACTAAAAAATGTTCCTAGATTTGCAGAACGTCTTCTAGCGAAATCTGTTTGCTGATTTATCGAGGCAAACTGTGCCTGATTTGGCAGCAGCAATAGCAAGACCAGATAAAAATATTGTTGGATAAGCGAGGATCCTTACAGCAAATTCTGTTTTGCTGTCGGAGTTCGATCTTTTTTAAGCTTAACTTGTTTCAATGCCTTCAAAATGAGTTGAATCTTGACTGATTTTGATCAACTGAAGTTGAACTGTCTCAATTTTCCCCAAAAAAGTGATGTGAATCGGCGATCAAGTGCATAGAATCGTTTTCATCGGCCTTCAACCACATTTCGAGCTTTTCACCGATCCAAAATACTGTGTCCGAACTATTTGAACATGATAAACACGTTCTGAGTATGGTAAGAAAATCGCACAGCATTCCCTTCCGAGATGACCATTTAGGCGGCATATTGGGTATACACCAATTTTGGTGTCCATTTTCGCGAACAATCTACGTATTTTGCTCATAAAATCGCTGAAATCCAAGTCTCGCAATTTCCAGGGATGGGTTTTGAAGGTCTTGAAGAAAGAGATCGAATGCCCCAAAGTCTAAGTTCAGGATTGGTCGAACCAAAAGATTTTGGCACCGGTTTTACTGATTACAATTTCTTCGGTAATTGCTTAGCTGTGCAGAAACGAAAATTGTAAAACTCACTTCTGGGGGGAGCAGAAACCACTCGATGTCCGTCCAAATCATTGATTTTCTCATATTTTAACATAAAAAACGTCAAAAATGCGTGAAAGTCAGCGACTGCCCAGTTCTGAGATCAGCGTATGGGGGCATATGGGTAAACAGGGGGATACGATTAATTTTTTTCTTTGTTTGAGATCCACAACTGCGCCCAGGGAGAGAAGTGGGTGAATCTGTTGATATTCATTGAATGAAATATTCACGGAAGATGGCTCACAATAAAAAAACTTAGGAGTACCAAGATAGTAAAAAATGTATCGTTCAATGACTCATTTTCGTTTTCTGTCCATAAATTTGATTCGCAATTGAGTTATTCTGCTCCTAAAACTAAATTCTCAGGATCTTGGAATAAGATTATGAAATGGCTGAATGCATAGAAATAACGTTTAAACAAAATTCTTTTTGCCGAAGGCCTACCAAATTCAAAAAAGCCCCAAAAAATAAAACGGTAAAAAACTCAAGATTCATCGGTAAATCTCAACAAGCAATAGTTTCAGTGGTGTGAGAATACTGTCTCAATAAGTAAAATTACTTTCTTATCATAGAAGTTATCAAAAAAGTGATTTTGCTACATCCACGTTAACGTAGATTGCTCAAGCCAAGTTCAAAAAAGTTCATTTGCATGTAGCGAGAGAAAATTTCTACCGATTTATCCATACAATTCGCTATCTTCTTTTTGACTCCCAGTATTACTCTCTATTTGACAGAATGTATCCCAGACTCTCTCACGGATGAAGAAAAGAACATTTTGAGGGGTCAGGTAGAACTAAATATTAGATGTAGGCAGCTTAGAGAAGAGATGAATCGGTGCTGGTCAAGACCTCGTGAACCAGAAGTAGCACGATGCCGCAGTTTATTGATACAATCTCTACAAAGAGAATTTGCTCCAAGATTGCCTCAGCCAGGTAAGATGCAACCACATCATTCTTGTCTCAAAAAATATAATGAGATTGCTCGCGCTGAAATTATCGTGAGCATATATTTGGGATATGTACCAGGAAAATGAGAAAAAACATTTGTTGAGCATGGATAGAACCTCTTCGTCATCATTGAAGATTTCACGTTGCTCGGAGAAATTCAACATAGCGAAATAAAAAATGTCAACCGAATTGAAAATCAAGGTTTCAAAAAAAGATTTTTGATAACCCTGATTGAATCTCCTGCACAAATCCACATTAAAAATTATTACTAGCAAGTCGCTTTGGCAAGGCTCAAAATATCTTCTCCAGACATCACGATTGGAATCAATGTGAGAAATCTTTACAAGTAAAACAACTGATTAATAAGATGGTCAGAAAGATGTTCAGGGACTAGTTTAAGACGAGAAATTATTGCTTAAAAAATTTGAAAAAAGAATGAAAGATAGTTCATCTACACCCCTAGAATAGATAAATACCCGTCCAAACGCTTGTATCGCTGTAAATTTTTCAAATTAGACATCGAATCTAAATTTGGTTAAGTAATAAGGCAATCCTGGCGCAATTGATTTATCAAACGACTGCATCAGATACAAACACCGAAACTGCTGAACAAATGCGAACGCGATTGAGACTGGAATTGAGTAGGCTGCGTGAACAACTTGATTATCTCGAAGGAAGTATACAAGACTTCGAATTATTAAATGGTGGCAATACGTATGAAGCAGGTCCGTGCAACGATCGAGAAGAAGATGGTAAGTCTGATATTCTATTATGCAATTCGACTTGACCAGCGATGTATATTTTCGAAAACTTTCTTGAAAAGACTCAAGACTCAATGAAAAAGCTTTCTGCCACAACATTTCAAATTCTGCATCATTTCGCAACTACTTCAAATTTCATACATTCATTGGAGTATTACATGGATTTTATTATTATCTTTTTCAGATCCCCCATATCCAAGTGGTGTATCGCAACGTTTACTCTTTGCCATGCAAGAAGGAATCTATCAAAACGAGTGTAATCTTCGAAGAGAAGTTACTCAAGAAATTGACTGTGTAAATCAGAGGCTTAACCGTATTAATTTGGACGGATCAAGAGGCCCAGCCTATGACACCAGTAGAGATTCCGAGTCATCAATTTAGTGATTAATCAATTACCAGACTCCAAATTCTGTCCAATGCAATATTCTTACTTGCAGACATATAGAATCTCTCGTGGCGGACACATAGCCATGATTCAAACGACTCTTCTATAAGCCTATCTCACTGTTAACTGAACTGGATATCAAATCGCTACCGTTGTATAGAATTTGATTAACAGTTGTAAAACTAAAATTCCGCTCAGCAGAATAGCCATCAGGTTGCTGTGTTCCAAATCTAGATATTCAAAAAATTGAAGTACAAGAATTTAAATAAATGATATGTTCATCATAATAAATGAGGCTATTGAATAAAAAATCTTAATGGCCGAAAGATCGCTCAAATTAAATTATCTGAAAGAGATTGTAGTTCGATATAAATTACGAGTCTCTTCATTTTATCCCACAATTGGCATAGAAGACTACCGAGTTAGTGGCCTGCCCACGAGTGATATTTTTTGGACTATAGGCATTGTATCTAATGATCTTCATCAATTCCAAACGTTATATAAAAAATGCTGCATTTGATACCGCCAAACTTAGCATTCAGCAAATACATTATTTTCACTCGTGGGACTATTTGATCATTCTCCCTCATTTTCCGCATATAGAAATAATGAGTGAGGAACTTCTTGCTTCTATAGTTGTATAGTATTTCTTGTAGGTTTGGTAGAAGAACAAATGCTAATATTCTCTTAGAGACAATATATTTTCTATTCATCTTAACTTAATGCGCCGTTGAATAGTGAGAATAATTAATTATAGTAGTTAACAGACAATATATATATGCGTATATATTAATTATCAAATTACCTCTTACAACCCAAAGACGTTCAAAAATGTACGTCTCAGGTAGTTTACTTCAATCATCTCTGATTTACGGTAGATTGTATTTTTTTCAACAGTAAATCTTTCCTTTAAGTACAGAAGAAGTTGGTCGTAGATCAGTGATACTTCAATTCTTTTTCGTAAACGAAAATATCTTGATCGGTGATGGAAAAGTTACGGAAGAAAATAGCGATATTTCGATGTGATCATCCAAGAATCAATAAAGATCGTATAAATTAGGATAATCCATAAATATGAGATTGCTAATAATCTCCAATCGATTTATTGCGTATCAAGCTACGACCACGATCCGAGGCGTCAAAAATTACTCACTAATTCTTTCTCTCCGAGATTTTCGAAGGGAATAATTGATTAACAATCGATGAATAAGTTCGAGGCACCTATCTACGTTTGTCGATGCTTAATTGTATCTAATATTCAATATTTTATTCAGCCCCATAAGGGAGATTAAAAAGTCGATGTTTGATTAATAAGTAACATTTCCGCAGAATCGCAATTTTATAGCGGCGGAACAAAGCATCGCCAAGGCTTCTAAGTTTAAGACTAGATAGCCTCATATTTTCCTCTAAATTGGTCGTTCAAACTTATGAACTTGTCTTTGAATGTCTGCGTCTTCATTTATGAACAGGTTCAGGTTTCCATCTTTGAGAAATCTCTATGGTTCTGACTAGTTTTTTACAACAACCAACGATATGTCCCAGGCACACAGTGATTCTGAGTTTAAGAAAATTATTGTACTCTAAAATCCATTTTTTTTATTGACCTTTATAAGGCACTGTAGTTTAATATGTCAGATTTTACTTCGAGAGGTTCCTGTTTTCAGTCATATTTGTTAGTAAGGCATCAACAATAAATTGATTATCGACGTAAGTACAACGATAAACTTAAGGCGTATCGCTGAATCATTTTGGGTATCAGGTAACTTCGATCGTCCTCTTTCTTTTTTAATGCTAATAGGACGCACCATTGGTTTGACAAAACGGACCAGTACAGAAATTCCATTTGAACCCTTCGATTTTTTTTGGCTTCTACGCTTCCATTTCACGTATGCAAGATTATACGGAGAATTTCCAATCATATTCTATCGAGGAAATAACAAAGAGCAAATTTATATCAATTATCCACCAATGACTCCATACTGATCCTATGTTCATCTACTTAAATTGTTGAATATCTGATTGGAAGTTCTAACAACTTGGTACAGATATTATTATTCCTCTCTAGTCAGCTTTGGAGCTAGAAATACAATAAGTTCATACAAAGGAAACCTTCATCATTACGATAATGGTGAATTTTCCATATCTCATTCTTCTATCCACGCATTCATCCATGAACATATTAATCCCATTTTTCTTCCTTTTCGCGTCATTTGCACCTATCTGAATATTTTTCACATCTTCATTTAGACGCCCTTATGCCTCTCAATAAGGAAAATTTAAGCAGCCAACAGACTGACTAATACTTATTATTCTAAGTGATGTTTTAAAATCAACAAGGCTTTGCTTTCCGTGATTCTAAAAATTTTTGTGCTTTCATGAGGAAATCTTCCATAGTATTGCTCTAAATTGGAAGGGCAGAAGGAAGATCTAGGTTGAGATTAAGAGAAGCTGAATTATAACGTACTCAAAATCGTAACTATGAGAGCTGAGTCAAAAAAATAGCGATAAAAGCTTTATGAAAAACATTCATCAGTGATTTTGCAAAATAAAATATATAAAATCTTTCGAAATCTGAAGATTAGAAGCTGAAATGGATAATCAGTCATCATTCCTTTTATCTAAGTTCTGTCAACCTTGTACAGCACAGGTCTCGAGACAATAAATAGCGCAAGAATTTAACATCATCCTCGGACAAATACACATCCATGCACATCGCAACATTGATTCTATACAAAAATTCATCATCTTTACTTTCAAATATTAACAGAGACATTCCAAAAAAATTGTGCGATAATCATCAGGTTACAATATCAGGAGTATATTAGCTTCAAAGATAGTCTCTCCCTCTCTTTCTTTCTTTCTTTCTTTCTCGTCATTTCGTCGCTTGGGTCGAAAATAATTCGACCTCCAAAAATAGCCAGACTCTTTTGAGCGCGTACGCCTGATGCCTATGTACGTCCTCAAAGAAAGAGATTCTGATGATGGCCCTCCCTTGATGCTATGCTGTTGTGTTGTGTAGACCAATGCAGCAAATTGTCAAAGGTATATACTTTCTACAGTATATTAGGCATTTTTTGCGTTGAGGAGGTAAATTACTGTAGTCTTGCCTCCTGGGGTGTCGTCTGGTATGGAAGACCAGGGAAGGCTGCTCCAGCTGCCGTTGCTGCAGCACCAGGCAACGCTGCGTAGGTGTATGGATTTATATAGCTCGCTGCTGTTGCATTAGCTGAAAGATCAAAAAGAAAAATTAGAAGATGAATCTTAAATAATATTTCAAATGACAATTTGTTCATTTCCTTTTTTGATTTCTTGTGGAGGAAAAGAATCGTGTTCAAGACTTTAGTGATTTGCACGTGAAGCTTTTCAAAAATAGTCTTTCATTTGATATGGTGCAAATTGTATTTGCGGTAATGACAAGTTCTTGACGAAATCAATGGAAAATTAATTCTAGTTTTGTAAAAATAAAAAATATGAGATGACAAAATATCGTTGCTTAAAGAGATTGCCGCTGTACAAGGCTAAATTTAGCAAAATCCAAGCATTTCAACGATTCAACCATGGAACTGAGTCTACATAATTTCGCGGCTCGAATCACTCCTCTAGAGATATTCGAGATATTACAACATTCAAACATCTACGAGATGTTCTCAAAAAATGAAAATTCTTCTCCACAATAGATCAAGCCAGATCATCATTCTATACCAGTTACAAAAAAAAATGGCAGCCACGATCCAAAAAAGTGCCGGTTTCACTCCCAGAAAAATATCTAATATTTTAAAATTTTCACAACGACTCAATGTCATAAGATGTGTGACAATGAGATTATGCCATTTGTGGATACGACTGCCAATTTTTTCAACTCAATTAAATCATTAAAAGGTTGAGAGGAATAGAGAGCACAGAATATATCCCTACATTACAATATCGATTCATATTAGAAACAACATTGCATGGAAAGCTAAATAGGATTGTATTATAATGGACTCGTGTAATGAAAAGTGCAAGACCTTTACCATAATCACCAGAAAATCGAGCGCAAATATACAAGAGATATCAGTTATACTACTGGAAAATACATTTATATCAATATAAGCGTGCTCATGCGCTCGTGCAGCTCTTTTACAATTAGATCTGCTGCAGAAAATTATATTTGCAATTTGTACATTGATAGAACGTTTATATAAAAAAAAAAATCTCTCTCTATCTCTCTCCCCCTCTTTTCGCAAGAATCTTTAACCCAGTTTCAACGTTATTGCCTAATAAACTTATGGCCATAGATTTTTTTCACAATTTTTGAAAATCAGAAATATTCTCGCTCACGTTGAAACAGGATCGATATCAAATTATGAATATTTAGGAAAATTGAAAAATTTGAACAGACAATTTTACCGCCACCACCACCCCAACAACAGAGATGCCAGGCTAGATGTCGAAAGTAGTCACCATCCGCACTTGGAACAGCCGAAAGCCATTACTGCCGTAGTTTCTTTGGTGTATATCTACTCTATTGGATTATCCATGCGATAATGCCCTTCAATATTCAATTATAAGCCTTACAAAATTATTTATGAAACAGAAAAAAGTTAGAACTATATGATAAAACGTTTAGAAAAACAATAAAATGCGAAAAATGTATAAGCTACGGCATTTCATTATTGAAAAAAAGCACACATATTATTTCGATGTATGAAGACAAATAGTTATGGCTGATGTTATTTAAACAAATTTATGCGAAGGGGGAGAGATGAGATCATTTGATGTGAAAATTTTTCACTTATTTGTACTTTTGTCCCTTTCAGCAACAAAAGGCTCGGGATGAATCCAACTAACGTATCCATGATAACCAATTCTGGATTTGAGTTATTTATGAGGAGCGATGCTTAAACATAATCAGTTTGATCTGAAACAAATTCATGCTAATCTAAAACACGACTATTGATCACAACAACGGAGAAAGATGCATGCAAAGTCAATGCGAGGTAATCACTTGTTGATATCGAAGAAATATTATGGGTCTATTATGCAGAGCCATGTTATCTATTTTAGACTGTCTGATAATCCTCAATGTTAAGACATATTTTTGAAAGAAACTCAAACTACTTCAAAAGTTTGAAACTAATGACAAGAGTTTGATGGAAAATAATAATAATAATACATTTCGATACAAGGGTGTAAACATTTTTTTTCGCGTCCGAGTGATGGGTTTCCGGCCTGCGCCGCAGGTGAGGGTTCGGATCATCACGGGCATGCGAAGAATAGGTTTCTTTTTGACATACTGTGCGAGATAGTACCTTTTTAGCACTAATTTTGCACTTCCTCTCACAGTTTGTCAAAAAACACAGTTCGATACACGAAAGTATAAACCTATTTTTCGCATTCTCGTGTTGATCGAGGTGTTGATTCCGACCCTGGCCGACGGTTCGGGCCGGAAACTCGTCACTGGGACGTAGGGCACGTACCGGCACGCTTTATGCATCGGGGGACGTATGATTGTGCGTATGGACCTCGTTGTGGAAACGCGGTTTTTCAAGACTCGTGATGAAAACTGCGTTTTCAGCCTTCATCGTGAGAATGCCACATTTACACAACTCGGGTACATAATCTACTATTATATCCTTGTATCGAAACGTATTATTAGTCCCACGTATCTATAGTTTTGGATTAACTTTGAATAAAATGAGACAAAATGTGCAAAAAGTACACTTTAACGCCCAGTGTGTCAGTAATGGAAATGCATAATCTTAGAATATGTATCCACGTGTTTCCATGAAGCTTTTCAATGCCATTTTCAGCTGAGACATAGGTATTTGGGAATTATGGACCAAATTCTGTTCAGAACTTTTAAAAGAAAATTTTACTCAGAGGACGTATAGGTAGTGCATGTTCCGTTATTTCGTTTTCCTCCACGTACGTGCTCAATTGTGAGGCCTTTTTCAACCGATACCCAAGACAATGATCTTCAAAACGGCTGGATTTGATGAAAAATTTTGTGAGCTACTATTGGAGTCACAAGAACCAAATCCAGAGCATAGACTCGGATTCAAGGGCCGTATACTTTTACTCATCGAAACTTTGATCTTGTTACATTTTCACTCAACTTATTCTCGTGCTAATAGGTTTTGAAAATGATTATATTCGATAGCCGATGTTATTAGTCACAAAAAACAATGATCATGAAAATTAATGCTCACTATGGACCGTTGCGTGTATTAAATTTTCCAATCTATTTGAAACAACGCGTTTCGGACATCTATCTATGTCCCTCTTCAGGTTAAGGGCATGTGAAAGCTCTACCTTACCATTTGAGCAAAATACGACTAAATTGAATTCTCTTTGAAAAACTGTGTAATTTTTCGAAAGAGTAATATCCTTACTTTGGACTCTGTGATCAGATCTATCATCTAGAACAAGAAAGAAATTGATCGGTGGTGTCGCTTTTTCAAAATCGTGAGGACTGTAATTGTGTCGATGAACATGTATTACAGTCCTCACGATTTCAGAAGAACAACAGCTCGAATCAACTCGATTTTTTTCGTAAATGGTAGATCTGATCCCCAGGTACAAAACAAGGGTTCACTTTTACATAATTCTACCGGAAACGATAGATATTGACCGAGAATCACAAGCAGCAAATTACCGGCCCGCAATCAGCTGATCGAGACCGAGGCTTCGTTGCCTCATCGGGCAGCCGCCTCATCGCGCAGCGCGCAGACAGACGACGCGAGCGTATACCCGTCTTGGCATCGGCTCGTATATATATTATTGTTATTGGCCGCCTGACTTTGCCGCGTGAACGACTTGTATTGCGCCACATCCCGGTGCCCTCGTCGCGGGTGGATAGTCATCATCTGGTGAAAGCGAGTGCTCTGGGTGAGAATGTTGGTGTAGTCATGGTGTAGTGCTGGTAAAAAAAATGCAATCCGGGTGACATCGAGCAACGGCCACGCAAGTTCAGAGCAGACGGCAGCAGGCAGTCGGGCAGTCGGCTGCTTGCCAGGGCAAATTCTTTGCAAGTGAGTGTAACAAGGAAGTAACGATTTTTCAAAAAAAATATGCACGTTGAATCCGCGCAAAGTAATTCAAAATTGATTACGCCCAAAAGCGACTGTCTTTGTGATGTTTTTTCCACATGCGCGAGGTTGTAAGTCGGCTGCTTTTGCTATGCTATTGAATGGGGCTAGGTGTCAACATCACTCAATTTGTGAATATTTCTTATTACCAGCACCCAAACTCAGAGTTTTTGTATTCAAAAGGTTGTAATAATTATGATCTTTATTCTAGACTAAGTGAGTGTCGTTGATACAAATATTTTCTTGATTTTTTGTTATTTCCAGGACCTCGTAATTTGCAACGAAGCTCTAATTTCTGGCAGGAAACTCATCCAGAGCATCTTGGGACTCGACTACACCTCCCGAGTAGAAATCTGTTCAGGCGGACTGAACAATAAGTTGGGGCCTTAGCAGGCGTTCCTATGTCAAACCTCAGGCGAACCGCAGGCGGTAGTATGTCAAGAAACGCTGAGCTTCTCAGGGCCAAACTTATCGCCTGAAGATTGACATAAGACGCGAGTGCCTTACTTCAGCCCAACTATCGCCTTACGAATATTTGACAACAAACCAACATAACCCCACATTGGAAAATTCCTTTAGACACTGTGTTTGGTTAATCACATTGGGCGATTGATTTCATCTCTCGTCCCATCTCTCTTTTTCAAGCATATTTGGTAGTCCAAATTTGAAAGAAAGTATTTCGTTGACCCTATTATTGCAATATAAAATAGTGACATAATTTTCCACTGGGGTGACGATTTATGGCGATGTGATGATGATTATATGTGTATCGCCCGAAAATTAAGATGGAACAATACTTTGTAGCGAGATCGCAGAGTCATGAGTACTTATTGATGTTGTGTTGAGTGATTCAAGCCAAAAAGGAATACTATCAGTATGAACGTGTAATATTATATTTATGTATGTTATACACAACGGGGAACAAAACCTGTGAAAATCACTTTTTCAAGGCTCAAGTGTGATACGACACGTGACAACATTATATTGTTGTATTTATTGTTTGAATGTGAGCCCGCAGTCTTGCAAACTAACATAATCATATTCACACACCACGGTATGCGACAATAATGCTGACCACCGAACTGTGTAATTTTGTATGACCTAACCTGCAAGTGGAACTTTACCCCAGGTGCTCGTTATTCTTGCTTAGGAAAATTGTGCTCATATACGTGTGGCTGGCTACGCGATTGAGGAGAATTCATAGTTTTTCATTTGCCCCAATTACAAACAGTACTAACTGTCTTTTGACACAATTGATCCAATACCGGCGAGAATCCCGGTTGATGCTACAAAGTCTAGCCAAGGCAACGTCATTGCCGACATACTTTCGCCTGAATAACCCCTTACATATTGTTCAGGCGACGGCTTGCCAAGCGTTCCACGCCCAAAGATTGCCTTCGTCAGGCACTCTTTGGGCAGTTCAGGCGGTTAGTCAGGCCCAAATGAACGCCCAACTTATTTTTCTACTCGGGCTTCTGAATGATTGTGGGGACTCCAGCAATCTTTCATGATAAGCCTACATATCCTAGAATGCTTAGAAGGTGTACACGGTGTGGTTGCTTGGTTGTTCACAAAGTGCGGTTCCAGTACTTGGACTAGGATGAGGCATGGCGAGTCAGCTCATACTCATATAATTTCCACTGTATTGAAATGGTGAGATTTTGCTGATTATTTTGATAATCAGCTTCATCACTGTTCTCTCACTTAGTGTAAATGCTCAAACTTTTAGGAAGTCAAATCATCTGGTTGTGTTTACAAACTGGGAAATTGAAATATTTTAGACCCTGTTGGAGTTTCTGAGTTATCTAAAGCTTATATCAATTCCACAGCCTAATATTTATTAGAAGTTGGAATCAAAATCTTATGCAAATTTTTTCTTCCAAAAGTATTGGGAACTCAGTTACTTAGGTCGACACCTAGTTTTACATAGGTGCTTTTTGAATTTCAGCAGACACATTCCTCATCAGTCTTGCTGGGTTTTACTGTCTCCAGGGATCACACATTTTTCAAAGACATAGATAAGGTAAGATTTAAATTGCTATTTCAAATTTTAGGGCCTTTTCAAATCCACTAAAAACCTTTATTCGACACAATCATCAGGAAATTTCCTGAAGCTTCTAGAGAATGTAGGTGAATTTGACTCTCCATAAAAGATTTAAATAGACTTTGGTTGGATTTGAACTTGAATTGATAGTTAGAATTTAATGATATTTTGATTTTCCAGATGGGACATGAAAAAAGTGTTCGAGCGAAGTCCAATTTATTGATCGATCAAGTATAGGAGGTATTTGGAGTGGAAGTGGATAGTGTATCTAACCTGGGAAACAGCGAGAGACTAGAGTATTGCTAGTTTCTAATCTAGTAACTCATAAAAGGCACTATTGTCAAGTTATTCGGTGGCTTGCCATCTCACTCATCTCTTATTTGTAGAACTAATGCATTCAGAATTAATCCTGTTAATAATTTTCTTCTTTCTTTCAGGGAATAATTTAGCTGGATGTCTCAGTTTGAAACAACTGATAATGAAATGAGGAAATTGTGACCTCTGAGTCATTTAAAATTCCAACCTTCGCAAGAGACAAAAACAGAAATTCAAGCAGTTTTCTGCAATAAGAATTTCTGAGTCAAGAAGAGAAGGTTGATGGACTAAATTATGAAAGTCCAAGCATTTTATTGTATTGAGAACATTTGAGTCAAAGATGGTGAGCGGCAAAAACAGAGTTCAAGCAATATTCTGCGACAAGAACTTCTGAGCCAAAAACAGAAATTAAAGCAGTTTTCTGCACCAATAATTTCTGAGTCACCAGTCTCTTCAGGACAGAAAAGTGAGTCGAGTGAAGTAAGATAAATATTAATTTCATAATATTCAACGCACAAAGCAAACCATTACGTATGCGTAAGTATCTGAAAAGGTGAGCATATTAGACGTCGAATTTTACAAAACTGCGTACGCGCCTGCAAAAACGCGCCTTTTCATTAAAAATGCGTCACTTGTAAACGCCGCAAGATTCACAATACAGAATTAGAAAATATGTCTCTGAGCATTTCCTTCAAGTTTGGTCATGAATAAATGGATAACCATTCATCCATAATCAAATTCAGAGGCTTATGAACATGTATGTTGAATTTTGATGTTATTGGCATCAAGATAATAGCCCTACAAAATATCATGGCAGTACGGAGGAGCTATCTGCTCCAGTCCAATCATGTACAGCGTGTATCTTCACAAGCAGAGGATGCATATCTCATGGTGCAAACATGCAACTGGTTCCTGTGTGCGTTCCTAAGGGATATGTGCTAAAAGTATCAACTCAATAAAATTAGTTGCACAACACTGGAATGAGTTGCTACATACAGATTTCTGTATACATTTAGTAACCGAGACTGAGATGACTCATTTTCATCACGCTGCACTTTTGAAGATTGTGCAGTATGTAGCTGCAATTTTCACCTACATATTTTCTTACAGTCTGAACTGTCTGAAGTCTGTGAACTCATTCTAAGATGGGAAAATGGAAATTCATCAGAGTGATCAGACCCACGGACTGGATCAGACACAGGGATGATCCCAATGGTGGAAATAGGGTGTAAACTAGCTCTAGCCCAGGTGGTTCTTATGAACGGAGAGAAGAGAACCACGCCACAGGGTGACCATGTTGGTCTGCATTTTGGAGTTGGAGATAGAATAGAAATTGATGCGAATGAACGTTAGTGGAATTAATCCTGTCTGTTTGATTTACTCATAATTATGGTAACATTGTGTACCCATTGGTGTATAATCAATGACACATTGGTAGTATGAGCGGTCAGCTGTCCAACCACATTGTAAGTCAAGCTCTGCGTTGATTTAGATGGGAACGCAGATCCAACATGGTGGCCCTGTGGCGTAGTGCTCTTATTCTCTCCGTGCACGAGAACACCATGGCATCACCAGGGCTTGTGCTGGTTGACACCTTATTATTGCTAGTCTGATCCTATCTTGGAATGACTTCACAGACTTTAGACAGTTCAGACTGTAAGAAAATATATAGGTGAAAATTGCAGCTACATACAGCACAATTTTCAAAAGTGCAGCGTGATGAAAATGAGAGTCATCTCAGTCTCGGTTACTAAATGTATACAGAAATCTGTATGTAGCAACTCATTCAGTGTTGTGCAACTAATTTTATTGAGTTGATACTTTTAGCACATATCCTTTAGGAACGCACACAGGAACCAGTTGCATGTTTGCACCATGAGATATGCATCCTCTGCGTGTGAAGATACACGCTGTTCATGATTGGACTGGAGCAGATAGCTCCTCCGTACTGCCATGATATTTTGTAGGGCTATTATCTTGATGCCAATAACATCAAAATTCAACATACATGTTCATAAACCTCTGAATATGGTTATGGATGAATGGTTATCCATTTATTCATAACCAAACTTGAAGGAAATGCTCAGAGATATATTTTCTAATACTGTATTCTGAATCAATTCAATTTTACCCGCAAACTTCGAAAGACTAACCTAACATCATGCACAATGAAGAGGATCGCGAGGACATAGGCGCCTAAGCTTGCGGCGTTTACAAATGATGCATTTTTAAAATAAACCCCCAGTTCTCGTGAAGAACTCGCGGTTTTGCCAGGTTCTGCTACGTGACGTATAATATACCATGGCAGTAAACGACGAGGTAACTTATTGTAGCGCCTCTGCTGGGCTGCCTTGGTACTACTTCTTCAAACGAGTAGCCGCTCGGTCGGTAATGATGAGCTTTCACATGCCCTTAATTAATATTCAAAAATATAGTGAAAGAAATTGAGAGTATAGAAGCTTAAATAACTAGGACTTATCGGCGCAGATGCGGTGTCTTGTGATCCCCTCTGAGATGGAACCTAGTGTGGATGTTGATGTTCATGGAATCCACAGGGACTTCTTCGGAAATCGGCTGTGTGACCGATAGGCCGAACGGTTCCTGGATGCACTGATTCACTCACGAGGTTCTGATCACTGTACACTAAGACGCACTGCACCACAGTTTTTATAACTTTTTCTTTGTTCTTGGTTAGATTTCGTGTGCGATTTTGTCTCCAGTGGGTGGATATATATAGCCGAGGAAAAGAATTCGTTGGGTTTGGTGTGAGAAAGATTCGTTCCCTTCAGAGGACGGGTTCGAACTGATTGAGCTGTAGTCGCTGTGGACCGTCGGTGGGTGTGAATGAGATGTCTTGGTGTGTGTGAATATTTGAAGAAAGTGGGGCTCTTGATTGCTGCCTCGAAATTAGTATTTGAAAAAAAATTTTTCATTCAAATATGTGTAATACATGTGAGCTACTTATATGTACGAGCTGGAGGAGGCGGGTACGTCGCGCTGGCGCCGCGCGTTGCTCATAAAATTTAAAGGTCCAGTAGCTCCCGTGTTACTCCATTCTTGAATTTCTTGCTCTTTCTTTTCTATTTTGCCGCAAGATTTTGTTTTACCAGCTTGAAAACGGTTATTCGAGTCTCTCGATCCGATCAGTGTGCATACGCGCGCGCGTGTGTGTGTGTGTGTGTGTGTGTGTGCGTGTGTGTGTGATTGTGTGTGAGAGGGAGGGAGAGAGAAAAGAACAGGACGGAAAAAGAGTTTTCACCCTAGAAAGAGATTTTCGTGCCCAGATCACTTCGTTGGGAGATGGACAAATTTTATTCAAAAGGTTTGGGAGTGACCATCATTGACCCCCAATCACCTAAGTGGTCGACATTTGGCATACAAGAGAATCAAGTTTTTCGGGTCTGATGAGGATACTATTTTATTTCATACTTCTTTGTTGGCTTTCAATGGGCCAATTATATGATTTGAAGAAGTAAGAAGGATTTTTTTGACTGTCTAACAACCGCTAAAGTAAGTGCCCAGAATAATTCCCCTTCAAGCTCAAGTTAACATTCTGGACAATTTCGTAAAAACCGAGGCCAATACTACCTTAAAGTTCATTGATAATAACCACGCCTAACTTGGAGATGACGAGAGGAAGATTTGTGAGGATTCTGCCTTTATTCCTACCCGAGGGAATAGTTAATTCTTTGTATTGACTATAGCATGGTTGAGGTGAATGAGGAATGGAATAGTTAAATCCATGGAGTATTATTTGACGGTGATTTCCCACGATAATGAGAAATTGCGAAAATATGGGGATCCTCGTGGAGTATGGCGTTGGAGTACCATGTAGGTTGATGTGCTAATACGTCTCACGCAGGTGACTAAGGGGTAACTTTTGCCTACACAGGTGTTTTGTTCAACTATTCCTCCTACCCCCCCCCCCCTTCCCCCCCATCCCTTGAATCGATATGATCAGTTTTTGCACATGTTATCAATGATTTCACTTTGGTCATCATGTATTCACTTTTGTCTCGATATAGTACTCATTTCACTCTAATCATCATCAATTTATGATGTGAGTATCACTCATAGTCACTGCTACATGCACCATCACACGGTCACAATCACTAGAGTCGAAGAAAAACACAAGTGTAAATCTATAAATTGTGAGAAAAGTAAAATGTTCAAGTCATATTAGTTACCCATAACCCCTTAACCCGTAACTCATATCGTGGAACCAATTCCTCGGATATGCTCATCACCACTATGCGCTTTGATATCACCGAAATCACTGTAATCACTTCATTTCACTGATTTATACCTGATTGATATCACTGAAATCACTGGAATCACTTTATTTCACTGATTTATACCTGATTGGTATCACTGGAATCACTGAAACCACTGTAATCACTTCATTTCATTTAATTGATATCACTGGAACCACTGCAATCACTTCATGTACTGATTCATTTATCAATTTGCCCATCCCACGTGTCTCGAGTAAAGAAGTGGAAAAATACAAATAACAATGAAAATAAATAAAATAAATACACATTCAACATATTAACATATTAACATAGAAAAATGAAATGTGAGCATAGAAGATGTTCAAGCTCTGTATGTATAATCACCATAACTTCTAAGGTACAATCATCACAAATATACGTTTTGCTGTCACTAGAATCACTTAGAATCACTGAAATCGCTTTTTTCATAGGTCCATACGTCAAAATCTACATTTCAGGGGTCTCAATGAAGGAAAAGTATTAAAAATATACAAGTGTGAGTTTAGAATTCATATATGTTATCACCACAACTTCCCAGATATGACCATCGCACTGTACGCTTTTGGTTTTGATCTAGACACTGAACCCCACTACACGAAACGCACAATCTCAGAAATGTTTCGCATCCAACTGAACAATCATGGCTTGAATGTAAGAGAAGACACCAAAAAACTCAACTCCCTGTACAAAAACTTCTTCATCGACTTCGAAAAACTAAAGAAGTTTAAATGAGATACCGGATCTACCCTGGAACCCACAAGCACTTCATGAAAGTAATCTATCTCTCACCATAGAGGGAGGCCTTCAGGCCCAGATCACCATGGTAACTTTTTATTACATTTGAACTCACCTTCGAATAATCACGACTAAATTTAGATTTTACAACCCACCCTTAAATAACCCCGATTCGAACTGAAAATATGGTAAAATCAAAAGGGAGGACGGGATGGAATGAACTGGATATGGTTGTAAAATGTCACTTATTAATGTCTCAAATCGGAAAGGTGGGAAATTGGAGGGGAAAAAGGGGGGGGGGGTCGAATCCTCGTCATCAAAACCAAAAGCGTACAGTGCGATGGTCATATCTGGGAAGTTGTGGTGATAACATATATGAATTCTAAACTCACACTTGTATATTTTTAATACTTTTCCTTCATTGAGACCCCTGAAATGTAGATTTTGACGTATGGACCTATGAAAAAAGCGATTTCAGTGATTCTAAGTGATTCTAGTAACAGCAAAGTGATTCTAAGTGATTCTAGTGACAGCAAAACGTATATTTGTGATGATTGTACCTTAGAAGTTATGGTGATTATACATACAGAGCTTGAACATCTTCTATGCTCACATTTCATTTTTCTATGTTATAATATGTTAATATGTTGAATGTGTATTTATTTTATTTATTTTCATTGTTATTTGTATTTTTCCACTTCTTTACTCGAGACACGTGGGATGGGCAAATTGATAAATGAATCAGTACATGAAGTGATTGCAGTGGTTCCAGTGATATCAATTAAATGAAATGAAGTGATTACAGTGGTTTCAGTGATTCCAGTGATACCAATCAGGTATAAATCAGTGAAATAAAGTGATTCCAGTGATTTCAGTGATATCAATCAGGTATAAATCAGTGAAATGAAGTGATTACAGTGATTTCGGTGATATCAAAGCGCATAGTGGTGATGAGCATATCCGAGGAATTGGTTCCACGATATGAGTTACGGGTTAAGGGGTTATGGGTAACTAATATGACTTGAACATTTTACTTTTCTCACAATTTATAGATTTACACTTGTGTTTTTCTTCGACTCTAGTGATTGTGACCGTGTGATGGTGCATGTAGCAGTGACTATGAGTGATACTCACATCATAAATTGATGATGATTAGAGTGAAATGAGTACTATATCGAGACAAAAGTGAATACATGATGACCAAAGTGAAATCATTGATAACATGTGCAAAAACTGATCATATCGATTCAAGGGATGGGGGGGAAGGGGGGGGGGGTAGGAGGAATAGTTGAACAAAACACCTGTGTAGGCAAAAGTTACCCCTTAGTCACCTGCGTGAGACGTATTAGCACATCAACCTACATGGTACTCCAACGCCATACTCCACGAGGATCCCCATATTTTCGCAATTTCTCATTATCGTGGGAAATCACCGTCAAATAATACTCCATGGATTTAACTATTCCATTCCTCATTCACCTCAACCATGCTATAGTCAATACAAAGAATTAACTATTCCCTCGGGTAGGAATAAAGGCAGAATCCTCACAAATCTTCCTCTCGTCATCTCCAAGTTAGGCGTGGTTATTATCAATGAACTTTAAGGTAGTATTGGCCTCGGTTTTAACGAAATTGTCCAGAATGTTAACTTGAGCTTGAAGGGGAATTATTCTGGGCACTTACTTTAGCGGTTGTTAGACAGTCAAAAAAATCCTTCTTACTTCTTCAAATCATATAATTGGCCCATTGAAAGCCAACAAAGAAGTATGAAATAAAATAGTATCCTCATCAGACCCGAAAAACTTGATTCTCTTGTATGCCAAATGTCGACCACTTAGGTGATTGGGGGTCAATGATGGTCACTCCCAAACCTTTTGAATAAAATTTGTCCATCTCCCAACGAAGTGATCTGGGCACGAAAATCTCTTTCTAGGGTGAAAACTCTTTTTCCGTCCTGTTCTTTTCTCTCTCCCTCCCTCTCACACACAATCACACACACACGCACACACACACACACACACACACACACGCGCGCGTATCCACACTGATCGGATCGAGAGACTCGAATAACCGTTTTCAAGCTGGTAAAACAAAATCTTGCGGCAAAATAGAAAAGAAAGAGCAAGAAATTCAAGAATGGAGTAACACGGGAGCTACTGGACCTTTAAATTTTATGAGCAACGCGCGGCGCCAGCGCGACGTACCCGCCTCCTCCAGCTCGTACATATAAGTAGCTCACATGTATTACACATATTTGAATGAAAAATTTTTTTTCAAATACTAATTTCGAGGCAGCAATCAAGAGCCCCACTTTCTTCAAATATTCACACACACCAAGACATCTCATTCACACCCACCGACGGTCCACAGCGACTACAGCTCAATCAGTTCGAACCCGTCCTCTGAAGGGAACGAATCTTTCTCACACCAAACCCAACGAATTCTTTTCCTCGGCTATATATATCCACCCACTGGAGACAAAATCGCACACGAAATCTAACCAAGAACAAAGAAAAAGTTATAAAAACTGTGGTGCAGTGCGTCTTAGTGTACAGTGATCAGAACCTCGTGAGTGAATCAGTGCATCCAGGAACCGTTCGGCCTATCGGTCACACAGCCGATTTCCGAAGAAGTCCCTGTGGATTCCATGAACATCAACATCCACACTAGGTTCCATCTCAGAGGGGATCACAAGACACCGCATCTGCGCCGATAAGTCCTAGTTATTTAAGCTTCTATACTCTCAATTTCTTTCACTATATTTTTGAATATTAATTAACCTGAAGAGGGACATAGATAGATGTCCGAAACGCGTTGTTTCAAATAGATTGGAAAATTTAATACACGCAACGGTCCATAGTGAGCATTAATCTTCATGATCATTATACAGTGCTTCTGGACATTAGAGTCAAAGAGACCTATATTACAAAAAACAATGTATTTCTAATATCCGTCTATTTTGATAGAAGAGTAGAATTGATTCAATAAAACAAAAGTTCTTCATGCAAACTTTTGGGACTGAGAGAGAACCGTCACGAAGGTTGAGAACAAAATCTGGCTCTAAGACCTTAAGCGCCTCCGTCGTCACAGCACAACATTTATGCAATTGACTCTAATTTTGATGTTGAAAAGAAATTTCCCCGTTCCTTCGTGAATATTCAGCATCAACCCTGAGGATTCGTCATTTGAATGGACCATTGCTTCGTGGTTAGTATAAAAAAAATGTATGATAACATGCCAGAATTTAACGTAGCATTCTGCAGGCTAGGCGTTGTGAGGACGATCTCAACCTAGATCTCAACCATAACCGTGTCAAGGTTTCTCCTGAAACCGGACTCAACATAATAGTGGTAATACTACTGCAAAAATGTCAAAAGTTTGCATGACAGCGTGGAATTTCCGAAACTACGGATCAGCTAATCAAAGTACGGCCATATGAACCTGGCCACCTTGGATTTGGCGCTATGTTGCCTTTGTGCGTCCTCGTAGCACTCTCGCGGATACAACATCAAATCCAAAATGGCCAGGCTCATCATGACCGTACTTTGATTAGCTGATTCGTAGATTTGGAAATTTCTTACGCTGACAGACACCCCTCAAAATGTCTACAGTAGTGTATCACTCCACTATTGAGTCAAGTCCAGTTTGAGGAAAAACCTTAACCTGGCCATGGTTGAGATCCAAGTGATGCCATCTTGTGTCACGTGTCAATTCAGAATAGGGTTTTGGCACTCACTGCTTTGTTAAATGAGTCAATTGAAGTCATCATCTCAACTCAAAACGAAATCTCCAATTTACTCTATTCAAGTCAGAGATAGATGTTATAACAGTTTTTAATCCCTTCTCCCTACACAGTCACTTTCGATGAGTGAAAAGGCGTACGAAGCTGAAAGGTGTTGACTTGAATGTGCCAGAGTGGTACCACTAATTTTGAGGTGCATTCTCAGTCAAACTATTGAGACTTTTCTAGTCGTACTTTGAAGGATTGTTTCTGCAGATGTCAATCTCATGATTCGATAACGCCTAAGAAATCTTAAATGAGATCTTTAATTCCATTTTTAGTGTCTACATCAGAACCCTTCAGAGTTGTAATAGTGATCAGATTCATAGAGATCGATCCGATTTGGTTTCTTGGTAACTTGTTACTATAGTATTCCAGGATAGTTCAACAGTTATTTGAATCTTCCATTCATATCTTTGATCCCAGGTAATGTACTAAATACACAAATAATATCAGATTTGAAATCTCTGTTGGCTCATTTAAGCGATTGAATATACTTTCTCAAATGTGTAAAATCAGCAGGAGCGACTTAAGAAACAACTTCATTAACTTCAATGATCAACCTTCCAGCTTCGATAGTCTGTTAGTAAAAAAGAATAATAGAATGAAGGAAATTAGTGCCACGTCTACAAGGCAGTAACTAAGTAAGTAACCGAGCATTCCAACAAAAAGCATAAAAAGTAGTCAGAGAAATGAAATCTTGTTTCGCGACTCTAGATCAAAGGATCGAAATAATAAATTAAAAATAAAAACGCGTAAAATTTGATTTGAATATTTGGCTACCATTGCCACGTAGCATTGAGGGTAGAAACTGCGGCAGCAGAGCCTTCTCGATCTGACGATGGTGCATAAACAAAGCGTTGGTAGGACTGCCTGGTTGTTGAGGTGGTTGTGGTTGATGCTGTTGAGGCTGACCGGGTCCCGGAGGACCTCCGGTAACTCTAACAGCTGGATTAACCAATTGTGCAGCTTGTTCAGGAGCCTTTGCTGCAACCTTGAATGACATACCAGCTGCTGCTGCTGCTGCACTATAAGGATAGGCATCTGCTGCAAAGGCACTGTATGATGTTGCTGCAGGATATGTTGCCGCTGCAGCTGCGGCATTTTGATATTCGTAGAATTGAGATGCTGCTGCAACTGCTGCTGCATGGCTTAATTGAGTTGTAGCTGGAAGTGGCATTAAACCACCTGGTGCAGCGGCAGCTAAGTATGGTGATTGGTATACGTAGCCTGGAGGTACCCTAAAATTTTAACAGATAAGAAAAAATTGTAAGTTAGAGAGGTTAAGTATGATCACATCAGTTGTGAGATGAAAAATGTCAGCCAGCACTGAGAATTAGCGATGCTTATATTGGTCAACAGTGCAAGGGGAGTGTATAAAATCCCTACCACTACTTTTTTGTGGATGAAAGTGCTCAATTAGTCTTGGAATAGTAGGTATACAGAGAGTTAAGAACCAATATTCCATCGGCATCACCATCAATAATACTCTGATTTTAATACTAATTTCATTGATTCAATATTTCGGTGTTTAGATGATCTCATTTTGAATATCCGGGGTGTCTACCGGATTTTTTTGCGGGGCAATAAAGGACCCTTTAAGGACTAAAATGAATCATTTTGGGAGGTGGGTTTCGAGTGAATAATTTATTCAGAGTTCAAATGAATTTCGAATTCGACATTCATTTGATTGGCGCTGAGGGCGATTAATGATTGAAAATCGAAGCTGAAGCTGCACCTTAATTTGAGAAAAGTTACAGTCAGGATGTGTTGAACTAATCATGTGTTGCATGAAATTGTTGTTTGAGCCCTAATTTCTGCTGATGATGACATGACATAGTTTGATATTGAATTACTTCAATTCGAACCATGTACCTGCAAAGCCCTTTTAAGGAAATCTTGCATCAGATGAGCCCCACCTTGAAAGTACATGGTTCGAATCGGAGTAGTGTAATATCAAACTATGTCATAATCAGCATAGCTATCAGCAGGTTAAATTAGCTGTCGTTGGACAACTTCATGAAATACATGATTTTAAATAGGCATCGCGCAGATTGAAATCGAAGTGCACACGAATTCAGGCTCAAAATTCCAAGTACCGAGCTCTGGTCCAATTCAAGACCTTTTAAGGACTTAGGGACTTTTCGAATCAAATAAGGACTTTTTAAGGACATTAAGGACTCGAAGGACCGGTAGACATCCTGATATCATGATCTCTTAGGAGAAAGAATTTTATCCCCGATTGTTTCCAAACTGAACGACAAACTCTAGCGAATGACTTCATACCAACTCAGGAATGTTTAAAAAAATCAATAACTAATGAAAATTTCAGGTGTAGCTAGTAAAGTCTTTGCTGCCATGTTAGCATCGCTAAGTTCGTAAAGCTGTTCCCTTTGCTCATATTTGGTCTTATACATTCAATGAGGTATCGTTCGAGCTATATCAATAACTAATTCTGTTCGGTTTTTATACAGAGTTGAAAAATTCGAGATTAAGAAAAAAGTTATGGACTCCACTAAAGACTTCACTCTGTTACCAGACTGCAATAAGTGTAGTCATATTCAATACCAAGAAGAAACTGAGAGAGAAAGATTTTGACCAAACTCAGCTATCCATAATCACATCATCAAACGATGCAGGAGGTTGCATGGAAAATAAAATACCCTTGATATTGTACGTGTCAGAAATTTTTAAAATCCAGGCAGCCTCTTGATAGTGCATACATTTTTTTAGTTTGAGAGCATTGCAAAAAAGCGTCAACCACAACCAATCACATTGACATTATAAAAATTAAAACTTATCCACCATTTGCTGACAGTTTACTTTCAAGCAAAAAAATTCCTCACCAGTCGCTTTTAATGCAGATTGAAATTCTTAAACAAAATACAACCTCCGATGAGATTTTTGATTTTACATGAAAATGTTCGCTCAGTAAGAACACGCATCTCACGGTGCATTTCTAACCCCAGGGATGCGAATATTTTTGAATTTTCTGGAAAGTATTCATCGACGCCAATTGTACAAGTACAATTCACTAGAATTGAATCCAAAAGACAAGGAAGATACATTACCACTAGGCAAGCTTTTTACAGCACGTAATACACGTGTTGTGATTAACGCTTTTGCATATTTGAAAAAAATCAAAATAAGAATAAAAAAATATTGTGGTAGGCGAATACAAAACAATCAGAAAAGTTTGAGGTCGCCAAATAAGATTGAAAAAAAAAGAAAAAAAAACTTACAGCAAACCAACGACAAACGTGTAGGTACTGCATAATAAATAATACTTGTCGGCACACGGCACACGACACACGATTATCTAACACCAACGTTAGTACCTTAACCGCGGTAAATTTCAGGCAGATCACAATTGATTCTCTAACTATAAAAATGTAATTCGTGCAGTTCATCACTTTTCTAACCTTTGGTGATATCTTCACTCGCTCAATCAGGCGTAAGGTAACGATTTTCAAGAACAGTTCAGAAAAAAAAATTTCCCTCCTACATTCGTTTATGGGAATTGTTTCCAGGAAATTACCTTTGCATGTATATATATGGTTAGTTACATCAATCACGGATAGCATCTTATGATCTGAAGCAATAATTGCGATTTCTGATTTCGCGGAAATTTGCAGTGAATTATAATTAAATGTCATATGGCAGATCCTTGAAAAGTCTGATTTTCAGTTTTTTTTTTCGTCATTCACACTTCAAGTACGTCCCACAACACAATATGAAATACAGTCTATACTGCTCAATGGTCATGTTGATAATAGCCCTGTACTGTATTTCCATCATATAGTGTCACCCTTATTTTACGAATCGATTTTTGCGCTATTACTTCGTCCCTAATCGATATGCGTATTTGAAGGCAGTAGTTCATGTAATCCTTCCTTTGCCGATCCAACCCACACTAAAAAAGAAAAAAAAGTATCCAAAACTATCTTCTTCGAGCTAACATCTTTCCAATCAAGTAAAAAAACAGAAATTATGCATCAATCACTACTTCAGCTGAGAATATCTGAAAAAATATGAAAATGTCTATACCAATAAAAAGATGCACGATACTTTTATGCAGCTGGTTATCTTTTCTCTCGGTCAAACATATCTCTCTGTCACATCTCGACATTTGTGCCTACATTATGGATGGCTCGCGTGTATCTACACATATGCGAAAAGTGTCCGTCAATTTTCTGAGCACTCAGTCACAATGCCAGTAAACGTATGTGGAGCATATCAGGTTTTTGCATACTTTATCCTAGTACTGTGAGGCACTATTGCCAGTTTATTCATCTGCATATTCTCTACTTCGACAACATACAAATGAAAAATTCCGTAATACACTTACATAGAAATCATTTTGAACAACCATTGATGATTAAAAAAAAAAAAAAAAAAAAAAAAAAGATCTCATTGTGACGGTTTGTCTGTAAATAGGACCAATGATTCGAAAAATGATCAAGCATGAAACTTAGATGGTTGATGCATATGAGTGATGTAATTTCTAATAGATGAAGGTTACCAATCTCAAAGAAATCAAAGAAATTTCTCAATTTTATATGGAATTTGATTCATGGGTTACTTATACTAAAATGAATTTCAACACAGAAAAAAGCTACAGGCATCTCAACTCATGAAAAAAACCTAACATCAAAACAATCCAACATCGCATCCAACCCTATTGGGTACGTCAATTACGCTGACCACCCTCGAACCTCGAAGCGTCACTATAGATCCTCCCCACGACTCATTCGAATTTCCGGTCATCCTGGCGGGTGCTTCGACGCCAGCAGCAATCATCGCCACCCCCATAGTTTGTTCTGTGTGTGCGCAACTACATTTACGACCCTTATTTCTCATTTCTAACCTCAATTGACACGTGCTCACCTGATGTAATGGTGAAAAAAAATGGGGTCGGTTGAATCATTATGTATATAAGCGTACAACGACCATCAAGAGCATGCATTGGACTTTTTTTTCTACACATCCTCCCCCCTCATTGTACATGACAATAATAATAACAACGCATGCCTATATTATTATGTGTGTGAGCTTGCAGCGCGATGTAATCACTCGTCGTCGTGACGGACTAAAACGCCCACGTCATCAAACATTACTATTTTCTTTCTCATGTGCTTTTTCTATATAATTATTGTACGAGCTTTGTGACATCAATGATTATCATTATTAATGAAAAATTTTCTCTTCTACAATTGCCTTGGTCAATTTATTGACATTATCAATTGAGTAAGAAAGCCACTATTCCATGTATCTGAATGAGATAAGAAGATGTTAAATTGTTCAGCTTAGTATGCGGGAAGAACTGGAATGACCGAAAATCACAATCGAGATTCTGACCTCATAAATTTTCAACTATATGGGGGACCCGTCAATTGCATAATGATCGCAGAGATCCTGGTATGCTAGAATAACTTCGACTGGAAATTGCAAGAAAATGGAATCGTAAGTTATATAAAAGAAGCATTGAAATGAAAGTTCAGAGAACAAATAACAGGCACAACTTCGTCAAATTTGTACGCCAGTCAATTGAAAAGATGTTTCCCTCAGCGCAATTACAATTGATTGGGGTTGGATATGCAATAGAATAGAATGAAGAAGTACAATCTTGTACCTAAAAAGTAATGATATATTCCTATGATTATAGAGAAGCGTTGAAAAAAATCATATTTTTCATAGAAATAATTGAGACACATTTTACCCCCGAGACCAGAAGTAGGTATCTCCCACAAAGCCAACGTATTTTTTCAAGATTTTAAAACGCTTTTGACTAAACAATAATGATAGGAATTGCGTATATCTCGTGATTTAGAATGAGCGAACTTCGCGAGTTGTTCCTGAATCATTCAATAAAAAATAACTCATTAAAAAGTAGCTTCAAGTCTTTCAACTCATAATCAATAAACTCCGCCACGTAATGTGTACCAGAATCAATTTTCTCCATTACATTAATGCTACTGATGTTCGACACTCTCAAATCACTAAAAATCAGAATTACTCAAAATGATCTTACTCTAAACAAGTAATAAATTTAATTTTCAGAATCTGATTTTTCATAATTCCTTACTCTCAAACTCTACCAAAAAAGCAATTTCAACTTTATCCATCCCAAAATAGCTGCACAAATCTCAGGTACACGTAAAACCACCCCTTTGGCACAAAAATCAAAGCAAGCGCCATGCCAAATCAAGAGAGACGTCCTCCCACACCGTATCACCTCTTTGCAAATGTGTAAATTCACGCCTCTTGCATCGTCCTCCTCCTCATCCGCTTCATCCCCCATTTAAACCATATATATATAAATTTTCGTCTTTTGCGTCGATTCTAAGCGCAGGATACATTTCGCGCCGGCGCATACGGATAATCCAATAGGATGATCCTACCAATACGCGCAGTCGCAAGCTCTTTTATACGTACCCTCCGCCCCGAATAAAAGCTCTGCCCTCAGCTAACTAACCAATCCGGCCTCCTCACACACACATATACATAAAAATTCCACTAACACATTTACATGTAGATTCGCACCCTCTTGGGAGGGCAAACAGAGTAGTGTCTATATAAAACTATGTGGATAATACTTGGATCTATGTATGCACGTGTGCAAGCTCTGTGACCGGGATTTTAACGAAAGCTTCCGCAAGCTTCGAGAGCTTTTGACTAAAGCTATTGGTTGGCTAACGAATTGAAAAGTGGGCTTTGGTCCAAGCGAAAGCAAAGAGACGATTTTTTAGAATGTTTGGTGTTTGGTGTTGAGAGTGAAAAATGGCCTTCTCTTTGTGAGAAGAATTATTGCTCGGATAGGCGTGAGAAATTGAAACGTTTTGGCAAGGATTCGGTATTGAGATTTCCGTTGGTCTTCTCTCTTGTTGATAGAAAATGTTCGACTACTTTAAAATTAGATGATTAAAGATACGAAAATACGTCTGGGAGACATAGAATCCCTTTTGTTTTCATAACTTTAGCTAAAACTATCCGAAGAAGTCGTGAAAAACTACAACAAAATAGGAAAGTACCTTTGTATTAGTGAAAATTGGAGCTTTCGACAAGTAATATTCATAAGACACACTTTTCAGCTATCAAGATCAATATCATCAATTTTCGGCGTGAGTTGATTGTAACTTTTGTAAGCAATTCAAAATCAAAGATTCAAGTATCAGTCAAATATTTCTCAATTTTCCAAAGGTCTGTCTGCCTGTGTTTGCATAAAGAGGTATCTTCGGTGAAAATATCCAAGATTAAAAAAAAAAAAAAAATCTTTCGAAACCGACCTAAATCCATCGGCACCAAAATACTTATCGTCTTCAGCTCATAAATTAAAAATCGAATTCACTCCATGTTCACACTTGGCAGGGGCAATGTATGTCGAGACTCCAATAGTGAATAGAAAATAATGAAAAAAAACCGCTTAATATTAGAGATATGCGCGAGCGAGCGCAACCTTGTATTCGAGAAAACGTGATAAAAGCACCTCCGGCATCGACGATAAGAATCAAAAGCCCAGTGCCACATATGATACAGTGTAACTTTTTGGTCTATATGACTCGAGCACAAAATTTTCATGTCTGTTACGTAATCTGAGCTATACCATAAGAATTTTGTAAGTTTCATAATTTTTGACGTATTTGGCAGCTGTATCAATACTTTTAATTCCATAGAAAATGATCTAATAAATACCATATCTGTCAATGGAAAAACTCTCAAGAATCATTCTGACTAACCCAAAAGACTGGGTTGAAACATTGTATTTCAAAAAATGTCTCCAAATTTGAATCAGTTCATGTCAAGAGTCGTACAATGAATATAAAATGGGTCTAAAACTTTTATCAATCCTCGAATACAGAGCAGAATCTGGATAATTCAACATTGTCGGTTCTTGTATCGTTAAGTACAATAGAGGCTAAAAACAACGCTTAATATGGCAGGAAAAACCAATAGAGCCAATTTATATATACTTAGAAAAATATTGTGCAATCGAGGAAATGTAACAATTTATAATTATTCGATACGGTTCTGCAACATAGGAAGACTGTAACGAGTGTACAAATAATAGTATATTTGCGCACGAACGGTGTAGCTCATTACACCGCATACCGAGAAAAAAAAGGAGGTACATAATCAGGTTGACAATCGTAAGAAAATCGAACGACCTGATGATTTTTCTCAAAGTTGTTAAAATTCTGACGAAAAATATCAGTCACAATATCGTAATTCATAGGTGGTCAAGCGGAAGAGTCTGTGATGAAATTCGACGAAATGAACGGAATCGAAATGATATAAGTTCGTTTTACTGCTACTCAGATGCGCAAATTTTACGATTCAATTTCCTTTGTTTGACTGTAGTAACTTCAAATTCATAGGGAATAACGAAGAAATTATACCAAATTATTGAGGAATAGCAATGAATATTCAAAAAGAATGATTCCAAAGATGAAGACGTAAATTTGCCACATTTTCCAACATCCGCTTACAAAGAAACAAAGTTTCATTCAAAATTACCGGCAATGAAATGTCTCTCTAATGACTAAAACTGATTATTCAACTATTTTGGCAAGTGTACAGTGTGAAATCGTGTAGCATCATCATCTATTCGTCTTCGATATAATGTCTTCTTTCAAGTAGTTTCTTGGCACAAGGTTCACGAGACACTTTTCAATAGTATGTATATAATCTCTATCTCAAGGACTGATCAATTCAAAACGATATATTATATTGGCGTTACATTTTCATCACCCTTCCAATACAGGCACCGACCAAAATTTCAAGTTGGCATCATCAGGTGCAATCAAGTCAAGATTTTATTTCATTTTGGATATATTTCAGGAAGGCCATCTCAGAATTTTGTCAAAACATCTGTTTTTAACGCTCATCTGGATGAATTAATGAACATCCAAAGTATGAACGATGCCATTCATTCAAATATAGAACAGATTTTATCGCGAGAATGATGTATACGATGTTTTGAGACCTTGAGACCCTAATACACAATCAATTTTCGAAAATAGCTCTTGATTACATCGGCAGTGGCTTAAATTTTCATCGTGCGGATTATGAGGAGCTTTCAGTTTGAGTGAGTGAAAAATCTGTCAGAAAATTCAATCAAAATCGATTGTAACAAAATCTTGAACCGATTTCACAACAGTAATGCGTTTAAGCACCTCCAAATCAACTCATAGAGTCAAAATTGGTGAAAAATTCAAATTTTTTCCTGTTTTCTAGCAATTTTAAGTGCGTTTCATTTATAATCCGGATTTCCTCAACTCAAATACAAATACATTTTGAAATAATCATAGTGGAAAATAATGCGACAGTCTTCGCCTAATGAGATAACATGGACAGGATCAGCTCGTTCCTGGACAAGGTGCTAGGGAGAGAACGATAGGTTGAACAAAATTGTCACCAAAAACTGAACACGTGGTGATTTAGTACTATGCCCAAGGATCAAAATCCCGTTTTAACCGAAATGGAGCAATCCTCCCTTTTTGGAATGCGAGCTCAATTCGTATTCTTACATGTTAATCAAATGGATCTGTTTCAGCACTTTTACTCGTCAAGACCATAACAGCTCCCAAAGCTCATAACTCAAATGTATCCTAATTATTTTCAACGTACTTGAGCTCATTTTACAGCTCAATCTTGAGTCTTCAAGATGATCTGAAGTGAGTTTGATTTCAACAAACTAGAGTCGAGGAACCTCATTTTGAATCGATACCCGAGATTTCCTCTTCTAACGATTTGAGACTTTTCGAGCTCCTAACTCCTAAGATAGCCCGAGTCTAACGTGTTGAATTCAAGCTCACTTCAGCTCATTTTGAAGGTCTTTGAATAAGCTTCAGCACAAGTTGAAGTACGTTGGAAAATATTGAGATTCATTGAAGTTATGGGTTTTCGGAGCCGTTATTGTCTCGACAAGTATGTTGCTTAAAAAAGCTCCATTTGATTAACACGTAAAAATACGAATCAAGCACGCATTCCAAAAAGGGGGATTGCTCCATTTCGGTTGAAACGGAATCTTGATCCTCGGGCATAGTACTAAATCACCACGTGTTCAGTTTCTGGTGGCAATTTTGTTCAACCTATAGTCCTTTCCCGAGCACCGTGTGGATTAAACTTCCACGACAAAAGCGCAAAATCCCTGAGATTTCTCTGATTTCCAGATTCGGTTGACACCGTGGTATGCGAAATCAAAAAAGTTAAAAAAATTCTAAAATTGAAATCACTTGCATCAAACAGCCTCAAAAATTCACTACCAAAAAACACCGATATAATCTCAAAGTGGCACGACAAAAAGAAAACGAATGATCGCAAGTTTGCTCACGAACAATGCGCAAAACGACATCTATATATAAAATCTACCACCACGACATCGCAAAAAGAGTATTATAATAGAATAAACTCTAATAGCTAAGAGTGATAATATCTAACACCGGGTAAGAGCGATGCTTTAAAACTCAACAGTATATAAAAGCGAGATCTGACGCGACGAGGACAGGTGTATGCTAAATATAAATTATCTGGACTCAAGCCAGGAGAAGAGCAAAATCTCATCTTGGTGTTGAGTTACATTTCGAGCGTCGCAAGCTCTTCTTCTTCTTCTTCTTCTTCTTCATCTTCTTCAACGAATCTTCCGCGACGAAGATACAACAACGAAGACGACGATGACGATGACGAGGACCAAAAAAGAGCTCAAATGCCTGACGAGTACTGGAGCTTGCAGATGAGAGAGTAGAGAGACATTTTCAAAGGGGGGTTACCAAAATGAAGAAATGGTCTGTGCCGAAGTAACTTGATTTTGTCGGAGGGGAATGATCTCTCTCTCTCTCTCTCTCTCTCTCTCTCCACTTGCAGGCATACCTATAAGAGCTTTTTGAGCTTGCGGAGTGTACTTTCGAGTATAGTAAATGACACTGTCTAATGGTTTTGCCGGCGTTGGAAGAGAGATATTCTTGGAAGATGCGACGTGGACCGTAAGATTCTTTAAGAAGATTTTACGGTTCTATGGGATGAATTGTGTGTTTGAAAATAGTTTTAACGTTCGCGGTGGTCTCAAAATTTCTTCAATTACTTGACATCAATGATGATAGAAATGAGACGTTTTGAAAATTGATGGGTTTTTTGGACGACTGTCATTCCATCGCACTGAAATGTTCTGACGATGATGAAATTGTTTTTATGAATCACGTTTGATGAAGAGCCCAAAATATCGATGGTGAAGAATGTACACTCACCGGACATAAATTCTAAACATTTCTGAAGAAGCTTTTGAGTGGCTGCTCGATATTTGAGGACCTTCTACTAGATCCGAATTCTGAATTGAAACTAGATTCCAATTCTGAAGGGGTAAGGACATAAGAATGAAGTTGAGATCATCAAAAAACCACACGCGATCTGATTTGGATAAGAATATGAGCCCAGTGACGAGAAGCTTTTTCAGATTTTTTTCTTAAATTCGTATGTACTACGTGTACCTTTGACGAATATTCAAACATAAATCATATATATCACAACTGGTTGGTCGATTAAGATGTCTAAACTTACAAATTTAGTGTCTTGATAGGGAAGAATATTACTAGCATAGGATAAGCTTTAAAACAATTGAATCTTTAGATTTTACTTGACTATTGGCTCATAGTCGAAAAAGCTCACTTTTTCCATCTTCTACACAATAGAACCTGCGAGTTTTTTTATACTTCTTTTTTTTATTCTCATCTATCTTTGGATATGTTCTATTAGAAGACCATCTCAACTATGAGGGAACTTTTAAACTCATAGTTCCTGCATATAGGAATGTTCCTCGGATCAATCACTCAAATGGTTTCAAAATTATTTAACTTGGTAGTTCAAAAATTGAGGAAAATCTATAACTTTTCAAAAATTCTGAAACTATCAAGAGAATGAGAACCAAATGATGAGCGAAAAATCGAGAAAAACATACAAACGATAACCAACAAAACAACGACTGCAACATCATCAAAAATTACGTATGGACATGTGTACATACACTAGATGCCAAATGCACACAAACACAGAGGTGTCAGAAATTATTGAAAAGGTTAGCCGCGTAATTCAAAAAAAAGCGCATCAGTCAGAGGAAGGAGGGACGACAACGCACAGACCGATCGTTTACTAATACAATTTTGCACGTGGGCAAACGGAGGCGTCAGTGTAATGCTTATTTGCAGTAGTGCACTTTGCGAGTGCACCACGCGCACGATAAGGAAACGCATTTACATTGCTGCTACTGCAGCTCAAAGTGAATTTCTATATTTATTGAGGCTTGTGGTATAAGCTGACGGAAAGTGGCTACTATATACTGACTTTTGCTACCAACAAAGCTTGTGGGTCACGATGCCGATACGATATGTTGGATATCGATTTGAGTCGTCCACGAGGTTCATTCCTTTGAATACTTTTACTTCCTTTTTTATAGGTATACATTTTAGTCATATTTTTTCTACAGGTGTATGTGTAGGTTGAATGAAGAGTAGATGCGTTTCGCACGAAGGTTGATTTGTCGACGATTATGGTAATTGGTGCACGAACAAATTTATAATTCATCAGTGACAATATGGAGATATCTAACAGCAAGCTTCATACGTTACTTTGCTGGTTGAGTTCATTTATGCTTGCTGATTGTAAGAGGATTGCCCTTAATTTGCCTTCGACATGAAAATTTTCATTACATACCCTGCAGAAAATAATATATAATTCTGGTATAAATCAAAAATAAGGAAAGACAGCGTTGAAACTGAAAAAAAATTAGTTTTCCTTTCTCATTTTTGGATAAGATAATTACAAAATCGTTATGAGATAGACTGATTAAACCAAGACAAGAGTTATGTATAATAAAAAATCTTGTGCATTGAAAAAAATAACAAAGAATTAGCCAAAACACATCAATTTCAGGATTCAGGAAGAACCACTAAGTCAACAAATTCGACGCTCAGTCAGACTGTTATTCTAAACTCGGCAGTAATTTCTTTTCCTCTTCTAAACGCGGGCCGACAACGTAGATCTGCAGAGATCGAGCTTGCAAGCTCAAGCTTCGAGATTCTCGGAGCCGCTACTCACGAGCTCAACCCGAAAATAGACTCAGAACTCTAATACTATAACTACAACATAGACTATACGAGCTAATACGAGCGATGCGCCTTTTCCGTGGATGGCTTTAGACCGAATCGGACGTGCGAGTCACTGCGCCTGTGGCAAAAGAGAGTTGGACATACGGCGATAAAATCGATCGTTGAGACCCATCAGGGGCTCTGATGGTCTCGCGTGGTCGGTGTGCTCACTGAAAAATTGATGCGCAAGCTCTCCTCCTCCTTTTTGTATCTCTAACCCCATCCCAGCGACAACTGTTTTATTGGTATGTATCATCAGGTTTTTGTTGAACTGAAGTAAAATAAAGACTAGCCATAATAGTATTTTTTTGGATTGAAGGCAAAATTTTTCCTGAAAGGACCGGAATCATTCAATTTGCGAGCAATTACATTTGGCGCGAAGGTACAGAGTTTCAAAGTATTTGTTGGAATTTTCGAGCTGTTTTGATCTTCCTATTTGTTTGAAATTGGTTCATAATCCATCAAAATTAGCTAATAGGACGCTGTCCTATGGTAAATTCCTATATACTGTAGAACCAAAGATATCTATTTTGTAATTTTGAGGTGATAATCCTTTCGAGGCAAGTTATTCAGCTATCGGCCCTTCATAGTGAATTGTGAAATCCTTCATACACTGATTGGTAAGCAAATTCAAGTGATACATTCACTTGCTAATTGAATCGATGATCAATTCAACCACTTCAGACCATTCGAGTGCAATTTACGGGTTTGCTTGAGTACTTATCAAGAGTTTGGGATGATTTCAGAGCAAGTTATTGAATCTTGGTTTTTGAAGGATAGATCAGTTAGTTTCCCCAGATGAGATGATGTGAAATGAGCTGGATACCAAAATCAGTCTCTGCATACAAGTTGGCTCATCGAGCTAATAGTTCCAAGCATGATTGATATCTTTAGCATTACTTGATACACTGAGATGATAGACTCTAAAACCACAATGGTTTCAGAAACTGCAAATAACAGAAATAACTGTGATAGAAAATCACACAATCCACCAAGTCAACTCTAACACAATGATAAATCATGAACATCGAAAGCCCAAAATCAATGTTCCAATCATCGTTAGAAATTATTGCCAGCTCTATTTGGTATAACACTCCCAATCACAATAATGCATCATATAACATAAATTCTGGAGATATAAAAACCGAATCCATGATGCGTTGTCGGGAAAGACTTTGAAAAATACAAGACACACAAACAATAACCCTTCGAAGCACTCTACGTGATAAAGCGAATGAAACTACTCGTGTAAACACATCACAAACTTAAAAAAACATGTGCGATGGGCATTTATTATGCAAGTGAATGAAGAGAGATGGAAAGACATGAAGAGGATACAATATGAAAGATAGAACGATAAATGAAAATGGAAAAATCATATTGATGATTGTAATGAAATGTTGAGGGCTGAAAATTCATGAGAACGAAGAAAGCTGCGAATGAGAAAAAAATTATTGGACGCATAAAACGACGGTCGCGATTAGTACATCGAGCGATTGAGTATAATCGGCAGTGGGTCAAGTACGTTTATTCCTGCATCTTACCGCTCTGAACCGTGAATGTTGCCCTGTTCATTGGGAGAGTATTAAAATTCAACCTCATCAACGCCCCAGTTCCGCTTTTTTGTTAGATATTGATTATTATTATCACCACTGCCATCAATTAATCAAATTGTTATTGTTCTTTAACATAATACTGTCATAAATACGCTCGTTACGGTCAAATCATAATTTGAATCTCACGTACAACGAAAAAAACGAAAGAAACAATTAGAGAAACAATTATCAAAGAAGGTATAAAAGAAAGAATGTGAGAGGACAGTAGAAAAAAAAAGATGAACAAACAAATCCCAAATCTTTCAGCAACCTCAATCACTTCCAAAAATTATGAATCATCATAATATTATAGATTATCAATCACCATCACTTCATCTCAAGTAAACAAAAAAAAAGTAAACAATAGGAAAAAAAATAGTAAAAGTAAGACACAATCAAGAAAAAAAAATATAAACCACGATCCTCACAACTAGTCAAAAAACTGCAATATTTAAAAGGCATAATAAATACGAAGAAAATAAAACATTTCCGTACGTATAGGTACTTGGCTTCGTGTTACATGTGCGTGTGCCGCGGCTTTTCCTCTACCTCTCCCTCCCTCGCTTTCTTTAGTCTTTCTTTCTTTTTCAATTCATTTTTCATGAGCTCACTCATTTGAATTGTTCAAATTTGTGAGCTTTTTCAGGTAACAAGTCTTCCGACTTCAACACTGTGCGTCGAGATGCTGAAAATGTCATACATGATACAAGACTGAGACGATTGATATGGAAGTTTGAAAATATATGACAGATTTCTTGAAGCAACAGTTACAAATCCATAAGATCCATGATTTTTAAAGGCTTTGTTGATTTTTGAAAAAAAATCCAATCAGGATTTACTTCGGATGAATCAAGAAAATACAGCTAATTCAAAAAAATCTCCATTCTTTCTACTTTGATAAAGATGGGTTCTGTTATCAGCTTTTCAGGTAAATGGTTGATTTGATGAACCAACTATGAAAATTGGCATCTATTTGTAAAAGACTTTTGCAAACTATAGATTGTCGTCTATTGTTTTCAATTTCAAAAATTTGCTGCATGATTACTCAGGAAGAAAACTGTAAAACAAAAATCATGATTGTGACGACAGTCTGAAATGAAAGACTCAACATGATGAGGTGAAGAGTTATCTGATATTTTGGAAATAAACCACTCTCTGAAAACTCACCCATACTGTCCAGGTAACACCGCAGGGTATCCGGCACGAATTCCTGCAGCAGCAAACGGAAAGGCTGCAAGTAAAACAAGGTGATGAGATGATCAAAAATCACTCTAATAGTTTGCTGATTCGAAAGTGAATGAAGTGATAATAACAGGCGGAATCCCTGACATTGTGACTCTACATAGGCAGAGCAAAAACAAGATCTTCAAATGACAACTAAATCTCCAGCAAAATTGTGTACAGCAAAATTCATGTCTGCCATAAGAACATTGGGAGAAAATTGGACAAACGAATTTTGAGCTCGGATTAGGTTCTAGAAGACAAAATCTTATATTTACTTCGATTTTTGCCAAATATGAAAAGAAAGAAATAGCACAGAAGCTTTCTGCGAGAAAAATCACAACTCAAACACGTGATATTACAGATACCATAAAAAAAGAGAAATATTGGTAATCATAGCAGGATAGTCTATCAGTAATCATAGTGGCAACAACACTCAAATATGACTCATCAAACAGCATCTGTCCTCTAACTGGACAAATTTTCGATCTTTGGTGCGGATCAACTTTTCAACTTCGTCTTACATCGAGTCTTACATCATTTCAACAAAAAATAAAATTGGCAAAGCTACGGAACATATCACTTGAAGTTAGCTTACCTGCTTGAATGTTACCTCTAGGTTTGGCGCCGAGTATAGCTAAATTGACATTAGCTTTTCTGCCGTCAATTATTGGATTTGGATCCTTGCAGGCTCGCTCTGCTGCTGGTCTGTCTCCCATTATGACCTATCATGAAAACTTCATTACATTCCTTTTCACATTACCTGATTCGACTTAATTTAAAGAATCCCACTCCAAAAACCGAACAAGACAAATCTTGACAACGCTATTTAAATCGAGTATAAATCAGGGGATTCAGATTTTTTGAACGAGCCTAAGCTCAAAAATTTTTTTCGAATTTCACGACTATAATTAAATGTGATGAAACTCAATGTGACTCGGCCAAATGTTATATAAGGCCAAATTTCCGAAAAACGTAACCAGTTTCATAATAGCAATCTTTGCTGACTGTAAAGTACATGGTTTTGGTTGCAAGTGGAATCGTTTGAAACCTAAATTTCCATATTATCGCAAGCAAAGAGACAGATAAGTTTCTGATAAGGCCTTGCATAGAGCAGGTTTTTTCTTTCAGCTGGTCACGATGCGAGACATCGCTGCAGACCTGCGATTTAATATACGTTTTGAGCACTCACGTTTACATGTTATTTTCATCTGTGGCATGGTCATAAGAACCAAAAACTACGTTCGCAATCGAAAGTTTATTGAAACAATTGAAAAATACTAATAATAATTCTTCTGGTCGATACAAATCTCAATTCGGTCCAAATATATTTGCAGTCTGGTACTAATTAATAATTTCAGAGTCTACTGGATTTCCCAAATTTGAACGAAAGTTTTGTAAGTGTACTGTCACGGTCCTGTTTTCATAAAATCAGCATTTTTTTCATCCACTCAAAATATGGCCTTAGTAACAAGTTACACATATGTTTCTGATAGACGCCGAAAACGAAGGTAACAACGTAAAACCAATAGTTTGAACAAGTGTTTTTTTTCGACTGGTGCTTATCCATATCAGACAAATGTGTTTTGGGCTGAAGTCTCTTTCATGTTCAAACTTCCAAACTTTGGTATGAGTTGAATTTGAAATAATTCATTGGTTTCATATAACCGAGTTCAAGCTTACACGTATATGAATGGAAAATTTTCATCGAACAAATACCTAAATACATTTTGGTGGCTAGAAAATGAGCATCTCAGTGTTACTTCATTACTTAATCGTTACAAGTTCTTTGAAAGAATAGAAGATGAATTAATGTTCAGATTTTGTAACAATCGAACCACAAATAATTTTTAGCGAGTATTTTGTCACACTCAACAACGCACAAGAAATGAAAAGAAATCTAAAACCAAAATTAGCGAAACCCAAATGGAGCAAATCGTCAATCATAACTGATTTTCCTAACAACTCCATAATCATAATTTCTCTCCAAACTTCTTAAGTTAGTCACTGGTATTCATAGTCGTTATAACTCCAGAGTTAAGAATTAATCCGCGGGTTAGGCGCTGTAATCGGCGTGGCAGAAAAATAAACTAAAGACTACTCATTCTTTTCACGTTGTCCCAGTGCTGCAGAACATCACAGAATCGAAGTCTTTTTTTCTCCACTCCGATTACAGCGCCTAACCCGCGGATTAATTCTTAACACTAGGGTTATAACGACTATGAATACCAATGTTAGTCTTTCTGACACTTCCAAAAAAAGTCCCCAAATCATGAACAAAAAAGTGCAAACACACCAGCAATACTTCTACTGAAACCATTGTATTCAAGTCTGAAACCACTGTATCCGCATCCTACATCTTCAAAATACCAGAATAAATCACAATAAAATCACCACACAAAGAAAAAAAACAAACTTACAAATCCATATCCTCTGCTTTTGCCCGTTTGTCTATCTGTGATAACAACAGCCTCTTCAATATCACCATAAACATTGAAATGCTCCCTAAGGCTTTTGTCTGTTGTGTGATAAGGTAGACCTCCAACAAATAATTTTGTCCACGTTGTATCTTTTTGTTGTGGTGTTGCACCAGCTAAAGCAGCACCAAGACCAGCCGTTACCAGGTCCTCGGGTCCAGGCGCGCCAACGGCTGCGCCCAGGCCCGCGGCGCCCGGCATCAGCATCCTCAAAAGTTCGCTACCTATTGCGCCGGTTTCACAAACACTTGTAACCGAAATATTGCTTGAGCGCTTGTAAAGCGCTCTCCAAAAAGTTTTTAGTGACGAAGATATACTAGTTTTTGAGAATATCTAGTCACTACGTAGATTTGAAGCTGGTATCACTGTGCAGGTTGCAGAGAGACTGAAGTTCTTGGGAATAAAGTTGGCGATGATGAAGGCACTCAGTTGGTGTAGATTAGCATCAGCATGCGCGAGTCGATTTCTGAAACATCAATTGGGAAAGCTTGATTATTTTACTGTGGAATAATTTTTCTTATTGTATTGAATTGTAATGCAGATTCGGGGTTCTAAATCATAGTTAACCACTGTATTATTATTTTAGGGACTGGGATTTTATTATTTTTTGTGGAACGCTGACCATCTTCTACCGCATATTTTAAAAGGGTGCAACATATATTGATGGAATATATTACAGTTTGCAATGAGCACCCCTCAAATTAACCTACACAGATATGATTTCAATATTAGAAATAATGCATGACTGACTGAAGATACAAATCCTCTCGAGATGATTCCATCGCAGAATGTGGTTGGATCAATAAAAATTAGTCGATCGGTTTTTCCTGACGATTTCATTCTTGCACAATTTGGGCATAATTTGGCAAGGATTGAGCAAAAATAAGAGAGTCAGGAGAAACCGATTCATTTTTTTGGATTCATCATACAATCATTTGCTAGGTAGAATCGATAATGTTTTCTTCAAAAAGTGCTAAGAATTAAGAGACTTTACTGAAAAGATGATCCAGCCACGAGATATATGATGAAAGTAAAAAAAATCTCGACCCAACATAACTAAAATTACTCTGAATCAACATCAATTCTACGTGGATAAGAGGGGGTTGAAAGGCCATTATTTGCAGTAAATTTGCATGAAATTTCTCGATAATACTAGAAAGACATCTACAACACTTGAGTTAGAAAGAAGAGAGGTAACCATCAAACACGATAAAACAAATGTGGAATAATTCATGAAGGATTTCATTTCAAGTATCTTCTAATGATATAAGTAGAGCGGTTCGGGACGTTAAAAATCTGCTTTTAACGATTCATTTCGTCGGAGTCATCTGATTGTGAACTGTGAGTATATTAAACATCAGTTGAAAAACGTTACTGAAATCAACTGGAGCAGTTGTGGAACACTAATGTTCAAACCATGGAACATCCTTGGAACAATGAGTTGTAAGGCCAAGTTGGACTCAGATACTAATAAGGTTGGCGTTTCGGACCTCATTTTCTTCACGAGTTTTTGATCATAAAAGCGACTTTTACACTCTCTTTCACAGCTATTTGATTAATTCCAAGTCAGTTATACAAAAAGGAGATCATCAGAATGTAGATTTTCCTGATACATTTTTGTAAAACTGGCGTCAATTCTATTTAGCAGTCATTAAACTGATGCTAATGGATCAAAAACATTAGTCCTGGGTATCATGAGTGGCAAATATTAGTTCTGGAACCTAAAAATCAATTTTGGAGCCTTCCGTGGTCCTACGATTAATTTTCTAATGAGTGTTCAAAATTTGAGAAAGTGTTGAAAATTACTCCGCACTTCAAGATATACTCCCAATTCACACTCTCCTTATTTCTCATCTCTTTTTTTCAGTTGGCAACGAAGCATCTTGTGAACGACGGTTAAAATTTCAAGGTTGGCTGGAATGAATTCAATCCTGATAGGCTCGCTCTATTTGAATTCGATATTGGGTACCATATCATCATCTAACACAAAATTAAAAACTCTAACAAAACACATTCATATTGAACCTGGCACATATTTATTGGCATCTTCAGTACATGAGACGTCGGTATCGTACGTGACATGCACAAATTTGAATCAAACATTCGGAAGAAGCTGTAATCTAACGATCGATGTATTAGACGATGGTTCAGTCTCAAGAGTATGTGGTATCCCATTTGATATTGATCAAAACCATTACTTGGAAGTTTTTCCAAAAGTATTTTCCTTTGGAGACGGAGAAACAATTTTAGTATGGTTTGAGATCCATAGAATTGATTTATCTTTGAGTTTGAGACTGTATTTTCGCGCATCAGGCGGTTGCAGAATGTCAACAAACACAATCGCTCTGGGTAATCCTGATTCCAATACTAATGATATTTTAGAAAATATGCTGATAATACCAAGCTTAGACAGTTATGAGATCATCTACAAGGACATAAAAACGTGCCGAGAATATTGCTATACAATTTTCAACAAAGAGGCTGGCAAACTCTCTGGACCACATGAACTAAGCCAATTGCAGGACAGAACTAGACTACTCAAATTTTCTGCCCGTCTTGGTACCGAAACTTTAGGTACTGGACATTGTTTTATCATGACATCTGAAGAACCATTGGAAGCAGTTTCAATTCTGGATAAGCAAGTGAAGCAGCTAATTGATACAGAGAAGAATCATGCCCATAGTCTAAGAATCTCTACGGCTCACTCAAAATTAAGTATCTGTAAGCAAGAAACTAGAGAAAGCCAATTTCTCAATTGCACGCAAAAAGATTTTCAAAATGACCTTCAAACATGGTATAATTTGACATTTGATACGAAATTTGGAGATACAATCGTTTACAACACGGCGGAAGGAGGATTCTTGGTGTTGAACAGTAGAAAAATTGTATCTGATAAAGAGAATGACGGTTTCAAAATTTTCTTGACGCAGTTTGGTCCTCAGCGACAACTTCAGTTCAGTGTTGAAACCTTCGCTTTCAAATGTGAAAATCGTCCAATTCGCATACGAGCACAAATTTGGGAGAACGATGCGGGTGGATATTGTACATCCTTGTTTGAACAGTCGGATGAGTCGCGTTTCAGCATTTCTTGCTTACCAAAAACTATGAAAGATCCATTATGATTCTTGGATTGCCAATATTGCTTTGTGAGACAAAAAAGAATGAGAAAAAATCACTCATGATTATATTCCGTCTATAATGGCTAATTTCCTGTGTGCACACATCTTCATCTTTCTTGAGATAACAGTATGAGAAAAATCATGAAATGTATCGGAGAAACCAGACTATTTGAAAAGATTAGTTGGGGTGCTCCCGAGGGTGCTTCCAAATCATACACTTATTGAACATAGATTCGCCAGAAATTTTAAAAAGGATTCTTAAAGGAACGTGAAGAGGTTCAGGATTACTCTGACAACCTAGAATGGTATCGACTGGTTTTTGAGACGACAGAGGACAAACAACTTTTCAAGATTTTTGCGAAATATATGTTGGGCGATGAGTTTAGATCAATAAACCTCAAGAACATGGTGTATTTATCTGTCTGTGTAATTCAGCGACCCAATTTTCCAAAATCAACTCTGGAATCAAAATCATGAATGGCTCATAATAGATAATGAATGTCTATACTCTAATGCTTTCTTTGGACCAGTGCGTGTATGTTTCTTCACATATACATGTACAACGTTTCGAGTATCTTCATATACTCTTCTTCAGGTGCAAAAAACGGGGGGGGGGGATTATGATGTGGGAACTTATATTTAATGATTATAGCTATAACTTATCCGGTGATGGAAATAATCAAGCTTTGAGACCTTCCAAATCTGACATTCTTAACATCCTGAAAAATATAGAGAATACAATCAATCCCTATAATCCTAGTATTTACTTTGACATAGATGCCCGAGAAAGGAATGTCATTCGAAATGAAGTTCTTAAATGTGCCTATCATTTCAATCCAAACAAAACTCCGATCACGGAACACGAACGATCAATTGAAATTAGTAAGAGACATGTTAGTAAATTCATCTCTGATAATCCTGATATTCTGATCACGAAATCTGACAAAGGGAACAAAACGGTTCTGATAAATAGAGAAGAGTACATCAACAAAATGAAAGATAACCTCCAGGACCCAAAATATTATGAAAAAGTCAATAGGAACCCATTGACCACCATGATCTTTAATCTTAAACAATTCATGAAGAAAGTAAATCCAGCTCAAACGGATATCAAAAGCAGGAAAGAAAGAGCGAAAAATAATAAAATCAACATTGATGTAGAGAACAAACATATTGCCAGAGCTTACGGTTTGGTTAAAGCACACAAAGAAAATTTTCCTCTCAGAATCATAGTTTCCGCGATTGATTCCCCGTTACATGAATTTTCCAAATTACTTAAATCAGCAATTACACGAGGTTGTCCGAAACCGAAAAGCCATATCAAAGACAGTTGGACCTTCAAACGGATGTTGAAAGATATCATCATTCCACAAGGTTGGATTTTTGTTAAACTTGATGTTCAATCAATGTTCACGAATATTTCTCTTGAACTTATTCTCAGAGCCATTGACAAACGTTGGAACGATATTGAAAATCACACCTCATTAAATAAAGAGGAATTTATGGAAGCTGTAACATTGGTCTTCGATAATGCATTCATCCAATTTGACAATGAATTTTATAGACAAATCCTTGGTGCATCAATGGGTCTACCGTTATCTCCTATAGTTTGTGATTTGGTTTTAGAAGATGCTGAAAAAGAATGTTTGAGGTCCATCCATGAAAAGTACAACTGGGATCCGATAATTTTCAACAGATTTGTAGACGATATTTTTGCTATTATACCTGAAAATCAGGTTGACAACTTTGTCAATGAATTCAACAAATACAACATTAACCTCAAGTTTACCATTGAAATAGAGGAAAATCACGAATTACCGTTTCTGGATATGCTCATGATTAACGACAACGGGAAACTAATCACTGATTGGTACCAGAAGCCTACGCAAAGCTTGACATACTTGAATTTTAATGCTCACAACCCCATAACCCAAAAGAAAGCTACAATATACAATCTCGTAGACAGAGGTATAAAACTTGCTCACCAAAAATTCCATGCAAAAAATCTCATTAGAATCAGAGACCTATTGATAAAAAATGATTACCCAAGGAAATTTATTGCCAAGCACATCTCTTTGCGGACACAAAAAATTAGGAATCAAGAATCACAGAATGAAAATGATAATGCCCAAGAAAATATACAGAACATTTTTTTCAGTAGGGAAACCAAAGTTGTGATTCCATTCATCAAAAATTTTTCAGAAAGGATTAAGCGAATCCTTTCAAAACATGATATTATGACAATTTTCAAGTCGAATAACAAATTTAATAAGTATATTAATTTAGGTAAAGATAAAATAGAGCATGGCAGGAAAACTCATGTGGTATACCAATTAGATTGTTTAAATTGCTCAAAAAAGTATATTGGACAAACTACACAGTTCTTGAGGAAAAGAGTCCTACAACATAAGAATAATATCAACAGCCGAACCCAACAACCGAATGTTCTCACACTCCACAGACTCGAGGATGGACATGAGTTCGACTGGGAAAATCCAAAAATTCTGGACACTGAACATCACTATAATAAGCGCCTGATCTCTGAGATGTTTCAGATCCAATTGGAAGATAACAGTTTGAATATTAGGGAAGATACAAAGAAATTGAATTCGCTGTACAAAAACTTCTTCATAGATTTCCATATTCAGAAGAAATTCAAGTAAAACGATCGGTATAGTCTCTCAGTTAGACCATCTAGGATAGCTTGTCAATTCAACAAAAAATAGATGAGAGACTACCGAAGAAAATGAGAGAGTCCCTTTCCTTCCTTTCTCCCTTCCCCTGTTCAAGCAGCTCGTTCGGAATATGTGCAACATAAATGAGTGACAGTTCATGAAACTTAAGGAGAGTGTTAGTGAAATTTTGAGGATTACAGTGTCAACTGGTGATCGAAATGTGGTGCAAAATTGGTAATGTTCAACATAAATATAAATGAGTGACTGTTTGTGAAACTTAAGGAGAGTGTTGGTAAAAATTTTTTGAGGATTACAGTTAACTGGTGATTGAAATGTAGTGCAAAATTGGTAATTGATTTGTGATTTGTTTGGTAAGATTAGAACCGTACCAGTGTTGACGTGATTATGACCTTGTTAATGTTTGTCAGTGCTATACACAAGTGGTTGGGGAGTAAGGGTATTCCATAAGGTCAGTTTCAAAATTTTTGTGCCTTTTCCCTTTTCTCGTGCTCATGCTGAGTAAGTATGTTTCGTGGAGAGACTTTACTCAAATTCACTCGCTCAATTTCCTATGTGAAAGTGAATTAGCTACATCCCAGTCTTTCCCACTCCAATTTTCATCACGTCATTTGTCGAGGGTGAATTTTCCATACCCTGAAGTGTCCATAATTTTCAATTCATTCCTTCGAGTGTAAATTTTCCATGCCCTGAAGTGTCCATAATTTTCAATTCATTCCTTTCCACAAATTTTTTTATTTCGCTTGAGTTGTATATCAGGCCCGGGTAGTACAGGCATATTTTTTTTTCCGAAATGTTAAATATTTGAAAGTGCAGCGATAGGTTAATTCGACTTGAGTGACAAAGTCCAGTGTCCGGGTTAACAATAACAAAGTGAAAGTGATTTGTTTTGCTCATTAAAGTACAGTGTCCGTATTAAACAGTGAGAAGATTATATATTTTTTCAGAATTAGTTTATCCTTGGATGGATATTCAGTGGTCAGCCTGGAAATACAGTGTATTCGAAAGTGTGTGAGTTCTTGAAATCTATAGACACACCCCCCTCTCCCCCCCCCCCACCTTGCATCTCTCTCCTTTGCATTTTTTGAAATGAATAAATTTTATTTTATTTTATATTTTTTTTTCATTTAGCTCAAAAGTCTTTTCACATTTTCTGTAACTTTGCTTATATAAACCTCGTGCTTTAACTGCACTCAGCCAACGTCAGCGTGAATAACTGTCGTTGGTATATTTGACTTTAAGAGAGCCGCACCACCAAGAGAAACAGTGAGAGGAACCTGCACGAGGCGGTTGATTTAAACTTTATGATCGGACGGATATAGTTACACTTCCTCATGATATGCATCCTCCCCCTTTTTTCAATTCGGATCTACGTCTGTTATATCGGCAACTTATAGGGTAAAGCAAGAACAAATGTCTTGAAATCAGTACGGCGACAGAGCCCGACAAGAGCACTGGTCTCTGTATTTATTTCACATTCAAACCGACGGTTTACAATCAAATCTAAACACTCAACCTTTCGACACATATCTCTTGGAAAACGAATAGTGTGGTGTTGTGGATTGTCTTGTTTGTGTGATGTGACCCGTGCGATGGACCAGCTCTCCAATCAACATTTCCACCCTATCACAATTTCGGCTGAATTTGGTTTTACTGCCAATGAATGCTGAGATTTTCAGGAGTTTTCACTGCCGGGGAAATCACAAGCAGATCACATTTCCATCACCGGATAAGTTATAGCTATAATCATTAAATATAAGTTCCCACATCATAATCCCCCCCCCGTTTTTTGCACCTGAAGAAGAGTATATGAAGATACTCGAAACGTTGTACATGTATATGTGAAGAAACATACACGCACTGGTCCAAAGAAAGCATTAGAGTATAGACATTCATTCGTGTTGCTTCTGGACATTAGAGTCAAACATTCTGTATAATAGATAATGATTTTTTCCAAATGTATCTACTATCGCTAAAAATCTGTCTGTGTAATTCAGCGACCCAATTTTCCAAGATCAACTCTGGAATCAAAATCATGAATGGCTCATAATAGATAATATTATTTTTGAAAACTCAGAAAATTCCAAATTCTACCAGTGTCAGAAAAGAGCTAGGTAATAACACGGTCACCTTCAAAACTTTCTAAAATATATTTCTATCGCACTAGCTCGAACCACAAAAGGGGATATTTTTCCATGAATAACACACGTGAACAAAAAATCTCTAAAAACATTGAATTTTTCCATGAAAACATCAGATTTTAAAAAATCTAATATATTTGATATCATAGACTACGCAGCACTAATGGAATGGTCTTGTACTTTCGACCCACAGAGCTCAAACCAAAAATCTCTCCCAAAATTCAGCATCACGACAAGAACATGACGAACCATAATTTTTCTGAAACTTCAGTCCATGGCTCCAGCTGCAACTATCAATCAGATGATCACAGCTTAGTCGCATGCCTCTCCCATATTTGATTCCACAACTCATCTTATCCAACCCTCGCGACAAAGAGCTAAAAGCCCACCCAGTGTCACCTTCCACTGGAGAAACCCCCCTCAAATCGTTTATACTTTCAATTTTGGCGCCATTTTTCACCCTTCCTCAACAAACGACTATCAAATAAATAAAAGTGCATACAAGGCTATGCATGCTTCAAATCTCCCTATATTTCTTTACAGCTCGAATTTTTCTTCTGAATCGGGGTCAATGACACGATGAGAGCCAAACTGCGCGGCATCGGAAAAAGGAAGAGACCGGATTTTCCATCATCGATCTGCAACAGCCAGCAAACATCAGGGGTTGGCTTCTCTTCCCCTCGTAATACATGAGAGCACCCATCTGATTTTGTGGGGTGGACTTTGAAGACGTGGAAAAGTCCTACAGAGTCTTTGTTTCTTCCCTACTCTCTATGCATGGCTTTGAGCAATATACAGCTGGACGATCTCATTGTGAAACCGGAGGTCTTTATATGATGTATCCAGACGAAAACCCTCGCGAAAACCTCTGAGGGATTCAGCACATATTATATTGTAAGATATAGCTTGAAATAGAGAGTAGTGTTGGCTGGTAATGCAAGTATTGTAAATGGCGGTTCGTCAGCATCTCTGTGAATCCATGGACATTGCTTGCAGTATACCAGCAGGCAGTAGCCGAAAGCCAGGTGAGTATGCAGGTATACCTGCTGCAGATCCGGATTTTGATATGTATATGGGCGTGAGGATGAATAATAGTTAACCGGGGCCAAGCTAAAAGCTGGTTCCGCTAGTCTATTCTTCTGTGCATGCAATGAGATCGCTGTTTCATTTTGATACAGAGGACTCTGAAAACTCGAATGAGAATCAGCGAGCAACGATGGACGATCTGATCATGGCATTATTCAGTTGTGTGCTCGATGAAAATCAAGATAAGTTTGTGAGGATAGAACTAAATATTCAGGATAATCACTATCGCAACGATGTTGGAATCTCCTGGAACTGCATTCTGCACCGGAAGATTGAAATTTGGACTTTTCATGACAGCCGACTGCTTCAAGTTACTCCGAATGGAAACTCGAGTCACGGTTAGACACAAATGTTGAATTGGTTTCATTATTGTTGGCAGAACTCATGATCAAATCGTTTTTGCTTTGCAGGATTTTACTGATTTACACATGCTATTAAAAAATCATAATATCAAACGATTTTCGATATAACGAATCTCCTAGAGATAATACACCACCTCCGACGTTTCGTGAGGATAGTGACAAGAGTTCCAGAATAGATTGACATTGAAATAGTTTGCTTATGAAGGAGATAATTGAGACTGACCGATTAAAATGATGATTGATCTTGTAATGGGTCCAGAGCTACCGACATGCAATAAAAAATTATTCAAATTCAATCAAGAATAAACTTTTGAAAAGCTCAAAAAAGCGCCATCAAGAATAACCCAGGATTGACATTGTCCTGGATCTCGCACATCAATTCATCTAAAAAAATCTCTCTCCGCTATGCCAGGGTATTATCTTCGAAGGCCGGTCTCTACGAAATCTGATCATGCAAACGATCTTGGCACCTTATACCGTTTCAAATCTACCTCAAACTGAACCATGGTGCGAAAAATGAACGGGGCACCGCATGTAACGCAATGTCGAATAGCAAAAAAACCTGAGCGTAGCGGCCATACATTCTGTACACAAATCGTCAACCCTTGCTGACATGAGATCGAGCATGATATTCATGCAAACGCACCCCGCCAAGAATATATATCCATGGATGCAGCTGTTCGGGGCCTGAAACCGGTGCTGCCCCCCTCTGCACATGCCCTTATATATATGTACACTCACACACACATTAATCAAATATCCACATACGTGTGTAGCTTGTCCCTATTGTTATACAATATATACACGTAACCTCGTAGCAGCCCTCGATGAAAAGACTCGCCAATAAAGAGGGTGAAAGGGCCCGTTATGTTCCCCCACATCCACTATATATAGTGCCTTAGGTCTCAGACCCCTACTCAAACTTTCATGGAGTTAACTATACATGTATCATTTCGGAATTGGCGCGACGATCGCACCGCATTCATGCGAAACCGGAAGATGCGGATGTCCAGACTGATACCTCTCTCTTCAGAATCTAACATACTTTTTTTTTTCACCACTCATGCAACACACATGTGAAGGGCTTTGGATCAGAACGTTATAAGTATAAGTCCATTCCAGATTTTCGAGAAATTGCTTTGATATTTTGGAGGTTACTTTCAGTGCATTTGGAAAAAATCATTTCTCCTTCGTACTTATGAGCTTCTATTTCAAAGGCCAGAATTTGCCCAGGCATCGATTTCTAATAGAAACAGCCTCTAAAATATCAAAATAATTTTTGGAAAATCTGCAATGGGCTTATTCCCTTCGCGTGTCTATTCGAGTCCAAAAACCATGTCCAACTTAGAATTTCACATCTACATAGTAATCCGAGGGGTATTACCAAGTCATGACGTCACATGACCCATTTTTCGAGGTCTATTATAGGCGCCAATGGTATTCCATGGTGGTCTTTATTATGGTGGTGAGTTGCATCGTTTGCTGTGGCAAGAAAATCAATGAATGAAAGTGGATCCTTGGTCTGGTATGTTATATGTATAGAACTGACGTGTACATGGGGGAGAAGAAGACTTCTGGGGTTTTTCAATGAGAGATATTGGGTGCCCTCGGTGACGCAATTCAGAACAGCAGCAGCCTTACAGCAGCAACAGCTACAAAGCGCGCGGGCGATGCATTATGTTAGTGGGTCACGGATTTGAGATGTAACTCTTGTATATGCTACAACATCACAAGGGGAGAAAGACTCCTAAATCGCCATGAAAGCTCTACTGAGCTACGAGCACGGGCGAGGGGAAACTACATCCCAGCTTTTCCGGTCGAATAGGTTGCGGTTCTCTGGATTTTTCTCATAGTTTTCGAAGAGATTGCTTCCATCACATATTCAGACTCGCAAAATATATAATACAATGTTTAATATTGTTATTTGCAATTTTTGGACACTTCAGATACCATATTTCATCTATGTAATGGGTTTCAGAACAATTATTGACTGGAGCTAGAATTCATGGTTTTTTTTTTTTTCGTTTTTTCCATTAACGCAGGGTCAACCCCCTCATCGAGGTTATTCTGCGGGACCTGCAGCTTTAGGTGGGTCACGATTCTGACCCACCCAAAAGACACTTTAATAAATCACAATGGTATCGCACGAAATTCGAACCCGGGCCTTCTGGCTCCGAGGCGGAGACTTTATACACGAGACCAACGGGTGCTTCTTAAATGTTGTCTGATTACTCCGACTGGTGAGATTGTGTCACTTTTTCATCAAAACGTGACCTCCATCATATCAATATCAACAATTCATCACATCTGGTTGAGAAATGAAACGTGTGATTCGAAACTCTTGGAGAATCTGCATCAATCGATAATGATAAAGTTGTGACCTCATCGAAAACCGAATGAAAATTCGGATGGCAAATTTTGAGAGCACATGTGCCACCACTCTGACGAATTTTTTGAGGTACAGTCGAATCAGTCAAAGCAGAACTTGCATAACTGCGAAACCCCTGCTATTGGGAAAAAATCTCGGCCATTTGAGAGAAATCTTCTAAAACAAAGACAGCCATTGAAAATTGAAAATTTTAGAAAAGAAGCCATCCTCGGAAAGCTCTATGGGCAATTGCGAGTAAACCTGTTTTGAAACGCCGCCATCTTGGTCCCGTGTATTTCTCATGGGAATATTTTGAGATTCGGCCATATTGGATTTTTCTGCCATATAAAATAATACAGAAGTTTAATCTCAATCCGCACTCATTTTTCAGATCATCATTCAATGCTGAAGAAGATCTGACTCGTTTGAAACTGAAAAATTTGGTTCATGCCGTCAATCGTAGAAAGGTAAAAACTGAAGAAAAAAAATCGTAGAAAGGAACGCTCAGCATGAAAATCACTGATCTTGTGAACTAGTATAAATAATATTTTTCGTATGGGAAAAATGTACACTAAGAAGAATTTGAGAAAGCAAATCATTGGCTGCCAATACGAATTTTCGGAATTCTGATTACATTTGACATGCATTTATGAAAAATTGGTGTAATGGATCAATCACTCACGTAGATTCGGGTGAGTACATGGGTGAGATACATGAAAAACCTACGTAGATGGGATTTGCGTAATTCTTCACCGGGGAAACCCCTATATATCTGGTATGAAAATGTTGTCATAGATGCCTTCTAAATGGGTTTCGGATCGTACAGTAAATACAGAATTCACGAGACTGATCACAAACATCAAGACAAACATGATTGGACTATTCTTCAAAAATTTCATTCCGTTCAAATGTGATGACCATGATAATATTATTCTTTCAACAATCATGAGAGTCGGAAGCAAAAATACTAAGGGTTACAAAACGACCCGCAGTTCTTCTGTGCCATGAAGTTTATAATCTGTAAAAACTTGAAATGTCTGAAATGTGGCAAGTTACAAAAATCTCAAAACGGTATCCTCCAAAGTTGTACATAGTTACCAGGTTTACAGGAAGACTGGGCCGAGACGATAGCTCATTACTCTAGTTCTTCTAAGTGGTACAACAATCATTTGATCTACCATCCATATCTCTGGTCCCATGTGGTATTCAAAGACTCAAAAAATGTCAGCGCCTCACTTGAGACTTCAAGAATTATGGAGGAATCATTCGATTTGACTTCTGTGTTGGCTCATTCAAACAGTCGAATAACAACCTCTCTCAAATTTGTCATATCAACATGAGTGACTAAAATCATTCTATTAAACCTCAAAAGGTACCTTATTCGCGAAGGAAATCACTAACAATACTTACAAAACCCGACAATATTACCCACAAGTAGATTATGTTTAAGATGGACGAGGTCTCTGGATGTGTATGTTTCCTCTGACAATATTTTTGCGATTGAGGCAATGGAACGTGTTTTTGCACACATGGCAGAAATCGATTTCAATGTTTCGATCAAGATTTGTGATACCAATTAATCTGCAGCTACTGACAGAGAGCAAAATGTTGGTTGAATAACGAATATTTTAATGAAAATTTATGCACCAAATTTTGATCATATGACACCATAAAAACGATTCAAACGTGATTCGTTGTGGCAGATTGAATAATTATAGTACATTTTCTCAAAAATGGCATCTCATTTCAGTGATCGCTGTATCAAAGCGAAAGCATAAAAAAATTTGTAGATATTTTACCGAAATCCACATCAAAGGCACTTTTAATTTACGTGTTCGAATTCACCGAAAGCATAAAGGTAACATATCTAGATCACCATATGTGGGAGTTGAATAAATTTTGTGAGCTATAGGTTCTGCTTATCGCGCAAGTTCAAGTGTTTGCATAGCTGTTCAAATGATTGACAAATAGAGCTTCGAAAGAAACACGCTGGCACAAATTTTTGTGGCGATTGGGGATAAATTTTGTACATCAAATTAATTCCTAACGCTTGAACGAAGCTTAAACCTCAAGTTATTAATATTTACTATGTGTACGATGTAGATTCAAAAACTGCTTTCAATTATCGATTGTTCCAATTTTTCCAAACTACTGAATATTCAATATTAACAGTCAATTTGACAAAACCAGCCAGATCTTCATAAACTTCATAACTTTCATGTTCAACTGAACCAGCATAAAACATCAAAATCCGAGTCAAAATCTTACTAACCACATGAAAATCGATATAAGCCAAATATTGAGAGTACCCCGTCGTCACTAGAAATTTGTACACGATCGCTAACAACATCAGTTTTACTATCGATTTCTCAATAAATAAAGTGTGGATCCCTGATTTTTACATTAGTCTCAGTCACCCTAACTAATGCACTTGGACCGAACTAACCTCTACCCCATGTGTATATCTTTCTCTTTCAAATCGATCGATATCTCGCGCGTTCGAGATTATTGAGGGGTGCGAGCGCAAAGAGAGAATAAAGACGTGGTATAAAATGCACAATCGTGTACGTAGAGGGTAGGTATATAGCCATCATCATACAGAACGTTTAATTTCACACATATAGGGGCGATTCGGCAAGCAAGTCACTTTGGGGTGACTGAGAGAGACTATATGACACATAGAGTCAAGTCTCGAGTATAGCCCAAGTGCAAGATGTAGAAAATAAGGACCGACTATACCCAGCTGCTATAAATCGTGTGTCTGTGTTACTAAGGTGATTATTAAGGTGAGTACTGTTCCCAACATGCCCCCACATGCCGATCTTAGTTCTTAACTAGGCACTCATTGACATTCCCGCCAATTTTTTTTGCATTCGGTGTGTTAGGCAAAAGAAAATAAATGATTTGAACTAATCCAAAGGGATTCCTGCATTTTCAAGAAAATTTATGAAACGATTTTTTTTATTTTTTGTGTTCGCACAGCTAAGAGATCACCATGGAAATTACGTTCAGTAAAACCGGTGCCAATTTTTTTTAGTTCGACCAATCTCGACGTACTTTAACCCATTCGACTCCTTGTCTCAAGCTCATTATTTAGGGCAGATAAATAACTCCAAATGTAAGCGATAAAAATGGATAAAAACGTTTTCATGCACTTGATCACCGCTTACCATTGTTTCATATGATGGGGGCAAGTTGGGTACACACTTTGATAAACTCTCTCAAAAATTATTTTTTGGGAAAATTAAAACAGCTCGGCTCCAATTGATCAAAACCAAACGTACTCCATCTCGTTATAATGGTCTTGAAACAGGTTTCAAAATGAATCCAAATCCGTTGAAAAATATTGAGGAAGACCCAGTTGTTGAGAAAGTGGCTTAAGGACACTCTGTACCTCCACAACAACGATTGCGGCGCCATCTTGCGGTCAGATTGGTTTATTGTAAATATAGAATCAACCAAACAACGGAGAATGGAATGCGATGTTTACCCACGTGCGGATAATTTTTCTGCAGATTTAGAAAAAAAGTTTCATGAAGATCAGTGCAAAATTGAGCTCATAAAGTTATGGCGAAATTTTTCAAAACAGTGAGATACTTTGCCACAACTTCATGAGCTTAATTTTGCACTGACCTTGATGAAACTTTTTTCTAAATCTACAGAAAAATTATCCGCACGTGGGTAAACATCGCATTCCGTTCTCCGTTGTTTGGTTGATTCTATATTTACAATAAACCAATCTGACCGCAAGATGGCGCCGCAATCGTTGTTTTGGAGGTACATACAGAGCGTCCCTAAGGCCATGTCGGAGTCTCGCGCAAAACGGGGTTACAACTTATACGATGGTTTTTCCATCAATCGGCACGGGGGTGGTTGCAAATGACTCGGAATTGCTTTAGGAATGTGCCCCTGGTACAATCCGTGAGGATAAACGTCTCTATCTTCCTCAAAACTCGATGTAAGGTGCAAAGTCGCGATCTCTGCGAATCAGAATCGGAATATCTCTCGATTCTTCAATTCCTCCTCAAGAGTGAGAGACATTTATCCTCACAGATTGTACCAGAGGCGCATTCCTGAAACAATTCCGTGTCATTTGCGACCACCCCCGTCTCCGATGGAAAAACTATCGTGTAAGTTGTATGCCGCGAGACTCCGACATGGCCTTAAGGGGATGTCGGAGCCCTATCAATATTGTACAGTTACCGACATGATCGAGTTTTCGTATTTCTCGATGAATTTTTGAGATATCAAAAATCTAACAAGTAACGCCGATTCTATGAGCCATACAGAATCGGCGTTACTTACCAGGAGAGGTCATCACATCCGGATTACGGATTTGGCTGAAACTTTGGGAATAGTCTTCTTTTAGTGCCAAAAGATGAAAACAAAAATTATAGACCCTAACGCTCAAGCGTTTCCGAGCTACAGCCAAGAACATTAGTACTGCCCATATAGGCCCATGTTAGAAATTATCCATATAGGTATACCTGCAATGCTAATGTCCGAGGCTGTAGCTCGGAAACGTTTGAGCGTTAGGGTCTATAATTTCGGATTTCATCTTTTTGTGTTTAAAAGAAGACTGTTTCCAAAGTTTCAGCCAAATCCGTAATCCGGATGTGATGACCTCTCCTGGTTAGTAGAATCCCGATATCTCGAAAATTCATCGAGAAATCCGAAAACTCGACAATGTCGGTATCCGACATCCTCTTAAGGGGATGTCGGAGTCCTATCAATATTGTACAGTTACCGACATGGTCGAGTTTTCGGATTTCTCGATGAATTTTTGAGATATCAAAAATCTAACAAGTAACGCCGATTCTATGAGCCAAATAGAATCGGCGTTACTTAGTAGAATCCCGATATCTCAAAAATCCGTCGAGAAATCCGGAAAATTGACAATGTCGGTATCCGACATCCTCTTAATGAGGACAAGTTGGGTACATCTTACCTTATGTAAAATTTTTGTGGGTGTGAGTGTGGGAAAAGATTGAGAGGAGGGTCTCTGAGATACACTATAAAGATAGGAAGATCATCGTCAATGGTAAAAAAAATATAGTTCAATGACGAGAATATTATATTCGAATAGAGATTTTGATGTGGTTTACAAGTGTGAGGTATTACGTGGAGTTGCGGTGCGAAGACTCTTTCTTCTGCCGCATCGCAGGGCCCTCCCGAGAGTTTATTAATAAACACGTGGCTTGGCGGAGCAACACGTGCACGTCTCGTCTCTCTTTCTAGACCATTATATCGCATACGTCGAAAACTCCTAGAATACTCGAATTTAGCATATTTGTCTGCGACGGACGTCGGAAATTTCATGTTCTTATTGCATAGACAAATTACTATTATTGTGAATTCTGTTAAGTAAAAGAATTTTGAAAATGTAATCGATACTTATTTTACAAAAAAAATGTATGAAAAATCTTGAGTGGAATTCGCCAAGATAACATCAAAATTCAAATAATTCCATCGAATTGCATCGTGTATAAGTCACATTATATGATTATTTAATCATTATCGATTTAGAATCGCGGAGACAATCTTGAAGATGAGCAAGATTGAACGGGTCATCATTCTCGGGTCCGTTCAAAATTGAATCTTTGTTCGGTTTGATGAACTGATGTATTAATTAAAATTCATGTACAGAAAACTCAATTAATTCTCATCATTCAAGTATCTAACTTGGTTGAAATGAATTTAAACGTATGGGATTTTGGAGGTATCTTGCCCAAAACATCGAAGACAGTTCATGTAAAAATCACTCGAATTATGCCGATAACTTTTTTCATTTTGGGTATGATGATTTTGCACATTATTCGACGGAATTCTCATCGATGCGGGTAATATATAATTAAAAATGAATTTAAAAGGAGCAGTTTGCTGTATTGAATTGAATCCTGCAACCAACTGCCATTGAAAAAAGGAAGCAAGTTAATATAAAATCAAGCCATTCGCTAAGTAGCTAACGTGATTATTATTGAAAAATATTCAAAAGCAAATACAAAGTGGAACACGGTGTCTGGTAAATGAATTATCTCAAGTCATTCAAATCAAAATTTTCAAAAGATAATTCAATTACATTACGTCGAAATTGAGTCCTGAATCAATTTCAATACTTACATCAGCTGGTCGTCTGTGCGATTCGATAAAGAAAAACTTCTTCGAAGACCGAACTTGTTATGAGAAAAGAAAAATGACAGTCCTCGCGGGATTTATAAGATAACGACATCTCGAATCTATTTAAGAGGGCTTCCAATACCTTCACTTTGTAAAAGAGGGTTGCCACTTATTAGAACATGAATATCTTCTTCTTATCGTATAGTAATACGCATTTACCGCCAATAAGAGGGTTGAGATGAGACCATATCGTGTATAGAAACGATGGTTGTCCAATAAACAGTTCGATAAACCATATATGAGAGGGTCGTAACGATACTATCTATTTTCGACAGACGTATAGGTACCTATCATACATTAAAGTAACTTTAGCGATAAGAGCATCGACTTCTTATTGGCGTTTGCCTTTTGGACGTACACTTACTACGATGCGTGTGTGTTGTTGTGAAAACAAAGACCACGTGTACCATCCAAATCACTCAATATTAAAACATAATTTCAAGAATTATTAAAGAATTTTGTAATGATTAAACGATCGAGGTGTGTATTTTGAATCAATTATCACAAAGTATAAATGAAAAAGGATGCAGATCACCTAAAGTACTGAATTTCATCTTAAAAATTCGAGCTTTGAGATTTTTGTTCCTTTAGTTTACAGATTGAAAGGAGCATCATTCTCATAGTACAACATCACCACGTGGTGCGAGGAGATACATGTGATACATCATCAAATACACAACAAGGTTACTCATTCGAAGATGATGATGATGGTGACGAAATGATACGGAAATTGGGCGCAACATTATTATGATGAGAAGCTCGGTCAAATGAACCAGCAGTCGTGATGTGTGCCCGGGGAACTTATTACAATTATCATCAATAGTCGTCCAAGAGTTTGATAGCGAGTTGTGTCTCAATTTTATAGATGGATTTTCCCAGAGTAATAATCGAGTTTTCGTTATTTTTTATATGATGTAGAATTGTTCTTGAACAAGTTTTGAGAAAATATCAATTGAGTTATGAATGAATCGTTAACCTTTGCTGCAAGAAAAATCGATCGACAAATCTATGCTTATTCCAATTTTCAAAATTGTTGTTAAAATTCGAATGATTATCATAAATATGAGGTACAGACGGAACTTTTCGGCGGGAACAAAATTTCCTCATCATAATCCCGTCATCGACAGTAGTGTGAGAACAATATATAAAAGATCAATTCAACAAACTTGAAATATTTTAAATTTCTGAAAACCCTCCGGCTAATATACTTGCACTCAATGCCCTCGATCGTCCCTCTCTCAGAACAAGAATCGGCTGACACACCGGTTACTCTTCCACGAATCAAAATGTATACAGAATAGGAACTCTGTCACTCTTTCTTCCATTATATCATCAACACCATCCTCATCAAACAACAATCGGTTCCCATCATCAAATACATGAGTGTCCTCAACTCTCAGAATATTACACTCACGACAAAAAAAAAGGATTTCAATCTCAAAAATTTCAATGCAACATCATATCTCGAAACACAATCCAAAATTTCATCTCCACGACACCTATTCGTTTCAAAGTATCAGCCATACAAAATCTTCGATCATAGGTAAACCGAAAATTCACTTGAGAAAAAGTGAATAAAATATCTCAAGGAAAAACCTACCGCGAAATTTCTATAAAAATGCATCAAAAAAGAATATAAAGAAGAAGAAGAAGAAAAAAAAATGAAAGAAAGAGGGCTGATGTCTTTTGTGCACCGCATGCTGCATGCACTCACCGGAAGCAGTGGCAACAAGCAGCAGCAGCAACAGCAGCAACAGCAGGGCACAGTTGAGTTAGCGGGCAGCTGTTGCTTCGATGAACTCTCTCTCTCTCTCTCTCTTTTTTCTTTCTTTCAGCACCAGAGCACACCGCGTGGATATGTCTTTTCTTTCTTTCTGTCTCTTTTTCTCTAATATAAGTACCTAGTGTATAGGTACAAGCACAACTGCGATGCAGACAGCATATAAGCAGCACACTGTTTTATATATATATAGAGGTACACACTTTATATTTATAAAATTTTTGAAGAGAGCGATGTGAACGGTACGACGCGCCGCGTGCAACTGAACGGCGGCCAAAACTGAGTGCGATGGCTTCATGGCTGCGCACCCGCTTGAGCATTTTAGTTCAGTTCAGCTTCTGCAGAGCCATTTGCCCAATAATGCTATTGGGGTAAGGATTTCCCCTTCCCCTTATATTACTTTTTGCCGCTCTTTATAGGTTATATTATATATATATATATAAGTACTACCCCTTAAATTCTTCTTCACCCCCTCGCGTGTTACATATACTTACTTAGTTTTTTGGATAATAAGTGTGCGTGTGATATGCGCATCGTGATGAATTTTTTTTTTTTTGTTCAGAAGTCAGTCTAGGGGATGCATGTATGCAGATGATAATTAGAGAGTTGGATCGGAGCCGAATTGCCGCTGGAACTTTGACCGTAGTGTCAGATTTTTAAATGAAAATTTTTAATGTAGAATTGATATAATTTCGAAGTATAATATAATTATGTAATTGTTTTCGAGATCAAATTTTCCTTAAATGACACCGAGGATGTGCCACACCCCACGTTCTTTTTTTCATTTGGACACCTCACGGGGTACATTACACCCCACCAATTTCCTTCTGAACTTATTTTGAAGCTCTTTTGATGAACCTCAAAATGAGCCCAGATACCTCGCCAGATACGCTCAATTTAGTCAAGACGAAGGGAAATTATTATGATTTGTATGATGCATGAGTATTATGACTTTATTTTCCGCTAGACAATCGAATACCATTCATTCTTTTATGTTGAAAGAAAGGGTACTTTTTACCCGTCAAGTTTAATGACACGTCAACAACTAATCAATAGCGAAACCACAAGCGGTTTCTCTAAATTTGTGACAACTACTTTCCGCTCTTGTTCAATCTTCGTTAATTCTGGATTTCCCCAGAAAAATCTAAAAGTAACGATTCATCTACATGTTTTATTGAAGAAATAGAACATGTATGAGCTACTATTTTCATAGAGTTCATAATTGTCAATATCAAAAAGAGCGATTAATCATGCCAAATCAAAATTTATAATATTTTTATGTCAAATTGATTTGAAATGATTTTCTAATTTTTGCTCAATGTATACTTTGGATTAATTAATATAGTCCATGCGACTCCAAACATCTGACAAAATTCCATATAGTGATCCATCATTCCGAGGAATCACCAATATTTTACAAAGTCATTCATTTCTAATTACTGTTGATTACTCTTTTTGAACACATCAGAAATTCTGAAGAAATTTTCGAGGATTCATATTGATAGAAGGGATGAATCAAGCTACATTAGCCAAGATCAAATATCTAGGTGCAAAGGGAAGAAAAAGTGGAAACCGGGAAAATCGTCAACCCTTTTAGCCCTTATCATAATTTTATTTAGCACTTATCATAATTTTGATATGGTGGATGGCAGAAACCTAAACAAATTTTGAAAAATACTTGAATGCGCAGAAGCCATTTTCTCGCAAAAGTTATAACAAAATCTCATTTCAAGCGCTCGGCAGGAGTAGAATGAATGCAAATTCTAAAATCAAAAATTGGATTGTTTTCTAGTTTTTTTTTTTTTTTTCAACTCAAATAAAGTACTAGAGTTGTTGGAAGAAAAAAAATTTCTGAACAGCCGAAAAAATCCATTAAAAGGGTAAGAATTCGATTATCTTTGCCATTTTTTGTCCTATTTTCATCAAACTAAATGGAAGAAGTGCGTCTTTCAGTGTCTAAACTTCATGGTCATCACGATCGTGAATGAGTTAACGTACCAACTATACCAGCAAAGAATTTTTTTAGTCATTTTCAAAAAATTATATCTGTTTAATGACCCCAAAATATCGTGCAAAAGAAATTACTTCAGAAAAGATATGATTGGATTTACTAAGCTATAAAGCTCGCTGAAAGAACAAATACAACCAAGGAAATATCGCACGAATGAAGTGTCTGCTATTATTACCCTCCGCGCCTACCGAATCCCGGCTTTAAAATATAACTCATCTCTAAAATTTTCTACGACTGGCTTATCTGCCACCAATACGTCATCGCTCAACAATATTTTATGCCGGCTCAAATAAACGCCAATCCTCAATCTAAGCTAGGCTCTTATATCTCGTCACCTCATCATTCCAATGTCCTCGCCGACCAAATTGAATTTTCGCGCGAAAATCGACCAAGATCTTAGCGGTAAGAATCTCGTGGCCCCTGAGATCATGTTCATCAAAAATTGACCAAATCTAAAAAATATCATGGGCTTATAAATCCTAACTCATAGTTTGTATGCTCAGTTTTGACATGTTTCCAATTCTGTCACTTTTCCACATGTGCTTCTGCTTATTTTCCAGCCAGTGTGTCCTTTGGCCAGAAAATAAGCCTCTTGTGTTGAAAAAATTTGCTTCCGAATGATTTAAAAAATGATACAAGTAAGATTTTCGATCTTGCAAGGTAAAATAACTAATGTTTTCAAGTCTCAAGTTTGATGAAAATGTCTTTTGTTGCATCGATTACATTTTTCACCCCAAATTGTCAATACCTTTTATGAGTTGTCAAAAATTGAGTCCTTCTCCAATTTTATGAACAAAATATGAACCAGATCCAGCTGAAGAGGAAGAATTTTACTAGTCTAAACGCCCCGTTTGGATTCTGGATGCATTATGCTTGTAACTCGGCTTGTAATCTGTTGAGTGAAAAGCTCTGTGTAAAATATAAGCATTACTGGTTGATTGAATCAATTCTCATGAATTAAAAATCGAGTCGATGGTAACCAGCTAATTCAAGGAAGATATTTAGATCTTCAGAGATCAATTTCAGTCTTCAAACGGTGAAAATTATGAATTTAGTGAAAATTTGCGATGACTCGTGTCTTCGGCATGTATTTTTATCGAATAATTGATAGTTTCTTAATAATGTGATCTTGGTCTATCCAATAATCGTTAAAAGTAACTATATCTAAACTACTCACAGTCATGACATCAGTGTGATGGCAATTCCATTTCAATTCTCTGCAGACTATCAGGATCATCATTTTGTAAACTCAAAATTACTTGGACTGTATACTTACTGAAATATACCAGATTTTGCAAATTTTCAAAAAACCTTCAGAATCATCCAAAATACGCTAGATAAGAACACGAAGGACAAAGTCTGTAGATGAAATAAGGCACACAATGTCAATCAAAGTACACACACACCATCCAAAAATGAATTTCTACTCGATCTGCCAAATCATCGTGTGTGAAGAAAAGTTTCATTCATGAATAAATTCACACATTTCATTCTATGACCATATAGTAGAACTAGAGGTAGAACTTCGATAGTCAAATTCAGATTCAGAGTCATCTGCATCAGGCCCACAGTAGTCTCCTTTTATACCTTCTGGTATTTCAGTTTCGGCATCAGCTGTTCGAATTATGTATTATCACGGGGTCGACCAAGATCGAATATTATGTGCTACTGATGATGGGGCAGATGTTCAACGCTGCATCTATACAAGCACGACTGCAAGACTCATGCATGCATGCCTTTCCGCTCTCCAAATGTGCTGCCAGCAAAATTTTGAAGCTACAGATGCTACAAATGTAATTGTGAGATGTATAAGTAGTCAAATGTATCATAATTAATGGTTTCATATGATTCAAATGTCAAAGAGTGCAGCATTTGTTTCACGGTTGATGTGATGGAAGGAGGCATCACTTTCGCGATTTGCCAAAGTAGTAGGAAATGACAAATCAATCGAGTCGGTAATTTTTATCGGTTTGCTATAAATATTGTGTCAATGGATGATTTGAGCAGTTATTACAAAAATTGGTCCATTTTGTGACCCTCATATTGTGGTTAACTTTGATGTGATACACGAAGTGTAGGTCTTATTTGACGAGATTGTTGAAATAAAACATTTTTTCGACGGAACTCCTGTAAAGTCACTCATTTTGTCATACAACTTGGATGTCAGAAGGCTGGTCTGCCACTTCGTTTCAGACAATTCACTCAGTTCTAACAGAAGTAAGTTACAAAATTCAGGTTGTTTTTTTTTTTTTTTTGGTCGAACACGTCAACACCCTACAAGTATATCAGTTGAAGCGTGTTCTTCAGCTGCGTATATGTCAGTATTAAAGGGAAGAAATTGATTAACCCAATTGAAGTCCATGGATTACATACATCACTTTAGTATGCAAATTACTGGGTAAATATGGAAGCATCAATTTGGGTAAAAATATATAATGTTGATTTTTCACACATTCTCAAGTACGAAGGGAAATTTACCTATATTGGTATTCAATATGTCATCATTATTCTGTCAACCAAATACGTGTCTACGATGACCGAATGGGCCCTCGATTTATCGATTGAAATGTATTTCAAGAGTGGAACTCTTGGAAAGTAGTTTCCTCAACCATTGCGTCAAATATAGAACTCGTGTAATACTGACGCAATTATCATACATTAATCAAGAAGAGTATTAAAATGATTTTCCATTTTATCCAAACTTTCCGCCTTGCAATATTACGATTTCAATTTCGAGCCCCATATAACCTATACATTCCTACTGGCCTTCCTTCCTACTACCTGAATTGTTCAGAGTCAGATTATGGACCAATTGTAAGTTAATATTTTGAATAGCAGGAGCCTATAATATCTCTATTCTTGAAGGTGTGTCCGAGAATGTTGTCAGAAGTACTTTTCTCATAGAGACCACGATAAAATGCCCGGAAATTTTTTAGTAGAGGATCATCTACCCAATTAAAAAAATGTAGGATGAATCATGAGGTGTCAGAAAAAGACATTTTGAAAAAGTGGACTTCATCCACTGAGACTCAAAATAACTCATTTATGAATAAAGAGGAGCTTCGAAAAAAACTTGGGTAATTTTGTATTCGAAGCACGTTGAGGCTGCCATATATTGGTATCCCTAGTCGGGATGTGCCATGAAAATATATTTTATCTAAACAATTATTTGTTAAGAAGAATTAAAATTTTTTCCGATGCGGTACAATATAAGACTCCAGATATTTTAGATTTCGTTTTGGTAGGTATGATAAACATAGATACAGGTAGGTACCTCAAAGGTTTAAAAATCTTATCGGTGGCCCTGTGCTCCATAAGGGACTTTTGAAAATTTTTTTAACATGGTCGGGATCCGAGCTTAGTGTAATTGTAAGCTCTATTCGTGCATACTTACAAATTTAACAAATTTTTTGTAAGATTTTTGTAGCTTAGAGCCAAATTTACAAAAATGGGGACCATAATTAAACAAGTCACTCCTTCAATAAACTAACCATGAAATTTGAGTTTAAGTAGAACTAGTAGAAGAGCATCACACTATCAAATTTAAAAATCGACTCCTAATATAGAAATAATGTGGATAATATACCCACATGTCAATTTCGTCCAAAATTTCACGATGATAGTCAGAGGTTTTGACAGAAAACCAGACACAAAAACTATGACAGAACTGACTTAAGAAACTATCCTTGTAAACATCATCATACATAAGTAGACTTTTCTTCGAGCTTTTCTCCACTCTTTTCTCCCCATCTCCCATCGACTCCCCATACAAAATTCAATATCAATTCATCTTTTCCACTCATAAACCCCTTCACACATAACGATAACATATGGCTTCAAAATTTTCCGTTATCCTCATTAATTGAGCTTACAAAAAAAAAAAAAAAAACTCAGTCAGATGAAACGCGTGGCTCTTTGAAGACCAAGGGTAAGTTTGCGGGTGTGTTTATATAATACACATATGAATGTGATAGAATAAGGGCTGCATGGATGCATGGGCACAATTATAACGTGAATATATACCCTACATTTATGTGTGTGTACTTATACACCACAGATGATGGACAGAAGGCGCACGCGAACGACCGGATATTGCGAGGGCGATACCTACTTCATATACCTTATAAATATGATGTGTGAAAGAGCATGTATACCTGGAAATTAGGATGACGGATGCCCACTTAATCATTTCCTTGTATCAGTAAATGGTGAAAAAAAATTATCAATTAATTATTCATTCATTTTTTCCCCCAATTTTTCCTACTAATGTCAGGATTTCATTGATTGAAAATCAAAATATTCAATGTTAGGTTTGGAGTTTGAGGCGCAAAATAAACTCAAGAGCTTTATCCGTGAGTTTATTTTGCTCAACTTTTTCTGGTGCATCGGTATCATCAGTGCGTTATACGCGAGTGAGATTTCATGCACTTCATCTTTACTTTCTCACGTTGTATTTGTTGAATAGTGATACTGTACTCAATAAAAAATCGACAGAATGAGCATTTCCGTTTTTAATTTGGGCGCGAATAACAATTTTGATCTAAACAGCGTACTAACATATGTTTTTTTAAGCGTGGGATTCATACTTGGGCTCATTATATTAGATGATGTCATTGATTGTATGATATTGACAAATAATGAGAAAAGTTTGTTTTAAAAATACACGAAAATGTATAAAAGTAATGAGATATCAAGGTTCAATGTCATAATCAAAAATCAGAGCTTTTGATTGACTCCATCAAACAAAATTTTAGTGCCTTCGTTGAATATTATTTACATCGAGAACTAAATGGACAATCTGATGATCAATATCACTTCGATCTACTTCCAAAGAAATAAAATTAGTCCATGAAATGGCATGCTTACGTTCGAGTGTAGACGGTTCATAAACCTTCAATTAATTATATTATTGAAGAGAATCTATTTGCCAAATTGACAGAACGCAATGCAAAATTTCCGTTTTCAAATAAACAAAATTTTGTACATTTTTGTCGCTTATAGCCATGTAGGATCATGAGTATTTTCCTTTTCTTTTTCTTACGGAATCAAAAATATTTCAAGTGCAAGATGCAAATGAATAATGTGAATATCATGGTAGCTATTAAGCTAGAAAATTATGTTTTAATCAAGATAGACTATATTTCTCATAAATGCATATAGCTCATTACAAGCATGATAAAATGAGGAGGTGTTGCATTCGCGTCTCATTGTAACATCACGTACAGTGGATCATGTCGCAACCGTACATAATCACTCCAACCACTTTACCTGATGAAGATAGTCTTCCTTGAAGTTCTCTGCTGGTGTCAGGTTCTATCCTAACTTAAATGCTATTCACTTGAGAAATACCTATCAGCATTTGCGAACAAATCCTGACGATGAAAATATCAAATACTGGTGTATATGAGAATTTTAAAAATTAGCAAATTTGCAGATCCGAAAAGTTAAAGGTGACTCCACCTACATCCCAACACATTTTCAAAAATGTCAGACGACATCCTGAAATTTTGTCAGATTGGTTCTTATATCTCTGTTATTGATAGTTATCTGATTTCAAAAATAGGGCTTGAAACCAAACTGAACATCTGATGATGAGGTGTTGAGCAAATTACTCTAGAAATTGCGTCTAATAAACTCGATAAAGGTTGATGAGTTTCATATTGATATTCTGTGACATTCTGTTCCTCATTTCTCAATCATAATAAAATTCTACCCACACATTCCATGCAGTTTTGCTATTTCACTATCTCTGGATTGCCATTCAAGTTCCAAGGAACAAATTCTTATGTATTTTAGCTTGTCACAGTCTTGTCAGCGCAGCGTTTGGACAGAGTTAGATACAGCCCAGCTATTACACAAGTGCAATAAAATCTATGAGACTTGGCGAAAAATGCAGTTTTAATTTAAGTATCGATTTTATAGAAATACGAGCGTCTGAAAGATCTAATAGATGACCTAATGAAAAATACAGCAAAATAAATGCCACAATTATTCGAAAAAACAGGGTATTAATTGAATTCCGATCTATTGTCATGAGAGAAAAATAAATTATTCGATATGAATAGTTCTACGCAAAACAGACCTAGACGAAAATGTCCTAAACTTTCTTTCTTTACACTCCAACTCGGTTCTATGCGGTACAAAATATGAGCTTCTCACCACGTATGAGGCTCCATAAAAATTTCTTAGAACGAACATTACATTATTCTTACAAATTATCTCCTACGAAAAAATGTTGACATTTTTTTCAATAGCATTCATTAAAACGCTTTTTTTTCAATCCTATTCGAGATACGAGAATGCACCCTGCTGCGGCATTCGTGAGGGCTTGGAAAAGTTCATCGAAATCGACCTTGTAGAGTCAGTTTTGAGGTTATCATCGGTTCTTTCTGATCAAAATAGTGAAAGACAAAAAAAATTAATGTCTCAAAAACACAATTCTTTTCATCCTTGAGAATCTGATAATTGATGAAGAATTTTGTCTTCTTCCAGAAAAAATAGTCACAAATACCTTACTTGCGTTTTAAGAGGCCTATTTCTGCTAATTTTTGCAAAGTTTTTCAGAAGATTCAGAATCGTCTGTTATCTGCACATGCACAGGGATTTGGATTCCTGAAACTATTTCTATTTGAAAACCAAGGGCGATTCCTTCTAAATGACCTCTTAAGTCTATTACATTACCTGGTCGGGACCGGGCGAGGGACGGGGCTACAACGTACCATAAGATGAAGCCTCAGCGCGTTGGTGCACAGATTTGACCCTCGAGCGTCGCCGGTGCCCCCAATCCTGGAAGTTATCGAGCTTTAGTGGTCCTCAGAGCGTTGTAGATCTGAGCTCTGGCTCTAATTGATTATTTGTCAAGTGGTCATATTGTGAAGAAAGTTTCTTTGGCTTTTTCAATGGAATTGGATTCACTTTCAGATTGTTACGCATGCGCAGAAAACAAGACGATTTCCAATCGCCTGAAACATAAATTCGCGAAGAATAGCGAATATAGGCCTTACAAACGCAAGAAGGTGTTCAGGGCCATTCTTTCTTAGAAGAACACAAGATCTTACACCAAATATCAATTGACCAAAAGTTAACTTTTCAAGGATGCAAAAAATTGTCTTTTTGAGAAATCAATTTTTTTGTGTTTTCCACTAATTTTTCCGAAAAATTTGTCCGTAACCTCAAAATAAATCCTACTGGCAGATTTCGATAGATCTTTCCAAGACCTTCCAAAAGCCGCAAGGTGGCCTTCTCGTATCTATATTCGGATTGAAGAAATATGCACTTTATTGAAAAAAAGACCAACGATTTTCGTAGGAGATATTTTGGAAGAAAAATGTAATATACGTTCTACCTTGACTTTTATGGTGTCCCATCGAGAATCACATAGGGAGTAGAGTATTTACGTTTCATACCATAGAACCGAGTCAAAGGGTTAAAAAATCCGAAATACTACCCTTTTTTGAAGGTCTGTAATTACTCATGTTTGATTAAAAAAAAAGAAAACTTACTTTTTCATAAACAACCAAGAGTTATTCGAAAGAATAAAATAATTTTCTGATGAATAAATGTAAGAATGCTTCACCTATCCCCGAAAACCGTCATCATTTTCATAAAATTCAATAATAATTCCATTTGTATGCTTATTTATCACTACTCCTATCTAGATTTGAAATATCTAAAACTGAATTTTGTCTCGTAATTTTATTTTCCATCGAACTCACATCGGCGACAGCACATTCTTACACACCCCCAGTAGGTTCAGTCAGGTTCAGTCACCCCTCCTAATACTTACCAGTCTCACAGCTTGGGGCCTTAACATTTTACTGTCGAGTTTGGTGGGGTGATACGGGCCCTATGAGCAAAATTCAACTCCCCTCGAACCCCTCGAGTATATCAAAGCCCACATCAGCTAGGGGCAAGGGTGCGGCATTGCATTTGCAACTCCTCGTGCAACTCTCCAAGCCAGGTCTCAGCGAGGGGCCCCTCTTCTATATCCATGTATCTTTCACACATATACGATAACGACCTTGCACATGTAGATTTTTGTATTTTATTCACTTTTTCTGAGGGATACAAGAGTAGAGAGGCTAAAGAGGCACGTCTGTGAGTGCATGTATGCATGTGTTGGAAACTTCCCTCATCCTCACATGGACTGAATGGCGCGCGACCGAGACATCAGACAGACAGCTGGAAAGCAGCTGCATCAGAGTCCTGAACGCGTGCCAAACTCTCTCATGGGGTCTACTCGTGTCTTTATCCCTCCTCTCTGCAATGAGCCAAATGGGCCCTGTACATACTTACTTTTAGCTCTCTCTTTTTTCGGTGCTTACATTTTTTTTATTGGATTCAGCTGCTATGTACTGCATTTCATCGACTTTTCACGATTCAGAATGATTCAAAATAGTATATTATGCGTCGAGTGCCAAAAAACTTTGTTCTTTGCGATAACTTTGGACGTCGGCTTCGCCAACGGACGAGCTATGACATTTTCTCTGAGGAGAGTTTTTCCGAAATAAGTAGCACTCTTATCAGAAAATGACGAAGGAGTTCACTTATTGGGGCATGTTTCAAAGGTTCCTGGTTCTTTTGATCATTATATAGAACACAGATAGTATGATCAGATATTATATTCCCCTTAAAATGCATTTCTCTATCTTTTTTGAATTTAGGTGTTAGTTTTTGCAAAAAAATTTTCTTCACAGAAAATGTCATAACTCGGAGTAGAAGTATCGTAGAAGGATGTTGGAAAACGAATTTTAAAGCTCTAAACTCTTCGGATACGTTCCAGAATATTCTTGTACCTTTGAGCTACCGGAGCCATGAAACTCTTCCAAAAATCATCGAAATCGGCACTTTTTCAAGCTCGAATTGGGAGGATCCAGATTCTTACCGATGGAAATAAATAAAGCCATCTCAAAGTACGTGAAAAGACCTTCAAAATGAGCCCCGATAAAGTATTTTTCGGTTAAGTAGAACTTAGTAGTTCTACTCATAAAATTGGAAAAAAAAATTTCGGGTGTCCTGAAACTTTTGACCGGCAGTGTACGATTTCATGCAAATCAAGTACCAGGTGTGCATTATCCTTGGACTGGAAAAGTCGAAACTCATGCTTTGATTTCCCAAGTATATCGGAAACTTTGTTGTACACTCAGCGGACATAATATCTGCACAAATTTGGGAAAGCTTTTTCACCCCACAACAGCTAATCGAAATTCGTACATTAGATTCCAATTCTAAAATGTTGAGGGTGAGGTTGCCATCATCAAAGTACCAAAAACGGTCTCATCTAGATTGAAACAGCGGCCAAAGGACAAAAAGCTTTTTGAAATTTGTGCAGATATTTTGTCCGATGAGTCTACATACATTGACCATTAACAAACTTGGGATACTTCAATTTAAATTGAAGTGCATAACTTAGCCAATATCATAAGCTCTGATCTTCCTAAAATAATAATAGCCATCATTTTACCAGTTTTCAAAACAAAATTTTGATCAAATGTTCAATAAATATTACTTACAGTCGATTTGAGAAAATCGTTTCCTGGAAAAAATATAGAATTATATATATTACAGTGAGTGAATAAATGTAACGATAGCACACCACATCATATCAAGGCTATTATCTAGTTCATGTCAAAAGCATAAATATTTAACTTCGCAAACTTTAATTCAACAATAGAGCGCTCATACATGATTTCACCAACCACAATCCTATTTACATAAAAAAAATTTGAGCCAAACAATAATCGTAACCAAGTACATATAACATATATATCGTCACGGGGGCTAATTACTCACGCTTGCAACCGTCTGTTTTTACATATATGCACACACACGTTATGTTATACCTGTTGAACAATGCGAACAAGTTTTGGAAGCCGTTGGACTGGGATCACGTCCATGTAAAAGGTTGCCCCCGTATCTTGCTCTACATGTGAGCTGCCATGCATGCTACTCACTATTATTCATGCCGATTCCCTTCTCGTAAACGAACTTTACATCAAGTGTTCGTAGGTATAATTAGCTTGACTTACTGATTTTTTTCCGAAAGCATAAGCAAAGGAAAGAAGGAGACGATAAGAGCGGCAAAGAATTTTTGAGCGAGATTATCAAAAAAGTGACTCTTGAAGGTCAGTTTGGCGAGCAGTTTGGTGGAAGAATGCATCTTGCGGGTGCATCAGAGATTTTAGAAAAGTATCGAAAGATGTAAAATTTAATTCAAATTTCTGTGTACATTTGAGATTTATCAATTAAATTATTGAAAAATTTCTCGGAATTTGAACATTTTTCGGATGCTCAAACTAGTTTTTTAATTGGACCTCATGAGGTTTCTCGGGAAAAAAACGAAGAGAAAAATTAAGTACCATGATAAATGTTGACATAGCTGTGCTTGTGTAACCGCAAACGATTTTATGAATAATACATCGGAGCAATTTGTTTAGTCTTGCATATAGCGGTACCACGATAACACTATATTGCCAAGAGCAATTCATCTATAATCAAAAATTTCTTCGCAATACTATCACCTAGTCCGAGATGTATAGTCTCTTATCCTTCAGTTTATCAATTTGTTCAATTTGTTTTCTTGTCAAGGGAAAAGTTCTGAAAGTCTTCGTCACCAAGATCAACAAGGCGATTTTTGACAGATTGTTAGAAGAATGAAACAATTCAATCACACCTTATTATGACAAAGAACTATGGCTGACTTAATCGACTTGTGACTAAGACATGGTTAGCTCTCGTCTACAAAGACAAAATTATCTCGAAAATTATTTATTCATAAATTGTAGACATGCACTTCCAAAGTTGATATCTGATGGTTCACACCTCAGGACAGCAGAATTCTGTTTTTGCTAGATAGAATTCTTTTTTTTTATTTTTTATTAATCCCGAATTGCCGTTCGATGCCAGTTCTCGAGTGGAGTGTGATCATCACTTAGCTAATCGATAAAATATTGGTCGCACATGTAAATACGAGGGTGCCAAGCATGGAATCACTCTTCTGATGTATTGACCATTCAAAAAATATAACATGTTTTCAGTCGATATGATTACTGACAGTTATATTGACCCAAATTATTGAGAATATACAATTTACTGAAGAATTTCTAGGTGTTCGTTGATTCTTTCGGTAGCAACAATAATTATTATGACTCTTGTTTCTTGTATCGACGAGAAATGTCAAGCTCGTCATCTGATTTGAACATCTCGAATAAGCTTTCTGATAATGTAAAATTCGACTGATAACTTTTATTTTTTGTAATGAGAATTGAATCGTACTTGAATAAAAAAAACAACAATGATCAAAATTTTTCAAAATCAATGTAACATTTTGACCTACACTACCGGTCAAAAGTTTGTGCACACTTAAAAAAGAAAAATATCAAGTACTTATTCAAGGGCTATTTGGTATCTTACCGCGCAGCCCAATCGATTTTCGCAAAATCAATCTGAAGCCTTGTAGAATTTCATAAAAATCAGGTCATTATGCGAACCTCCGCAATTCTGGCGGAAATTGATGGATTTAGGTGATTTAAAAAAACATCTCAAAGTAGAAGTCAAGAGTTTCAAAATCCGTTTTTGAAAGTTATTTTAGCTTATTTCTGGTCCAAGCTGTGACTGTTTTGGTAAGGGAAGATTTTTCTCGAAAGAAGAGTCCCAAAAACCACGAAAGGTGAAGGAATCGGGCCTACGGTGGTATTCCTCTGAGTTTTTCCAATTTTTCCCATGTTGTTGGTGAGAGGAACCAACCCTAGTAAAAATAAGTGCCTCATGATCGTATATGAATATGTTCCTAGCCGAACTGTATGGTCATCTATGACCATCTATGACCTCAAAAAATATTATGTCTCCATGGTTAGTCATAGGTACACGAAGCCAACTCGTACATAGCCGTAGGGTATTGTAATCAAGTGGTAGTACATGACACTTTCATTATTGGATGGAGGCCTAGCAGTTGGAGCCACATTTCGAAGCTTCGGATTGAGAAACATCTCGAGTTGGCAATGAAGTGCTTCATTTCCAACATGAATTCCTAGGATCAAGTATGGAGACCAATGACGACCTATGACTTCGGCCTCATGGTCATAGGTGGTCATATATGACCACATTCCGGTCGGGAACATGTTCATATATGATCATGAGGCACTTATTTTTACTAGGGAAGATCAGTGCTTATACCTCTGAGAAAATGAGTCTATTCATAATTTCTCAATGACTTGTCCGTTTTTCAAGAAAAATCATCCTCTACGAAAAGAGTCACAGCTCGGACTAGAAACAAGCTAGAATAACTTTGAAAAAAGAATTTTGAAGCTCTTGACTTCTACTTTCAGGTACTTTTAGAATAATCTAAATCCATCAGTTTCCGCCAGACCTGCGGGGGTTTGCGTAATGACCCGATTTTTGTGAAATTCTACAAGGCTTCAGATTGATTTAGCAAGAATCTATTGTGCTGCGCAGAAAACATACCAAATGACTCCTAAGGTGCTTGGAAAAAGCTACGAAATGAGCCCAAGTAGAGTTATTTGGACCAAGGAGATTGGAGCAGTCGAAACTTTTTTTTTTTTTTAGGTGTGCACAAACTTTTGACCGGGAGTGTATCTTACCAAATGTCAAATGTGAATTTTGATTCAATAAAGTTCTCCCAAAATTCATTTTTCATCAGTTCATCAAACTCAATCTCGACAAAATCGTCAAATACAGCTCAATATTGCACAGCTTTCGGTCACTCGACGACGTGTAAAAATCCGCATGGGCTGCACATCGAATAATACTCATCATCGCGGTTTTCTCATCCGGTTCAACATCCCCGTTTCTCTTACACCAAGTCCAATACTTACCTATAGCTGTATATATCACAGTCACTCACCGGAAGTAAAAGACACAGAGTACCAACCATACAGGGCTATTGGGTTTCGTTTCTGATGCGGGGGATAGAGGCGCCTCCGCCGCATGCATGCATGCATGCAGTTGATGGTCCTATCCTATCCCTCCGGCTCGTCTGATGCATCGTATGCACCAAAAAGTGTGTAAAAAAAGAAGAAGCTGACACTTCCGAGGTATAGATATACCTTTTGGCTCGTACATACATACACACGCGACTTGTGACAGAAATTTCACCGCCGGAAATCTCGGGGCGTTCAACCCAACCCCCTGCCTGTATTTATAGATTTAAAAGGGCCCGAACATCTTCTAGTTCTTCTATGGTTCTACCTTGTATCTTTTTTTTAACAGGGGAGATGAGAAGAGATGCCGCCCTGTCTAATCTGATTTTCAGCGTATATGAGTCTTACACTTCATTAGTATCGCATATCGCACATAATGAACCATAGATATTACATCGAGGGATTTTACATCGAGGGGTCTTACGTAGGTAATTTTGAGAGCAAAGTGATGCACTTTTGATATTCTACTTTGGAGACGAAAATTATGAAAAGTTGAACTTTTTCAGCTTTTCCAGAAGATGTTTTCATGGTGGATTGCATCAGGAAAGTTATGGGCTAAAACTGCATTGCTGTAACATTTGAATGTGTTGTAGATCTGTGAATGTTGGCTTTGTTATTTCCTTGTGTAAGCTGCGTACGCAAAACGTACAACTTTGACGCTAAAAATAATGAGTATTCATGTCCAATTTATAACCAGACAATGTGGCTCATTCCAGAACAAACTAGATAATAATCTGTAACTTCAGTAATATGAGGAGCTGATGGTAACATTTTTTACATTATTTTTTTTCGATTTTTGGGGCCTATATGAAGGAGATCCCAGAAACTTTTGACTTTTGACACGAAAAAGTGTAACAGTGTCAAAAGTCGAGCTACACAGTCATCCCGCCTATAAGTTTGTAGATAACTTGTCTGAAGTCTGCAGTTATAAAAAACATATTTGTATGTGTGGACGTTCTACCAAAGGAACGCTAATAAAGACTTTTCTTTTAAATTTGCATTGTGAGTTCCTTCAGATTTTGGCTCACTTTTGACCGTCCACCCACAGTCCATTTACAGGAATAGGTTTGATATTCTCATTCTGAGGCTTTTCTAGGTGGAAAACAAGTATTTTGCGGCAGATTTCGGAGCCCTAGCGAATGTAAGTCTCCGGAAATAGTGGAAATATACCATGAATAACTAATATTTTTCGCTTACCATCGATTCCTCGACTTTTCTATTGACGTACTCGGTTCTGCAACAGGTCAATTCCCACCAAACAGTGAATGTTGCCTCAACGTTCCTGGAACGTTGCAATTGCAACCTTGGAACGTTGCGTAAATAGTCGGAAACTCCGTAGTCGGAACGTTTGAGAAACGTATAATATCTACGAGATGTCTGTTATCTCAACGTTTCCAGCATGTTTCTGGATGTTGACTTCCAACGTAGACCTGATTAATCAAATGTTTCCTAGGACTCTCAAGCTCAGTTCCGGAAAGCCACAAATTTGGAATGCAAAATTGAGGAAGGATAATGTATTATTCGGAAACCAGAGTAGCTGAACAGTGAAATTCGGAGTGTAACAACTTGGAAGGACAAAAATTCAGATTTCCTAACTTTTATCCTTCCTTCTGGATTTGATTTTCTTTTGGGAAATCTGAATTTAAAATTCTGGATTTGAGAGGCAAAAATAGGGAATAATCGAAATTTGGATTGACAAAAGTTTGGAGATAAATATTCGGGGGACCCAAAATTTTGGAAAAAATCACGGTCATGAAAGTATACCTACGAATTTTCGCTACCTATATCAAATTTTGGCCATTGATGTTACAATTGTTAGATTTATTCGATTATGCTAGTTTGGAGCGCTCCGAACAGCATAATCGAATAAAGCTGTTGTTGGCATTGTAGTTGTTGTAGTCATGTCTTGACGACTATCGAATTGGATATCTTCGGAATCAGAGTCGGAGTCGGAACTAGAGTCGGAATCGTTTGATTGCTTGTCGGTAGCTCAAGTTTTTTGGCACTCGACGCATAATATACTATCATCATTCCGAATTTTCACCTCACCGATCAGTGATTTTCAGATATCTGCTTTTCTCTAATCATGCATTCCGACTTTTGCGCATGAGTTGATGACATAAAAAAAAAGACTCTGGCCCCTCAGTTATTGACAGTCTTGGATCGATTTCATATACGATTGAACCAGACCTATTTCTCATAAAAAGATATTTTTCTGAACCTGGTTCTAAAGTCAATATTCCTCCAACATAATTGCCATGCAATAATCACAACGCGTACGAGTCATAAGTTTGAATGCTCCTGTTACGACGCTAATCGTAATGATCCAATGTTGGGCGCTCGACGTATGTACGTAATCTACCACAAAATGTATGGATCATACAACATGAAGCTCTATAGAAACTTTGGAATATAAGATGAAGCGCTGCATCGTAAAGCTCGCGAGCGCATTTGCTTCCACTAAACTCGAAATAGATACGGAGTGACTTCTCCAAAAATAAGTCGGTGGGATTTTTTTTTCTTCGTCCCAACGACGACGACGACGACGACGATCTCCCTTCGCTGCATGGAATAGCATTTGTCGTTTGATGAACCACGACGGGGGTAAGTGTATAGAGGATGAGACAAGTCGAGTGAGTTCATCTTCCAGTTCACCAGTTTTATTTTTGTGACCCTCTTGCACATCCAGTTATGCGTCGCGAGGGACCGAACCAAAAAATCTCCTAAAGAGACTCGAAACTAGCAATAATTCCCATATTCTTCAACAGCTGTGAGTGTGCTATTCAACAGTAATTTGTTTCCAGTTTCGTGATCGGCATATGATGTACCGCAACATTTATTCAAACATAAGCCTGATATCAAAGTTGACTGATATGAGGTCACAGACGCGCTTACTTATTATATTTACACTACATGGGACTGAAAAATCATCAAAAAAATATTTGTGAATCAATAAGATTGAGAGAATAGCATTCGATTTTAGTTAGTAATTTCGAAAATCTATTATCAACTTGATCCAGTCAAAATATTTTACAGAGTTATGAGCGTATCAATTTTGGTCTTCTCGAGACCAAATTCACGCCTTTACGGAGAACTAAAAAATAATCCAAACCAAATGGCCACGAGAAGCTTTTTTCATTCGAACTTTCTGCTGCTAGCTCAATATTTGAAAATGAATTTTCATGCATGTTTTTGATTGGGATGCAAATTTTGCTGAAAAAGTTGCGGAAATGTTATCTAAAAATGAATGTATAAAATGAAGATGTCAAAAGTGTGGTAAGATAGAGTAAATTGACAAATTTCACTTTCAAAACCAATAATCTTATCCTGAGATGTCTACATTTAGTTAATCTTCATCGAAAAATCTGTTGCCTAACTTCTATAATTCATCGCATTCTACTCTTGAACAAACTAAAAATCTAAAAATGATTTAGGAGCGTCTGACATCAGTACAAAGATCTACACACATCGCCACAAGATAAACCTCTCCAACTCTGAAACAAATCTCAACAGATACCTAAAAACAGATACAAATAAATCTTCTCTTTATAATAATCTCACAGCTTCCTATAATACGGAAAGCTCGGCTTAAAACCATTGACCGATATATGATTTTGGCTATCAGCCAAAAATTCATCATCAACTCCAATAAAATCTTCAGCCGGCCAATCAATCTTCTCATTATATTCAAAAGCTTCTTCTGCACCAACACCAGGATGAGCAGGAGGTTCAAAATCTTCATTATAAACACTACCAATACCCGAATAACGCTGCCAATAGTCAATTGTCTGAGGTACAATTACAGGGGATTCACTAGTTGTTGTTGTTGTTGTCGTAAGAGACACATGTGATACGTGCTGGGGTCTTCCACCATAATAATAATTTCCTTGATTATAATTATTTTGAGGTCTCTGATTTGGACGATGAGGTCTTCCTGGATAAGGATAACCATTATTATGTCTGGTTGTAGAGGTAACTTTTTCAGTAGTTGCTGAAGGTCTTCTACTTGTTGATCTTCGTTTGGTTGTTGTTCTTGGTGGTCTTCTGGTACTTGTTGTTGATGTTACGATTGTTGTTGGCATTGTAGTTGTTGTAGTCACGTCTTGACGACTATCGAATTGGATATCTTCGGAATCAGAGTCGGAGTCGGAACTGGAGTCGGAATCGTTTGATTGCTTGTCGGTAGCATCTTGTGTTGCAGAATTTGTTTCTGAATCGGTGGAAGTGGTCGTGGGGTCACTTTTGCTGGATGTGGACACCTCCGAAGCGGCTGCATTTACAAGTTTCTAAAATTTGAATAAGCTGTTTGAAATGTTATTATTAAGTTACAGGCTGAGGGTTGAAAGGCTCGTTGAAAGGTAGCCGAATGACTGTTGTGCATTGATCAAAGATCCGAATTGTGAGGAAATCTCAAAGGGAATTATCTTGGCCAATTAATCAATAGACCTCCTCACTTACATTAGCAAGAATACTGACAGATTTTGTGCGATTCGGAAACATTCGTTGGGAAAAATGAAGATGTAAATTTATACTCAAGAACTCGATCATGAGCACCAATGACCAGTCGTAACTAGTCAGACTCAAAAGTTTCTACTTATCAATTTTCATCATAGAAAAACTCCTTATACCTACTCGATTCAATTGTACTTTAGCAGGAAGAGTCTGCAAAAGTGTGCCAATTTCGATGAAATTCGAACGTTTCGGGAGCTTCTAATATTCCTTGAATTCCCTGATGAGGGGGATCACATTCACGAGGGTTGGAATTTCATCAAATTTGACACACTTAGGCTAACAGAATCTGATTGAATCGATTATGAGGAGTTTTTCTACAATCTAATTCGCCAACGGACGAGAAGGAGCTTACAATATGTGCATTCATCAATTCACTCTAACAGGAGGGGGTAGCCACAACTAGAAGCTATGTTATCAGGTTCACAGGAATATTTTTTTCACAAGCCCTGGCCAATTAAAAAAACATGATGTAGAATTAAAAGAAAAAAAAATGCAAAGAGAAGTACTACCCAATCATTTCTATTCTCTACTCCCGAGAATAGGAAAATATAGGCCCGTGCTGAGGTGTAACAAGGCAATGGCATTTCTTACACATATACTTCGTAAGAAACCCATTTCTCGATTCATGGGATGAAAAAAAGTTCGATAAGATTCCATGAATATCCAGGTATTGGCCAAATTTGATTGTTTTCGTAGAACAGTACAAGAAAAATCTGAACATGGCTGGGAATGGGATCATAATGCAAAAAATGTTCTTCTCCATGCCAAGAGTCTCGATCATTGACTTCATGAGTTCAACCTAAATGGAAACCCGGAAGACATCCTATTCGATGATCTTACATTTCTTCTTCGGCAGTGGGGAAATTTTTTAGTAGAATATGATTCTGGAGTTTGGAAAGTAAAACTTGAAAATTTGACTAAAGATCTCGGTTAAAAAGTCCTCTTTCCAACCAAACAGTGCATGGAGTAAAAACATCATGGGAACAATATTTTCAAGATAACCGATCCCTATGAGGCTTGCTAAGATTCATTCATCAGCTTCTATAAGACACTAATTGTAAGTTCGAGAATATCCATGGATGAATACCTTAACAGCATCAATCTGAGCCTGTTCAATCTTCTGCACAATTGGACCAGCATTTACAGAAACATGACCCCTATCCTCATCCCTATGAGGCCTCAAATCACCCTCTTGTCCCAGAACATCATTCACAAGCACCAATATATCGGACGGTCTATTATGACTTCCACCCTGAACATTTCCATGATTATGTTGATGATGGTGATGATGATTTTGCTGTGATGGGGCAAACCAGTTGTATGGATTTAGCACAGCAGCAAGATAACCCAAAGGATCTCTCATTATCGACATGAATGAGATTGGCTCGTATACGGCAGCTACATAAGGTCGAGTCCATCCTGGGTTATCAACATGAGTTGAAACAGTTGTACCAATTCTGTCCCAAGAAACTGGTGGAAGACCAAGTCCAGCGAGTAATGAAAGTTTGCCTAGTAAACGGGCGCTGCTACTGGATTGATGTAAACTCGTTGAGTTGGTGGTCGAAGATAAGGTTGTGGACTGGCCGTGGGTGGTTGACACTTGAGCAGTAAGAAATATCGATTTTTTGGATAATTGATGGTAAATATGTATGGTAATTTATAAAAGGTCAATTTGTGTAGGATCAGGAAAAGTATTCATGAATTAAACGCGTAAGGATGTATTCAAATGAGGTACAAGTCTTGTAAAAATCTTGAATTCTGCAAATCTGCAGACATTTTTTATGAATCATCAAGAGGACAAGGTGTTGGAAAAATCATGATAGTCAGTTTCATGCACGCAATATGTAAGCTCACAAATTCTGATCGATACTTTCAATTTCCAATTTTTCTTCTGATTTTCATTTGACTGCGACGTTCAACTTATCTTAAACTAATCATCAAACTTGTCACACTGAGAATTCTGATTCGTCGACTTTATGTTTTTTCTATCACGTACCACAGATCTGCCAATTAAATAAGTGCCCAAACCATCAGTCCAGAAAGCGAGACAGGGCTCAATAGTGTGCTCATTTTATGCAAATTTGATAATATAAAAATCTCGATTCGATATAAGTGAGCTGTTTCAATACCATCCAGTCTAAATTATTGTCAAAATTACCAGACGAGAGCCTAAAAGCTCGAAATGTGTGCTTATCACATACCCAACAAGTAGATGACAGCTATAACGAAAGGAGTAAATCCCGATGCAGAATTATTGAGAGACATCTTGACTCCACCAGGTGCACTACTGTACTAGAAGGAAGACAAAGTTCTATCAGAGAAAGTGAGGCATGCGGGTACGATTGCCCTCATCGTCAATGAGTAAAAAATGTAGAAAGTTCGGATGGCGATAAGGTTTTCATTTATTCATAAAGATAAATTTATCTAAATTAATTTTTCGCGAGCCGAAGCGTTCAGACTCACTTTCTAAACTAAATCATAGTTCTTATAACCTCGGAGAATGTCGAAAAGGCAAGACTTGAAATTTTTTAACACTTCTCATGCATTTTGGAAGGTTTGATCGAACAATTTATTTTTGTCTTCACTTTTACCGGTTCAAATCCCCGTGTCCAACAAGCTAGATTTCGCCAGATCTCTACTTAGATTTTGTGAAGAATCACAAGAGAATACCCTGGTCCACCAAATAAAATGACTGAGAATAATAAAATGTTATCTATCGAACAACATACTTAGTCGCCCAATGCTCAGTTTATGATAAAGATAGCATACGACACTTTTCTTCATATTAATATGCTGAGTGAGCTAAAAGCAGTGCCGGGGACTAAGCGAGGCAGTAGAAAGATAACTAATTTTTCTAAAAAATCGCACAAGTAGATTATTTCAGTAAGACATCAATCAAATGTTTTATTTTGTACTGTGGAAACTAGATGTTAGATGCTAGAAAAGTGTTCCCAAGTGAGCTCTTCCACGCCATTATGCTGATAACTTTGATATTCGTCAAGATTTTCTGACACATTATATGGCTCAAAAAGCTCACCTCTAACCCCTATCCGTTTACGGATGAAACCAACTCAAACAAATCGTTATTATGACAGAATCATTCCATATTAAGGAAAAGAAATGATGGTGGAAATCAGCGACAGGCAGTACTTTCGATCCTGCCCAAAAACTCCATTCAGAGATATTAATCGCCCTAAGTCGAAATTTCAGTCATACTTCCACGTGAAGAAAACAATGTGAGTAGCTCTGAAAAGAAACCGTAGTAAAAGCACAATCGAAATATACGCTCATCATGCAAACCGAGTATACGTTACAGCTCTTTTCAAGGGCCAATCTTCTTATTTGGCTCGTAAAATCAGTTTCATAGCCAATTCCACACCTCTCAAAAAAGTATTTTGTATGTAGTTTTCGGAATAACAAATTGAATGATTCAAAATACATTAAAATTACACTTTTCGAACTTGAATCGTCCTCTTTTTTGAATCAATGATATTGAATTCGTAAATCGGCATTTGGAGGACTAATTTTTATTTCTCTAAGAGTGACATCGAGACAAAGATCTGCCGAGCCCTGGATAGCTCAGCTGGTAGAGTGTCTTTCCCGCGGTGAGAAGAAGGCCCCCATCAGTTCGATCCTGGGTCCAGGCATTTTTTTCACGATGTCATTCAAATGCATTTTTTCTTTGATTACCATCATGACGATCAAACCCCCATCGATAATTTCTCATTAAAAATGGCCTCAAATCCGAGGTCACCAATAGAGAAATAAAAATTAGTCCTCCAAATGCCGATTTACGAATTTAACATCATTGATTCAAAATACATTAAATGTTGGTTGAACCAAAATCTCTTGATAATATGGTTTTTGGTTGACTAGGAATTTTAGCTATGCAAATCCGGAAAAAAGTCAAAAGTGATGTTTATCGCGCGATGAAACACACAAGTCGTTCCAAGTCCATCCAAGTCACTTTTTCCATATACATCGCTCAATACAACGAGTACGAATAAGCAAATGAACTAGATCATCGTGATAGATGAGACCAAACAACTAAGTACACTGACTTCACACCACAATGATGTCGAGCCGGAAATAAAAACTACAGCATCGATTCGAGCTCTAGAGATGTTTTTCACGATTTTTTTTTTTTTTTTGAAAAAGTTGTGCACTTTGCAGAATAATTACTAAAATGGCAATAGAATAAAATTGGTGTATAGGCCATGCGTAGGCCTTGTTACTTCCATCACTGTTTAGGCCACATTTGAAATTCAGCGCGCGCGAGGCTGAACAGCAGGGACCCTAGCAATATTGTTTTAGGGATCCTATAGAACTCTGTTTGAAGAGACTCTTTCAGCAACTCTTTGAGATTGAACTCTATATAGCAAATCATTTGTTGACATTTGAATTTTGATCAATTTTGATTTACCGATGAAGTCTGCTAGTTGTTGTCAAAATGTCAAGCATTGATTCTCAGCCTTCTACGAGTGCGGCTGCTGAAGAAAACGATGACATGAATTCAGAAGAGCCAATTTTGCCTGATTTCGCTACTGAAGAAAAACAAAAAGCTCGAGCATTTTTACGGGAAAGGTTCCTACGAGTGGTTACCGGCATCATAGGTAAAAATCATCTTTCGGAGGAATATTGCAGGATAATTGGTCATTTTCAACAAAGATGTCTACTTGCTACTTCGTAGATACTTTCTTTAATCACTTATTTCGGTTTTGAAACGTATGCTCATAGTATAGCCATTTTACTGTTGTAACCTCAATCAATTTTAAAATACATTCAAATGGTCTTACTTTCCAGGGAAACCAGCAAAATTTCATTTGTATGAAAACACTACTGTGTGTGCAGAATTCAGAGGATGTGATATAGATTTCTTGGAATTGTATGTCAAAAATTTGACTACACCGCTCGGCACGATTCCAGAAGCTATATTGAGAACTAATGATGTGATATTCTTTGAAGTGGATAAGGTTTGATTGAATGAAGACCCTAGATGTATGTATGACGATGCAAAATATTTATCAGAAACTTGTAGCAAAGTTATATTAATTACACTCGATTGTTTAAGAGCGGCGCATGCTCAACATAGTATTAATTTCTAGAATAATCTTCCTTAAATGGTCTACCATCTCCTTCATCTGCCTATTCTTGAGTACAAGTTGCTGAAATTAAAAAGAGAAACTTAATAACTTACATCATGGCAAGACTTTCCTTCCAAACAATGTTGAGAAAAGTATGATCATATTGTATAATAATGATGTACAAAAGTTAGTGTAATATAACATTTTAAGAACATGACAAATAGAAAGGATTTAGATTACAAACCTCAATGACTTCTTTGTGCTCCTCGCATGCCAAACGATATGCTTCTGATGCTTTCTTTTCATCAGACTTCATATCCCATTCTTCTTTGATAGGAATGAGACTCTCTATATGAGTGTATTCCATTCCTTGAAGTTGACAATTTTCATTACACTTTTCATAAATCATCCTCAATCTTTTGAACAGTGAGCTCACATTTTTTATCTGTTCCTGTATTTTTGTTTTCTTCTCATGAGACAAAGTTTGCCCTTGAGGTGTCCCTGGGATAATTCATCATTAATAAAAGCAACACTATTCATTTGTATATTATTCATAAAATTTTAGTCATTAAATGAGATTTGTTATTTCTAAAAATGTCTCAAGTGTTCCAAAATGCCATAATAGAGGACCATTCAGAAAAATTTTTAAAGCTGCCTGGACAGTGAACATTGCAATCAATGCACTAAAAAGGAAATCAATCCACTATGTAGACGGTACTTCAGAGTTGAAATGCCTTGAAATTGCAATAACACTGATGGAAATATATTACTGATTATTGGATAAGGACAAATAAATAAATCCTGATATTCATCATTGAGATTCCTTCACTGATCATGGATGAACTTCTAGAGAGAGAGATGAACTTGAACTAATTTGTAGACAAGATTGTGTTCCAAAGTATATATTAGAGATTCTGGCATTCAAGAGCAGGGAGAAAAATTTACTCCTGTGATTTTTCATGTGCAACACTAAATCCCCAGATTCTTTCCCCAATTATTTTGTCAAAAAATTGAACCATACCATTAGGGGGCTGAACGACTCTCAATATTTGGAAGAGTTCTTGTGTCCTTGCTACAATATCTTGAACTGTTTCTTGCCCTAATTTACATAAACTAGCTGTATTCAAATCCTTGTTAGCAGGCCTCTGTGGCTGAGGTTGTGCATGAGGCACTGCTATCTGAGATGCAGCAGGTGCAGGAACTGGCTGATTAGTTTGCTGAACCAGTGGTGTTTGCGGCTGCTGCTGCTGTTGTTGTAAATGCATTGGCTGCTGATGCATCTGTTGTTGCATAGGTTGCTGCATAGGTTGCTGTTGAGGCATAACCTGTTGTGGGCTCATCATTCCCAACGGACTAGGTCCAACTCCTGGGCTCATACCTGGTCCAAATTGTGGCGTATTCATCATACCTGTGGCATTTTATTCCAAGTGTTAGATCATATTCAATAATGAAATGTCATTAATGAATCACTCGTAGACTAAGAATCCTCACCTTGTTGTGGTCCCATCAATCCTGGTACCATTTGTCCTCCACCAAACTGATTACGCATGGTATTCTGTGGAGGACCTGGAAATCCTGGGGGGAATGGATGTTGTGATCCAGACATTTTCTTGTCTCAGTCTCACAGATCACTAAATCTGAAATCAATGTAACAGTATTTCAATGTACCAATAGATACATGGATGAAGGTGAATTGAAACTACAGAGCTCTATTACATTTCTTACAAGTGTTTGTGAGCATTTGTGAGTATAACTCATGTAAATACTATGCAACATCACAGTTATTGACCAAATCTTGTCATTCGTACACTCTCACACCATAATTTTGATTGTTTTTCACACAGCACAGTCACACAGTAACAATTACAAGCAACGTAAAACAATTAGGAACGAATCGAATAGTAAAATATATTGATTTCATTATTTAAAAGGAGTTGGCATTCAACCGGCTTCTATCGTGATTGCGTTTCACCTATTGATTTGGGCGTTTTTCTCAATTTTTCTGGTTTTTCATCGCTTGTTTGGCCCCTCTAATCTGATCTCTGGTTTGGTCATGCTCCAGCTCCACTTATTCCATAATTTTTTCGACTTTTCCATAAAATTCTGACTGCTAATGTAGAATTTAGCATGGATTTAGTATTCACTCATGGATTCTCATGCTTTGACATTTTGACGTCACCAGTCAGTGTCACCAGAACTTCACAGGGTCCCCCATGGCGTAATAACATGGCCGCTTAGCGCGCGAAACATTTAAGATCCCTATCCTATTCAAAAGTCAAGAAATATTTAAAATTCTCGATAAGATATATTTGAGGGAGAACGAAAGCATTCTTATATTATATTACATTATATTAGATAATATATAACCCTGATGACACGTTAGTAGAATTTTGGAACTGCGACGGGAATTCCGTAACGGCGTGTGATCGGTGTGATGCGTTGTATTGATCGTGTGTAAGACGTCACTGTCAAATGATAATGAGGTAAGTGTGCCTAATTTGCCCCAGAGTTCCCGAAGACACACGCACCCGTCGACCTTGCCTCGCATTTTTCTTATATGAGGGTTTCCATGGAACTTTTAACTATTGACCCTCCGAAATAGAAAAAAAAAATTTCCACCGCACACGTTTGAAATGGTTTTTATGTGATACTAAGACCTCGAAAACATGTAAAAACAGTGGTGCCATTCTCTTCCAAGCCAAGGTATCTGGTTCAGAACGACAAGTATAGAATTCCACTCTTGAAACATTTGTGAATCAACTACAATCGAGTAGATTCGATTCAAAACATTGTCTAGATGATTGATAGGAATTATATTCCGCCTGACTCGACTTTAACATGAATTTTATCATTGACTTTTCCGAAATTCGATGTAAATTTCCAACATCGGGTCACGACCTATGAGTCTCATTTCAATTTCTAGAATACACTGTGGTGTTATTTTGTTCATATTTCAGCCGTATACTATGTAGAAATAAAGAAAATCGCGATACCATCACATTTAGAAGCTTATTTAGCTTACCATCGAGATTCAAATATTTCTCCTCAGCTTCTCACAGAAATACCGGTCGACAATTGCAACTCAAAACAGTGCGGTTATATCCTTTTTGTGATGAAGAAAAAAGAGCCCAACATTCCAATCCTATGCTTTACGTCTCCTGAGTATGCCGTTCAAAAAATGACCATTTTCAAAGCCAGTGGCGCGATAACTTTATGAGCTTTGAAGCTTTATAAAATTTGTCCGGATCAACGCACACTCACAAACCGAACGGATTTGATTCGTCTTCTTTTTAACTTCGAGAACTCATTGCTGAATTCCCCGTTTCGCACAAGGTATTTCATCATTTTCGTAAACAATAGCCAGAGAAAGTTTTCCCACAAAACTCGGTTACATCGATAAATGAGAGCTAATATTATAGCCAAATTAGCGCACACCTCTGAATCAAACATTTTCTCAAAATATGAGATTAGTATAGATGGATATATCGTTCCACCGAAGTAGTTGAGGCATAGGTTCAAAAATCGCGATGGTTCGTTTGTAAATTACCCAAAAATCATCTTTTGCAGTCTTCTGTTGGCAAATCAGGATGCGTTTCAACAAAAAAGAATGTAGGCCATACTGAATGATGCCAAATACTATATATAATGCCACTCCTGCGCATTCCCCATAGTTCAGAGTACTCCAGGAACATTGCAGTAACACAAAAGTCAAAAGTTCCGTGGAAACCCTCATATGCGTCTGTTATTACGTTAGAATATGCATGAAAAAATAAACTTTTCGGACAGATTCCAAAGTCATTTCTTAAAACCAATACAGAGGTTCTCGGTACTTTAACTTCCTTTTTGGCAGCCACTTACGCCAAACAAAATTGATGTGATCAATTTCAACGTATCTTAGCTCATTTTTTGTCTTTGTCCCAACTTTAGAATGCTTTTTGCAGAATTGCAAGGTTTGATTTCTAGCCAATTCTACGTTCATATTACTCAAAAAAAGTTTAGTGTGCCTCATATGCCCCCATAGTCTTTTTTCGAACTCGTCCTTCACTCCGTCAAAACCCCTAAATTTGACTCTAAAAATTTTAAAGGAGGTAAAAAAAGCTGCAAAATGTGTACATCTTATTTGGAAGGCCTGGGAGCCGAAGTATACCGATTTTACGAAATACCCGTAAAGTCTCATGAGAATAAGGCCTCTTTTTAACGTGGGGGCAAATAAGACGCACACACTTTTTATCACAAAAAAATATCTTTTTTTGGGAAAATCGTGATAACTTGGATCTGGTTGGTCAAATTTGAACTTATATACTGTAGCTCATTTGAAAGACCTTAAAACAAGCTTTAGAATGAGCTATAAGATGAAAAATATTAAGATGAGCTAACTATGAGCAGAACAAAAATAGTGGAGGCACGTTAGGTACACTCACCTTAATTGATCGAGGATATGATAATAAGAAGTACATAAATGTATATATGTTTCATTTAATATAAGTTTATGGACCTCATTCATGTGCTCAGGCCTGCATGAGCTGCATATTATAGATGACATTCAATCGCATAATTTTCTGATGAGAGTCAATTATATGGTATGATCAAAGAATCATACTGGCGGAAGCAAAACCGCATAAAGAGTTGGGATGAAAAATTCAGATACTCTCGTTTTATTCTGTAATAAAGGAATAACAATGTAGTCCACTACTCAGCTCGGTATGGACGCATTTCAAGTCTGTGCAAGAATAAAAAGAGATGCAAAAACATGAAGATTTCAAACGTGTTAAAAGTGATCCGCGAGTTGTATTATTGTAACGCCTCAGAAACTCGTCGTTGGTCCAGTTCAATTGCGAAAACTCGAAACTACTCGATGAAATCTGTTAGGGTCCGATTGCAGTAATAACTAATTTTTTACATCATATTGATTTGACAATTGATTTCGAAGCCTAACTACAATACCTTATGAACTATCAAGATACATTCAATTTATATGGTGTTAATGAAAAATCAATGGAAAATTTCACTGTACAAATGCATTCAAAATATGATATATCGTCCATCAAGAGATAGCTTATTGTAATTACGAATGGGATACTATTAGAGATATTTTACACCTTCGATCTCCGAAAATTTTACCAGCAAGAATCTATAGAACAAGAACTTATTACGTAAAAAATATTAGGGCAAGAGGTAGTGGACACTTTGGTAACTAATTTTGATTTTCTGCGTGTGAAACACTTAAACGATCAAAAAATAATGATCGATAATGGCTGATACTATAATACTATATCTCACGATAACCTCGATGCATTCGATGAATCTCTTTGAAACTTGTTGCACACTGTAAGAAGTCCAATTTATCTTCAAAAGGGTTTGGTAAAATATAAACCTTCAAAAATAATGCATCTCAAAGTGCAAAAGTGCTTATTCGTTCAGACAGGATTATGATCTCGAGAAGTAAAATGATAGAAAATTAATGACCGACGATAATAGTATAAAAAAAATGATTATAGTATAGTACAAAAGATTAATTTTAATCTGATAATCCAAAAACAAGCTTTGGCATACACGCACTTCTCGAATCAAAGCCCAAACTATGCTCAGTATCACTAATATTATATCCATGTAAACAGCTTACATAGACGCACAATTCTTTATCTACTTCAGCGACACTGATTTGGCTATTTTTTTGTTGAAGATTACACGTAAAAGCTTCATTCACTACATTAACCTTTTTCTTTAACTGATATTCATCTCTCGTAGCTTTCATAATTTGAAAATTTTCACAGGTATAAAGAGGTTCATTTGTTGATCTGTTACACTGACTCAGTATCAATAAAATACCATCTTCTTTTAAATTGTATACTCCAAAAAGTATCTCATTTTCTGATAATTTAAAGGTTTCATCAAAGAGCATATTTTTATCTGTATCATACTGGACACATCGGATATTATTTTTTAATAGTGTGGTCGAACATAGACCATATTTGTTGTAAGAATTTGACCAAAATCTTCGATTAATCAAACGGCTAGCTTGAATCATACGTTTAAAAATACGAAAAGGTGCAAGTGGTCGACCAATTTTTTGATCTGATCTATCAACCTCAGGAATTGGAAATTCATCCAAAAATGATTTTTCACCCAAACGATTTACGTGAGTAAGTTTATATGACTTTTCATCATCGAGTCCCAAGGCAAAAATGCTATCACTGAATTCACCTTTATTGACAACACGAGTTATTTGAACTTGATTCAAATTTGATTCGAAATTTTTTGGAAGACCTATTCGCCTACCATTTTCATCATACTTCAATCTACAATTTTTCGATTTACACAAACCAATATCTGTACTCAAAAATTCAAAATAGCTACCACTAAAAATCATATTACTCTGCAAGCTACTTTTTTTTGTATCTTCGATAAATCTCAATTTGATCATTGAGCAATCTGCCATATTGATTATTATGACTTTTGTGTGCAACCATCTATCAAAATTTAATGAAACTTTTACAACAGCTTTTTTTTCATTCAAATGACCCAATTCAAAATTCTTGATAAATGGATTTTGAGTTGTGAGTTTCGCAGTTTCTTCAATTTCTTGTATCTCCAAAATTTTCACACGACACTTTTTCATATAATCTTCAGGTAAGATACGTCTTGTATTCAAACTGAATATGATACATTCCATATTTAGTGCATGGGATGAGGGACGAATGTAAGAATCTGGCTTGCAATGAGAAAAAAAAGTGACTCCATGGTTAACAGATCGTTGATCAACAGATACGAAAGATTCTATTGAGTCTGTAATTGCTAAATTGAAATCTAAGAGTTTTGTTGCTCTCGTTTCTTTTGAGTAGATAATTAATAAAGTGATGAATGTAACGAGAAACCATTGAAAAGACATTTTGAGTATGACAAAAGCTGCTTCTCAGCTCCGAAAGCCTCTAGTAATGCAGTTCCTGTATCATAAAAAAAAAAATAAAATTACTGATATTTCACTCACACAAATTAGCAATTTGTGAAATAAGTTCTAAAATTTTTAACAGAAGAATAACTGACCTGAATAAAACTCCTTTGAAACCGATTTATTGCTTTACTCGTATTGTTCTGGAGGAAGAAGAACTTGAACGAAAATCACATTGCATGGATGATAAAATTAACTCTATTCAACGAAACGGATAAGAAATAAAATTGTAAATTTTATCGCGATAAGCTTTTTTGAAAGAACATTCATTCAATAGTTAACATCACAATCGACTATCTAAGCTCTTATCTATACTTCTAAGTCAACCTTTTTTATCCTGCTGATGGCTGATTTGAATTTATAAGTGTGAAACGAATAGTGACGATGCGGATCTTTGAAGAAATTTAGGCACAGATTCTATTAAGTACGAGATGCAACATCAAATAATATTGCTGTTGAAATCTTGTAATAAAAAGTTGGCACAGTGATTGCAATACCCAGACCATCAAGAGAGAAATGAATTTTGTGATAGGATAATCCTTTTCTGGTTTATTTTTGGCACAATCCTGGAAGAATACAGGTTTCACTTCATGATTTGCTACAGATCTGAGATTGTTTTCGAATAATTGTACGAAAGAATGAATAAGGATCTGGGAAAATCGAAATATCTATTTTGATAGGACATTTTTGAAAAGAACGCCATTTTGGGGGAAAAAATCAATTTTGCACTGATCGACTTTGACTTTGATCTATAACTTTTTGTTGAATGAAATCTGCACATTTAGGTCTTTGGCCAACAAGGCTCCAAAGAATGTACAACTGACAAGGAGAGGTCATAGTCTGTGGGTCGTGAATTCGGCTGAAACTCTGGGAATCGTCTCCTTTTGGCACCAAAAGATGATATCCAAAACCGCTAACTTGAATGCTAAAACGTTTCAAAGCTATGGTCAATCACATTAGCATTGTTAGTATACCTATATATGTCAACTTTCAACATGGGCCTATATGGGCAACGCTAATGTCATAGGCTGTAGCTCCAAAACGTTTCAGCATTCAAGTAAGCGGTTTCGGATATCATCTTTTGGTGCCAAAATGAGACGATTCCCAGAGTTTCAACCGAATCCACGACCCACAGACCATGACCTCTCCTTGTGAGTCAAAAGGTGTTGTTTTATCTTCAAAATGAGTCAATTTTTTTTTATTCTGTTTAAATATTTTAAAATATAATGGAAGTTATGAATGAGCCTTATATAAACGGGTAGTGATACTTACGATCCATCTCAATTTCTACACATAAGTGTATATCTTTATCAGGTATGAAAATCGAAAAGTAATGAGGATGAAAACTCTGGCCTCCAATTCCTCGGCAACTCGTCAAATATTGATCGTCCTCCGAAAAATTTTCTCGATCTGAGATACATGTGATACCACCATCCGTGTACCATAGCATGATAAATAAATTATTTTTACATATTGATGAATATGGATAATAAACCATAAATATGGAAAATTGTAAATAATATTTTTTGCGTACAAAAATTTCACAAAAAATTGTACAATTAGGTTATCCTATCTAAATTTGCTATTGCTTTCCAACCAATCGTCTAGGAAAGCACACACTATTGAAATCGTATCCAAACACATTCTCATCACTATTATCGATCTTGTGTTTGTACAGATTGTGCAAATAGATACAAACTTCTGAGCTCGAATCAAAAACGTGTGACTGTGTAGCTCCCACAGATTGCAAATCGCAACTGAATTTGTTACTGGCTAAAGAAAAAGTTTGCCACTTTCCGCTCTCACGAACACTTGTGATTACAAAATTTTTACATTCCAAAAGACCTTCAATTCCATTTTTACAAGAACTGGAGACTAGTATGAGACCATCGTATTTTAAATTGTGGACACCTAAGAGAGTGTAATTTCTTCCTAAATTTATCTTAGAATTTAGTTTTGTATTGGCATTTGCATCAAATTGTGAACATTGCACATCATCAGAATGATCAATCATATAACACATTCCATATTTTCCGTATGCGTCTGAGGATGGAATTTGGTCATACTTGTTGTTTGAGAATTTAGAAATTTTTGTTTCCACACCTGATGAGTTTATGTATGAAAGTATGAGATTTTCTTTGCTCTTGTCAAAACCTAGGAGATAGAAATTTTGAGTACCATTCTGATCGGTTACCGCTGTAGTATAAGCTACATACAATTCAGTCTGAAAGGATTTTGGTAGATCGACTCGTGTCCCATTTGTATCGTAACTTATTCTACACTTTTTAGAACCGCACAAATTTTTATCAGCGACAAAAACCTCAAAACCATCCTTATGTAGTATCAAATTACTTTGCAAATATTTCATTTTCAAATCTTCAGAATACTTTAATCTATTCGTCGTACAATCTAACATATTGACAATCATTACTTTAGTAAACAGCTTACTTTGAAATTTTTCGGACCATTTTGTGATGACTTTGTCATTACCCAAATATTCCATTTGGAATTTTTTTACCAAAGGAAATCCAATCAACCGTCCTCGTTCCGATCTATCGAGAACGTCATCAGCCAAACTTACTCGGCATTCTTTTGTAGGTAAACTGGAATCGCGAATTGGTGGCATGGCTATTTTGCAAACGATATCGGGTAAAAATACACCTGTGTAGACACCCATAGTTTTACATTGCGCAGTAAGCAATTTTACACCGTCGATCAGTTTTGGATACACTGATAAAATTGTCGTTTTATCGTGTTCCACTTTTACTTTGAGCGATATTCCGGGTGTTGAGTTGGTTGGTGATATTAGGATCATCATTGATACGAGCACGAGCGATGCCAAAATTACTGTTTGTGATGACTGCATTTTTTGAATGATAATACTTTGCCTGTAGAATTAAAATTCGAAATAAGAGTGAGAAGATTTTGAGAGATCAAGTATTACACAATTTTCTAATATTTTTTGATCCAATTGGACGACTCTTGATCATTTTATATAATTGTGTATTATAGATCACACCTTGAAACATTAATTCAAGCAACTATGAACGATTCGGATGTTCTTGATGAAGAAAGTTCTGATTCGCTTTTGAGAATGTCAGAGGTCGTACGATCTATGACAATCGAAGACGAGTTCATGCATTGTCCAGATTAAAATTTTATAAAATTCCACATGATTTCATCTGATTTTGAACTTTTGATAACCGCACCGATAAAAAGTTTGTATATACCTAAAAATAAAAAGTCCGAACTAAGAGAATTCAGTTTCTGAGACCTTGTTGGTCCGAAATTAAATCAATTTCGCTCATTTTGTAACTTTTTTCAAGTACTTCAAAGACATTTTGTGGATTTTTTCCTGCAATACAACAGATTTCTGCGGGGTCGGGTCAAATGCTTGAGGGAGTTCATGAAAATTGGGTCAACACTCAGAACTTTGCAAATCAGACATGAGTGATGGATCAAAACAAATCTGAAAACGTCTAAATGTTGAAATCAAGTGCATAAAAATTCGTTTTCTAAAACGATTCTAGGTCGTTTAAGATCAGAGATATGACTGTATTTCTATTTCTCCAGAAAGGTTTTTCTCGAGTATAGACCAATCATTGAGAAGCATGACTGTGAAGTTAGCCGCAATTTTTTTGCCGCAATTTTAGGGTATTCTACAATGGTGGCCACCAATGCGTTCGGCAATTTGGGATGCGTCTGGACATCTTTCGGGGTTCTAAATGATTGGAAATGGATCCTTGATGATATTTTGAGTGCTCAGTGACACCTGGATCACCCGTGGTCACTTATTTTGATCAATTTACCCATAAGCGCGAGAGGCTGGAAGAGTGAAGAAATTAGACATTGACGTCGATTTAGGGGGTAGATTCGAGCTTGTACCCCCCTATCGATGCTCAGGGTGTCTCCTGTCAACGTTGAGCCATATATTTGGAGTATTTTTGGTCCCCTAGATCACCCTCGATCATTGATCTAAGCCAATATTCGCGTCGATCCGAGAGTCGCTCAAATAGAAAAACCAAGCTTTTCGACGATCTTGGGGGGAAATTCGGAGTTGTACCCTATCAGCAATGAGTGAGATATCTTCTCATATTGTGCAACTATATGTTAGCAGTATTTTGGACCACCTAGATCACCCTGGATCGTTGATTATCAACGATTTTCACGTCGATCCGAGTCTCACTGAAATGGAAAAACGAAGCTTTTCGACGATCTTGGGGGGAAATTCGGAATTGTACCCTATCAGCAATGAGTGGGATATCTTCTCATATTGTGCAACTATAGGTTAGGAGTATTTTGGACCACCTAGATCACCCTGGATCGTTGATTTTCAACGATTTTCTCGTCGATCCGAGACTCACTGAAATGAAAAAACGAAGCTTTTCGACGATCTTGGGGGAAAATTCGGAATTGTACCCTATCAGCAATGAGTGGGATATCTTCTCATATTGTGCAACTATAGGTTAGGAGTATTTTGGACCACCTAGATCACCCTGGATCGTTGATTTTCAACGATTTTCTCGTCGATCCGAGACTCACTGAAATGGAAAAATGAAGCTTTTCGACGATCTTGGGGGAAAATTCGGAATTGTACCCTATCAGCAATGAGTGGGATATCTTCTCATATTGTGCAACTATAGGTTAGAAGTATTTTGGACCACCTAGATCACCCTGGATCGTTGATTATCAACGATTTTCACGTCGATCCGAGTCTCACTGAAATGGAAAAACGAAGCTTTTCGACGATCTTGGGGGAAAATTCGGAATTGTACCCTATCAGCAATGAGTGGGATATCTTCTCATATTGTGCAACTATAGGTTAGAAGTATTTTGGACCACCTAGATCACCCTGGATCGTCGATTTTCAACGATTTTCTCGTCGATCCGAGACTCACTGAAATGGAAAAACGAAGCTTTTCGACGATCTTGGGGGGATATCCGGAGTTGTACCCTATTAGCAATGAGTGGGATATCTTTTCAAATCGTGCAACTGTATGTGAGGAGTATTTTGGACAGCCTAGATCACCCTAGAACGTCGATTTTTAACGATTTTCTCGTCAATTCGAGACTCGCTGAAATTGAAAACGAATCTTTTCGACGATCTTGGGGGAAGATTCGGAGTTGTACCCTATCAGCAATGAGTGGGATATCCTCTCATATCGTGCGACTATATGTTGAGAGTATTTTGGACCGCCTAGATCACCGGGGATGGTCGATTTTCAACGATTCTCTCGTCGATCCGAAACTCGCTCAAATGGAGAAACGAAGCTTTCCGACGATCTTGGGGGGAAATTCGGAGTTGTACCCAATCAAAAATAAGTGGGATATCTTTTCATATTGTGCAACTATATGTGAGGAGTATTTTGAACCACCTAGATCACCCTGGATCGTCGATTTTCAACGATTTTCTCGTCGATCCGAGACCCACTGAAATGGAAAAACGAAGCTTTTCGACGACCCAGGGTGATCTAGGCGGTCCAAAATACTCCTAACATATAGTTGCACGATATGAGAGGATATCCCACTCATTGCTAATAGGGTACAACTCCATATTTTTCCCCAAGATCGTCGAAAAGCTTCGTTTTTCCATTTCAGTGAGACTCGGATCGACGTGAAAATCGTTGATAATCAACGATCCAGGGTGATCTAGGTGGTCCAAAATACTTCTAACCTATAGTTGCACAATATGAGAAGATATCCCACTCATTGCTGATAGGGTACAATTCCGAATTTTCCCCCAAGATCGTCGAAAAGCTTCGTTTTTCCATTTCAGTGAGACTCGGATCGACGTGAAAATCGTTGATAATCAACGATCCAGGGTGATCTAGGTGGTCCAAAATACTTCTAACCTATAGTTGCACAATATGAGAAGATATCCCACTCATTGCTGATAGGGTACAATTCCGAATTTTCCCCCAAGATCGTCGAAAAGCTTCATTTTTCCATTTCAGTGAGTCTCGGATCGACGAGAAAATCGTTGAAAATCAACGATCCAGGGTGATCTAGGTGGTCCAAAATACTCCTAACCTATAGTTGCACAATATGAGAAGATATCCCACTCATTGCTGATAGGGTACAATTCCGAATTTCCCCCCAAGATCGTCGAAAAGCTTCATTTTTCCATTTCAGTGAGTCTCGGATCGACGAGAAAATCGTTGAAAATCAACGATCCAGGGTGATCTAGGTGGTCCAAAATACTCCTAACCTATAGTTGCACAATATGAGAAGATATCCCACTCATTGCTGATAGGGTACAATTCCGAATTTCCCCCCAAGATCGTCGAAAAGCTTCGTTTTTCCATTTCAGTGAGTCTCGGATCGACGAGAAAATCGGTGAAAATCAATGATCCAGGGTGATCTAGTTGGTCCAAAATACTTCTAACCTATAGTTGCACAATATGAGAAGATATCCCACTCATTGTTGATAGGGTACAATTCCAAATTTCCCCCCAAGATCGTCGAAAAGCTTCGTTTTTCCATTTCAGTGAGTCTCGGATCGACGAGAAAATCGTTGAAAATCGACGATCCAGGGTGATCTAGGTGGTCCAAAATACTTCTAATCTATGGTTGCACAATATGAGAAGATATGCCACTCATTGCTGATAGGGTACAATTCCGAATTTTCCCCCAAGATCGTCGAAAAGCTTCGTTTTTTCATTTCAGTGAGTCTCGGATCGACGAGAAAATCGTTGAAAATCAACGATCCAGGGTGATCTAGGTGGTCCAAAATACTCCTAACCTATAGTTGCACAATATGAGAAGATATCCCACTCATTGCTGATAGGGTACAATTCCGAATTTCCCCCCAAGATCGTCGAAAAGCTTCGTTTTTCCATTTCAGTGAGACTCGGATCGACGTGAAAATCGTTGATAATCAACGATCCAGGGTGATCTAGGTGGTCCAAAATACTCCTAACCTATAGTTGCACAATATGAGAAGATATTCCACTCATTGCTGATAGGGTACAATTCCGAATTTCCCCCCAAGATCGTCGAAAAGCTTCGTTTTTCCATTTCAGTGAGTCTCGGATCGACGAGAAAATCGTTGAAAATCAACGATCCAGGGTGATCTAGGTGGTCCAAAATACTGCTAACATATAGTTGCACAATATGAGAAGATATCTCACTCATTGCTGATAGGGTACAACTCCGAATTTCCCCCCAAGATCGTCGAAAAGCTTGGTTTTTCTATTTGAGCGACTCTCGGATCGACGCGAATATTGGCTTAGATCAATGATCGAGGGTGATCTAGGGGACCAAAAATACTCCAAATATATGGCTCAACGTTGACAGGAGACACCCTGAGCATCGATAGGGGGGTACAAGCTCGAATCTACCCCCTAAATCGACGTCAATGTCTAATTTCTTCACTCTCCCAGCCTCTCGCGCTTATGGGTAAATTGATCAAAATAAGTGACCACGGGTGATCCAGGTGTCACTGAGCACTCAAAATATCATCAAGGATCCATTTCCAATCATTTAGAACCCCGAAAGATGTCCAGACGCATCCCAAATTGCCGAACGCATTGGTGGCCACCATTGTAGAATACCCTAAAATTGCGGCAAAAAAATTGCGGCTAACTTCACAGTCATTTGAGAAGCTACGAAAGGACTCATTCAGAAAAAGCACGGTTTTCAGTCCCTTCCAACAATATAAGAAAGAGTTTGAAGGTATAATTAAGGAAATATCGCTTTAAGTACAATTCCTCCAACGTTCATAAACGTTAGGACACTTTTTCAAGAGAAGTTTCCCGTTACTAAAACAGCCATATTTTGAACCAGAAAAGACCTAGAATAGTTTTCAATGATGCATTTTGAAGCTCTTGGCTTTTACTTTTACAGTACCGTTCATAAGTTCTCGATGGTCGATCCCTCGATTACCCCGACTTGGAACAGCAATAAGTCAAATTCTATGCGTTGTACGAAAATTTTCAAGAAAGCATCTTACAGAGCAGAAAAAATACTAACTTTTACTGGGTTTTGATGATTTTTATCGAATATTTTTGACGGTTCTACACGCTGATGAAAAAATAGAAAATCTAAAAATTTTTTACTTTCATTGAGACACCTGCAGTTTTAATGCAAATAAAGATACGGCAATTCTGAAAAAAGCATCTTGTAGAGCGGAAAAAATGCTATGTGTAGCCATTTTTTGATTATTTCTCACGTACCGCGCATGAGAACGTACGAGCTGTCTAGATACCCAAAATGACTGCTTATCATCGGAAACGGCACAGAAAACGGTGAAAAACCATGATTTTGGGGATTTGGACAGCTCGCACGTTCTCACACGCGGTACGTAAAAAATAATCAAAAAATGGCTACACATAGCATTTTTTCCGCTCTACAAGATGCTTTTTTCAGAATTGCCGTATCTTTATTTGCATTAAAACTGCAGGTGTCTCAATGAAAGTAAAAAATTTTTAGATTTTCTATTTTTTCATCAGCGTGTAGAACCGTCAAAAATATTCGATAAAAATCATCAAAACCCAGTAAAAGTTAGTATTTTTTCTGCTCTGTAAGATGCTTTCTTAAAAATTTTCGTACAACGCATAGAATTTGACTTATTGCTGTTCCAAGTCAGGGTAATCGAGGGATCGACCATCGAGAACTTATGAACGGTACTGTACATGATTTTTAAAATAATTTCAACCCATCAATACTGGCTTGCTGAGGTCTGTATTTTGATTCAATTTTTATGGATTTTCCCAAATATCCGACTCGACTCTACTGACATCCTGTTCTGCCGCAGGAAAAAACCGACACAGAGTCCTTGAAGTACTTGAAAAAAACTACAAAGTAAGCTAATTCATTGTGAACCAACAAGGCCAGAGGTATCGGATCTCATAAATTGGTCTCTTTTCTAAACATAATTTTTAGGTGTATATACAAACTTTTGACCGTTGGTGTATTTTTGATTCAATGAATTTTCTTCATCTAATTCTTATACATGTTCATTCTTAACTACCAAAGAGAGACATCTATGAAAACGGGATTCATTAATAAAGTGGAAAAAATCCATTTCAGATGAGCTTCTATGAATTTACAGAATTTCAAAAGGGTAAGAAGTGCAGAGAAAGGAAGAAGACCAAAATTGGCCAAGAAACAAAGACTCTCAAAATTAAAATGAATTTTCTTTTTCCAAATAGGTAACCACAGACGTACTCACTTGAAAATCAATGGCTTAGTAAGCTCTTTGGTTCAGAAATTTCTCAGGGCTGACTGCAGATGCATCTCACTTGATGCTAGAATTCAAATGTTCAAATAGATACGTGCCCTTCAACAACAGTCCTAGCGACTCTACCCGGGACTATATGATAGGCAACTTCCATCAAACAGCTTTTTATACATTTTTAGATTTTAAGACTTCACCTGTCCTCCTTTATTCGAGCTTTGCAATGACGTTCAGGATTGTTTTCACCTTCGGAATTAGTGAATTATGAATTAAATTTGAGTCATCACCGAACGACGAATCAATCACTTGTGAAGCTATTGACTCAAGAAATAAGAATGAAATAGCAAAAGTTACAGTATGACGATCACGTTTTCATGCGAGATTAAACAGTGAAAATAGTCTGTTCCTTGAATTTCTATGTTCTTCAAATATTTTCATCAAAAGCAGAATGTCATTTACAGCCTTTTCTTGTTTCTGGGATAACCCATTACGATTGGAAAGATTTTATCAAAAGAGCATCTTTCATTTTTGATAATCTCTATAATACTTCACGGATCTGCCAAATATCTCCGCACAAGTCTGATCTTCCACATATGATAAACCAATATTCGTTACTGGTAAAAACTAGTTTTAACTGGTAATTGTGCAAATCTACAATTTCATTTGTGGAACCCGGTATACCTTTTCGATATCACCTTTTCAGAGTTCAATTGGTGACATAAGAGCATTCGATAAAAATATTACTTGATCGTATTCTGACAAATTATGTAAAATCCCACTCCCTGGGGGATCTTTCCATCCCGGTAAGTTATTCACCCCGTGATGGTTCATGTTTTATCTACTAATCGATACCAACAATTCTATTCGAATTAGAATTCATGCAAGAAGGTACGTTCAGCATATGAAACACTCTTTGAAACGGGTCCGGACCTCGAACTAGACTGGCAATTTCGATCAATATCGAATGAATGACGGGAATAGGCAGAGAATCCATGTAAAAACATGTAGAGATCTTGAAATCATATCGAATACAAATATCTTCATTCAACGGGCAGTATTCCGAACGCCTTCATAACTGTCCAACAATTTTTCAAAGAAATTTGGGAAAGATTACAAAAGATCTATCAATTTATGCCTTTTCTGATGAAACTTTCATGATATAGTAACCAGCATCAGAAATAAAAAAAATCTCCCATTTTTAACAATCCATTCTGCTAGTGCCACGATTACAGTGTAGAGATTCTTAGAGTATCTCGAGGATCTTTTTTTCTACAACCTTCTACAACCAAATTACGAGCATTAGAGAAAAAAGGGTCTGTATACATCCGAGGTTCACAGATCAGAAGGACTTTTGCTAATTATTTTTCACCAGATGCGTGGTCAACAAAAGAAAAATGTTTGGAACAATCATAATTTCAAGCTGTGACGTGAAGTTGTTTGAAAATTTTGAAACTATTCAAGTGAGATACACTTTTTTGTTGCACTAGGTGGAGACCTCAATCTTGAAAAATTCGGACAAATTGCTTTCGAAATCGCGTATAAACAATTTTTCGACAAACGTGTTCCGTAGATCAAGTATAATCATGCATTAGCTTCGGAAAGAGGCGGAGTGGGAGCGTTTGTCCTAAAATTGCCCGTACATGCGAAAAACCCGATTTTTTTTTTCTTTCCATTGCTCGTAGTTCCACTGTGAAAAATCGAAGATAAATCCTTGGGAAAATTTTTCTGAAGATCTTGAGAAGATCTACAAGCTGTTTCAAAAAACTTGGCACTATCATCATGCCTCCAAGAATGATTGGAATGAAATTTTCTGGATTTTTAATTCTGGTGGTTATCATAAAACTCTTATCAATAAATCGGAAGACTTTCGTTTGACTTCTTAAATTTTTCCTCAAAACTATCAAAGTCCCAAAGGCGCCGGAAATATCTCTATTTTAGTCGGGGTACCCGTATTCCATTCTTTGCAGAGCTTTTGTACAAGAGCCCTGAATTGATCAAAATCACTATTAATATTTTCGGTCAAAAAAAAGTTTCGAGTTTTTCCGGACTACAATGTACGAGTGCATTTCATTTCCAAAAAAATAACACATTACTCACCATTTATCAAATGAAGAGAAAGCTCAACCCCCTGAGATGATAACTCGAGTTTTCTACAACTAATATTTTGGACCAATTTTTCAAAAATTGATCATGTTGCCCGTGTATATGGTCTTAATCCGCATCCATTAATTGCAATGGCAAAAAATGGACTTTTTCCTCACTTCGCTCCTCCCAATATTCAAACATGTTTACAAAGTGTTTCTTCGTGTCTCGCTTGTAAGGAAATTTCTCTCATACCCGACTCTGCTTTATGCTTAGAGTAAAGATGCTGTAATTCTTGATATTTGAATTTTTGATTGAGATTTGATTTTTTCAGACCAGGTTGATTTTAAACAAAAAAATTAATACACTACGTACTCTGCAGAAGTGCTTACGCTTTTACACGGTTTGACGCGCAAACTGCGTGTTTCCATGCTTCCTCGCCGTGTAAAGCGGCATATGCGTCTCGTGCCAAAAACTTTGTTCTTCACAATAACCTTGTTGGACGTCGGCGAACAAAGTTATCGCAAAGAACAAAGTTTTTTGGCACCCGACGCATAATATACTATTTTAGCTCCTGCAGGCTGGTATATACCTTATAGAGTAGACGAGAAAGCCATCCTCGACATTTCTTCTTTATTGAGGCAAAGGCTTCGGAGAGTGAATTTCACATCTCTTCTGGGCCTATTTAGTGGATTTTGAACCACCAAAATTTGCACTGGTGCCGGCTACAGGGACCGAAAACCTATTATGACCTTTCGATTCAGAGGTGAAAACTCTAACCTCGGTGTCACCGCTAGACAGTATTTTGGCTAATAAATAAAAGAAACTTCATCTTCAACTCATTCATTTATTTCCTTTCATCTGTTTCATCTCTTTTGAAGATCTTCCTACGTTCTTTTGTATCGACAAGGATCTGGAAATCTGTAAAATTTTGAAAAAATCATTATGACTATTCTAATAGAGATGTATTAATAAGTCGCGACTTACTTTCATTATAACAGAATCCTTGGAATTTGGTTTTAAGTTCTTCAACAACCTAGCTCCAGATTGTTTGGATAGCTCTTCTTGGGAACTCAACGAAATATCGTTGAGATCTGTCAAATCTTTGTTTAAATTATCTGGTATTTTTTCAGTCTTATTTTGTGGTTTCTCCGGGATAGTCTGCAAAATAATGAAATCCTCATTGTACATACATAGATGTGGTATCAATAAATCATTTATGATTAAAATTGGTTGTTAGGAGATAATCTTTTCAAAAGCAATGAGAAGCTCATCTTTCATTACTCTTTTCTCTCTCATAAAAATCCCGATAGATTACTATGATTTAGAATATTGCCCTTGCTCTCAAAAATCTTTTCATATAAATAGAATCATGTGTAGCTCGTGGCTATTCATTTCATTTAAATCACAACATGATTCATGAAAATTTTTTGTCCCATGATTTTTCGTATTGTTCAATTCCATTGTATGCTGAATCAATATTTTCGATCAGTGGAGATCTTTATCTCCATTTTTCGAGTGATATTTTTGCCAAAACTCTTGAAATCATTTCCTCACACGAGAGGCGTTTTACAGATCCGAGAAAAAATGGTCAAAGGCTGTTTTTGCTCAGTGAAAAAATGTAAACTGTTAAAAAAGTTTCGAAAAATCACTACGCTGAGCGTCGTGAGATCACTACTGCAATCTTGTTAATTGACAACTTCGGCTAATGATTTTATGTCACCAAATATGAAAATCACCAACCAAAATTGTAAATTTACAAGATCGCAGTAGTGATTTCACTACGCTCAGCGTAGGTCACCCGACTTCCTACTCTCAGCGTATAGTGGTTTTTTAGGACTTTTTCTTACAAGTGTAGGTTGAACTCTCAGAAGAAAACGATTCTCAGAAGTAGACTGACAAGTAAAAGTTCTAACTATGTGAAACACAGGTCTTTACGAAAGTCTGGAAGTCATTTTCTTTTATGAAGGGTTTGATGCAATGGACCCCAAACACTGACATACAGCAATGGAGATTAGCATTGTTCTCATGTACAGTGTATACGATATTCAACATAGCCCTAAATGAACATTGCTAGTCTAAATAGCTGTATTTCAAGATAATTATCTGGGCCATTGATGGGCCCGTTGTATCAAGTCCTCGAGAATATCTTCATTTCTCACCAAAACAAGATCAATTCCATAGTTCTAACCAGATCCGTGTCGTACAGTGTTGAGCAGTCATTATGTAACCGAAAAACTTTACATCAAAGTCTGTTGGCCCGATAAAATTTTTTGCTTTTTGGCGATTCTGAGATATTGGTCGTGATCAATTCAAGTTCCCTGACATGGTGAAAGTCATGGTTCTATCGTTATGTGGGTTGGATTCACATAATAGAATTTCTATTTCTCTCGCAAACCATTTTGAAATAATGGGACCCACCGGTGGGGATCATCGCAATGGTAAGGAACTGTATCTTCTATAAACTGATTTCACAAGTCAGATGAGTCATTGATACAAAAAATTTGCAAGCAATTACCTTGTCTATTTTAGGTTGTTCACGAAATGCCTCAGCTAATGCAGGATGGATTTCTTCCAATGGCTGATCACCTTGTCTTATGTACACCGGTATGTATCCAGGAATTTCTGGCAAAAATTGCAAAGGTACTGCATCTAAGATACCATAAACAAAAAAATAGTCACAGTAAATAACGTTTGTCCAATACGATCTTCTGGCTATATTTAAACTTTCATGCAAGCTTTCATGTACAGAGAAAGCTTAGAAGTGAATTTCCTCGTTTTTGAGGTCGCTCATCAGTAACGTGTACGTTTTTCTTAAAGACCTATAGACGACAATGTCGTCGCGATTCTTTGACCATCGTTATATCCTAATACTCTGAGGATTAGTATTATACTTTGCAAATTGATTGAGATCGTAAGATGGGTAATCAGGAAGTATTCAACTATTGATCATGATCACCGATATGCGTACAGAGATACTGATTGATATTACTCGAATAAACTGATTCGGGATGTCTCAAATGTGATTGAGAATCTATACCTTCTCATCGGATACGATTTTACTAACACTCAAAACTACAAAAATATTTCGAACACCTGAGTGGATCAAGAATAGAATTTACTGTGAGACTCAAGGCCCTTCATCACATTGGCAATACGATTCTTGTCCAAAGTGATATACAGAATGAATTTCTCATTCACAAATTTTGGTTTGCCTATTGAAAATTTCAAACTGCAAGAATTAAGTAGGTATGGAATTTTTCACTTTGCAAAACTGACTTCTTCATCATCCGTCGTTATTGATAGATATTGATTCACAACAATCATTCAGGAAGTAATTTAGACGAATTCAAAGAAACGATATCGGTATAAATATTGTGTAATCATATTATTCGAAAGACCAGTATTTTAACTATGGCAAATGCGACAATCTGAGGATTCATTCACAATCCGATGTTTAATTATTCTGATTGTCTCCATTACTAATACTCTCTCATCCATCTTGGTATCATCTGAGGTATTAAAACTGGTATTGCCACTATCATATGCGGTGCATGATATCATAATGGCTATTCTTATGTTGTTGTGATATAATATGTTTATCAAGTTGAAATATCTTACAGCAGAACTCGGAAATTGATAGATTAATTTCACTAGAAATTTTGATGAAGACTGCTATAGTTGAATTTAGAGCACTTATTGCAAATGATTATATTCATTGTAAATCATATCATTTTTTGATGGAACAAATGCTTCACAAATAAATGGAGACATCAAATTTTGTTTATTGCACCACCAGTCTTTTAACATGGACTGATCGAGTCAATTAGCTTTTCGACATTTCAAAAAAATGACTGTATTTCAAGAAATGATTTAGCTAAACTCATTCGAAATGTCATGATAATTGAAATCATCACGTTGTCCTCCAAAAATTTCCGTGGGAGATTCAAACTATTTTTTTATTTTAAAATGATATTATTCGACGTGCTAGCTCTTACTCTAATCCTAAGGAAGTGAGTTGAAATGCTAAATTTTTTCATTCAATATTCCTAGGACCAATATCGATTTCCAAGGATCTTATTTATCAATCCATCGCTGAATCATATCTATCTCACTTGGTAATAGCACACTACAGATCCGATATCTTCCTCAAGGCCGCATCACAGGCGGATCAATCAGATTCTCTGATGATTGATCCATAATAATTCACTACTCGTCACCCAATCAGATTATCCGACTATCATAAAAGAAAAAAAACTGACGTGCTACAATGACTCATTCTTAACTTCGATTCAATTTTTTTTTTCAAAAATCCAAAAAATCCCGCGTAATTCTCAAAAATATCGTATCGTATCATTGCATCCTAAGATCCGAACTTTTTCTTCAATTTGCACACTCCGAAAATGGAAAACACTTCACCAAATCACCATAAGTATCCAACATCCAATAACTGCACAAAACACCATCGCAAGAGGTCACTTTTTATCATCACTAACACCTATACTATTTATAACGAGTTCACCGAGTACTTTTACACACGATTAAATGGGTAAGGAGCGCACGTTCCAAATAAGTATAAGTCGAATAAGTACACAAGTATATATGTATAAGCGCGGGTAAAATCAAACTCACTGCACTCGGATGCTGTAAAAATCAGCAGTAGAGGCAAAATGAGCACAACGACAGCAACAGCTCCAAAGTAATTCACAGCTCGCAACAGCATCATCTCCGGTCTGGTACTGGGGCCTCTACACCTGAGCTCTTTCAGCTTTATACCGATCTTCTCACTCTTTCTCTTTTCTCACTCTTTAAACTCTTTTAGTCTCCATATGTCGACCCTCTCTCTTTGACTTTAACACTTTCCGGACACGTTATATAGGATTGTCTTCCTGAATCGGTTAATAATCTTGTCATATTATATGATTCAGATCCGTTACAAGCTTATTTAACTGCGTTAATTATTGGAAAGTGAAATTTTTTTTGAGACCAGGCGAAAGGGCTTTGATGCTGGCCCAAATTCGATGCAGTTGAGTGGATTTACAAGGTATCACGGTCTTCTTGAGAAATTGGATGAGTGTGTGCATTTTATTAGGGCAGTGGGATACCGGGTTTACAACTCATACGGGACGTTTTATGGAGATCGGGATGGGATATGGCTAGTTTTATTGGTTTTTAATTGTAAATTAATTCGGTTCACAGAGCTTTTGGGGGTAATATATAATGGGCTTACAGATGTTGATACCGATGAGAAAAATTCGGTTTGAACGGACATAGACACTGCCGGTCAAAAGTTTCAGGACATTACCCATTTTTGTTCAATCTTGTATAATAACTACTAAGCTCGACTAAGAAGGACCTAATCAGGGTTGATTTTGAAGGCTTATTCACATGATTTACGACAGCATATTTCATTTTCATCCTCACGAATCAGGTTCTTTGCAATTTGAACTTGAAAAAGTATAGTTTTAAATAATTTTTGAGTGAGTCCTCTGAATACGACACATCAGAGGTACATTAATGATTTGGTATGGAACTTGTGAGAACTGAAATAGCACAAGTTAAGAGCTCCAAAGTTCATTCTCGAAAGTTTCTCTGTACCACTTCTGGTCCAATTCATGACGTTTTCTATGAGGAAAAATCATCCGCAAAAACTAGCACTTTAGTTCAAAGAAACGTAAAAATGCCTTTTGAGGGGATATTATCTTCGTTTTTGGTATCTGTCTCCCATATCTTAGTCAAAAAAAAAAAAAAAAAAAACGAGAAACCTTTGGAATATGTCCCAAAAAGTTAATTTCTTCGTCATTTTTGGATAGGGGTGCTATTTTTTGCAAAAAAAATCTTTCCTTACAGAAAATGTCATACCTTGAACTAGGAGTAACGCAAAGGGACGTTCCAAAACAAATTTTGAAGCTCTAGACTTGTACTTTCAAGTCTCATCAAAACATATCAATGTATACCTCCGGTGTGCAGAAGCCACAGGATTCACTCAAAAATCATCGAAAATTATACTTTTTCAAGCTCAAATTGGAAAGATCCTGATTCGTTAGGAGAAAAATAAAATATGTCATCGTAAAGTATGTGAAAAAGCCTTGAGAATGAACCCTGATTAGGTCTTCTCGGTCAATTAGATCTTAGTAGTTCATTATACAAGGTTGAAAAAAAAATGTCTGGGTAGTGTCCTGTCCTGAAACTTTTGACCGGCAGAGTGTATCATAATAGTCTTCCCGCATTTGCCTTGATGCTCAATTCCAGAGATTATTATCTCACGGGATTGTGGTCAAGCAACTTTTCATCGTTGATCACTCAATGTCGACCTCGATGCTGACAGGCGCGTAAAGACAAATTGATACGTCAGATTTTCAATGACTTATGAACCTATGCTATTCGCATGTTTGTATTTCAGAAAATCATACAAACGCCCTTATACAGGCTCAAAATGATTACGATCTCTACTTCGATAGCTATGATTTTTTGAGAATGAATATATTTTTTAAATTTTCTCGTATTGTTATTAAATGATTACGAAATTTTTTACTATATTACTAATAAAAAAGACTACCAACAATATGAGTTGATGAATTATGTACTATTCCCGGCGAAACTCCGACTTTAGATGCGCCAGGAAAGGTCATACGGGAAACTAGACCATCCAATTTTTCTTATTCAAGACACACAATGTGAGAGCGAGAGCCGATCAAGTGAAAGTATCGTCGAAGTGCATGCATCGTGATATTCATTTATCTCAGAGTCCGCTCGGTAAATATCGCTGGAATTGAAATGAGAGTATGGTGTAGTGCTATACCGATAAATTTAATATCAGTGTAAAATCTTCATGGCATAAATAATGACAAGCTATGTTCATATATGATCGGAACATCGCGATATTACAGCGCCGAGTGAAAAATTTTTCATGTCAAACAGTCTGTATTAGCTAATTTTTTGGAATGAATGTGATAATCTGATCTAGGTATCTCACACTCAATGAATCACTTCAGGTTCGATCAGCGATGGTGTTAATGATGTCATCATTATTACAGTGTTCCCGTATAATAACGCCTTCAGGTAGGCGTGTGAATACATTATGTTACCTTGTAAGAATGATAGCTTTGTTGACAAGTCGACACTGTCTATAAAAACAGCGTCATGATATTAGTGATTTTCTGATCAGCTGAGAATTTATATCAGACTCTTTGCAAGATATTTGAACATGTCATCAAGTCTTTAAAAATTCGCAATTTTTTATTTGAAATGACTGAGAATCGAGAGACTTTGAAGTCCATTTAAAGTGCACAATTGCCGTTCAGAGGCGACGTGTTTCACGCTGTTAATGAAAATCTGAATTTAAAAGGGTTAAATATTGCGAAGAAAAAAAAGTCAAAATGCATTTGAAAAACTAGCCTACGATTCACCATATGAAAAATTCTATGTTTCGCAAAAAGTATGGTCAACAAAAACTTCTAGTCTGATTGAAGTGTGGATAGAAAATGCACCTTAATGAATTTCAAGACTAACAAGGAGAGGCCAGGGAGTGCGGGTCGTGGATTTGGATGAAACTCTGGGAATAGTGTCCTTTTAGCACCAAAAGATGATACCCGAAGTTGCAGAGTCTAACGCTCAAGCGTTTCCAAGCTACGAGCTATAACCTATGCATTACAGTATATCTATATATAGCATTTTACCACATATATAGATATACTGTAATGCATAGGTTCTAGTCTGTAGCTCGGAAACGCTGGAGCGTTAGACTCTGCAACTTTGGGTATCATCTTTTGGTGCTAAAAGGAGACTATTCCCAGAGTTTCATCCAAATCCATGACCCGCACTCCCTGGCCTCTCCTTGTAAGTAGTTCCCTTCCTCATGAAATACACTCTTCTCTCATCGACGATTTTTACTGGTACTCATCATAACAATCATTCAATTAGTATAGACGTAGATCTTTGAACTGATTCTCGAAAAAAACTGGGAACTCGTGGTCACAATACTAATAGCAAAAGTCAAACTTTCCTGCAGAAAACATGAATTAAGCATGCATCAAATTAAATTACCGTTAACTTAGGTTACTTTGAACAGACGGGGTAACTTTGAAGGCTCGTTTGAAGTTACCCCGTGTGCTTAAAGTAACACCGGTTGACGGTATCAACAGTTTCAATCATCCGTACTGTGAATGAATCTGCCACAATGTCTGCATGATTAAAAGAGGCATACATATTCAATACCTAGATAATTATTACCTCTCTGACTTTGCATTGTTAAACAACCGGATCTCTAAGATAATTGTAACTCTCTGCAAATTGAATTGATTAATATTCAAATTTTCCGTCGGAATTGCAGCGAACACCAAAAATTAAATACTAATTTCGGATCTTGACTAGGAAAGAATTTGGATATCTATGCAATGTTCAGCACACCATTCCACTAATATCGTTTTTAGCATGTGGAAAACTGATCTCGCATGAAAAAAGCAAAAAATGAAAAAATTCCAGTGGAACGAACGTCCTGGTTTATCAAATTGGTTTATCGAATAAACCAATAGAATTGCCACCGCAATTTCCATTAAATTTTTCAAATATCTTCGAAACAGTTTTAAAAAATCTTCAAATCCTTCCTAGCAGAAATATTTCTCTGAAAACTCAATTTGAAAAATAAGGACTTAAATAATAACATAATCCCTTTGATTACAAGGTATACACAGATACATTACAAGATAGAACAGAATTTGCTGTTGCGAAACTGAAATTGCAAAGAAGGAAGATAAAATACCATGTTTCTACTATTAACTGTAATTAGCACCTGTCAGCGCTTACGAAATTCTCAGAAGTTGTAACATTTTATAAAAAGCTTCTTAAAAAAAACACCCCTCATTTTGTTTTACAGGTTCATCCAGATGACCTCCAACTTTGATGATCACCACAAAATCAATGGTTAGCTTTCAAGGACACACTCATATACCCTTTCTGTCAGCAGCAACCGTAGCGTAAAATTTTTTTATACACTTCGACAAAACCGACCACCATCATCATCATCATCGTCATCATGGGTAATTAGCTTTAGGAAGCACGTAACAGTTTGTCTGGGGCAATTTTGGAAACAGGGGCATAGGACTTTTTTCCAACAGTTAGCGCATCTATACAACACGACTCGCAGTCGACGTTCATCTTTTTCAAACCGGTTCTTCTTAGGATAGACTTACGAGTAGAGATTCAATTACACCTTAGTGATTCTGCGTCGCGCAAAAATGTTACCGATCTTCTAACCGATTGTGTGTACATGTAACGTAGGTATCGTTAAGTTGTAGAAAAGAATGATAAGACCTCGGAAAGATGCGGATACTCGCTGCTTCACTAATCAGTAGTAATAGACGGTTTTCATGCGTTCGGAGAAATCTACTTTGCTACTGATTCTATGGGCTCACTGAACTTACACCTGAGGTATTCAAGAAAGATGTTCTGTCCTTTTTACTTTTTCTATCCTCTTCTATTCGTAGAGCGCTTTGAATTTTTTTGAAGGTAAAATTTTGCCGACACCAAGATTTTCTATTGTGTTTTTCAAAGTATTTTTCAAAAAATAATCCGTTGATCTAGTATAATTCGATGCAGCCTTCTGTTAGGATTCGGTTATAAAAATTCAAGATTTCACCGAAGGTATAGTGCATGATGTAAACCCTCGAGCAGCTGAAATCTGTAAATTGTATACATCCCTTATAACAAAACGTATCGAAGACAAATTATGATAAAAAATGGGTTAGTTACTAATTAATATATTGGATGAAAAGAACATGTCACAATATTTGGTCTTCTTGAAGTGATAGATTTATTGTATGAAAAATCCACGAACACGGCAATATTATGTAGAACTTCCGAAATTACGAAATACATGAAATACTCAATGGAGTATACTGATTAGAATACCATAGGATTCAATAGACTAACTGACGTAATGTCAATGAGATTATAGCAGTTGTACACCTGATAACTCCGATCCACAGGTGAATCCGTTATTAAGGAGAATATCCAATCCAGATCTTGTACTCGATTATTGTCCTGAGTAACAGTTCTGATGACGTCAAATGCACTACTTGATGTTTCACAAACTCGATGCATTACTACTTTTTCTTACACGATCTAAATAAATCTGAAGGCTTTTCTCCGACCCCGTAAACGTTGTAAAAAGTATTAATCATAATTCTCGTTGATGTAATAATCAAAGGCGACGGCATCCGGAAGTACTTCCACGCCTTATCAACTAGTTCCTTTGATTTCGTCAATGTCTGAAGATCAAGACGTTCAAATTTCTTAGATTTAGCTTTGGACTCATCGGTAATCGCGAGGAATTTTGAGCTGATCTGCGATCCTGTTATAGTTTTGAGTTCAGAATTGATTAGATCCTGAAAAAATGAAAAAAAAAAACAGAGTATCAATCGTTCTAACCGAAAAAAAACCTTGTCCGCATTAAGAATTTTTCTCTGCATACGAAAAACATTCGTGATTTTATAGTTCATTTCAACTTACATTACACTTCGTTTTGTCACGTATTAGTTCGGTCCAATTTCCTCGACATGCTGGGCAATCACAAGGGCAATTGTAGTATTCATGATGTATTGCCTGTCGTTCAGATTTTGCGGGGAAATTACGATACACCGATAGTATCGACGTACAAAGCTGTAATAATATACATAGTTTTAATATCATTATCAGTGATATCAATGATTGCTATATATTTACAAAAAATGTATAGGTAACGATACTCTATCAATACCTTGTCGCCTTCCTTGATGGGCCTAATAGCAAACATTACGTACTTGTTACCACTGACAATACAATCATCAACATTTGGGAAACATCTAATGATGGTCATCATAGACGTTACAGAAACAGCAAAATTTGTTGGTTTCGTAAGAGATTTGAGAGAGCATTCTCCGTGGTCTGGACAATTTCTATCAACTGATTCATCCAGGTCTTCAGGATCGGGAAGTTTCGACTGTCGGTATAAAGAAATCTTCAATATTTGGAATGACGAATTGGAGATTTCAACGCATGTATATGTATGTACATACTGTATGACACCTATTCGTGATTATTAAACAAAACTTGAGCAATAATGCACCAACGGAGATAGCAACATCATTCTTTCGTAAATTTTGTAAGTCATTGGGACTGTAAGATTGATTGAAAAGCTGGGTCCCCGCGGCAAGGCCTATGAGTGCAATGACAGCGCTTCTGGCACAAGCATCGAATTTATGTTTACTTGCACTGTTAACTTGTAACGTGTAGAGGCTCTTGTAGCTGGAAAATTTTTCATCTTGCGAATGAATTTTAGAGCTTATGCCTGAAACAAAAATGTTATGCTTGGATCGTATCATGTACATGAAAGATTTTTAACAGAATTAAAAAAAATATACCCTTTTGTTTATCCATGGATTCCAAATCGGTTTGGAGTTGATTGATACCACCAGCTTCCTTTAATGCTTTGAAGAATATGCTCATGGCAAAAGGGATATCATTATACTTCTCCAAAGGAATCATTTTTTCCATATACAGTAATGCAGGACATTCCATGTCATGATATTCGTTCAAAGAACTTTGCTTGCATTGTTCTGAACAGAATAAACGTGCAGAGCACTTATTGCAAGGAAATGCAGCCCACAAGAATCCCAAACAGTAGCAGCAGTATTCAAATACATTATCACCTATAAAGTGGTTTTGATATGGCTTCTCTACTGTTATTATTTCTCCAGGCTCGAAATCTCTAGCTGCTACTAAGTGTTTGCCATGGACTTTGGAATAATCAATCTTGACAGATTCCCATCTGCTCAATTTTTCTATCTTATCGACAACTTTCATTGCAGGGCTTCTGACAGTATCATCAACTGATCTATCACGTATGTGAGCATTACTGACGGATTGAGCCTTATTAATAAACTTTCTGAGAGTGGTCCTCACTTTTTCTGAATCTTCCAGTTTTTCAAATAAGAAATTGGCTTTTTGCAGACAACCTTTATTGTCAGTAGAACCTAAAGCTGTGAGACACTCTGCTTTCCTGCACAGCAATTTAATTTTCAGACACACTGACTCAGTAATTTCCAGAGCTTTGTCAAGCTCACAGATACACTCTCTGTACTTTTTCAAGTGTTGTAAGAAGGCAGATTTACTCCCAAAAGCTAAAGCAAGCGTTTCAGAGCCAGAAGGTGCATAGGCTATGCTCTTATTGTAATACTGCAAAATTTGAAAATGCACAACAGCACAATGGTCATCCTGTATGTATAGTTGATTCCCAGAATCTCTAAATTCTTCAGAAATCTGAGCGCATTTAGATAGTGGTGTTTTTGGAGATTCATCATGTTTCAACAAACGTTGAACTAAATTCTTATCTTTAGCAACGACCTTCAACTCCCTCCGAATTCTATCCCTTGGCGCCTCCATTGCAACGAATCTGATGGGTTTGATGAATGATTGAAAATCATAACTGCAATTCAAGCTTCTTCTAAGTATCACATAATGATAATTTATGCATAACTAAATTAACAGACAATGAAGTCTAAGGATTGGCAAATAAGTATATACGTTCAAATCTCTCAAGCTTTGACTAATTTTTTGCATATTATACATCACAACATGGTCACTCATTTTTGGTACATCTAAACAGCAAACTTGCAGAGTTACCACATTAACTGATCTCAACATTTCCTGGTATTTGTTTCTTTGATACACTGCATGCTCTGATACGTCATACCAAATTAGCTCACTTACAACAGTCTGAACATTCATCACTAAAGAAAATTTTGAAAGTGATATGATAATTGACATTTAATAATATTCCAGGGTTTTTCTGAAGAGCATGAATGGAATCCCAATTTCCATGTGAAGTGTCAAAACGTTGAAAATTATGATTAATGTATAGAAAATCCAAACTGTCAAACTTACCGATGTCCAGGGAGTATGAGTGTAGCATTCGAAGGAGGCAAAATCAAATGTTACTTGTACTGACAATAACTGAAATTGAATCTGTGTATAGCAACTTATAACAAATTAACAATTCCGCACCTAACAATTCAAAGTTCTAACCACACCACACAACACAGCAAGTAATTCGGTTTAGTCACCATCAATAGTATATTATATCATCCAGTGCGAAAGTGGCGACTTGTGAGGGGTCGTGCTGGACGTCGGCGAAGCCGACGTCCTGCACGAGCCCTAACAAGTCGTCACTTTCGCACGTGATATATATACTATTTTATATTACGAGTACTGGAAAGTGCGCAACCAAGTGATGTCGTTCCATCGAAAATTTAAACAATTATTAACTTTTTTTTCACTGAAAACTCTTCCAATTTGTTCGTGTCGCTGTGCTTCTAGCAGACGCTTGCGGCGCGCGCATCCCACTTTCGATGCGTTGTTCTATATCTATCATTGCGAGTTCGGACGACGAACAGACATCTGCATTACCTATGAATATATAGAACAACGCATCGAAAGTAAAATAATCACATGTTTGGAAATCTGTATGACCGATGAATATATTAGGTTGTAATGGTCCGAAGCTCTAGTGCGGTGGCGCCACGGTCTGCAACGTGAGTTTACGCACACACTCTCTCGTGCGTGAGCTCACCGATGACTTTGGGGCACGACCATGTGTGAGTGAGACTCACACATGTTTGCGTCTGTTTGGCGTCCGTGAGCTCACAGACGAGAGAGTGTGTGCGTAAACTCACGTTACAGACCGTGGCGCCACCGCACTAGAGCTTCGGACCATTACAACCTAATAGAACAACGCATCGAAAATGAAATGCATGATCACAAGACAGACATGTGACGTACACGAGATCCGTGTACGTGTGCGTAGCCTGTGTTAGGTTGAGATTCGGTGGGGTGTTGGTGACTGAGAGTATGTGGGAGGGGATGCGGTGCTCAACAGATAGAGTTGGGTATGACAATATTAGGTGGAATGAATGCCTCAATCGTCCGCTTGATTACCTTGGTAAGAATATATGGTCGAGGAGAACTTTATTATGTGAGAATGATAAATTTGCAGGGGTCCCTAGCTCACGATAGAACAAAAGTAAAGCAGATGGGATGTAGCATATGCACAGTAATAGCAAGTTCTTGCTATAGGAGATCAGGAAACTGCAGCAACGACGAGAGCAGTGTCAAGACGACGGTGCGGAGATATTCGAGCTAGGAACTGATGCCGGACGCATGGGTGCACAGACATTGGGGCTGCTTGACGCTACTTGCGAGAGTCATGCACACGCAGGGAAGCTTCGAACGATGTCCAAGAGATAGATGCAGTCGCCAAGCAGCATCCAGCAGCTACCGAGATGGCTGTGACATCAACATGAAGGGGGTTGCATGCGACAAATAAAATCGTTCACGTTACGATCAAGCACGAATGAAGACTATATAAACCGAGTGCAAGTAGCAGTGACTTCACTTCAGATTTTACTCTCGAGCAGAGACGATTATACGTGTATCACTTGTCAATAAACATACACTGGTACATTGAAATTTCTCTCAGAGTCCAAATTTCTGGTATTTCAATACCTAATTGATTTGAACCCACGCGCCAACGGCAGACTGTCAGCTTTGCAAACGCCCTCTAGAATTCGGTATAAATTCCGAATTCATAACAGTAGATTTTTGGTGACTTAGCGGTGGGATATCAAAGAAATTTTGGACAACTTTTAGAGAATCTTGGTTGTAAAAATCTCAGCATATCGAAAAAAAAAGTGGGAGAAATTTTGAGAATTCTGGCTCGTTGTCGCATCTATATGAACAACGACGAGTTGAAGACACCTATGACCGAGGAAGATTTTTGGATCGCAAAATTACTGACTCCAGCCTGTTCTGATCCAAATTGCAACTGGTGCAAACTGCAAAAGGCCAAAAAATTGGCCATCCGAGGTGCCCTCCGATACAAACCTGGGGGAGAGAATTCACCAGTATCCGATGCTGACGAGGAAGCACTTGACTTATCTGTTGCTGAAACTCAGGAGAACATTGGAACACCTTGCGATTCTACTCAATCGGACACCGAGGTTGCCGTCATCGGTAATCGAGAGGAATTGGAGGGAACGCCCAACGACATCAGGAGCGGAGATATCTCGTCAACTCCAGCTTCTCCATCGCCATCTGAGTCAGCTACGCCGGATTCTTCATCGGCATCAGAGGAGGATTGAGAGGCCCAATTCAAGAAATTTCAACAACAACGGGAACATCCGTCGGAGGCAGCCTTCAAGTCAACGAGGAAGCGGGCAACGGGGAGATTTTGAGAAGAAACATCTACACATCTCTTTTGAATTACAAGCTAAGTATTTTGAGGAAGAATTGAAAAAGAACGGTATAGAGACTCGGTATCGACAGTATAATTCAATCACAAAGAACTCAGTCTCAAAATTTTGGATAGTGGATTCATTGTTATTTTGGATGTCCAGCTGTGGACAAAAAGTAAAAAATTGGTATTCAGCTTTCAAGAACAAAGTGTCCGTTAGGACGTAGAAAAGTATAAACTGTTGGCTGAGAGTCTTGAAGTTCTTTTGAAAATTGAAAGAGTATAATTTATACCTGGTTCAAGCGAACGATTGAGTCATTATGAGTGATAATCAGAGTAATGTGCTCTCTGAGAGTGTTGATGAAAACCCACCGGATCAGCACTCGGCTGCATCGCCTAGCGATTTAGAGTTACCTTTAGAGCGGGAGTCTGACAATCACCATGTATCATCTGGTGAATTTCGAGGGGAGGAAAGGAATTTTCAGGAAAGAGAGAGTAGGGTGCCGGATACAATTATGGAACATTCTCCGGCGCGTGAAAGAACTTTACCCGCATCTTTTGACTTCGATTTATTGTCACTATTGAGCCGAGCTCGAGAATCAGCGCAGACTAATGAATCGCGAAATAGTTGTCGTAAGACCATTGATGTAGCCCAGATTATTCCATTATTCAATGGAAAATCAATGTCCGTTACCCAATTTGCTAGAGAATGTAAAGACGCCGAGCGATTTGTACATCACAATGAGAAAGATTTCTTTCTTAGATTGGTCAAAACAAAAGTTGTAGGAGAAGCTAAATTTCATTTAGAAGGAAAGAATTTCAACACCCTCGATGAATTATTGAATGAATTAAAACGAGCATATGCACCTACAAATAATTTTTCTCAGTTGCAAGTGGAGCTTGCTCGCGTCATTCAGGATCCTACTGAAAGAGTATCTGATTATGGGTTACGCGTTTCTATTATATTGCGGAATTCTATTGAGTTGATAAGGGAGAGTTTTACTAGTAACGTGGCTCCTGGCATGATTGAGGGGACCACTAAAACAGCGATTCAATGTTTTCTACTGGGTCTTTGTCGGGATACAGCTGCTCGACTAGTGGGTCAGACTTTTGCTTCTTTGGAAACAGCCATTTCAGCCGCTATAGAGGCAGAGAAACATGTAAAACAGAGGCGCGAATTACACGACATCAAACGTAGCCGTTTTGATATACGTGATAATCGGAGGGCATTCGTGCGGAATATCATGCCTACAGAGCTACCGCCGGATGAAATAAATAAATCAGATAGATCACGTCTTCGTTGTTATAGGTGTGATGGATACGATCACATTGCCCGGAACTGTCCAAATGCATCTCAGTATGGAGGGCGGCCGCGGTGTCATTTTTGCCAACAGCCAGGTCATCTTATTCGTGATTGTCCAAGTAGGGGTGATTTGAAAAGATCTGATTTTGATAATACAGCCCCATTATGTATTTTCTGCGGACGCTCAGGACATACTGCTGCTTATTGCAAACAACGTTATCAATCTCAAAATCATGAAAAACCCTCAACTCGGAATTTAAACGGCGAACGCGGCCAGCACATGGACACAGTGGTGAAGCCGCCTCAACCTCAAATCAGAGCGGTGTCCAACGTAGAGTCCTCGTCCAGATTGGGCAGATGGAGCAATCCCCCTCGCCCGTAATTCATCTTATCAGTCCAGATGTTGTTTCAGAAAACCCTACATTTCTTTTAGATACCGGGTCAGAATTGAATTTAATTCGCAAAGCTGAAATTTCACCTCATGTTCATATTGATACTCAGAAAACAATAGGGTTGTCAGGTATAAACTCAGATCTTGTAGAGACATTAGGAGAATGTATCATCCATTTCGGAGATGTTGAGTGTAAGATGCATGTGGTCGCCGACAATTTTCCTATAAGACAAGCTGGAATTTTGGGTGTTGAGTTTTTGAAAGATCAAGATGCAATACTGTCTTTTGAAAATAGTTCTGTCACTCTAAAAGATTATCTTGGCACATCTATACCTTTTCTCCCTCACGACACGATACACTTACCTGCACGGACGAAGCAATTATGTACACTTGCCGTGCAAAATCCTGAAAAGAAAGGGGGATACATCCCTCGACTCGAGGCTGGGCCTGGAATTTACGGAGGTGAATGCCTCGTCTCTGTTACCAATGATACCTGTAAAATGTTCATTATAAATTCAACCATGGAAGATATTTCTCTCACCTTGCCTCCAGTTATTCTCCAAGAATTCCAAACTGATAACTTTTCGAAGAAATTGGTAAAATTGATGCGACGATGTACAGGAAAGCAGTTAGAGTCTGAAAGAGAAAAACGTATTTCGGCAGTTATTGCGTGTTTGAATTTGGAAGGTTTGAATACGGAAGAGAAAGAGAGTGTCTTTAGAATTGTTCGTAAACATCCTTATCGATTTCATTTACCTGGAGACAGACTAAGTCGCACAACTGTTACAGAGCATCGAATCCCCACTACGGATAATATACCAGTAAATGTTAAACAGTATCGATACCCCCCTCATCTTCGTGATGTCATTGTCAAAGAGCTGGATGAAATGTTAAAAAACGGAGTTGTAGAGCCCTCTGATTCACCATACAATTCACCCCTTTGGATTTTACCGAAAAAACCTGATTCAAAAGGTAATAAACGTTGGAGACTCGTTATTGATTTTCGTGCGTTGAATGAAAAAACTATTGCTTCAGCCTATCCTCTTCCAAACATCACCGAGATTCTGGATCAATTAGGAGGGTGCAAATATTTTACAGTCCTTGATTTGGCTCAAGGATATCATCAAATTCCAATTAATAAAGAGGATGCCCCAAAAACGGCCTTCAGAGGGCCCTATTCTCATCTACAATACCGATCTATGCCTATGGGTCTCCGTGGCTCCCCCTCCACATTTCAGGCCCTTATGGACCAAATTTTGAGTGGATTACAAGGAATTTCAGTTCTGGTCTATATGGACGATATCTTGGTTTATTCACGGAGTATTCAAGAAAATTTTGATAAAATGCAGAAAATTATGGGCAGATTACAATCCGCAGGACTCACATTAGCACCTGATAAGTGTCTCTTTCTGAGGAAGGAGGTGACTTATTTGGGACATCTCATTTCTGCAGAGGGAGTGCGTCCTGACCCCAAGAAAGTAGAAGCAGTAACACATTTCCCACAGCCTCAAAATCAAAAGAATATTAAACAGTTCCTTGGTCTTACAGGATATTATCGTAGATTCATTCCCGATTTTGCGAGCATTGCCCACCCACTCAACCAGCTGTTAAAGAAAAATGTACCTTTTTCATGGGGGGAGAGTCAACAGAGAGCCTTTGAGAAATTTAAGGATATTTTAAGTACACAGCCACTGCTCCAGTTCCCTCGATTCGGGGAGGACTTTTTAGTTACGTGTGATGCAAGCCTGACCGGGATAGCAGGAATTTTGTCGCAAGGCCCTATAAATAAAGATTTGCCCATAGCTTATTGTTCACGAGCTCTACGAGATTCAGAGAAAGCTTACTGTGCCACAGAATTAGAAATTTTGAGCGTTATATATGCTGTAACACAATTTCGACCTTATTTATACGGTAGGAAGTTCAAAATAATTACAGACCATCGACCTTTGGTGTGGCTTCAAAATGTCAAAGATCCCATTTCTAGATTAGCACGATGGAAGATAAAGCTTTGTGATTATGATTATGAAATTATTCACAAGTCTGGAAAAATTAATAGAAATGCCGATAGTTTATCGAGAAATCCCCCTCTTTTGTCCAAGGTGGACGAGAATAACGAAGCGAGAGTTTATAAAATTTTCGCTGACTCAGTAAACGTAAAAGACACAGGATTGTTACATAGTGAAGAGAGGCAAAATTGTGAAAGAGATCAACTGAAAATGGTTGGTGAAGATCTTCTCCTGGCCACACCCGGTCTGGAGAATGATGATGATTCCTCGGTTACGTTGACAGACGTCACTGGTATCTCCCTTACAGAGACTGTTGATGAATCTTGTAAAGATTGTTTTTCCTCTGCCAACTGTGGTATTGAAGAAAGAACGAAGTCCCAATCCCTTATCCAGACGGATGGGAGGGACACGAGAAAAGAGGTGGCACCTGTAAAGAGTAGTAATGAGATGAGTGATGAGGAAGTTCTGATTTCCAAGGTACAACGTTGTGGAATTAAGTTGAAGCGAAAAAGGGATACTAGCGATGATTATACAGTTCAAAAAAGGCAGTTCAATCCAGGGGGTCAGCTTTCGTTAGATTCTTCCGCGGGTTCAGAAGAAATTATCGAGTCTCAGGCAAAAATTTTGATGATCCAATCAGTTCAAATAACTAAAGATCAATTGATCATGAGAAATGATCATATAGTACATTTTATGTCTTTGGATTTTGTCATAGCCACACCTATTTGTCGACAACTAGTTGATTTGAATTTAGTTGATTCGCAGAAATTAAAGAAACAACCTTATTTGGGGCTCGGGGCGGTGGTTTGTACTACATCAGAATCACGGAAAAATATTTATACTTTGTTTTTAAAAGAGAAATATAATGACGCACCATCAGGATCCCGATTGATTTTTTATTTGGGACAGTTGAAAGTAGCATTATTAGAAGCAGGAATAAGTTCAATTAGTTTGGCTAAAATTGGAGATGGATTAGACGAGTTGAATTGGGAATCAATTGAGAGGGCTCTGAATCTCACGTGGTCTCGAGATGGCATGCAGCTTACTTTGTGTACAGGAGAAATATCGGTCCCAAATGTGGAAGATAGAGTAGGTATCATTCGGGAGTGTCACGATTCTTTATGGGGAGGACATAAAGGTCAATATAAAACCTTTGAAAAGGTGAGAGAAAGATTTTATTGGCCCGAGATGCGTCGAGAAATTCAGGAATATGTCACGTCCTGTGAAATTTGTCAAAAACAGAAATTAGTAAGAGTCAAAACTAAATTGCCAATGACAATTACAACTACACCCACATCACCATGGGAGGTGATTGAAATGGATTGTGTGGGTCCATTGGAAATCACTTCTCAGGGTAATAAATACTTACTCACCATTTTAGACCTCTTCTCAAAATATGCCTTGGCCATCCCACTCCCTAATATAACAGCAGAAACCATAGCTGTAGCTTTCTGTAATCATTTCATTTGTCGGTTTGGTTGTCCTAAAATAATTAAAACGGATCAAGGCAGTAATTTTCAGTCGTTACTTATGAAATATTTTGCGAAGCAATTTGGTATTGAGAAAATTAATTCAGTCAGCTTTAGACCCTCTACCTTGGGTTCTATTGAGAGATCCCATCATAGTTTGATTGAGTATTTACGGATGTATGCACAAAAAAATGAATGGGATAAGGTCATTCCGTTTGCTTTACTGAGTTATAATTGTTCCACTCATTGTAGCCATCAATTCACTCCTCACGAGATTGTACATGGAGTCAAAGCTCGATTACCTTCCAAGTTCAGTGTACCCACTACAGAAAAAACATATTCAGCTTATTTGGAAGAGCTCATTGATACCTTACATCATACCCAGAAAACAGCTAGAGAGAGACTTCTGATTGCCAAGAATAAATCCAAACATTTTTATGATCAGAAATTAAATCAAACTAATTTTGAAGTAGGAGAGGAGGTTTACCTTTTAAAAGAGCCGCGACACAGCAAATTAGATGATCACTATGTTGTTAGATTTCAAATCCTCGAGTTGATAGGCGATCGAAATGCAAGGATTTCATTGGGTAAAGGACGAAGCAAGGTTGTTCACTTAGATAAACTTAAACACGCCTGCATACGTATTTAAGATCATCCGCAGTATAGGGCCATATACCTCTGGACAATGAGTTCAAATATTCTGGAAAAAGCCATTTGGACAGTCTTCATTTCAGCCTCCTAGAATAAAATCAAATACTATCAAGAATTCTGATGCATATGAAAGAAAACTAATAATGATGTAGCAAGTATAAAGAATAATCGAATTTAAGAATATGTATTCGCAATGTATCATGTATTTTGGAAATGAATAAAAAATAAAGAAATGTCAACAAATTTTGATGTGAAGGTCTATTGAGTCCTAGAAAATGACTGATATAGAATAGGAACTGACATAAGGGTTGTCCAAATTGCTGCTGCTTTTCGACATCTACTAGAGCCATTTACATGACAACAAAACGGTATATCACGTTAACCTACAAAAAGAATATTTCAATTTCATAATTATCATGAGGATAAAAATTGTATCAACGTACATTCAAAGTCTAGTGGATTCACATACGTAAACCAATCAAAATTGCAAAGTCATTTTTGAAGGAATCTCAGTCGAGAATTTCAGTCATTAGTTCAAGATTCTACAATCTCCAGATGAGAAGGCGAGGAGATGCAAATTATTTCAATAAGCCCATCGGAAAGAGCAAAATGCTGTCATTACATACATATTCGCCAGTTAGTACTCGAAAAAATAATACATCCTCTCATGTCAACAAGTATTTTTCACGTGGAAGCGATATAAATATACTACGAGCGCTTGCAACGCCCGCCGGCAAGCGGCAGCGGCGGCAACAGCAGACATATAGGTATAGTAACTATGAAGTAAGATGATGACAACTCTCGCGCGCGGCGAAGTTAAAAAAAAAATTGAAGTGCCTCAGAGCCTATAGGGAATCGGCACTTTCTTCAATCAGGCGTGCATGGCCCATGGATGATGATGATAATGCGCACTAAATAAATAGACGCATATGAAGAAAGGTTGAAATTCTTTGTTCGAAGTTTTCAAAATTCTTGTGAATTTGGCAGAGTCAAGTGAATTGAAAAGTGATTATATGAGCGAGTAGTGACAACCAACAGGTGGGTGCATAAAGTAAATCGAGAAAAACAATGTGTGAGAAAAGGGAATCGATTTTGAAACTGATGCATTTTTATAGAATGGCAGAAGAGTCATTTCAGCCTGCCCCATTGGGGAATGAGCTAGAAGAGCTAGAGAGTACTCTGTTGTGGGGAGAAGACCAAGACAATGTCCAAAATATAAATTGGTGGGAGTCTGACCAGTCGATAAACACCCCAACAAATATAGAGGCTCAGATACCAAGACTAGAACAATGGAATCAAGAAATGAGCAATGTTTTCCCCTCAGTCTCTCCTGTTGTTCCCTTGGCAATCCCTGAGCCCACTCTTTTTCCCCTTTCCCCAGACATAGAGCAAAACTACAATGTTGCAACTAACCTCTTTTGCAGTCACAATCAGGTAAATCTGTCTCACACCATAACTTCTGGAGCAGTCATCGAGCCTTCAATCGAATGTACAGTGAATCCTCAGCACAGTGTACCCAGTTGTTCAAATCAAGCTTGGCTTTTGGGCGAAAGCACCAACTACACTTTTGACACTTCCTCTGGAATTCAGGTACACAATGCTGAGATCACTGATCAGACCCAGCACATAACTTCTCCATCACTTACACCCTTTACATTTGAGTCCTTGCCATTGGACAATAGTATGCTACCTGTCGCCACCAACTACGACATCACCACTAACCTCCCTCCACCTGCACTGCTACCAGTACCTAGTTCTGACTCATATTCAGGGGTCACTGACACCATTCTACCTATTTGCACTAATTCCCAGATGTCCACTCATTTGAATTCACCCTTAGCTATAACATCAGTCACACCTAATATTTTCCTAGAAAACACTGAGAACATGAGAGTCATCACTCCGGATGGTATTGCATTAAACTCTCCAGCACCTATTGACACTGAAATAATCACAAGAAACACTGACACCATTCTACCTAGTTGTACTATTTCTCAGATGTCCACTCACTTGAATTCACCATTAGCTATAACATCAATCGCACCTAATATTTTTCTAGAAAACACTGAGAACATGAGAATCATCACTCCGGAGGGTATTACGTTAAACTCTCCAGCACCTATTGACACTGGAATAACCACAAGAAACACTGGCACCACTCTTTCTCAGTCCGGTATTAATGAGATGACTCAGAATAATTGTTCTTCAGTCTCTGAATCTGCAGTAATCCCTACTAACCAAACCATGCCGTTGCTTAGTTTCAACACCAACGAGGTGGCTCAAACTGTCACTTCATCAACTTCTCAAACCCCATCTCATCTTGTAATCACCATACCTAAGACCTTGCTCATCCAAAAAAGCACCCAAAAACAGCAGCAGGTAGTCCAACCTCCAACCCAAGTAGAGGTCAGAGATTATCCACCAAGCAAGAGACCTAGACATGAGGAGACACTGAAGAATAAAATTTCCAGAGAATACAGTAAGCCTAGAGTGAAAAAGCTTAGAAAAGGGTTTCAGCCCTTATTGCAAAAAATCCATCATCCTACAAAGAAGATGCCACGACCTACGAATCAAAAAGAAGTTTTGGATGAAATGCTTGCAGATGAGGGGCGAGCCAAGTCACAAACTATCTCTCACCTGGATACCTGCCTTTGGGCCAAGGACCCCAAAAAGAATTGGTGCTGCTATATTTGCTGTGGCAAGAAAAAGCATCCAAAAGGATATGTGCGCCATCACATCCATTTGATTGGGCCCACAGAGAAGCTTAAGCCCTCCAGGTGTCCTCGATGCCAGAACGTCACCTGCCAAATCACCTCCATTCGTAGATGCACTTTGTGTGGTCCTATTTATCAGACCCATGAGAAGGAGCTGGAGGAGGAGCAAAAGGTGCTCTATGCTGAGGAATTACCTCAAGAGTTGGATGCAGAGCAGCCTGCAGAACCGAATACTGACACTGAAACGGAGGATGATGAAATTGAAGAAGATCTTGACATTGAAGGAGAACACCAGCAAGTAGGCAAAGCTTCTACATCATAAGAACAGCTGGATTCTTACTTTTATAGCAACAGCAGTTGTCTATACAATCATGAGCATAATTGGTTACTGAGCCTACTATTTTGTACTATCATACTAACCTTGTGTATTTTGTAATCGCTTAATAAATTTTGTACTTTGTCAATAATTCCACAGCATTTGTTATGTAAATAAATAGGACAATTCAAGAAAATATTTCAATAGGATATAGTCACACTGATGAGCTGTCACTACCGCCATGACAGATGATGCGCTCCGACGTCGCAGGGCTGCCACTACACGGAAAACACCATATGATACACCCGCGGAAATTTAAAAAAAAAAAAATTCCTATCCCTTCTAACGATGGATTTGTAAATTTCGAAAAGAAGTGATCATGGATCACTTTTATTCGAAACGAGGAAGCTGTTAGGTTGAGATTCGGTGGGGTGTTGGTGACTGAGAGTATGTGGGAGGGGATGCGGTGCTCAACAGATAGAGTTGGGTATGACAATATTAGGTGGAATGAATGCCTCAATCGTCCGCTTGATTACCTTGGTAAGAATATATGGTCGAGGAGAACTTTATTATGTGAGAATGATAAATTTGCAGGGGTCCCTAGCTCACGATAGAACAAAAGTAAAGCAGATGGGATGTAGCATATGCACAGTAATAGCAAGTTCTTGCTATAGGAGATCAGGAAACTGCAGCAACGACGAGAGCAGTGTCAAGACGACGGTGCGGAGATATTCGAGCTAGGAACTGATGCCGGACGCATGGGTGCACAGACATTGGGGCTGCTTGACGCTACTTGCGAGAGTCATGCACACGCAGGGAAGCTTCGAACGATGTCCAAGAGATAGATGCAGTCGCCAAGCAGCATCCAGCAGCTACCGAGATGGCTGTGACATCAACATGAAGGGGGTTGCATGCGACAAATAAAATCGTTCACGTTACGATCAAGCACGAATGAAGACTATATAAACCGAGTGCAAGTAGCAGTGACTTCACTTCAGATTTTACTCTCGAGCAGAGACGATTATACGTGTATCACTTGTCAATAAACATACACTGGTACATTGAAATTTCTCTCAGAGTCCAAATTTCTGGTATTTCAGTACCTAATTGATTTGAACCCACGCGCCAACGGCAGACTGTCAGCTTTGCAAACGCCCTCTAGAATTCGGTATAAATTCCGAATTCATAACACCTGAATAGGTGTAAGTCTCGAGCACCGCGCGCCAAGTATAAAAAGTATTTCCCACGCGAGTAAACTCATACACGTTATTTAGCAGCAAACTTATCACGGTATAACTTGAGATAGAAACAAGATAAGGAGTTCATTCTTTGAGCGCTATTGAAAGGAACATTTCAGGAACTTAACAGTGGAAGAATCTCCTACACGTAATAATATTCTGATTGTTTAACGATAATCTACACCTGAGATTTGGCCAAACAAGCCCCGCGCTCATACTATTATAACCATGCAAAAATCATGTATACAAGCTGGCTACAGGGACGATTCGGGTATGGCAAAACCCAATACGACCTCAACTCATTACCCAAGCAAAACCAGAGTCAAAGATTCATAATTTATCTTATTAGAACCGAAAATTCATATCTGACCTTGCACGTCTAGCGTAATACACAATACACACGATTAAATGGAAAGTACAAGAACAAATGCTCGCACTTCACATGTTCTGGAATAGCAAACCCCAATAATCTATTATATCATTAGCCACCAAGTTAAAAGAGTCTAGAATAATTATCCAGCTTATAAACAACGATTCGAATTCCGTGGGATTTACAGCGTGCTTTCTTCTGAGAGAGAAGCTTATAAATGCAGCCGCCTTTCGGGCGAGCACTCACTTCTTGGTTTGGCTTCCAACTAAGCACCTCTTGTTCTGACTCTCAACTGGACACTTCTAATACGAGGTTACTTATCATTTATAGAAGACATAAGTCCAAATATTGTACTCAACTGGTGTATGCAAGACCAACATTATTGTACATCGTCGGATGTGACGAACCATCATTCTTAGTTATTGTATCAAAGGACGAATAAACCTCCAGTTATATTCACTCGCCGACTATGAGTTCCTGGATTCGAAACCTACCGCCAAACCGGCACAACAACGCCATCTAAACGACATGAGGTCGTAACAACTGGTGACAGCGGTGTCTGGGAACTGGCGGAGTGAATACAGAAAGAAACTGGGGAGGGACATTGACACACAAAATATTGAAGAAACAGTGGATTCATTGCACCGCCAACTACAGAGGATCGTCAAGTGGGCTGCAATAAACGGCTTCCGACTCAACACTAACATCTGCGACTCGACAAAGGAACTACCTGCGACCGGACACGTGGCACCCGCACCGCAGGAGTCTTAATAGACACACCTACTACGACACACGCCACTCAACGCTACGAGTAATTTCAAGCATCAACAGCAACAAGTATCATCAGTCTCCAACGACAGCAACCTCCAAACAGCGACAGCCTCCGAGCAACAGAACCTCCGAGCATCAAATTTCTTCAAGCATCGACATCGAGGGACCAAATTACAAGGGAAGACTAGACTAAGCATTTATCTTAATCATATAGAATTACTACGAGTGAACATGATAATTTATCTGTGAGGTGAGAATCTGGCAATCGGACATGGTTAGTAGGAGGATTTTAAAAAGGAATATTAGGAAAGAAATCAGAGAAATCAGGGACGCGTTGGTCAAAATTAATTTCGGAAACGGAATAACGATTAAGGACTTGGATTTGGCAATTTCTATCATCTGCGAATTAACAGACGCAAACGAAAAATTATTACGGGTCGTTGAGGAAATTATACAAGATTGAAATTCCATAGTATGTCGGGATTTGAAAGTGGGAACCAAGAATCGAACGAAATACTGTTGGGAAAAATAGAATCAACCGTGAATAGCCAAGCGAACATTCTACGAGAAACTTCAAAAACAGTCGAGGATCTCAAGATCATTGTGACAGAACAGGAAGAAATAAACGAACAGTGTGAATCACGCTCAGAAGAACAATTTGTCGAAATTGATGCATTTTCAAATCAAATCGAGGAAATTTTAAATTTGTTTAGGAATAGTGTAACGGCGGTAGAGGAACAAATTACGCGTTTGGAAAATAAGATAGAGACATTACAAAACATCCTGGACTTGGAAGGAAGCAATTGAAGATTGAAGTGTTCATAAAATGAACAATATTGTTTTACAAGGGAAATTGAGGGAAATCATTCAAATTCTTAAAATTCAACAACAAGAGACAAAACAAGTCCGCATCGAGCTAAAAAAGATCCAAGCATTCTTTCGGGAACAATACGACGAGAACGAGGTTTGCGTAGTGAGATCAATAAATAAATTCAAACGAATCAATAGAGCGAGGGAAGGATTCTTCGCTGCAAGGAAAATTGTAAAAAGAGAAATTAAACGCATCAACCGCCGATTTTGGGCTTTGGAGAGATTGTTTGAGAGGGCACAAGAAACATACTTCATTTGGGAGATGAGATTTGAATAAAATATTATGCCGCCAAGGGATCTGTCTATAGAAAGAGTAATTAACGAACGGGCAGAACCAGACTTCAATCAATATTTCGAGATAATTAGCCGACTCGTAACCACATATTGCATGTCACAGAGAAGGGAAATATCGGAATTTTATATTGGTAATCAAAGCGGGACACAATCGTGTTTAGACTGTTTTGAACAAGAAATTTTTGAACCCAACGAAAGGATTATTGTGTACTCGGATTTCCACTTGAACGTAGACAGAGATCAGGATATACTTCTGTGCGACCAGTGTAGGGTCCCCCTGGTGTATAAGCGTCTTGCGATTGACTGCGGCGAATGCGTACGGATCACGACGAATCAGATTCGCAGTTGAGGGAGACCGGATTTTATTTCTAGGGTATGGAATCGAGAATCGTGGCGGTAAAGAGAAATTGCGTTCTGCTAAACAAAGTGATAGAAGCCTTCTTGCTAGGGACCATCGGCGGATACAAATCGGGAAGTAATCGCTACATTCAGTTTTACGTTGACGATTGTATAACCCAAAATCTACAGAAAGGTCTAAGACGATTTGGGGGTTGATTTTTCAATTCGTAGTTACATAAATGTGCTACAAGAGAACCTCTGCGAATCAGGATTCGATCGGACCGTACCCCAACCAACTGGACTCATTCCTTCTGGAATTGGAAAATTTTGTTTGCCTGAATACAGACAAAAGCGTTGCTATTTATCTTAAAGATTCAGGGCACTTATACGCGTGCGAAGAGTGTTACAAATTCCATAACTCATTGTTAAAACGGGAGACATTTTTTGTCGAGGAGCGATTCCACAGCATTAAAGAGAGGACTAGCGGCGTGACTTATGCGTGTCGATTTTGTAAAAAGAATCTGATTAACGAATCAAACGTTATCGAGTGTGAAATCTGTTTGAGAATAATTTTCAATAATTTCACGTGATCAGACAAAATGTCGAGAACACGAGGGGCGGCTAAGGTCCGGAAATCACCGAGACTGAACCCAAGAGACAAGGGTACAGACGAAATTGAGAAGATACAAAATATTACAGCGATAGGAAACGTGGAAAGCGTCCCGAACGCGACAGAATTAACTATCGCAATACCCATAAATCAGAGAAACATGAGTGGCTCGGGATCATTGACTACAGAAAACCCCGATACAAGGAGCACCATGTCAAACATGAGTGTGAATTACGGACCAGAGGATCGAAACAGGAGACTACTTTCGATCTCCGAAGCTATAAAACTACTACCTAATTTTGACGGGAAAAATATATCAGTTTCAACTTTCATTCACAATTGTACCGATATCGAGACCTTAATCAACCCTTGCGATAAATTTATTTTCACAAGAATAGTAAAATCCAAGGTGACAGGCCAAGCAGAAAAATATGTAGAAGCGAAGAATTATGATGATTTGCAATCTCTTTTTTCCGACCTGAAACGGGCTTTTGATCCATTCAAAAACGTTTTCGGATTGCAACTCGAGCTATCTAAGACTACAAAGAAATCGGGGGAGTCGGTGACTGGCTATGGCCTTAGAATTTCACAAATACAGAATAAACTGATTGAAGCTACCTGTGGCAACGTGCCAGGGACAGATTCAAACGGAATGAGAGAATCCACGATAAAGAACGCGATTTCATGTTTTACCAGAGGTCTTGGGAGAAATTATTGGTATAAACTTAGAATTGAAGACTTCGGAAACCTCGATAGTGCTATTGACGCTGCAGTTAAAGTAGAGGAGGAAATGAGAGATATCGACATAATGCATAAACAAAATGAGAGCCCAACGGTCACGGTGAATGCGATAATGAGTCAGGATCAGCGTGGTCCGGACCCTAGACACTGCTACAATTGTGGCAGAGCGGGACACTTGGCACGGGCTTGCAGGGATACGTCGTTGAAAACTCGCTCAAATATTACAACACCGAACCGGAATCATCCGTATGAAAAGAAGTGTAACTGCTGTGGGGCGGTGGGTCATGTTCGTTGGGAGTGCCGATATAAAGACGCGATCTGCAATGGCTGTAAAGCAAAGGGACATCTACAACGTGCATGCGGGAAGTCACCCCGCAATGACACTCGAATGGAGACGCGCAATATGAATAATGGAGGGTCAAACGCACGCGAAAACTTGAGCAATAATTTAAACTCCAACCCAACTCATTGGAAGAGTGCGCCAATGAGGAGGTCTTAGAATTATTGCACTCAGACAAAAAAGAAACGCGCGTAGTCTTGACATGTTCTTTGAATCAGAGGCAATGTCCCACCATCGTTTTGGAAAGTAGGGAACTCAAGGGAGAAGTGAAATTTTTGGTGGATACTGGCGCGGAAGTAAACTTACTGAAAATAAACTTCCTGAAAGACCATGTCTGGTACAACCCATCAGTGACTGTAAAGTTAACGGGCATTGAGGACAGAATCGTCGACACCCTGGGATACGTGAAAATTTTCTTCGATAATTGTTCACCTTGCGAATTCTTTCTCGTACCAGAAGATTTTAGAATAAAATACGACGGCTTGATTGGGATAAGATTTTTGAGGAAACATGAGACAAATTTATCATTCAAAACAAATATAATGAAAATTGAAGAACGCGAAATTAACTTCACACCAATTCACGTAACTAACTGCCTGTTGCCCGCGAGATCGGAGAAAATGATTGATGTGAACCTTGAAGAAACAAGTTTATCTGAGGGTTATGTGAGGAAAGTGCAAGCAGGACCCGGAATCTTTATAGGCGAAACGGTGATTAAGAATATAAATGGTAAAGGAAAACTTTGTGCATACAACACGAACAATAATGACATTTCGATATCTATTCCACCATTAAAATTGGAAGAATTTGAAGCTTTGCCAAAGAACATCAGACACGTTGACTGTAAAGACGAATCGAAAGTCGAACAACGCATTGTAGAGCTAACGAAATCCTTGAACTTGGACGATTTGAATCAGGAGGAGAGGGATAGCATGATGAGAATCATCAGAGAATTTCCGTTCCAATTTTTCTTACCTGGCGATAAACTAGGACACATGAAAGGAGTAAAACATAGAATCATTACAACGACAAAAGTACCAATAAATATCAAACAATATAGGAATCCGGTGTATCTGAAGGACGAGATAGAGAGACAGGTGGAAAAACTATATGAACAAGATATTATAGAGAAATCAACTAGTGGGTGGAATGCTCCACTTTGGATTGTGCCAAAGAAAGACAATGATAAGGGTGAAAAACAATGGCGTCTGGTCATAGATTTCAGAGCATTGAACAAGGTAACCGTTTCAGAGGTACATCCTCTCCCGAATATAACTGACATCTTGGACCAATTAGGGGGGGCTAAATATTTCTCGGTAATGGACCTCGCGAGTGGCTTCTATCAAGCATTAATAGACGAAAGGGATAATGACGTCACATCCTTCTGGAGTAATAACTCTCATTGGAAATTCAAGCGGCTCGCTATGGGGCTCAAAAACTCGCCAATTTGCTTCACTCGAGCTCTCTCAAATATCCTCACGGGAATAAACAATGTAGATTGTTTTATTTATGTCGATGATATCATTGTTTACGCGTCCTCAATCTCTGACCATTATAGGAAGATGAAAAGATTACTAGCAAGGTTCAAAGAACATGGTCTCATGTTCCAACCGGGAAAATGCAAATTTTTGCAGAAAGAAATCACCTATCTTGGGCATAAGGTCGGCCAAGATGGAGTGAGACCCGATCCAAGGAAGGTATCGGCTGTTCAGAACTTTCCAAGACCACAAAACGAGAAGAATATCAAACAATTCCTCGGACTGGCCGGTTATTATAGACGCTTCATTCAAGATTTCGCGAAAATCTCAAAACCATTGTCGGTTTTGACAAAAAAGGGCGTGAAATTCACATGGGGAGATGAACAACAGGTAGCTTTCCATGAACTGAAACGGGTGCTGTGCTCCGACGTTATTTTACGTTACCCTAAATTCGACGAATTATTTTTGATCACATGCAATAGTTCGTCTTTCGCTGTGGGATGCGTGCTCAGCCAGATGGAAGATGGCGCAGATTTACCGGTCGCATATGCATCAAGAGTACTTAATTCAGCCGAACAAAAATATTCCACGATTGAGAAAGAGCTGACGGCCATCTTGTTTGCCGTAAAACAATTTAGACCATATATTTACGGACGGAAGTTCACCCTTATTACGGATCACAGACCACTAGTATGGATAAACAACTGTAAAGATCCCTCATCACGATTAGTACGCTGGAGGGTTACTCTGAACCAATATGACTTTGAGGTAAAATATAAACAGGGCGCCATTAATTTGAACGCCGATGCTTTGTCTAGGAACCCAGTAGAGTCAGCTGAAGATGAAACAGAGAACGAATATGATATTGATGATTACGTGGTTAATGTCGTGGACGAATTTCGAAATGGGAGAAACTGCGACTGTCCTTACTGCACTGAGACCTCGTCCTCTAAAAATGACGACTTAGACAATCCCGACGACAGACAGAGACAGAATGACTTACGAGAGGTTAGGAGAACCAGTGACTTGGGGAAAAGCACTGGATTAGATAGAGTTAGCAAAAGCAGTGGCTCGGAAGGGAGCACTGGAATCATAGAAAACCGCAGTGGCTCGGAAGGGAGCACTGGAATCATAGAAAACCGCAGTGGCTCGGAAGGGAGCACTGGAATCATAGAAAACCGCAGTGGCTCGGAAGGGAGCACTGGAATCATAGAAAACCGCAGTGGCTCGGAAGGGAGCACTGGAATCATAGAAAACCGCAGTGGCTCGGAAGGGAGCACTGGAATCATAGAAAACCGCAGTGGCTCGGAAGGGAGCACTGGAATCATAAAAAACCGCAGTGGCTCGGAAGGGAGCACTGGAATCATGAAAAACCGCAGTGGCTCGGAAGGGAGCACTGGAATCATAGGAAACCCCAGTGGCTTGGAAGGAAGCACTGGAGTTACTGGAAGAGGAAATACTGGACTGAAACGCCCACGAAAGAACGGCGATGAAGACAGTATAAACAAAACCGGACTCAAACGCCCACGAAAGAACGGCCGAGAGGAAGGTTTAGATAGGGAAATTATCACCCCAAGTCCAAACACAGGTCTAGACGAGTCAGCAGAGGAGAGTGTCGAGGTAGCTTACATCCGGAATAACACTAACATGTCTATAGTCCAGAACCCAACTGCGAATCCAATTGACATAACAAATAACGCCTCAATACCTCAACACGTTGACCCAAATTCTGCGGCAGAGACTAGTACCCAAAGTGTGGACGAAGGGCCTAGTAACATTGACGACAGAGAACAAGGTCACGGCAGTAAGGAAGTAGGAACATGTATGGATGTGTTACCGATCAATTCAAGAACATTGAACTACAGTAGAGACCCATTATGGTTGAGAAAGGGCACATTGATCCACCTATTTGCAACAAATTGTGCTGTAAGATCAAGAGTTACGAAAGGTTTACTGGAACGTGGACTTTTCAACGTACACGAAGTCAAAGCAAAATCACCCGGGGTGAAGGAAATAATGCTCACCAAATACAACAATATAAGAATTGTCCACTTATTTGTGAAAAAAAATGTTGAGTCGCGAACGTCACAGCTAGATATTTTGGACACTCTGCTTCTTTTACAGAATTTAGTAGAAAGAAAGAATATAAAATCACTCAGTATAGAGAAGTCATACGAAATTGTTGAGGAGAGTTTTTGGCCCACAATAGTCGAATTTTTAAAATCAATCGTGACAGAAAAATTACAGATAACTATATGCACAGGCGAGGTCGTGATACCCGGCCCAAACATTAGAAATCAAATATTGAAAGAAAATCATGAGGCACTGATTGGGGGACATCGAGGCATAGCAAAAACCTTTTCTAGGATCAGAGCAAATTTTTACTGGAAGGGATTGAAGCAAGAAGTAAAAGAATTCATCAAATTCTGCACAAAATGTCAGAAATCTAAGCTAGTACGCGTGAAAACTAAACAACCCATGGTCATAACAGATACTCCCGAAAGAGGACTACAGAAGATTCAAATTGATTTAGTGGGCCCCTTACCAACAACGGAAACAGGGGAAGAATACATTCTGACATGGCAATGCGTGCTGACAAAATACGCCGGAGCGATCCCCTTAATGAATATTGATTCAGTTACTATAGCCAGGGCATTCGCGTATGATTTTATTTGTCGATTCGGGTGTCCGGAGACGATTCAATCGGATCAAGGATCTAATCTCATAGCAGGAATTATGGATGAGTTTGCGAAATTGTTCAAAATATCGCGCATAAGGTCAACGGCCTGGAGACCACAAAGTCAAGGTAGCATCGAACGGGCCCATCACTCTTTAGTCGAATACTTGAAAATCTATGCACATAAGCGGAATTGGAATCTGTACCTGAAGCCCTGCCTTTTCTCATTCAATACGAGTGTATCCGAATCGACAGGTTTCTCTCCACATGAACTCGTGTACGGCTGTAAGGCTAGAATTCCATCAGAGTTTGCATCCGGAAGAGTGCCGCGCACATATGACTCGATGATGAACGAACTTCTTGAACAGATCTGCGAAAGCCAGTCAAAGGCCACTGAGAGACTGAAGCTAAGCAAACAGAGAAGCAAAGACTACTTTGATAGGACCAAAAATCCGGTCGATTTCGAAATTGATACGTTTGTATATCTTTTGAATGAGCCAAGAACCAGTAAGTTCGACGATCAGTATAAAGGTCCGTACAAGATCGTCAGAAAAATGAATAGGGAGAATATAGAGATTGAGATCGAGAGAGGGAAGAAGAAAATTGTACATGCCAACAAACTTAAACTAGCTTGCATTCCATTAACTTAGCTATACAAAATGAATCTCCCTCTCTCTGAGTTTATCCGAACAAAATTGACAGGGAGGGAGAGAGAAAATCAGAATATCAAACTCAAGTAAGGCGATATAATATAGCTATTGATAAGGATGTAGACAACAGAATCTTGATCAGACAATATATGATGTCTGCAGAGATAATGGGGTTGGTCATATTATCCCGACGCCCGTGCAACGACGGCTGTTGCGTGGGTGCCGAGATGATGACACTTATTGTCTCTCAAGAATGATATGATACAAATAATATAAGTCTTAACATTCAAAATATGAGGTATATAAGAATAAATGAAAATGGAAGCTGAGAGATATGCTAAAAAAAAAAAAAAAAAAAAAAAAAAAAAATCAAAAGTGTGGCAGGGTTGCCTCAGTTGACGGTATCTATCTCTCGATAGCGCTCGGCAAAACAGAGTCACACACAAATAAACTTCAATAGAATCGAAAATTACTCAATTTTATTCACAATGGATTGAAAGGTAATGCACAACTTTATAAAGAGTATAATAAAATTCAGGAAAGTAGTTAATGATCATAAATATGCAGAATTATTCGTATCTTCACTTGCCATATATATTCAACTTCTGACATTCATCGAAAATAGGTACATGGTCTTCACTATAAATAGCATGACGTGATTAATTGGTGGAAATTATCCTAACTAGAAGAATAGATTGAATGAGAAAATAAACAAGGGAAAGAAAAGGAAATTAACAAAGAAAGGCAAGCAGAAAACTGCTTTATCCGTCAAGACTAACATATCGTGGAATGGATTAATGGCGTTGCGAGGTCCCTGGAGCTTCAGGAGGGTGAGATTTCTTGACATGCTCGTTCAGATGCTTTCGCTGCATATACCGGCGCGCACATATTTCGCACGCGAACAACTTTGAACCGCACTCATACGTCTTGTGGAAGTTGATCTCATGTGTCATGAATAAACCGGAACAGAACGGGCACTTGACCTTGTCAGAGTCGGGTACGGCATCTCCAAGATTAGGATTCTGGATCAAAATCTCTGCAACATAAACAAATATCATACGTTAATTGTTGTGTAGAATCTCAATTAAAATATACCACAACTAAAACATTTCCATAAAGCGAGGAATATTTAATTCAGAATTTCGGCAAGCTTTCACACAATGTACAGGGGTACAGTCGAAAACCTTTGACACATAAGATGAAACGTGGCAAGGTGATTTGGACAGAGCCTAAAGTAAGAAAAACGGGGAATTCGGAAAATTCTCATGCTAAATGCAAAACTATGATATGCGATCGTGGGTCTAGGAAGGAGTGTACATTTTCCGTGCATATAGTTCTTTGAAAGATACTATGCTAATAGAGATTAGCAGAATGCTTTATCCTGACGATGTGGAATAGAATTGACCTTTTGAGGGTGTATCTTGAAGACGGAATGTTATCGGATAATTCTGAGCATTATTCCATGATGATTTTTTTTTGGGTTGTGACATTAGCAATTTCGCGGAAAGGGCATATCTGAGAATATTCTGTCCTTCTTCAACCTGACCCAAAGTGATGTGGATTGTATAATTTAAGTGGCTATCGAGATGCTAGCTCGATTGGCTGTAGAGAATTTGGTAGAAAGTTGATTTGTTAAAGAGAGTAGAAAGTATACTGTTGGTACAAGCTACAAGGAACGACATAGGCTCGTTTGGGACGTGAAATTTCTGGAACAGTTCCACGAATTCCTCTGGAAACTTGAGGGGATGTTTCGAAGACTGTGATGATGATGCCAGTGAGTCTGGAAGTTCTGCTGTGGGTGTTTTTCGAGTATGAAATTTTTTGGGGAAATTTCGAATTATAAAATACACTGCAAAGGGCCATTTGCGGAATCCTCTCTCGTCTCCTGCTGACCACAAAGAAGTTTTCAAACATGAAAATCTTTCCCCTCATCGTCGTCCAATCAATCACAAATTCCATATTTTCCAAGTGTTCCAAATTTGATTTCTCATATATAAAGTTGAAAATTTCTATCGAAAATGGAATTGAGACCGAAATAGGGGGTGGAAATGGGAAATTCGGAAAAAACAACATCTCAAAATTAGCTACACTTCGTCACCATGACACGAAAAGATCAAGGAAGTGATTTAGATGTTTCTCGACGTTTCCAAATCGATTGGTTAGTGCGGAAATTTGTAAAAATATTATCATCATGGTCTAATAGGCGAATGTGGAGAGAAGTACGAAACTAGGATAAAATGGGCCAAAATTGGATTTCCGTGTTGATCGGTCAATTCAGCGATTCGAGATGCCTCTGTATGTAAAGACTCATATTTTTAAAAGAAGAGAAGAAACATCTATAATTGAAATGAGTAGAGAATGAAAATAATTGAAAGTAGAAAATGAAAATAAAACTGTGACCTACAATCGATAGATCTCGAGAAAATGAAGAGGATTGTACAAATTACATGCATACAAAAGGTTCATTGGAAAAGTAAGAATTTTGTGAACAAATTTGGGGAAAGATTCTCTCAGCATCATGAAAGCTATCTCTTTGAGGAAACGAAAGTGAACTGTTCAAGAAGTTTGAAGGAAACTCCCAAAAGATCAAATGAAAGCTGTCCTTTCGATGAGCAAAGAGAGGATGGGCTTACCTGCATGTCGAGCGCACTCTTGAACGTGCCTGTGCATATTCTGGACACCGACTTCGCACACGTTGCAGTACACCCAATCCCTCGGTGTCCACGTCGGAATGTCGTAACCATGCTCAGAACGCAGATGTGCCTTCAACCGTTTTTTACTCAGAGTGTCCCAATGGCAATCATCGCAGACGTAAATGGGTAACTGTCTCCCTACAACTCGAGCTATGTAATTTTCTTCAACTGGCACATAGTCCAGCTGACATAGGGGACAGTCACAGTGGCGAGTATGCCGTTGGATGATTAACCACGTGAAGTCTGCAAAATTCACAGCACCGGCAAAACACGGCACGACGGTGTGGACCTGGTGTTTGACGCCTGGACGAATGTAAACGAGGTCATTCACTCCTTGGTCAAACACTTGGTAGCGGATGTTGTTGTCATCCAGGAATTTCAGCGTTACAAAGTTGTCCTTATGGTCAAGAGGGAAGGGGCACGGAAGACCTCCAGATGATCCAGCAAGTTCGGCGACGTCTGAATCAACGAAATAGAATGATATTACAGACTTACCACTGTCATATAAATACAAATACGAGTTAATACCCGACTCTTTGGGACAGAATTAGCGCGAATTTCGACAACACATAATCAATGCTACAAGTTGGGGATACAGGTCAAATTTGTTCGATTAGAATCTTCAAAATTGATTGAGGAGACAGTATTAGGCCAATCTAGTCGGTTATTTATCCAAATGATGTATCCGAAACTAGCACTGGGTTTCTGAAAGTGCCCTCAATATATCTCGGAATTTCGGGGAGAAGAACGAGATTCCGGTAAAAGTTGACTTTGACATGCCGTTTACATTGAGAATAATGGAGAACTCAGATCGGGTAAACCTTTTCAAACCAAAATAATCACACAATGTATACGGACACACACCAACCTCGAAATAATACAATATAGACTCACCTTGTACACCGTCTGGCAATGGAGACAACTTGTCCTGCATTAAAACCGTAAACTTTTTGTCGTCGATTATTATAAGCCATTTCTTGCCGGGTATCTTATCGAAATCAGGATAGGCATATATTGCTTCATCACCGAAACAATAAATTATTGAATATGAGCCTAGATTGCTGTCTTCTGAATGGATCTCACTGCACGAGCCCTCCCCTCCCAGAAAACCGTGTTCTGTGTTGATGCCAGACATGGGAGGGCAACGTCCGACAGCAACACGGCTCGTTTGCATAGCGGCACTCGATTTGAAAATTCCCGAAAATTGACCCTCTATCGGAAAGCTGTAAGCATACAGAGCGGGCTCTGTTCTGAGAGGAATCTCATCAATAATTTCACGATCAGGTTTTCTATAAACGGTAGAATCCGGGATCATGGACAGCCGGGCGACGAGAGCTTCGTTATTGGAGATCACATCTAAGGGCACTTCTTCACGTTGTAATTTGTAAAGGCCATCTGTAGTCGTCGGCACATGTGTGATGGAGGAGCAAGACACTCGAGTGACACTACGTTTGAACTGATCTCGCAATTGTACACGTTCCTCCGGGGAAAACACACGCGCATTGCGAGATACAAGCGCAAGCGCTTTGACGGCACGATAATTGTTGCCCGGTGGTTTTGAACTAAAAGGTACAAACTCTTCAACAGGCATTTCGTCAACTTCGTACACATAATCACCTTCCATCTTGAGTTGGAACGAGTGCACAACACGACGAAAACTGACACGGGTCACGCGACTTTGACGAGCTCGTGAAGTATCGTCCGATTTGGTGATACAAAAGAAGGGAAAACCACGACAAATTGGACGCAAGAGAGGGAAATCGGTGCGACAACAATAGTGCGAACAAGAGACAGAAAGCTAATAGTCACAAGCTGAATGAGAGAGAGGGAATGTTAAGTATATTCAAAACAAGGAGTAAGGAGGAGGGTGCGAGAGGGAGTGAGAGAGATATACGTATGTCCACAGCACACTATACAAGTATTATACATAATATTCACACAAGATGTAGACTCAAAATCCGAATAATTTTTGAATATATTCAGAACAAACATGATGCGGGATCGGGAGGAAACGATACAAAAGTTCAGATGTGGCCGGGCAATCGCGACTCGACGGTCGCGAAAGCACGGTACATAAGCTCGGATAGGGCCGGGCGATCGCGACTCGACGGTCGCAAAAGCACGATACATAAGTTGAATAGGATCGAGCGATCGCGACTCGACGGTCGCGAAGGCACGGTACATAAGTTGAATAGGATCGGGCGATCGCGACTCGACGGTCGCGAAAGCACGACACATAAGTTGAATGGGATCGGGCGATCGCGACTCGACGGTCGCGAAAGCACGATACATAAGTTCAAATGGGGCCGGACGACTGCGACTCAGCGGTCGTGAAAGCACGGAGATATCAGAACACAAAAAAATTCATCAATCACAGAAATATGACATGCAAAACGCGGATAAGATCGAGTGGTTGCAACTCAAGAATCAGGATGAATATACACAATATACGCAAGTCGGAGTTCTCAATTACTTCAGCTACAACCCGTTCAATACTCCATCCCTTACGAGGAATATTATCAATGTCTAATAATGTGGATAGCCTTTATATTACATCGGAAAGCTGGAAATTATAAATGGCCTAATGAGGCCTCAATAAGAAGTTTGAACGAGGGAAAATGATGACGAAATTTTCGATGGCGTAATTTGCAAAAAAAAAATCACGATTTTGCACTCTATAAACTTACTCCGAGGGAAAAAGAAACCATTTTAGTAGCAGAAACAACTCCATGGTGAGCAGGTTGATGCTCAAACTGCTGGATGAATACTAAACTCTAGAATATTCCACCCGTGTGCAAAATCGTCAAATAAGATTTGGACCAGGCCTATAAAGCTTACCTTGATGATCAATTTTTCTCGTTTAAATTCCAACAGGCCATAGGCGCAAGCGGGAACCAGATCAAAAGCAGGGTTGTCTTCGAGGTTTCCATGATCTTACCTATCGTATAAAAGATTTACAAAGCACAGGAAACATCACGAATAAGCTCTGTGAGATCATTCTGAACTCAACTTACCAGTATATGGGATTTAAAGTTGGTTTACGAACAATATGAAACGACTTATCCACTCAACTCTCTGCAATCTGGAGCTGGTCTGAATGGTTACTCGGTACTATATGCTCAAAAGACATAATGAATAAAAGCGGCTCGGATTTGAGCAATATAATTTAATTGCGAACAAACAGATCGAACAAAATTCGTGCCTAACGTCTCAATTAATGAACTTAGCACAAGAACATGGATGAGAAATTTATCTCCCTCAGTTGACATTATAATGGAACTGAGAACTCACAACTGGCGTGCAATCAGGCTGTGATTGTCGTCTCTTTTGGAAAACCCCTGGTTTTAGTGGAAATATTGACGGTACAGGGCCGGATTTTCCATTTCTTCAATGATTGAGACATATACGACAGGGCTAGTTATAACACTCTCAATGAGTGTTGAATCAAACGAATTTTTCACAGTTTATTCACACAAAATTGCTACCGGAATTCCTTTGCTCGACCAAGGATCGAGATTCGTTGATCGCAGAAATTCCAAAATGAATCATAAACCATGACCTTATGAACCACTAATTTAGTTGTGGCAACATTCACAAGCTGGGTACCCATGCAGCAGCGTGCATGGCGCCGTCTCGAATTATATCGTCTCAAAATTAAAACATAAATTTTACAACTCTCACAGCACTGTAAAGCGTCTGAGGCCTTTCAGTCACGACTAGAACGGTACAAATGTCGCTAGCTCTGGCCATATTGATGTATTCTTCGTTGCAGAACTCATTGACAAAAAAAATTTCTTCAAGTTTACAAACGAGGCGGTACTGTCACTGCACTCACGTGCGATTTCGAATATTGTTAAATTGTTACGATGCAGTGAATCAAAAACTAACACTGGTTTCGGGGTAAATTCTCGAGACATTCTGTATGTAGGCTGCAATTTGGGCAATTCTCGTCTTGAAATTTCGTAACCATACATTGGGAAAGGTGCACCAACGTACCTATCTAAATGCCAACCTCGGTAAGAAATTTTCTAACACGCTAATCGGGTAAAATTAGTAAAGGCTTGGCCACGAACCGAACAACAGAACTTACAATGTTGGGACATTGGTTAATTAAATACGAAACACAACAAAGAAATTTTCAGCGGTGAAGGATTACGGTTGACCATGGATAAATCAGAGATTCTTTTTCTTTCTAAAAAAAAATTTGTGTATTAAAAGTACTTACAAATAATGAAAATAAAGACACCTAATTTTACACACCAAATCAAGCAGAATTTCGACGACGCATAGAGGGTCTCGAGCCTCTACGCAGTGAGGGCCTGAACATACCCCTCTGGAGGGAGCGGGTCATTTGAGCTGATCGATCGATGGAGGAAAGTCTCCATGAGGCACGAATACCACAAAATGCAGCGAGGCGGCCATCGAATACCCATGATCCTAAAACAGAAAAGAGAAAAAGAACCATCACGGGGCTGATTGGGTATGACGCAATCGTAATAAAGATTAATTACGACTAGAGAACTTTACTGAACGCGATTTCATAAAGATAAAGATATAAACTCAGAATTCGACGCGAACTGGTTGCATCAACTTCCGAAGGAGATCCGAGAGGTAAACGCGCGCGAATTCTCGGGAGACGAATGCAAGCTCGGACACGCCACACATACACGTCCAGGCAGACCGAGAAACGAATTGTCACAGACCTATATAAATGTCTTCTGTGCGGAAGTATTAATATAAATACAACTTTCAAGCTTATATTTGATAAAATAGAGATAAACGAGACATGTAACTAGATACACTCTACTTGTTTCGAAAACAACAGTGCGTTTGCATTTATGGTGTCTCTCTCTCTCTCTCTCTCTCTCTCTCTCTCTCTCGCTCGAAGATTGGAAGTAGTCATGTGAATAAAGGGGGTATTACATCTCGGAACACATCAGAAGTGCAGATATGAAACGAATCACGAAAGTTCAAAAAATCTTACGATCTAGTACGATACTTACAAATCAGAAATATCACGCAAACTGAATCAATGACGCAATGTTGAAACGAAATTCTCACCAATATTTGAATAATGATAGAAAATTCTGAATCACTCAAAGATATCGTAAAATAGCAAATAGAAAGGAAGAATAATCATTAGGCAAAATCGGGAACAAATCAGGAAATGTCGAGATGTGACAGTTGGAACGTGAAACAACACTTACCTGTGCGAATAATTGTCGAAAATATGAACGACAACATGATATGCGTTGTCAGCGTAAGGATGGTCGGAAAAGGCAACTTTTCGAAGCAAATTTGCGAAGATGAAAACCCACAGAATAATCAGACACCCACTCTCACGTGTAACAACTCTTTCAGTTGCGGCGATGTAAACAGAAATACACATGGAGGGGATAGTAGAGCAACACGTGCGCGAAACGAGGAAGAGGTGCGGATGACGAACGCGAGAGGGCGCTATACGAATCGAGACTGGACATTAGGGTTTGGAGAATAGAATAACCTCACATCGGACGAGGGCTAAAGGAATATGTGACAAGTTAGGTTGTCATCATATAAATCTACTCACTCATGCGTCTTGTATGTCCCTGAATGTTCGTCGTAATTCTGGAAGTCATATTATATGATTACACTCACGAGCAGCCTGAATTGATACTGCGATTTATGCGCCCGCTATACAATCACCTGTTGCGGAGCGCGCCAAAGTCTCGTTCACGCGGGTATTTCAAACAATGGGAGACTCGCGAATTCATAGAAACGTTGAAGACGGGTATATATATGTCTTGTTTAGCTTCGTATACCTCAATTTGTTCGGATCGAGATATTTCAATCAGATGAAATCAAACTATATCGTTCGATATTGGGGATATCTGAGATGATATTCAGTCGGGTGCGGATCGGATCCATATACGACAGATTCAATAAATATGAGGAAAATAGGGACTCATAATGATGAAACCAACTCGAATTGCGGATACACAGAGCATGATTAGATGTACATTATAGAGTTGAGTAAATTGCCAGATTCAGCCATGTATAGGAAATAAATGTATCTGAAAGTATCTGTATATATAGATGATACAAGTTTTAAGAGGAATATGAGAGGGGACAAAGATATAGAGACACACAACATACGAATTTAGTGAGTTTCGAATAAATTTTTTCCTTGTAAGACTGCATAGGCAAGTAGCATCTTTATATATAGGGACTCGAGTGGCAGGACACATCAAAATACGAGATGGGAGAGCTGAACCAGAGGGCTTGCAGCAAGAGTCAGATGCATACAGGGCGGAAACTGTCGAGTGGAGAACTTTACGACCATACGCACACGCTCACTAACTGGTATATAGACAAGCCTATACAGAATTTCCCATGAAAATTGGCGTCGTAATGAAATCTTGGAGCAGATGATAGAACCAAAAGGGCATCATCATGACAAATCATCAGTCGGGTCTAGTCCTTCGTAACGAAAAGAACTCGAACGGATCATGGATCGCGATCAAAACGAAAAACATATCGATAAGAATCTTGACGTAGTGACGAGAGCGCAACTGCTAGACGACATAAGTCGAGATGAATGGGAATTCATTCGACAAGTTTGCGCAATACCAGAACTAGACATTACTCTGAGTAGCCAGTGCGAAAAACAAAGTGAGACGCAAAATTTAGAAGTTGCCACCACCGATGCTAGTGATAGCGCAGAATGCTCATCAAGTGTTCAAGAGTCGAGAGTGCAAAACATAATGGTCGAACTTATGGAATATGAACGATCAAGATGCGCACAAAGTTCGAATGAGGTGCTGATGGAACCAGAATTGATTCCGAGCAACATGAAGAAGACCGTGGACAACGGGCACTCCGATGCGAACACGAGTGCGACGACCGGAAATTCTGCAACAAAGAATTTCCACAATTATAGTGAACCAAGTGCGAATACAGCTAACGACATTCCAATGGTCGATCATGATTTTCGTGTTGACCTGTCAATCTACGATGGGATAGACCCCGCTGAACCAATGAGTCTTTCGGAAATAAATTACGACCCTATCAATACACCGGTGCCACGATACGGCCCAGAGATCGACAATTTTGGAGACAAAACAGAAATGAGAGATACTCATGAGGGATCATCAACAAATGGCAGGAAAAACGACGAGGCTCACGTTGGATTTTTTCAGTGGTACCCAACGGATCAGTGCGAAAATACCGTGGCTACCGAACATCGTGAAAATGTACAATTGCCAACGGGACAAAACACACAACTTGAAGGAAATAATGCGATCGTCACTGTTGAAATACAGTCAATAGCAGTGGAAAATGAATACGTTACAGAACAAGGATCGAATACACCCAGAACCAATTTTATGTCAAACCAAAAAATCGTCGACACATCGCCAAATGACTGCAACCCAACTGGAGCACCGAAAGATGCAGCATCAAACGAACGCAGCGTAGATGCAACAGAACGAAGACGAACGAGATCATCAAACAAGAACCATCAGGACTGGAACAACATCGACACACGAGAAGAAATAGCAAAAATCAGGTACCCCGATCTAGAAAATTTAAGGTACCAAGCAGATAATAATTGCCCCGATTTAGAAAACCCCTTCTGGGAAGATATTAAGAATTTTAGCTGTAAGCGATCGGTATTTTATCGCAAAGAAAGGTTAGGGACAATATGCCCCCTCTCATATTTTAAAGAAAAACACGAATCAATGGGATTCACAGCAGATTCAAAACATATCTTGATAAAATCTAACAAAAACCCCAAAATGCCCATTTGTATGTTATGCCACTGCTGTCGATACGAAGTTAAGGATGCAATCAAATGCGAATTTTGCGTGAAGGCATATTTCGAACTCGTGACTTCAGGGATGGGTGATCAAAAAGAAATCGTCGACAAGTGGGAATAGAAGTAGATCAAATATCGAGACTTTGTGGGCCAATGAGAGCCACTAACTTGAAAAGGAGAAATTAACGAAAAAAGGGAGGAGAAAAAGGGGAAAGTGAGAAAGAATCGAAAAAAAATATAACTTTGGGAATGGATCTGAAGCCATTGAAAAAATCGAACTCTCCACCTAGTAGAATTGTAACTTCAATCTCAAAAACAAAACATTCATAATGGTCGATTATAAGTTCGATGAACGTAATGAAATTTGATTTATTTATTATACTTATACTCTGAATCTTGAATTCAATGTGTGAACTCTCTAGAAATAATATTGCCCAATTCATACTTATACTCTGAAATTTGAATTTAATGCTTGAAGCTTTTGGAAGTAATATTGCTGATTTATACTTATAATCTGAATTTTTGAATTCAATGTGTGAACTCTTTGGAAATAATAGTGCCAATTTATACTTATACTATGCTTGAAGCCTTTGGAAGTAATATTGCCGAGTTATACTTATAATCCGAATTTTTGAATTCAATGTGTGAACTCTTTGGAAATAATAGTGCCAATTTATACTTATACTATGCTTGAAGCCTTTGGAAGTAATATTGCCGAGTTATACTTATAATCTGAATTTTTGAATTCAATGTGTGAACTCTTTGGAAATAATATTGCCAATTTATACTTATACTCTGAATTTTTGAATTCAATGTTTGAAACCTTTGGAAGTAATATTGCCGATTTATACTTATACTCTGAATTTTTGAATTCAATGTGTGAACTCTTTGGAAACAATATTGTACGACTTATACTTATACTCTAAACATTTGAATTTAATGTGTGGACTCTTTTGAAATAACATCGGACGATCCATACTTACATTCAAGAATTTATGTGCGAACAATTATACAATAATGTCGACTGATATATATATTCGAAAGACGTCGAATTAATGTGCGAACAATGTAGAATTAATATTGTCTGAGCTATACGTATACTCATAATGATTTGAATTTGATGTGTGAGAAATTAGACTATACCTGTATTCTGAATATTTTGGATTTAATTTGCAAAAATGAAGCCATATACTCTTAATATTCGAAAGTAATATGTGAACAAGCCGAAGCTAACTAGGCTCAACTTATATATCTATACGCTGAATCCTAATTTGAGCAGAACAAGTTGAGAGCTATAAGGGTGTTCACCCTTCCGGAATAAGGAGGGAGGTGTGACGTACACGAGATCCGTGTACGTGTGCGTAGCCTGAATAGGTGTAAGTCTCGAGCACCGCGCGCCAAGTATAAAAAGTATTTCCCACGCGAGTAAACTCATACACGTTATTTAGCAGCAAACTTATCACGGTATAACTTGAGATAGAAACAAGATAAGGAGTTCATTCTTTGAGCGCTATTGAAAGGAACATTTCAGGAACTTAACAGTGGAAGAATCTCCTACACGTAATAATATTCTGATTGTTTAACGATAATCTACACCTGAGATTTGGCCAAACAAGCCCCGCGCTCATACTATTATAACCATGCAAAAATCATGTATACAAGCTGGCTACAGGGACGATTCGGGTATGGCAAAACCCAATACGACCTCAACTCATTACCCAAGCAAAACCAGAGTCAAAGATTCATAATTTATCTTATTAGAACCGAAAATTCATATCTGACCTTGCACGTCTAGCGTAATACACAATACACACGATTAAATGGAAAGTACAAGAACAAATGCTCGCACTTCACATGTTCTGGAATAGCAAACCCCAATAATCTATTATATCATTAGCCACCAAGTTAAAAGAGTCTAGAATAATTATCCAGCTTATAAACAACGATTCGAATTCCGTGGGATTTACAGCGTGCTTTCTTCTGAGAGAGAAGCTTATAAATGCAGCCGCCTTTCGGGCGAGCACTCACTTCTTGGTTTGGCTTCCAACTAAGCACCTCTTGTTCTGACTCTCAACTGGACACTTCTAATACGAGGTTACTTATCATTTATAGAAGACATAAGTCCAAATATTGTACTCAACTGGTGTATGCAAGACCAACATTATTGTACATCGTCGGATGTGACGAACCATCATTCTTAGTTATTGTATCAAAGGACGAATAAACCTCCAGTTATATTCACTCGCCGACTATGAGTTCCTGGATTCGAAACCTACCGCCAAACCGGCACAACAACGCCATCTAAACGACATGAGGTCGTAACAGACAGACATCTGTATTACCGGTCATATTGTAATCTGCATTTTTTAATAACGAGAAATTGTTCACTGTCACTCTCTTATGTCCCTAACACTTGATCATAATTCAATTCATCACAAAATGAAAAATAAGTAAAAGTCTAACGATGAATTGTATATAACTTCATGAATGAACATTATTGAGGAGTTAGAAATGATTTTTCCAGTCCTCGATATGTAGTACTTCCCAAACTCTCACTTGAAACCGTCGAACAAATGATCAAAAATCCTGTAAAAATTACTACTTCAATTTTTATATATTATGAAAGCGTAGGGTGTCTAAGAAGAGGATGCAATGTACTTTCCTTTCCATGGCAGCCTACGTTTCCCTGATATATAAATTTTGAGGTAGATTTTTTTATTGAATTTTTGATAATTTGTTCAACGGTTAAATGAGAATTTGGAAAGTACTACATCAGAGATTGGGTGAATCATTCTCAACTTTCCAATAGCGCCTTTCATGATGAACTTATAATACAATTCATTGTTACACCTTTACTTATTTTTCACTTTTTAATGAATTGAATTACGTACAAGTGTTAGGGTACCAGAGAACTACAGTCAGAAAACTCTCGCCGGTACAAAAGATGGGCCTCCATAGAGCGTCTGCCTTATGAATTTTTCTTGTCTATTTTATTTCGTCCTTTTCAGTTGGAATCAATCTCATAGCCACCTATGAACTTCATCATTGGTTTTGTCTATCCAATTTTCACATCTTGGATAACAAATAGCTTTTGAGAATACCAAATGATTAGTAGACTGGATGAAATCCCTCTCCTCTCATATGAACCATCGGACTTTATTCGTTGACATTTTGATTCCCAAGTATAGTTTTTGAGATTAGTAACAGGGCATGCATTCTCGTTGGTACAAAATATGGGCCTTCATAGAAGCGTCTCCCTCATTATTTTCTCACATTCATTTTAGGTTGTCCTTTTTAGTTGAAATCAATATCATAGCGCCCATGAACTTCATCATTGGTTTTGTCTATCCAATTTTCACATTTTGAATAACAAGTAACTTTCGAGAATACCAACTGATTAGTAGATTCGATGAAATCCCTTTCATATAAACACACGGACTCAATTCTTTGATATTTTTATTGCCAATAGTAACACGGCATGCACATTTTCTATGAATGTCACTGAATATCACTGAGGGATCTGACAAGAACTTGTTCACACATTATTCTATATCTATCTCACCCTGTACACCAATTTGTGAGATAGTGGACTGTTTCTAGTTACCAGGGTTTTTCATGAATTCAAAAAAATAGTACATTTCCATACAAGGGTGAAGAATAAGTTTTACACCCGTGTATCGAGTACTATTTTTTGACAAACTGTGTGAAAAAGTGGAAAATCAGTGCGGAAAAGTTACTTTTTTGCAGTGTGTCAAAAAATAACTATCTCACTCGATTCTACTCTCCAACAGTAGGTCAGATTTTTTAAAACGTTCTGAAAGTATATTATAAAGCACACCATCCTGTCTGATATTGAATATTAGGAGCTGACAGCTGAGTAACATAGCTGACACAAGAAAATAATGATCGAATCAATGCAGGAATCTGCTTTACCAGACGCGGTTTTACTCGTATAAACGTTTGGCCTCGCGTCCTTACCATAGTTTTCGTTTCACGACGCTTGAGAAGTGTGCACTTTCGATGCGTCGTCAACATCGTCAAGACGCATTGAAACGCGCACTTTCAAGTACGAGTAATATAAAAGTCTCTCGTAAAGTGATGAATGAAAACAAAGAACGGCCGTTCGGGGGGGCACGCCGAACGTGATTGCACGTGATATATAGCGACTTGTGAGTTGCGATGCGAGGCAATGGAAAATTGGAAACAAAGATGAGACAGAATATGGCGAACTGCGCAGCGGGTCACTCCGATCCTACCCCCTCTGGGGAATTCCCTAGGCGGCGCGAAATTCAAACTGTGAAAATTTTCAATACGATTTCTGGCTTCGGTGAACAATAGAAAAATCGGGAAAAATACATTCCGGGGGTTTTGGGGGTCGCTGAATCCGAATTTGATATTATTATTGATGTACAACTTGTTTAAACAATTTGTTTAAACAAATAGATGCAAAAACGTATTATTTCTTCGAAAAAATATCAAATCAGAGATTGCAAAAATTTACTCGGGGGTTTTCGAGGTCGCTGAATCTGATTTTGATATCATTATTGATGTAGGGATTGTTTAAACAATTTGTTTAAACAAATAGATGCAAAAACGTATTATTTCTTCGAAAAAATATCAAATCAGAGGTTGCAAAAATTTGCTCGGGGGTTTTCGAGGTCGCTGAATCTGATTTTGATATCATTATTGATGTAGGAATTGTTTAAACAATTTGTTTAAACAAATAAATCCGGAAAACGTATTATTTCCTCGGAAAAAAACTAGCTCAGAAATGGCAGAAGTGTACTCCGAGGTTTTCGAGGTTCCTGCATTCAATTTTGATATTTTTATTGCTGCAAAAATTGTATAAACAATTTGTTTTAACAAATAAATCCGAAAAACGTATTATTTCTTCGGAAAAAAACTAGCTCAGAAATTGCAAAGGTCTACTCGGGAGTTTTCGAGGTCCCTGCATTCGATTCTGATATTTTTATTGCTGCACAAATTGTTTAAACAATTTAATTGAACAGATGGGTACGAAAACTTGGTTATTTCCTGGGAAAACCTTGACTTGGAGGTAGCAAAACTTACATTGATTTTTTCGAGGTCACTGAATCCGATTTTGATATGACTACTGATGAGCAAATTGTTCAAACGATTCGTCCAAACAAATGAGTCCAAAAAATCTGTTGTTTCCTTGTGAAATTATTAACTCGGAGGTTGCAAAAACTATGATAGATTAGACTAATTTCGATTGTATGACGTGAAGATCTTGCGTTGAAAAAATAAGAGTATTTGTCACAAGATTCATTGTCGTCGACTATCTTTCAAAAATTAAGCGACATCTTTAAGCATACTTGCATGGATGAACTATCACTTTGTATTTTCTTCAGGAGGTATTACCAGGAAAACTAGGATTGATTTCATTGATTGTGATTGATCTACGTAAAGATGTTTCATTGAAAAGGTTCCAGCCCCTGTACAAAAAATTCATTTCTGTCGAATTTCTTCTAAAAATTAAATTTAAATCTTTGTGTATAATTATGTAGTTGGAGTGTCACTTGCTTCAACTACTGTGGACGTATTCCCAGAGAACTATGATTGATTTTAATTGATGTACGTAAGGATCTTGTGTTGAGAAAGTAACAGTCTTTGGAGAAAAAAATCTGTTTTCGTCGACTATTTTTCTAAAATAAAAATGAGATGTTCATATATAATTGAGTGGATGGATTATCGCTTTCTCCAAACAGTCAGGCAGGTATCCGCATGAAAATGGGATTAATTAGATGGATATAGATTGATCCACGTGAAGGTCTTGCGTTCATAGGATAGCATCATTTGTAAAGAAATTTGAGTTTCGTATGCTGACTTTTAAAAATGAAATAGAAATTTCTATGTATAATTATGTAGATAAAGTCTCACTTTCTCCTAATATTCAAGGAGCATTTGTTGAAAAGGTACAATTATTTCGATTGATGTAAGTGAACATCTTGCGTCACGAAGATACCATTTTTCGTGAAAAATTTCATTCTCGTCGACCATTTTACCAAAGTCAATTCGGAATCTCTACGTATAATCATGTAGACGAAGCATCAGTTCCTCTAAATACTTGAAAAGGTATTTCCAAAAAGCGAAGATCGATTCGATTGCTTTAGATTGATCCACGCCAAGACCCTGCGTTCGGTAAGTAGCACTAATAAAAAAAAAATTTATTGTGACCGACAATCGTCCCTAAATCAAATTGACATTTTCACAATAATCATGTGCACAAGGTATCAATTCTCTGCTATTTTCCAGGGAAATATTTCTAAAAAATGAGAGTTAATTGATCGTTTTCGATTGTACTGCGTGAAGTTCTTGCGTTCTCAATATGATATTCTCTGGAGAAAAATTCGTTTCCGTGGATCATATTTCAGAAATGAAATGGATCTGCTTATCTATAATCATGCGGATAAGGATTCACTCTTTCACAACACTCAGACAGAAATCGCGAAAGACCTAGAGTAGATTCGATATATTCCGATTGGTTTCGTCAGTTCCGAGCATCAGAAATGATGCATCATTAATGATAATGATGGAAATATAGATACCGTCAAATTGGGTAAATTTGGTACGATTTCGTTACTTTTTATTTTCTTCGGCTCGGCATCTCAACAAACATTGACAAAACCCACTTCTATTAGTGGTCAATCTCAAGCTTACAGTTTCAGCTTTCGATTGACGGGTTACAAAGTTCAATTTGATGAGTTTAGGCCGGAGCTATTAGCAGTTGAAGAAGTGTACCAAAGTTAGACCCCGACTGGGCAACTTTGGTACACTTACAAAATATTTCAACTCTACCGACCACCATGTGAATAAACTAATTTTAATCGTTCAGAAGTCTTATTTTAAGCTGTTTGAAACATTCTAAAACCTCGTAGACCATCACTCGACTCAAGGTGGGATGAAAACAAGCTGTCATAGGAAGTTGTACTGGAGTTACCCTATCCTCATGCTTCTTACGGAGAGTGGGGTAACTTTGGTACACTTTTTTATGTGTTTTTTCCCTGTTTTTCATTTATTAAAATTCGCAATGCTATAAATATCCCAATGTAACGATAGTTCCTTCAATATGGTGATATATGTGGTCGAAATGTACCTTTATGCACCCGTAGATCGTTCCGGAACACTTTTTGCCAGGTACACTAACTGGACCACTCGCGTATCGCTGCCAAATCAGCCTTTTCAGAATTTGCTTCAATAAACGAGTACAATCGTTCACGCGGGATCTACGGTGGCTCAACACATTGTTTATGCGTGTGCCAAGAGGGGAGAATAGGTTTCAGAGCGATAGAATCGTTTACCTTGCCGAACGCATCTCTGAAAGTCATTTTTTAGGGGTGTACCAAAGTTGCACCCACTGTACCAAAGTTACCCAATTTGACGGTACGGTAGATGCACGCCTCCCGGCCCTGCATCTACCGTACTTGTGGAACGGATAATTGATCTGATTATCATACGTCCATGTACTTCATTTGTAATCACTGATCACAAGGATACAAGTAGAGTATCTTAGTATAGCGTTTTGATTAAAAAAATTATCATCGATGTAAGTCGTGATATAGCTTGTTGAAACCGTAAGCATTATAAAAAAGAATCAACTTTGCTCGATGTCTCAATAACTCGTGAAGCTTCTCGCACCGTAGGGGTTTCGGCCAAGTACTGTCTTTCTATTATAGAGGAGGTATTGTCAGTACATAAGGTTAATTAACAAGAATTTATCAAATTCACGTTCATCAAGTACAGCACGGTGGAAGTATCAGTGACGCGAATATCGGATTAATTAGAATCAGGTAAGTTCATGCTCATCAATATTCTAAATAATTTATCCGTCTATAGACATTTTGATATTGTTGCAATCCAAGACTGATTCCCTGATAACTACTCCACTCCGAATTCCCGCGATCTCGGCCGCCCGCCAAGATCCTCAGAATTCGCACGCGTCCAGGTTGTTTTCCGCGGATCGAAAATTGCTGGAAATGCACTTGTCTGTTGCATCGCCAAGAGGGGGAGCCTTTTATATTATTATAAATCTTCAGTCGGGCCTCAGCTCCCGTGATAATAGGTGCTTTTCCGCACCCTTTAGTGTTAATTTTCAAGGTTTTTTTTTATTTTTTACATTGTTATCTGTGACATTTTGAGGCGCGAACGTGCGCCCCATCGATGATGAGTGAGTGCAAAGAGAAAGAGGTGGGCGGCTATTTTGATGAGAAAGGAGGATATCGTTATCATAAGCACAAAAAAAACCTCAACGGCAGCACGTGAGTTTTCAATGAATATCGCTAGAAAGTCTTTACGTTTAGCAGTACTCTCGTAATTATTTTACTGTCACTATTAAGTCACACAAAAATTAATTGCTAGCTCGATTCGCGATCGTTCTGTCTTCGTTTAGAATTGCGATTCATTTCTCTGATTCTGATAAGACGATCAGCCTCGCAATTAACCTGGGTGAGATTCGCCAAATTTTTTCGTGTACAGTGATAGCAACTTAGACAAAAACTTCAACGAGTAACTATTCCAAGCCGTAACACGTTATCTGCGATTGCATTAAGAACCACTGCGTACCCAATGGTAAGGATCATTTTTATGCCTTACGTAAGAAATATTGTCACCCTGCTTTTGATCCCTCTGCAATTGATTTCTCTTACCCGGGATCTTTTACAGCGGATCTTTACTCCTTTTGTAACTTTCTTGTACAAATCTGCAGAATGGGAAAGGCGCCTTCAATTTTTTTGCAGTAGACTAAAATTGACCTCGAACTATATTCCACTCCCTTTATATTGCTTCTTCCTCGGTGACATCGTCAGTTTATATACATTTCAAATTCTCATTACGTACTGGAGATGAATTGCTTGTTGTGATCAGAATTTTGATAGTTCGGTTTTTGACCGTTTCATAGACCGATCAAGAACAACTTTCGCGGGGCATTAGATACATGTAATGTCTCAAGTCGAGCTGTAACTATGCTGCGGATACAAATTATGTTCCGTATAAGTTATATTCATCGATTAAAAAGACCGATCGCGTGTCATTCATTTACAGACTTTGACACTTGTTTTTTATCTCTTCGCGTCTAAGAAAATGTCACACTAAGATAGGGCTCTTCGCGCCCCGAAAAACTCAATATTTCAATAATATGGCTTTTACCGATGTAGCCCGTTATCAGTAATGACAACAAAGTTGATCGATATCAAATTGAGGAATTTGCACGACATGCAACGCTTGTAAGCGCAGCCAATTCATCATTCATCTGTACCACACTACGTAGCGGGAGCATGATTTATGTTTTTTGGTCGGAGGTGCTATATTGCCGGCACTTTCCCTCTTGAAGCTTCATTAGTGATTTGATATTCATAAACGTACGCTACGATCTCGCCCATGAACGAAAGAAATGGGAGGAAAAAGTTTACGATTTTTTCACTTCAAACTGTCGTCATTTTCGAAAGAAATTACTCTACGATAGAGAAACCTTCCCATATCGCATTCAAAGTGATTGTTATGAGACTCACGTATATACTGATTCGAATTATCCTCCGATTATTCAGATCAATATCTAGCTATTCGTTGCAAGTTTCAAAAAATCAAATCCTTATAAACGCGTTGTCTAAAAACGACGAGAGAAATGAGGTGGCTCACTTCATTTCCAAATTTGCTGCCAATTTGTCGGAGATACGATTTAGCAATCCAACGAGGTTCAATTCCGAGTTCAATTCTTTGCAGAGAAATCACGAAGGTTATCATTAAAAGTGTGGCTGATTTTAGATGTCGCAATAAACATCGATCTTTTCACTTTCCGTGTCGATTTTCCACCGTATCAACCAAAGCGAAGATACGTAAAGGTCCTGAGCACCATTGTACCCGAAATAATTGTCTTTCACCAACAACACACAAAAACGATCATTTACAGAGGCTTACGTTGCACGAGATACAATTGGAAGTATGAGTGTTGTAAGGCTTCAGGGGTATTGCATGCTGATGGAACTTTTGAGCCAAAAAAAGCTCACAACCACCCGGGTAACCCGACGGAGCTTAAAGAAATACAAATGAAAAATCACATACGGCACATCGTCAAAGTTTGTCCGAACACAGGCAGTTTGAAGGACATTGTTGAACAAGTGAAGGCCACGTAAGTCGTAGAATATCGTTTTGAATGATCGTGCATATTCATTTTTTATTGATTGTATTTATCTCCGTACAGTTCATACGATGGCGTCGCCCATTGATTGCTTAAGTTTTCAGCACGAGTTTTATTTTGTTTCTGAGTTACGTATAATTTGAGTCTAAAACCGTTACTCGTGTAACCAGGAGTACAATCTGCTCGATATAAATACTTAAAATTAGTCCTATCCTGAGCGCGTCCGGAATATGTAGCAGTTCATTTGAATTATGAAAATTTGCGGATGTTCGATAACATTCATTCCATCTGCTGATAGTGGAGGGAAGATTTCGTTATGGCTCCTGTCTTTGAGTGATCCTGTAGTAATTCATGTTTTGCGGATCTGTCCACAGGCATTTGCGTTCCCTTATGCAATATGTTGATTTTTTTCGTACAGAGATCCTGATGTTGGAAAAAATATAAGTTTCGAGTCCATGGATAGCCAACTATTCAACCTCGCAGCTGAACATAAACCCGTTAAATATATGGGAAAAGTAAGAACACTTGAATCTCTTCATGAGAAAGTGCAGGGGAAATTTGTCAAGTACCAGTATGGCCAAAAAGTATATTTCTTCGAGTCTGAGATGGTAGAGATCAGCGAAGAATCAAAGCATCTCGTTATCTTTGACCCTTATTTTATAAAGTTGTTCGAGGGTAAAGATTTTTTTTTAGAAGTCGATGGAACTCATACAATAATCCATTGTTTTTATAAAGTGGAACAACTATTGATAGTGATGGCTATTTATAAAGGGCATGTGAGTATTAGCCTGCGTAAAATCGTATAGGCGGCCAAATTTTTCAGCTGCCTACTGTCTATTTCATTTTTCGCATTCCTACATGTGTATTTCCATTTTGTTGTAGGGTTACCCCATAGCCTGGGGTTTTATGATGGATAAGAAACAAGAATCTTATTCAGGATTATTGGGTGTACTCAGAAGACGATTCCCTAATGTTTTTCCACTGTTCGCCATAACCGATTTCGAGAGAGGTTTAATGAATGCTGTGCTTTTTTGTTTTTTGATCATGGTATATGGCTGCTATTTCCACTATACACAAGTAAGTATCGATCTTTATGGTTATGCATCCGCGTTGTTTGTTAAAAAATTTGCATAATTCTTGAATAGTATTTACATTCGGCTAAGTATTTCAATATCTTCGTCGCGATCAACTCGCTCTCAGAAATAAACAAAGCGCTACACTCGTTCAGAATGTCATCCAGGGTGATGGAACGAAGAGCAGCACAGATTCCTTCGCGAATTAATCTCAGCAAATCTTTAGAAAATCATTCGAGAGATGAACAATTAATTTCCGGATCAAGTATTCTTTCACCTATTTTTATAAAAATTTCATATGTAGAATTATAGCTTGCAAGTTCGTAATTTTGCGCTCTAGACATGCACTCCTTGAATTACGGGAAAGTACCAATTTTGATGAATTTAGTCACATTGTATGCCATACATTACTCTGTTCAACATTCCTGCAGTATTCATCATACACTGAAGTTACGCACTATCAAAGGTCAAAACGTTCTCCGGTAATCGAGCAGTGGCAAAAATGAAAGAAGATTGAAAACAGACGATCGTGGCCGTAATATATACATATATATTTCCGAACTTCGAGTTAGATTTTTTATAAAAAGCCACGAAATGGTTCGAAGCCGCTCCAAAATATGTATGCCTCTAGATTACCAATTCTAGGAAATGAGATCTTAAAAAAACTGATCACGCGAAAAGCTCAATCGCGTATATACTAGACTTCGATGCTGTGCCTAATCCTTACTAATTCTAATCTGTACAAACAGGCTCTCATGAAGAATGCAAAAAAACATGGTGTGGCCTTAGCCAAGAATAATAAAAGGGACAATCCCGTCAAGCACAAGATCCTAAGAAAATTCATGGCGATCCCTAAACTTCCGGAGCTAGTGATGCCCCGAGGTTTTGAATTGGTCAAGGCCGAGTGCGCTGCAAAATTCCCAAACGGGGAATTCGATAGCTTCATCCAGTATTTCGATGACTGGTGGATGAAGAAGATCCCTCATGAAACAATCAGTGTCTATCGCCGAAGTGACCGAACAAGTAATCACGTCGAGTCCCAGAACCGAAGCTTAAAGAGATCGACGGTATTGAAGCCGGATTCAAACTCATTGTTGAGTAAGTCACATTTTTGAGACAGTTCATCCTTCATTTAGAAATTCTAATGATATCCAATTCCAATGCGTAGCCGGTTCTCAAATGATCAACATTAACATCTCTACTGTTCTGGTTACGAAAGTTTGATAGTAAAAATTACCACCAAGTACCCACCGGGCATGAATTATGTACAAGTCTGGGAAAGCTTTTTTCTCCTGAGATGTTGTTCCAATCCAAATCTGACCGTTTGTAAGGTCTTTATAATCACAATTTCATCCTTACACCTCCAGAATTGGAATCCAGTTTGAAGTCTCTGAGCAGCAGCTGGGGGCCAAAAAAGCTTTTTCAGATTTGCACAGAATTTATGTCTCGTGAGTGTACAGTACATCTCCTTTGATTGCTCCTGGAGATAACTGAGAAGATTTGTATTCCAAATTCACAGTAGCCAAACTTTTGATTCACCATGAGCTATTCGAATGGAACTAACTTAATGCGCGAATTTGCATTTTGCACACATGAATCATGAATCACTTACATCCCGCGCAGACGTGATTGCCAAATGTACAGTGAAGAAACGACTCGAATTTGATGGCCCACAAGATCGCAGACGTCGTTCTAGCAGATTAAAAGCAGAGCAAGACTTGAATCTAGCTTGGGACCGACTTGATGCATCTCAATACACAGACAAAGGCATCAAGGCTTTCCTTAATGAAGTGGCAACATTCGAGGGAGATGTTGAGGTTGATGATGATGATGAAAATGAGCCAGATGAGGGAAGGATCCAGGAGGAGGATTCAGAAAGCGAAGCAGACGAGGATGGAGAGGAAATGATAGGTATTATTCCAAAAATACGCCCCCATATGATTGATGCAAATTCTTCAATGATTGTACGTGTGACTTACTTCCGCCAGTTACAGTATTTTCGGACGAGGAGGATTAAATCAATTTGTTTTTCTGAGCGACGACGTCCTGCCAATCTTGTATTCTACCGAGAAAACCAGGGCAATCAAGAGTGACTCGGTCAGCCACTTTTCTAAAGCTCGAAAATGATGTGACTGAAACCAAAGGACCTCTGCCTTTCCAAAGTGCTGGAGAAAGTTTCCTCAGAGGCTGAGGGAGTTGGATTAATATTTCAGAGGATCTCTATCTTAAGAACGAATACACGTTATGGATATCTATGTCAATGATTATAATCGTTTCAAGATCTTGCAATCACTTCGCTCAATGCTTTCAAAATATATATAATATATAGTGCCGTGCATGATAAGATTGTAACAACGATTCCACGTACCGCGCGGAGTTATTGTTAGGAAATCTGTGATTTTCAAACTCATTATCGTTCGAAATATTATCGAAAGTCAATCAAAATGGCTATGAGTTTTACTGATGCCTTTTTGGGATTCCTGAAAAATGGTCATTGATGATCGGTTTTATGAATAAACATCTTCTTTTACATCAATGAAAATAATTGTAGTTTTTCAACAAATGCTCCTTGAATATTAGGAGAAAGTGAGACTTTATCTACATAATTATACATAGAAATTTCTATTTCATTTTGGAAAGTCAGCATACGAAACTCAAATTTCTTTACAAATGATGCTATCCTATGAACGCAAAACCTTCACGTGGATCAATCTATATCCATCTAATTAATCCCATTTCCATGCGGATACCTGCCTGACTGTTTGGAGAAAGCGATTATCCATCCACTCAATTATATATGAACATCTCATTTTTATTTTAGAAAAATAGTCGACGAAAACAGATTTTTTTCTCCAAAGACTGTTACTTTCTCAACACAAGATCATTACGTACATCAATTAAAATCAATCATAGCTCTCTGGGAATACGTCCACAGTAGTTGAAGCAAGTGACACTCCAACTACATAATTATACACAAAGATTTAAATTTAATTTTTAGAAGAAATTCGACAGAAATGAATTTTTTGTACAGGGGCTGGAACCTTTTCAATGAAACATCTTTACGTAGATCAATCACAATCAATGAAATCAATTCTAGTTTTCCTGGTAATACCTCCTGAAGAAAATACAAAGTGATAGTTCATCCATGCAAGTATGCTTGAAGATGTCGCTTAATTTTTGAAAGATAGTCGACGACAATGAATCTTGTGACAAATACTCTTATTTTTTCAACGCAAGATCTTCACGTAATACAATCGAAATTAGTCTAATCTATCATAGTTTTTGCAACCTCCGAATTAATAATTTCACAAGGAAACAACAGATTTTTTGGACTCATTTGTTTGGACGAATCGTTTGAACAATTTGCTCATCTATAGTCATATCAAAATCGGATTCAGTGACCTCGAAAAAATCAGTGTAAGTTTTGCTACCTCCAAGTCAAGGTTTTCCCAGGAAATAACCAAGTTTTCGTACCCATCTGTTCAATTAAATTGTTTAAACAATTTGTGCAGCAATAAAAATATCAGAATCGAATGCAGGAACCTCGAAAACCTCGGAGTACACTTCTGCCATTTCTGAGCTAGTTTTTTTCCGAGGAAATAATACGTTTTCCGGATTTATTTGTTTAAACAAATTGTTTAAACAATACTTACATCAATACTCATATCAATATCAGATTCAGCGACCTTGACAACCCCCGAGTAAATTTTTGCAACCTCTGATTTGATATTTTTTCGAAGAAATAATACGTTTTTGTATCTATTTGTTTAAACAAATTGTTTAAACAATTCCTACATCAATAATGATATCAAAATCAGATTCAGCGACCTCGAAAACCCCCGAGTAAATTTTTGCAACCTCTGATTTGATATTTTTTCGAAGAAATAATACGTTTTTGCATCTATTTGTTTAAACAAATTGTTTAAACAATCCCTACATCAATAATGATATCAAAATCAGATTCAGCAACCTCGAAAACCCCCGAGTAAATTTTTGCAATCTCTGATTTGATATTTTTTCGAAGAAATAATACGTTTTTGTATCTATTTGTTTAAACAAATTGTTTAAACAAGTTGTACATCAATATTAATATCAAATTCGGATTCAGCGACCCACAAAACCCCCGGAATGTATTTTTCCCGATTTTTCTATTGTTCACCGAAGCCAGAAATCGTATTGAAAAATTTCACAGTTTGAATTTCGCGCCGCCTAGGGAATTCCCCAGAGGGGGTAGGATCGGAGTGACCCGCGCAGCGATTGAAGTTAGCATACATATTAGGTGATTCTGCCGAAAGTGGGATTTTTTGGGGTCAAAAATCGTCACGGAGGAGTGTGATTCAATTTTAGGGGAAAAATTATTTCACTTTCAGACGAGTTTCGGCAGCTCGTTGCAATTGAAATAAGGTACGTTTACAGCTTTGTATCTCAAAGTGAAGCTATAATTAGGACAGAAAATTTCGAAGGCAACTTTTCTCGGGTCCTCAATGGAATTAGTTTCAAACTCTCGAGAATCCAAAACTTTTGAGTATGCACCGAAAGCAAATTATTTTCACTCATGTGAGACATAGATTTGCAAGAAAACAGCAAAAATTGACCTTGTAACGCAAAAAAGGTGCACGGGGTCTAAAATATATTTTCCCTGGAAGAGGGCTCAATATCAAGTTGAAATCGGATCATAATAGCAATTTCTTCTTGTGCAGGAATCACCAACTATATAGCAATGACCGGCTTCTCCAATCACGTAAGGATTATATTATTCTTATAAGCGATAAGATCATTACTCTAAAATAAGTCAAATTAAAAACTTAATTTCGAAAATCCAAATTTTATTAGAATAAATCAATACCCACAATTATACAATCTATACATATCATTCTTCACGATAGCAGGTGGCTTACATACTACTAAGTTTATAAAGGCTTGAGCTGCATTAAACTTGCATGATTGTTACCTTTAGATGATAAATTTGAGTTTTTTTAAGTCTAACATTATCCATAGTTGTATCTTTTGTTTCAATTTTCAATGCACATTTACTCATTAGTCGACTCCATTTAGCAATTACGCCGAGAGTTGCAATATGTGATGACCAAATTTGTTATAATATATATTATATATATATAACTGAAGCAAAAGTATATAATGATTTGCTTTGCTACAAGAAATAATTAATTATAAGAGAATGAGACTTCACGTGAGTGGGAGTATCCAAGAATATCGGGTGAGATGTAATATTTGTGATACTCGTTCATCGATTCCAATAAAACTCGTATCAAAGATCTTGCGAAAAAAATATCCGCTCATGAACTTTTTCGTCTCACCAAATAATATAGAGACTAAACTGACTCTAAACGGTGGTTGAAAAGAAGAGGAATATTTGCATCCAAGGATAACCCTGATGAATGGCACGGCACACACCGAGATATCGAGAAGTTGAAAAGACGAAAAAATTTCATCATGTTGACTGCGATGAGGATCATCAAAAATCACATCTAGAACGTAGTTTCAAGAGTTTGGATGAAGTTAAACCATTTAGCTTAGTTTCAACATTTATGTACAAAATAGATTTTGTTAAAAAACCATCAAGTACCATAAAACGTGCATTTCTTACTACTCATTCTAGGAAATGTATAATGTCAAAATAATATTCCAGAATACCGGGAGATAGGGACCTTTTATAACTACAAACTAAAGATGATAAATACAAGTCTTAATAGTTTATCATAGATATTATCTAATTAAACAGGGTATCACTCTCGGAATCAGTGTATCTAGTTTCAGATCAATTTCATCTCAAGAACAAGGTCCTGATAGACCACGAGGCACTTTAGGTAAAGCAAAAAGATTTGTTATCAAGCTTTTCATAGTTTTCGTTGATGCAATAATCAGGGGTGATGGCATGTGGAAGTGTGTCCAAGCTTTGAAAACTAGATTTTTTGCTTTCTCCAATAAATCGAAATCAGGATGGTTCAAACTGAGAGAACAAGCCTCTAACTGTTTCGATATCGCATCAATTTCTCTCTTAATTTGTGCTCCTATCAAGGAATTTCTGATTTCAGCGACACAAATTTCCTGGAAAATGCGATACATTAGGTCAACTTCATCAATTTGCAGAAATAGTATCATACATTTTTAATAAATATTCGAGTCAATTGCAGTTAAGAAGCATTTTGCATCATAATTCAAGATTAGGTTTTTAGAGCGGAAAATTTCATCAACACGAAGGTTTCTTGTAATCCAAAAGATCCATGTATAGAACTGATGATCAACTCACAGTCAGCTTCTTATTATCTTGTAGAGTAGCAGACCAATTTTGCGTGCAAGCTATGCAATCGCAAGAGGAGTTGTAGAATAATCGATGTTGGGACTGACGTTCAGATTTTGGAGTACATTCGTATATAGATGATTCCGTATACGAACACAACTAATGGAGTAATGTTTCATACAAGTAAAATAATAATCAGCATGGGTTTTAAATGAGAATTATCTGAAATAATGAATGTAATCACCTTTTCACCTTCCTTGATCGGCCTTAGAGCAAATAAAATGAGCTTATTGCCTTCAACTACACAGTGCCCAACATTAGGAAAACATCCAATGATGGTCATTAAAGACGTTACCACAATAGAGACAGTTTTTGGGTCTTCATCTGCTCCACAGGGGCACTTTTCATACTCAGGTTCTTTCGGATAGTCATCCAAATCTTCAGGATCAGCAAGCTTGCTCTGCAAATTTAAGGTTTCAAATTTCCTAGTACATGTACAAGGTTAATAATCATTATGAGCCAACATACAGCATAACATCCGCTAGTGATTATTGTGCAAAATTTCAATAATAAAGCACCAACAAAAATAGCAACATCATCCTTCCGCAGGTCATGCAAATTGAGGGGGCTGTAAGACTGATTGAAAATTTGAGTGTTACTAGCAAGACCAATGAGAGCTATGGTACAGCTCCTAACACAAGAATCGAGATCCTCATCTATACTGCGAACTGGCACCGTATAAACGCTCTTATAGCTCGTGAATTGTTCAACTTCCGGGTAATTTTTGACCTGGGCACCTGAAACAAGATATTTTGTGGTACATTTACAACAGAGGAGCTATAATTATTCACGGTACCTCGACGTTTATCCAGCGACTCTAATTCTCTTTGCAGCTCACAAATATCACCAGCTTCTTTCAATGCTCTGAAGAACATGCTGATAAGGAAAGGGATATCGGTATACCTTTCCAATGGAATCATCTTTTCCATGCGTAATAAGACAGAGCATTCTATATCATGATATTGGCTCCATACTTGGTTCTTGCATTTCTCAGAACAAAATAAACGTAAGGAACAGTAATCGCAAGGTACAACAGTCCACAAGAATTCAAGACAGTTGGAGCAGTATTCAAACGCATTTTCATTCATCAGATAATTTTGCCATGGCTTCTCAACAGTCAATATGTCTCCAGGTGCAAAATCTCGAGCTGCTACCAAGTGCCTGCCATATATCTTTGAGTAATCTATCTTCACAGAATCCCATATACTGGACCGTTCAACTTTTGCAATCAATTTGTTAACTTGTTTCCTTGTCATATCTTCTTTAGGTTTATCTAATTTGTTATTTTTAACCACTGACTGAGCTTTCCTGATCAATTTTTCAAGAACTGATTTGTCTTTTTCTGGATCTTCTAGTTTGTCTAGAAAGAAATTAGCTTTCTGCAAACAACTCTTATTTTCAGATGAACCCAGAGCTGTAAGACATTCTGCCTTTCTGCATAACAGCTTGATTCTCAGACATGATGACTCAGAGATTTCCAAGGCTTTGTCAATTTCACACACACATTCTTTGTATTTGTGAAGATGTCGTAGTAGAGCAGATTTATTCCCAAATGCTAAAGCAAGTATCTCTGACCTATTAGGTGCATATGCGATGCTTTTATTGTAATATAGTAATATTTGAAAATGTTCATGAGGACGGTGATCTTCTTGTCGGTATAGCTGATTCCCGGAGTCTCTAAATTCTTCAGAAAGCTGAGCGCTTTTACATAGTGGTCTTTTTGGAGACTCATCACACTCTAGCATGCATTGAATTAGATTCTTATCCTTTGCAATGAGTTTGAGCTCCCTCCGGATTCTATCCTTTGACGTTTCCATTTCAACAATCTGTAGGTTTGATGAATGGATGAAAATAAATCCTGCATTGTGCTTAAAATTTCTACCTGACCTCCTGATAAATACTACAGCATGACCAAAAATATGAATGACTCTCAAGCTCTGCCATTGCTATACGTTGTCTCTGATTAGTCTGCCATATTTATCGGCTTCAAGCCCAGAATAATTTTAACAAATTCCTGATATATATAGCTCACTCCCAACATGCAATGAACAAATCACAAAGAAGTTTTGACATGTTCTCTGGAGAACGCATGCATAAAACATCATTTTGATATATCACAAACATGACAAAAATAATGATTTGTATTGAACACTATGGTAGACAAACTTACAGATGTCAGAAAGTAGGAATGATGCACTTGGTAGAATCATTCAGTTTGACCTCTTTTGCGGCACACGTGACAGTTCAAAGTTCTAAATCACACTGCAAAACACAAAAAGTGTCGTAATTTTCTACAGCTTGGCCACTGAATATTGTTAACAAATGAACTAGAAATCAACTAACACACGACTTAAAGAGCGGGACCGGGCCGGGACACGGTAGCGAAAAGTTTTCTGTCGGCTGCTTGGTTCGCGCGGCGCGATTGAATCATGAAGAGCCAAAGCAACCTTTATAAGTATCGAACGTGTATTTCTGATTTTTTCAGATATACTTTCCTGTCAATACAGAATACTATGTGTGATGGTAAAGTCAGGAATTACGAAGACTGAAATTTCACGTAATAAAAAAAAGAAACATTCAGAGTCATATGAACGAAATGCTCATCGGCGAAATAAATTTCGATCATTCGGTTATTTTTTACTACTTATTGCGGTCGTGTAATTACCAAAACTTCTTGGATTTGAAAAAATTTGACACTCAACAATTAACTGTGACGGAACGCGAACACGATAAGAATTAATTTTCGGAAAAATCACAATACCTTACAAATCCAAATATTATATATTTTGAGAAATCTAAGAGATGAATTTTACCCACACTTTGAAATTATTATGAGACCTGTGAGCATGGTAAAATCGACCATCAAATTGATTCAACGGGTACTCCTAAAAAATGCTTATAGCTGCAAAATGACCAGTGGACGAATTGGTGAAAGAGTCATCACATTGTACAATATTGTTGCAAATCGAATATTTTTCCACTTTCCCTTCATCGCTGATCACGACTGGCTTTGAGGTGCAAACTAGGTATCAACAAAATGTCTGCGAAATCCGACTATAGGGTGCTTTTAGGGGCTCTTACTTATTAAGAATCCGTTTTCACATAATTAATCGTATCAGTTCATAATTCTAAGTGGGTGATTTTTCTCTATATAATTAGTATGGGATGAAATGTATCATTTAGGCTATAAAACAGCGCATTTCTTCTATAACTCGAAGAGTATCTATTCAATCGGGAAACGAGTGGAATAACTATTCGTAGAACATTTCAAGATCTACGAAGAAAATCTCATGACAATTCTTCTAGTGTTGCGTCCATTACGAGCTATAAGACAACATTGTTGAAATGTTCTTGATTTTGTAATATTTTCACGATACATCATACTCTAATATTCTATATTTCCAGAATTTTTCGCAAAGCCAGGAGATTGTCCAGACCACATTCTTTGGATATATTCGATAAAAATGCGAGGAAGAAGCTCTAACAAATCTTCCCGCTTCCGTAAATGTGCTGAAAATATAAAATGACGGATAGTGAAAATATTGCAAAAACCATGGAACTCGGACAAGAATGCCTTGGAATCCGAAATGGACGCATCATTCGAAGAATTGTCCTGAGACTTTTTCTGTAGATCTTGAAAAGACTTACAAAGAATTTTTCTGCACCTTTTCCGAATAAATATCCAGAGTGGTGGACAAAATACGTGGTTTTATAGCACAACTGGATACTTTTCATCCCCATCTACTCCGCATTTAAAAATATGAACCGATACGATTTAGGTGAAAAAAGAGCTCCCGAAAGCACCCTAATAGTGGGATTTCACAGGCATTTTTGTGACACCTATCGCACCTTGACGCGAAGTGTGGATAGAGTAATCAATAGATTTAGATGACTCCCAAAAAAGAGATCTTGTCTATGATCTCTTCTGGCAATATCTGCCAACAGATTTTTTCAATTTTAAACAATTAATCGCCATACATATGAATTATAGGATTTATCTATTCAAGAATCATTTTTTCAGAAACATCGCATATTACTGTTCAGCGTGATAAAATATATAATAATGTAAGATAGTTGTGAAAAATGTCGTTCGAAACTACTATACATACCCAGATGTGTAGGCATGCAAAAAGACAATGGCTGATGTATCTAAATAAATTCTGGTCAATTTTGGCAAAACAAAGTTCATCTATAGCTAAGTGTATCAAAACCAAAGTGTGTATGATACTATACTATTGCCCTCTTCTCTGATCTCATACCTTATCCTACCAACTCTATATCCTGAAATATTTCAAGACCTCACAACTATATATATGTATACATACGTGCAGAATAGGTATGTAGGTATTACTTATTCCTTGTGTTTTCGTCGAGTAGTTTTCCAGTGTTACTCAAGCCATCACAAGGTCAATACACGCGAGTAAGCTTCCTGTATGAGGTATTCGTTTGTTCTATTTCCATTGGAAAATTTTGCATTCTTCAAATATGCCTCAAAGACGAAGAAGTAGGCGAATTAAAAGGCTGCAATCAGCTGCTAAAAAAGAATCAATTCCTGAATCGAAATCCCAGCTGGAGCAAGTAGGCTCGCAAGTAGGTGTAGAAGATGAATCAAGTTGCGAACAAAATCATACAAATGGTGATGGATATCATCGAATGCGACTCGACCAAAGTGAAACTTTTGGAAGAGTAAACCTTATACGCTTGGATGAGCAAGTTGATATCGATGCTGAATTACATTCAAGGTAACTTCATCAATCTAAACTTTGAATTTTGTTCATTGCTGTCTGTAATCAACTCGATGTTATCGGTGCTACTCGTTGTGTATGGTACGCTGCATTTTTTGAGAGCTCTTTTTGAAAATGAGTCTCGGCACGATTCCGTCCACATAGAGGAAAACGCTCACTAAGGAACAAAAATACGTATTTTGAACAAAAATACGTAAAATCAAAGCGATCGTACTTGTTTCTATAGTCCTTACATGATTTGAGGGGCAATTGCATGATATGTGTTTCAGTAAGGTTTCATGCATGCAAAGCTTCATGTGATGGCGCACCATTATGTCTGGACAGAATTTTTGAGGGTGATTTCCTGTGAGATGACACTCCAAATTTTATACCACTTTTAAAATGTAATGTTTGTCTTTAGAAATGATTTCAAAAACGTGTTTCTCGTATTCAGCCTAATCTAGATTGTTTCTGATATCATGGAATTTTCCGATTGGAATCTCAAAATATAATTTTTCTTGGAAGATGAACCCTTTTCTATCAATAAAAAGCTATATAAATGCGATTGCCTCTTTCAAAATGACACTGTGCTCTAGGGTGCTCAAATAAATACATGCATTATGCTATATTGCATTAAAAGAGAGAGCCGGTACAGCGATATGATCAGTGCTTCCGAGTGTATAAAATAACTACATGGTTTTGACAAAAGTTGGAAAAATGCAAGGTCTCAAAATGATTATTTTTGAGAGAGTGACGTCAAAACGTTCGCTGCGGGGCCGGTTTTTTGCAGTTTTACGAATTAGATTTCCGAATTCTGTCAAATACGTCTGGATCGGAGCAAACCTTTTTTTGGCCTAATAATACTCATGTTCATGCCCTCACCAGTAGAGTAAATCACCATGAAAGATTCTCATTGCAAATATTTTTCGAGGCATTATGAGCCGGTAAAGGTTGAATAATGGAAAATTGCGGAACCCACAGATGCAGTTTCTTACAAAAACGTACACATCTGCATTTTCAACGATTTTGAGTTTTTGATATCATTGAATTCATTAAAAATAACAGAATCGAACGGTTCACTCAGCATGCGACAATAAAGATTTACCGTGGAGAAAATTTCAATGGAAAGTTCAAAATCCTATATGAGACGATGTACTTCTAGAACTTTCAGATCGATTTTCTCAGCTTGACCAAATTGTAGATGTGTAGGTTCTTGTAAGAAACTGCAGAGTCCGGTGGGCCCCACTAGTTGAAACCATGTAGACACTAATGATACATATTTTAATTTCTATTATTCGATTCAAGTACGATTCATGATGTATTTCAGCATAACAAGTCAAATCTCGAGAACATCATCAGTTTCCACCTTGTATGAGTTTTCACTGCGGTTATCATCAGATGATGAGTCTACTGAGTCCATCACTGAAACTTCTTCAAGATCAACAGAGCCTAATGACACCGCTCCACGTCGTGGCCCCGGGCCGAAAAGATCAAAGACTGTAAGTAAAATATGACAAAAATGAAATGAAGGTTTTTTGACGTTAAAGTTAACGAGCACGATTACATGGTTTTTATTGATAATCAGTATCGAGATCGCTTTTTGATTTTTGGAAGTTGTATCATGATTTATTGTGTAATTTCATGAGCTCTGCACCTCGTATTCAACAGTAAGAACGCACTTTTAGATTATTACGATTATTTTGTTGAAAATTACTAAAGTTCACGCGACACCATTACAGTATAAAACGATGCCATGCATTGATGAAGCTGTTCAATAAATCTGAATCACATTTTTCCTGCGAGCTCTGATCGATGAGCAAAACTATCACCGGTTTGATTGTGGATCTCGTAGATACTTGAAAAATCATAAAGTATGATCAATTAGTTTTAGACATTCAACAGCTCTTCGTGTCCTCAAAACCGTCTTTCGAAAAATAAAGAAAGGGAAAAAGCGAATAAGAATCAATAAGCTGGCAAGAATGATCGTAGGTACTTATGATGCTCATGCACATTTTGAAAAGAAAATATTGGAAATCGAAAAATAACAAGTCGTGCTGCAGAGTGTGATTGATATATTCATAATCGATTGCGCAAATATGTTGGCGCAAATATGTCGCCAACATATTTGCGAGATCTTGAACTGAATCCAAATTTCATTCAATTCATCCTCCCTAGATGCACTAGAAAATGGGAAATTTTGAGTTCAGATATGAAATTTATATTTTTTAAATCAGTTTCCAAATACGATGCAAGAATCTACTTCGAAAAGTTACTTATAAATTTAAATTGAAGTTACCAAGATGTTTATTCTATGCATGACTGTTTTTAAATGTTTTAAAAATTTGCATAATTCTTGTTCATCTTTCTTCCCACCTATTTCTGTATTGGTAGCAATACCTATTCATTTTTCAAATAAACAAACAAATTAATCAGACATCGCATTAGGCTTTGATCAACTCTTTTGCAGTGGCTTTGATTTCATACATTTTAATTCAAAATAATAAATTTTATTTTGCAGGGTGTCAAAAGAGTAGATCACTTGTTGCTGGCCAACGCTGGAAATGCGCAAGAGCTTGACATATCCTCGCCAGCAGTCTCAAAATCCAAAAAAACGAATGTAAGACCACGTGAATCTAGTTGTACCAGGACCCTTTCAAATCCGCTGTCTCGAGAATATCGCAGAAACCAAATTCGCTCATCAATGTCAGATCCGCTGTCTCGAGAATATCGCAGAAACCAAATTCGCTCATCAATGTCAGATGACGAGATTATAGATGTAGTGACTATCCAGCCTGATATCTCAATCATTAAACAAGAGGATGAAGTGATTATAATCGAAAATCCACTTCGCAATATTGACTCTAGTCGAACTATCTCAAAGACAAGGTTCCAAATCAAAGTCTTCGTAAAGAATCTGACCAATGCTTCAGACGAGGATATTGAAATTCGAAAGTTCGAAGCCAGGCTGAATGGTCCTCTGATTCTCCATCAGCTTCATGTCAAAATTCGATCAATTTTTCCCAATCTTGTGGGGAAAAATTTCACTCTGCAATGGAAAGGTATGTAAAATAGTACGTTATTAAATAATTTCTCCATAATTACCCAATCCTATTTTATCGGGCCCGTAGCATATGGGTGATTTCGTAAAAATAATTTTCCAATTTTTTCTCAAAAAGCCCCGAATTTAACTTTTTTGAAGTACATTTCTTCATGTAAAATTTTGGGTGTTTCAAAAATCACCAAGCCATATTTTGGATTGTAAAACGATATTCTGCATTTTTCAAATTATATAAGCAATTGGTTTTCGCGGGTTTTCGTTCTGAGCTGCAGGCAAAGATCGAAATGATCGCTCGGAAGCAGGGAACCTCATGGACGAGGCGTGAATAGTTTATGGGATTTTCATGGTGGTCTCCAGCGAACTATTTTTGCCAATTACCTGAGAATTCCAGGTTTTACAGGACAATAAATAGACATTCCCAGGTTCATCTTAGGATCAAATCAGTAGTTTCTCGATAATTCTGAGTTAGAAATCGGTATAGTTTTATTCTAGTTTTTCTATTTGTAAACAAGCTGGATGAATTCTTCAGTAAACAAGCTGGATGAATTCTTCACCTAGTTGTAAGGTATAGAAAACTAGAAAAATCATGGCAAAAAAGAAGATATTCAATCATGAAAGAAGTTCAATGTTAGGCTCGACGAACTAATGAAGTTCCACATCCTATTATCACATGTCTAGTAGGAGCTAGATCACTTGGAAAAAGACCCAAAAATTGCTAAAATCTGCTACCAGCGAGTTCAGACACTATAAGGTATTATATATTGGTTGGGCCTCGGGTTGGGCACAAGCGTTGTGCAATATATACAGGGAATCGGGATTATTTCGGTTGAGTGGTTGTGAGAATTTTCAAAATGCAATCGTTCTCGCAAATTTCCATGATTCGAGTGCAATTTCCCTGACATTTCCCTGATTTCCATGGCGAAAGTGACTTCCCTGAGAATTCCCTGATTTCCAAATCGCTAGACACCGTGATTCTGTAGGCACCGAAACATCGGAGAATTGCATACAAAGCTATTACTGTACATCAATAGGTGTTCTTTTTACATTCTCCGAATACTCTAAAACGCTTTCTGATGACTTACATTGGTTTGGAGTTATGATTATAGTTGAAAAAAAAAATCACGAAATTTCATCAAAAAAAAGTTTAAGATAGAAATTGTACTTGCATGTCTGGGTCCGAGATAATTTTAGCTAGAAGTAGATGTTCGTAGTTTGACTTATAGATTTGAAAGAGATGACCATGAACAAAATCCGACACTCAACTTTTTTCATTATATACCGTTTTTGTCGTGCCGAGCATATGAGATCATTTTTTTTCTCGACAGTCCACCATATATAGATGTAAACTGAGTCATAATTTCGTCCTGATTTTAGATTCCAAGGGTGACATGATAACAGTTTCGAGCCGAGAAGAGCTTGTGATAGCTCTGAGGGATATGCAAAATGATGCTGAATTGGCATTCTACGTGAGAGTTCTCAAGTCCACTACTACTGAGGAAATTTATATTGATCGAGATCAGCCAACAGTCTAAAATATTCCCCGACTCTTTTGGATCGAGATCCTTCCATCAGGTACCGAAGAACAATCATATTTTATGAAACTAACTTCATTTGGTAACTAACTTACAAACTTGCAAAGAACCCAACTTATCTGAGGGGCCTTCTCACAGATCTTCGGTATACTTTTAGTAGGCGATATCAAATTGAAAGCTCGAGTTTGAGCAGCCGAATTTAATTCTATAATGAATCAATTACAACAACTACCAATTTCACACAATATGCTTTTCACAATTTCAGGCGGCTGTACTGAGTTGATAATGACTTGAAACGCAGCACATTTGAGAGCTATTCCTCGCCAGTAAACTTGAATTTTTTCATCAAACACATCCATGATCGAAACTCTTTTTAATGCTCATTCACTGGTCTACTTCATTTTGCAACTACGTCGAAGACTGCAACGTAATAATCAAAACTGTTTTGTATCTAGATTATAAAGCAGAATTATGTAATAATTTGCTTTAGAATTGACATCACCAATGATGAGAGTGGAACTTTGGGAGAGTATGCTATCCAAGAATGTAGAGTAGAATGTAATAAATCTTACATTCGTTCATCGATTTGAATAAATACCATTTATTGATCATGATCAATAAAGGAATATACAAAACAGAGTCTTCAAGAAGAAAAGTTTTCACTCATGAATTTAAACCGTGTTTTTTCGTGTAAACATCGTAGTCAGTAAATGTCGTACGAAATCACAAATCAAAATTTGAATAATAACTGATAATTTTACGTTTTTTGGAAATAAGATGAGTACCTACACCCCTTACAATAATGTAGAAGACTACATGATATTACACGAAATCTTTTTGATTCACTGAGCACATAAAATGTTCAATGATTTGCTTTCACTAATGGTAAAGAAGTTGTTTTGTCTGTGATCATTGTTCTGATCTAGCGTGGATCTTTTGAAAGAACTTTACTGTGGTGAAATGAGAAACAGTGTATACTCCTGAAAACTGTCCATTACACGATTAAAGACTTGGAAATCTTTAGGTATTGACAAGAATTTTTCTATCAAAATTTGCAAAATTAAAAGTTGAATCTTTCCATCTACTGACATTGAAATCGATCATGTTATCAAGTTTTTCATTGCATAAGAATTCTTTGATGCTCCATAATGTAATGAGAAATTCAATGCTTGGCTTTTGACCAGTGACCTCATGATAAATAATAACAGAACTAACAAAAATAATAATATAGAATGATATATCGTGTTTATATTACCATTACAAATAATAATGGTACTCAAAATTGTAAAGGTGTAAGTACAGGACATTAGTCCATTTCCATCATTTAATACCTTATCTATTTTTCGTTCACATGTCAAACATGATGTCCAAAATTTTGGATGTACCTCATGGACTGGCTGCAAATAAAAGTGGAAAGAGGGGTGTATAACAAAAAGGCAGCTCATGACTACTGAGATAATAAAAACAACACTGATCATATAGCATACCCTGGAACTTTTGACAACGCTCTATCAGCTAGTGAACCAGAATAGAATTTCTCCAAAACAGGCGATTGAAAATTTTGATGGGCTTCGACAACTAGACGCACCATATCTTCCCAAGAAAAATGTGGTTGCTGACTCAATTCAAGCCCATACTTATTCCCAGGCTGACAAACAATACTAACATTGTAAGATACTGCAGCAAAATATTTGTTGTGAAACGCAAGTTCTATACAAGCAGTAATTTCTTTACTTTGAAAGTTCAGCACATCTGGCAGCTCTATTGAGCTTGGCATGTTGATCTCTGGGATCATAATGTAATGCTTGCTGTCAATCTGGATCGTTAACCCTTTGGGAATCATAACTGATACCACTTTGTTGATAAATCTCTCATTCATTGTTCTATTTACATGGCTAGCCATGTGTGAGCTCATAATCCTTCGAAGGCAGAGTGGTTTGAGATCATGAAATACATGAGTGGCCATGATTACAGCTGATTTGCTAAATAAATTTGGTAAATCTTGTGACTGTATGATTGTATCCACGGTGAGAATGCCTTTGACTTCATAAGTCAATGGTACCATCCTTATTGAACAAGGAAGCACACGGGCACCGGTGCAGTTACTCGTGCAATGAAAATTTGAGATTTTCAAGATTATGAAAAAAGACTGCACTATTGAGGATGAAGAGTTTGAAGCAGAAACGAGGTCAATATCATTCACCTGATATGTGATATTTATATGGATGGATAGTCTCTGATCCTATGGTCGAAGAGAACAAAACAGCTACATGATAGATAGAATGCATAGTATACTAAAAGTGCTAAAAAGTGATGGAAAATATATAGGTAATGTACTTACCTATACCCATTAAACTTTGGAATTCTGAATAATTCTGATCACTTTACGCATACTGTTCACTAATTTACAGCACATATATACAGACTGGGACTGTTCAGCACTGTTCAGATCTCAAATCACAATAGGCTGCATTTTCACGCTAGCGATTTTTCGCCGCGGCGAGTAATGTTCGCCATTGGTGTGAGAGAGAACGCCTGATACAACTTTCTCTCTCACACCAATGACGAAGATCGCTCGCCGCGGTGAAAAATCGCTAGCGTGAAAATGCAGCCTAAATGACCAGCCGCAGGACACACGATTAGGAACATGGCGTAAAGATTAGGACAACGAATTAGGACGATCACATTTTCTGCTTTCTGCGATTTCTGCCTCAGCTGCCATGCCGCATCAGCATCACATCACACGCAGAGGAGCGGGAGGGGGGAGGAGGGGTTAAATTACAATTTACAAAGCGCAATCCCGGCTGAAAATGGTTGCGCGACATTCGCGCGATAGTAGCATGCCTCGTGACGCTACCGTGAGGCGACCGGGCGCGCGATGGTCGCGCGACGAGAGTGTAGCGTCATTGTAGCGCGACGAGATCTATTATGGAAATTAAGTGATCATCATTTTACAGGTTATAATGGGTATTGGCTGACTCACATTACGCCCAGAGTTTATCCATGACGATGCCACAGTTGGGATGTTAATTCGCATCTGTCAATTCGGACTCGTCGCATCACGGTGGCGTGCTCGTGAGGCTACCGTGACGCTACAATGACCCGACACGGAAAAAGCAACGTATGTATATAAAATCTTTGCTCGATTGAAACTGCATTGATGGAGTGGATTAAAAATGCATTAGAAATGTAAAAAAAAAAATAAAAAAAACACATCCGAAACATTTTCGACATTTTTTCAACTTTGAAAATTTTGGAAGGCACTTGGGCGCGAACCCACGACCTTTCGATCCAAAGTCTGACACACTAACCTCGCGGCCGACGAGGTGTGTTGCGCGTGGTGTCATAAATGGCTTACTCAAAGTTAAGGTTGTCGTATATGGCTTTTTACCAACTGGTCAATATTTGCGTTAGAAAACATGAACGATTATCATTGGATGAGCGAATGGGTGGCAAAACGCTATATAACTACGAAACGACAACCTCAACATCAAGTAAGCCATTTATGACACCACGCGCAACACACCTCGTCGGCCGCGAGGTTAGTGTGGCAGACTTTGGATCGAAAGGTCGTGGGTTCCCGCCCAAGTGCCTTCCAAAATTTTCAAAGTTGAAAAATTGTCGAAAATGTCTCGGATGTGTTTTTTTTATTTTTTTTTACATTTCTAATGCATTTTTAATCCACTCCATCAATGCAGTTTCAATCGAGCAAAGATTTTATATACATACGTTGCTTTTTTCGTGTCGGGTCATTGTAGCGTCACGGTAGCCTCACGAGCACGCCACTGTGATGCGACGAGTCCGAATTGACAGATGCAAAAACAGATGCGAATTAACATCCCGACTGTGGCATCGTCATGGATAAACTCTGGGCGTAATGTGAGTCAGCCAATACCCATTATAACCTGTAAAATGATGATCACTTAATTTCCATAATAGATCTCGTCGCGCTACAATGACGCTACACTTTCGTCGCGCGACCATCGCGCGCCCGGTCGCCTCACGGTAGCGTCACGAGGCACGCTACTATCGCGCGAATGTCGCGCGACCATTTTCAGCCGGGATGCCGCGAAACGCGCGATGTCTTTTTCCGGTCAAAAATTGACTTTTAGAAGGACGACTTATCCTCGTGCAAAAAATTTATCAGCCCCGGGCTTATGTATACGGCCCGTTGTAAACAATATATTTCGTACTCTGAAACTTCATGATCGCTCCATATATGCATATACCTATATTTGCGAATTGTATTGCGATCAGAGCAAAAATAACTATTAACCATAGTCGCGAACGATTGCAATATTTCCAGTGAAGTCCAGTGACAAATTTCTGTAAAAACTTGTCGATAATTTTTCTAAAATGCATAAATTATATTTTACTAATAACGTTTTTATCATGAAATCCACATTTTCAACAAAAGCATATACTCTTACGCAACTGGAACTCCAAAAATCACAGTTGAACTTGACCCTTGTTCTATGAAAATAAAAAAGATGGTTTGACTGATCGACCTAGAAATTGAATATCAAGTGTCTTCAATAGAATGAACATTCGAATTATTGAGACTTGGTGCTCGTTAAAATGAAAGGTCATAACTCTCTTCGTGCAAGTTTTCGCGAAATTACCCATATATACATACATGTAGCCGAGCATATCCCTGTATAGAAAAACACTCACACATGATGTATAGAAAAACACTCTTTTCTCAAAAACTGAGTAGAAGATGCCGGGAATAATGCTTACCAGTGGTCCTATAATACTCCAGAATGTATAACAAATCTATATGTGTGAGTATATACGTTTGGCCGTATGGGGTTTTTGTCGGACGTTATGTGTTACATTGGTTGCCCGTCAGTCTGTTATTGCCGCACGGCGAGGTCGATCTTTGTGCCAGTTATATACTGAACCAGATTTCATTCTTGTGAAAAACTTTCGTTCGCATTTATTTTTAATAATATTGGCTATAATAATGCGTCCAAAACCAAGAACCTCCATCAAGCGCCTGCAAAGTTCAACAATTCCTCAAAATCAGCCAACAACACAGGGTCGTCCTCGTGGTCGTCCTCGTAAACTTGCCCGTGGCGGTCCTCCAGGTCGTTCAGTGACCAAAGCTCGAGAAGAAGTTCGAGAAGAAGCTCCAACAATGAGATTGAGATCTAATAGTTTGACGCGTTTGACGACGTCTTCCACTGCAAGCTCGTCGCTTCGAGAAAATCAAAATGAATCGGTTGCAAGGTCAGTCTAGTTGAATATCTAGGTAATTCATTCATCAAGTATTTTCCAAGTTTTTCCGTGACGGATAAATATAACGTGCATTTGCGTCCGTAGTCTCATATTTTTATTCGTATGATGTGCGCAAGCTTAAAAATTAAGCTCTGTTTCTTCTGATGGAATCAATAAATATCGGGTCGGAAGCTTACACCCGATATTTGAGACGGGTTTTTCATCCGAATATGCAAAAATTGAGAAAGAATTAACGATTTACTTGCAAATCACGATTCCTCAGCGGCCACATTCCGCAAAGGAGCTTGAGCAGTCGGCACATATACGTATGTTGATAGCACACCGGCGACGCCGTGTCGCGAGTAAAGCTTTCGAGCCGATGCTTTCGTCCTTTGTTGCATATTGTCAGGCCTTCATATTGTGTTGTTTTCGACGAGGTTTTCGATCAGCAACGCTGACCCAACGCACACTTTATTCTTTTCATTTTTCTTTTAGCACGAGGGAAACCTCAAAATAAGAAAGAAAGCTCACCTTGCAAATTGAGCTTTACATGATTTCTCAAAACTATTGGATCGATTGATTATTATTATTATTGTCAAAATGTTCATACTAGTACCACGGAAACTATTCTTTACTTAAAAACTATACTTAATGTACCTAATCGTATGTTGGGTAAGATAAGTGTGCAAGACTCCACACTGAATATTGAGAGTATTGGGAATAATATCCCCACGCTCTTGAATATTTTTCTTTCTGAGGTGTGGAAGGCATATTACTTGGATTAATTTAAAATGATTCTGATACGCTCAGGTATTCAGAGTCCACCTCTGCCGTCCAATTTAAGAAACACAGTATGTCACTTTTTGGCCAAAATGAGATAAAATATGGGCGTATAGGTTTCTTTGAGCCCGATCCGATGGTGCTAGTTGGATCTTCCTATCTCGATTTCTCGCTGAGATAAAAAAATAAAACAGTATGGCACTTAATCAAAATCTCGAGTAATACTTGTCAAGAAGACAGTATAGCACTACTCACTACCTTCTTGGCGAGGATGAGGTGGCAGCGAAATCGCAACAATCCTCACAATGACCGTATAGCATGGGCTGCGGAGACATACGGTTTTCTTGCCGAGTATTCCGTGCAAAAATATCTGTGCATGTAGGAAATTTAGCAGTATAGCGCTCATTTCAGCATTCAATAATCGAACGAGCACAATATGAGTATGAATATTATGCAGATATACTTTTTTTATTACTGATTGTCCACATGTTTCCAAATATAGTCATGTAAAATAAAAATAAAATACTTATAAATATACTTCTATGACGTTTGTACACAAATTCAAGACTATAAAGATTCTGTCAATACTTCCAGTCTCTAGACCCGCTATGAAAATCAGCTCTCCAAGAAATTCGACTCTCAACAAGAGATTCTCACGTTTGATATTGAAATACAGATTTATCAGCATTCAATCGGGAGTTTTTCGTTAGAAAATTCCGAGTTAATCTGTTGCACCCTCCAGAATTCGAAATGAAAAGATTAGTAAATTCATGACAATGGTAATAATATTTTCCGAACTAATTCACTCGACTCGGACTCTCGCTCAGACTGTTAGCTTCCGAGTTATAGCTTCAAATTCATCCGAATCGAGAGTTGATTGTGTCGCTGATTTACTTTGTCGAGGACGTGATTGACGAGCCGAAGAAGAACCTATACCTATATATTGTGTAGTCGGGCGAAGAAACCGTTCGATCTACTTTTTTTTCGTAGAATATATCAGCACTGGATATATTATCTGATTATGGTAGCTGCTAAAATTTCTCTCCCGTGTTCAAACAAAAAGAATTTTCTTTTACGTATCTCGTCAGCGTGATTTTTTCTCTACCACGAAAAAATAGAGCAACAATCCGGATGGATTTACGTCTACATGATTTGAAAATATTTGTGATTATCTTCTTCTAATTCAGACCATTGACTTCAATCCCTAGGCGCGGACTTCGTCAACAAATTAGACGACCAAACTATAGGGATGAGATCAATTCGGATCTGTTGGACTTGGACTGTTTGGAAGATTCGGCATCATCACTTCAAAAAAAAACTTTATCACCTGGCTCTCACTCAAAGTAAGTGTTTCGTCACGTGCTATTGTTATGACCGTATACTTTATGGATTGTGACCCATCCTATACCAATAAATTTTAGTTACAAAATATCTATGTCGCCCATAACATTTTGATGGACCATGGTTGTAGAAAGTAAATTAAAAGTCTATTACTCTTTGAACAAATTATCGCAAATTCAAGTATTTTTTAAAATTGCCTAAGGATTTGATTATACAGAAATGACTCTCATCTTTAAGTAATCGTCATTTTATTTTTCATCAAAAAATTAAGAATGCAAGGTATGCGAGCAAAGTTGATGACCTTTGGGCATTTCTTTACTCAAACAACTTATGTGAACAATGTGGTGATCATTGATTCAAATTAAAATTGGAATTGAATTAAAGAATCAGATTACAAAGTCGTGCTAGGGGTGATTTTTCTACAGAATGAATTCTGCAGTCTGATTTGCAAAGTACTCAATTTTGCAATCATTCGTGAAAAGAATAATATATTGGATCGTTTGGCATAGGGCGACTAAAGCGACATTTTTCCCTTCCAACTCGAAATCTAAGATTGGCAGTTAGTCGCACGGATATCAAAAAATAGCATATTAGTGGAAACTTTGAAACACGCAGTCAACCTTCTATAATTCGAAAAAAATCATGCAATTCATTTTTTATGTATTGTTTGGTCATTTTTTGGTCTAGTTTTCCGCGAAAATCTTTTTTTGCTAAATTGTTTGGTCAGTTCCGTGCCTTACTAGTGCGACCTTCAAACTGAAGACTAGAGCGGTCTTAGACCGATTTTTTCTAAGTATCTGGTAACTAAATCCCAACACCTCAAAGGTGTAGCTCAAACCGCTTGGCCGCGAAATCACTTTTAGTAGTAATAAAAGGTCAGGTCAGTGGCACTCTTGACGAGTTATCAGTATTCTTAGTATAGTGGCAATGAGTAGGACTATTTATCTTCGTGCGCGAGTTAGTTATCTTTTTTTGTATGTTTCAAAAAGTTGATAAATACATCTTAAAATCTTCGGAAGTGAGATTTGTGGCTGACACATTTTTGCCTTCCGAATATCAAAATTTCCTCGAAACTAACTCATATGCACCTCGCGCATCTGGCCGATTTGGGGCACGCGAAATATTTTTTCATCGTCACACTCTCTTGGAAAATTGATTCCCGTGTTCCTAAATAGCTGGCTGCACCATATGCATTTTTTCGAGTGTACTTCCATATTTGGTTTATCAAAATGTCATGGACCTCACAGTCATCTTGAATCCAAATTCACTGGTTTGCGCTTATTGAACGTTCTGAGTATTGCAAAAATACCACCTTCCAGAAAATTAAACTGTCAAATTTCTCCAATTCGTGAGAATTACTTAGAATTCATAATCGAAGTATAAAATTCTATATCTAATTTTTGTGTGATTTGTTTACACATTAGTAATTTTGATTCTCCATGTAGCTAGAAACACAAATGATACTGAAAATTTTTTTGATTCTCGTCGGTCGAACATCATTATTTTTATACATATGAATAATTCTATTATGTATAACATTTACATTGAATGAATTCAGATTACCTACATAAGCTCACACTTTTTATACATATCAGGGTAACTCGAGGGGTAACTACGAATGGACGCTCTCGTGCCGCGGATGATCGCGATGCCTGGCAAAAGCCAAGTGTGCAGGTCTCATCCCGAGGCTCATCCTCGTCACAGACACACCGAATCTCAACGAATCTATCAGCTCCGAGAACAAATTTTAACAGTTCATCTTCAAATATACAACAAAATGTAAGATCTAAAAGTGATGATCTTATCGAAGAGTTCATGAATTCGGCAGCGACAAACAGCGAAGATGAAGAAATGGAGAGACCAAGAGTTGGAGAGGACCATTTTGTTGAAATTGATAGGCTAGCCCCATCAAAGACGAATTATCGCCTCAAAGTATTTATTAAAAACCATCCGTATGAAACTGACCAAGAATGTGAAATTCGAAGATTTCGAATGAAATTGATTGGTCCTTCGATATATGTGCACTTTTGCAGTCAACTTCGATCGATGTGTCCCAGTCTCGCAAGAAAAAATTTTGTTCTACAATGGAAAGGTATGCATATTTATGTAATATACATCACAACATTGTCTTATCGCGATGCGATATAAATTTCAAAAAACTCTCGCAAAAATTCACACCTATGAGATGTTTTTCGGGAACTCTCACACAATAAGAATCCAGTTCAACTCAAGCCTTATCGGTTTCTCCGAAGGGTTTCTTCCTCAAAAAGACGAGTAAAGTAATCTTCCCCGTGTACAAGTAAATCGAGATTCGTCTTGATTATACCGCGGTAGTCAAATAGACCGACTTGTTTTAATCATCGCGAATTTGCCTAAATGTTTTATGTGTTAATCAGATCTCAATAGATCTAGGTACACATAAATTCGCATAAGCGTTCGACCGCATAAACTATGGAATATCGATTCATGATTACCAGCGAAAGTGTCTCAACTGTGACTTACTCATGAGTTCACGCTGAAAATTAATCAGAATTCCTATCTGAGCCAACTATTAAAGCTCGAAAAAAAGTTCGAGGACCTTCTTTGTGTAATTATCTACAATGGAGCGTGATTAGGACACTCAGGGGTAACCGAGGCTCGTGAAATTCTTACTGTCTCCAGTTGATACCTAAATACACCTCTCTGCCAAATTTAATCAAAATCTGGTCGGTAGATCTCTAGTAAAAGTGTGGATTGAGCTTTTGTAGGGCTTTTCAAGATTTTCAAAAAAGCTGGTAGCTCGACAATTTTTTAAATTATACATCCCTTCGAAGTTGTGGGGCATCCTCGTTAAAAATTTTCTGGATTCTGAAATATCTATCAGGCATCTTAATTTCATACTTTATACTTCACATTACCTGCATATTTTTGGGATGCGTAGTCACACAACTGCGCGGAAAATCACCTTATTCGAGAAAATTTGCAGTCATTACTATGTTTTTCATTCCAGATCGACAAGGTGATATGATTACTGTTTCGAGTCGAGCAGAGCTTGAAGAAGCATTGAGAGTCATGCGCAATTACAAAGTGATGGAATTTTACGCTAAAGCACGTCATGATCATTTTGAACTTTTTTAAAGGATAGTATATGTATATGCTACCAAATAATGACATATGTTGTACATACCTGCATTGCAATTCTGTCGATTTGTGATGGACATATGTATGAAGTAAATTGTCTGAAAATTTATATTCATACTCTCTCTCTCTCTCACTCACACACACACACACACACACACACACACACACACACACACACACACACACACACACACATATACACAAATTGAAAATCGAATCATGATTTTTATCTAAACCGTGATTATTAATTCAATTTTTTTTACTGAGCACTTGCTTAAAATTTTTGCTTGCAATATTAGTTGCATATGTCAATGAATAATTGAATTGGCTGATCAAAAGAATGTTTCTATCGAAGACGATGAGAGATTGAAGTACCAACACCTATGTTTAAATAGTACCATGCAATGGTATCAATACCAATGTTTTTACATCGTAGTTTATATTACAATTCGCGATACCTCGAGTTATTTTCTAAAATATTAGGTAATTTCTAAAATTTCTTATTCTACGTTGCATCTCTCTTAGCCCAAGTCAAGTAATGATGATTATATTATTTTCCTTTTTAGCAATTCTTTTATTTTCTTCTCCGGAGTAAACTTTGATTTCCATTGCTTGAAATCTATTACGTTCTGAAAGCTGAATTTTCATATACGATATACTCCAACCTGAATTATTTTTGTATTTCTGAACTATGTATGTCCATCTTTTACGAGAATGTCTTGGTTTTGATCTTTTATGATTATGAAAATAATATTCTTTGCTAGGTCCTAGTGAAACTTGTATAAAAAGTATTGAAACTTGTATCAGAATGAGAATGAAAGTCACAAATGTTATTTTTGTTTAACATGCGAAGCCGGCTGTTAGTCTACCTTATCCGATAAAGAGTTACGATTATTATTATAATTTTATGTTCGGATTCGATTATGATTCTCTATTTTGTCCACGTTAATCAAGTTTTTTGAAAGTAAGAAAAGTATACCTATCACAATATCATATATTAGACTCAATGATGATATTCCACGAAATGATTTCATCCGTTGAATGTATGAGATGTTTATTGATTTGCCTTCACATTGGTAAAAAAAGTTACAACACTGTGTGCAATCGACGGAGTAAGTGATCAAACTATAAAGTCTCATTGATTCATAAGCTTTTGTTATTTTGTCACAATTATTGGAATAAATATATCTCATGGATCGACGACCTTGCAAAATATTTCTATTTGATGTTATCTAGGTATGACTTGTGAAGAATTTATAGGATGGATCGCTCAAGATTGCCTCATCATATATACCAATCCTGAGGTGATGCATTGATAGTACGAAAATCTTCATTTCGATTGTTTTCGAGTAGTTCTGTGAAATTTTGTCCTTGCTTGTACAAACACTTCGGAAAAAAATCGTACAGGTCATTTTCGATGTATTTTTTAGTGCTTTTTTCGGCGCAATCGTTAGTTCTCTGATTCAGGGTTGCCCAAAGAAATTATCATCGAAGAAATAGTCAAGATATCAGTTCCGTGCCCTGTCGTTATTCATTTTTTTCGACCTTTGTGAGTGTCTAGCGCTGCAGTATAGGGCTCGTTCAGGATTCGGATGGGCAAATATATCAAATATGATGTATTGAGCACCAAATCCCACTGCTATGAGAGCCCAAAGACCATCTTTAGGGTGCACGGTGAGCAGTTACAAAAAAACACCCAATTTTGACTCAAACTTCACCCTGTCAGAGTTCCTCTATGAAAGTGAATTTGTCTCGTTCCAGGCATTCCCGCACCAGTTTTTTCTCAAAGTTCGTCGTTAGGCGCAACTTCCGCGCTCCAAAGTGTCGAAATAATTGATTTTCACACTTCGCGGTGCACTTTTCCGCAATAATATACTTTTGCTAAATGTTATGGTCAGTTCCGTGCCTCACTAGTGCGTTCAAGGCGATGCTACAGAGGTGGTCAGCTCTTCTCAAAGCATTTGATGGTCAAATCGAAATCCCGAATCCTCAAGACCGTAGCTCAAACCATTTGGCCGTGGGAGCAATTTTAGTGCCAAATGTCAGGTTCCGTGCCTTGCCTCAAAATGTGAGGTCTCGTGTCCGCTACCGCGTTATCCTTGTTATACTAATGTTACCCACGTGTGAAAATTGTTTCATTCGTGCGCGAGTTAATTTATGCTTTATACAACGTGATTTTAAAGTAGTCCCTGAGAACGGAAATTCCGAAAGTCGGCGTCATTGCAATTCTTGCATTTTAGTTTCATAAAAATTCGTTGCGATCTGACTAGTGTCTAGCCAATCAATTTCATCCCGATTTGCCATCATTCGTGATGAAAATTTGCCATCACTGGCCATCACGACGCGACGCCAACTTCCGAATATCAACACTGATCTTCGAGAGTTTGAACGGCGATGTTTCCGTTAGTTTTTTGCGGGCAGCAAATCTTGGCGTGTATTAGGATCATGACCGCCGCCAAAAAAGCCGAGGCAACAATTTTTCACGTTTCCTATCCACCACGGGTGCCTCGGCACATTTTCCACCTCCCAAGGGAGACTTTTCTTGTAGTTTTCTATACTAAACACAAACCGAGTCTCCTAATTTCACTTCATTCAGAAACTGAGTCATTTTGCTCTAATTATTAAAAATTTTCCAAATATTGGGAATGGAAGTGGTCTCGTATGCGTCATCAGTCATCATCAACTGCACCCCGTAGCAAATAGTTTTAAAAAAACTGAGTCACCTTCCTTTTTGCGAAACTCGCGGTAATTTATTTTTAAACAATGATTATTATAAAAGCACCCAGGTCACCTGCTGAGCCGGACTCTAAGTTGTAGGACACTGGTAATTCAGGCAGCTTCATTTGCTGCTTTGGAACGTGTGGTGGGGGTCAAGTGACAGCCAGAAGCCAGTGTCCCACAACTTAGAGTCTGGCTCAGCAGGTGACCTGGGTGCTTTCATAATAATCATTGTTTAAGAATAAATTACAGCGAATTTCGCAAAAAAGAAGGTGACTTAGTTTTTTTCGAAGCTGACTCAGTTTTTTAAAACTATTTGCAACCGGGTGCTTGTTGATTTCTGACGCATACAAGAACACTTGCATTCTCAATAATTGAGAATTTTTAATAATTAATGCAAGATGATTCACTTTCGAAATGAAGTGAAATCGGGAGACTCAGTTTGTGCTTAGTAGAAAACTACAAGAGAAGTCACGCTTGGAGGGGTGTAGAAAATGTGCCCCATAACCCAAATGAAAATTTTTCGTCTGCAAGAGCTGATCACTCTCAGCGCAACTTCTGCTCGATTTATCCATGAGTTGAGCAAAAACTCGGGCTCGGTGGTTTACGATAATCAAGGAAATGGATCCTGGGATGAATTAGACGTTAGACGAACTATAATTAAGCAGCCAATTTATTTTGGGATTTTTGTGAGGTGTGAGCGGCCATAGCCATAGTGCAGTTTGTGATGCAGATTTTGTGATGGTCTTATGTGTTTCAAGGTGCTGCCGCAGTATTCGTCAACCCAGGAAAGTGATATGTCAGCAGTTTTGTGCTTGCATCAGTATGGATGAAGCCAAACTCCTTTATGGTTTGTTTTTTATCAGTGTTTTGTATCCAAGTTCGAGATAGAATTTAGTCATTGTGCACCTGAATCTTGAACCAGTGACTCAGTTGAAAAGTGGATCTGCTTCATTGCTCACGCCTCATCCCTTTTAGATCATCAAAAGAGATGGCCCTCAAGTGATAGTAGTGTTTTTCAGTAATCCACCTATAAACTGAATTACCGGTTAATAACTGGGGTGAACTATCCTCAGAAATCCTCTCAGTATGAAGGTAAAACTATTGCAAACTGCATTTAATTTGAGACTTGATACAAACATTGATGTGAAAGAGCTTGTCGTCATTCAACCTTGACAGGAATGCCAAGCTTTAAGATGGTTTGTTTTCAATCAATGAATGCATTCAAGTTCAAAATTTGATGTATGTACTTTTTGATAGTGTCGATTACTTGTTGATAAAATAGTGCATCTCAATCTTTGACCAGTGCTTCAGTTCATCTATGGAGTGAAAAAGAACTCCATTTGCTTGAAATCCTTCTATTTTGACGCTCTAAAAGTAATGAGATGTGAGCATCAAAGAAGATAGCCCTCGAGTGATGGTGTTTTTCATCCCTCCATCGGTGATCTGAATCACCGATCATAAATTAAGGTGAACTGTTACCTCAACTGATAAATTTCACTATTGAGGACTGCATTCAATTGCAAACTTGGATACAAACATTGATGTAAAACAAACTATCTTGGAGCTTGGCAGTTCTTGTTTGCATTTGAATTCTAAATTGAATGCAGTTTGTAAAAGTTTTAACTACCTATCAAGAAAATAGTACAATTCAATTTTTGTCAGTGATTCAGGTCATCTGTTGAGTGATGAGAAATACACCATCACTTGAGAACCATGTTTTTTGATGCTTCCATCTTATTACTTTTAGAGCGTAAAAATAGAAAAACTTCAAGCAATGGTGTTCTTCCATCACTCCACAGACGAAGTGAATCACTAGTCAAAGATTGAGGTGCACTATTCCATCAACGAGTAATCGACAGTATCAAAAAGTACGTATACACTAATGACTTTGGCTCACAAATTGAATTCCATGATTTGAGATAATCCTATGGATAGCTCCTCATTTAATTGGAAAATATAACTTCAGGACTTCCAGAGCATGAGAATTTTTCCAATCTCACAAATCGAATTCCATGATCTTGTTCGAAATGAAATCATGGATAGCTTTTTTATTTTAGAGAACATAACTTTATATCTTTCAGTCCATGAAAATTTTTCATTTCAATCAGGATACAAATTTTTGGTTTCAGTATAAGGCTCGGCTGAGCTAAAATGTGCGTTTGGGCTCCTCTGACTATGTCTCGCACAGATAGAATTTCAAGATTCCATTTGAAATCATTTCAGGGATAGCTCCTCATGTTCTTGAAGTACATAATTTCATAACTCGCAAGCCATGAAATATTTTTCAAGTTTTTCAGGATACTAATTTTGATCTGATGGAGTAAGGCTCGGTCGAGTGAGAAACGTACATTTCGGCTCCTTTGACATTGTCTCACTAATCGGATTCCATGACCTTATGCGAAATGAAATCATGGATAGCATCTTTTTCTCTTGAATAGCATAACTTCACCTCTCTCGGTCCAAGAAAAAGTTTTTACTTTGATCAGGATACAAATTTTCGGTCCCAGTACGTCTCGGCCGAGCTATAAAAGTGCGTTTTCGCTCCGTTGACTTTGTCTTACAGATCGAATTTCAATATTCTATTTGAAATCATTTCATGGATAGCTTCTCATGTTCTTGAAGTACATCATAACTCTCAAGCCATGGGAAAAGTTTACTTTCATCAGCATAAAAATTTCGAGTCGTAGTACGACTCAGCCGAGCTGAAAAATTGCGTTTTGGATCTTTTGACTCTGTCTCACAGATTGGATTCCATGATTTCATTCGGAATTATCCCAAGTATAGTTTCTTTTGTTCTCAAAGATCATAACTCCATAATTTTGAGGCCATAAAAATTTTTATAATTTGTTCAGGATAGAAATTTTGAGTCGTAGTACGACTCGGCCAAACTGAGAATTTGCGTTTTCGCTCTTTTGAAACATGTCTCACTCATTGAATTCCATGATTTTATTGGAAATTATTCCATAGATATCTACTCTATCGTGAAAACATTTTCTATAACTTTTAGGCCAAGAGAATTCTTTTAATTTGTTTAGGATTCAAGTTTTGAGTCGGAGAACGAGCTGGGCCAGTCGAAAAATTACGTTTTGGCTCCTTTGATTTTGTTCACCAATCGGATTCCATGATTCCATTTGAGATCATGATAGGGATAGCTTCTCATATCCTTGAAGAACATAACTCCCATAACTCCCGGTCCATGAAAAATTTTTTACTCTGATTTGGAGTGAGGCTCGGTCGAGTGGAAAACTCACTCTTCGGCTTCTTTAACCTTGTCTCACAAATTGAATTCCATGATTTCATTAGATACATTCTATGGATGGGTTCTTCTGTTCTCAGAAAACGTAATTCTATAACTTTCGGTACAAAAAAAATTTTTAATTCCATTCTGACGCAAAATTTGAGTTGGACAACAGGTTGGTCGAGGCGAAAAAGTCCTATTTGGCTCCTGTGACGTTGCCTCTTGAATCAAATTTCGGGAATCCATTAGGAGTTATTTCGCGAGTAGCTCCTTATCGTTCTTAAAGAACGTGAATCAGAAAACGTCAAAGGATCCAAAATGTAATTTTTTGACTCGGCCGAGCCGTATTTCGCTCTAACTTCGTGTGATAATGTGAGTAAGAATTTTTTTATGGACTGAAAGTTATGAACTTCTCTAAGAACGAAAGATGCTATTGATGGAATAATTTCGGATAAAATCATGGAATTCGATTCGATTCAAGACAGTCAGAAGAGCCAAGAAGCAATGTTTTGCCTCAGCCGAGCCGTACCTCGACTCAAAATTCGGATCCTGATCCAAGTAAGAATTTTTTATAGCTTGAAAATCATGAAGTTAGGTTCTAGAAGAACCAAGGAAGCTATCCATGAAATTCTTTCGAATAGAAGCATGAAATTCAATTTGTGAGACCAAGTCAATGGAACCAAAACGTAATCTTGCTTTTTCTAAAGAGAGAGGGTTGTTTTTAGCACAGCAAATTTCTCTTCAATTTCTCCATATATACAATACAATATTTTCTTCAACGAAATTCCGTTCATCTAGATAACGCTTAGACCCTGTGTTTCTCTCGACAAAATCTATCGATTGTGGGTAACATTATTTATTTTTCTTAAATAGATACAACATTATTTTTCTCCCTGAGCCCTTCAAACCTTTGAGAGATCGACTCGTCTCCCCATTCTTTTGTCCGCACGCGCGCGCGCGTGTGTGTGTGTGTGTGTGTGTTGTTTCTCCCTGTCACGCTTTCTCCTCTTCAGTTGAACTGATCAATGAAATATGGTTTTTCGGCACAATCTATCGATTGGTCAATACCAAAATTTCATTCATTTGGTATGGACTTCAATTCTCTGGAAAAAAAGTTCAAGTTTGATCATCTTGGAGCCGACTGTATCAAAATTCCGTCTCAACTAAACGATAGATCTTGCTGAAATAACCTTAGTCTAGATGCCCCAAATCCCCATAATAATAGCTTCCTCGAAGAAATAACAGAAAATATATAGGAAGATATTTCTTTCCGTATCCACTTTTCTCTCGTTTCTTCCATTATGACTAATTTATCTCACTTTCAATGACCTGAGGGCATACTTTTCCGGCATTTTAAATCGATTGGTTTATGCAGAATTCCAATTAAATTCGTGAACCATGATCAAAATGAAGTTATTTTCCGAAAAAATGGAAGTTTCACTGAAAGCTCCATTTTCATCATGCTTTACAATTCCAACTGGATTTCTGTATCATTCAATCCACGAAGATTTCTAAAAAAGTATTTCTTCAGGTCATTGAATGTTGGATGAACTAGGTGTAGAAGAAGATATAAGAGAAAAATGAATATTGGATGAAATATCTTCCCATATTTTGAGTTATTTTTTTGAGGGAGCTCATAAGAGGGATTTGGGGCATTCAAACGAAGTTTTTCTTCAGCAAGATCTGTCGTTTGGCTGAGACGCTATTTTGATACAGTTGGTTCATTAAGATGATCAAACTTCAGTTATTGTGAAAGATTATATCTTTTTCTGATTATTGAAGTCTGTACAGAATGAATGAAATTTCGGTATTAACTAATTGATAAATTATGCCAAAAAATCCGTATTCTAGGAGGTTATGAAGTTATGTTCCCCAATGACATGAGAATGTATTTATGGCATGATTTCAGAAGGAATCATGAAATTCGATTTGAGAGACGAATTCAAAGGAGTCAAAGCTCACTGTTTCAGCTCGGCCTGCGAGTGCGGATAAAATTATTATCCTGATCAGAATGAAAATTTTCTTACTGATCCGTAGTTATAAACTTATGTTGTCCGAGGAACCCAGAAGCTATTCCTGAGATGATTTTTAATGGAATCATTGAGTTCGATTTCTGGACAAAATCAAAGTAGCCAAAATGTAATTTTTTGACTAGCCCGGCCCGTCGTCCGACTCAAAATTTTGATGCTGAACAAATTAAAAAAATTTTTTTGGTCTAAAAGTTATGGAGTTACGTTCTTTGAGAACGAAAGAAACTATCCTCAAAGTAATTCCAAATGAAATCATGAAATGCAATCTGTGGGACAGAGTCAAAAGAGCAAAAACGCAATCTTTCAGCTTGGCCGAGTTGAACTACGTCTCAACATTTTTATCCTGAACAAGTTATACGGTTTTTTATGGCCTAAAAGTTATGGAGTTATGTTTTTTGAGAACAAAAGAAGTTATTTTTGGAATAATTTCAAATAGAATCATGAAATCCAATCTTGGATTTCCATAAGAACTGAGTGAGATCCTCTCCCCTCCATTGACTTTTCAAGAGTATAACTAGGCGAGTATGACATTTTACAAACCATCAGTTCATAGAACATCAGAATTTTGATTGTTTCATGACATGGTTCAAACTCTTGAATGGAATGAAATCCGATATAAAACCATGTCGAGTACTGTCTGATATCTACTTGGAATCAACATTGATAGAAAGTAGAACTATCAAAACTCTAATCAGATTTTTGTAATACATTTCAATAGAACTCATTCAAGTATCTTTCAATTATCGTTAATTGAATCATTCCCTGTCAAAAATATCTTCCAAAACTTGGATCTAAATATCCAATTGGATCAAATCCTGGATCCAGATTGGGTCCAAGATGTAAAGCTATTTGATCCAACTTTGATTAAATGTGGTGGATCTGAGGAGCAAAGTTCGTTTGCCTGACTTGCGCACTGCGCTCACACGCTGCACCGGGACAAAGTATGTACCGCGTATAAGCGTTACCGTGGGTGTCATTACCGATTTATTCAGGGAAGATATGTTTAATAAGTACAGTCCAATGACTCGCTCCATCAATCCCGTCGCAGGCTAGACTATTCAGAACCTAATTTCTCACATCATCTGCACTTCGAGACGCAGATAAAAAAAAGATCATGATGTGATGTTATGTTGATATGATGTATATCGTGTTTCGCACATAATAATCTCACACCACGGATAGGTTCATATCACAGGTACACATCACTTCTATTGTCCAAAATTCAGAATCACAATCACAATCGCATGTCAACATAACCTCAAATATATTTTGATGATTGATTATATTGGTCTCATGTTATCTGCTTCTTTGAGGAGCACGACGAAAAAAATTTAAATTTACAATAATCATTGAACGAAACTAATAAAGCGAGTCTAACACGCAGTTTTCCCATAGAGTTTTTAGCGTGGGTCGTGGGATCGCCGCGCGTAGGTGCGGGTCAGACGAATTTTGCTCCTCAAATCCAACATTTAAGGTTGGATCAAAAATTACTACACTACCGGTCAAAAGTTTGTGCACACCTAAAAACAAAATTTCGATTTTGCTCACTCGACTGCTCGGATCTCCTTGGTCAAAATAACTCTACTTGGGCTCATTTCGTGGATTTTTTCAAGCACTCTAAGAGCTATTCGGTGTTTATCCTGCGCAGCTCAATAGATTTTTGCAAAATCAATCTGAAACCTTGTAGAATTTCACAAAAATCGGGTCATCACGCAAACCTCCGCAAGTCTGTCGGAAATTGATGGATTGGATGATCCAAAAAACGTCTAACAGGAGAAGTCAAAAGCTTCAAAATCCGTTTTTGAAAGTTATTCTAGCTTGTTTCTGGTCCGAGCTGTGACAACATGGAAAAACTTAGAAAAACCCAGAGGAATACCACCGTGAGCCCGATTTCTTCACCTTTCGCCTTTTTGAGACGCTTCTTCGAGAAAAACTTCCCTTACAAAAACAGCCACAGCTCGGATCAGAAACAAGCTAGAATAACTTTCAAAAACGGATTTTGAAGCTTTCGACTTCTCCTGTTAGACGTTTTTTGGATCATCCAATCCATCAATTTCCGACAGACTTGCGGAGGTTTGCATAACGGCCCGATTTTTATGGAATTCCTCAAGGCTTCAGATTGATTTTGCGAAAATCTATTAATCTGCGCAGGAAAACTACCAAATAGCTCTTAAAGTGCTTGAAAAAGCTCCAAAACGAGCCCAAGTAGAGTTATTTTGGACAAACGAGATCCGAGCAGTCGAGTGAGCAAAATCGAAATTTTATTTTTTAGTCGTGCACAAACTTTTGACCGGTAGTGTACATTATTTGATCAAATTGGATCACGAACATCCAATATTTGATCCAATTGGATTTTTTTTTGAAGATCGTTCTTAACAGGGTTGGGTAAAGGGAAGAGGGAGGATAAATACTGAAACTAAAGGAGTTACAGTTCACCCGAATTTCGCGCGTCGATGATAAGCCACCTTTTGAAAATAAAGCTACTTTCTGCCATCCAAAAATAATAATGGATGCTTTCATTCAAGTTCTGTGATTCTAAAATGATCACGAATCCATCTGCCAAAGAGATCCAAAACACAGAATTTGAATGAGTGCATCCGTCACTATTTTTTGGATGGCGAGAAATAACTTCATTTTCGAAAGGTGGATCGTCGTTGACACTAAATTCGACTGAACTGTAATTCCTTTCATTTCAGTCTTTATTCTCCCTCTTTTCCTTTCAAAAGTTGAAATGATTCAATTAATGATAATTGAAAGATCCTTAATAAATGAGTTTCATTCAAACGCATTACACAAATCTGATTGGAGTTTTGATAGTTCTACTTTCTATCAATGGTGATTCTAAATAGATATCAGACAGTACTTGACATGGCTATTGGATTTCATTCCATCAAAGAGTTTAAACCATGTCATAAAACAATCAAAATTTTGATGTTCTGAGAACTGATAGTTTGTAAAATTCCACACTCGCTTAGTTGTACTTTTGAAAAGTAGATGGAGGGGGGATATAAACTTTCGTTGCATATTTTGAGATGAAAATTAAGGCAATGATTTCATGAGAAGTACATACAGCAATCCCTCGTTATTACCGTAACGAGTCCAAGTCACCAGTTTAGCAATCTCTATAAAGGTTAGATCAGAGCGTTATAAATATATACCGTCAAATTGGGTAACTTTGTTACAGTGGGTGCAACTGTGGTACACCCCTGAAAAATGACATCCTCAACTGCGTTCGGCAAGGTGAATGATTCTATCGCTCTGAAACCTTTTCTCCCCTCTTGACACACACATGAATAATGTGTTGAGCCATCGTAGATCGCGCGTGAATGATTTTAGTCGTTTATTGAAGTTTTTTTCAAAATGGCTGATTTAGCAGCGATACACGAGTGGTCCATTTAGTGTACCTATCAAGAAGTATTCCGGAACGAACTACGGATGTATAGTGCTACATTTCCATCACATATATCATCATATTGAAGAAACCATCGTTACAATTAGAGTATTTACAGGATTCGGAATTTTCATGAATGAAAAACAGGGAAAAACCATGAAAAAGTGTACCAAAGCTACCCTACTCTAGGTAACGAGCATTACGGCAGGATCACTTCAGCACAATTCAGTATGACAGCTTCTTTTCAACTCATCTTGAGTCGAGTCATGGTTTCTGAGGTTTTAAAATGTTTCAAACAGCTTAAAATAAAAGTTCTGAACGATCAAAATTAATTCACTCGCATCCCTGTGAGAAAGTTTACCGTAGGCTTACGGGGAAAACTTACGATCGTAATCCGAACATAACTTTACGGAGTTTTTACGCTCTCCTTATGCTGTGGATGCATTGTGCGTGTTGGAGTGTGCATACCTATTAGGTAAACCTCAGCTGAGTTACTCAGCTGGCTAGTGTCAGATGCTGAGCTCGTTGCAGCATGGAAGTGTACAAGAGCTGGTCGATTCAATCTAATTGTTGATTGAAATTGGTTAGTTCAGTGCAGTTTAGTGATTGTTGAATTAGCGACGAACTTGGTAGATCTAACATGTAACCTTGTATCACTGCTCCGAGGTTATCAAATTGTTAGAGCATTCCATTGTGAAGGCCTCGCTTTGCTATCGATTCATTTTTTCCAGCAAGTGAAATTTTTTATTGTAATATTGATGAATCAGTTGCGTGTAATAAAAGTGCTCACCGGCTTCATCTGAAGCACTCAGCTCAAAATTATTTATATCACAGAAAATCATAGAGTGCTGTCATATGATCACAAAATGTGTTGAACTTGTCGCAGCTGGCTATTCGACAATTCAGAGTTTATCAGCTTATAGGTGAATCAAGGGCAGGATCATAATAGAATTAGTTTTGTCAATATCCCAATTCATCTTATTTACTAATATTCTGATTATTTGCATTCCTTTTAATTAGAACAGATTGATAACATTGTGAGGTATTCATAGTATTGACCCGTTAGAAGGAGTGTTGACTGAATCATTTGGTGACTCATTTGTGCAAATGATAGCTCTTTCTTTCTCTCTTTGAACAATCAGAGGCACAATGAAAAATCATATTATTCAAATAACTAATATGAGGGAGAGAATCCTTATCTTGATTGAGTTCTCTTCCTCTTCTTGGTTATATACATTTTCCTCCAAGCGAAAACATGCCAACCGATCATACTCAAAGTTGAAGACCGCTTAGAACTGTTCAATCAGATTTCAAGATCTGCAAAGGGCAACCTTATTTCATGAGTCTTTTTTTGTGCAAAGGTGAAGAATTTTCATAAGATACCATTCAGTGAACAGATGAGCGGAGGAAGATTACACACAGCAGAAAAATTGATCAGGAAAGAAGAGGCTGATTGACAGTCATGAGCTTGAGTGTCAGCACTTGATATTGATCTTTATATGAGCAATTCACATGTCATCTTCTACAACTAAACATTAATTTTCATCTCTTGAGTATGAGACACTGTCAATCAAATTTTGACAATTGATAAAAAAAAGATATGTAATGAGTTCTAAAAACAGGGATGTCAATGTCAATGATTTACATTTAAGGTAAGTGTACCCAACTTGCCCTCATTAAGCCATTTTCTTAATAATTTTGGCCCATCTCCATATTTTCCAACGTACCTTAGCTCTTTCTGAAGCTTGTCTTAAGACCTTCAAAATAAGTCAAGGTACATTCAATTTGAACCAACCGGAGCAAAACTGTTTTAATTCTCCCAAAAGGTGATTTTTGAAAGCTTACCAGGGTGTCTACCGGTCCTTCCAGTCCTTCTAGTCCTTAGAATGTCCTTATTTGATTTGAAAAAACCTTATGTCCTTAGGAAGTCCTTATTTGCATGGCTAGGTCCTTACTAATTTGGAATTCGGAGGCAAGCAATATAATGTCTTGCAGAATAACTTCTCAAAGTAGTTGAGAAATAAGAAAAAAAAGGTGTCATCAGTGCCAGTACGCTCGTGGATTTTCCATGTACTACTAGAGATTTTTCTGAATGAGTGTAGAAATTTAAAAATTGGTCCCGAACATCTTGGTGGAGATTTCGAGAAAGATCTTGCGGGGGGAGAGGGGTTTCAGGAGGGATTGAAGGAATTCAATACGCAGAATGAGCGTTTTCATACATCTTACTCGATTTGCTTGTGAGTTCGATTATATATATGATGAATTCCACGCCAAAGCGACCTACGGAAAGGGGTCATCTCTCAGATTCTTTTTAAACCTTTTTCATTCGATTCTATGGCCCAAAATAGGAACTTTGGACCACCTATGGGGCCCAAAAAAAATTTCTCCTCTCCATTGCACGTACATCCGTCAACAGACCAAAAATTTATCGTGTAAAAATCGATGCTCTTTTATTCACGAAAATGAGAATATTTTGAGTTTTTGAATAGCTATCGATTTGCGGGTTGCGGCATCTGAAAGGGCATCAAAAAACCTATCGGAAACAATGTCGGAAATTCCTTTTCTGTGATTTGGGAGCCTCTGAAGGCAAAAAAGTGCCAGAAAATACGATATTTTTCAGATTCAAAATTGTGAAAAATTGAATGTAGCACCTCGGGTTCGCCTCAAACGGGGTTTTTCATCGCATATTTTGAAAGTTCATACAATTTCACGTTGATACCATGTGGTCCGAATTTTTTTCAGGTCAATTTCGTACTCAAAATTGAGTCCCGAGAAGATCTCGTGAATGTGTCATCTCAGCAGGCGCCACGAAGGCGTTAATGGACTGAATTTTCATGTGATTTTGATTCGACATAATTAATCCTTGCAGATGGCGTTTCAGTGCATGAATTTCAACTTTGCGAGTAGTCATTTTATAGGAAATTTTGTCAGTTTTCCATTGAAAGTGGCGCCGAAAGTCTGCGTTTGTGCGCATGCGCAGAAAATCGCCTTTTTCTGAAACCGAAAAAATCGAATTTTCAAGAAATGGCTCGTAAGTCACGATCGTCCCAAACTTCTCTAAAACCCATTTTTTTCGAAAGAACGCAAAATTTTACGTCAAATATATGATTTAAAAAAAATAAAAAAAAATGGCTTTTTGAAAAATCAACATTTTAGTGAAAAACACTCTTTTGCCTCCGGGAGGCCCCCAAATCACAGAGAAGGAATTTCCGACAACCTTTCCGATAGGTTTTTTGATGCCCTTTCAGATGCCGCAACCCGCAAATCGACATCTATTCAAAAACTCGAAATATTCCCATTTTCGTGAATAAAAGAGCATCGATTTTTACACGATAAATTTTCGGTCTGTTGACGGATGTGCGTGCAATGGAGAGGAGAAATTTTTTTTGGGCCCCATAGGTGGTCCGAAGTTCCTGTTTTGGGCCATAGAATCGAATGAAAAAGGTTAAAAAAGAATCTGAGAGATGACCCCTTCTCGTAGGACTCTTTGGCGTGGAATTCATCATATAAAAAAATAGATCGCACGCACTAGCTCAGCAGTTATATGAGCAAAATCTTCTCTCATAGCAATGCAGTGGCCCAAAAGAACTTTTCAAGTTTAGAATACAATGAGTTTTTTGGTAAAAACCTCGAAGAAGAGCCGCTAAAAGCATAGCGATCTGTAGCCGATCCCATCGTGAGCATTGACAGAGGTTTAAAAAAAACTTGGTATAACTTGGACAGTAATTGCTGTATTAAAAAAAATTCATCGTCACAGCAAAAAGATACTCTGGGGATGAAATCTCAGGATTTTCCAACTTTCAACTATTGTGAGGACACTTACAAATTTAGTTATTACATAAATTATAGTTAATAGTTGATTCAAGAATGGTATTTGGGTACTCGATGAGCATGTAGCTCCCAAAACCAAGTCCTTACATTGTCCAGTTTTGGTCCTTCAAAAGTCCTTAGAAAGTCCTTCTTCGCCTTGCAAAGATTCTCATAGACACCCTGCTTACAAAAGTGTGTACCCAACTTGCCCCCATTAAGCCTTTTTCTTAATAACTTTGATTTACTTTAACGATTTTCAACGTGCCTTAGATCATTTTGAAGCTTGTTTAAAGACCTTCAAAATGCACTAAACTACGTCCAATTTGGATCAATTGAAGCCGAACTGTCTCAATTCTAACGAAATAAATGATGGAAATCGGCGATAAAGTGTTTTTATCGCCGTGCACGCATATTTGAAGCTTTTCGGTGGTTCGAAACACTATTTCTGACCCATTTTGACGTGATAAACACGTTCTGAGCGGTAAAAAAAGTCGTACAGCACGCCTTTTCGAGATAATCATATGGGGGCATGTTAGGTACACTCCGATGTTGACATTCTTGCTTACAAATCGTCTCCGTGTTTTGCACATAAAACAACTCCATATTCAAATTTTGCAATTTTGGAAAATTGATTTTGAAGGTCTTGAAACAAGGAATTGAATGCGCTAAGGTACGTTAAGATTGGTTGAACTCAAAAAATTTGGCACTAGTTTTACTGAAGGCGATTCCCTCGGTGCTTTCTTAGCTAAGCAATCACGAAAAATAGAAAAATCACTTTAGATTTTCTGGAGAATGCAGAAATGATTCGGGGTCGATGCAAACTACTTAGTTTCTCATATTTTAACATAAAAAACGTAAAAAAAAATTTGCCGGGAGGCCTAGGTGTGCCAATTCCCGAGATCGGCATATGGGGGCAAGTTGGGTACAGAGGCAAGTTGGGTACACTTACCTTATTAGAATTCTCTTTGATCAAATAAATGGGAATTCTGTGGACGTTTGTTAAGTAGATTTCAAAATATTAGTGATACGGAAAGGAGGACCAATTCACAACTTGGGGTGGGGAAACTATCCATCCCTGATCCTTTTTACAAAAAAATTGTTTTAAATTTCAAAAATTATCATGCAGTGTTCTCTTGAATTATTCCAAAAGTCCAGAAATCATTCTCATCATTGAAATCCAATAGTAGAACTCACCAGCAAGAACATCATGACTCCCTAATGTACGCTTCCATGACATCGTAATTCTCCTGTAAGGTTACGATCGTATTACGACCATACATCGTAAATTATGGTCGTTTTACGATCATAATTCTGGATAACTTTCTCACACAGATGGTGGTCGGTAGAATTGAGATATTTTGTAAGTGTACCATAGTTGCCCTATCGGGGTCTAACTTTGGTACACTTCTTCAACTCCTAATAGCTCCAGCTCAGACACATCAAATAGATCTTTGTAGCCCATCAATCGAAAGCTGAGACTGTAAGCTTTAGATTGACTACTAATAGAAGTGGTTTTGCCAATGTATGTTGGAATGCCGAGCCAAACAAAATGAAAAGCACCGAAAACGTACCAAAATTACCCAATTTGACGGTGCGGAAAATACTTCAAGGCCATCTGCTTCTTGATACGATCGAAACTTCGTTCTTTCCAAAACTTTTCATCTCACGACGAACCGATTCTTTCTCTATGACCTATAGTATATTATGCCCCGATGCGAGTTTAGGCTGTTTTGGAGAATGGGAATCAATTTCCCCCGAGTGTAACGTTAGGAGAAGATTTCCAGTGCCCCGAAACGGCCCGACGAGCGAGCCTCAACTTTGTTCTTCGCGATAACTTTGTTGGACGCCGGCGAAATTTTTGGCACTCGACGCATGATATACTATTTCACACGACCGTACGTAGAGCACTTGCTTTGCGTACGGCAGATCTTATTTCTCGCACACCCCCCGCATGAGAAAGACTGCCCACCAGAGTATCTAGGCGCTTTCACAAGATCTGCATTCGTAAACGTAAACTACCTACCAAATTTCGGATGCACATATTTTCCCGTATACCTTTTTGGTTCGAAAGTACCTTCTGATGTGAGGGGCCGTTTTTGCGTAGTTATGAGTGAGTACTGAATATAGGTGCTATCGAGATTATAGTCTTTATACGTCCATACGTAGAAACAGCGTGTCCTCGGAAGAGACCTACGCGAGGAGACCTGGAAACAAGCTGTTTCTGCGTACAGACGTATAAAACTGCATACGCGTCTCGTGCGGAAACATTTTTCCTTCGGGAAAATCAAGCTGGGCGGTGCCATCGCCCACGTCCAGCTTGGTTTCCCGAAGGAAAAGATGTTTCCAGCACTCGACGCGTAATGTACTATTCTAACTCTGATCTGTCGGCTGACCTGTTGGTCTCCGTAACGTGGGCACCCGGGATTTCAAAAAAATTATTTGGAAAAAATATTACCTAATTGTGCGTCTTGAGCACGTTCAAGAACCGTTTGAAGATTGATTGTGGATGAAAAAAGAATTTTTCGGGTGTTGGAAAATTTGATCAATTTTTTTCTTGACTACCGTCCAGCTGCAAATGATGCGTTTGATGGGACCGCTAAAGTCGAATTCTTAACCAACACCTGTGGAGCTTAAGAAGTTGTTCGCGTCCGCAAGTTGTATTATCATTATATTTTGAATTGCAGAGGATTAATCTTCTTTTCCCTTGAAGGGGATTGGTTGTGTTCGTGATGAGAGATTTTTGTCAAGTTTTTCAATTCAAATCCGGCAAAAATTAGGCAATAAAAATCTTATTAGCTCACTGCAGGTTTCAGTAGCGAGTTTTTCCAAGAGATTGTACAGTGTAACTAGCCGAAACTACCTACCAAGTTCACTCGTGGTGGAGTACCCACCAAACGGAACTTAGCTAAGTAGGCGGTTTCAGTTGGCATCTCGCGATGGGTAGTCTGAAGGGGCAGCCTCAGATTGTACCTAGCTAAAACTACCAACCAAGTTTACCCATGGTAAAGCATGTGGTAAAGTACCCACCGAACGGAACTTAGGTAGGTAGTTTGGACAGCGGTCAGTCGGCATGTCCCGATGGGTACTCTGAATCAAGGGGGCAGATTTAGATTGTACCACTTGAAATTATTGCTGCATGCCCCGACGTCAGATTGCCAGACTGTTCTTCGCCGTCGTCGACGAAATCACCTTCTACTTCATTGCCGGTACCGTACGTACGGACTGACGGACTCGCCGTCGACGTCACTGATGTACCCGTCGTCGACATCGCTGACGTATTCATCGTCGAAGTCTCTGACGTACTCGTCGTCGACGCCACTGACGGATTCATTGTCGACATCGCTGACGTACGGACTGACGGACACACCGCCAACGCCACCTGACGAACTCATCATAGACGTTGGCCACAGAATGCCACTCGACGTCGCTGACGGTGTAAATTCATCCTTGTCGACGTCGTTATCGTGGGCAGAGTCTTTGCCAACGTCGAATCTAGAACAAAATCACCCCAACAAGTCAGCCGACAGATCACAGTTAGAAAGACTATAATCCCGATAGCGATTATATTTAGTACCCACTCATACCTACTCAAAAACGCTCCCTCACATCAGGAGGTACTTTCGAAACAATGAGGTATACGGAAAAATATATGCATCCGAAATTTGGTACCGTCAAATAGGGTTACTTTGGTATAGTGGGTGCAACTTTGGTACACCCCTGGAAAATGACTTTCAGAGATGCATTCGCCAAGGTAAATGATTCTATCGCTCTGAAACCTATTCTCCCCTCTTGATAGACACATAAACAATGTGTTGAGCTACCGTAGATCCCACGTGGACGATTCTAGACTAGAATTTCTAGTTGTTTATTGAAACTTTTCCCGGAAAAGCTAATTTAGCACCGATACGCGACTGGTCCAGTTAGTCTACCTGGCAAGAACTGCTCTGGAATGGACTACGAGTGAATAACGGTACATTTCGACCACATATATCACCATATTGAAGAAACTATCTTTACATCGGGTTATTCACAGCTTTTGGAACTTTAACGAACGAAAAATTGGAAAAAACCATAAAATATCGTACCAAAGTTACCCCACTCTAGGTAAGAAGCAAGAGGATAGGGTAACTCCAGTTGACCTTCCTTATAACAACTTCTTTTCAACTCATTTTGAGTCGAGTGATGGTCTATGAGGTTTTAAAATGTTATAAACAGCTTAAAATGAAAGTTCTGAACGATTAAAATTAGTTGACTCGCATGGTGGTGGGTAGAATTGAAATATTTTGTAAGTGTACCAAAGTTTCCCCATCGGGTTCTAACTTTGGTACACGTACAAAACTGCTAGTAGCTCCAGCTTAGACACATCAAATTGAACTCTATAGCTCATTAATCGAAACCTCAGACTGTAGTAAGCTTTCGATTGACCACTAATTGAGGTGGGTGTTGTCACTGTATGATGGAATGCCGAGCCGAACAAAATGAAAAGTAACAAAATTGTACCCAAATTACCCTATTTGACGGTAGGTAGTTCACGTGTACGAGTATGTACCTAGGTAGTTTGAGTGGGTACCTACCTTGTGAAAGCGACTAGTTACTCTGGTGCCAGTCGTGCGAAAAACGTATTTCGACACTCGGGCGTGAAGTTTTCTGCTTTACTCGTGATAATTTCGACCTTTGCCAAGGCTTGGGCCGAAAATGTACCGAGAGTGCGCGAGTTTGGTGAACGACAGACAAAGCGCTACGACACGATTTTCCCACCACAGCACGACGCGCTATAGCACGCCACGACCCAAAATTCATCACAGTAAACGCAACCATCGATGGATTGGGATTATTGTTACAGTATCAGTCATGGATTATGAGAATGAATCAAATCCATCAGTACTTGGGTTCGCTGGAATAAATTTTGAATCGTGGCGTGCGATAGCGCGTTGTAGCGTGACGGAAAATTTGTGTCGTAGCGCTTCGTCTGTCATCACTCTTTCGCCGTTCCGTCGCGTGGAGAAGGTCCGCTACTCATAATGTCTACAAAAAATCCATTTATAATCATTTTCCATGTTTTAAAGATCACATGGCTTTCACCACCGTTAAAACAGAAGATACAGGTCAAGAAGGGCCTATTCGATGCATATTTTTCTCAGAATTCCATCCGACAGCGGGCCCGAAAATCACTTGTCAGGTTAGTTTCGATTCTTTCACGTTAATTCTAAAAAGTTCAAATCTTGATAATTCAACAACACGTCAATCAGTTATCCTAAAATCAATCATAATGTTACCTTTGAATTTTGATGAACTCAAAAACTGATGACCAAAAACTAAAAATGTGACCCACGCTGAAATTTCGTTTTTTCAGGTTCCAGATAATTTCATAACCAAAGACATCTTTGACAATGTCAGTGTCTACATCATTCCAAAAGCTCAACTTCAGCGGAGTACTATAACAGTGTGAGTAAACTGAATGATATGGAATATTCTATGATATTCCTAGATATTCTTCAATATTCCAAATGGCTATAAACGTCAATAAGTTACATCAGGTTTGTTGAGTTTGTTGGTAAACAATACTTCAGGCTTACTAGTAAACACCACAGAACACCTTCTACGGAGACTATGGAGTACTTAAACGTATATGGAACACGATTTGACACGACCCATCATTCCCATTGGTACCCTCCACCCACATCAGTCGCACGTTTTGGTCAGTTTTGGTAGTCCGTGGTGCTTCAAGGGTTATTAACTGTCTGTTCCATACCACGTGGTCGCGATGCTCGAATATTTACGCGAGCCCTTTATGATTATTTTCTTTCTCCTCTTCATCGTCTGTTCTCATTTTTTCCCGGATATTTTTAGTGAACTATTGTTTTAGCACTCTGAAAGACTACAAGATACTCGGCTTCCCTGTTAAAATTGATAACAAGAAGTATGCAAGGAACGCATTCTACTTCAACCTCTGCTTTGTCTGTGATGCTGAGGCGAGAACAGTTCATTATGAACCGGTTGTGAAGAAGATGTCCGATTTTTTGGTATTGAATCCTCATATATTCCGTATCTCGGCCTTTTCACTTCTCAGCATGAGTTCATCAATAGTATATTTCCGTACTGAGCGCGGTAGCCCAGTTTGGGCACTAGGACAGTTTGTCTGTCGAGCGAAGCGAGACAGACATGTCCTCCAGTGCCCAAAATGGGCTTGCAAGCGAAGTGCGGATATATTTTTTCATTACGAGAACCCTAAAATCCTATTTAAACGCGTCATTTTTAGATTAGAGTGATGAAAATTTTTTTCTTCAATATCAGATGGCTTTGGAGATAGAAAACTGCTTTTTATCAGCCTCAGATGATAAGACAAGACTTTCTGAGGTTCTTAGACAAGTTATGCACGATTTGAATTTGCACAAAATGTGTACACTGACAGGTGAGGTTTTGCTGTTCTTCCACACAAGTGTACAGTGTCTCGGGGATTAATTCTATTATTCAATACCCCAGAAGGTACAATGACATCTCACTTGAAAGTTGTAAGACTCGCTCCAGAACCAAAACCAGTTCTTGATCATCAAGTTCCAATATTTTTGGAAGCTAGAGAGACATTCCAGAGCGATCAATGGGACCTGACTACACAACAAGTTTTACCATACATTGATGGCTTCAATCATGTTGCGCGTATTGCAGCAGAAGCAGATGTAGATAATAATCTTGTAAAAAGTTGTGTACAGAATCTTGTGTAAGTACATCCGTCATTTCAACTCAATGCCAGTTGACGCCATATATTCATTTATGGATACTTCTCAATCCCAGATATTATGGAATAGTTACGCTTATACCCATATTTCAATACAGCAATGTCTATGCTACGACACCAAAGCTCAAAGAGCTTGCGGAAAACCAAAGCTTACAGGAGAAATGCATAGACTATACGTCGAAATCACGTGAGTATCACTCTAACCACGACTGAATGAATACTCTCACTTTTGAATGAGTATTCGATGAATAGATATTTCCACGTCAATTTGCATTAACGTCCACATCAATATATTTTCATATCAATCATCAGCTAGACAGCTGGCATTCTTGAGAGACATTTATAGAATGTATGCCTCGATGACACATGGAAGTAGTATGAGAGACTTATGTCAAAGACTGAATCCTCAAAATTTGAGAATTAATGAGAGGAAACTGGTGCAATTTGGACTGATTGAGGGGCTTATTAGAAGGGTATACAAGGTATAAAATATCATACTTATGATAATTTGAGCTCTTTTAACGGAGTGAAATTGAACATGAACGTGGATTTCAGTATCCTATTTTACTTCCTGGTGGTTCAAGCGAAGAAAACCGAAGCAGCAGTACGTATAAGTATTTTACCGGATCTTACAGTCTGGATGAGATTTGTTGCACGACTGGTCAATCTGCCGCTCAGATCGAGGAGATCGTTGAGCGCGACCCGAACGTTGTCATGCTATGGAAATAAGATAAATCCATGTGCCTACAGAAATGAATTCGGAGAGGTGAGTTACCTTCAGCATTTAACCTCTTCCCGCATTTGTCCACAAATGTGGACACATCTTTGAATCGGGTTCCTTTGATTATCTTTGACTTCGGAGGAAAAATACATCATGCATCATCTTTCTTGGCCCGAGAAGGAGGAGGTTCCATGATTCTGGTAAACATAGTCTCATCATTAGTTATTCATCATAGCTAATGATTATGATGAACCATCTCACTTGGTCATGCACTTTGAAATGATTCATCTTTTGATTGTTATAATTCACTTAATTTTGATGATAGGAAAAGATACTTGTAGCGTCGTGTTCCTTGATCTGAATAGACGATTTGTCATAAACTTCATCGTTGTATTCTCATTGCTAGTGCCTGATTCGTGTTTGACCTTGAAAAGTTCATGCTACCATAACTATCATATGGCATGACTTTATCATATCATGTTTGGGCTCAAAATAATTCTTTCGACCCCCACTAGATAATCTAGTAGGAAAAAAAGTCCTGGGAGTACAGGAAGTAGCGGTGCGTGCACGAAGAGGTTAATGGAAAAATAAAGTTCTAATTTTTTTCTCGATCTATTTGATGCGCTCAATCAGCCTTTGCACTTCTTTTATATACATATCTGGTACCCTGTTCTCCCTCATCTCCGTACATTTGCGTTCCATAGCTTCTCGTAGTTGTCGGTTACGCATTGCCGCTTCTGCCCGGATTGCCAAGCCCTCTTCAAAGTTCCTTTGTCGCAATGTGATCTTATCTTTCTCTTTCTCTTTGACCTGTAACACATTAACAATCAAAGTACAAATCCATCCTCCATCCATGCTCAAAGCACACAGTCAGCCAGAAATATCACCTGTCGAAGAATTTCGCTTCTATGCTTGAGAACCTCACGTTTCTTCTTCTCGCGTTGCTTTTCTTCCCGGCACAAAGCTTCCCTCTGCAGCGCGAGAATTTTTTCAAATTCACGCTTTTCACGTTCCATCTCCTTAGCTTGTAATTGTATCTTCCCCTCAATTTGCTTCTGCCTGGAGTCACGCAACTTCTTGAGATCTTCAATTCTCTTCAAAGCTTCCTCTTTTTCACGACGACGCCATTCACGTTCCACTTCTTCAGTCACCCTTGATGCGTTCAACTCGTCTATCTGAGCCTGTTGATCCAATTTAAGGTAAGTGTGCCTAATATGCCCCCATTCCCTAATATGCCCCTACTCAAGTTCTCACATGCACGAACCCGCAGACCTTGCCGCGCATTTTTTTATGTTTGTTATGTTACAATATGGGAAAATCAACGTTTTAGACCGACCCTGAATGGCACGCGCATTTCTTAAAACGGAAAAAGTGGTTTTGGTACTTTCGACTTCTTTTTTGTTAAAAAACTATGCCGAACAAAACTGGTGCACCCAATCTCAACGTTTCTTAACTCATTTTCTTTGTTTTTATTTCAACTTTAAGATGCTTTTTTCAAAATTGCAAAATTCGATTTCTAGCCGATTCTACACTCACATTACTAAAAAAAAGTGCAGTGTCCCTAATATGCCCCCACCCCTTTTTCCGCATATAGAGAGCTTTGCGCAATGCCGCAAGTACTTTTAGCACTTTTTTATCGAGATAACATTAGTATTAGGTGTATTTAGCTATATCTAACAGCATAGAGCCTTTCAAACGCACCAGATCTCGCAAAATATGCTAAATCGATTTTTATGTTGATTTTGAGGTTATGTGCACTCTAAATCATCAAGAATACCTTGAAATATGAATATTTGTCCATTCAATACGTGACCGTCATGCGCCGGAACCGATATCGCTTTCCCAGAGCTTCAGAAGCGCGAAATGTCTATGGGGGCATATTAGGAACACATTGTCAAAAACTCACAAAAAATCTTTTCCCACAAAAATCAAGATAGCTCGGCTCTAATTCCTCGAAATCAAACGTACTTTAGCTCATATTGAAGGTCTTAAAATTATCTTCAAAACGAGCTAAGATACGTTGAATAATATTGAGATGAACCAAAACTTATGAGCAAAACAAAAGTAGTGAGGGCATATTAGGCACACTTACCTTACTATAGAATTCATCTTACCTAGTTTTTTTACAGTACCGTTCGAAAGTTCTCGATGGGTGATTCCCCAAGTACCCTGACTTGCAACAGCGATAAGTCGAGTTTTATGCGTCGTAAGGGAATTTTTAAGCAAGCATCTTGAAAAGCAGAAAAAATACTAACTTTGAGTGGGTTTGGATGATTTTTACTGAATATTCTTGAAGGTCTTACACGCTGATGAAAAAATAGAAAATCTAAAAAATTTTTATCTCCATTGAGACACCTACAGTTTTAATGCGAATGAAGATACGGAAATTCTGGAAAAAGCATCTTATAGAGCGGAAAAAATACTATGTGTAGTCAATTTTTGGTTATTTTCCGCGTAGCGCGTGTGAGAACGTATGAGCTGTCTAGTTAACCAGAATGAATGTTTATCACCGGAAATAGCATAGAAAACTGTGAAAAACCATGATTTCCGAGAATTTAGACAGCTTGGACGTCTTCATTCACGGAACGTAAGAATAATCAAAAAATAGCTACACATGTCATTTTTTCCGCTTTATAAGATGCTTTTTCAAAATTTCCGTATGTTCATTCGCATTGAAACTGCAAGTGTCTCAATGGAAGGAGATTTTTAGATTTTCTACTTTTTCATCAGCGTGTAGGACCTTCGAAAATATTCGATAAAAATTATTCAAACCCAGTAAAAGTTAGTATTTTATTTGCTCTTTAAGATGCTTTCTTCGACATTTTTGAACGACGCATAGAACTCGACTTATCGCTGTTGCAAGTCAGGGTACTTGAGGGATCACCCATCGAGAACTTTTGAACGGTATTTCTAGAGAACATTTTCAACATTTTCGAATTGTCTATGTATGGAAGATCGAATGATTCCATCAGAATTTTGATAAATCGATCACAACAAAGGCGAGAAAAACAATCGAGTCTGTTATTTCCACTACTTACTCATTTTTTAGTTAGCTACCTATCGTCTCGCGGGAACATACTGCTTGTTGAAAATTGAATTAATAATTACGAAGCCCCCAAAGTATTTCTTTTAAGTGTTTGGTTCGAATTATCGATTTGTAAAATTTTGATTCGAATGTTCTTCATGTCCATAAGAACAGAGGTGGACAAAGTGACAGCTCGCGCTATTCATTTCTATCGCTAATTAAATATGTGAGCAGATTCTTTTAAGAGATCGTAAATAGAAAATGTTGTCTGTCCTTGTCTCGATACTGTAACTTGAGCGTTTGCGAGAAAATTATCTGCTTTTTCTCCGTGAATATTACCAACTAGCGAGGGATCATTAACTACCTGCACGTCCTGAGATTGCATTGCTTGTTCAGCAATCCTCTTCATTTCACGCTCCTTTCGTTGTTTTTCAAGCTCCTGCTCCTCTAAAATCCTGGCGTCTCTCTCGGCCTTTTGACGATGATATGCTTGAATCCTTTCGGTGAAATAATGGATATATTCTTTTATCTTGATTCATTTCGAAATAATATTGTCTTTCTTTCATGATAAAATCTTTCTTAATCGATTCGTCTATCGTAGAGTGTGTTCGAACATATCCCAAGGAAAATGTAAGAAAGTCTAAAGTTGGAGAATCATCTTAATGTGCTCCAATTTTCAATTAAGTCCTAAACAGCACGCGCAAGTACTTCGAATCAAGCTCACATTCCGGACATACAATCAACGAATCAAGAAAACTAAGCCTCCTTCGCCACTCACAAGGGGAGACCACGGGGTCCGGGTCGCAAATCATTCCAAAATTTTTTTACAGTTTGGTACTACCTAGAATATGAAGAATATAGAGTAACTCCGTAAAATGGGCCTCCTGTCCAGAGCTACAAGCAAAAACGTTTGCATCACCAGTATATCAATATATATCACTTTTTAACATGGGCCTATATGGGCAATGTTAATCTCGGTGGCTGGATCTTTGGACAGGAGACCCATTTGACGGAATTATTCTGGATTCTCTATTTTTCCGATAGTACAAAACTGTGAAAAAATCTTGGGGGTGATTGTTGACTCGGACCCCGTGGTCCCCTCTTGTCAGTGTCAGAGAAACAATCAAGAAAAGAACGAAACTGGTGTTGAAAAATACCCTGAAAACAAAACAAATATTCATTTAGTATAGATTTTGATCACAATTTATACCTAGTGTCCATAATACGCTCCTCCTCGCGCTCCATAGCTTTTAGGTGTTTGAGTTGCTCATTGCACTCAATGAGCTGTCTGCGCGCCTCCTCACGCTTTTTCTCCTCGTACTTGAGCTTCTCGAGTTGAGCTTCTTGCTGTGCAATACTGTTAAGGTACGACAGCCTCGCCTCTTCGCGTTTCTTCTCAAATTCAAGCTGCCGGTCAAGCTCGTTAGCAATAATTTGCTCTTTGAGCTCGCGAGCGAATTTTTGAGTATTCTCGGATCTCTCACGCTGACGTTTTTCTTCCTCGTGCAAGGCCTGTACTCGCTGAGCCTCCATAATTTCATTGGCCCTCAGCTCTTCGGCTTCGTGCTCCCTTTCTAGTAGACGTTTCTCTGCCAGCTGATGTTTTAAATTCATGAAAATACATTAATTATCTTTGATTATCAAACTTATATATCAATTTTACTTTTCAATTTTTGGCGAGTAGAGTTACATCGTTATGGTTGATGAAAATTATCATGAAAATTTTTTCTATAGTTTTTAACCTTTGTTATTGCTTGAGGTGAAGTACTACCAAGCATTTATCAGTTCAGTGTTTGATCATAAAATTTAGTATGCCAGTCAGAGCACGAGTAAAAAGACTCTTTTAATTTGTTTAATTCATCAAACTATGAACGACAACGATAAATTCAGAATTATTGCACCAAAAACATGCTGTCGTAGAAGGAATTATTCATGGATCATTATTCGCTCATCCACGTCATCAGAGTGAAGTTGGATATTTGTGGCATCAGTTCTGTGGCGGTCAGACTGAAGGGCGTGAGTTCAAATTTGATTAAATTTGAGTTAAAAGGCATATACGGTGTTCTACTCAACCTTTTCTCTCACTTCAAACACTTTCCGGACGCAAATATCGTATTTCTCGCGAGAAAACTGAATTCGTAAAAAGGCGTAAGTTCACTCAGTAGACCTTGGAATTCATTGGTCAGGAAGGAGGGCGTGAGTCCACAGTTCAGGTTAGAAATCAAGATTACAAATAAAAGAAAATATTCATTCACCACAACATTCAACGATGAAATTAAAACTATATTAATACACTAGGGGGGGCAAGCCCCCCTGCTCGCTCCGCTCGCCAACCCCCACAACCCCTATAACCCGTACTCTTATACTTAGAGACTAAAACAATATGTCCTAGATCCGTTCCGTTACATGCAAAATTTAATGCATAGACACACGCTCAACTGCAAATCTATGTACTTTCTGAAATTAGGAACAATGGGAGAGAGAAGAATTGTATGTCCATTTGGTTGTCTTACATACGGTGTATAAATCATCCCACCTAAAATTTTTGCTTAATTTCCAAAAGAAATAATTCAAAATGATCAATTTTTATTAACTTCAATTCTCTCCACGCCACGCTCGACCTTTTACCCCATCCTACCAATTTGTCTCATTGCTACTATTCAACAACAACGAAAAATCAATATATTGATTTTCTACAAATGCAATTCTAAATCTAACCTGAACTAAGTATTTGTCACTGTTTTTCTGCTTGTTTGTTTTGAATGGTACATTTTTGTATAAAATTTAGATTTTTATATCCGAATTTTTTGGCAATTTTGATAATCGTCAAATATTGACATAAATCAGAAAAATTATCATTGTTATTGTGAGTATACATTTTCATCCAAATATATAAAATAATCAATATAAGATTATATCAAGTATACTACAATATTGAATATGTAATATGAAATTTCCAGGATGGAAATTTTTTAAAAGTCATATAGTTCAGTTACCGCAACTCACCATCTACACGAAACTTTGTTGGATTGAAGAAATTCATGAGAAATTTTGATTGACTAACATAATTGCATAAGCTAGGAGATGAATTCATAATTGAGGTTAGTCGTTCCTATACTTTTGCCATTGTTCTTTACAATAATATCCTTAATATTTTTTATTGATAATGCATTAACATCATATCTCACATGTAAATTCATAATCGTGATAAATATCTTAAAATTATCTCTCTTACACAGTAACAGTCTAACCGGATAGTACTTTGGATACTTTGGATTGTATTTGAAGCAAATATTCTACAGCTCATACAAGCAAATACGTGACTTTTCTTCTACAAGGTATGATTTATATCTAAAATTTTAGCCAAAACAATATGCCGTGAGTCATCTTTGCTCCTTAGTCTTAAATGATTTCAATAGTTATATCATATAAAATTATCATTTCAAATTTCAATACTTCCGTTATATTTTCAAACATTACACGAATTTTTTCCTATAACTATTTATTAATTATACACATCTTGTGACATCACTGACTATTTTCTAGCACGCTTTGCATGACTTATGTTGCATTTTATAAGAACTGATTCTATTTCCATAGATAAGATCCTTTGAAACTGTCCTGATTATATGAGATTAGAGCAAAGCGATTTAAAAGCAAGATTTTATCAGAGAAATTTGAATCTTAGAATTCTCTTGAAATACTTTATAAATCTTCACAAATCTACAAAAATGATATTCTTTGCTCTTGTATTGAAGTCATGTAGGTCACGATTGGATTCTCGTCAAATGTGTGTTTTCTAAATAGAATTCATTCAATCCGTACGGAAATAGACATATTCAAATCGGACATGTATAAATTCGAAAATTTCCAAACAGAAATCGTTACTTTTTTCTAAATATCGTCCGACACAGCCTTTCTAAAATTTTAAATGATTATATTCCTGATTTTTGCTCGCAACGACGAAATATCACGATTTTTAAGAAGATTCTTTGAAATCCTTTCTCACACATTATGCGAGTTACATTGGCTACTTTTGAAAGCTCTGTGATGTGTGCTCTCCCTCAACCATGATTAAATCGAGTCCTTGATGTTGTCGAGTGCAAAGTAGGTATATTTTGCAATTACATGGCCTCGGGATTGTACTTCAAAGGATCGAAAGGCCAAAAATGATGGTTTAATGAAGTTTCTACTACTTTTTTTCGCTTTAGACGGTCGACACATATCCACCGTTCACATAAAATTAATGTTGTATGTATACAATGCCCTAGACGTTCATACAGGATTCGAGATACACTCTCACTCGACCAATAGAAATTCAAAAAATTCAACTCAACCAATGCTTGATGCGAATTCATTCACCGATGAATTATTGATGAATTATTGAACATTGATGAATATTGTTAATTGTTTATTATTTTTATCATTTATCTGTATTTAACAGTAATCAATTCAATTTAAATTCTAGAAAAGATGAATTTCTAATCCGTTTTGATGCGTTTTGAAAGGGAGGGGGCAGCATCATTTGAAAGGGAAAAAGATTTTTGCAAAAAGATCCACGTCTGTCCCAAGCTTCAAATTTCCAAGGTTTATTCCATATAATCAACCAAGGCAAGGTGCGCCCAAACCCCAGGATATTCAGTCTTCCTCATTCTCTTATTATAGTCCAAACTCAAGGAACTGGGTAAATCCTTTTGTCTTATCCTTATTCCGTATCAATTAAATGTATCAAGGACTTAGCAGAGGGAATTCACGGGACCGAGCATAATACCGGACTTGGCGCGCCGTATCCTTATGAAAATCAGACCACATACATCAGTCATGTGCAATTTGCACACTCTTACGTTATCCATGTTATGCATAATTCAAATCATATGACGAATACATGAAGAGTGTGACAGCTCACCTACTTATACGATTGCTTTTACCGAATGTATAAATCCATGACCGTATAATTAAAACATCCTCGTGGCCAAAGGCTCGGTGATGAACATCTGTTGGTATCGACGCGAGCTCGTCGTGATATATGGTCTAAGATATGTTGCTTAAGTAAACCGATTGTTTGACACTGACATCTATCAGGCAGGTATTGATAGGACTTTGGGTACTTGGACAATATATGCTCAGCTTCTCGAGTTTGCTCTTACATTTTTGAAACTTGCTGATGCATAATTTGTAAATTTCCCTTATGTCAGTATCTTGAAATAGTATTTTTCGATAAGAGGGTGGTAAGTTTTGTTTTGCTTTGAGAGTGATTGTTTTCGGCCCGAGCCTTGGCGAGGGTCGAAATTATCACGAGTATTGACTCCATAGTACATCATCGTCAATACATGGAAGATTGGGAATTACAACATATTTTGTATCGAACGAATAACGATAATGTGAATTGAACTTAACTCTTATAATGCACCTTTTCCGAAAAGAAACATTGTCGTATCACAAATATTCGTGGGTGCAATTTTTACATCAAAAACTTTACCTCTAACATTGATATTCACTATAACTATTAAAATACCTATACGATACAAACCGAGTAAAAGCTCGAGAAGAAATTTGTTGCTTGATATAATGTGACTGAGCTTGCTTGGTTTTCCAGAAAAGCTTGTCAGTCTTACTAACTCGACGAGTTAGTGAAAAATTCCATTTCGGTACGACCCTTGTTTGATTTTGCTAAATCCTACAGAGCTAGATCCGAGACGATCGAGTGTTATCGCGGGATTTGGCGAATATTCAATCTCGTCGTTGCAAAGTTCAGCTCATATCTGAGTCTGTTTGTTTTCAACCTTTCGTTTGATGAACCTAGGATCTCGGAGATTTCTATTCACTTAGTCGATTCGCATTGGATTTTACAATACTTATTCATATACGAACTGCCGATTTGTTTTTGTATATAAACACTAAAAACTCATTGTCTCACATCCTGCCTCAAGCTTTGGATGTAAAAATACCCTCCCAACATCCAAGAGATGGGAAATTTCAACACGAGCGCTTTGCTCACAGCTCACTGCGCATACCCACGGCTCACGTGCGCGATGCGCTACTCATCGGATTTTAGCCTGCGAGAGATATGGATTTCCCTTGTTACCGGATGGATCAAATACAGAACTTGACTTTATAACCTATAGGTGGATGACGATCTTCCGGGAAATCCATGTCACTCGCAGGTTAAAATCCGATGAGCAGTGCATCGCGCACGTGAGCCGTGAGCAGTGCGTACGCTTCATTAGTGGACACCCCCTAGGGCGATATGAACCTCTGGCGCTTTTCTATTGCAATGCTGTGCATCAGCTTCTAATCATTATTTTTCTTCGATTTCTTTGAACACAAGTGTCTTCTTTAGAAATCATGAGTTCTGTCAATTTCTTGCTACCTATAAGATCTTCAGAATTTATATCAAGCATTATAGACTATGTTTAAGGCGATGCGGTCACCGTGCACGCTCATTTTTGAATCGATTATCGAAATCTTTTCCAATTTGGGCTGAACGAAGAGTTATCCAGGCCAAGTTACATGATTAGAAAGCCTGAATAGCTCGCAGTTTAGCCCGAATTTGAAAAGATTGGAATTTCTGTGAACAAAAATGTGCCAATTTGTAGGTTAGTAAGTACACGCGACCAAATTATTCTCTTTCATTACCGATTAGTCTTGCGATTAATGAAAAATGACGAGTTTCACCACAATTCAGATCATAATACGTAATGGACAACTGGTCTCAAACTTCATATGATCAAAATTTTGAGGTACATCTAAATGAAATATAATTTCCGGGTTGCATGGCGACCGCATCCCTTAATAGTATTTGTTAAAACAAAGTTAAATATTTTACACCAATATACGGATGAGAAATATCTCATTAAAATATCTTCTCTAGATGAAGAAAAGTCATGATGCAAGATCTTTCTCCCTCAACCTCGGAAGATGTCCAGATTGAAGTTGATTATTTCCCAATAGTTTTCGAAATTCATTACAAAAACATAGTACCATTAATCAAATGTAATTTTTAATTTTATCGAGTGTGCACTCTCCTATTGAGTTCTATGACATAAACCATCTTTATTACTAATTTCGAAATATTGAGAAAATCTGTTGATGATTGTTGAATTTACACTTCAAGGAACTAATTGATAATGGATAATTACATTGTCCATATCGTTGGCGATGGCAACTGTTTATTCCGTTGTTTTTCGTACTTTCTTCATGGTAATCAGAATCTATACAATGATCTGCGTCACCGTATAGTGAAATATATTTCTTCGAATTGGTCGGAATACAAGCCATTCATTCTAGGCAATCACTATTATGAGTCTATATTCAATTCCGCTCAGTACTGCCAATTTATGTCCAGAGATAAAACTTACGGCAGTGAAATTGAAATAAGAGCCTTTAGCAAACTGTACAAAACCAACGTTCACGTTCACATGAAAGATACTCGAGACTTAATATCATTCAAGTCTGACGAACGGAATAGCAACCAAGTGGTTCACGTAACAAAGACCTAACTTGTACAATTTATTGTAATTCGAAATTTCAAAAGTAAGGACAATATATGAAATGAGAATCAAATCAAATAGTGTATTTCATATTGTCTATGATGAGAGAGACAACATGCTCCAAAGGTCAGCACTTTAAACACGCGTCATCTATGTTGTGTCTCTCCCACTCTCATTGTAGAGGCTAGCTGACAACGGGGGGTATACGGGACACGCAGTGTATACTTCTATGTCTATGATGGAAATGATGACAATAGTATTCTGGGTGGATGAGAAAAAAATAGTGGAGCTCAACGGCAATCGGTGGCCTTCAGTGGCAATCAGCGGAATTCGATGGAATTCGGTGGATTTCGGTGGAGGTCGGTGGATTTCAGTGGAGGTCAGTGGAAGTAACCAAATTATATGGTAAAAAAAGGGAAATCATTGGTTGGGGGTCGGTGGGGTTCAGTGGCGGTCGGTGGAATTAGGTGGTGGTCGAGGTCAACCGGTGGCCGTCGGTGGGAGTCAACGGCAATCAGTGGAGGTCAGTGGATGTCAGTGGAGATAGTGGGGGTGAGTGGGGTTAATTGGAGGTCTGTGGAAGTCAGTGGAGTTTTATGGAGTTCGGTGGACCTTCTTTCTTACTACTATATAATATAGGGAGAAACAACAAGATTTATCATGTAAGGCGAGTGCATCCATCATGCCCCCCTCCCCCCATAAGCTGTTTTGCCGAAATAATATTAATAGTTTTGGGCCACTTCAATATTTTTCAACACACTTCATCGCATTACAAAGCTTGTTCCAAGACCTTCAAAATGAGCTTCGTTCAATTTCGACCAACCAAAGCCGAGCTATCACAATTTTCACGAAAAGTGATATCTTGCGAGTTTGCGGGAGGAGTACCCAATATGCCCCCATTAAGCTATTCTTGCAATAACTCAGGCGCACTTCGACATTCTCCAATGCACTCGAGTTCATTCTTGAGCTTCTTTCAAGACCTTCAAAATGAAGTGAAGTGCGTCTAATTTCGACCAACTGAAGTCGAGCTGCCATAATTTTCCCAAAAAATGATGTAAATCGTCGATATAGTAAATCATTTTCATCAGCGTGCAACCAAATTTGGAGCTTTTCGCTAGTCCGAATCACCATTACTGACTCTTTCAGACGTGATAAACACATTCTGAATGGTAAAAAAAGTTGTGCGCTCCCTTTCGTGATAACCGCAAGGTGGGCATGTTGAGTACACACCAATTTTCGTCTCCATTTTTGCAAATGATATTCAAAGTTAGTAATCCCAAACAAAGGATTTTGGAGGTCTTAAAAAAAAGAGTCGAATGCGCTCAAGTACGTGAAGATTGGTAGGACCAAAAATTTTTGACACCAGTTTTACTGTGAAGCAATTTCGTTGACGATTTCTCGAGTGTGCAAGCACAAAAAATGCAAATACTTACTTTATATTCTCTAGGAGACGCAGTAATCACCCGAGGTCAGTCCAAATCATTGATTTTCTCATATTTCAACATAACAAACTCAAAACATACTTGAGTGATGCTCAACGAGAGCCCAAGTCTCAGGTCGGCATGCGAAGGCATGTTGGATATAGTAACTTATCAATCACAATTAATATGAACGAAATCGCTGACGAGAAAATAACAATGATGTGAATTTATTGATTATTCACGAATCTTCACATCATTTATGATAAGTTATCCACTTTCATCTGAGGGTTTGTGTGCGCGTGCAAGTGAGTGTGTGTGTGTGTGTGTGTGTGTGTGTGTGTGTGTGTGTACGCGCGCGCGCGTGTGTGCACATGCGTGTAAATGTGCGACGCTAGCTGGTCTTGGATATCAGCAGGTCGAGGATGATTCCTCTATTTTTGAGGTACCCTCTCATGATCCTACATTTCCAGTAATCAGATTTGTCATCACCCGAGCTTTTTGTTTACAGATTTAAAATTTTGATTGGATCATTTATTGTTAGATCTCACAAGGGGAGGACCAGACCTTCGGATCACCAATCTTGTCAAAATTTTTTTACAGTTTTGTATAGCTAGAATGTGAAGAATCCACAGTAAGGCAGCGGCTACATGCAGTTATTTTTGGCGATTCTGAAACAGCGGGACAGCGCCTCTAGCGGCAATTGAGTCGTTTTGCACTATTTTGCCCATGTAATTTGAAGCAAACACCACCGCACCCTCCGATAGAGGCGCTGTCCCGCTGTCTCAGAATCGCAAAAACGACTGCATGGTAGCCGCACCCTAACTCCGTCAAATGGGTCTCCTGTGCAAAGATACAGCCACAGAGATTAACATTGCTGATATAGGCCCATGTTAAAAAGTGATATATATATAGATATACTGGAAACGCTAACGTTTTTGCTTGTAGCTCTGAACAGGAGACCCATTTGACGGAGTTACTGTGGATTCTTCATATTCTAGATGGTAGCAAACTGCGAAAAAATTTTGGGGATGATTGGCGACCCAGACCCCGTGGTCTCCCCCTTGTGAGTCATATCTGATACGGGTTACTTTGTAATTTTACCGATTGCTTTTACTACTTTGTGAAAATTTTTGGGTAAAATAACAATTTGCGATTATTCTCAGTTGTAACCCAATCTTCGAATAATCAAACTGAATCAACGATCACTTACACTACTCACAAGGAGAGGCCAGGGAGTGCGGGTCACGGATTTGGATGAAACTTTCAGAATCATCTCCTTTTAGCACCAAAAGATGATACCCAAAGCCGCAGAGTCTAACGCTCAAGCGTTTCCAAGCTACGAGCTATAACCTATGCATTACAGTATATCTATATATACCATTTTTCCACATATATAGATATACTGTAATGCATGGGTTGGGGCCTGTAGCTCGGAAACGCTTGAGCGTTAGACTCTGCGGCTTTGGGTATCATCTTTTGGTGCCAAAAGGAGATGACTCCCAGAGTTTCAGCCAGATCCAGCTCCCGAACCCCTTGGACTCCCGTTGTCAGTAATATACAAAGAAAGCGAGGTCACAGAGACATTAAAAATTGTATATTTTAACAGTCTACCATTACAGACCCTTTTCCCATTAGAGATCTATAACTTTTCTCTGACTTTTTTCTGATAAATCTCATTCTAATCGCACGCCAAGTGCAATTATTTTGAGACATCACGATGTAACTGTGCGTTGAGGCTTCAATCCTGCGAAAGTTATTTCTTGATGCAATGAAAGAACCCAATCTATTCCTCGGCATGATGGAACATAATCATGGTGATAAAGTCATTGAATAGGTTTTGAAAAATGATTATCCTCAGCTTCAGGAAGTGGTTTGATGGAATAAACAGAAATGATTCGTGCAAAATCGTGATTTCCAGGTATTGATTGATGTCCCAACAGTTTTGATAATTCTTTCATTCAAAGATGGGTGCATCGTGAATATCCTCGAATGATTGAATGTATGAACGCAAATTCAATACCGCGCGTATAAAAGTTACACAGCTCAAGGTGCTCCCAAATATTTTGTCGTGGTTTACATTTGGAGATTATATCTACTTCTTTAGGCAATCATTGCTAAAGTAACGAATCATCTCAGACAAGTCAATAGCCATCGAACTAGGACTAATCTTACTTTCTGTGTAGATTGGTACGCACCTGAGCATCGCGTACAGCTCGGCATTTAGTCTCGAGTATGATCTTGTTACATTTCTTGATCTCTTGCTCCTGCTCTAGCTTTAGCTGACGTGCTCTTTCAAGGAGATGCATGGTGCGCTGCCTAGACTCTTCCTCGATCTCGGTCAATCTGCCTTGCTGCTTATCCCGGCTGCGACGTAGGTCCATCTTTCTGACTGATTCCTTGCGTGCCATGCTCTCGCTGCAGAATTTATACTCGAAATTTGATTTTGAATTTTGACAATTTTCGACTGAAAATTTAACCAAAACCTCGAAAAATCAAGTGAATATATGTTTTTACTACCGTCAACCGGGGTAACTTTGGAACAACCTGTGAAAGAGCGGTTATCATGCACAGTTGGCTAGGCAGATGATCCTGAGGCCTTCATACCGGTTCCCTCCACTTGGGACAAGCATAAACAATGTTTTGCACTGGCGCAAGGGCCTCCAACAGCTATTTATCCGTTTATAAGCTGACTTCTTCACAAGTGCATTTTCAATAAAACAAACAGTCTCTCGGAAAAAGTGGCGTGGTTCCGAATTTATCAGGCCGAATCCAAGGTAGCTGAGCTAAATTTCACTTGTCTGTACACATATCTGGACGAATTCACTGTTACATTGAAGTATTTCCACGAAATTTCAATTTTGTAGAGTAAAAATTCACAAGTACGTATTTTTTCAGAAACTAGGGTAACTTTGGAACACTTGTTCATGTACTCTAAATTTCCTCCCAATTTCTATACATATCATCAAATCCTACTCACTTGAGTAGCCGTTGATGAGAGCTTCAAAATGAGCCGAAGAACGTCTCATTTCAACCCACGGAAGCCAAGTCATGGGAGTTTTTGCCAGAAATCGACTGTGAAGGTATTTTCCTCCTCGAGAGTTAGTCGTGGTGCAGACAGTAAGGTATGCTGAAGGTGTCTATGCTCGATTGTAGAAGTTAAATTCAAGCAAATGGACTCTTACAATAGTTCAATGGAAAGCTAAGACACTGAACTTTTGATTACTGATAGTGATAATCAATTGCGTGACCTATTTCATGAATTAATTGACGAATAAATGATGATAACAATTTCTGTTCCAAAGTTACCCCAGTCCGTGTCTAACTTTGGAACACGACTTTCAGCGTTCTTTGATCCAACCAGAGATGTCCGAATAAACCTCACAAACACCGCAATCGAAAGCTGAAACTGTAGGCTTTCGATTGACCACAGATACAATGCACTTCTGATGTAAGACATACAAGTTTCACGAGGTTTAAGGAAAAAAGGCAATTTTTGTTCCAAAGTTACCCCGTTTGATGTTATAATAACTGTCTGAGTAGGGAAAAAGTTGACTTAAAAAAATTGGAGAAACAACTCGGTAATTCGAAATTTGCTCGGAAATTTGTTACCGTAAGAGACGATCTTTTTCTTTTTCTGCAGCTGCAAGAGCTTTCTCCTTCTCATCTCTGGTTGGGATGTAACAACGCTCCATCAGCATTTCATATTCTGATTTTTTCATGATTTTTGGATGTACTGTTGGTTCAGTCGATGGTACCAATATTTTACAAAAGCCATTCTGATCTAATGCTAGTGTGACCTGTAAGGAAATAATAATTTCTGCATAATCAATATTTTCCACTTGGGTGTCAGATTCAGTAGCAAGAAGATTTGATGAAAGTGATCACATTAGCCATAATCATACTACATTGTTCAGCACAACGATCAAGATTCAAATTTGACGAGCTATGCATTTCTCATCTTATCCAAGACATTATTTTACGATTAATACTTTCATAATAATGAACAAAAATGGACATCGCTTAAATGCATCATAAAAATGTTGGTTATTCTTAGTATGCACATCCATACTTACAATTTTGTTTGTACAAAAATTGTTCAACGCACGATTTATTCTGATATTCTTCTACTATTTTGTACTAATCCACACGTTAATAAGGAATTCAATAAGTATAGGCGAATGGAATGATCTTCTTTGGTACAATACCTCTTTTTCATCGAAAGTGCATCTCTTCAAATGTATTGGCGTTTTCTTCAAAAGTTGTTTGCACTGCTTTGGCTTGTGAATTGTATACTCTCCAGGTGGAAATTTTGACCTTGGTGAAGCCGATGAGCGGCTGCCCGCTGTTCTACCGCTCATCCGAGACGCCGGTCTCGCTGACATTTTTGGTGATTAGCAAGATTGACCTTAACATATGAAAGTGACTCGTGATTACTCATTTGTTGGATATAACTAGGAGTGACATTAACAAACATGTATGCGTGAGTCGATTCGTTTGTCAGGTCAATTCGAATGAATTCTATCCCGGTAGCTATAACTCTGACCCCTGGCTGACCCCAAATTGCTTTCAAACTTGAATATTCTTTATTATGAGATATGAGAGAATATTAATGTTGCCCAAAAGCTCGACACACTTCTGAAATCACCATTGCTCTCATTTTGAAAAATATGTCGAATTGATTTTTTTACTAGGTTTCATCGCGGAGTTGAAAAAGTTTTATTTATGGAAAATTAATGTCTAGAATTTGAATCACTCAACCCTATTGACTATTCGTGGCCATTTAACAAGATATGAAATTCAAATTTTTCTCTATGCGTCGTCTGCTTTCATAAAACTCACTTTATTTACAATTCCCTCGTGCAACTCCCACCCAGACTTCCACTTTTGTTAGCATGTATCATCACCTCCCGTTTGCAACATTATTCACCATCACTTATTAGTGAATATCAGGCTTTTTCTCTATTAAAAAATAACCCCCTGCATGCATCGACACAATTCCCCTAACTATCCTTTTACACGAATCTCAGTAGTAGAGTAGCAACTAAATTCATTTTCAATCCTAGATTGAGAAAAAAAGTGGTATACCTTGCCTGGTATAACTTACGAGGTAAGCACCAACCTTGCGGGTCCTGGATCTTGACGAAACTTTGGGAATCATCTTGTTTTGGTGAGAAATGAAGTTACCCAAACGGATTTCATCCAATACGCCTCCTATCCCGAGATTCAGCTCTGGAGATTAGCATTGTCAGTATATCTATATGTACGACTTTTTAACATGGGTCTGTATGGGCAATGCTAATCTTCATGGCTGTATCTCGGGATAGGAGGCCCATTGGACAAAACCCCTCTGGGTACCTTTATTTTTCACCAAAACAAGATGATTGCCAAAATTTCGTCAAGATCCAGGATCCGAAAGGTTTGGTGTTCCCCTTGTTAGTACATACTTATTACTCACTCAGATCAGGACACGTCCGCTCATCTCAAATCTCGTAGACCAAGTAACGAAGCAATCGCTAGCACATAACCACGGCAGTCGTTTATGAAGCCACATCCAAGCCTTGAGTATCGAATTTTTTTCTATTCAAGCTCGAGACGTCTGCATCAAAGGTGTATACCCACCAGGAAGTTCTGGGCTCAGAACTCCACCTCTCGGCGCCATCGAAGCCCTAATTCTACGTGTTTTGAGACAACACCTACTGCACGTGACATTCTTCATAGGCAAGTTTGAAGAATAAAGGATATGCGTTGCAAGCACTAACTTGCCGATCGTTGACTGATGGCGTGACCTTGCTTCATATATGCGTAACTACACAGTAGCTGGATCTGTAAGGTCTACTGACTAAGTTTCCATTCGCTGTTTGTTCGATACAACGGGGTGGAGAGAGAGAAACGATTCATCAGAAGCTCAAATACTAGGTTGAACCGCACGCACCTTTGCTCAGCTGTAAGCAGTGTATATAGGTACTCTTTTCAACGTTATGGAAAGCGTTGTGGTTTTTTGGGATTTTTTTTCCCGATAGCCGTCTGTATTTTGGTCCACGTGAAAATTTATGTGCAAGTATTTTTACAATAAATCCACAGAAGGTTCAGAATTCCTTCAAAAAAATTTTCACGTTCAATTTTTTAGAATTAAATCGAAAATTTTTTCAAACAGTCGGAAAATCCATCTCAGAACCCTTGCAGGTGAGATTTGAGATTTGCACATTTTCGACTCTCAATATCAAAGTTTCCACGGAACTAATACTCTCATAGATTGTGATCAACGTTGATTACAGCACACAATGTAGATGACCGTTGCTTCTATTAGTAGATTTGTGTGAAATATTTGTAATAAAAAAAGCATCCTTGGATTCATTTACTGGGTTGGTATCTCGCAAGAGCAGAATATGCACCGAAATTCTAAAATACTTCGAGTTTTGATTCAACAAATCCTGAAACTTTGTTCAGCGAGTGGATTCGTGTTGCAGACTATCATATTCAAATGATTAAACTTAATCTGCAAATCTTCGAGACTCACTCAATTTATCGTACTCATCATAGCTTAAGTCTCCATCTGGTGATCCAAATAAAATTATTTGTGAGTTGGGCGTACCATTTTTAAGAGGTACCGATCGATGGATCCGCGGGTCCAAGATAATCCCATTTTGGGTCATAAATTTGATGAATCAAAATCATTATATGATCCAAAAGGAGTCAGACTGATATGAATCATCGCAATACTTTGTACGATCACTGTTATGATGTTGATTAAATCTATATCCAAGGAACTTAGTGTGAAATGAGAAAGATTCTATACCTCTGATAACTATCTATACTCGATTGCAGACTTGATATTATTAGGTACCGCCAAGAATTTTTCTGTCAAAGTTCCTCAAGCCAATTATTGAATCTTTCCATTCAGTGACATTGAAATTATGTCATTAAGTATTTATTGCATTTACATTCATCGTGCTCCATAATCTCATGTGAAATTCTATATGTTTGGCTTCTCACTGTACCATGAATAGTAACGGTACTAACGAGAATAATAATATCAAATTAAATTTTGTATTCATATTACCATTACAAATAGTAATGAGACTCAAAATTGTAAAAAGTATAAGACATGGCATGTCACCCTTGATGATTCGGCTTGCTGCACGATCGACTGCTATTTTACAGATTCTGTAATAGGTATACTTTTCGAGATAGGTAAATTACCTCACTCCTCTTATGATTAGTACAGATCACAAATAAGATCATCGGTGGACCATCATCACACTAATAAGATCGGGAGTAAGATCGTTCAGATCAAATCGATCACTGTTCGATTGATATACATATATACATGGGTATATTATCGCAAAAACTCACACGCTTTGATCCTAGAAATCCAAAAGTTGAGCATCCGCGTCTCTCTCCGCATGCGCCTATGCTGAATTTTTTCGTCTGTTTTGGCATTTTTCATAATTATTTATAATAGTCTATTCCCATCATACACTAATGAATAAGTTGTTTGCGCCCAGATTAATTGATTTTCAGTACGGTAACATGGTGTACATGGAACTGACATATGAGTGAATTACATGGCTAATTTTTGGTTACAAATGTACATACATTCAGCACTTCTGGAGTTTCTCATCCTGGGCCTTTTCTCGCGCTGTTTTTCCGACTCAAAATGACCATCTGAACACGATTCCGGGGTCAATTTGTGCCTAGGATATCATCCAATCTAATTCAGCAAATACAAACATATTTGCCAACATAAGGAAGTTCAATTCGGAGGCGAGATAAAATTGTGAAAAATCGGCCTCGCAGTAAATGTGTTTAAACTCTAAATTTTGCCTAGAAATTCGAATATCTTCAAAGTGAATTCTACCTCTAATGTAATGCTTACTCGCTTGATTTAACGTCTGACGAGTTGGAGAAGTACATTGCATTCGCTTCTTGGCTACCCCACGCTTTCATGATATGTGAATTCCAAGCTGGTAATGTTCTCAGTATCTTTGATCATTTGTTCGATGGTTCCAAATGAGAATCTGGAAAGTACTTGATCAGGGACTACTAAATATTGTCTTTTCATAAAGTTTTAATACAATTGGTCATTAGACTTTCACTTATTTTTCACTTTTTAGTGAGTTGGATTATGAACAAGCGAGTTGGTTGAATTTTCCACAAGTTTTAGGGTACAAGAGAACGACAGTGAACAACTACTTGCTAGTACAAAAGATGGGCCTTCATAAAAGTTTTTGCCTTAAAAATTTTTGAAATTCATTTTATTAGTTTTGGAGCGCAAGACGCATTTTTTCTCCTACTATTCATTGTAATGACGTGACATATCAAGTAGAGCTCGTAACGTTATAGCAAGTCCAAGTTCGTGGTATAACTAGATCAGAGATTGAGCCAATTTCGTCTGGACAGTGCAATCTTGCATAATATTCCAAGGCGTTAAGACTAGAAATGATTCCATTTCCTGTAATAAGATTATACCACAAGTAACCATTTCCTCCACGAATGAAACGTTTTTTTTTTGTGATAAAAAATGTTGCGAGTCCAATAAATCCAAAGAAGATGAACAATATTGGATTTATAAAACGGAAACTAATCGCAATGATAAATTCGTGAAAAGCGGCAGAGGTAAGGAATGCTACAACGATAGCTGTGTTTTTACTAATTCTAAATTTTACATGAACATCTTTATATATATAAGTGTAAAGCCACTCGTGAATTATCAAATCCCAAGATCTGTAGTAATCATTGAAATATGTACAATTCCACCAGTCCTGTAATTCAGAAATTTTTTTGCTTCGCAAGGAATTTTCAAAAAATGGAAAAAAATTGGCATGTTGTCGTGAAAACTGATGGTATACTCACCCCATAGAAATGTCGATGAGCAAATCTCAATAATTCGGCAAAACCGTTTTGCCAAGAATGTAACATCACGTAGAATACAAAGAGATGTATGAGAATCACGGGCAACATCATTTTCAATATAGTTAAGACAACGAATTTATTGAATTTCGAAAATTTTTACACCAAGATCTTGAAAATGTGGTTGCACAAGATGCTTGAGTACGTGTGCCATACACAAAATTACTAATGCGACCTCGATAAAGTTCCAGCACACTACCTTCCATCTAATTTTTTTTTTTGATCCGAAAATTGAAAATTCGATGGGCATGTCTCTGTAGCAGCACTAAGAATGTATCTAAAAAAAGATTGATGAAATAATGATGAGTACCTTGGATATTTATCCCTGTAAATTAGAGCAGGTGCGAACATGAAGTATAAGAATTTGAGAAATTCCGGGTAGTACATTTTCCTTCCAATTTCGTCATCAGATACATGATACACTACTCTTGGCGAATTACTCCCAACAAATGCGTGAGTATTCATCAACATACGAGCCTTGAATAATATTTATTACATTTTATACAATTCAAGCATTAAAATGATATTTTAGTTTTGAAAGGAGTTCTACCTGTTCCATAAATATCATTACGCCCGAAGCGGGTGCTAAATGACTATTAATTGCATATTTTGCTGGGACGATGATGAATGCTATTTGGTAAATAATGTAGACTCCCAGGGATAGAAAATCCAATACACTAACTGACCGTAGAAATTCACATGAATATTTTATTAATAGTGTTGCATGATTATTACATAATATTCTTGCGGGCCAAACGAAATTAAGCGAAACTTACTGTGTATCATGAATTTATATCGCATTTTTGTCCAAAAATAAAATCCGAAGAAAATAACAAATGTCGAAAGTTGCATTAAAATCCAAATTTTGACAGCAGTGGAAAATTGTCCGAAACTTGACTGTATTTTCTCGAATCCCAAGTCAACTCTGCGGTAAAAATTTCAAAATCGGGCATGACATTTATCGTAAATAAACAAAAGAAAATGGTTTTTGTTTGTTGAACTTACCGCCCAATTTCCAAATAGTCTTGAAATGCAGAGCCAATCAACAAAATTGAGAATGTGATGAGCAAAACATTGTACAATGGTCGGAAATTATTATTTTCGAACTCATCTGTGAGCACAGGATTCCTAGGAACAAATTCCTTCTATCTAAATTCTTCATTCATTTCGAATTTCCTGCAGTAGAATCACAGTATTTTATTTTGAATCTGAAAAAATTGGAATCCAAGTAATATCATTTTCAGTGTTGGTTGACAATTTTTTAATCATCACTTCATCGATCCATTTTATTCGCCGCGTAGATAAAGTCTTCCTACATTTCACCAATGTCCTATGATCATGGGCTGATATTTATTACTGCTTTTCAACTCCATCGAATTTGTAAAATTCATTTTCAGAAAATGATCACACAAAACTCGAATTTCACTCAATCACAAAATTCACAAAATCGTACATGAAATTTATATCGTTAAAAATTTCACCGCTGCTATTAAACCTCGGACTACCTCGCGAATTTTCGTTGAATCAACATGTCAACAACGATACCGTTTGATTTGTCAATGCAAGAGTGTTGATGTATAGCTCATTAGATGAGCTATTTAGGCACGCTTGAATGAACCATGAACCAAAATCAATTTTCGTAAACTGAGCAGTTTTCTTTATAACGCGTTGCTGATGATGCAGAATTTCGCGTCACAGCTGCAGGGTGACTCGAATAATTAAAAATTGCGCTCGGTCAATTTTTCACTACGCTCACTCACACGTTATAGTTTTGCATTATTTCGACCCATTCTTCATCAATTTAATGAATTTGCGTTCGTATTAGAAGATTTCCAAGATTCAACTGTTTTGCGAATAATAATCTTTCCTCGTTGTTTGTTAGTTTGTACAAATTCGAGTAAAATATTCTTCATATCATGGGTAAGAAACTTTATGGCGGCAAGTATTTCCTTTTTGACATTTAAGAAATATTTCACGATTCCAGAGTGGAAATCTCAATTGCTAAAGATAATATGAAATACTTTGAAAAAATTCTTGATAAAAGGAGGGGAGGGAGGGGGGCAATTCTACATTTTATTTGAAAAAATTCGATGGTCGGGATGTCATGTCAAAATTAATTTTTTCTAGTTGAAAATGACAACTTCATTAGAGAAGTTATCTTGCTGAAAAACAAATGAAATTTTCACTGACTTTTCTGCCTGAAAACTGATCAATTATTAACAATAAATTATTAAAATCCATGCAACTCACCTCTTTGATACACTAATGATATATCAATCAACTGCAGCCAAAATCGATTATATTTTCTCCATCGGAGAGAATACGATTTCTAAAAATCCCTACATATCTAACTCAAATTGATCAAAAGCAACTTGCTCCTGTTGACAAAAATTTCAAACTGAGGCTCAATCGGCATCCGAAACCGACACTAACGTGTTGTTTGAGGCAAAGAGAAAGCAAAGTATATGCGCCCCTGATGTTGTGTTGACGCAGGAGGACCTTTTTTCATTTGAAGATGCTACTCTAAATTGAATAACTTGTTTCCGATTGATTATCCAAGTGGGCGAGATCGATTATTCAAGCAAATATGAATGGGTAAAACTTAAAATTTGAAAAATTGTGAGCCCCACTTGTGGGAACAATCCGCAGTGTACGTGTTGATATAGACAAGAAAATTTTCCCACATCAACTCTGGACGACTCAATCATACACCCGACTCCAAAATCAGCGGAAAGATATATTATGTCGCAGGAAGAATTTGAAAATTGCGGTTGAATTGTGATCTTGTTCAGCAAATTCACATGATTTCATCATGAACCGTGCGTTCTCCGTACACGCCTCATTTTTTCAATGAGTCATTTGTAGTATTCCAAATCCTTGAGTCATCCCTAATTCTAATGAGTCATGTATTTTAAGTATGGGTGCTTCTGCTTGCAGCAAATCTCACTCCTACTATCCAAAACTGATATGGCGCTCCTCGTCTCGCTCGTAATAGGGCAAAATTTAAGTGCAAGTTGATTCAGTTTCCTGTTTTTATTCAATAACTTGATAGAGATATGAATTACAAATATCAATTTACAAAAATGTAAATATTTGGTAACATGAATTTTCATTTTTTCCAACAGTCGCATGAATTAGATCAAGCAAACTCGACGTTCAATCTCATCGCAAGTAACTTTTTAGGATATCGTCAAAGTCATACTCGTGAGTTACTTTGTTACTTTTACTCACCGCATCAGGCATCTGCCATTGTCAGATAGCGACTAAAAAAATCTGAGTCTGGACGAACTTTTTCGTAGAGTATTTTAGAAAAATAAATGAATTCAAAACAGTCTTTCATCAACTGTTTTGTTGCATCAAAATCCTTCATATACACATCATCAACTAAGTATTGTCTGCTTGCTTGTAAAAATGTTTGGCCATCACAATCTTCAGAAAACAGTTTTCTGGCATAAGATCCTGGCGTCATAAATCCCCATTTTTCTGGTTCATTTTCTAAGTTGCAACACAGGATTAAATTTGTATGAACGTAGACATAAAACACATGGCTCAGAAGAAAACGAAAATTGTTTCCAACAGCTTGTCCTCCATGCGAACACGAAAAAAAATCTTTCAAAACTTGCTCCTCAAAAGACAAAATAGTCGATAATTTTTTGGCTTCCATTAATAATGTAATCAACTGACAACGACACTGATTCCACCATAATCCGTAATCATCAGGTGCTTTCCAACCTTTATCTCTTTCTAATACTTCTTCAGCCTCTTTTTTCAATCGTTCCACATCTTCATCTTTTAAAGTTATTTTTTTACTTTCGGTGTTGGACAGATTTTTCTTTGTGTAGCTATCAGCAAATTCAGTCACAGCTGTTTTAAAACAGTTCATGAAATGTTCATTGGTGATGTTTTTATAAAAATCAGGTAAGTCGTACAATTTTTTATCATTTTTACGAAAAATTTTTTCACCAACTGTTTGACACGTATCGCTCGGACATACTTTATCAACTAAAAACTTTGTATCTTTCACTTGACATTTTGTTTTTTTATTTCTCACGTGAATTAAACCACAAGAACCAACTGGTAAGCTCACACCTGGATACTTGTACGGAAGAAAGTCACTTTCCGCTAGTTGAGACCAAGGAAGGGCGTGAGACAAATGCAAACAAGACATTTTTGCACTTTTAAGAGTATTTAAAATAAAAACTGATAACCAATACACTTGTGAATTTGAGAAAATCGTGGAAGCTATAAACTTTTCTTCTTCTTTTGGTTATGTTGGCTTTGTCTTCTACTAAAAAAACTCGTATTGCGCACAATAAATGCGTGGGATTCTGGTCTCTATAGATCGTCGACTGGTCGTGGCGTGGCTCATACATGGCTACTGGCTGGGTGAATGGATGAGTGATGAGGTAAGTAGAGGGTGCGCCACCATCAATAGGCATATAATCTAGTATAATAGAATACGGAAGCCGACAACGGCCACCTTCTCACCGGTTGTACAAGTGAGTCCCGACACTCCTGTCAGTTCACCACATACTCTGTCAAAACAATGAACGCGTTTTCTCGAGTTTTTTATTTACTTTTCCGAAATTATGTAATAGGTTTGTGACAATGATTCCGCGATCGAAAGACACGGAACATGATTCATTTCATTGATACACATCATATTTTGTTCAAAATTGTGCTCAACTATACTAAAAAAGGGGAAAAACGCAGGGTTCATACTGCTGTCCCATATTCCTATATTTCCTATACTCTGAAACTTGTAGTCTCATATATTCTCCCATATATAATCTGATTATGCCTGTCCTTTATTTCCCATATTTTTCTACATCACCAAAAAACTCCTCCAAAAAACGGAGACTCCTAAGAGTATTGCGGGAACCCGCATTTAATAGAGCCTGTCAGGAAATGGAAGGGAGCTCGGATTTCCTCTCATGTTCCTAAAATGTTGACGACTCGGGCTCACATAAAGAGCACCAACCTCGCGAGTCTCGAATCCTGACCAAACTCTGGGCATTGATTGTTTTGATAAGAAATGAAAGTATCTCCAAAGGATTCATCCCCGTATGGATCTTCTATCCCGAAAAACAGATGTGGAGATTGGTATTGCCGGTATAGGCTCATGTTCAGAAGTCACATAGCTTGCACAGATGAAAAAAATGCTTGAAAAAAACTCAAAAATGAGCTAAGTTGTTGAAGTCTTCTAAGGCTGGCTAAGTTCAAGTCTGAAATGAAGAAAAGAAAAATTGAGGTGTTTTTAAAATTTACTTTCAAAGTGTAATTGTGCATTTCCATTTCCATTTTCTTTTGTTTATCCATTCAAGATTCAAATATTTATGCATGTTGGAGTCACTTGAATAAAATGAATACTTGCAACTTCGAATAAAATTCAATTTCAAGATGATGAAAATTTGATGTGTAGTCTATAATGGACATTGTTCTATACTTGTCCCTTATTTGTGATGGAAAAGTTGTCCCATATATTCCCTGAAATTTTTGGGGAACGTAGTGTAAATATACCCTGAAACGGCCACCGCACTGATCCAATCGTTTAAAACCCGTGTCGTTGTCGGTAAGGTAGGTGCGTGTTTTCAAATGTCCAGTATATAATTACTGAGTTTTGTATACCTTTTGTTGTTACGTTATAACTTTTTGGTAAATAGCCGATTGATTGCGATGGCTCTGTATATAGGCTACATTCTGTATTCAATTAAGCTCTAGACTATCCCTCTTACCATAAGTGATTTTGGTAGATTTTTTCGTCCTTGATGGTTAATATAAAAGTTGAACATTTGGTCTCATCGATCTTGAAGGACGGTGGGGAACTAAATAAATTCCCAAAATTTCATGATGGAAATTTTGGGAATTTATTTAGTTCCCCACCGTCCTTCAAGATCGATGAGACCAAATGTTCAACTTTTATATCCCTCTTACCCTTCCTCTATCCCCGACAGAAGTACTTGTCGTACCCCAGAATCGTCGCTCCCGACCTGATTCGGAAAGCGACAACGCTTCGATCGATGAGAAGGTGGCCGCTGCCGGTTTCCGTACTAGCTCACAAATGAGATAATCGACCGAAATAGGAATACAAATGTGTTTTTCCGCTCGAAGTATATAATATATGGGCGATTCCGCGAAAACTGTTAGATTGTTTGATGTCCTGAGTCGCCATTCCCAAATGATGCGAGATAGGTCCAATCTACCAAAATTGAATTCATCAGCTACCATTATCTTGAACCAACGAAAATAGTGTTTTAAGTGGCGCTTTTTGCTGTTTCCATACCCTAGACACCTCTAGACTTATAATACCCAAAAACGAAATTTTTTGCTCATCCTTTTTTCAAAATCATCCCTTCATACTCATAACTTCACTTTGCAACAGGAGATAATGCATTTTTGCGACACACCATTCGAAAGCTTATGTTTGAAGGAGTAATTTAATGCACTAATGCAAGCCCCCACTCGAATTCTCGTGGTGTAACTATCACGAATATTCTGTCCTGAAAAACCATGTCATGCTCCGTGCAGCACGCAAAAAATACCTTCACGAGCTTTTTTGTGATAGCGGAAGGCTTTCTCCTAGATGCCATCTTGTTTCATTCAGATTAGGCTAGATGAAGTTCTCGGTGCGGCTCAGCCATTAATTCGAAGTAATTCGAAAGAAAAAACAAGAACTACTGATACTTTCGAAGGGTACAAAAGAGATGTCACATCCGTGACATAGAAATTAAAGCGCGGGAATGACTCGAATTACTCAATTTGGTCCTTTCCTTCTGTAATTTGGTGGCAATAAAAGGTATATGGTCGACCAAGTCGATCGGAAACCATACGAGCTTGTGAGATGAGTTTAAAGGTCGATTTGTCACATTTCGTGACCCTGGAACAAAAGCAATATTGATCTGGGGTCGGTCGCATGAATGATAGGGGTACTACATGGTGGTCTCGAGATCATTTGTCATCACGATATTCTACCTGGTATACTCAGCATTACGAATCCAAGATGATCGTGGAATGAATGGAAATCGAATTATCAAAAAGATAGGAAATGTGCGCCAAGAACAAATTTGACCCGCAAAGTTAACCAGTTTTGGCGGAATCACCCATATATGTTATCGCCTGACCACAGAAACAGCGTTTATCTGTGCGCTTAGACCGAAGGAAGTAGGTAACATGTTTCTGGGAGGAAGCCGATAAAACGATTCTCTTCACGAAACGAGTGCCGGACGTCGGCGAAAAGTTTTCCTACTTATTTGGGGGTACTTTGGGGAGCATATTTTGGGGGTCCATGAAGTTAGCGGAGAAGGTAAGAATCCCATTAAACTCGATATTGCAATCGTTTATTATAGCAAATTAAGTATTTTATCATCAGTAACATTGGTTTGTTAGATTCTTGGTTTTTGAGTTAAGGGCATGCGGTAGCCGTGCAGCACGGCCGTCAACTTCCATTCACTACTTATGTGGAAATTTTGATAAGGCAAAGTTTGAGATGAGTTAGCTAGTTATTGTTATTGTCCGATTTATTTTCGACGGTACATTTTCCACCACAAATCATTAGATCATTGCAGAGAAGGTAGAACCACTGGGTGTCTGGTACATCGTAACCTATAATATACACACATTCTTGTTCCAAGTATTCTCGAATTCTTTTGCGATTTGAGCTAAACGACGAGTTGAGCCATTCAAGTTAGATGATAGCAAATGTGGCTCAACTCGTCGTTTAGCCCAAATCGCAAGAGAATTCGAGAATACTTGGAACAAAATTCAGCTTGCACGGCTACCGCATGGCCTTAATCGTGAAAAAAGTTTGGCTACAGCGGACAAGCTCGAATTTTCATTTCCTTGCCAACTAATGCCTTTAAAAATATTCTGTAAAGAGGGATCGAAGCAAAATCGTTTGTTGAAGCACCGGCCACCTTCAGCATACCTCACTGTCTGCACCACGGCTGAGTCTCGAGGACGAAAATACCTTCACTGTCGGTGTCTCACAAAAACTGTCATAACTCGGCATTCATCGATCGAAAAGAGACGTTCTTTGGCACATTCTGGAGCTTATTGTTTTGGAGTTTTCATCGATGACTACTCAAGTATGTAGAATTCGACGATGGTATAGATATTGGGGGATGATTGAGAGCACACGAACAAGTGTTCCAAAATTACCCCTATCTCTGAAAAAATACGCACTTGTCAGTTTTTACTCTACAAAATTGGAACTGGCTAAGGATACTCCAATGTAACAATGGATTCGTTCAGATATGTGTATAGACAAGTGAAATCTAGCTCAGCTACCTTGAATTCGAATGCTAAAGTCGGAACCACACCACTTTTTCCGAGAGGCTGTTTGTTGTATTGAAAATGCACACAAGCAAAACATTGTTTATGCTTGTCCCAAATAGAAGAAACCGGTATGAAGGCCTCAGGAGGATTGCCTAGCCGACTGTGCGTGATAACCACTCTTTCATGGGTTGTTACAAAGTTACCCCGGTTGACGGTTGAACGGCTCATCGTTGTAATAACGAGATTGCACATAATTCGAAATCTCCGTGTAGTACTGTTGCTTGACTTCTATCATATTTTTCATAGTTCATGAGTGGATTTTTATGGATTGAAAAAAGAATCGGGGGAAAGGTCATCCGGGGAATCTAAAGCTCACTGCTTTTTCTTATTAGCGATATGCTCGTAAAGTTTCTCAGAGATCGAATTTCAGAATTTTGCTAAGAGCACTTCGAAATTTGGACGAAGACCAACAAAATGAGTTGAGGTGCGTTGCAAATGGTTGCGCTAATTTTATTTTGCATGGCTTTGAGTGACGAACAGAAAAAATTCAGAAGTGTAGAAACTGCTGTATATTTGCTGGAAAAAACGCCGGAATCATTCTAGACCAGTCCGAAGCGGTAATTTCCTCAGATCGGCACATGGGGGCAAGTTGGGTACATTTACCTTGATTTCCTCCAACTTTCAACGTCGATTCTTATCACGTAAAGAGTGCCTTAATAGTGTTTGATGTACATCAATCGGTATAGGTTTCTTATGATCTTCAATATGCTTTATTCAAATCTTTATTCAAAATTTTTGTGCGACGAAACGCATCGGAGACATTATTGATGCTCTGAAATTATCCATTATTCATTAATTTCGCAGGATACTGAATGTTTAGTGATCGACTGTCGTCGTCGGCAGTGTTTATGAAGCACCGATCAAATAATGCCCGCGACAGCACACATACATTCACGCCCACAATAGCATGGACGCTCAACCGACAGTAGATATGAGCGTTTCTCTGGAACTTTTCAACTTTGACGAAAAAATTAAAAAAAAAAAAACTCAACGCATATCTGTAACTTTTTGCTCACATAATGGTGTGGTATTAGGGGTTGCAAATCGACTATTGTGACTCATATAAGGTTGACGGCATCGCCAATATGACCTTAAACATTTCCACGCTTCATAAATCTCTTCGAAAACGTTTGTTGCATTTATCACAGAGGTGAACGATTTAATGTACATTCAAACTTGTCGTGAGAGATGGAGAGAAACGAAAAGAGTTGGAGATATCATCTTCGATGACTACTACATGCATTAAATCAAAACTCAGTAATTGGTGGACATGAATTTTAATAGAAATACAACGACCTCATTATTCAACGAAAACGCGTACAAAAGAATATTGAATCCATTCGAAACTAACAAGGAGAGGTCATGGTCTGTGGGTCGTGGATTTGGCTGAAACTCTGGGAATCATCTCCTTTTGGCACCTAAGGATGATATCCAAAACGGCTTACTTGAATGCTAAAGCGTTTTAGAGCTACAGCTATAGAGATTATCATTGTCAGTATATCTATATATGCGACTTTTTAACATGGGCCTATACGGGCAATGCTAATGTCATGGGTTGTAGCTCCAACACGCTTCAGCATTCAAGTAAGCGGTTTTGGATATCATCTTTTGGTGCCAAAAGGAGATGATTCCCAGAGTTTCAGCCGAATCCCCGACCCACAGACCATGACCTCCCCTTGTAAGTCTTTAGCATCATCCCTGCTGAAAATAATTACGTGGGATCCCATGGGACTTCGTGGGACCTGGCCCTGGTAAAATTTCTATCTTCTATATTTTGCAAAATTTGGCACCGCAGCCGTGCAGCATACGAGTTTCGAACATTATTCCTCCGGCCCACGAAGTGGATGATACATGAGGAGTAAAGAATAGATGCTACATGGATTCTGATCTCGATCTCTGAATGATTACGGATATGAATATTTGAAATTGAGTGATACTCCAAGAGTGTAAAAAAATCGAGCATCGAGATTCAATGCCTTCACTCCTTCCAAAATGTGCCTTTAACCGAGAGAAGATGCCTATGGTGTCGTCACATGTCAACAGGTCAAGTGAAGAACAATGCTCAGAGCAACACATGTCGTGGGTTTCATTTCGAGAACGTGTAGGTACTGAGTCATCTAATGATAAGGACTCGTAGAAACGATGTGACGTACATGAACTTTTTTATAAGGGATTCCTTAAGATGTAGTATTGAGCAACTTCAAAATTCATAATGTCCCCTCCTTTATGCACCGAGTATTCCCTCTTTGCGATTCATAAGTGATCGGGTAAGATAATTCATTCCGCAAAGTTTTCTATACATATAACATATGTTTATTCACCCCTCATACAATAAATTTGCTTCACCGAGCCGCACGCTAATCGCGATCTTTCAAATCCCGAAAATTTTGGCATGGTAGAGAGTGAGACAACTGGGCGCTTGCATATAGTCTACCAATTCTCATGACTTTCCCTCGCTTCCGCAAGTATGCCGAGCACTGGGGAATGTATTGTGAGGCTATCCACATTCTCATGAGTGATGAGATCAGCCATGAGAATTTGTTGAAAGCTCACAGTCTGTTCAATAATCTCGTTGCGTTAACAGAGAACTTGTATGGGAAAAGAGCTATGACGTTCAATGTTCATCAGCTCACCCACCTCGCTCAGAGTGTAGCTGATTTCGGACTTTTGGGGGAACACAATGGCTATCCGTTTGAGTCAGGCAATGGAGAAATCTTGAAAAGTGTTCATTCGGGAAAGGGTGTGATAGATCAGATATGCCGCAATGTGAACATGGGCACTCCTTTGAAGACAATCGAAAACGGCATTCAACGTGATGATTCCCCTGCTGTTCAATTTTGTCGTTCACTAAAAAAGACCGAAACCGTCAAATCGCTGGAGGTGGGTGGATGCCGCTGTTTTGGAGAGGCCTCACTCACGCCAGACTGGGTCTTGCAAACAATTGATGTAGCAGGAGACCAATGTGGAGTCTATCATCGCATGTGTAAACAGGGATGCTTGTATCGTTCCACAAAAAAAAATTAGCGAGCGCTCCGACAACTCGCATGTACAGCTGAAGAATGGAAGCTTCATAGAGGTATCTTCCTTCGTAGCAGATAGATTCAAGGATAAACTGTACATCGCAGCAAAAAATATCAATGTCCAAAGAGTTCATAACTTCACTTTTCTCAACAAGATAACCGAAATCGATGGAGATCTCTTTCTGGTTGATTCTGCAGAGATACAGAAGATATGTTTCTACCTGGAGCTGAACGACAGTCGATACATCATTCCTGTCCCAACCATGACCACGTATTCATGATGTGTACGACGATTCCAAATCTTGTTTGACTGAAATTCCTCGTAGAAGGTTCCCGTACGCTCGAGTGTTTTCAACCCATGCGTAAACGCTAAAAACCAAAGTCCATGGGATTTGGATTTGATATTGTCCTTGTTGTTCGCAATTAGTACAGCTACTTGATCAATACTCTACATCGATTATGATAATCCGACGAAAGTAAATATAGGAGAATATACATATGTTTGTGAATAAACCAGACTATGAAAGACAGTTTGAATTCTTCTTCCAATCCCATCACGAGAACTTGTTCAATTCGCGTGGAAGAATTTTCAAGAACCTAAGATTATGTGTAAAACATCATTGCCACGAGTCCTTATCATTAGATGACTCAGTATCTACACGTTCTCGGAATGAAACCCACGACATGTGTCGCTCTGAGCATTGTGCTTCACTTGATCTGTTGACACGTGATGACACCATAGGCATCTTTTAAAGGCACATTTTGAAAGGAGTGAAGGCATTGATGCTCGATGCTCGATTTTTTTACACTCTTGGAGTATCACTCAATTTCAAATATTCATATCCGTAATCATTCAGAGATCGAGATAAGAATCCACGTAGCATCTATTCCTTACTCCCCATGTATCATATATCCACTTCGTGGGCCGGAAGAATAATGTTCGAAACTCGTATGCTGCACGGCTGCGGTGCCAAATTTTGCAAAATATAGAAGATAGAAATTTTACCAGGGCCAGGTCCCACGAGGTCCCATGGGATCCCATGGGATCCCATGGGATCCCATGGGATCCCACGAAATTATTTTCAGCAGGGATACACATTAACTGAACACTTATTCGTATCAAAGAGGAGCACTTCACCCAAAAGGTTAAAATTCACGAAATCTTCAGTCGTATTTCTTTATGCGAACACGTTTCTTGGATTCAATTGCTTCTTTCTCCTTTCTCTTTCTCTTCGTCACGCGTTGTACCTCTTTGACGTCACCGCATCTCTTCAATTTTCTCTCGGGGCCACTGGGAAGTTCAAGATTATTAGATCTCTTCAATATTCTCTCGGCGGGGCCATTAGGGACCTCAAGATTGATAGATCTCTGCAATTTTCGCTTGGGGCCACGAGGAACTTCAAGATTAATAGAGATATGACTAGGCTTCAATGCATAATGACTGCATGGTGGATTATTTTTACACTGATTGCAAGATAAGTAGTTTAAATACAACTCATGTTTTTCTGAAGATCTCCGAATAATCTGGTGTATTTTCGTTCCATTTGGGACTGGCTTGAGCCGAACAGGTCGTAATTTGTCCATCTCTCTAATATCATCTTCTGTGACTGCAAAGATGTTGATTTTCGAATCCGGGTTTGCAGACACTATATCAATGACGTCTATGACTGTCATAATATCTCTCCCGAATCCAACTGCTCTGTCGCATTGATTTTCACTGTACCACCGACGCCATCAGCGGAGCTCTTACCGTGGCAAGCAGTTAAAAAGTTCCACGATGCATTGCGTAGCTTGAGTTTGTCACAATGAAGCTGAAAAAGGGAGAAGTTATCCTTGTTCTTGTATTGCGTAGACGGCCGATCACTTTGAATATGGATTCCCTTGAAATCTGGCACGACAGCTTCAATGAGGGGGGAAATGGGCTGTTAATGCGCCCATACAGCTGATGCGTCGTGGCGCAAGCTCTCCAAAATCGTACAAAAAGGAACACATTTGATGTAATTAGTTTCGCGATCTCTATAGAAAAAAAACCCCGGTATGCACAGAAATCTGTGTTCTTGATGCGCCGAAGTGAGCACTCTGGATTTCTTTGCCATATTTATAATAACAGTTCTGTGAAAAATCAGTTATTAACATGATCTCATCATCCCCAAGCTGGTCGCGGAGATCGGAAAAAAAACGATATTGATGTCCAGTATCATGAACGTGATGTAAATAATTTACAACTCTTCCGTTCAAATCACGCACAAGATCGCTCATTTGACAGTTGATTCTCTTTGTTGTCGTGATATTTACATGATACATCAAAATTTTAACACCCAGTCTATCCACAGTCTTAGTGGTCCACTGATAGTAGAATGTCATCCCATCATCAGTCGGAGGAGGAACGCATTTATGTTTACAAAGTGTACACTCTCTATACGTGCAGTCCTTGGAAGAAGAATTGCAAGTTACGGAGCTGATGAACTCTTTCGAGCTTGGATTACATATAATTTTAAACTGAGCAAGTTTTTGCAACATCAATTCAATATTAGCATGGTGCTTGCACAAACAAGAGTCTTGTCGAGAAACGTGTCGCTGCAAAATCCAGAATGGTTTAAGTCGAAAGAATGCAGCTCGAGAAATAGTGAGTCCCGTGTTTCACTGAGAAACTTCTTATGCATATTGGTCAATGTATCTTGCAGGTATCTCTGTCTTTTTTGGACGTCTTATCTCGTGATATAGTCATTCGCACCAGGAGTGAGAAAAAAATTCTCGTCTCGACTCAGAAATGCCTCGATACTTTGTTTCATTTTTGAATGCCATTCTTGTCTCCTAGCACCATTCCGTGAAATAGGCAAATTTTTAGTAGAAATAACTTTTTTTTGTAAGTGTCTGCTCACTAAACTCTCAGTCTTTTTCATCAATCTATGTTTTTCCAAAATTTTGCCAGAAATAGCTCTAGAAAAGGTCATTTTTTCATTTACAGTTCTGAATTTGCTTTGATTCGCCCGCAACTGCTCTTTCAATACCTCGAGATGTAACAACTGCTTCCTTATCTCAAACTCACCTTGCCCCATGATTTCTTCCACTCTTCGCTCTATCACACAGCTCATCCTCTTTTTTTTTTCATTTGAGCTGCCCTTACGAGCTTGTATCATCGACTTCTCAAGGACTTGATGAGCAAATTCTTATCTGATATTATTTTATTTAATTTTATGATCTCCCTTCGTTTGAATTCTTCTCGGCGTCTTACGGCTCTTATACTTCCGCATAGCGATTCATTGATTTTCTTCAAATTATCATTTTCACTTCTTGGAAACTCGTATGATTGCGCACTGGGGAACTCACGAATATTCATATTATCAGTTCATTCGTCAAATAATAACACCAGAACTAGAATCTTTTGCACTGGATGTGCGATCAGGCTGATATGAAACAAAACCGGATGATTCACCATTATTCACAACGTTATTTGTCACTAAAAATCTCGCGTCAATATTATCATCAGAATTGTTGTTCTTGGATCGTCGATCAGAAACAGACAAATTATCACTACCAATAGAACAATTTCACATGAAGTCAAGGGAGCCTGAACTTGTGGTATCATTGACTGCCGACGACGTGGGATTTGCTCGATCCCGCCGAGACGTCAGATCGTATGATATTTTTTGTCTGGTTCGAAGCATTGAGGCATGTGTAGGCGCAGATGCAGTTTGATGATCAGTTTCATCATCGGATACACTCACTTGCACATTGAGTGTACGTGACAGACATTCGGTTTCCCGGCTCAGCGCCACATTGTTTCTTGCGATTTCGGCCTGCAATCATATCAGTCTATTACATTCTCATTAGGTTATTACATTATCAGCTCAACAAGAATATACGAAATTTACCCGAATCTTGTGAAGGTTTCGTCTTCTCTCTATATCACGGAAACGTTTCTCTGCCTTTTCTCGACGCTTCTCTTGAATCTTTTGACGTTTACGAAGTGGTTCAGCCTTTTTGGCTGTATCCATGATAACCCACTCGATATGTCAATCAAATCGAAACTACTCGAAGGTTCATCTTGGATAGAAAGTTTACTACTGAATGGATAGATAGCGAATCTTTGTTTGAATACTTAAGCAGACTATCAATTTCGTACCTGTCTATCTAGATGATACTTTTTCAGAAATTTTTTTCAATCGGGGAGGCTCCGCCCGCCGAACACTCCGGCGGGGGCTTCGCCCCCTGCACTCCCACCAGGGGCTCCGCCCCTGGACCCCGGCCCCGCCCGTCCTTCCCCCCGACCTTCAGGGTATAGACCGCGGGGAACAACTTTCCGCACCATGTCAAAAAGTATAGTAAGCAACACGGGCGCAACTTTTCCGCTTTCGTTCCCGAAATTTTCATGCGTAAAAGTTAAACTTTGCGCAAAGTTTTTCGGGCTGTGCGCAAAGCTATTTGGCGCGCTGCGCAAAACTCTTTGCTCACGTCGCAGAAGTTACAACTGTGCGCAAAGTTCACTTTTACGCACTCGTTTCGGAAACTCGTGCGGAATAGTACATTTCGATACAAGGGTGTAAAACGTTTTATTCGCGTCCGAGTGATGGGTTTCCGGCCCGAGCCGCAGGCGAGGGTCGGAATCATCACGAGGATGCGAATGATAGGTTTTACGCCCGTGTATCTAACTATACTTTTCGATAAACTGTGAGTAAAAGTCGACAGACTGTGCGCAAAGTGCACTTTTACGCACAGTGTATCGAAAAAGCACTTTGCGCCCTTGTTACTTAATGTACTATTTTGATATTTGTGCGGAAAGTTGTTCCCCGCGGTCTATACCCTGAAGGTCGGAGGGAGGGAAGGGCGGGGGTGCAGGGGGCGAAGCCCGCCCCCCGTCTGAATGAAAATTCTGAAAGTGTATCATAGAAAAATCTCCCCATTATGAATCATATTTTATCGCATCGCTAAAAAATTTTGATTCAAACTTTCAGAAGTACTAATAGTAGACAGATATAAGATATGCAAGTACTCCCACCAAAGAAGTATTACCATCAGTATCAAACGAGAAGTTCGTATAATGGGAAAATTCACTTTCAAGGAAGCTGCATCATCAAATTTCATGGCAAAAGATTTTGAGTCCTTTAAATATTTAGCAACAGAATCTTATTGTCAAACATTAGGACAAAACTCGTGGACGTAGAGTTTTTTGAGTTCTTGCAAACATGGACCATTCTGACAGGAAAATATGGATATATGAGGAAAGAAATATTCAGAACTACCGAACAGGCATCAACAATCAAAGTTGAAACACTATATGAGTACGCTGTGACTTGGATAGAATTTGGAAGTGAAATACCGAAGAAACTTTCAACATTTTATTGACAAATGGGTGAAAGTTTTGAGTAATCAGAAAGTTTCGAATGAAAAATGAGAACTATCTTCCAGGGAATGGTCGACATCAACCATATCGTGTTGATTATCGTAGAAAAGCTCACGTTTCTATCCGAGTCAGTACTTAGTTATTTGATACAATTATTAGACTCGAAAAATAGATTCAATGGTATTGTACATATACCCCCATTTTATGAGGCATCATGTTTCAATGTTTGAGCTTTGTTGAGTACAAAAAACTTCTTTACATTGTGGTAACACAAACAACTTTGCATACTAATAAGCACACTTTGCGCACGATTTCAAACTTTGCGCACTGGAAACCGTGCGTAAAAGAGAACGCTCAACTTACCGCACCGCACACTCACCCGCAAAGTAACTTTTCGGCACAACTTTACGCACACAATATCAAAATAGTACATTTCGATACAAGGGCGTAAAACGTTTTATTCGCGTCCGAGTGATGGGTTTCCGGCCCGAGCCGCAGGCGAGGGTCGGAATCATCACAAGGATGCGAATAATAGGTTTTACGCCCGTGTATCTAACTATACTTTTCGATAAACTGTGAGTAAAAGTCGACAAACTGTGCGCAAAGTGCACTTTTACGCACAGTGTATCGAAATAGTATATTACGTAACAAGTGCGAGAAGGTCAATTTCCGCACAAGTTGCCAAACGAGTGCGAGAAGTAACATTTACGCACACTTCGAAACTTCTCGCACACCCAGAAGAACACATTTACGCATGCTCGCGAAGCGAGCGTGCGTAAATATGTACTTCTAGGTGTGCGAGAAGTTTCGAAGTGTGCGTAAATGTTACTTCTCGCGCGAGTTGGCAACGTGTGCGGAAACTTCTCGCACGTGTTGCGTATACTATTTTTTGCAACTGTGCGCGAAGTTGTAATTAAATGCACCAGTGTCCGAGCAAGATTATCTTGGAAACGAAGTTTTCAAGAAAGGCCAAATTCAAAGGGATGACGTGACATCATATTTTGGAACTGTGCGTGAATGAAAATGCAGTAGAGCGAGAAGTTACATTTACGCACACTCCACCAGTGCGTAAATGTAAAACTGTGCGAGAAGTCATTCACGCATTACTTCTCGCACTGTAAATAATGAAGAGAAGTCTCATTTTTTTACAACTTCGCGCACACAGTTGCAAAAAGTAATTTTATGTTACTAGTGCTCAGAAATCGCATCTTGAACATGATTTTTAACTACTCGTAACATAAACTATTGTATTACACTGCGTACAGACGGGTCGTTGTGTTACGAAGGACTTATAACACTCGCTTCGCTAGTGTCATAACCAGTCCTTCGTACAAAACTACCCGTCCACGTGCAGTGTCATGAAGTACTTTTTCCGCACTGGTCAATATTTCATCTTACGGAAAAGTACTTTTCCGCACGGGCAAGCCGTGCCGATAATCTACTTTCCGCACTCCAAAATAGGTCCCGGCCACTCGTGCGGGAAACGTACTTTCCATCCTTGTTACGTAATGTACTATAGAGCAACAGAAAATGTTCATAACCTGAATGATTTGTCAGAATTTTTTCGCTTCCGAGCCTCACCAAGCGAATAAATCTATTTGCGATGGAAATTGGACTATCATCTCTTTAAAAAATGCGGCTGTGATACTTTGTGGGTATTTCTTATCTATTCTCAGGTTGACGTTGTTAGCAAGATGCTGGGGAAAATTTTCAGCTGCACAAAATTTATCGGCTTGAAGCAACGCAATATAAGCAACGCCAGTCGGACACGGATATGTATAAGAAGAGCTTTTCTTTGAAAAATTAGAAACAAATTTGGCTCGAGCAATGCAAGCAATACGCGAATGAAATGACATCGGGTACATTATCAATTTTAAGCTTAAATTCTCGTGTTGAAATTGATTAAGATCGGTCATATAGAGGTCAGCTAGTCATACTTTGAGTTGTCATCAAATTTGTCCTCCCTCTTTTGCGCCTTATGCATACCACGAGTGGACCCCCTTGGATTTGTATTTGGAAAGAGGCAATTTTGGGAGGCAAAAAAATGCCTGGATATGAAGTTGGTAAAACAATTCATGAACTTTATCAAATTTCTGTAAAAGTTCTTAAGAAGTTTTTGCAAGTCCAGAAAATATTCCATCTCCAAGTGCGGGGTAGTCTCATTTTTTTTGTTCATATGAACTTTCTCTGAACATCAAGTTCAGAAAAACTTCATATGAACAAAAAATTTTTTTATGCGGGATATATATATGGGGCAGCCGAAGCAGCGCTACTAAACTCGCAGCCTGTTTAAAATTATATTCTTTTATATTAAAATCATTCAAGTGAAACATACGTTCGCGCGATCAGTGATTCAATTCCTTACACTGTAGAAAATCTTGAATGAAATTCACCAACTAGCTTAGTAAAAATACAACTCTGGGAGTGGTGAGTTTCATCCCATTTCTTGTAACTTTACAAACGCTTGTAAATTTACCAGTCTCAGAGGGGGTAATAGTTGGATACCAGTCTCAGACTGGTAAATTTTTCTGTAAAATTCCCTCGCTCAGGCTTGTGAATTTCAGCTCAAGCGAGCATGCGCGGATCTAAAGTTTGCCAAGTTCGTCTGCTGGGCCCACGCACAACTAATACCCTCTCTGAGACTTGTAATTTTACATAAAATTTTTTTACAGTGTACTTCAGGTATGGTTAGGTTCCTGTTGCTCGCAGCTAGCGATCTGTTTAATGTCAGTTAGGGACCGCACACTCGTGCGACGCACCACATTGCTTTGTATATAGTCGTGTAATATAAGTTTTATATCAAGGATTTTCTCGACTTGTGTTATTTTCGAACCTGCACCTCCACATCATCCTACATTATCATCGTAATTTAAAACACAGCCAATTTGGCAGTTGTCAATTTAGGGCTGAGCGACCTCGTGCATCTTAAAGAGGATGAAATTCCCTTCAAAATGGTACAGGTCGAATCTTTCTGAGTACGAAGCTTTTCCAGTGTGAAGTGAAAAAAAGAAGAGAAGTACAGATTCTAAGCGCCACGTGCCGGCACTCGAGTGGCACTTCTGCCGCGAGATTACCGTTCTGACACACTTATTTTCTTTCTTTCGAGCCATGCTCAAAGGGCTTCGTTCTTAGCGAGATACGACCTGTACCATTTCGAAAGGAATTTCATCTTCTTTAAGATGCACGGAGTCGCATAGCCCTAAATTGACAACTGTCAATTTGGCAGCAAGTTTAGTAGCGCTGCGTCGCGTGGCTGCCTCATATAAGCCCATGTTAAATGCGCTGAACGGTTTTTGCGTATTTCTCGCCCCAGGCGTGGGTTTTCCGGGAAATTTGTAAGGACTTTTTCTGTAGGAAATTTTACATTCTACAGCTTAAGTCCTCGCAAATTTTCCGTGAAAATGCATATATTCCGAGTTTTCTGCTAAAAACCATAATTTTGCATTGAAAATTGTTAATAACAAAAAACGCCGGGGTTTTCGGACAGCAGACCTCGTGCATTTGATTCAGCGCCTCAAAATACATGAAACTACACCTTCAAATCTTCTGGAACACGAATTTTTCACTTAGACCCCACCCCACCGCCCGGACTAGTAATGGTGAGCAGAGGTAGTGCAACATTTAATCATGTATAATTGAAAAACTAACGATTCAACGTGAAAACATCAAGAATCTTTATTTCCTCCAAATTGATGTATTCTCATGATTCTGCAAAATATCCTCGAATATTCGATAACGCACTGAGTTATGTCTATTTGTTATAAACAAATATGATTATTGCTTTAACTATAACACTTGCGACACAATTGAGTACATGATCTCGTAGCTTGTACACTACGGCACAGTTTTTATCTAAGAGTTTCTCCTATATCTACGATAGGTCTCGAGTTATCATCAATTTACCATATTTTTTGCATTAATTTGTTAATAACAAGAATGTATCCACTATTTCGGGGCGTAAACTTATGAGGGTATTATCAGCGCTAACTAAGGAATCGAATGCAAAGATAATTTTTTGGTTATCTTTGATTTGTTACAGAACGTATAGCTGGCTGATAGACTACAACGAGATTTAAAAAGTTCCGTTGGGGGAATCCCATCGGAGTAGATATCACTGTAAACAGTGATATCTACTCCGATGCAACACTCGATCTTGACCGGTCTGATCGCCAAACCAAGCAAATTCAGAGAGGACGAACGCCATATCAATCCGACGCGTGCAAAAACGAGTCTTTTGCAATACAATCTGACAAATTTATCAAGTCAGCGGGAAAAATTTGTTAACTGGAATGCCCCTTCTTCTGGAATCGATATTTTCTGTCTTGTTGGTGGCATAATAACTTGAACGTCTACGTTGTCCGTCCCATTAGTAAGAACTCGAAAGTAGTCCTGGTAACTCGGAATCGTACGTACGGCACCAGTTAGTGGTAAGTAACAATTACTGATAAAGAGACTTCACTTCCATTCCTTACGCTCCAGACTGCGATGAAATTTTTGAAAGAGAACGCTTATTTCAACGAATGACTAATCAAATTTTGCTCACCAAGATGGTTCTCCATGAGTAATTTGTCTGCGAATCGGGCATGTTAAGGGGATGTCGGAGTCCTATCAATATTGTACAGTTACCGACATGGTCGAGTTTTCGGATTTCTCGATGAATTTTTGAGATATCAAAAATCTAACAAGTAACGCCGATTCTATGAGCCATACAGAATCGGCGTTACTTAGTAGAATCCCGATATCTCGAAAATTCATCGGGAAATCCGAAAACTCGACAATGTCGGTATTCGACATCCTCTTAAGATTGTAACGAAGGTATTGAACATACTCTAGAAGTCACATTTTCATTGATTCAAAATCGTCTGTTCTCAGGAAAATTGTTTTCCTGTGGTTCTTTCAATCATGCATAGCTTTGATAGGAAACCTGACCGGAGGGAAAGCCGCGTCAGCTTATTCTCCTTTAGAACCATATGTTTCATCGGTAGAGTAATCCGCGACCGGAAGTGTCCTCACTGTCCGATCTCGTATGGGGTGCACCATAATAGGAAACCTCTACATGAAGTCTGGTACTAATTGCTCGAGGAAAGGTGACGATTCGTTCAACCGTTTTTGAACAACCCTATTTGTTTATAAAAAACTGTTTTCCAGGAGAAGTGGCGTAACTTTTTTATAAACAAAGATGGCGTTTTGGGAAAAATCAAGGTGATACCTAGAAGTCTACTCTTCAGTATCCCGTTTGAATCATTATCATATCTTGTATAGGAGATTTTTGAGAGCTAATTGTTTATAATTTTTGCACACGCCTCTCATTGTGTATTAAAATCTCGAAATACATCAACTAGATGAGGAGGAACCCGAAAATGAAACCAGCCAATCGCGTATTTTTCTCAAGCTACCCCAGATTAAAGAAAGAATGAAGGAAATTGGTCACGTAGAACCAGAAATATTGCGAAAAAATCCTAGGCGCTCGATGTTGAATCGCACCAAAGATTAGCTGTGGTTGGCTCGTGGCGCGTGAGAAACGGTGAACTTCAAAATCGAGCGCCTAGGATTTTTTCGCAATATTTCTGGTTCTACGCGACCAATTTCCTTCATTCTTTTTTTAATCTGGGGTAGCTTGAGAAAAAAATGCAATTGGCTGGTTTCATTTTCGGGTTCCTTCCCATCTAATCGATGTATTTTGAGATTTTAATACACAATGAGAGGCGTGTGCAAAAATTATAAACAATTAGCTCTCAAAAATCGCCTATCCAAGATATGATAATGATTCAAACGGGATACTGAAGAGTAGACTTCTAGGTATCACCCTGATTTTTCCCAAAACACCATCTCTGTTTATAAAAAGTTACGCCACTTCTCCTGAAAAACAGTTTTTTATAAACAAATAGGGTTGTTCAAAAACGGTTCAACGAATCGGCGCCAAATTTGGTATGCTTATTAACCTCAATGAGGACTATCGATTTCCTGAGATTTTGGCCTCATTTATCAACTATTGGAGGATTAACAACCATTTGTTCATAATAGGTCTTTTTTTGTTTAAACCTATGTAACTCCAACAAAAAATAGGCTAGAGCAATAAACTTTTTTCTGAATCTGTAGGTTTTTTTACTAGCTAAAAGATGAGACCAGAGCAAACTCGCTCAAAGTTATACCCACAGAGCTATAGGCATTAATCTGCGAAAAGTGTCGTTTTTACCAGTAATTCGTTGTTAATAATTTTTTCCGGCCAGCGAAATTTGTTCGGAAGTGGTAGACATGGTTCTATGGAGTGTCCTGCACCTGAAAAAAAAATAAAACCATCTAATTATCCTGGTCTATATGGTCTGTTTTGCATGAGAGCGACGAATATGTGTGAGAAACTGGTTCCGGTATTCGGAAAGAATCAACTACCGCCAAGAGTACGTGGGGCTTATTAATGACCACTCATATCAGAGGTTTCAGCTTTTTCTCAATTTCTGGAATGCCGATCCTCTAATCATGGTTGTCATGTACTCTAGTCTTACCGACGAGAAGTTACTCTACTACGATGAGAAATATTCATCAACTTTGCAGATTTCAATAATATGGGGACAGTTTGCAATTTGCTGCAATTCATGGTTCTGCTGCTGATTGTGTCACTTCATTACGGCTGTATCCGATGTACGCAAGAGCAGAAAATCGGCGATGTCCATCCATTGATTCGAAGGACGAACAATGACTCTCCAGGTGTGAAAGATCGACGACCTCGCCAGGCTGTGTCAGGAATCAACGACTGTGATGAAACAGGGCCAAGTTTACCAATGCCTGCGCCACCACCGCTAGATTCAATCAATGGTGCGCCGTATTGCAAACCCCCCAAAAGATACATACTTGAATTGTGTCTAAACTCAAACGAAGAGAGAACTCTTTTGATTTTATTGATTCTGTCGAACCGGTCAAAGTAGAGATGGAGATAAGTCTTTGAAGTTCACTTAATCTCGGAGCTACTCGCACTGATGATTTCAATTATGTGACCATGATATTTAGGTCAAACCATACATGCAAGGCTACAAAGCATGCGTATAACCTCTCAATCTTGTCCGAAATATCGTGTTCAGATGGTATTGACTGTAATTTCAAGATTCATACACTGTAGCCATGCGGAATCTTCTGTGAATCCGGGGGTCAGACGAGTTGAAGTTTCATTGAGCATCATTGATAAACCAGTAAGACGATTCACTGCAATATTTCAGTGCTGCAAGGGTTAAGTCAAATCGTGTTCACTGCTATTCCGGCGGTACTCACTGATCCGACAGTGGTGCTCATTCAAAATTCAGTGTACATGGTCTATTGGAACCCTTCGAGAACTAATTTTCCGATGAACCGTCTTACTGATTCATCAAGGACACCCAGGGATACTCAAGTGACACATTTCAATAAGAGCTGCCACAAGACGAGACAATACGATAATTGGTCGTTATCGTTGTTGGTGTAATCAACACTGCCTTTATTGTTATATCGATTTTGTTAAATATCGTGGTACACCTATCGTTGTCGTGTTGGTCTTAGTTGATAAGTATTGCGATATTATCGCAATAATATTGAAGTAATAGAGCGTCTCAAATGAAACATATATTTTCGGCAGAGTTCTGATACCCCCTTCTACGTCCACTTGTCAACACACATGAACGACAAATGAGATCTACCTACTAGTCTTGGACGCGTATAGCTATTTGTTTACATTGTTTGAACCAAGAAGGTGGATTTATCACAATGCAGATAGCCATTAGCTTGGTATAGTGTGTTGGTTAAATAGTATCATATGGGGGAGACTCTTGGGGGCTGGAGCTGATCGGAAATTTGATGAACTTCATGAGGAACAGTATTACGATGTCTATTTCAATGAAGGCTCTGAAGTGAGCCATTCATCAGTTGATCGCCCTAGGAGATTAGTGTTTTTGATTTGCCATAAATTTGTGACGCTCCTGAAGTGAGCCAAGATAAGTGTAGAAGAGGGATGGAATTTCATTTGAGAATTCCTCGAGTACCGATCGTTAAAAACATTCTATGATGGCGAGGAAGTCATAGCGCCTCTTATCCGATTCTGTTCCGTATCGCTCGAGATACTTCAGCTGTGATGTCGAGCTCAGCACCGTTTGATCACTTGTTCTCATGAGCTGGAGAAATCGACGGTTCAGATAGGTGTTCTCTGCAATCTGATTTTGTTCCAAAAATATCATGTGTTGATTCTTGGGTAAAAAGTTTATCAAGAGAAAAGATTAGCAGATTCGACTTTCCACAGTCGCAATGATGTCAAGATACTCTAAATGTTGCCATATCCAGGCTTGTGTTCAATTTTATATTCTAATAAGCCTTTTGCTTCATATCCGTAATATACACATTTCCTCTAGGTCTTATCCAAGTATAGCCTGCATATCGCGATATATTGCCAACAAATACATCGCGATAAAATATTGGTCGAAGATTTTCATTGGTCAGGCGTTATCGTTATTGGCTCTATACCAATAACAGTCATTACCGTTGTCGATGACGATGTCAAAAATATCGATATCGCATGACAACATCGATAATTTATCGATTATTGGGGCAGCTCTAGTTTCAATACGACTTTAGTGTATTTTCACTGATATTACTGTGTTCTTATACGCTCTAAAGCTATCAGGGAGAGTGACTCCGATATTAATCGGAATCTAGAGACTTCTCGCCGATAGACTCGACCTGCTCCAGAACAACGTGTATTCCACGTTGCATGATTCTCATACCTTTGAGTATGAACTGAATAAATATCTGATACAAAACTTCCATTTGATTATTCATTCATGTCCGATCCATTTCACGAGATAAATCCAAAAGTAAGGAGAATTTTATTTGTATAAATCAGAATTTCTGTCAGAGTTTTCTTTCTAACGGAACGGGACTGTTTCATATGTATCAAAATTGTAATTGTAGTATACAATAAGTATATGAATTTCCGAAAAGGAGAACATTCGGCTGATGACTCGTGTAATTTTCTGAGATTTATTTTGCATTGATATGAAGCTTGTCAAATAATGCATTGGTGAATAGAAGAACCATTGTTGAGATCTGTAATTCATTTGGAGCAATCAGCATTTCAACGAATGTTGAATTGAAATTTCGATTCTCCTATCGATTATCGATTCTACCCTCTCATGCTTGATGCGTCCATTTTTGCGAATGAAGGATGATTGAGGAGAGGAGAAGCAAGGGTATGTCCAGTAACACGCTACTCCACACTTGTTTATCTCGAAAATTTAGCGCACTCGCATGTGATATTTTTAAATTTGGTCCAATCCATCTTACCGTAAAACCTTGCTCACTCTCTCGCACTTATTTTCACCCTGTAGCATGCATGTTATTGTCGCTTGTTTCCGTTCCGTTTGAAATCCCTTTGTTGAAAGTCGCATCTTAAGGTAGTTGTAAATCAAAATTATTCATCAACAGAATTTCTCGAGATTCTGCAGAGAGATAGTTCTAATACCGAAGAGTACGTGTGCAAAATTCCAGAACGGCTGACCACCCCGTTTTAGAGTATTGATCTTCACAATTTGACCAGTTTTGCACATTTCTAACATTGCGTTTATAGGAACGGGTCCCAAAAAGCACAAAAATGGGTGCAGCGCAAAATCTGATCAACAGAAAATGGTGGGACTGCGAGAGATCCGAGTTTATGTATCAACGAATCATATGGCCAAGCCTGGAAATAATGGACCACGTCGGTTCAGGAAGGCTTAGATGACCGTTTTTGTTTATTGCTTCGTGGAAAAAGTGCAGTTATTAACAATAATAATAATTTCGAATATTTTGATGTGGGCAAAAAAGTAAGGTTAAGTCTCTTTGACTCACGTAGTTGGTGTACAACTACCTTAAACTCTTGCTCCATCACAAAATCTCATTCCTCGGCATTTTGGAGTAGACTTTCCTCATTCAAACGCAAAATAGGGCAAACTGTAGAAGCCTAAACGTAACAATTTGGCCAGAGTTCCATTTGTCAGATGGCTACATAACGCATAACCTCTTCATGATCGCGGATGAAAAAACGTGAGAAAAAGGACGGAAAACCTTCTTCCGTAGATTTACAATAACTTTGGTCCACGTAACTCAAATAGGACGTACTCAAGCTCATTTTATTGGGTTTGAAACAAGCTTCAATAGTAACTAAAGCACGTATCAAAATGTGGAGATGCACCGAAGTTTCATGCAAAACAATAGCGAAAAAGGGTAGGAAAACATGTTTCTCTCAATTTTTCTTAACCTTTGAGGCTCTTGCTCCACCTGAAAAACTCACTTTTGAGCATGAAGCGAGAAAATTACCGTATTTTCTCATCAAAAGACAGTGAAATTTCACTAGTGCGAAGCGATTCTCGAGGAAGATGGATTTTCGGCCCACCCTTATATGTACCTGTGTGTTGTTTTCTATAGCTCAGCAAAACTCCCCACTAGTTCCATTGATCCCCCTGAAATTTTGCGGACATAATTAGTCTCACGTGTAGATGAAAGTTGAAGGAAGTCGGTCGACAGATGATAAGGAAACGTCCAGATTCTTTTGAAGGTAGATCAAGCGATCGAACTAGATCTGGAGGAGGTATTGATACTGCTTACACAAAGTTGAAGATTTATCCCCGAGAAAGGATAAGGAAAAATGACAGACAGAGAAAGCTGGAAGACGTATCAACGGCACTGAGGATTTAACGCCACGACGAGTCTTCTCCGGACGAAGATTCAAATTTTATACTGACGGAGCCCATGAAAACCAGCCTACAGACTGAGAAGAGCGAATTCAGATTCTCCGTAACTATCACAGCAAAAACATAACTAAAAAGTAGCTACTCTGCGCGTTAAAAGAAATGTTTTCATTCCAAAAAGATTCTCTCACAAAAAACGAGAGATCAGTTTTGAAGGAATCAAGGAGGCCTGGCCGTGCTTGTTCAAAAAAGTCCTATTGTTCGAGCATTTCGATTTGCTGACCGGAGAAAAGGCAAGTGCACTGAAAAATAAGCTAATCTCAGAGAATAGACAGAATGTTTTGAATCTCGGCCACTGGTAAGGGCCATTTTCACTCATCTTGGTAAAAATAAAATTCAATAGTAAAATCGAAAGTCATGGTAAAATTTTCTTGGTTCAATTGGTTATCGTGCAGCATTAAAGAAAATTGAGATCATACATTCGGGTTGTGCTATGATTCTTGTACACAAGTTTTTCTACAATCCTCACCTTGGAGCAAGTGCGTTTTTCCCTTTTTAATAGTATATATTACGCACCTGCATCCACGGAGGGCCAAACTCGGACCGAAAGTGACCTATTGCGGCCCGGGTGAGTTGCCGCACGAGCCGGCGGGGGAGGGTGGCATACCCGTGGCCGCAGTGCGGGCCACATTCGTCTCCAGGTCCGTATACTTCTTTTCAGTACACTTTTATCGAAATTCTATGGTTTCTGACACAATTACGGGGCAAAATCCAGCACCACCGTACATTTAGAAAACGTCGGAGCATGCACTGTAGCAGACGGAGGGCATAGCCCGAGGTCTAATGCACATGCTCAGTCGTTTTCTTCCTTGGACGGCAATGCACGATTTTCTGCCCCGGCATCGGGGCGGAAACCAAAGGCTTCCGGTGCAAGTGTGCTGAAAAGTTTATTACAAATCGATCTGTGTACCTGGCATCCTCGTTTCAAGGAAATACTTCTTTGGATCCCTGCTGGAAATAACCATGAAGAGTGTTCCCCATGGGGACCCGTGGGGTTCAGCCCTGGGGAAATTTTCAATCTTGATATTTTGCTATATTTGGTATAGAAGACGTGCAGTATTTTGACCATTATTTCTCCGGTCCACGAGGTGGGTGATGCATGGGGAGTAAAAAGTAGATGCCACGTGAATTTTCATTTCGAAATCCGAATAGTTACAGGGATGAATATTTCAAATTGCCTGGTATTCCGAAATTGTCGAATGAGTGAGTGCCGAGAATGAGTCCCTTCACTCTCCCAAAACGTGGTTTTACCCGAGAGAAGATGACTATGAATCATAGTTTATGATCTCCTCACGTACGGAAAGCTCAATTGAAGAACAATGCTGAGACTGGCACAGCTCGTTGGCTTCATTTTGAGAGCATGTACATATTGAATCATCTGATATGATAAGGATCCGTAGGAATGATGTATCATATATGATCTTAGGTTCTCCAGAATTTTATCATGTGCATTAAACAAATTTAATGGTCGAAATTTGTGTGCTGCACGTCCTCGATGCCAAATTTGGCAAAATATCAAGATTGAAATTTTCCCCACGGCCCAAGCCCCACGGGTCACCATAGTTAACCACGGAATTATTTTCAGTAGGGATGCAGCTGACGCGACGCGAAAGGAGCTGGATCTGTCATCCATCTATAGCGCATGTGAGGTATTATATACCCCACAAGCCCATTCTAAGTGTCGTCATCTACACTTAGGATGTGCTCGTGCTACTAGTATGAGCCCGTCTGATAACCCAAGAGAGTACCACATCCTCTTAAAGCAAATATCTTCCCCCCTCCCACTTCACTTTTTCTAAAAGTCTAACTTGGCGAGTATGACCATCCTTTTCCCTGATAACTCTATCTGGAATCAAAATATGAATTTCAACTCTTGAGAGTCATGAGATCAGGGAAAACTGTCGAGTAAATGTTTAGCAAGATCTGACGTGAAACGATTGAAAAGGCCATTGAAAAGAGACCTAGCAGAATATCGATTTCAACTCTTGAGAGTCATGAGATCAGGGAAAGTATGTCGAGTAATTGTTTGCCAAAATCTGAACATAAAGTGCATGGAAAATGACTGATTACATTACGATTTGATTATCCCTGTAAGTTTGACTCAACTTGAGTTACTCGCCATCTCTTTTATTTGATAAATATTTTGAAGATAATGAACTATTCAGGACAATGAGGAGAAAACGGAAGCTAGGAAATTCAATCCAGCATTGATCGTTCCAGTTTAAATATCAGTTGAGATGGTGAGTAACTCAAGTTGAGTCAAACTTACAGGGATAATCAAATCGTAATGTAATCAGTCATTTTCCATGCACTTTATGTTCAGATTTTGGCAAACAATTACTCGACATACTTTCCCTGATCTCATGACTCTCAAGAGTTGAAATCGATATTCTGCTAGGTCTCTTTTCAATGGCCTTTTCAATCGTTTCACGTCAGATCTTGCTAAACATTTACTCGACAGTTTTCCCTGATCTCATGACTCTCAAGAGTTGAAATTCATATTTTGATTCCAGATAGAGTTATCAGGGAAAAGGATGGTCATACTCGCCAAGTTAGACTTTTAGAAAAAGTGAAGTGGGAGGGGGGAAGATTTCAATACTTGGCTAAGGTAATGATTGTGAATTCTCAGATTGAAAAATACATGCTGTAAAGAGTAGCATGTAGGAAATCCCAGGAAACGTTCACGTGTCTCATTCATAAAAATCAATCCCCCAATGAGCAGCACTATGCTTAATTCCAAAATAAATATTCTCTAATCATAGCAAAGAAATCTGGAGCAGTACAACTTTGTATTTTGATAGCAAAACTTGTAAACAGTTGATAAAATTCGACTCCAATGATGTAAAGATGATTCCCAATTTCACTTGTAATGGTGCTTGCAAGAGAAGGTATTCAGGTGATGTGTAACTTCTGGATTGCGAAAACTCCCAACACAAGTTGGTTCATCCGCTTTACAACAAGAGATGCCAAGGATCAAATTGACTAACTAACGAGTGACTAATGATGAAAAATAGAGTTATGACAATGCATCAGTTCCCCATCACTATTTGGAAACCAAAAACTGGAATGAATTCCAACTAGGGCAGCAGTATCTTGTGGCACGTTAAGAAGTTGAAGTAATTCATGCAAATTCATTTGGAGGAGAATGAAGATTGAATAGCATTTTGTGAGACATATTTGGATTCCAGAACAAGTGATCCTTACAGTACACCAGATGCATGTATGGATACAGTAACCGGTCTATATTCATTGATCCAGTCCCTATAGTGATTGACTTCTCCACCAATAATTTTTTCAAGTTGAACTTACCAATCTCCCCATAGAGCGTAAATGTGATATCCTCTTTCAATGATACTTCAATAGAAACAGATGAGCCCTGTACAACTTTTTAGACCTATTCAGATAAGCCAGCTAGTTTCCAATCAAGTCTATAGCAAGAATGTGAGTGACACGCCAAGACAGTAAAGACCCACTCACCATATCTAAGAGTATAGCTGAGAGTATTAGTTTAGAACAATGCGCAATGGAAATTTTTCCACAAAAAGAGAGCACCACCAGAAATCACTGCACATATCACAACGACTGCTTCTAGACAGCCATCAATAGGATTGAGCAGTAATACTACATCTAAATATGAGAGACGATCCCTCTTGAGTTGGACACGAACAAGTTTTTGGTGAGGTACGAAAAGCAGCGTCAAAGATATTTCATTGGTCGCAATCTAATTCTTCAACTGGAGTTGACTATGATCACTTCTTTGAGATGCACAACTCATAGCATCAAAGATGGGTCTGTCTCAAGTATTGTAGAAACTTGTAGTCAGTACATCAGTGCTCAAAAATCTAAACTACTGCTCGCTCTACTTCCTTGAGATCAAAACCTAAGGTCCCCAAATATACTTGAAGTTTATCTTGACACTGCATAATAACAGAAAGAATAATGCACATTTTGGGTTTTGGACCATCATTTTTAAATCCCTCCAAATGAGAGAACATACACATCAGGTAGCTTATTTCCTAGTGCACCAACAATTATCACTATTCGCTCATTCATTGTTGTGAGTACTCATGATGAGTAAACATTCTTGTGGGTACAGAATCCGAATAGTGAAGTAAATCGTCTGCTACTGTCTGCGCTGTCTGCAAAGAAAGGCATACACATCCACACCGATTGTGGTCGGAATCGGAATCGAGTCGAGAATCTCGAGATGAGTCGTTCGATCGACGATTGATTCGAGTGTCTTGACGCGGCTGAAATCTTGACGCGAAAAAATTTGAGAGGGTCGAAATTTGCGAGTGAGATATTTAAGCTCTTGAAGCTGACAGGAGGGAAATGACTCGAGATAACACGTGTATATGACCAGAATATGGGGTTCAGATGGATCAAGGCTCCCCTGAACCCACGAAAGCATGAAATAAGTAAGTTCGGAAAAATGGGTGAGGTTAAAACGGCCCAACTCAGCGTATATAAGGCACGGCAGCCTTGCGCGCACTTTTTCTCTCTCACACATGTTCTTCTCTTTTATATACTCGCCAGCAAGGCGCTGCCGCGCCTTTTGATTTTGAAAAATCTAACGCACTCCTCGAGAATCAGAATATATCGCATGAATTGCCATTGCAAGAGTTCGGTCATCTTCCATTCGAGGTAAATATGAATAAAGTATTATCGTTCCACTTCGTGACCAGAAAAATTTGTTATCGTTCTGTGAGTGCTCTTGCACTTGATTACTCGGTCCTTATCGAATGAAAGAGTACACTTGCACTGGCTTATCATTGATTTGACCACTATATCCGTCAATTCATCTTTTTACTTACTTTATTGTAAGAAATGTATACATAATATCTCTAGATACTATTATCTAATATTACGCAGATATTTCAAATGGCAATCGGTCTATTATTGGTTCGGGTGCTGAATACACTTCATACATTTTCATATATATTAAAATCTTGCGATAATTTATACATGCACAAACCTATACTAAATGAATTTCCCATCATTCACTACAAATTGGAGTCGAAGAGGGCTCAATACCATCGAATAGAAATTCATAAAGGACCTTGCTAGTCCCTGGTACTTTACTTTTTTCAAGTTTCTGATGCGTATTTACCCCCTATCTCAACTTTTCGGAGTGGACTCCTCCTCCCCCTTGTGGCAACTCCGGAAAGAGTAAGATTCATTGTCTCGGAGTAAACTTCGGCTCGGGGCCGAGTTAATTTCACTCTTTATTAATCTTTTTAGTAATCTCACTCTTCGTAATCAATCTTTCCAAGTTGCCACGAACAGGGGGTTCACTTCGAAAAATTAACAGAGCTCGGGATAAATGAAATTTCACCGATAATCTCTGCAAAATATACTTACAGAGGAGCGAAGATTTCATGAAATATTCAAACATTTTAGATTTGCAGACTATAAGATATTGTCAGTATCAGATAGACTGGAGAAGCAATTCCAACTTTTTGGCATCAAAGTATCATAGAAATTGTCACTTTTTGAGACACAGTACAATTTTGCATAGTATTCCACAACGTAAAGCGTAAAAATGAGTCCGTTTCCCATACAATGTCCAAACCACATGTAAAGATTGGCATTGGATTCACTTCCAGATTTCAGAGTCGTTTGTCGTCCCACGTTGATGAAAATAAGCAGCATCACCGGATAAAACAATAGCCGAAAGCTAATAGCAAAAACATATTCATGCATAATAGCCGAAATGAAAAAGACGATGTATTTAGCATATAATTTGTTATGAAGTTTATCATACGCATCCTTGTATACGTAAACGTAAAACCAATCGTGCACTATTATATTCCATTTTCTAAAATAGGTGTCTATGCTGGGACTATTCCACCAATCCTGGAAACGAAAAAGTTTCATTCTTAATACTATTCTGGGATTTCATTGATCTATTCAAAGTAAGAACATGAAATAACTCATTAGAAAGTATACGGATAAATTTTGTATTCGATGGATTTTTTGTTTCACTTGTATTACTTTAAAAGTGAGTTACTAACCTTGTAGAACATTCGATCAGAAAATCTGAGAAGTTCAGCGGTAAAGTTGTGCCAACTGTGAAAAACCATATAAAATCCTACCAAATAAACCAATAGACTGGGTAACATTGTGTTGAAAACAGCAAGGATGAAAGCTTTCATCTTGAAACTTTGATCGTCGATTTTTTTGTATCGCATGAGAATAAAACGTTCAAAAATGAATGACAAATACAAGAGTGATATCACAGATTCCACAAAATGCAAGGCTACAAGTCTCCATCTGATTTGTGCATTCCTATGTATAAGAAAGATTATTTGAAATTAATATAATAATATCTTTTGGAAAAGTTGTGTACTCGGAATACTCACCTCGGATAAGCATCTTTGTAAACTAAAGTTGGGGCAAATAAAAAGTACACGAATTTTGAAAATTCTAGGTTATAGATCTTTCCATTCTTTTCATTCGAAAAATTCTTAGTCATTATACGAGGCGTAGTACTACGAACGAATGCATAGGTTTTCATCAACATCCGAAGCTAGAAATAAAATTGCATTCATGACTTTCCATATCATCAGTGGCCTCGAATCACTGGAATTATACTCACCTGCTCAATTAGGAGTAGTAAGCTTGCGAAAGGTGCAATATATTCTTTGAGGATTAATTTTGCAGGAATAAATACAAAAGCAACCTGGTACATAACAAAGGCTACGAACGCAATGGTATCCAAAATTCGAAGACAGCTAGCTGCAATGAGAAAGATAAATATTGTTGAGTTGTTCCCCTTAGAAGATAAAACTAAAGTAATTTTCTGACACTTTTGTGCCTGAAAGTGCCATCATCACATTGATTGTGAACTTTCACTCACGGACTGTCAAAAACGAGCATCCAAAACACGACCACGAAATGTGGATTTCATGCATTCCTGTGACAATTCTAAACGTCACCTCCGGTTCTGCCCGAAAAATATCATGCGGTATGCGAAATCCCACTTTTATGCTCTTGTATCAAAATATATTAAAAGATACTTTACAAATTCTATAAGAATAAAAAGATATGCAATCCGAGTTTGTTTCTAATCGTAGTTCTCGATGTGAAATTTCCATCTTTGAAATTATCATTTATCATGGTGCTTTTTGTAATATCAAGATTTACCTCCCAATGCATGCATCTTAGAAAATAAAAGATTATCTGTAACTACTGGAGCAGAAAATGTTTGAATAAACAACAACGAAAAGGAAGAAGAAGAAGAATGGTTGGATCCTCGTGTCATTGTAAATTGAATTATAACAGATGACTGGAAATCATTTAATTCAACTCATTCAATTAATGACATCAAGAGATTGCCTCATTGCGAACTTGAAAGAGAATCATAAGCTTACGTTTCGATGAGTATTCGTGACGCTTGTTAGCCCACGCCTGATACACTGCGAAGAATAAAAGCGTCGAACATTGCATGATAATCCATGTTCTTAATGCAGTAGAAAAATTCTCCGAGCTACTTTTTAGTGTTCTGAGACCTGAATTGAATCTGGAAGAGAATGAATTAACTTCAATTGAATCATCAGCTTAATTCGTATATTCTGATCTCAATGAAACGATTGGAAATAGTACATATCGAAGTTACAACTCAACTTACGATCCTGTTTCCAAAAAATCCTGTACTGTTGTGCTCAAAAATAGCGTCACAAGCACTGCGGTAAATATATTGAATACTGATTGAAAGTGATCGATTTTACGGAGAGTTGTGAGCAATGATTCTCTTGCTACGAATTCCTTATCTTTGAGATCATTTGTCCATTTTTCCCCGCTGAAAGTGTAAAGTATAATACATAAAGGGTTGAAAAATTGTCACTATTTCGTAAAATCAGTGGAAACTCATTTGAAGTCCCTCAATTCGATTCAACCATGATCAAAATTATCCTCAACTGTCCATGTCCAGATTTTGCAACTTTCCTCTGACAATTTTGTCTTTAATTTGTTGGATTGTAAGGATTCTTGTGCTTAGTAAAATCAAGCTTGTATTTTGTAATTTATTTTTTATATTTTTTATATACTGGATAATGTGATAGGTATTTCTGCGCGAATGTTCAGCTCTACTTCTGACCAAAAAGTTTTGAAAAAATATTTGCCCCTTCCCGTTTTTCTCAGTCCCGAACAGTCTCAGTGCATTTTGGATAAAAAATTCTTATTATTCAAATTTTCGGATAACTTATTGTTGTTTACTTGATTACCGTTTCGATTGCTCTTGAATTGTGAAATGACCCACTAATCGCATTCGCAAAATTTAAATCGCTCGAACTGATACAATGAGAAGCAAAATTCAGTTGTGCTCCAAACTCTTGTAAAATATTAGAATATTTGAGATCGAAGATTCCTCAACCTTTTCCGGAAAACCAAATCAATAGGCATCTTGCATTTTTTTTGACCCCCCAAAAAAAAGGTTTGGCAAATTCGAGCAAATCGAGATAGGTAGGGTGCAATTGGAAAAAAAATCTCCAAAAATTGTTTTCATCTCGCGCAAATTGTTTGAAAGTCTGATGACTTGCACTGTGTGACGTCACTCCGACAAAATCGTCGACTGCCGCTATTGTATGGCGTCTTGCAATTTCTTTGATCCCTCCAGAAGAAGGTTTGGCAAATTCGAGCAAATCGAGACAAGTATTGTGCAATTGAAGAAAAGATCCCAAAAATTTTCTTTCTCTTGCGCATATTGTTTGACAGTAAGATGACTTGCACCGTGTGACACAATCGTCTGACTTTCAAATAATTTGCGCAAGTTGTAAACAATTTTTGGGAATTTCTTTCCAATTGCACCTTACTCATCTCGATTTGCTCAAATTTGCCAAACCTTTTTTTTGGGGGGTCAAAAAAAATGCAAGATGCCTATTGTCACCACTCGCGCTATTAGTTTTAGCTGTTTTTTTATCCATCACTTTATCAATTGGAAAAAATAAAGAAACAAAATGTGTCCCCAACCATTCGTGCTCAAACAATATCTCCGAATCTGCTTCAACGCTATAAGTATACTCACCTTGTTTGATCACAGCCCATTGTAATGAAGATTCAGCTGCAGTCTCATGCTACACTTAGAATTATATATATCGTGTCTGTCTAGGTTTCGGATCGCTTCGATACTGACCGCAAAGAATCCGAGTATTGAATATATTATACGCCTCATATAAAATCAACGTTTGACCTTCGTATCTTCCTTATCGTCGTCTGTCGAGTTTGAGCTATTGTATCTATAGTAGCTTATTTGGTCATACGATAACCAATGATTTTCTTTTCGTTCATATCTTGCAAGTTTTAGATGTGGCCATTTTCATGCATGTTGAACATGCGTTGAACGGACGTTCGTACTGCATTTTTTGACGTAAAACTGTTTCACACAACACAACTTTGTAGTTTACCGTTTTAAAATTCTAAAAAAAATTTTAATGCTAAAGAGACAGCTGTTGAATTTTGTGACATTTCCTTCAGAATTTTGGTAAAACTTCGCCTCAAGTTATTGCACAACAGAGTTGGCATATCGCACGAACAAAAATCGGATATCAAATTCCGGCAGTCATTTTAATTTTCAAGAGTAAAACCTCGGTAAAACTGAAGAACTGGTAATGATAAAAATTCTCAATAGAGTTCTCCGGATACATGGTCTTGTTGTTCCATTTCTATTTTTATAATATTTTTTTCAGTCATGATTCAGACTTCAGTAGAATAAGAACTGGACAAAGTGAACATGTCCCACGAACAAATATGTCCTTACCCGACTCAAAATGACCAGCTGAACACGATCACGTGGTCGGATTGGCTCTAAACCATCATCTGGAACCACTCAATCGAAAAACATGTAACATGTTTTTGTTTCCATTCCAGCTGCTTATCTTATTGGACTCAAGATCGGGCAACCAAAAAGGTCGATGCAACAGATCTTCCTCGCTCCGAAATATATGATTCTAGGGTCAAAATAACGAGATACATATTTGCAGCTTTGTTTTGCCAAAAAACTCTGTATCTATGAAATGAACAATTTTCCAGTTCATAAGCCAAACTTTGATTTCTGTTCCTTTTGAGTCAGTAAAACTCGATGAATCAGCGGGGTCTTCGAATTTCCTCGGAAACTCTTTTGCATATGATCATGTTGGATTAAATCGGAACGGGGAAGAGTTGTTACTGGGCTAATATAGGCTGACAATTGCTCGGATATGAATATTTTGCGAATAACACGAAAAATTTGATTTCTCAAAAACATCATCTTCAATCTTGCTCAAAAATTTTTTGGTATAACTTGTTCTAAAAAGGTTATCTATTTTAGTTAAATTTTCTGAGTAGTTACTCGTTAGTTTGATCTTGTTTTAGATCTCTGTTTTCTGTTGAATTGATTTCTGTTTAATTTTTTGTCACCTATCTGGTGAATCATAATTTATGTAAAAATTTTGTATTTGGGCAGTAATGCCCGTTTATTGAAATAATAAATAAATAAATAAATAAATAAATAAATAACTTGATGACACAGCAATTGAGAGAAAATTAGTTTGATTTACTCTGTAAGACTGGCAGAAGCGCTATTTATCATTCTCAGTAGTAAATTGTCGAAAAAGCATTTTTCCCACACGTACAAGGCTTGCACACTAGAGAAGGCCGAAAAATGGAAATCTTTCAATTTCGACACGTTCAGGGCGGCAAAACTTGAGTATTAATGAATGAATTCGAAGAACCTGAACATTTAGCGCAATAAAATACCTGATAAGGTCTGCAGGATCTGGAGGTTGTTAGCTGGGGATAGCTAATTGAGAAAGCTCTTGAACATTATCCTTTCTCAAAATTCAGCCTAAACTCAAATTAACGTGGTCACAAAGAATAAATAAAAATTACGCAAAGTCAGTATCTCTCACTTATTCGTTATATTGACGCATATCCAACTTCTTGGCATGAAATTGTCTCGGAAATTGGAATCATTTGCCAATGGACAATACAATCTGGCATGATGCTCCAATGTATAGAATGCCAAAACGATTCCATTCCCCAAGATTAATCCGAGTGACATTACAACATTTGAAGAATCTTCTGTGGTATAATTCATAGAGATGCTCAAAGCGTTACCCATGAAGAAGAAAAACATCATAAAATTGAACATGCGAAAGGTAAATGCAAAAACGTAATCATGCATCAAAGCTGAAATAAAAAAGACGACGTATTTGGCATACAGTTTGTTGTGTAGCATCTCGTTAGCGTCTTTGTAGACGTAAGTATAAAACCAGTCGTGCACTATTACATTCCATTTTCTATAATAGATGTCTATGGTAGGACTGTTCCACCAATCCTATAATTAAAATAAAATTTTGAATTATCAGATTGTTACTGGTGCATATCCGCAATCAAACCACTTGATTGAGCGCTGTTACTGACATATTGAAAAAGAGAGATATATGTGTACTGACCTTGTAGAAACATCTATCGGCAAATCTCAATATTTCAGCGAAAAGATTATGCCAACAGTGAAACACCAAGTAGAATGCAAGAAAATAAATCAATCCAAAGGGTAGTACATTATTAGATATTATTGATACCATATTTGGTATCTCAAAAATCCTACTATCATATTCATGATAATATATCATAACGAAACGCTCCAAGATGAACGCGATGCAGAAAACAGATACTAAAATCTCCAAAATGAGTTTTAAAACAACCCTCCATCTGATCTCTGCCGTTCTGAAAGTGATTTATGTCAGATATACATATCTTGCTAGCTCTGATGAAATAGAAAATGCTATTGAAAATCATAGAATTACCTGGGATACTCATCTCTGTATACCAAAGTTGGAGCAAACATGAAGTATAAAAATTTTAAAAACCTTGCTCGGTAAACTTTCTTGTCTTCGCCATTTCCAACTTGATTTGAAGCTATCACACATGGTGCAGTTGAGCGGACAAACGCATATATTTTCATAATCATGCGGACCTTATCATAAATGTGATATAAATTATGTTGAATTGAAATGAAAGTCAATGAAATACCTTTTACCTGCTCTATAAGTAGAAGGGCCCGTAAAAATGGACCGATACCTTCTCTCAAAATGAGTCTTGAGGGAATAATCAAGAATGCAAGCAAGAAAATGATCCAGATTCCCAAAAAGACAGTATTGATGACTTTGAGTAAATAATCTGTGAGAAAAGCATGAAATTGTTTATGTTATGATTCGTAAATAATTTGAATCCAATTTTTAGATAGGCGGGAATCAACTCATACTCACTATAGGGTGTCCGTTATTTCCCAAGTTTCTCCGATCCTCCTGAACACCCACCACAACCTAATCATTTGTTGAGGTATTGCGATATAGTATATTACTCCCGATGCGAGGCTAGGGTGTTTTGGGGCACGGGGATGGTTTTTCCCCGAGTGCAACGAGGGGAAAATATTCCCCGTGCCTTTAAACAGCCTGCCGAGCGAGGGAAGTATGCTATTTTTTCGCATTAGGGCGAATAAACACCAATTTTATGTTCGCAGCCGGGAGTAAAAGTGGCGCTTTAGTCGCCCTATGCTAAAAAAAAAATTTTCGTGGACCTAGGTGATGTTTAAGTGCTGTCCCACCTGAAGCGTTCTTGTCTGAATTATGGCCTCAAAATAAATTTTGATTCAGTAATCAACATTTCTTGCACAGGTGTGTGCTTCTATATCCCTGTTGAAAGAATTTTCAATCGACAGCCAGTACGATTTTTTTTAAAATGACCACTTGCTGGAGTCAATTTGATGGAGAAGAACCAGAGTTATGGCTGTTTTCGGAATTTAGAGAATTCAAGGTACTATATCCGTGAACCAGGGTTTTCCTCAAAGAATCCCTGAAATGCGAACTTTGAGTCGGTCTATTTTAAAGATGTAAGTACGTGTTTTTGATGTATTTTTTCACGAAGAAACAGAATCCGTGCTCAATTTTACCTCTAATCTTCAGGATTTTTCACTAGACTCACAAAACCGAAAAAACAAAATACGGTAGTTTTCAGTCACTTTTATGTTCTTCAGGTTGATGATATGCGAATGAGTGGGCTATCTCCGGTTCTACTGTATCAAATTGAATGTTTCAGGTAGTCATTTTGAAGGTTGCACCCTCTATCGATTGAAAACACTATTTAAGACGTAAAAGCGAATGCATGCGCGGTAAATGCGAATCATTTACTCAAATTTTTATTTAGAAGGGTACATTTCAAATAAGAATAGCTCTAGGTGGGGCAGCACTCAAACTTCAACTAGGTCCCCGAAAATTTTTTTTCTCGCAATATCTCACCAACTGATCAGGTTGTTGGGGGGGGGGGGGGGGTGATCGGGGGAACTTGGGAAATAACGGACACCCTAATACTCACGGTTCGACGAGTATTCTCGATATTTACAGGACCAGAATTTGAAGCCTGCATACGACGCACATGAACCAAGCTGCATCAGAACCCATAATTTGAAAGCAGCGAAAAAATTATCGAAGCCGATTTGCAGTACCTTGCGACCCATTATACTCAACCTGAAAACAAATGTGACACGGTTCAGGATCAAATCGTGGACATTCAATCTGATTCTTTTCAGATCCTCAATAAATTTTTGTAATACTTTTTGCTCTCATTATGGGTGTTAGGCGATCTTCTCCAACGAGGTAGGAAATGAAAGTGACAAAGTTACTTATGCAAAAGGTATTACAATTAATGCGGAAATCTCAAAAGATAAGTATTTCATAGATACTGTCTTTTACACATAACACTTTTGACATTTATCTTTGATATGGATACTACATTTGGACACAAGGGTGTAAGAACTCTTTTCTCACGTCCGAGTGATGGCTTTGGGAAACATCATGAGGATGCAAAAAATGAGTTCTACACCCGTGTATCGAACTATGTTCTGTGACAAACTATGAAAAAAAGTGGAACATCAGTGGGGAAAAGATACTTTCACTCATAGAGTGACCAATTAGTACATTTCGATACGAGGGCGGGAATGATGGTTCTCGCACAACGAGTGATGTTTTCCGGCCCGAGCCGAAGGCGAGGGTCGCAATTATCACGAGAATGCGGAAACCACCCGTCCGAGTATCGAGTACTATTTTTCCATCTTCTGTGTGGGGACCAAAATCAAAAAACCCGTGCGGAAAAGTCATTCCCCGCACAGAAGATGGAAAATATAATTCCGCAAATGTGGTAATGAAAGCAAATATAATTCCGCAAATGTGGTAGTGAAAGCAAATATACTTACAACCCAGTTTCTAAGTAGTCTTGGACAGTTTCGTTCAACATCGTAACAATAAGTAAAGAAGCAACGATGTTTGAAGCTGCTCGACAATGGTTTATTTCCAAAAGTTCTGAGAGCAATGAGTTTCTTGGAGTGAATTCTTTATCTTTGAGATCTCTTGTACCTTTCATCCTTCTATGGATTATATTATATACATCAAATTCAATATTTTCATGAATGCGATTGAGAAATTCATGTCGAATTAAAAATAGAAAGGGTTTGCATGTCATTGAATGTCACAATGTTAATCAAAGGCACGGAAAGTTTGAAAAAGAGGAGGTTTTTTGTAACATACAGTGAGCTTTGTGGCAAACTCATAAAATTTCTCCTTTAATTTCCTCTCACCTAGTACAACCAACATTCGTGCCATCGATGATTTCTGGTCTTATTCCCATGATTTGGGATGATTTCTTTCGATCCATATCCAAACATTTATATCCTTGTTATCTGGTTCTCCATCTTTGGCGACAATGGTATCAAGCTCTTGTCAAGTAGAAAAATGTTGACAGTTATTTTCTGTTGTCTCATAGACAATCACTGTCGCAATTCTTCCAATCTCGTTTTAAAGTGCAGAATCTTTTCTAAAGAATATTTTTGGATTATTCTCAGTCGAATCAATCAAAATATAGAGAGCCAAAAGCAGTGAAGGATTATTCACAAGACACATATAGAAAGAACGCAACGTGAATTATAGAATCAAGCTCCAATAGAAGAAAATCTGCAACTGTTTCAAGTGCTCTGCCGCGTTTTACTGAATACCTTATCTCTGCGTTATTATGTGACAAGAATCTTATCATCATCTTCATAAGATGTTATTTTCAATCAGATGATTTTATCTTCCAAGATAATGACAGCATACCTTTGTTGGGCATTATCTATACAATACTACAATAGGACGTACCTGAATACATTAAATCTATCATAAAGATTGAATCCAAGAGCACCAAGACACTCCTGCCTCAGCAGGATGGCATATCATCATGCATGATGAACAATCAAATGGAGACATAAGATTGACATTTTAAAGAAATCTCGCCCATAGACTTATTTGCATGATACTTTATCGAAGATTTCTTTCGATTTTGTCAACTAATGCAAGTATGATTGTCATAATGTCAAATAAAGACAGGATGGGCTCCATTTTTGCGTATAGTCAACGCATTACAGAGTTTCAAATACACTTCAAACTATATGTATGAAATAACATTTCAGCACCAAATCCTTTCCCGGGGAAAACGCAATGGGCCGTGACCCCCGGGGGCCACGGTCCAGAGGTGGGCCGTGGCCACGGTCCCTGGTGGGCCGTGGTCCCCGGGGGCCACGGTCCTATGGTGGGCCGTGGCCCCCGGGGGTCACGGTCCTATGGTGGGCCGTGACCCCCGGGGGTCACGGTCCTGTGGTGGGCCGGGGTCACGGTCCTATGGTGGGCCGTGGTCCCCGGGGGTCACGGTCCACCAGTATGCTACAAATTCTCTTCGCTCTATCCGGGTCTTCGACTTGCCATTAAACACTAGGATGAATCAAAATTCAATTTACCTCGCTTCAGTAATATTCTACTGTTGCCTGTTAATGAGAAGTGTATGAGAAGGCTTACGCTGCTTGGCTGAAAGGTGGCATAATCAGGTGGAGGTAGAGCCTTAAAATTGTAATGAATTAGTTATGAAAATATGTATATGATGAATTCCTCGCCAAGCGACCTTCGGAAAGGGGTCATCTCTCAGATTCTTTTTTGACCTTTTTCATTCGATTCTATGGCCCAAAATGGGAACTTCAGTCCACCTATGGAGTCCACAAAAAATTTCTCCTCTCCATTGCACGCACATACGTAAATAGACCGAAAATTCATCGTGTAAAAATCGATGCTCTTTTATTCACGAAAATGGGAATATTTCGAGTTTTTGGATAACTATCGAATTGCGGGTTGCGGCATCTGAAAGGGCATCAGAAAGCCTATTGAAAACGTCATCGGAAATTCTTTCTCTGTGATTTGGGGGCCTTCTGAAGGCAAACAAGTGTTTTTCACAAAATTGTTAATTCCTCAAAAAGCCATCTTTATATTTTTCGAAAATCAGATATTTGACGTGAAATTTTGCGTTCCTCCGAAAAAATGGGTCTCAGAGAAGTTTGAGGCGGTCCAAGTGACTTATGAGCCATTTGTTGAAAATTTGATTTTTTCGGTTCCAGAAAAAGGCGATTTTCTGCGCATGCGCACAAACGTAGACTCTGGCACCACTTTCAATGGAAAGCTGACAAAATTTCCTATAAAATGACTACCCGCAAAGTTGAAATTCATCACTGAAACGGGATCTGCAACGATTAATTATGTCGAATCAGAATCACATGAAAATTCAGTCCATTAACACCTTCGTGGCGCCTGCTGAGATGACACATTTACGAGATCTTCTCGGGACTCAATTTTGAGTACGAAATTGACCTGAAAAAAATTGGGACCACATGGTTTCAATGTAAAATTGTATGAACTTTCAGAATATGCGATGAAGAACCCCGTTTGAGGCGAACCCGAGGTGCTACATTCGATTCTTGCCAGAAAATACTATTTTTCACATTCAAAATTGCATAAATATGCGATGAATTTCCCATCGCATATTTTGAAAGCTCAGACAATTTCACGTTGAAACCATGTCGTCCTCGAAATTGAGTCCCGAGAAGATCTCGTAGATGTGTCATCTCAGCAGGCGCCACAAAGGCGTTAATGGGCTGAATTTTCATGTGATTCTGATTCCATATAATTAATCGTTGCAGATCCTGTTTCAGTGCATGAATTTCAACTTTGCGGGTAGTCATTTTATAGGAAATTTTGTCAGATTTCCATTGAACATGGCGCCGAAAGTCTACGTTTGTGCGCATGAGCAGAAAATCGCCTTTTTCGAAACCGAAAAGACCAAGTTTTCAAAAAATGGCTCGTAAGTCACTTGGATCGCCCCAAACTTCTCCGAAACCCATTCTTTTCGAAAGAACGCAAATATTCACGTCAAATATCTAATTTTCAAAAAATAAAAAAACGGCTTTTTGAGGAATTAACGTTTCAGTGAAAAACACTTGTTTGCCTTCCGGTGGCCCCCAAATCACAGAGAAGGAATTTCCGACGATGTTTTCGATAGGTTTTCTGATGCCCTTTCAGGTGCCGCAACTCGCAAATCGATAACTATCCAAAAACTCGAAATATTCTCATTTTCGTGAATAAAAATCGATTTTTACACGATTAATTTTCGGTCTGTTTACGTATGTGCGTGCAATGGAGAGGAGAAATTCTTTCTGGACCTCATAGGTGGTCCGAAGTTCCTATTTTGGGCCATAGGATCGAATGAAAAAGGTTAAAAAAGAATCTGAGAGATGACCCCTTTCCGTAGGTCGCTTTGGCGTGGAATTCATCATATAAGACCCATATCTCCACCCATATCTCCTATCACTAGGGTCTTAGATCCACCATCTGAATTCATCATATAAGACCCATATCTCCACCCATATCTCCTATCACTAGGGTCTTAGATCCACCATCTCAACAGCATCATGAGGAGAGCAAAACTCAGCAGGTGTTCGAACGCCATAACCTTGGAATATGTAGCTAAGAGATAATAATTCGGGTATATAATGGGATACGGGGCGTTCCTTACTTAGGATGATCAAGGGTTTGTAACGGGATATATTTGCAATTCCGTTGGATTTTCTTAAATTGAAATAATTATTAGAGCCATATCACATGGAAATATTGATCTTTGAGTGTCGAAAATGTGCCAGCCTTAAATCTCACTCCCGAAGATTTTAAGGTATATTTTTCGACTTTTTGGAATATATATGAACTCGCGCACAAGTAACGATATTCTCGAATATTTTTGGCCTGTGCAAAAAATTAGAATCATCAAATACTGCGCGATTTTGCATTTTATCGCATTTTTTGCTCGTGGCTCTTCTGTCTTGATATTTCGATTGTTCTATGTAGCACCATATTGTAGACAATGAAATTTTCTAAATATTTGAAACAAAGTTCATCTTTTTATCTATTATCTAAGTTACTAAAATTGGCAAAAAAGGCGAAAAAGGACGAAATTTTCTTTGATTGTTCATTCCGAGAAAAGGCAACCGATTAATGTGTCACTGCCGGGGCATAAAGTCCTCGTTAATCTGAATATGGGCCATTTCGGAGCAAATCATCGAATCCCGGCACCGGGGGGTCTGGAACGAATACCAAAAAATTTTTTTCCCGTTAATACCATGTTGATATAGTACAAAAAAAATTTTTTGGGATTTTTTCTAAGGCCCCTGTTGGCCCTGCGGCCTATAAAAAGTCCTTCTAGACCCCTCGTACTTTCTTCCTTCCAATACCTACCAATTTCTATGAGCTATTTGCTGAGAGAACATTTTAACGATTTTCGGGCTTGCTTCAAAGTGATGTAGCTCCCAATTGACTTTTACCAGTGGTCATTTTAAAGTTCTTGAAGAAAGCTACAATTTGACTGCTAGTGAAAGTCAATTATCGAACTTTTCATAGGGGTTACAGTCGTTACAAGTTGACCAGTTTTGTAAAAATGCCAAACTTTGAACTGAATTTGAATTAAATCGTTTTTCTTCCTTCGATCCCACATCTGTGCGAATATGTTTTTTGATACAAATAATATCAATCAGAACAATAATTTGGGTGGGATATTGAATTCTCGATTTTATTCAGCCAATTTAAAACACTCTATTTTGACTTTTTGCTCAAAATGTCCTCACAGGTATGGCTCGCATATGCTTCCAACTGAACTAGTGTGCAACAACCTGTGTGGGATTACTCTCCAATGTACCCCCAAATGTGTCTGAAATCTTCCGGAGGCGAGCCTCGAGCTAGATGCGAGCAGGAGGTTCTATTTTACGAGTTGAATATGGGCATTATTCCGTTTATTTGGACGCAGGCAAGAGTGGGATTTCACTCATTCTAGCTCACGAATGAGATGAGCCGCTAAAACAGTTATCCAAACATGTTCTCCCGACTCCAAATGACCATTTAAACACGTCCTCATGATCAATTTGGTTCTTATTCATCATCTGAAGGCACTCCATCGAAAAACATATAACTATAATGTTTTCTAGTCTGAGAGCAACAATGAATATTTTGGAGCGAAACTGACCCCGAAATCGTGTTTAGATGATCATTTTGAGTCAGGCAACCATGTTCGTATCCCTCTTTCGGCTGCTCATCTCATTTGTGAGCTAGAATGGATGAAATCCCACTAACTCTCGCCTGCGTCCAAATAGACGGAATAATATTCGACGGTTTCATTTTCAACACGTAAAATAGGATCTCCTGCTCGCATTCAGCTCGAGGCTCACCTCCGGGAGTTTTCAGACACATTTGATTGGAGAGTAATCCCACACAGGTTGTTGCACACTAGTTCAGATGGAAGCATATGCGAGCCATACCTGTGAGGTCATTTTGAGCAAAAAATCAAAATAGAGTGTTTTGAATTGGCTGAATAAAATCGAGAATTCAATATCCCACCCAGATTATTGTTCTGATTGATATTATTTGTATCAAAAAACATATTCGCACAGATTTGGGGTCGAAGGAAGAAAAACGATTTAATTCAAATTCAGCTCAAAGTTTGGCATTTTTACAACACTGGTCAACTTGTAACGACTGTAACCCCTATGAAAAGTTCGATAACCGACTTTTACTAGTAGTCAAGTTGTAGCTCTCTTCAAGACCTTTGAAATGACCACTGGTAAAAGTCAATTATCATATGTCTAGTGGGAGCTACATCACCTTGATGCAAGCCCAAAAATCGTTAAAATGTTCTCTCAGCAAATAGCTTCTAGAAATTGGTAGGTTCAAGTATAGACCTTGGGCAATTCTCTTCTCCAAAGTACTAGTCTTAAGGAAGAAAATACGCCCAGGTACGTCTAAAAATGTAGAGTCTGGTCGAAGTTATGATTTTCTGGAAGTAGGCTAGAGAGGGGCCTGGAAGGACTTTTTATAGGCCCCAGGGCTCACAGGGGCCTTAGAAAAAATACCAAAAAATTTTTGTACTATATCAACATGGTATTAACGAAAAAAAACGTATCAATCTTTTCGTGCGATATGGCTCGAATAATTATTTCAAATCAAGAAAATCCATCGGAATTGGATAATATATTCCGTTACAAACCCTTGATCATCCTGAGCAAGGAACGCTCCGTATCCCGTTATGTAACCGAATGATGATCTCTTAGCTACCTATTTCAAGGTTATGGCTTTCGAATAACTGCTTAGTTTTGTTCTCCTAATGACGCTGTTGAGCTGGTGGATCAAAGGCCCTAGTGATAGGAGATACGGGTACTAAGGTAAGTATACCCAACTTGCCCCCTTATCCCGATCTTGGGAATGGGCACTCCTTGGCCCCCGGGCAACCCTCTTTTACGTTTGTTATGCTGAAATATGAGAAAGTAAGTAGTTTGCATCGACCCCGAATCATTCCTGCGTTCTCCAGAAAATCTAAAGTGATTTTTCTATTTTTCGTGATTGCTTAGCTAAGAAAGCACCGAGGGAATTGCGTTCAGTAAAATCGGTGCCAAATTCTTTGAGTTCAACCAATCTTAACGTAAGCGCATTCGATTCCTTGTTTTAAGACCTTCAAAATCCATTTTTCAAAATTGCAATATTTGGATCTGGAGCTGATTTATGTGCAAAACACGGAGACGATTTGTAAACAAGGATGCCAACATCGAAGTGTACTTAACATGCCCCCATATATTTATCTCGAAAGGGCGTGCAGTACGACTTTTTTACCACTCAGAACGTGTTTATCACGCCAAAATAGGAAGGAAACAGTGTTTTGGACCGGTGAGAAGCTCCAAATGTGCGTATACGGCGATAAAAACACTGTACCGCCGATCTCCATAATGGATTTTTGAAGAATTGAGACAGTTCGGATCCATTTCATCAAAACAAGACGTAGCTCAGTGCATTTTAAAGGACCTAAAACAAGCTTCAAAATAAGCTTCAATACGTAGGAAAATATGGACGTAGACTAGAGTTGTTGGGGAAGTGGCTAAATGGGGGCAAATTGGGTACGGTATTTTGTAAACTCTGAAAAATCACTTTTTGGAAAAGTTAAGACAGTTCGGCTCCATTTGATTGAATTTGAACGTACTTAGATTCATTCTAAAGATCTTAGAACAAGCTTTAAAATGAGCTAAAGCACGTTGAAAATTGTTGAGGTAGACCAAAATTATTAAGAAAATGGCTTAATGGGGTCAAGTTGGGTACACTTATCTTATACATATTTTTATCACTGATTCATTACAATTTTAAGGCTCTACCTCCACCTGATTATGCCACCTTTCAGCCACGCAGCGTGAGCCTTGTCTGACACTTCTCGACAGGCAACAGTAGAATATTACTGAAGCGAGGTAAATTGAATTTTGATCCATTCTAATGTTTAATCTGGTGATGCCGGCAAGTGGAAGACCCTTATAGAGCGAAGAGAGTCTGTAGCATACTGGTGGGCCGTGACCCCCGGGGACCACGGCCCACCATAGGACCGTGACCCCGGCCCACCACAGGACCGTGACCCCCGGGGACCACGGCCCACCAGGGACCGTGGCCACGGCCCACCTCTGGACCGTGGCCCCCGGGGGTCACGGCCCATTGCGTTTTCCCCGGGTTATTGTGGAAAAAACATTGAACAAGGTAATATTTGCGAACTGAAACAAAAAATAATACATCGAGTCTGATGAAAGGGTATTAGCGATAAGAGTTTGCAGATAATAAAATCTAACACAATTGCCTTACTCACTACGGGCTGTGGTGAGTCAGAGGCCCTTGAAATGATATTGTAGTTCAGTAATGATGGTTGTAGAATAATAATTGAGGACCAATCCGCGAGAGGTGTCAGAAAGAAGTTTCTTATGAAGTTCGCAAAGATAATGTTACGTTGAAATATGTCTGCTAATAGATATATTATTTTAGAAAATTGAGATTGACTGGTTCTAAATTTTGGGAACAGCTCGGTTGAGTATATCAAAGTCTCGAAATGTTAAGAGATTTGTTTGATGAATAGTCAATATGTTGAAAGAATGTTCATAAAAGCAATCACTTTAAGATCCATCACGGTGCATTCAAAACGACACGTGACGCTCAACGCGCAGCGCATACCATGACACGCGACTGATCAGTGAATTGTGCGACCAGTCAGTTGATATTCGTCAATCAACCAATTGATCAGTCGATTCCACACGGCCTCGTAATATATTCTCACCAGACCAGACTAAACTAGTCCGAACTAGACTGGACCAAGTCGAAATAAACAGAGCTAGACCGTACGTGACCGAATTAAGCCAAACTAGACCGAACTAGACAGAATTAGGTCGAGCTAGACCGAACTAGAATGATCGAGTACCGTTCCAGATCGAATGAGACTGAGCTAAGCCGAACTAGACCGAATGAGGCCAAACTAGACCAAACTACACCTAATTAGACCGAACCAGACCTAATTATACCGAACTGGGACAAACTAGACCGAATGAGACCTGATTACACCGATCTAGACCGAACTGGACCGAACTAAACCGAATCAAGTCGAACCAAGCCAAATAAAATTGAGCTAGTACCAAACCAGACCTCACTAGACCAAACTAGACCGGATTAGACCGCATTAGACCAGACTAGACCCAACACTGGCTGATTGTCGTATGTCACTAGTGCGATGATTCTCGTACGGAACTTGAACGACCGATCGATCACGGTACTTCTCCGGTTCAAGTATGGTTCTACATAGTATGGTAGTAGAACCTCGAGTATATACATATATAACTGTATTAGACCAAACCCAGACCGGATCAGACCAGACCAGATCACCCATACTTCCACCCATTCACCCATCGATCTACCCATGACCCACCCATGCGGTCACCCATCACACTCCACCTTTTCCGCGTAAGCAACCCGATACGCGGCATCCGGACGAGCTAGTGTTGGCTGGGCGTTTAATTATTATAAATCATTAAAAAAGCCCTGTTGACGACGAGAAGTGCTTTTATTAATATTTTGCCTTCTCTAAAGAGAAAGGGTTGTTTTCGTGACAGCAAGTTTTTGATCAATTTTTCCATTCAATACAATATTTTCTTCAATGAAACTTGTCGTATCTCAATGAAATTTACATCATCTTGTACTTCTCACGTAATTTTATCGATTGTAGGTAACGCTTTCAGCGAACTGCATGAAGCATTCCAAACCCATATGCGGGTACCTGAAGCTAGCGAACACTAACTCACGAATCGGTCGCAGATCGATGTCACTTTTTATCACTTTCTTATTACTAATTTATTACCGAAGAGGAAAATTGATTATCAGCGAGGGGCCCAAACACTGCAGTTTTCGCTAGCGGAAGCTTACACTTGACACGATTCAGCTGAAATACGATGGTTTTCGCGTAAGCTTACTCTAGCGAACAACGTAGATAAACGAAGCTTCGAGGAAACTCAGAACAACGCTGGATGTTATTCCTTTTTCATTACTCCCGAATGGTATAGTCGAGATAACCCTAAGACCCAGAGAAAACCGATATTTGGGCCCGAGGCTGGACCGAGGGCTGGCCAAAAGGTGGAGCACCATGAGATGGGAACTATAAGGCAGGTTAAATTCCCACTGGACAATAACGTACGATGAACATAATTTGATCGCATCCAGGAACCCGTGTGACGGTGGTCAGGGTACCCATGAGTCTTGACAGATACCCGGGAGATCGATAACAAGCCAGCAAACTCGATCATGGGGCCCAAAACAGGAGAGATCCTGCTTAAAGCCATATTCCGCGTGGTTCGGACGTGGTGGCTGTGGGTGGTAGGAAAGTCCAATGGATCCAGAACTGCACAAAACTCCAGATCGAGTGTTAATGAACCATCGAGGGTGCTCAAAGAATTTATTGCCAGTCAGCAACCTCGGCTATGGGGCCCAAAACATGGCAGAGTCCTACTTAGAGCCATTAATCGCGCGGTTCAGACGTGACTGTGAGTTGTACAAAGGTCCAAAGGATCCAGAACTGCACAAAACTCTAGATCAACTGTATATAGACCATCGAGGATGCCCAAAGAATCTACTACCAGTCAGCACCCTCGGCTGAGAGGCCCAAAACAGGGCAAAATCGATGGTCCCTCGATGGTTCATGTATACTCATCCAGAGTTCTGTGTAGTTCTAGACCCATTTGAACTTTTCACAACCCACAGTGACGTTTCAACTGCGCGGATAATATGGCTCAGAGCCGGATTCTGTCCTGTTGTGGGTCCCATAGCCAAGGGTGCTGACTGGTAATAAATTCTTCGGGCCTGTATGCTGATTCATAAACATTTGGTCTGAGGCTCTGTAGAGTTTTGGATTTATTCGATCTTCCTACGAGCCACAGTGACGTCTCAATTGCACCGATAATGGCTCTAGGCAGGATTCTTTCCAGTTTTGGACCCTAAGCCGAGGATGATGACTGGTAACAAATTCTTTGGGCATCCCCGATGGTCCATGAACACTTGACCTAGAGTTCTGTGTAGCTCTGAATCCACTGGAACTTTTAACAACCCACAGTGACGAATCAACTTCGCGGATAATTGCTCAAAGCGGGATTTTGCCTTGTTTTGGGCCTCTTGGCCTAGGCTGCCGACTGGTAATAAATCCTTTGGACATCCTAGATGGTCTAATAAATCCTTTGGACATCCTAGATGGTCCATGAAAACTTGAACCAGAGTTTTGTGACCCATTGGAACTTTTTACAACTCACAGTCAAGTCCAAACCACGCTGAATATGGCATTAAGCAGGATCTCTCCAGTTTTGGGCCCCATAATCGAGTCGGCGAACTTGTTATCGATCTCCCTGGTATCTCTAGAGACTCATGGGTACCCTCGCCATCGTCACACAGGTTCCTGGATGCGATCAAATTATCTTCATCGCACGTTATTGTACAGTGGGAGATTAACCTACCCTATAGTTCCCATCTCACCATGCTCCACCTCTTGGCCAGCGTCAGGCCCAAATATCGGTTCCCTCCGGGTCTTAGGGCTATCTCGACTATGTCATTCGAGAGTAATGAAAAGTAATAAAATATGAGCTATTGCACATTCCCGTACGATTTATTTTCGGCCTCGTTTTTTCCGGGCCTATGACCGGTAATAAATTTTCCTCTTCGGTAATAAATTAGTAATAGAAAAGTAATAAAAAGTGAAATTCGTCTGGGACCGATTTGTGAATCAGTGTTCGCTAGCTTCAGGTGCCCATGAGAGACTCATCCTTGACTGGAGTGTCTCCAATCCTTGAGGCTCTTTGTCCGTATGTGTGTGTATGTGTGTTGTTTTTCTCCCGACACGCTCTCTCGTCTTAGGGCTTGTCGAGAAGAGTTTAGAGACGAGGTCAGTAATTTGGCATCTCTCTTCTGCCAGTCTCATCCAATCTAGACGCTCTTTAAGTTGAAACTGCTCAAATCTCCAGTTTTAATACCAAGATATATTTCTATACCAGGGTCTCACAGGGATTCGAGTTACCTAGACTGTGGTTATTTTTCGACGAAGTCTGTCGATTGGTTAGTACCAAAATCTCATTTAATCTATTCAAACCTCAGGGCTCTAAAAAATCGAGATTTCCACCAAAAATTTCATTTTAATCATCCCCAAACCAACTGTATTCAAAATTCTGTCTCGACCAAACGATGGATATCGAGATGGATATTCTTAACAAAGTCCTAGTTTAGATGCTCCAAATCCCCCTATTAAGCTTCCTCATAAGAATAACTCAAAAAATAATAAAACATTTGTTTTTTAACATCCATTCTTCTCCCATCTTCCTCTTTCAATGACCTCAATAGCTATTTTTTGAGCATTCTTCAGTGGTTGATTGATGCCGAGTTTGAGCTCTTAAACCAGGATTAAGATGAAGTTTCTTTACACAAAAATCGAAATTTTTACCAAACCCTTCATTTTAATCATACAAATTAATTTGAACTCAAATTCAGTATCAAGCATTCGGTAAAGAATGTTACACGGGTCATTGAAAGTTTGGTAAATTACTTGGAGAGGAAGATTCAGGAGTAAAATCAATATTGAAAAAGAAGTTTTCTACTGTCTCACTTGATATTCTAGCTTCTTTTGGCATCGAAACAACATTCTGGCAAAATTCTTGAGAGTCAATCGGTTTGAGATCCCAAATCAACTCCAAGACGTACTTGGCACCGTATTTTACTTTGAGAAAGCCTTCTGCTAACCTCTTTCAGCAGCGTATTGATAACTCCTTCCAGTTGAGTAAAGATTATCCATAACGTGTTTGACTTCAACTTAAAGTCAAGAACCTAACTATTCTTACGAGGGTGCCTCCTTTACTGAACTGAAAATTTGCATCATTTTTTTGCAAAGACCGTCTGCGAGAACTCGAAGATATTCGACTGGATTGATATGTTTGTTCGGGCTGCTTTTTGGATCGATACTTTCGTAGTTTTCCATTCTCATTTTGACGCTCGACAACGATTCAAAAATAGCCATCTCAACTTCTAGAAAAGAAAGAGTTCCATAAAGTACTTTGGAAAAAAATTATTGGGAACCCTAATACATAGAAACTTACTTAGATCGATCATACCGGTTACCTCAAAGAGTATTAATAATTCTGGCATCCCGCTTTGCCTCAACTTTACAGAGACTGTCTGTTTGTAGGCCAGTCCTAAGATTCGGACATCCATTCACTCAACGGTTGAAACAATTCTTGAAATTAATTCACAGGGCTTCTTTCGTCTGGCTGAATGGTTCAGGATCCTAAGTTAATGTCCCTTACCCACTCAACTGAAGACCTTCATTGGGAGTTGATATGATTAATGAAAAAACGAATCATTCGTCAGTCCAATGGGAAAATTTTTTTGCGTGAGTTTTGTATTTCTTTTCGTTTATTTATTTCTTCTTTTTTTTTCTTTAATACATTTAGTGCTCTTTATATTGAGCTCAAAGCCCTGACACACATTCAATCATTACATTTTAAAAAAATTGGTAATTCGCACTGATCGCATTTTTTCGACGATGAGAGAAGGGGAAAGGGGAAATGGATGCAGTCAAATGGATGAAATTTCCAACTTGGCTATATTGAGGCATGAGAATTCCTATTATTACCGCATGTCGAGTCTGGAGACCTATCTGTATCGATTTGATTGATTATTTCTTTGACACGATCAATTTCTTGAGTAACTTCTTCAAGAAGATTACAATTATTTTGATGCATGGCCTCAAGCATTGCTTTGTGCAAGCGTTGAGATACCCCGCCAATGTATGGAGGTCCTGAAAACAAGGTCAATCATATCAATCACATGGTCATAAGACTTGCCTACTCTCATAGTCAAGTTCTGACCAGACAATATCCGGCCGACGCAATTTTCCAAAATCTTCAAATTTCTATCCATTGTTCATCTGAGATTTGCAAAGGTAAATGACTGCATATTAGTGCAGAGAAATTCACTTTTTCCAACGTTATTTTCTAATTCCTCGTGTGATAAGTGATCTATCCACCAAAAAATGGTGCACAATCAATTGTACAAAAACGCAGAAATGTCTTTCGGAGTGTTGATTCCAATTGTAACTCGTAAAGAAATTCTATACGAGCAAAAACGAGACCAAAAATGTATATATGATTCACAAGGAAGTATTTTACATGTATAATATAGCATTTTATATAATCAAATTTTGTATTTGGGGTGACAAGATTCCGCGCAAGTTAATTTTCCACCCTCGTCAGAATACCAGAGAACCTGTCTATTTTTTGAAACAACTCATATAGCTAGGTACCCAGGTAAAAAAGGAAGGAGTACACTTTACCAGTGATCTAGTTGTGATTGTGTCATGAAGAACGTGCTCATAATTTGGGGGAGCCGATAGTGAAAGAGGTTTTACTGTATTTTTAACTCATCACAAGTCAAACAATTCCAAAAATTTTGTTGACAAACTAGACAAAAAAACATTCGAAGCTCGGTTTAAGAGAATCCCGTTCCATTAGGATTTTGGTTCCCATTTAATTTTTTTGAAACAAAAAAATGTAGACCGAGTTATTCTGAACAAGAATTTGATTTCAACGGGCTGACAGCCTGAAAACCAGGAAATCTCTCGTTTTTAAAAAAAATGCATTGATCAAAGTCCGATACTTAGGAGGATATTAGTTTTATCCGCGGAACAGCAAGAGACACTCGATAGCCAGTATCCTATTGCGCACAATTGGAAACACTGTTTAATATCTGCCTACTAGAATTGTTCAGAAACTCAAGCTTTAGAATGCAATAAACCGATTACACTCTTGAGATGAATAATCTCACACAAGAATCAATTCAGAAAGAAATGCTTTCCATGAACTGACTCAATCAGCTCCAACCATTGATTCTCAGATTTTTTCTAGCTGATTATTGTCAACTTTATTGGGACAAATAATGGGTAAGCTATCAATGCCTCGAATCGAAACGTCACTGTTTGGTTTCATCTCGTTCACTTTCCCGGTATCTGATTCCAGATTTGGGTGTTTTTGTGAGTTGAACAATTAATTTGAGATTCGTCAAAGTAAGTACTGCGGTTGTGTCAGCAATTTCACGCACCAGGAAGATGCTAACTGGTGTTTCAGTTATACGTAATAGCTGATTTCCGTTGAGAGAGTGGTTGGTTGGGAGATGAAGATAACACTGCTCGACAAAATTTTGGGTCCGAAATATCGCATTGACCAGACACAGATTTTCTTATGTATTTTTCGACGTAGAAACCGATCCCGAAACCCGTTTTGACCCTACACGTCAGGATTTTTTTTAAAACGCAAATTACTGATTTTAGAAAAAACAACGTTTTTCGGCTTTTTTGCAAAATTTTCAAATTGATGATACCGCCGCTGCTTCGTCCCGATTGGTAGAAAATTATATCAAAGGAGGTTTTTCAATGTATTTTGAACCGCTGAACACGATCCCAGTGGTTTCATGAGGCTAGGATGCATCCAAAAAAAGATATAAGCAGATGAACTGAGTTGCTATCAGCAAAATTTCACGGATTCCGCGATAAATTTTCAAAAAATCGCCAAATAGCCCCAAAACAAGATATTTGAGCTCACGAGGTCGCATTCTCTTCGTTTGTGTATGTACTTTCATGAAAAAATATCAGCAATGACCGTCAGGAAGATGGGTTGAGTGTAGAATCGTTCTCGGGAGTCGCATTTTCTATGTCTTTTAGGAAAAGACCAGACATTTCTTTGTGAGTGGATTCTGATGTCTCCAGCGCATTCGTCTTGTCAACGCACTTATATCAAATGACCATTTCTCAAGTTTGATATCAAGTTTTCAGAATGTTTTCCTAGCCGCTTTCCTCTTATGTAAACTGTCATCCTCGGAAACCAGGAACCAACAGTAATCGGCCAGCATATTCGTATTATTTTTGGTACCATATCTCTTCTCCATCTCGGCTATGTCCTGGTGGAATCTTTCACCATGTTCATCACTCACTGCTCCGAGGTTTTCAGGAAAGAAATCTAAGTGAGAATCCATCATGTGAATTTTGAGACTCATATTCACCCCCATCATCTTGAGATTCGACAACATTTTATCCACCAAAATCTGATGATTCTCCGATTTCCTGTTCCCTAAGAAATTTGTTATGACGTCCTTTATGGACCTCCATGTTTCCAGCTCAATATCTACAAGTCTCTGGTCGAATGTACAATCAAGCATCAATTTTCTGATGTCAGGACCATTCAATACCCCAGCCTTCAATTTGGCCTCACTTATATTGTTAAATATCTTCCGTAGATAAAGAAATGCTTCCGAAGTCTGGTCCATTCCTTTGATGAAGTTTTTCACCAAACCTAATTTGATATGAAGTGGTGGTAGAAACACTTTTTTAGGGTCAATCAAGGGCTCAGCGATGACGTTCTTTACCCCAGGTATAATCTGTTCTCTTCGTGGCCAATCTTTCTTAATGTAATGTTCGTTCCTCATCCGTGAGTCCCATTCACAGAGAAAACACATATGTTTCGTATATCCCAATTGTAGCCCAAGAACAATGCTGATTATTTTGAAATCCCCGCATAAAGTCCAACCATACCTTCCGTAATTGATTTTGTCTAGAAGATTTTTGACGTTTTCATAGCTTTCTTTAGTCTGGGTGCCGTAGAAAATCGGAATGGAAGGCTTATCATTACCATTATGCAGTAAAACACCTTTTAAGCTGGTTTTGTTGGAATCGATGAAGAGACGCCATTCGTCGGGTACGTGTTGGTATTGGAGTTCGCCAAAGAGACCGTCGATATCACAACAATAAAGATTCCCGTCCTCCTCAGTGAAAAAATCTCTGAACCCTGATTCTCGGCTTCTAAAAGATGTAATGCGAACTCCGTCTTCGAGAAGGTTCATTTCTTTCAGTCGAGAGGCCAAAAGCTCCGCTTTAATTTTCGGGAGATCAAGATCTCTGACTAAATCGTTGAGCCTCTCTTGACTAAAAAGAGTAGGCTCGGGAAGCATCTGGGTCTTCCTCGTTTCCGGTTCGAAACCACAAGAGGAATACTCTGAATTGTTAGACTGACTTCCCGAAGATGGCTGTGAGTCTTTCATCACAACATCTTGCGAAGAGACATTTTCTTGCGATGAGACAGAAGACAAGTGCAAAGGTATGCCAGGCACGGGCTTTGTCACTGACGAAACATCTGAGTATTTTATCAAATGTTTAGTTTTTGATGAGTATCCTGATACTTGAGCCAAACAGAAGTGACAATCATACACGTGGTCCCTTGGTTCTCTCCACAATGTGGGCATTGAAAAATTGAGATGTGAGTTCTGTGCCACTAATCTGATCGAACAAGTGAGGCATACATTATCAGGGGTCCAAGGCTTGCTCAAGTTTTCAGGTTTGAACCCAAAATAATTTTCATATGCTTCCTGCAAAGCAGTCGTGAAACTACGCCTTTCTTTCTCAAATGTATATTGGCTACACACAAAGCAAAATTTGCTCGGATCGTTGACGCATCTGTATTGACGAGACATGTTTCCTCTGATCTTCGATGGGAGCTCACCGTATCAGGATCAATCCTAACGTTTCAGGATCACGAACGTATTACCAGTTCATATTCAATAGGAGCGGTAGCATTAGAGTATACAAAAATTTCACCAGCTAACTAAATTGACACGTCGGAGCACTCAAGGGCTAGGCTTGAGCGATTATCAGAACAATTCTGTATAAGGGTCAGTCAGTCAGTATATGTGGCATGTGTGGATATCTGTTGATTTCTTCTTCTTTTTGCTCGGGTTTGAGGCCGAGCTCTCTGTTCCTAGCTTGTGCTTTAACCAGAGTGTCTTGAGCTGTAGATCCTGTTTTTCTTCAGTTACTTTCTGCGTCTTTCTTTCAGAACATTTCTGGCCTTGTTCTGATGTGATATTTTAGTGGTTTTTCTTGATTATATAAACTTCTGTTGGGGGAGCTGGTGTCTTATTTTGTAAGAGATGTTCTCCAGTGATTCGAGATGGCTTAGGCTCTCGATCCCTAAGTTGCTGTAGAAGTTTTCAGCTTGATCCTGTACTGTTTCTTCTATTGTGCGCACTTTGGCCTCTTCGTGCAAATCTTCTATTTTGGTGTTGTATTTGGCCCCTAATGCCAGCCGAAGGCATCTGTTTTGTATTTTTTGGAGCTTTTCCATCTGTGTGTTTGATACAAGTCCTCCCCAAACTGGGGCGGCATATAGTATGGCTGGCTTGATGATGCTATTATACACCGTTATCTTGTTTTTTGTTGACATTCTGCTTCTCCGTCCCAGGATCGGCATGAGAGCGCCAATTGCTTTGTTGACCTTGGTCACAGTATGGTCGATGTGTGATATAAAATTGAGCTTCTTGTCCAGTATAACTCCCAAATACTTGACTTTCTGGCTCAATTTTACTGTAGCGTCGAAGGCTTTTATTTCGCTCGGGTCGCTTTCTTTGTTGTTCTTTCTACTGAAAACGATGAATTCTGTTTTTAGCTCGTTGATTTTGGTTTTGGACTCTTTGTAATAGTCCTTGAGTATTTCTGCATGGCTGGTGATATATTTCGTTGCTTGTTGCTTTTTCCACGAGTGACTGTAGATCGCTGTGTCGTCGGCAAATATGGCTGTCTTGGTATCCTTGTGTTTCGGGATGTCATTGTTGTAGATGATGTAGAGTACTGGTCCAAGTATTGAGCCTTGTGGAACTCCTGCTGCAATCGTTTTTTGAGTTGAGTAGCCGTTACCGACTTTTACTCTGAAAGTTCTGTTTTTGAGGAAGCTTGATACTGTTTTGATGATGTAAGTTGGGATGCCCATATCTTCCATCTTGGTTATAAGTCCATCGTGCCAAACTGTGTCGAAGGCTTTCTCTGTGTCTAGCAGGAGAGCCGCTGTTGATTTGTTGATATTAAAGTTGGATCTGATGTCAAATGTGATTCTTGCCAGCTGCTTGACTGTGCTTCTTCTTTCTCTAAATCCGAATTGGGTTTCATTTAGCTTTTCTTCTAGATTTGCCTGAGTTTTGATTCTCTCCAGGATGATTTTTTCAAAAATTTTGCTCAAGGTAGAAAGCAATGATATAGGCCTGTAGCTGGTGGGGCTCGTTGGATCCTTTCCGGGCTTGTGAAATGCTAGGATGGTGGCTTCTTTCCAGGCTTTTGGAAAGTATGATAGTCTCAGACATGCGTTGTAGATATGGGTCAGTTGAATCAAAGCTTTGTTGTTCAAGTTCTTCAAGACGATGTTTGGTATTGCGTACGATCCTGGTGCTTTACCATTCTTGAACTTCTTGATAATTTTCTTGATTTCTCTTGGGCTAGTGTATTGGATCTCTTCCTCGTTGTGTGGGCTGCTTTCTATTGTGCTCGCTATTTCTGCTGTCAGTTTCTGGCACTCGGGATCCCCATAATGTTGTGTTAAGCGATGAACTTTTTCAAAGTTTTTGGCAAGGGTTTCTGCTTTTTCCTCGTCGGATAGAGCCGTGTCTTGTCCGTCTCGGAGTGGTGGCATTTTGGTCGATTGCTTCCTTGTGAGGGATTTCGTAAGTTTCCATAGACTATTGTCTTTGGTAGTGAGATTTTCTAATTTCTCTTGCCATCGTTTGTTCTTCCATTCAGCGATTTCCTGTGAGATTTTCCCACTGAGTTCGTTCTTCTGTTGGCGATGAGTTTCTGACCTTGTTCTTTGAAATATCCGCCTAGCTCGGTTTCGTTTGGATATGAGCTGTTTGATGTGGTCTGGTAAGCTATCGTCGAATTTTGTGGCTTTGGTGGGAGGTGCGCTTTTTTCAAGGCATGTTTGTATGTTCTGAGTGAAAGTTGATATGCTTTCGTCGATGTCCTGGGTGGTGTGAATCTTGTTGTTTATAACTATGACGTCGTGTAGTTCCTTCCTGAACTCGTCCCAATCTATTTTCTTGAGATTTGGTTTTGGTGAATCTTCTTGTTCTTCGAAGGATAGCTCGTGGAACTCTATGATCGATGGTAGGTGGTCTGAGTCCAGCTGGTCTTCTACCCTTATCGTGGGGATTTGAGGGATGTTCTTCATCAAAGCTAAGTCGATTGTTGAACTGGATGCGTTTCTCCTATACGGCCTAGTAGTATTTGTTCCTGGATTTGGTATATGTATGTCATTTTCAATAGCAAAATCATTGATGATATTGCCGTTGGTGTTTGCTTTCCTGCAATTCCAGTTCCGGTGCTTAGCGTTCCAGTCCCCCATGGCTATTACCGAGTCTGAGAGGTTAAATATGGTGTTGAGATCGTTCTTGTCCAATTTCGTCTGTGGTTGAGCGTAGACGCAGATGATACTTGGTCCATTGTGGAGTTTGATGCCGACGGATTCGAAAGATTTAGATTTGATGTTGAGCTCGTGGGCTTTGATTCGTTGCTTGTGGACGATCATAACTCCTCCACCGTGCTGGTCGCGGTCGGTTCTTAGGATTGTGTAACCATCCAATCTCAGTGGTTTTGATCCGGGTGAGAGTTTCGTCTCAGTGACTGCCATGATGTCTATGTCGTTGCTTGTGATAAAGTCCTTTGTTTCTTCCCATTTTCCGGAGATGCTATTAGCATTCCAGTGGGCTATCTTGAGTTTTTTCAGTAAATTACTTGGTGGCATCGAGGATCACCAGTAATTGTTCGCCTTCTGTTTTGCATTGAGCGAGTTCTGTGTTGAGATGTCTGAGTTTTTGTAGTAAGCTGCTTACGTTGCATATTGAATGGAGTTTCTCCGCCTCTTGAAGCAGCTCGTTAACTTGATCAAGGTTGGTGGTGTTACGATGTTGCGTATGCCAGGTTGAGCCAGTGGCGCTGCTGCGTTGCGTGGTCCAAGCTGGATTCTGAGTGTTCGTCCTACTTGGTAGTTGTGGAAAGTCCTTTTTGTTTACGACGAAACCGCGTTTCAAAGGTTCCGTTTTCTTGGTGGTTTTTGGTGTGGGCAGCATCGGGCATCCACTATAGCTTGCCGGATGATCTCCCTCGCAATTTGCGCATTTGGGTTTTTCTTCTGGTTTCTTAGTGCAATCGGGGGTTAGATGTTCTCCCCCGCATTTCACACATCTCGGCTCCATATTACATAATCTTGCTCCATGCCCGAAGCCTTGGCAGCGGTGGCATTGTGTAACTCCTTTTTTGTTCAGATAGGGTTCCCATTTGATTTTTGTATTGCAGACTGATCTTATGTTTTTCAGTTTGTTCATGTCCGTTTGTTGAGTGAATTGGAGAAGCCTTACTGGAATCTCTGGCATTGGTGCGTCTTTTTTCTTGATTATTGAGATCTGAGTGCATTCCAGGCCGTACTCTTTCAGTTCGTCTATGATTGATTGGTGATCCACGTTTGGCAGTCCTTTCAGTACCGTCTTCTTCGTTGTTTGCCAGCTGGGAGTATATGAGTGGAATTCGAGATTTTTTCTCTTCAGATGTGCAATTAGGATAGCGTAGTCTTCCTTGTTTTTGGCGAATAGTTGTACACTTCCGTTGTTGTATTTCATTTGTACCTGGTCTCGACAGATACGCTTGAGGTTGTTGCTGATTGCTGCATGCTCGGCCTTGATGTTGTATACAACTATGGGTGGTATTTTCTTGGGAGCTGTCTCTAGTCGGTTTCTCGTTGGATCCGGGTCGCCTTCTTGGATTTGCATCTTTTCCTGTTGGTCGTTGCTTGCTAGTGCTGCAAACTTGTTCTGAGTTGTGACTGGAGGTGGTTCGCTGGTCCTCCCTCTATGTGTGATTTTGCGCTTCTTCGAGTCGGTCTTGATGAATCCATCTTCTCCGTCTTCAGCGTTCATGATGACTTGCTGTTGGTTCTCCGTCCTTGGGGGGTCGGGGAGTATGTTGGGGGTTGCCCTGAAAAGGGCAGGTATCGTCCGAGGGGTTGCCCTGAAAAGGGCAGTGCTCTTGTACTCAGGAACAATAGCTCTGTTCTTTCTACTTCGCATATGCAACTGGACTGCAATAACAGCCAGGCACTACACGAAGCCGTTCGATGTGCATTCGATGGAGTCTCATGCACGATCCATTCCTGTATAAGGGTCTCAGTTTCGACTCACTTATATTACCAAATCTATTCTTTCCTGATGCGATGTACGGGGATTCGGTATGCCACCTAGCGGCAAGATTCTGAAGCTCAGAATCAGGAAGGCAGCGTGAGAGGGGAGCATGCAGTATCTGCTTGCTTTTATCTATGGCGAACGTCAACGGAGCCCCTCCCGAGAACGATTCTACACTCAACCCATCTTCCTGACGGTTATTGCTGATATTTTTTCATGAAAGTACATACACAAACGAAGAGAATGCGACCTCGTGAGCTCAAATATCTTGTTTTGGGGCTATTTGGCGATTTTTTGAAAATTTATCGCGAAATCCGTGAAATTTTGCTGATAGCAACTCAGTTCATCTGCTTATATCTTTTTTTGGATGCATCCTAGCCTCGTAAAACCACTGGGATCGTGTTCAGCGGTTCAAAATACATTGAAAAACCTCTTTTGATATAATTTTCTACCAATCGGGACGAAGCAGCGGCAGTATCATCAATTTGAAAATTTTGCAAAAAAGCCGAAAAACGTTGTTTTTTCTAAAATCAGTAATTTGCGTTTTAAAAAAAATCCTGACGTGTAGGGTCAAAACGGGTTTCGGGATCGGTTTCTACGTCGAAAAATACATAAGAAAATCTTTGTCTGGTCAATGCGATATTCCGGACCCAAAATTTTGTCGAGCAGTGTAATTCAATCAAGTTCTAGCTTCAGCCATATCCCCATTTGGTTACCAATTCTAGTAGCTGAAGTCTTCTGAATGGAATTTTACATTGAACTATATTTCATCCTAGTATCCTTTCTATTAATTTCTATTGATCAGCTTACCATCCTGATAATTATTGCAGGGCCCGGCTCCGAACGTTATACCAAGATTTTCAGTTTCATAGTCCTCTATCAACTCTCGTAGATCCCCAAGTTCTGCATAAAGTTTCCTCTTTTCTCGCTCGAATCGCATTCGTCTTTGCTCAATGGGGATCGCATTTAGCTCTGTAACAAATCAGTATATTGTTCACAATAATACATGAGTTTCTCTCATCGAATTTTTTGAATGATTTTTTGATAAGTATTATAAATCACCGCGAACCAGCTCAAATTTTTTCGTCGATTTGAACACAAAAAGTAGAAATTCTCTAAAAACCAAGCAAACATCTTACAGTTCTCTACATTTTTTCGTCAAGTCTTACCGTCAACTCTAACGAGACATTTATAAATGCTATTTGCATATTCTACATAGAATTGCACCACAATTTTAAATCAATGTCATAATGAGGAACTAGCGGAAAAAATTATTGGTAGAGATTGTCAATATTCAGATCGCAAAATTTCTTGAATAAATATTTTCTCTTGTAAAATTCCAATAAATTAGATGCCTCTGGCATATAAATGTATAAGCACTCACAATTTCAATTAGCATTGAATATTACCTTACTTTTCCATCATAAGGAATAAGCACAATAGTAGTGGAGTGTTTTGGCCAGACAAAAGTATCGTGTATTGAATTCATCACTAATCACAAATAAATGGAATTTTGTGGTCACTTTGGTTGATTGATTACCAAGTTTTGCAATGCAATAAATACAGCTAAGGCGATGCGGTCACCGTGCACGCTGAAAGTTATTCGCACTTTTATCGAATTCTCTTGCGATTTGGGTGAAAGAACGAGAAGACGAATATTTATAATCATCTAACTCGAGTTCGTCTTCTCGTCGTATAGCTCAAATCGCAAAAGAATCGGATAAAAGTGAGAATTACAATGTGCCTATGTTATAGGTTAGGAGGTGCTTGCGATCAAGTTATTCCCACTTTTATCCAATTCTTTTGCGATTTGAGATAAACGATGAGAAGACGAACTCAAGTCAGGAGATAATAAACGTGGGTATTCTCGTTGTTTCACCCAAATCGCAAGCAAATTTGATAAAAGTGCGAATAACTTTCAGCGTGCACGGTGCACGGTGACCGCATCGTCCTAACGATGTATTGTGCTAGCTGCATTGCTTCGCTCGCTTACGCTCGCTACCCCTAAAGAAGGTTTCAATCAACTCATCGTAATTTTTTTGAGTAAATTAATTCCAGTTTAGTTGGACGAAAAATCTTCTTTGATCTTGGCGAAAGTGAATTATGAAGGAAAAGATTTTTTTTCAAATTAAATAATACTGAAACGGGTGATAACTGTTCAGTATGCGGATTGCGGAATCACAAGACTTTTCCCCTGGATACTAACTTGACCCTGCGGAAGACCACTACTTGGCAATACTACTCGACAATGAATTTCTGCATGCGTGGGAGTCGCTTCACGGGGCTCATGTTGCACCCAAATCCATTACCATTTAGGATGGTGGAGCGATCATATCATCAATATTTTCATTTCATCCACCCCCATCATTTCATTGCCTACTTCACATTACACCACATCAGTCATTGCTCACGCCTCGTCGACTCATACATTTCTTCAGCAATTTCATTTCATTCAATTCATCTTCTGCACCTCATTCTTTCTTGCCATTCGTACCATACATCCACTTTCATTCTACCATGATTGTTCCCACATCATACTCATGACATACGGTGCTTTCCATTCGATTCATCCTCGTCATTTTCTCACTAAACATCACACCCATATATGTTCACTCATACGTTCACCACACTTTGCTCACGCTAGGCTCGGGCGATATCTGGATTGGAAAGGCCGTAGTCTCTGACCGCTTGGCATACGCTCCTGTACTGATGTGCTCGGTTTCTTCATTGTCAATTTTATCTTACATACAAGGAGGGTGCCAGGCCTTCGGATCACCAATCCTCCTGGAACTCTGGGATATGTTTTCTCATACCAAAACATGTAACAAACCACTCTTATAACTTGCCAACGTTCCCTAGAATCATTCTGAGTACGAGGATCAATATCCCAGCAAATGAGCCTTCGCAGTTTACACAGTACAGCTGCTATTTGACAACACTAATTGGGAAAGTGATGGTCTGTGAATGTGAGTAAATCATATTCATTACAATATGTTTATTGAAAAGTCTTATATCCTCCCAGACTCATCATTCCGTTATTAAAACACTCGATTTTGCCAATTTTTAATTCCTCACTACCCCTATCCATGGTTGAGATGAGCTATACCAGTCTTATATGGCTGCGGAATTTGTTCTTTTCAGTCTCTATTTCATGTAGCTATCTTATTTGTCTAAGGGAAAGTCCCACGCCATAGAATAGCCAGCTTATGGAGTGCTGTGGATGCGTCAATCCACCTGGAAAAGGCCTATTTGCTGGGATATTGACCCTGGTACTCAGGGTGATTCTAGGGAGCGTTGGCAAGTTATCAGAGTGGTTTGTTACATGTTTTGGTGTGAGAAAATATATCCCAGAGTTCCATGAGGATTGGTGATCCGAAGGCCTGGCACCCTCCTTGTTATCACGCTTTCCTCCAAAATCATTCGCAGTCTTCCCCTGCCCCGTCGCGAATAATCAATCTATCAACCTATTTGCGCTACACGTTCCTCACCATGCATATTCTAGCAGATAAGTGATCCTGGCACCGAAATTGTCAGATACAGGAATTCCAAAAAGAGATATCGATACTTCAAAAACTCCTCCATACAAATCCGCACTGAGAGAAACTCCTCCAGCCTCCAATTTTTCAAGATTATTGATGAACACGCTGGAACTAAACACCCCAGTATGCCTTTTCTACTACACGTGGAGACATATTCGGAGTGTGGAAATACTCGCCTTGAAAAAAGAAAATACCGGTCTCCTTGGAAATCTCTTGCTTCCCACTAATTTTTCCACACTCGGAATTGTTGTCCATAAGCATGAAAGTCCAGATCATTCGCTATCTTGTACAACACCCACGAGTGGCTTACTCAAGACACTTGTGTTCTGGACTTTCATGCTTGTGGACAACAATTTCCAGTGTGGAAAAAACTAATAGAAAGCAAGATATTTCCGAGGATACGGGTATTTTCTTTTTTCAAGAAAAGTCTAGCTAGATGACCCGTCCACTGTACCCTCCTGTAGTTAATTACATTTATAATACCCGGAGACCGGGAGAGTTGGAGCAACTCATCATCATATCTGATACCAGGGATCCCCGACATTTGATCAATAGTTGGTCCGCAATATTTTGTTTTCAAACGCCTGAAACCTCCCTTCATCTATCTGAGTCATTGACCAAATCTCGCATCATATAGAGAGTCAACGGTTGAATGGTGGTTTTGTAAATGGTTATTTCGACTTCACATGAGAGGTCTCAAAAAGCTTCTGTAATGAGCGAAAGATGGTAATAATAGATTCCGCACTTTAAGCAGTCGTCGTTCGTATTAATATTATTTAATTTAATTAATATTTACCTGACTCTTTCAGTCTCTCAAAGGGTTGATATCGTAAGTCTTGAATATAAATACTGTTGCGCGTTGGAAGTGGTCTACAAGACCTAGACCCCCAGTCAAGCATCTCTCTTCTAAGTTGTGCAATCTGGGAGTTTGTCTTCTCTATATTCCTCAAAATTCTCCGTTCTTCGATGTTCAATGAGCTTGGAATAATTCCTGAAAAAATATAGATATAATGAAGCACAGAATTTGAGTAATACATATCCTGCAGCAATCATTGAACTAGGGAAATTTAGGAAATCACATGAGTTTATCGCCATATAATCTTAGTTCACGCGAGACAGACATAGATTGAAAATATTTCAATAGAATCGCATGAGTTAGGTGATTTCTTGCTTTCTTGAGAAGGAAGTATTGTTTCGGTGCAGAAGTTCTTCGATTACCCCAATGAAAATTTACCCATCTTATTTTACTCGCCAAGACCTATCGAATGGTATCCCCCTAAACATTCCAGTAGCAATGTACATACACTAGAGTGGGCCGAAAATCCTTTTTTCTCGGGAATCGCTTCGGGCTAGTGGAATTTTACTGTCTTTTGATTAGAAAATACAGAAATTTTTCTCGCTGCATGTTCAAAATTGAGTTTTTCAGGTGGAGCAAGAGGCTCGAAGTTCAAGAAAAATGAAGAAAACGCGTTTTTCGATCCTTTTTCGCTATTGTTTTGCATGAATCTTCGGTGCATCTTCACATTTTGATACGTGCTTTAGTTTATTCCGAAGCTTGTTCCAAAATCTAGTTAAGGTACGTCCTAATCGCGTAATGTGGACCGAAGTTGTTGTAAATCTACGAAAAATGGTTTTCCCCCTTTTTCTTACGTTTTCCATCCGCGATCATGAGGAAGCTATGCGTTGTATAGCCACCCAACGAAGAGAACTCTGTCCAGATAATCACGCTTAGGCTTCCACAGTTTTCACTATTTTCGGCTTGACTGGGGGAAGTCACCTTGAAACTGCCGAGGAATGAGATCTTGTGGATGGAGCAAAAGTCTAGGAGATTTTTAAAAAATTAAGAAAAACATGACGTTCCGATGATTCTTCCAAAAGTGACGCGATACGAGCGCAGGATATTTTCTTCGACTGAGTCGTCATATGAACAACCCTTTCTTATGTATTTTTACCCGTAGAAACCAAAAACGAGGTCTACTCAGGCTTCAGGAGTCGAGGGTCTTTGTAAATCGCGAGATACCGATCCTAGCGACAAAACTACACTTTTCCGGAGAACGCTCGAATCCGTTCAAATCGCTGTGCTGCTGAGAAGAGAATTTGAATAGACCTTAATCATTCATGGAACTCTATTTTCCTACGTATTTTGAGCTCCCGAAAACGATCCCGGTGGTTTCATGAAGCTCCAGTATGTGGAATCTGAGTGAAGACTAGCTGACGACAGATGTGCCAACCCTGTGTATAAGGATAGGCAGTCCTTGCATAGGATAGGATGAAATACCTCCGTCGTCATTTGCTCAATACTTGAATTTGATGCATCCAAGCTGGATGAAAACACCGAGATCTATTTCAGGAGAACAAAATACGTAGGAAATCGTGTCCCGATAAGGATCCAGGCCCATTAGAACATTCTCCTCAGCAACACAGCGATTTGAATGGATTTAGATGTTTTTTGGGAAAGCTTAGTTCTATTGCCAGGATCGGTATCTCTCGAATCACAAAGACCCTTGACCCCTAAGGCCTAAGTAGAACTCGTTTTTGGTTTCTACGGGTGAAAGTACATAGGAAATGATCGTTCATATGACGACTCAGCAGAGGAAAATAGTCTATACGCTCTATCGCGTTACTTTCGGAACAACCATCAGAACGTCATGTCTTTCTTAATTTTTTAAAAATCTCCTAGACTTTTGCTCCGTCCCAAGATCTCAATCCTCGGCAGTTTAGAGGCGACTTTCCTCTTTCAAACTCAAAATAGTGAAAACTGTGGAAGCCTACTTAAGCGTGACAATCTGGCCAGAGTTCTCTTTGTCGGGTGGCTACATAAGGCCTAGCCTCCCGGTGATCGCGGATAAAAAACGTAGGATAAAGGGCGGAAGACCATCTTTCGTGGATTTACAACAACTTTGGTCCAAGTAACTCAAATGAGACATACCTTAGCTCATTTTATAGATTTTGAAACAAGCTTCAAAATTAATAAAAAAAACGTATCAAAATATGGTGATGCACCGAAGTTTCATGCAAAACAATAGTGAAAAATGGTCGAATAACACGTTTTTCTTCATGTTTTCCAATCTTCAAGGCTGTTGCTTCACCTAAAAAACTCAGTTTTGAACATGCAGCGAAGAGATTTCCGTATTTTCTCATCAGAAGACAGTGAAATTTCACTAGCGCGAAGCGATTCTGGAGAAAATTGGATTTTCGGCCCACCTTAATGTACACACACTCGCTGCCGCTACTCGTGCGTAAAGAAATCTCAACAGTGCGTATAAAGTTGTTACCCTCGTGTGTAAAGATTTCCGGCAGTGCGTAAAGAACCAAAGTCGTTATGTAATATACTATTTCGAGCTACTCAACTCAGAATCCCTCATTTAACAAAATATTTCTATCAGATTTTTTCAAAACGTCTAGCGTCCTACACCAGCCAGATAAAACTATGAAGATGTTTCCCGAATGTTTTTTTTTTCATCATTCTAAAGAGATTGGTTGATACAGAGATTTGACTGGATTTCCACTTTTAATGTCGAAATAGTCAGTAAGACATAAGAAAAACACTCTGCTACCGTAATTCTGGAGTATTGATTAAGAAAAGTCCTGTACTAAAGGAAAAAATCGCATTGAGTCAAAAAAGCTCTCAAAAAGAGTTATTTCCCAAAGACACCTATGCGTCTTTGTTTCTGATATTTTCAACGAAAAATTGGCAAAACCATGACTAAATTTCCACAACAGGTTCACTTCTTCCGTAAAGCCAAGCACTTGATTCCTGGTGTCTACTCATTTAGCTGTTCTAGTTACTTCTGTGTGTAAATGTCTGAAATAGCTATGGTTTTCGGTGATGATCAATTTAGTTTTTTAGCTTTGAAAAAATCGATTTGATCGGCATTTGACCTAAATCTCTATTTTCATTTACATACCATCACACTCATCTATTTCTTCGTCACTGGACTCTTGATTACTTCCTTGCTGAATTATTGAAGAAACCAGTAGAGCCTTTATCTTCTCAATCCACGACCTCCACTTATCGAAGATCGACTCCTGTCTCTGTGTCCTACTTGGCCCAGCTGTTCACATTAAATTTGTAACGAACAAAAATTTTAAAGGGACCAAGGTGTAAGTATCAATTTTTCTATGAATACGGAATACTGGATGAGAAGATTGTAACAGGTGGTAGACGAATTAAATCATTATCGTGAAGATGGGCTGACATTCATATAGAATTTGATTTTGACTGTATGAAATACGCAGAAAAGCTTAGCTGAAAAAATTATTTTCAGTAGAAACAAATGAGCATGGAATTGAGAACCAACGATGACAGAAAAAACGCAGGTGAATGGACAAGATTCGTGTCTTGGAGTGGTCTCAGACACAGAGAAAAACTGACGATCTCAATAATAATTAATTGACAAAATGGTCAGAGACATGGAGTTATACTAAAATAGTAAATATGATGAATTTTCCGGTCAAAATATAGTAAAAACGACTGATAAAAGGTATCAAGCTCATATATATTTTTCACTCACCTATCGGTGGGATTGTACTTGTAGACTGAGATATCGAATGCGAGAAATTAAATATAGTCAAAATTACCAAAAAAAGTAGTTTCATTCTTCAAAAAAAGGGTAATCTACTATATTTTATTTCAAAAGCATAAGATTCGAGCGAATCAGATTCCAATTTGAAGATAAGTGGTTATTCATTCCTTCACGCGAGGAAGCATGAAATTTGATGGATTGTAATGTAGCAGAGCTCGCGTAATAATTATAAAAACGAAAAATGATTTCGACACATTGGAATAGCGTATGATTGCTCAGGATATCATCATTTGCTCGATCGATATCTAGCTTAGTTCAATAATAAATAATATGAGTAATCATATAATACTATTTGCATACTATTTGATCAGGTTGTATGTTTCTTGATATTTTCCTGGTAGTATCGATGTCAAAAGCCCTGTAAAATTTTGTGAGCTATAGATTGTCTAATCTCTACATTGTCTCATTAATTTATTTCCTGAGTCCGTAACATTGCGCTTTGTTAGGTAGTTTTATCAAAGACTTTCTCCCCAGTATGAAAAGAGTCATATTGCTAGTTTCCTTTGGAATGATTGCTATTTGGTCTTGTAGAGTCTATTTGAGGATTCAAGATATCTTTAAACTTGAATTTGTTCGTTCGTCTACACTACTTTGAGTTTTATTATACAATTCTATCGATTGATTTCCTCTGACACATCCAAAGAGTTTGCAATGTCGATAACTTTTACCATGATTTTTTCCTCAATTTGGATTCATTTGTCCACGAAAGTCGTCAAAAATATGCAAAATGCCTCATTCGATTGATTCATTTACTTACACAATTTTTCTATTTCCCCAAAGTGGTTCGATAGCGGCTCGCGAGTCAAGATGAAAATCGATAGTAGCAATAAACCCAAAAATTCATTCTCGCGTTTCTGATTGCTTCGACCTTTATTATCTGTAAATTCGAATTCTGGAGTTAGATGAGGGCAAAAATCATCTTCATGACGATAGAATCTGTGAAATCATGAATTATAATTTTGGATACGTCGCTTGAGTTCCGTAACCTCACCGCAACGATCAGCATGGAAATTACATGTATAATCTGTGCGTATAATCGCGAATTGAACCATTTTAAATCACTTTTCAGGATTTTATCAAATGATAGCTGTCGGCTTATTACATCATGTGTAGAAATATCCATCAGCGGATTGGAAAAAAAAAACGTAACGAGGGTAAATAAAAATTTCACTTCATCATTCAAACTCATGCTCAAGTCAGTAAATATATATTCATTTGTTACTACAGTCGTTTCTATATCACATAGGTGGTATTATTTACAATCGATCAGATATGTACAAAATTCACATGATTCAAATAAAGGGTCTAAGCTTATAATTTCTTTGTACATTCGAATTTTCTTATCACCCAATAGTTTGATGAAACGAATATCGTAGTTGTTCTCATCATGTTCGCCGACGACGAGCGAGCTCCTGTCATCGTGGTCCTGTGTTACTAAAGTGAGTCACAGATTCTGACACCTACGAAGATGAAGAAAGTAAATAATTGAACTTTGTAAATCTTTAATTAAATTCAAGGTCAACTAACCTGCGGCATTTGACGCAATGGGTCTGCATAATTAGAACGTTGGGAATAATTTGTGGACGTATGACTTGTTGACGATTTGTAACCTGGGACCTATTTTGATTGAAAAAAGAAACATTGGCTATATTTATTCTCTTCAGGAAATGATTCATTGAAGATTAAAAATGATTGGTGGACATATGCAACTTTCCTTCACTTTCGGGAAAATAGAAAATCCAAAGTGGAATTGAAGACTGATTAGCTTCAGGAAAATGTTCGTTATTATCTGAAGACGTTTGCATGGAATGCATGCATTTCTAAATTATATTTCAAGAAATACTTCCTTCGAGATTTGGGAAAAAATGTCCAAAAACAAGAACAAATATATCACGCTGTACTTGCAAGAATTAGATTAACCAAAACAAAAACAAAAATTACGATTCGACACAAGTTTGTCTTCGATTAAATATTCTTTTCCGTTCATCTAAATCTATTTTCAAAATAAAAAAGCGCCCGTTCCGATTTGTTCTTCAAACTTGATGATTTTATGAAATAGACCAAAGATAACCCATTGTCTTTTATCGTCAATTTATATAGACATGCTTGATTTCTAGTGTTTGAATAACTTCTGTTGAAATCGCAATGAAAATCAGAAAACCAGATAAATTTTTGTCAATTCCAAAAACACATGACTAAAGGATAGAGTCTCCGTGCTTCTATTTTGAAGAAGAATGAAAATAACCAATATTTTCCCATATTGTAGTTTTTGCATCTTTATCATTTTACGACTAGTTATCGATCATTTTCGTATCAGACAATTTTTCCGTGACCTCGGGGAGTGAGGGGCCCAAGTTTCCCAAGTGTTTTTTCTATAGTGTCCAAGATGTTTTGCTTGTCCCTTGGACGAAATTTTACGAGAAATACACGAACGATACTCGCAAGGTTGAACAGTAATCAATACAACCTTCAAGTTGACACGAGGTTCGAAACGAATTGAAGATAGTAAGGTAACATTTCAAAATGTTCGATGTGTTTGAACCTTCACCAATTCAGCCAAAATTTCATCAAAGTCCTTGTATTAGTCTGGTCCTACTTTATTCAAAATTTCAGAGACCTACGATATTTATAACCAGAAAGAGCAAACCCCAAGTATGGGCATTCTCGTTTTATTAGTGACATAAGGCCATGCGGTAGCCGTGCAAGCTGAATTCCGAGCTTTTTCCCGTCCGATGCGTTGGCCGTTAACCCACTTACTTTCTCGGAAAAGTTTTTTGACAAGAAAAATATCAATAATTAGTTGAAAAATGACGAAAAACGCCAAAGTAACCAAAGTTAGACAATTGAAGATTTTTAGGTTTTCCCGTTTTCCCTAGAACAGATGCACATGGAGGTTCTATCACCGAGGGAATGTGTTTCTAAGGTTGCCCGAGATTTTTCAAATTTTTACGATGCCCCAATTCAGAGTTACCATGAATATCGGTTTTCGGGCACGTCCACTGTAGTGGATAAAATAAGTAAGGAGGTTGTGTCGTCATGATTTCTGGAAAATAACGACGATTTTGTATCATATTCCACAACCTGGAGTGCAAAATTCTAAGTTTGATCTTGAATCCGAAGGAATGTCATTTTCATCGCGTAAACGATCTTTGCGCACTGATTTATTTTTACACCGTGCGCAAATGACCAATTTGCACACAGCTGGGCGATTTTCGGCGCGCGCAAAACAGTTTGCGCACAGTTTTTGCATTTGCGCACGGCACACAAGCATGTAAATGGCCATCTACGCACAACTTTACGCACAGAATAGCATAATTAGTACATTTCGATACAAGGGCGTAAAACGTTTTATTCGCGTCCGAGTGATGGGTTTCCGTCCCGAGCCGCAGGCGAGGTTTGGAACCATCACGAGAATGCGAATAATAAGTTTTACGCCCGTGTATCTAACTTTACTTTTCGATAAACTGTGAGTAAAAATCGACAAACTGTGCGCAAAGTGCACTTCTACGAACAGTGTATAGAAAAGAAATGTAAGAGAGCAGTATCACTATCAAAGAGAGTAGAAAAAAAATTGCAAACCTTATCGTTCATCTCTGGGAAGATAGTGGTGAGATGGAAGTTGGCAAGACTGGTGCCAGAAGCATGATGTTGCTGCTGGTGAGCCATCGTACCGGAAGCTGCAACATTGGCAACAGCAGCGCCACCACCTGTGCCATTGCCAACATTGCTCGATACCGTAACTGGAGGAGCTATAGCTGGTACTACTGGAGCTATGTTTGGCTTGATATTTGACTGATTCTGATACATAGGATTTGGTGGAGGTGGTGGTGCAAAGAATGTAGTTGGCGATGGATGAAAATCTTCCAATGCAGAAAAGTCAAAAGTGTTCTGAGCTGTTTCTTGTTTTCTACGTCCGCCACTTGTAGATGATCTTTTCTGTAGATGACCTGATGAGGTCACATTGACACCAGTATAATGTCTTTGCTTATCAGACGAACATATTTGATGCTTGGCTTGACCTGTTATGTTTGATTGTGAAGATTTATGGTCGGTAAGTATGTTAGGCGGAAGCAACAAATTATTTCCAGTTTCGAATTCATAGTTGTCGTGCAGAGACATTGCGTAGTTGGCCGTACTAAAGTTTCCAGTTGGGTAAATGTTAGCAGACGAGTAAGCATAAGAGGTATTAAAGTTCTGATTCACGACTTGGTTGTACGCACTGCTGCTTGCTGTTACTTCGTCTACGTTTGGGAAATAGTTTAGAGAACTGGTTGCTGTGGAATCTGATAGTTTGTTTTGTGAATAGTTCCCAGGATATTTGTTCTTATCATGGCTGACAGTTATAGAGCCAATGAGTGCCTCAGCAGTGTAGTTACTTTTACAGTTTCTGCTTCTCCATTGCTGTTGTTGTTGAGCTTCACTGATGTGTTGATTATTATTCTTTGATTGAGACTGTTGTTGCTGAGTTGGATGATTCTGATGACTTTGATAATTGGATTCTGGAAAGCTGGGATTATTTTTGGCCTCTTCGTGACTGCTAGACTGTTTCTGTCTTATTTCTATCTGCCTCTTGCTACCGGAACGAGGACTATTGCTGCCTTTGCGTTGCTTTCTTGTTGGAGTCTGTTGTTGTGATGGTTGTTGTTGTTGTTGCGGTAGATGTTGTTGCGGATGTTGATGCGTGGGTTGATGATGTTGAAGTTGCTGTTGAGATTGACTTGGCTGAGTCTTTTCAACCTTGTCATGGTCAACGAGTTGACTCACAGACAAGAAAGGAGTTCCATGAGTGGAGTGATGTTGTGAAACATTCATAGCTGGGTAGTCACGATTGATGACTTTACTATCATCCTTTTGAGAATCTTTGATCGTATCACCGCTGTTACTACGTATCGGCATCTGACCGAATATTAAGTTTGGTTTGTCTAACGCAAGATCGCCAACTAGAGTTGGCAATGTAGGTGTCTCTAGACTCTTATGACTGTGGTTTGGATCTATGGATTGGGATAAATTCTTTGTCGGTGACCACGAGAACGTTTGTTCTTCAGCATAATACGATGCATCCATATTTCTTTTTGGTTCATTTGGAATAACGGATATATTTGAGAACGTGTGCGCAGCCATGTCATAATTATTGTAGAATTGATTGGAATTGCTCTGATTGTACATTGGTACTTGAGAAAACAAGTTGTTGGGACAAAATTCAAGTTCTTTACCAATTGGAGGTAAAATGGCATCTGAGATATTTGAGCTGTGTTTAATTTCGGGAGTCATCATCCAATTTATAGGGGGTCGCTGTGATTGCTGTTGATGTATCAGTTGTTGTTGTTGTGGTTGGTGCTGATTCGTCGTCATCAACGGATTAGCTGGGTCTACTTTGACCTTGGTTTGATTTGTTTGGGGCTGTGGCTGTTGGTGCTGCTGATTTTGTCGATGTTGCCTCTGCTGATGCTGTTGTTGTTGATGCTGGTGATGAAGTTGTTGTTGAGGAGGTTGTGGTTGTTGTTGTGAGGGTGGTTGCTGTTGTTGTTGTTGTTGTTGCTGTTGTTGTTGTTGTTGTTGTTGTTGTTGTTGTTGCTGCTGTTGTTGCTGTTGTGGTTGCTGTTGTTGTTGGTGATGATTTTGTTGATGTTGATTCTGAGTATGCTTACTGCTGTTGTACAGCGAGTCAGCTGGATGCAAGGATGATGTTGATATTTGGGACGATCCGTGGTATTTCGGAATAAGTTGCGGTTTTTCGCTATACTTGACACTTGTTGCTGAATAAGTGTCATGAAGATTAGTGGAGTAAGTAGGCTGGCTACTGTTCGATGGTAATTGGATCAACGGACTAAAATTCGCCTGAGAGCTGTAGTCAGGGAGCGTGTAATTTATTTTGTCAGCCTTGTGAGTCTGAGACGTGGTAGCAGATGGAATTTTACTACCCATTGGGTGGTTATTGTGTACGGGGTGATTATTTTGTAGCTGTTGGTGGGGATCCAAGACTGCATGATTCATGTAAGTATTTTGAATGAAACTCGTATCCACGGGATATTTATACTTGTTCTTGGCATCGGAAGAAAATTTGATTTCTTGGTTCGAAGAACTGGGTTGATTGTGACCACGGTTTGACTTTTGCGCAGACGCCGCACATTGCGATATTCGAGCATTTCTCGATTTATTGATTTCGTTATACATTCGCTTTTGTGCATCAACAGTTGACTTGGTTTTTGACTTGTCAAAATTAGTGTTGGAGTTCGTGGTCGAATATGACGAATACATAAGGGAACCGTGAAGAGATGAGTTAGGATCATCTTCTCTGGGCACTGAATGGTACTGTGCATTCCCACAAGTACTTCTCGGAATATCTAGGTGAGAAGATGTCGTGTTGTAATGAGGATAATTATTTCTATTGTCATTGACGGACGAGAAACCTGTCCACGACAGAACATTGTAGTTCGACGATGGGTTTGACATTGTTGTTGTCGATCTAGCCATGTAATTTTCCTCGTAATTAGTCATCATTGGGTATGATCCAATAGATTGAGGTTGAGGAATAGATTTTGTTGTATTGCTCATTTTTTGAGAAGTGGATGCAGATTGAGTTGAAGCTCCGAAAGCTATTTTGTGATTAGTTTTAGGCTCACAAGTAGTGATATATCCTTGGGTAGGAGGATTAACATCAATTGCTTTGTTATACGCGATATTATTCATCTGAGAATTGCTACTTAGACTGATGTCCTTATTTGTTGAGTATTGAACGGTATTGGTTCCAGAAATATTTTGATGAGATGTTCCACTGACTTTCCTGTTGAAAGATCCATTTTCAACCTCAACGCCACTGGAACCAGGTATCTCGTTCGTTCTCTTGTTGTAACAAACATTATTAAGTTCAGCAGAATTTGGAACATCGTGAGATTTCCGATAGTACACAAGATTGTTCATCTCAGTATATGAAGAGTTTGGAATTTCGTTAGTCTTTTTAGGATATAGTGAATTGTTCGGCACGTGAGCACTAGAATTCAGATTTTCATTCGCTTTTTTCGAACATTCAGAACTATTCAACTTTGATACTTCAGAGTTCGACATTTCCGTTATCTTTTCACATTGAACAGAATTTGCGGTACCAAAATTATTAGATTTATGTGTCTCATTATTTTTTTGAACAAATGCCAAGTTATTCATTTTAGGATTATTAGGATCTAACGTCTCTCCTGATTTTTTAACGGTACCGATGATGCTCGGTTCAGAATTCATGGGATGCATTTCGGTAGATTTTCTCAAATGAACATTGCTCGTCTTAGAGACATTGGGCAAAGAATTTTCGCTGGATGCTTTTTCAACGGGCTGAAGCTTACCGACTTGATTCATGGTCTGTGCATTAGAAACCGAGGACGAATCACATTTACTTGGGTCCTGCGCAACTTGAATATTCTCCTTCGTTGTTTTTGAGAATTTTTCATTTTGCGTGGATGAGTTTTCGGAAGAAGTCTCTTTAAACCGAGCAGAGTATTCGTTGCTTTGTTCCGTGAAAGATTCCATCGGACAAATTTGCAATTTGCATAAATCTTTTTCTGAGGGAATATCAACCGGTTGGCATGAAAAATTGAAATGAGAATTATTTTGATTTGAATTTTCTTTGAGACTAACCACATTTGATGATTGACATCCTTGACTCACGCACTGTAAGAGTGAAGTGTTTGTGGGAGCAGAGTGCGAAGACAAAGTAACTGGAGCCGAGCTTTTCGAGACAAGTTTGTTTAAAAAATCATTCGCTGCTGAAGTTGATATTGAAGGTAATGACATTTCTTTTTGGTGACTAATATTAGATTGAGATTTTTTGACCGCCTGGCAGTTTTGACTATCGTTCTTAGAAGGTGTGATTACAGGATTGGGATCGGTTGTCGCTTCAATTTTGTTACCGAGGGTGGGACTAGATTTTTCGATTCGATTGTTCGAATTATTTTGTGCACTAACAGAAGTATTCGTCACGACATTAGCATGTTTATCAACCTCAACAGAATTCATCGATACGATTTTGATAGATTCTGCAACCTTCTGGTTACTTATAATTTTCGGCAGAGTTTTGAGTTCTGAAGATGACGCTACGGATGAAGTATCGGTGGTGACAATTGAACTCAATTGTTTTACTTGAGATAATTCACTGACATTTGCTGGAATAAGCGGTTCTGAGGAATTAATTTTAAAACTATTAGGCTCGATCGCACCGATTTGTAACAACATTGGGGGAGTTTGACTGCTGTACTTGAAGTCCTCCTTCATTTCATCATCTAGTGCATCATTTTTACCACTTAGAGATGAAACGATGGGAAAAGCCATGAGGAAAGCTGCAGTGGGCGATATTGATTCCGAGTTATTAGAACCTGATGGTACTTGCAGAGAAGCAAAGATGTCATTAGATAAATCTGAATGCAGTGAGTCGTTTTTGGTGTTGATTGGTATGAAACTATTGCTGGGACTATAACAGATAGACCTTGTAATGTTTTGACTGTTTTTGAAGCTATTTTCCGGTTTTGATGACTCTTTCTCTCCGATAATTTCAGTGGGTACAGGTACAAAATCAATGTTGTTGTCAGAAACCTCCAACTTCATTGTGGTAGTTGTGTTAGTATCTAGATTTAAAAATACTTTGTCACTCTCTATTATTTCTGGATCATTGTTCATTCTGCCATGAATTTTGGGAGCTATTGTAGTTGAGCTTTCATTGTTGCTATTTTGCATTTTCTCATCATCAACTCTATTTACATCTACATTACATGCAGTGGCACACAATGGCATACTTTCCTTGTTTGTAGAAGCTTTATTGACTTGCGTTCTTACTGAAGGTGAAGGTGGTTTTTTGGAGGAATTAATAGTTTGTTCCACCATATTTTCTGAATCTAAAATTCCTTGTGGATCAGTTGTCTCACATGTAGTATTGTTTTCTTTTGTTTCATCCTTTACGTAACTATCAACAACTACTGTTCTCTTCACATTTGGTAATTTCACCTCTAGGATAGCCGATTCTCTATCATGGTTTGTAGACTCACCCAGATTGGATTTCTGAGGACGACAACTACTCAATGTGCTATCACCATCATCTTGCTTGGAAGAGTCATTGAAAATTAGTTCTTCAGATTCTTTTGTTTGTGCTGGTGGACAAGATGCTATCTCACTAATATTGCCTTTTCCATTTTCCAAACATTCCACCGATGTACAAGCCATAGATTTGTCAGACATACTACTCTCACCATTATTCAGATCATTATTACCTCTTCCATCTACTGTCAACTTTGCTTTTTTACTGTTATCACTCAATCCAGATGCATTGGCATCCTGGGCCCTTTTCAGTGATTGCTTCTCCAACTTTGTTTCACTTTTTGCAGTGTCAATGTTCTCATCTTTATTTGAAGTCTGGGAAATCTTGGGTGCATCTTCAGATGGTGGCGTTTTCTTCAAATTTTTTGATGGACTTTTGGACTTTAGGGTTTTTCCGGCTGTTCCACTTTTTCCCTCACTTTTGTGTTCATATTTTTCTTTACGTATTGCGGGGATCGGGACTTTATATGTCATTGTTGTTTCGGTGACTTCTCGGATTTTCGGCAAAATTGCTTTTTTACCCCCTATCTTACTTGAATCCAATATCGTTTTCACATTTCTAGCCCAATCTTGCGGGTTAATTACAACGTTTGTCTGTATATTTGGCACAGGATTGACGGACAAATGTTGCACACTTTCAACAGTTTGAAATTGATTTGACTGCAATGCTCTTACGAAAATCATTGGACTTTGTTGTGCATTATTCAAAATAATAGGATTTGCAGGATTGGGATGATTATTGAAAATGATACTTGGAGTTAGGGATTGCATAGGTGTGACAATTGGCATTACTTTTCCACTAGAGAATACCAGTGTACCTGCTGGAAGAGTGTTAATGTTTGTGATACTGCTAAATGAGTTGGTTTGCAGAGGTTGAGTTTTCCTTTTAACTGACTTGTGATTCTCTAAAAATTGAAGATTAAATCAATATTCTACAATGCATCCTTCTGAGTTATGATTGTATGAATACACTCACTAATTTCTATTTTTGGTGGTTGTGCCTCTGTAAATTCGTGGCATTCAGTTATATCTTCTGTAGATGTCAATGTTTTTTTCTTCACAGTAGCTTCACCTGACTTACAAACAGTATGGTTTTCCTGGTTCTCTACCGTGACACCTATATTATCATTCGAATGTTTATCCTGAGCAGCCTCTTTTGCAACAATATCCGCCTGAACATCATCTTTCTCAGCTGGCGCTGCTAGCACTTTCTTCTTTTTTTTACTCTTGTTAACTACAGCAGGAAATGTATGTTACAGTGTGATAGATGAATCAGGAATATCTGGAAAGAGTTTCCTACCTTTCTCATGGATATCAGTTTTAGATTCTGATACAATATTAATTTTGTTAGACCACTTGAGTGGGGTAATCTTCTCCAAAGCAGGTTCTTCAGGAACTGTGATTCCAGCATTTTTCAAGAGTTCTGAGAGAAGGTCTGATCTAGCTATCAACTGTGTGACAAGTTTTTTCAGCCTCACGAGTTCTTCTTCTACGAAAGATCATAATAAATTGAATCTAATAGCATATCAACTGGTTCAAAAGGGTTTTTCATGCTTACGCTGTGCATCTGTTGCTTGGGACCCAAACAATTCCTCAGTTCGATTCTGAAGATCTCTGATATGTTTTGCTGCATGAATAAGTATATCAATCTTATTTCGCTTTCGTCCCTCCAAAAGTGGTGGCAACAAATCTGATAGATCTTTGAAGTAGACATTCATGCGGTTTCTTCTGTCTCGTTCCCATGATTTAGCATTGCTATAATATAGAATACAATTAGGTTGTGATGTACTACGAATCTAATATTTAAGTAGCTGGGAGACTCACAGCTTCTCTTTTCGAGGCATAGTAAACTTATCTTCAAGTATAGAATGTCCTGTTCATTTTGAGCAATTTCACGACACAATCACCTCCCAGAAAGTTGATTTGGTCTTCATTTTTCGAATTTTACTGCTTGAACAGTTGTATGGAAGCTGAAATGTTCAGCCTTTGTTTTCTCCACTTGAACTTTGTCTTACTTGTCAGGGTGCTTGTCACTTTGTCAGTAAGAAAATGAATAACTTTTTGAGGTTGACAACTGGTGATCATCCAGGATCATCAGCAAAGTAAACTTTAAGCTTTCGGAAACTTTTCAGCTCTCCTCACACAACCAACTCAGCAATCATATTCTATTTCTTTCTTGCATAGCTGAGCTGTACAAAACATTGTGAACCATTGTGAACTGAGCTGCCAGATCAGTCATCTTTCGAAGATAATAGTTGAGCCGAAGATGATGGAGCTTATATCATGTAGATGACTCTGATCTAGAGTATCTATATTTAAGATGACTCATTTTTTTCTGCTAATATCGAATACGACCGATCAAATTTCAGTAAATCTCAATTTGCTATCATCAGATTTGATTCAGCTAATGGAAAATCTAATATGATGATCGCAAATGATCAGGCATGACTCTCAGAAAAATATGTCCAGTACTATACATTCGCCTTGAATAGAATATTATACGAAAATATGTTGAATAACGGCATATGTGGGTGATTATGAGATAACTTGGGGAGAGTTGCAGGTCCACATTTTCGCTCAGACAGCGCGAAGCTGCACGGTCATCTCCATGAGTTTTGCTCAGTTGCCATCAGTTGCTCAGCTGTGCTCAGCTGAGCTCAGTAACTCGCGCAATTGATTCCATTCACGAGGATAATATATCCCATTCCTGAATTCGTCATTTAACTTATCATCAGCAGTGACGTGCGGGGATGCCGTCGCCATGAAGAATACCCATTAGTTTGATTTACTGCTGAAAATTCGATGATGCTGATGCATGAGTAAAGTTTGAGTTTGTCGATGACTACATAGTGCAATTGTTTTGACAGACAAGGCCTGAGTGGCTCAGCATAGCTATAGTGTGTCGCGCGCATAATTTCGCGGTAATTGCAGACAGTACTTAGCTGATAATGAGTGCATGTCTGAGTCTGGCATTTACAAGACCGTGACGTTGTGCATTCGCGGCGATCAATTAGCCAGGAAATTCGGCTAAACTTGACCCGGACAACAAGTCACAACATCAATTGCGGCGACTGGGTGGTGGGTGGAGCTGACAAGTCGTATAGAGGATCGTTTACAAGCTGAAAAAAAAATTGGACAGACCTTGTGTGTATTCTTTTATTATTGTACTGATCATAATCTCACGACATGTACTGCGACGCAAATGCTGAGGATACCGACTTACTGTGATTCTGGCCAACCGCTGATGCAACTTTGACATTTGAGGTTAGTTCGTGCCTAATCTGTCCTTTTGTGATATGTAAAACGTAAATATTTACGTTAGTGCGAAGGCGTTGAATGGATTAGCAAGTGTATTGGTAGTACTAGTAGTCAAAGTTATGATTTGTAGAGATCTTGATTGATTGAGATGTGTTTCTAGGTGGTGTGTAATCATCCAGCTGATAAGGAAAACATATCAAAATGACTGATGAACCGGAGCCTACTCATCATCAAAGCAATGAATTGATAGATTATAGAGATAGAACTGATGAAGATGAGAGTTCGGATGGTGTACTTGTACCTGAATTACAAGGGACACTGTCAAAATGGACCAACTATATTCATGGTTGGCAAACTCGTTTCATTGTACTCAAAGATGGAACGTTGTCCTATTATAAATCAGAGCAAGATAGTGGGTTTGGTTGCCGAGGCTCCATAAGCTTGTACAAAGCTGATATCAAGGTAGATGCATTGAACTTTAATGTGGTCTAGTTTGATTAGGACGATTTTTTAAACTAATCTTATCACTCTCACTTCAGGCCCATGAATTTGACGAGTGCCGGTTCGATGTATCTGTAAATGAATCTCTTGTGTGGTATCTAAGAGCAAATGATCCAGAAGAGAGATTACGCTGGGTTGATGTCTTGAAATCATACAAGGTAACTTTTCACCGTTATTGCCTATAAAATTCATCATCTGTCAAAACAATAGCTCATCTAAACTGTGCCTACCTAATACAAAAATTGAACCCTCTTGGGAAAGTAAGGATTAATGCAACCGAGCCCTTACAGTCTCTCCTTTAGGAGAATTCAATACTTTGTCATCAATTTTGTACTTTTAACACATACATTTCTATCAATATCTGTTGTCAATGAGTTGACAACTAAAATCTGCTCATGGTATTAACATAGGAAAAAACATGAGAAAGTTTCTGTCAAACTGAAAAGTCCCATACACTTCAATTATGTTTGATTTAAATGATGAAAAAATGTGAGTACGGCCTGATCATATACATTAGCTATTAAATTCTGTAGCACTGAATCTGAAACTTCATCATGTCTCACTTATAAGGGTTGAACAAATCATGGTAACTAATCTAACTGCTAAATTTATTCATTCTATTTGTTCTCTAAAACCCAATAATACATGTTTCTTTTTACCTATCAATGAGATGAGCAAACTTTAATTGTGATTCTGATACTTGTCTCATGCAATTTGTGTCCATGAGTTGGCTTTTTGATTTCCCATTTGAGTTAATATTTGTAAAATCACTCGAATTTTAGCCAATTGCTAAGACATTCGTTCCTTGTTCTTTTATTTTGTCAATCAACTTGAGCGTTTAAAACTCAAATTCCGCAAATTATTTCAACTTTGTTTGTCCTTAAAGATCCAATGTGAGCCGCAAAAGGATTTATGAAAAAAGATCAAGCCAGTGAGATACTGTGTAATCCATTACATAATACAGGCTCACATTTTCGTCGAGTCTGGAACAACCTCGATATGCGCTGTTATCGGTCTTATCTGCTAGAGGAATACCGTTGTAATCAACACGTGTCATAAACTAAGAGGCGTTCGTTTGAGCACCAGGCATCAATACACATGAAGTATCGATCGGTTTTTTGCCTCATTTTTTCGTGTATCAGTCAAACTTGATCTCACGTGCAACAAGTAGAGTGCATTCTTGAACAAAACTCGTATATAAATCGATTCTATGGAGGATACTTATTAAAAATAATACATCGTGATATTGAAAACTTATGCATACGATATCAACGCAGTTTAAAACTTATTTCAATGAATGCTTGCGTGAGTTGACTAATTAGCGCGTCTCAACTGAAATTGTTCTTTGAAAACATACGATGCTATTCACATCAAATTACTTTAGTTTTGACGCTCTTATTGGCTTGTTTGGTTATTGTTGTACTCAAAAAGCAAAGTGTATTTGAGCAAGTAATTGAGAATTGAGAGCCCGAATCGCTGTAGTGAGTTATTACTGGATAATTTTCTCATTGAATTCGAGTATGCTGGCAATTGAAACATCTGCTTATACAAAGGCCGATCAATTGCACGCATGACACGTTGCCACGGATGACTTCCCTCCTGTCGTTTACAAAGAAACTATTCGCGTAAATTCCAACACTCGATGTGTCACTACTACAGTCTTCTGTTTTTTTTCCTTCTGTAAGCTACTTTTTCTAACTTCTCATCACTCACAAGTTTTCTTTTACATATTTTGTACCCTTCTTGCAGTCCGTGCTTCAAAATTATCGAATTCGGAGGTTTAAGAATGTATATCATCGGTATTATGTCTCGATGCGCAGATACAACAAGAATTTCATGTGAACAGAGTCAATAAAAATTCCGAACACCGAAATTTTGATATTATAGCTGAAATAAGGAGCTCGGGTGCCAACCGGATCTTTCCAATTCCAAAACTATTTGAAATCGTCAATGCAAGCAACCCTCATTCACCCAACCTCACATTAATGTAAACAAACAACAAATAGATTTAATATCTCATTAATAAATATTAAATTATCAATTTTTCACAGGCTGAATCAGGCTACGGAAGCGAAAACAGCCTAAAACGTCACGGTAGTGCAATATCTCTAGCATCAGCAACAGCCGCTGGCGGCTGCAACAACGGCGTCGATAGGCAATCGCAAGCATCAACCTCAGCTCTAGGTGGTCTACGTGAAAAACTTTCCGAACTCGACACGTATCGAGATCTTTTAGCCCAACAGCTTGATACTTTACAAAGTTATTTCGATGAGTGTGCTTCAAAAGATCCAGATGCCGAAAAGCAAGCACTTGATTTCAAAGGCGAAGCCATAAGCTTTCGAGCAACGAGCGATGGTGTGCTTGCGACTTTACAGCATTGCGCTGAATTAATGCTTCAAAGGGAAGACGCTTGGCGACGCAAGTGTGATCGGGAAAGTGAACGAAGGAGAAGGTTACTAGAAGCTTATAGAGCTTTAAAAGAACAACTTGGAGGTGTTGTTGCAAAACCAAGACTTGTTATACACGGTGGACCTGATTACGAGGTGAGCACAAGTTAAATTGATCCTATACGAGAAATTTAAATTTCCCGCGCTGAGTGCGCAAGCTCTATAGACGCGCATTGTATCGACCACTTTATGTACAAAGTGGCGAGGAGCTTTCAGTACACTTGTTGATTTCGAACAGTGAAGGTATAACGTTTTTACGGCTTGATGGAGATTACTTCTTTCGAGAAGCTTGTGAGGTATTATGAATAATTTTTTTATATTGAGATCGCTAACCCGGTGAGAGATATCCAATTTTATCGGTTATCTTGTGCGGTGGGCGTGTATATTCGATATCTTGTATTGTCGATGTTAATCTCACTTTACAGCTGATAAAAACTCTTTTGGTGGGGTTATTGTCGAAAATGTAGGTATTTCAAACGAAAGAATTCTCTCGTAGTTTCCTTAGTATGAGATTCTCCAAAATATAGGAGACAGCTATCTTTCCCACGGAGATTGTCTTCGCTGAAATGAGGAAACCAATAGTATGTATCAACCTGTTTGAAATTTTCTTGGCTATAGCAAGAAGTTACTTCTTGACGCGCGAGTGTATACCTCACCCAGCCTGTTGCATCGTTGTTTCTCGAGTCAACGATCGCGCTTGCATCATATTTTCGCATCGTTCAGTAACTCAGTCGGTCAGTCGACAACAATAATTCATAGCGCGCTCGATCAACTTTTCGGATGCTATCGTTAAACCTTCTTTTCTCGCATTATTACATTCGCTGATAATTTTTTTGTCTTATCAATGTAATTGTGGCAATCGTGGTACACGAGTGCCAGTCTTGTAAAATTTCAAGTGTGAGTTGTAATTTTTCTATCTCTTATTTTTTGACGCATCTGACTATTTAGATGCAATGCTTTGTGTGATTGTGATTCTTCTCAAATTAAAAAACTAAAGAAATTTGAAATCCTCACCAAAAAAGTGAAGTAATTCGAAGTAGTTTGGTATCTCACTATACTCTGAATATATGTTAGCTCCAATTTATTTTTAGGAAAATGTATCATATTCAGTAACTATCTGGAATCATTTGAATTTCTGTCTTTCATACAGATCAACACGAATCATGAGAATACTATTACTGGGTGTAGCCACTCCTAATGTGAATCATTTCGAAAATTTCTACATCTCCATCACGACTGAACATTGAAAAAATTATGGTAATCGATCAATTCAAGGTTCCAACTTTCTTCTGATCACCTCATGGCATCAACACCGTGGCGTATAATAGACGTAACAACTCATTTTGACTTTTCGAAATAGTAGCACGCGATGGGAATTCCAATAAACGTACGCTGGGCGGCCGCAACATATGATCTAAGGCCCCTTTCACGTGACATTCTAACTTTGTAAGTTACAAAGTTGGGAATTGCCGCAATAAAAAATTTTGTACTCAACGCAACGCAAATTTTTTATTGCGGCAATTCCCAACTTTGTAACTTACAAAGTTAGAATGTCACGTGAAAGGGGCCTAACCCATCATGCTTATTGCGTGCGCTATAAGTGTAAGCATCTGCTGGAGCCACATCGTCTGCACTTTCGAATTATGTTTCCAGTCGCGCGCGGTCAGTCGGTCGATGAGTTCATTCTTTCACACATGATACGTGTAACTCTATCGTTACGTGGCTCTCACATAATTTTAGAGAGAGAGAGTCAATTTTTGCAATTTAAAACTAGATAATTATATGAAAAGATTGAAAAATAATAATGTGCCTGTTACTAAAAAAGTATAATTTTTTGCCTGTAAAAAAGGAGGGACCTCACAGTGCCCTTTGCGATGAAGAGTTTTACGACGCTATGGAGACCGGACTCGACAAAATCGACGAGGATAATCAAATAAAGGACCGTTTGAAGCAAAAATCTGCTGCTATACCATCGGCACCAAGTACACCAGCTATAAAGCACAGACTCTGGCCTGAGGTATGACAAAAATTTCAAATAGTAATTACTGCGATTCTCAATTGTAATGTGTATGAATAGACGACTATTCAAGTCGAGTTGTTTTTTATTAGTCATCGGTTGTGGGTAGTGTCTCGCATCATATCAAGATTCATTTCTGTAATTCGAGCAATAGCATGATCATGTGGGCTTGTGATTAACGCATTCTGTGACTCATTATCTCATAATAGACGTGGGCACGATTGTTGATTGACGAAGTTATTGAGAGGAGTGTTCTGTTTTTAAAATTCCGGAAAGAAACACGTGTGACCGCGATTGACAACAGAAGCTTTTTTGTCTAAATATGATTCATAGCTTTTGCGTTTTTATCTTTCCATTCTCGATTGTAAAACTACAATTTGCGATAAAGTCTCTAGTCTCGGTTGTTTATTCTCCATGTACAGAATTTTGTTTCAATACGTAAAGTTAGATGGATTCCAAGTATTGAATTTTCATACAATATTCTCGAAATCTCAGAATGTACTCATAATGACATTTGAAAGTGTTTAAAATCAACCATTTTTGAGAAGTTATCAAGTTGCTAAAAGAGTTGATGCATAAAATTTCATACCTGGTAATAAAAATGTTCTATTTATATTCACAGATAGACAGGATAACGTTGGAGCAGTTGCACTACGCTCGTTTAGAAGTCGGTACTGGTAGCTGGCAATTGTTTGCCGAAGATGGAGACATGCGAATGTATAGACGAGAGGAGGAGGCCGATGGCTTAGTAGTTGATCCTTTGAAAGCATGTCACGTCGTTAAAGGTGTAACTGGCCATGAAGTTTGTAAAATATTCTTTAGTCCAGAGTACCGTAGCGGTTGGGAAGCTACTCTAGAAGACATGACAGTAGTGGAAAATATATCAAACGATACTCTAGTTTTTCTACAAACTCACAAACGGATTTGGCCTGCAAGTCAAAGAGATGCTTTATTTTGGTCGCACATACGAAAAGTACCTGATGAACAAGATGTAGAGGCACAAGATTTGTGGATCGTTTGTAATCAGAGTACGGAACATCCAGAATATCCGGTAAGATGTTATTCTACGTATTTGTAACATGATTTTCCTGAGAGGAGCCGACGACTCAAGATTCGAAGATCATTTCATGATGTCTAAACGTAAATTTTTTCAGGCTAACACTGGTAAATGTGTAAGAATTTATTTGACAGTCTGCCTTGTTTGTCAAACACTGGTGAATCCTCCTAAAGAGAATGAGGAAATCAATAGGGAGGATATCACTTGCAAAATAACTTATTGCTCAGTTGGTAAGTTCTTTCATCTTGAACTTTTGATCGTTTGGAAAAGAACATGAAATAACACAAAGAATTGATTCACAGTGAATCCCGGTGGTTGGGCTCCGGCAGCTGTACTGCGGGCAGTGTACAAGAGAGAATATCCAAAATTTTTAAAACGCTTCACTAACTTTTGTATTGACCAATGTAAAGATAAACCTATAGAATTTTGAATACTCCTTCTCTAACTTGTTAACTCTCCAAAACAACTGTGGAACGTAGATGTTCATTGCAAGATGTATGTACATTACATGGACTCGTAAATTTTTGTGCTTTCCATCTCATTCATACCAGTAACTATCTCTAAGTTGATCATGATTTAGAGAGTAATGTTGAATCATGTCCATCCTATAGCGAGATAGAACACCTAGAAATGATATTTGACCTAATCTGAAATTTTGAATGGCAGCCTTGCCAATTGTGTAAATATGCAGATATGTGCAAAGTACTAAGTTCTTGACTGTTGCAAACTTTTTAATGTAAAATATCAGGGTGGGCGTCCAGTTGTACAAATTTTTTGATTAATGATAATATGCACTATGTGTATCTATTGTTACACTTTGCCATACAAATTGTACTGTAACATATTACGAATTGATTAGTTATTTTTATTTATATAAAAAATGTATATCTATGTGAGCAGATCGGAAATATGGAACATAATAAAGACTGTTAGCATATTGCTTACTTTTACATACTGAGATTAATTATACTCTTAAAATTACAAGTATTTACATGATTATATTTACAAAAGTGTGGACCCAGAATTTTGTCACGTCATAGATAATGTACTCTGACTTTTGGAGAGCTTGGCTATTTCTTCCTTGTACTTGGCAATCTTTTCTTTAGCCTCTTTTAATTTTTCTTTGTATTCTGAAACTTCGGCCTTAATTTTTGTCTTTGCCTCGAGTATAGCTTTGAGTGCTTGCTCTTTTCTTGCCTCAACTGAAAATAATAGTTCGATGAAATTCAATAATACTTGGGGGTGCAAAACAAAATGCATCGAATACTCACTGTCAGTTTCATGCTTATAAACTTCATTTGTGAGTGGTTTGGCAGAGTTGAGTAGATGTTGCATCAAAGCTGTCGGATCTTGGAAGATAATCTCATCATAAAACTCTGCAACTAGATGATTTCTCCCAGAACTGACTTCAGGCGTTGTTTGGAACAATTTTAGGACATGATAGAGAGTGACCTATAACATGAATGGTCATAAGACTATGAAATTATTCAAGATACATTGGCTTGATCCAAACGACTTACAGCCCGTTCATTGGGATCGTGGAAGTAGATTTTGATAACGATCTCAAACTCTCCCCATCCCGTTTCTGTTAACTCATAGGGAGGTTTGGTTACAATTCGATTGGGATTGTTATAGCTCTCATGCAGTTTAAAATGTATTTTCTTCACATAAGAAGACATATCTTCATTAAGATAAGGTTTGACATAAACAGTCCATTGATGAGTGTGTCCATCCTCTTCTCTCCGTTTACCAAAATGTTTGGCAATATTTCCATAAACTATTGGTTTCACAATGGTCAATCCCTGAATGAAGAAAGATGGAAAGTTCACGTATTTAGCTTTTTAATTTGAAACACTAATTAGTTAGCATTTATAACATTTGAAATCTAACCTTTATTCGGCCTCCAGAATCAGGACCGAATTCGTTGATAACACTAGATGCCATTTTTTCTGACTACGCAATAAGTACAATATTGATTCTTTTCTGAGCGGGGAATGGGTTTATTTATACCATAAAAGTGCTTTTTACTGTATTAAAAACTGATGAAGACTGGATGCAGCCCTCTCCAATCTTCGTGTATTTACTTTCGTATTACTAACCTAACCTCAAGGTGTCACATGCAGACGATATTTTATCGCAGTCGATGCGAAACGTGCGATGCATTTGTCAGATTTGCGAAACACGCTGTTCTTCCAAATAGTAAATAGACTCTTTTTACATTTAAAAAATCATGGAAATATGACAATGAGTAAGACCTCATGAGTGTAAATGTGAACTGGAGGCTGTAATACACGATTTACTTAAGAGTTGAGATTGCATGAGACGAGGGACAGTTGATCACATTTGATCGAAGTGTTTTGCTGGATACAGGACGTATACCTGAAATTATTTTCAAAAAATGGGGAAAACATCGAAAGATAAACGTGATATATATTATAGAAGAGCTAAGGAAGAAGGCTGGAGAGCTAGAAGTGCATTTAAATTACTTCAGATTGATGATGAGTTCAATATTTTTGAAGGTAACCATAATTTCTCTTTTGAGATGTTTCTTTATTATCCCATATGATCTTAACAACTTTTTATTCCATTACAATTTTCCTACAGGCGTCACAAAAGCTGTTGATCTTTGCGCTGCTCCAGGAAGTTGGAGTCAAGTATTATCACGGAGATTAAAGTTAGTATAATGATTTAACATTTCACAGTACAGTGGAACTGATTTATTACCATTATAAATCCTCTCACTAAATAGCCAAAACTACGTAAAACTCAAGGAATCTGATGAAGATGTTATTGCTCCCAAAATTATTGCTGTTGATCTACAAGCAATGGCTCCAATTGAAGGAGTAGTGCAAATTCAAGGGGACATCACGAATGTCAAGACTGCAGAACAGATCATTTCTCACTTTAATAATGAATACGCAGATCTTGTGGTTTGTGATGGAGCACCTGATGGTAAGATTATAAAATATTCGATCAAAAGAAATATTTCATTAACATGATAAAATTTTGGTTTTTTTCAGTGACAGGCTTGCATGACATGGATATTTACATTCAATCCCAATTATTACTGGCTGCATTAAAGATCACAACTCAAATATTGAAACCAAAAGGCACCTTCATTGCCAAGATCTTTAGGGCCAAGGATTCTTCGCTTTTGTATTCTCAACTCAAGTTATTTTTCATATCTGTGTCAGTTGCTAAACCTCGAAGTTCAAGAAACTCAAGTTTTGAAGCTTTTGTTGTTTGCAGAGGCTATTCTCCCCCTGAGGGTTTTGATCCAGCTTCTCTTGATCCTAATCTATCAAATTTTAATCAGCTAACTGGCATCAACAGATACATAGCTCCATTTGTCATCTGTGGAGACTTGTCCCAACCAGATTCTGATACGACTTATCCATTGGATGTAAGAAATTTGTATAATGAAACAATAACACCTATCAATATGAAAATCTACATCCTCAGTGACTTTTGTTCTAGTTTGAAGGGAAAGAATTTCATTACTGTAAACCAACTCAAAGCCCCATCAGCCCCCCTTATGAGGAAGCAATGTCTCTTTTGAGCATCACAAATTTGGGTAAAGATCCAACCAGTGTTACCCTGCAAGGACCCAACATGACGTTAGATGATTTCAAGAATGCTAGGATCAAAAAGAAAGGAAATATCTCAAATGAAAGTAAAAGTAAGTAGCTTAACGTAACTTTTTGTAGATATCATCTTCCTAGGATTGATGAATATTTGCATATTTCTATGCATAATTCTCGATACCATCCTAGAAATGACTCATTCTTCAGTCTTATCATTATATGATAGTCAATTTGAGTTTTAAATGAATTCAATCCGATCAAAATTTTTAAGGCTGCTCCTATTTGCCATAATCATTTCCTGTGCAGCAAATGAAAATTTTCAATGAAGTTATTTAAAGAGCCTAATATAAAAACATCTCTATTACAGGTCCATCAGATCTCAAGACCGGTGATGATGGTGAGTCAAACAAATCTGGAGATTTTGATGAAGCAAGCATAGAAGGGTCTGTTTTACATTGAGGCTCAAGGTAGTGTAAAATAACTTTGTCCCATAAACAACTGTATGCAGAGGAGCATTCAACATAATGAGAAGATGTACCAAAAAATACAATTCTTTCTCATGAAAAATATAATAACGCGCGGATCTCATTCCCAAGAAAATTATTCTTGGCTCACATTCTGTGTATGCATTTTTCACACTAGTTCCAAATATGTGAGAAAATACTTTGTGTAAATATGTATGTACATACAACAAGTATTGAAATTACGCGTTCATAATAGTGAACATAATTTATGTGTACAAGAAAAAAGTATATCTTCTACAGTAAGTCTTCTCACGTTTTACATTGTAGAAGTGACAAGTCGATTCATTCTTTGTGAACTGGCAATGAGGAATATTAGATGAATGTTTGTGTATCTTGAAAAAACTAATAGATGAACGTTCAGCAATGTGTAGTCGAATTTTGGACTATGAAATTCCACTGCTAGAAAGAACATATAAAGATTCAAAGAAGGTTTGATAAAGCTAATCAATAGAACCACGAGATTTTATACTGTAAAATTAAATTCATTTGATAATAAAATAATATTGTAACGAAAAAATACATAATTATAGATTTGATCTCAATACTGTTTCTTTTGTTTTTTGTGATTTTATATTAACTTACATAATATAATAACAAAAAATAGAGGCGCTAGAAAACTTCCTCGACTTATCGTCATAGACGAAATAGTTTGTTCTTTCAACAAAAAATAGAATCTATGTACTTGATGTTCATCTAGCAATCTTTTGCGGCAGTACGCTCATTCTCCGTTTAAAATGATTAATCTTGTAAAATGACGCCTGGCATCATTGAATGGGCTCCATGGCAAAACTTGAGATCAGCAATACAAAAGATAGTTCCTAGATACAATGCAATAATATTTAATCTTATCTTCATTCTGGTAAAAAGAACGCATACATTCTCTATCAAAATGAGACTCACAACTTTTGCAGACTTTTACGTGAAACTTGACTACTGCGTGATTTTGCATAATTTTGAGAGCTGTCTCCAGACATCGAGAATTCGATACAGTAATCAAGTCGTTCTCGGAATCTAAAATCAAATATAATGAATTAATTGTATCCTAAAATATCCAGAAATTAGAAAAACAGATAGCAAAATATTCATCAAGTAATCAAATACCTCTGTAGTAGATTATAAATTTCTTGCCGACGAGATTTGGAAAACTATTCAACAGTTCGTGACACAAATTCTCATACATGTTGGGACCCGACAAACCGATTTCAAACATTAGTATCTCACTTCTGTCGGTGGTCGTATTTTCATCATCGATATAAAATTTGATACGAAATCTGGTCCTCAACAAATCCTGATCGACATCGTGAACATACTCTAATACGACGCGGATTTCTGGTTCCGGTCCAACTTTTAAATCGTTTTCCGGCTTGATTTCGTTCACCTCGTCTATTCGCTCTTGATTAAAATTTTCCAAAGTCGACATTGAAGAAGTACAGCATTGCTTTTCAGAATCTTGAGCCTGACCCAAAAAGGGAGCAGAATTTGACAGTGAAATGACGTCATTAGGTAAAGGTAATGGAACCGAAGGATTTGCTTGTAGTGGATTAATCGTCGGAGGTGGTGAACTTGTTTGAGGGATACATAGAGGTATCTCAGTTGTTGAAGTTGACGACTGGTTCGTTGGAGAGCCTCTCACAATATTATTTTCATTTTGTTGGCAATTAATACTGCTTCCTACTTCTGAGAGACGAAGTGATATATCATCCTCTGAACTTGGACTTGGTGATCTTATGACTCGATCGTTTGGACGGCTTGAATTGAAAAAATTTGCGATATTGATTTCTGATACATGCATTTAAACAATTTTCATTAAACAGTCGAACTCTTTCATCGATAAAGTGTGCTTTTAGATCAGTAATTTAAGTAAATGATTTATTCCTGAAATGATCATGCTGTAGTTATTCGCTTACAAAATCTTACAAAAAAAATCAAGCAGTAAAGGTCGATACGAGGAAAAAAACGAGATCAGATCTAGCCCTTCTAGACGCAGCTTCCTCTTCACATTTTTTTTATCTCATGCAAAGTCCATGTTTTTACACAAGGTAAGTGTAGCCAACTTGCCCCCATTGAGCCATTTTCTCAACAACTGTGGTTTACTTGACTACTCTGCATATTTTTCAACGTATCTCAGCTCATTTTGAAGCTCGTTTCAAACCCTACAAAATGAGCTAAGATGCGTGGGAAAATATTGAGATAGGCCAGAGTAGTGAAGTAAATTAGAGTTGTTGAGAAAATGGCTCGATTTGGGGCAAGTTGAGTACCTTATTCCACTCTCGTTGTTCATCTATTTTAAAGTTGAGTGCAATATTTGTAGAAAATGTGTTATTTGAGCAGTGCAAAAATTTTTCTCAAATTGACTTGATGTTGGAGGCCTCTTTAATTCAAGTTTAGGCAGTTGTACAGCGTTAATGATCAACATTGTATCAGGATATATTTTTCAGCCTAGCTAAAATTTCGATCGTATATAATATCAAGTAATACTAACCGTTGAATGAGACAATGGAGGAATAATGGTTTTTGCTTTTGCTTTTGATTTGAATAGTTTGTAGAAACAGGTATATGATCAGACTCTTCACTCGACTCTTCTGATGAGTTTGGCGAGAAATTGGTATAAGTAGGTCGATTTTTCCTGGGACGGAGGCACCTATAAGAATCGAACAGGAGGAAAAACGGCGTTATAGGAAAAATTACCTCAAAGAATCGAAGAAATCCTTTTTGCCTGCGCAGTTTTGATCAATTTTAAGAATAAGTTTTGACTATACGAAGTATCGAAAAAATGACTGAATTTCAAAGTCCGAGAAGTCTTTATAATTCAATAATATAATATAGCGATTATGTACAGACACCCTCGGTGGTTTTTAAATTTTCGGTAAGTTTATTCAACTCTAATTATTGTGAGAGTTTTCACGATAATCAGAGTTGGATAAAGTCGAATTATCGCCGATGCATTTTTCCAAGAATGGGGCAGTTTTATGTGGAGAAATTCTCTGAAATGGTTTTTTTTTGTAGCACGAAGAAGCAGACTCCTAGTATAATCGTCAATGAAAATCTAACAGAATTCAAATCAGACAGCTCTCAAAAAAGCGCAATTCTTTACCGATGTTTTCATAAGATTCGAGATGAGATTGCAAAATTTTGGCATATTGTGACTACAAATCAAAAATTATTATGCTTCAAAAAATACCACACTCAGAATATTCATGAACTCGATCGTAAAAAAAGAAACTGAGTCGGATCTTGAGCACGCTTTGAATAATACTCAGAGAAACTAGAGAAATTCTTGAACAAAACTTCTATATCTTTTGACTTACATGATTATGTCACAAAACGAATCTTGTCGTCCTATTTCAAAGGGAACGATTTCACACTATCTCACGTATCAGAGTGTACTGATGATCAACCAAAAGAAAATAACAATGTACTCTTTGATCATCACATGCTGTTTTTTACGAAATCCATTTTGAATTTCGCTGATTCCTATTTAAAGACCGATTTCATAACGAAATCGGTCATCAGATAGAATTCAACAAAATTCAACGAAATTGAAAATAAATTTCGTTAGAAATCCTTGCTTGAACTGAGTAATAATGAAGAGTCTATTTTGCTCGTCTACATAATTTTTCCTTCAAATAAATTACCAAAAAATCGACATCATTACGTTATATTAGTTGAATTAAACGTATTACTTCACAATTCTCCATAATCACGCACAAGCTATATGAGTAGTTCCGTGGAAAATCTGGAATAACCTGTGCCTGTTTGTACGAACCCTAAAAACGCTTGACAAAAAACCTGAATAGTACATTTCGATACAAGGGTGTAAAACGTTTTATTCGCGTCCGAGTGATGGGTTTCCGGCCCGAGCCGCAGGCGAGGGTCGGAATCATCACGAGGAAGCGAATAATAGGTTTTACGCCCGTGTATCTAACTATACTTTTCGATAAACTGTGAATAAAAGTCGACAAACTGTGCGCAAAGTGCACTTTTACGCACAGTGTATCGAAAAGGTCATTTTCGATATATTTTTTGGTGCTCTTTTTGGCGCAACCGTTAGCTTCTCGATCTAGGGCTACCCAAAAAAGCTATTATCATAAAACAGGTCAAAATTTCAGTTCCGTGCCCTGTGGTTTTCCATTATTTCGACCTTTGTGAGTGTGAAGCTCATTTGAGATTCGAGCGGGCAGATACATCAAATATAATGCTATCAAGCACTAAATGCCATTGATATAAGAGCCCAAAGACTACTTTTTGTGTGTTTGCTGAGCACATACATTTTGTGGCGCAATTTTACATAAAATTTTACTACCTTAGTTTCCCTTGATATAAGCTTATTTGCCTCATTCCAAGCCTTCCCGTACCAATTTATTCTTAAAGAAAATCGTCAAGCGCAACTTTTGCATGCCTCAGAATTTCGAAAAAAATTGATTTTGACAGTTTGCGGAGCTCTTTCCGGCGAAAATCTGGTTTTGCTAGCTTTTTTGGTCAGTTCCGTGCCCTCCTAGTGCGACCCTTAAACGCGAGATTACGGAAGTCCTAGTCAGCTCTTTTCAAAGTATCTGATGGCCAAATGAAAACTCGAAAATTTCTAGACCGTAGCTCAAACCATTTGGCTGTGAGATCAATTTTAGGGCCAAATGTCAGTTTCCGTGCCCGCTAACACGTTATCCTTGTTATACTTATAGTACCCATGAGTGAAAATTTTTTCATTAGTGCGCGAGTTAATTTATGCTTTATATGTTTCAAAAAGTCGGAAATTCCATCTCAGAACCCTCGGAAATGAGATTTGGGGTTGGCACATTTTCGACCCTCAAATATCAAAGTTTTCACGGAACTACTCATATACTAGCAGCTGATGGGTAATCAGCCCGCATACTTACAGAAAAAAATCGTCAAGGACTCTTTCAAGCTTGAATCTAAGAAAGAGCCGAGCATCGCAATCTTACACGGCACTATTTTTTTTTCTTTTTTCACATTGTAGAATGAGTTCAAGAGTATGCGAACAATGTACATTACAGTACACTTAAAAATCACTGTAAATAACGACTGACCTTGTAATTGTAGTTTTACATTCCTGAGGGCACGCACTACATTTCCTCGTAGACAATCGCTTGCGATAAGTTATTGTCCAAGGTTGCTCTGAGACCCGCTGAGGCTCATCTAATGAGACCTGTCTCTTCCTTGGCCGACCACGTGGTCTACCTGTACCCGTTGGTAATTTCACTTCATTTTGATTGATCACAATCTTTGCTAGTCTTGAAACTGCATCTTGACACTTTCCATCAACGATAGTATTAGTCGTTCGATGTGTTACTCTGTTTTTACTTCGAGTCCGTCTTTGAGACATGACTATATGAAAAAAAAAACAAAAGAAACAAATATACCGTGCGCCAAAGCTGCGACCTTTTGTCGAAAGCTCACGGACAAACTCGGCAACTCGCGCGACTGTCGAAGCGATACTGACCAGCGGTAAAAATTTGAGTTCTTAAACAGGTCATTTTGTGACACCGTTTTACTTCTACGTTTATGTGAGTATGTGAGAACAGTAGCTAATGATATGATGGTAGGAGAAGGATTTGTAGACTAATTTGTTTATAGGACATATAATTGAGTAATTTTTAGATTAATCAAAGAGAGTGCTGAGGTTTTTGCGGTTGAGAAAATTTTCGAGATTTGAATTTAGAAATCTACAATTGGAAACCAGCTTGCCTGTTCTATTATGTCAAACAAAAAATCATTTTAAGCATTTTGCTATTGTGAAAAAAGTGTACTACACTTGTAAAATTCGAAGTAACGTGATTGTGTCCAACATACTCTCCTTTAAGCCTTTTTGCTAATAGTTTTGATGCACCTCAATATTTTGTAACGTATCTTAGCTCATTTCAAAGTTTGTATCAAGACCTGCAAAATGAGCTAACGTAAGATCAATTTTGACTAACCAGAGCCAAGCTATCTTGATTTTTCCAAAAAGTGATTTTTGGCAAGTTTGCAAAGAGGCCAATCAAGGAATTGTTCTCATCTACATGTCACCGCAAATAAAGGTTGTTCGTCGATCTAAACCACTATTTTCGGCTTATTTTGACGTGACAAGCACGTACTGAGCGGTAAAAAAAGTCATCGAAAAACCTTATTGTAATAGCCGGATGATTGCATACTGGGCGCACTTTAACTTTGGCCACGTCATGTTCCAAAACTGATCGCCGTGTTTTGCACATAAAGTTGCTTTAGATTAGAATTTTGCTACTTGGAAAAAAAAAATTCAAAGGTCTTGAGACAAGTAATCGGGTGCGTTGAGGTACATTAAGATTGGTGGAATCAAACATTTTTTGCTCTGCTTCTACTAAACACGTTTTCTTCGGCTATTTCTTAGCTGGCAAACGAGAAAAATAAAGATCCCATTTGTAGTGTTCTCGAGGGTGTCCTGGGAAACTTAAAAATCATAGAAATCGGTCAAAACCTCTATTTTTCTCATAATTTAACATAAGAAACGTAAAAAAATTTGCAGGAAGGTCAACGAGTACTCATTTCTGAGATCAGCACATGGGGGCATGTTGGGTGTTTATTTACATCTGTATAAGGAGAAAATCTTGCAGAATTTAAGAGTCATAAATCGCGTTCGGATCGCATACCTATATATACCAATCGAAAATCTCCTATACACTTCTACATATGTAACTGATTTCTAGAAATGTATATTTTTCTGTCCACTTTCCAAGACTGTGTTCTCGAATAAGATATTACATGGATCCGTTGTGTGCTAGCCCAGATAGAAATCTCTTTCCATCATCAGTCCAAGCGACGCCTTCATAAAATGGTCAGTTTTTGCTCGGTCTTTGAACACAATCTGAAAGTTGAATAATTTACGACCAAATTTTGGACAGATGAAATGCTATTTCTACTACGGAGGCTGGCTGAGCTCAGAAAATGAAAATGTTTGAATTTCAATATCCTGGGCTAACGAGTAAAAACCAACATTTTTGTTGTGTTCTAAAATTTGCCATCTTCAGACTCAGCTAGAGATGGAGAATAGATGAGAAAATTTGGAGGTGATGATCTTGAATTCGAATGAACCCTCGGAGTTTTGCTGATGAATTGAAAAAAACCTCGAAAAAAACGCTATGTTCCATACGTTATTCTCGAAAGATTTTCGTCGACTCTCGTCATCACAGAAGACCGATCCAAGCAAAAATACCACTTCTTCAAAATACCCTAAAATGCGTTCAGATTGTGGTATTTTTTCGATAATTGTCTACTTTTCATAAGGGATAAATGATATACCTCTCAGATCAAAAAGTATCTTAGGTCAGAAACAAGATTGCTGATCCTTCCGATTCATTGCTTCAGAAAAATATTGCAAATATCATATTAGCTATTGCAGATTAGTTTTAGACAATGAACGATCAACTTATGAACAAATAACTACCGTTAAACGGGGTAACTTTGGAACAGCCCATGATAGAGCGGTTATCACACACAGTCTGCTAGGCAGATGATCCTGAGACTTAAATACCGGTCCCCTCCACTTGGGACAAGCATAAATAATGTTTTGCATTGGGGCGAGGGCGTTCATCAGCTATTAATCTGTTAATAAGTTGACTTCTTCAGAAGTATGTTTTCAACCCAACAAATAGTCTCTCGGAAAAAGTGGTGTGGTTCCGACTTTAGTAGGTCGAATTCGAGGTAGCTGAGCTAGATTTCACTTGTCTGTACACATATCTGGACGAACCCATTGTTACATTGGAGTATTTTCACGAAGTTTCAAATTTGTAGAGTAAAAACTGACAAGTATGTATTTTTTTCAGAAACTGGGGTAACTTTGAAACACTTGTTCATGTACTCTCAATCATTTTCCAAAACCTATATCATTTTCAAATTCTACATACTTGAGTAGCCGTTGATGAGAGCTTCAAAATGACCCAAAGAATGTCTCTCTTTGATCGACGAATGCCGAGTTATGGCAGTTTTTGTCAGAAACCGACTGTGGAGGTATTTTCCTCCTCGACAGTTAGCCGTGGTGCAAACAGTGAGGTATGATGAAAGTGTCTATGCTCGATTGTAGAAGTCGAATGCAACCAAATGAACCTTTACTATAGGTCAATGGAAAGCTAAGACACTCAACTTTCGATTACTGGTGGTAAAAATCGATTGAGTGACCTAGTTTATGAATTAAGAATAATAAATGATAACAAATTCTGTTCCAAAGTTACCCCAGTCCGTGTCTAACTTTGGAACACGACTTTCAGCGCTCATTGATCCAACCAGAGATGTCCAAATATACCTTACAAGTACCGCAATCGAAAGCTGAAACTGTGAGCTTTCGTTCGACTACAGATACAATGCGCTTCAGATGTAAGACAGACAAGTTTGGCGAAGTTTGGGAAAAAAATGCGATTTTTGTTCCAAAGTTACCCCGGTTGACGGTAGCAAATTGAGTTTATTTTGCCAACGTTTTTTTGGAAGCCTACTTTGAACAAATTTTGGTTACTTGATGACCACATCTTGGATACTTCACGAGGCTCAAATACGTCGAAATCAAGATACAAGTAGATATACAAATGATCGAATCTCATCAAGCTTATACAAAATAAGCTCGTATTTTGAACGAAGGTTATAAGCTCTCTTAAGCTATTAAAATCATCTTCAGAAGGTCAAAATATGTAAACATCCTAACGTTTTGGAATTTCCAAGCCAACTATACAAGTCAATGGTTATCCGAGTGGTTCTCATAAATCCCACGATTTTGTTGCATTTTTGGGTATCCTGAAAGTGGTTTTCTTTCGTTTTGATCGATATAAAATGGTAGTTAATTGCATGATGATTCGGACAACGGTAGCTCTCGGCGCTTCATTACTCTACCATCAAGAGCAACATCAGAATGGAATATTTTCTTTAGTTGCTAAAAAACTCTTCAATAGGCTCTTGCTTATGGGGCTCAAAATCTTACCTTTTCGCGCCCATAGTAAATAAGTTTTAATATCTACTCATCAATATACAACATGTCCGATCCCGAGTATAATCATTGATCACAATCAGAAATTTAGAAAATTTTGGCTAAAAATTCTGTGAATTTTCATTTTTTAATATTTTGCAATTGAGCAAATAGATTTTAAACACCGCAATATACCGTATCAGCATCACATGCTTTGATTGTGACATCAACCATAACCTTCGGTAATCTCCAATATTAGTTTTACTTTATATATATAGTTATACCTATAGGAACGAACATTTGTGTACTCTGTAAATACATAGTTTTTGTGAAACCGATTAAAATTTTTTCATCACTCCATATCTCATCATCGAGGTTTCGTAAATTCGAACTCCAAAGCGGGTATATGATATACACGAATGAAAAGTCGACTAAGAATACCAATTTTTTCTGGGTTATTCTTGCCTCATATAGTGTTTATTTAAATACTTCATCTACAATGATATAAATTATTTGAAAAAATGGGTGGTGTCTCCGCAGCTTATGTCATCGATAATAATTTAATTCATATTATTGAATTGAAAACTAGATTATAAAATTGGGTTGGGCTCGATATTCATAAAGTATGAGACTCAATATCTCCATTATATTTTGATTGGAAACTACAGAAAATATTTCACGAGCCGAATTAAAATAAATTCAGACTCACATGGAATCCCGATGTTAAAAAAGAGCGAGACTTTGAATCACGTATATTTTAGCTAGATTTCTGCCTTTCTTACATCGAAATAATACATGATAAAGTTACATCTCAAGATTTTTCTATCCAATTATTCCTTTTCCCACCACTTTTCTCGGTGCTTGTAATCACGTGGACAAGGTGTTGCCAAACAAGTAGCATCAGCATCGTCTTTTTTAGATCGTAATTCTGGATATAATTTATTGTACAAAGGAATATCGCCATTTACCGATAGACAGATGCATTGTTCCCTATGGTATTTTTCGCATCCTCCTCGAACACTACCTTTATTTTTGCATGCCTCAACGCACATTGAATAAGGTATTGTCCTTTCCTCTGGTCCTATTTTGCACTCTTCAGCTGAACAGGAGAATTTTTAATAAATAATCAAATTTTATTCTTTTCATGATGAATGATTGATCAATGACTATTATTTCAACTATTGCACATAGGTTTTACTATAATTTACTTCATAGAATGATTAGATAAGATATATACGATACGAATGAAATTTTGCTCTGATCCGTTAAACATTGCACGATGTAATCATATACTTGTTAATCGTTCAACGAGATGTATGATTTTACATGAAAGGGTTCTAATTCTCACTTCTGAATGGAGAACAATATAATGGGGAATCGAGCATTGTATTATTCGGCTCGACTCGTATAAGATCTTTGAATTGTAACATTTTTGGAAGTCAACTATTTTTTGATTCACTGTAGAATAGTTTTGCTCACATCAAAATAGGTGAATCAAGCTAGTCAATAATTATCAGCATCTTATTACTGACAATTATAAAGAATATATGGACAAATCTCACGCGTATAGGCGATTTCGGCTTGAAAATTAAAAAAAAATCTGAAAATGGCAGGACACTCCTAGCAGACTTTTTTTTGATAATGTAGTACTCAAAGAATGATTTTATACTCGTGTAAATCAATTTGCAATTTTGCTGAGTATGTGCAAGATCTAATGACGAATATTGTCATGTATCTAAATGGGTGCCTCGTATTACAATTATTTAAAGTGACTTTTAATGGGGTCTCTATTACAAAATAAACATATGCCTAACTCATCAAACTGTACATTTTTGTAATTTATGAATTTTCATAATTTGATATATTAATTATTAAAAATAATAGAACTTACCAGAACCAAAAAGCCACGTGGAGAATTTTGTAATTGCACCTTCTTCTATACCAATATCAAAAGCCTGAGGCTTTCCTCCCAGCATAATCCTCATACCCTCGTTGATAAAATCCGAGTGGAAGCTAACATTCGTAAAAACACTCGGAGAATTGGCCTCACTCTCGGACTCACTGCAGTGATCGAGCCAAGAAAAAATTCCAACCAATTTGTCATCAATTATCAAAGGTGTACCCTCATCACCCTTACAAGGTTTAGTCTTATAAGGTTCGATTCCTTGAGCACACATTTCTCCGCTATAAGTGTAATTATATTTTTCGTAAGCCAGAGCACATTCTTCTGAATTCACAGTCTCCATAACTCCTCTAACTGGTTTTCCTAAATCATTGAATCCATGCAGCATAGCTTTTGTACTGGTTTCATAACTATGATTTGCAATTGGTAAATATCTTGAAATTTTTTCTAATCTTGGATCGTGCACGTAATTTAGAAGAACTAAGGCAATATTGTGAATTGGGCGAATTTCATTTGTAGATATTGGTCTAACTTCGTAGTAATCGTAATAATATTTGACTGATTGAATTTTTCGAGTAATAGGAGAACCTTCTTCATCGATGACTTCTATGTGATCGTAATTTTGGTACGGCTTCAGAAGTGTCCAGGTTGTGAGCATGAAAAGATCGTTGATTAAAATACCCACTCCAATTCTTTTGCCATTGTTCTTGAGTAAGACTTGTGGAGGAATTGAGTGGGATACTTCGTAGTCTCTCTTTGCAATTTTTGATGTGTGTTCGGAATCCACTGTGAAAAATTTTAGTTATAGGCTGTTTCAGACAAAATTTTGTAACCATTTGAGCAGTATTTTTTATATAATTCATAGTTAGAGAGTCACATGACAAATTTTTCCATGGTCACTTCGGATTACATTCACCAACTAAAAGTACCTCGAAATGTACGACCTAATTGATGGAAATGCATTCATTAAGTTTTTTGGAATTTTGGTGATTTTCAAAATTCCGTATTGGAAAATGTCTGCATCCAACACGTCATCCATTTTATAACGTGGCTCAATACACGACGCCATGGTTTAGTTTTAAAATTTGAAAATCACTATCTTTTCAATTCATATATTCATTAAAAAATCTATAGTTGACTACTCTCTTTGCATTGTCACATCGAAATTGAAATTTTGAATTTGTAGTGCTAGACAGCAGATGGAAGCAAGTATTTTGTCGAATAGTATCGGTTTCCGATTCAAATGAATCTTTCATGAAATATTGAAATATTTATAAACAGACGGAAGAAGCTGCAAACAATATACTCTTAATCGAGCCCTTGGTTTCCATGGTCCGTATGGAAAAATAGTACATTTTTTTACACAAGGATGTGGAAAAATAAATCCTACATCCGTGTATGTCGATAGCACATCGTGATGGGTTTCCGGCCCGAGCCGCAGACGAGTGTCAGAACCATCACGAGAATGCAAAATATAGGTTTTACTCCCGTGTATCGAACTATACTTTTCGATAAACTGTGATCAAAAGTCGATAAACTGGTCGCAAATTACACTTTTATGTCAAAATTGTTCATTTTAAAGTCACTGAAGGGCTGTCTCGCAGCTTCATGTAGAGAGCAATAATCATATTATTTGAGACATCATGATCACTTATTTTGAACGTAAGAAATTGAACTTTTCGGATTGAACCACCCTCTCCTCGGGCTAACTCTGAAAAGAGTGAGGTTCACTCTGTAGAAGTGAAAATCTCACTGGCCGAGTGAATCTCACTGTTTCCGAGCTGCCATAAAGAAGAGGGGGGGGGGGGGGGGAGGAGGAGATCACTCCGAAAAATAGTCACACACATGACATTTAATCGCATTTAACCCGTTGCGTACACACTTCCTGAAAGTCACGATTTATACACACGGGGTTCCAGGGACCCCACGTATAAAATTCGTTATCATTCCAAGAGGAACCAGGGAATCGACGTAAAACTTATACGGTTGTCTCATCTGACATCATCTTCATGGAAACTGATAATTTTGATTTCTCAATATCATTTTTGGATGGAATTGAGAGATTGCACGAATTTTTGGGCACCCAGGATCAAAACCGTGCAAAACAAACTACACCAAGATATTGCCCGCGCAGTTCAGTTTTGCACGGGCAAAATTTTGGTATAATTAGTTTTGCATGGTTTCGACCGTTCGGATCACATAGTGGTACATCCCAACTAATGAGAGATGGCACCATAGGACTAATTTTCAACAGCCCATGGTTGGAATATAAAATTGAAGTGAGCGTGGGGTCCCTGGGGACCCCGTGCGTATGCAACGGGTTAATGGGAAAAATTTCTAATTTTAGTATTGGAGCAATGAAATTTTTTTCGAGGCTAATCAAGATAATCAGCTTTGTAACCGATGGCTAAGTTTGGCTATAACTTCATAACTTTTTCCACTCTAATTCTGATTATTACGTTAAATCTTGGCCTAACAACTGATGAGACATCATATTCCATTTATCTAAAATTGAATAAATGTGAATTTACTCACCCGTCGTGGATCCAATAGTTAAAATACCATAAATAAGAATAGTGAAAAACATCTTCATCGTTGTAAAAACCGACATCAATTAGAACTATAAACTCGTGTAAGAGCTTTATATCGCATCGAACATTTTTTCATTCTAGAAGTAACGGTATCGATTCTATTCTATTTGAACAGCAGTTCTGACACCGATACTCTACCAAATGTTAAGGTTTGTTCAGTGTTCAATATTTCTGAGAACTTTTCAAATATCGTAATTTTTTGATCAACTAAGGAGTCTTATCAGTATACTATTGTTTAAATTGCGAGAACTCATAAATTAGCAGTGTAATAACTTGAACACCTAGACTTCCTCAAAAGTGATACTGTTAGAAATTTACTGGCAAGATATGGAATAATTTTTGCACGGCTCGTTGGTGGTATACCCGTGGAATCCATAGAATGTAAATATAAAATCGTCCAAGTCATGATAGTCCTTTTCCCATTTTTTTTCCCGTCGTGGACATGCCGTAGTAGGGCTTATGATCACCTATCAGTCATCTTGAAGCATGAGATCCGGATTTTCAACAATTTTATCTCATCTGGATAAGATCATGCTACATAAGTACCATGAAACAAGTATGAATGCTAATTTATTTTTATTGTACTTCTCACTCGGGAAAAAGTTGAAAAAGAGCTTGTCTCTCTTGGAACTTGATTGTGACCTTAGTGGAATCTTCATCAATATATACGTGAGCCAATACTCGCAATAGTATCTTCAAATAACGAAACATTATCTTGTGGAACGTTTTAAACATTTGGGTTTCCTACTGGAAACTGGAATGATGAATTTTGAAATTCTTCAAAATTCTTCATTATAATGCTTGCTATAAACGTGAATAAAACTCTCTAATCTTGTGGATTCTGCGGTTTATACTAAGAATTTCAAAATTCAAAAAATTTTGGTGATAGAATTTCAGAACAACTCCAGAAAGAAAATACCAATAATTGTATCGAATTTGGTGTCTTGAATGCTATCATCTCATCAGCGTTTGTGTATGTATATATAATTCGAATATGTATAGTACGAATTCCACTCTCTAGAATTGTGATAAGAAAAACAAAGAATATGCACACTAGTGGCGAGCAAACATTGTTAGCGTTTAGATTGTAACAAAACGTATGATTTCGTTTTTTGTTTCATACAAGAGTCTATGTAGAGTATTTTTCATGCTGTGATCAAAATCATACTAAGACTCGCAGCTTAAACTTCTTCTCGAGCAGTGAGGAAAACAACTGCCTCCTAAAACTTTATACTTAGTTCCATACATTATTGAATTTGATTCTCACTGTAGCTGGTACTGTACCAAATTGTGAAGATATTATAATAAGATTCTGATCAGTTAAGAATTTCGTGTGTAATTCATCGCGAAAATAGCATCCCACTCACACTACCATGGATCGATCGTTCTTATCAGTCATTGATATAGGCGTGAAAGATGTTAATTTAAGAAAGACAAACAAAGAAGACTTGGAATGTCAATGATAGCTAATGCCAAGTTACATCAATCGAAACTTCAAATTGAATTCGAGCTCACTTCGAAGAGTATTGGAATTCTGGCTTGATAGAATTTTCATAAAATGTATATTATGTATACGCTAGATCACGTGTGAGGTTCCAAGGCAATTTTCATGATACATATTTCCTTTAATATATTTGAGACCACGAAGGTAATATATTAAAGACACTATCAACGACGAAAAATCAAGATAAAGAACAATATGGATTATATCGGTAGATCGTGGATCCGATATTCTTCATGAGTGTTTCAAAACAGAAATCATAATTAGCATTACCTCCCAAGTTATACAGTACTGTAATTCAATAACCCATCTTTTTTTTTTCATTATGATGAAAATTCGGAAAATTTGAACCCATTGCATCATACACAAAGGTAAAGGTCAGTACATATGTACATTTTTTAGGAAGTCTTTGTTTTTCCACCCTCGTCAGTGAATGAATGTTTGTCTCCCCACGTAACTCTCAGTAAATAACTTCCAGAAGTCATTAGAGTTAATGATCGATTGATCGATATTAGTAAAAAATTTTCTGTAAAGTACCTACATCGTCGAGAAAAATGCGGCCAAGTAAGGTAAGTGTTTCCAACATGCCCCCGCATATATCGATCTCAGGAATGGGCATTCTTTAACCTTCCCGCAAATTTTTTTTACGTCTGTTGAGTAAAAATATCGAAAAATTAACGGTTTGAGCCGACCCCAAACGATTTCTGCGTGCTCAAGAAAATTCGAAATGAATTCTGCTTTTTTCGTGCTTGCACACTTGAAAAATCGCCAATGAAATTGCGTTTAGTAAAACCAGTGACAAAAATTTTTGATTCAACCAATTTTGAAATATTTTAACGCATTCGATTCCTTTTTTCATGACCTGCAAAGCCCGTTCTTGGAATTTCAAAACTTGGATTCGGAGCAATTGTATGAAGAATATACGGAGATCGTTCGCAAAAATGGAAGCCAGAGTTGGTGTTCACCAAACTCGCATCCATGTCGTGATCTGAAAAGGGTGTGCAGATGACTTTTTTTACCACTCGAAACGGGTTTATCACTTCGAAGTAGGATGAAAGTAGTATTCAGGACCGGCAAAAAGCTCCAAATGTGGCTGCACGCCGATGGAAACGATGTTATGCACTTTATCGCCGATTTACGTCGTATTTTTATATCGAAATTAGACATACTTGAACTCATTTTGAAGGTCTTGAAACAACCTCAAAAATGAGTCAAAGAACATTGAAAAATGTTGAGGTACATCAAGGTGTTGTTTAGAATATGAGTTGATGGGGGCATGTTGAGTCCACCCTTTCGCAAATACGCAAAAAATCACTCTCTATGGCAGATTGTGGTAGCTCGGCTCTGGTTAGTAATAACTCAACTTACCTCAGCTTATTCTGGAGGCCTTGAACGAAGCTTCACAATGCGATAAAGTACGTTGAAAAATATTGATGTGAGATAAAATTATCAGATAAACGGCTAAAGGGGGGGGGGGCGCACTTACCTTACGCCAGAAATGGTTGAATTCTGTCGAAGTTATGATCTTTTGGTATAGGCTTAAAAAGGGCCTAAAATTGCGAATTGACGGGCCCTAGAGCCCACTGGAAGGGTGAGAAGATTTAGGAAAAACTGTTTGTACCAAGGTAAGTTTACCCAACTTACCTTCATTAAGCCATTTACTCAACAACTCTGGTTTACTTCAATACTCCGGTCCATCTCAATATCTGTCAACGCGTCTCAGCTTATTTTGTATGGTTAGAAACAAGCTTCGAAATGACGAAATGAGTTAAGATAAATTGGTAAATATTGAAATGGGCCAGAGTGGTGAAGTAAACCAGAGTTGTTGAGAAAATGGCTCAACGGAGGCAAATTGGGTACACTAGGAAATGTTTTTCATTATTTTCCAGCGCTCCCTCTTTAACGGTTTTTTCTAGCTTGCTCCAGATTTACTCATATCCATTTCAATGTAAGGGTGTAAAAACAACTTTCGCGTCTGAGTCCGAGGAGTCCCGGCATTAATAAGATGCGAGAACTAGGTCTTACTCCGATGTATCGAACTATACTTTTTGATGAACTGTGAGTAAAAACCGACGAACTGATGTGCGCAAAGTTACTTTTATGCATGCACTGTATGAAATAAAGCATATACTATTTTTTGGTATCAGGGCGACTAATCGCCAATTTCCTGCTTCGAACCGGGAAGAATAATAGCCCTTTTGGGTCACTATGCCAAAACTAGTATTTTTCATACCTGGGCGCATGTAGGTGATTGTTAGGTGAGAACTCTACTTTTTCCATTACAGAACGCGGAAACCCTAATTTTCTGAATTCATACTTGGAGAAAAGTAGGTATTTCACACGTTTTCGATGAATTGAAACTATATTGAGAAGTAACCATTTTGATACGACACGAAAATTTTAGTACAAAATCCTCGCCGAATGATCATTTGATATTCTTTTCGAAAAATAGATCTCACCGCGGCATTGGTAAAAATTGAAATTCCACACAAATGAGTACAAACCAGTCAAATGACTCTCACATGAGCACAAAACATTTATAATAGCAACGTGAGAATGTCAGAGACAATTCCTTCAACGGTGTAACCACATCACAAAGCTCGTTCAGTCCATCGATTTGCAAAAGGTTATTGTGGTATGTACGAGACCCAGCGTGAACCCGAGCCAAAATACTCGCGAATTTCATCAAAAGCTCACAAAGTGCAGAGGGTCGCATGGCAGCCACCTGAAACTCTTGCCCAAAGGAGTCAAAAGTTTACCGTTTCAGCATCACGGGGCCTCTTGGTCCATCCCCCCGCAAGATTAATTCCATCGAAAGTTTCGCGACGGATCCTCTTATACTATACATATCCCTCCAACATCATCTTCTATAGACATCAACGAACAAGCTTCTCTCTTGTTATCTTCTAGCAAAATATAAAGGGTGATATTGAAGTTCTTACACAACTGAACAAAGGGATAATGCCTCGTATATACGTATATATCTATGGATGTACCTACTTATTGTATCGGTGTGTAAAAGGATGCATGTATGAGCTTTTTACGCGCCAACTTTTTGAATTATAAAGTATCAGAGCCGATGAATCGCGATTTATGCTTGCAAGCTCGGCTCATATTCTTATACACATACAACATCCCAAAGAGATTCTTGTGTGTACATGAGTTTTGGAAGTTGAAGAAGATTGTGTAAGAGTTTATGTATGGATGGATAGATAAATTGTAGTGTAGAGGAGGAGGAGGGATGAAAAACTTGAATTTGTCGAGAAGCGCGCGCAGTTTGAATATTACAAGCTCTGGTTCACACCGAAAGCTCGATACGGGCTTTTGAATTGGCATGCTGTTGAAGTTTCGGAGTTATATATATATATATGGTGTTAAAGCTACGTGACGATTGGACATTCGGTAAGACAATGCTGAGAGTTGTGGATTGAATTAGTCTCAGTGTGTTGGCTAGAACTTTGAAGTGTCTCCTGTAGATTATTTTGTTATTGTTTGAGAATAAGGTCGTGTATTGTTTACTCACTTGACGTGGCCAGTGTTCATCTTTGTTGTCTCTTCCTGATGCCCTTCCTGTACCTTATATTTTATCATATTTCATTCCATTTTGTTGTCGAAACAATTTACGGATTAATATTAGCCCTCTTTCCTCCATGAATAATGCCTAGATAAAATTCGACTTGAGTCAAAAATAAATGTTGAGCTTGAAAAAAAACAAATCTCAAGCTAAAAATATAGCATGTGCATCTGGTTTGATGCATGCAAAAATATATCGTTTCGACTAGACAACGAATCCATCTATTGCAAAATCAACATGACTGTTTGATATAGACTTCAAAAATTTTTGAATCCTACTATTTCATTCGGGGATGAATCTCAGGAATAAATTGTATAAGCGAGATAGTTTCTCAATGTCCTCAATCCTTCTAGAATCCCGCGAGTTCTCTCTGACTAATTTTCCAACAGGGTTCTTACAAAACACCAAAAATTGTGCATGTCCAGTTTATTTTACAACCCGAGTCGAGAGGTTTGAAGATATTGTGCACTCTTACGATGAAATTAAAATCCTGAGTTGATTACGAGCCTTGATATCAACTATGAATCAATTTGCAAGGTATATAAACTTTTTGTGAGTCCCAACCATTGACGTTTCTGTCTACGGTACAGGCTTCAGTTGAACCATTTTTTTGTGAAAAGATGTTGAGACTCTCACACTTCATGATCGATTACACTCGTTCAGGCACATAGTTACTAACTTTTGTATTCAAAGCTTTTTCTTGTACTCTTGTATACACACAAACAAACTCAGCCAATTTCAATAGGACTTGAATTGAGACGCAACGATAGTAGAACTGTACTCTATCTCACGGATCACAAAAAAATTCATAGTATAACCGAGAAGCAAGAATTTTATATAGAATTAAAATACTTTGTTTCACGAAAAAGCTGATGAAAATCTCAACATCCATCCATATCATGTAGAATATATGGGGAAAAAAAGAATCTTGACATTTTATCTAAAAAGTTTTACAAGAATTTACAAAATAATAGTATGTAGAACGTAGCGTATTTACAAGAAACGATTACCATAAATTAAAAAATGTAATTTAATGGCGCGCCATAAGTGTTCATAATGACATTGTGACTCGCCTCTCAGATGCGAGGTACACGAACATGCAAGCTTACACATATTATTATCGAGTTGCACATAATATACGTGCGCTTTGACGCTCAATTTTTTTCTCAGGTTTTTTTTACAGGCCATTGATTCTATATCAATCTCTAACGATGTCAATTTTATCCCGATCATATATATCATCTTTGGAATGATGGTAGGGTAAAGAAATTTTTCATCTCAGAATTCAGAATTTTTCTTCATGAAGGTATAAAGTTTGGATCGTTAGCGGTGCCTGACTCCATGGATATAAGGTTGCACACGAGGTTGCACACGATCACGTTAAGGATAAGAGTAAGTCATGCATTTTTTTCATTGACATTGTAGCTCAGGATTAAATTAATCCCCTGTATTCGACTCGCTTATGTATACTTATCACACACAAATCAGAGTACTCACCCTTTCGTTACTCGAGTGATAATACTATGCATTGGATGGATGATAAATTCTTCCACATCACTTGCACTCCTAAAATATTGATCCTCCTCGATATGGTTATGTCACTTTGGTACAAAAATTGAGAAAAAAACTTTGAAATTATGTTCCACAACATACCCCATAATTTTATGTCCTTATTTATAACTGATTGGTGTGTCTATTAAGAGACTCCGATACTTTTTCATAATCATATTGACTGGAATGTGGTTTGAAAAAGATTGCCAACGATTACTTTGGCGTGGAAGCGCAGATTATGGAGAAGAAACAACTGAAAATCTGACAATTTTAATCGGATTTCGATTGTTTTTTTTTTTTAATATGCCGAGAAAAACTATCTATCATTGAACTAATTGGTAGGTCCCACCCGTAACCCACACGGTCAAATAACGTATTTTAGCCAGATCAGGCCGAATCAGACCGGAATAAACTGAAATAGACCAAATTAGACCGCATTAGACCGAACAAGATCAAATTAAACCGAACTAGACCGCATTAAGACCATACTAGTGCGGCAATTCTAGTGCAGTACCAGTGCGGTCGTAACGGTGCTAATGTGATCCTAAGAGTCTTGGCGGTCTCACAAGGGGAGGACCAGACCTTTGGATCACCAATCTTGTCCAAAATCTTTTTACAGTTTTCTATTACCTAGAATATGAAGAATCCAGAGTAACTCCGTCAAATGGGCCTTCTGTTCAAAGTTACAGCCCATGACATTAACGTTGCCCATATAGGCCCATGTTAAAAAGTGATATATACATATATAGATATACTGGCAACGCTAACATTTTTGCTTGTAGCTCTCGACAGAAGGCCCATTTGACGGAGTTACTCTGGATTCTTCATATTCTAGGTGACACAAGACTGTAAAAAATTTTTGGAAAGGATTGGTGATCCAAAGGTCAGGTCCTCCCCTTATCAGTACGGTTCTAGTGCGGTCCTAGCGGTCTTAATGTTACTGATGCGTCCCTATGAAAGGTTAACTAGACCATTGCGGTCTTAGTGCGATTCTAGCGGTACTAGTACAGTTACCGCTAAAACCACACTTGTACCGCGAGGACCGCACTAGCACCGCAGTAGAATTGCCGTCGTAGTATGGTCTAAGTGCGGTCTAGTCCCATTCAATTTGATCTAGCTTGGTCTAGTTCGGTCTAGTCCGATCTAGTTCGGACTGATTCGGTCTAGTCCGGTATCCGGTCTAATTCTGTCTGATCTGCGGCTAAAATATATTTTGTCTCCGTATGGGTTATTATGAGAGGGACTGACATATGTCAATTGATATATATCAATTCACTGATTGACAATATGCCAACTTTTCGAAATTCATAAGAAACCTCATTCCAATATCACCAATCGACCATCTCCCATTATCTTACAGGTATTATTTTTGGGTTGCGGAAGCAATTCCAATTCATCCATCTGATTCGTTCTAGCGTTACTAGTACGGTTCTACTGCGGTACTCGTACCGCTACGACTGCTACGACTGCTACGACTGCACTAGTACCGTTAAGACCGTTAGGACCGCACTAGTATTATTTGGACCGAAGTGCAACACTGGTTGGACCACACTAGTACCATACTAGAATTGCCGTACTATTTATGTTCTTGAGTGTGCTATTTAAGTGTGGTTTGGTTCAGTCTAATTCGGTCTAGTTCGATCTAGCCCGATTGGGACTGGACCGTAAGTAGACCGAACTAGACCGGACCAGATCAGACAATCCATCCATGCATCCATCTACCCGACCAACCGACCACGACTACCTACCTACCCACAAACCCTTCCACCCATCGATCCATCTATGGCTCATACGATCACCTATGAACATGAAAAAAATATCTATAACAGAAAATCCCACGCTAGAAATGGAATGTCCACTTGCCCATCTTATTGCAGAAACACTAAACTTTACGTAATGGTTATTAAATGCAAACAAAAGATTCGTAAAAGGAATGAAGGAATGTTTGGATATCACCAAACCATTCAGAAACCTATCTAGGAGAAGTTATCCCCTTATGACTTTGGAAGAATTTTCATCTCATCCAGCTTGAATTCTTCTTCAAGCTTGCTTCTATTTGTATGCCTTATTCGGCTCAAAATTGCAAGCTTTGTATAAGATAAGTATGCTTAATATAACCCCACTGGAGTTCTCGAATGTACGCACCCGCAGACCTTGCCACTTGGCACGCATTTTTTCATGTTTATTACGATAAAATATGTGAAAATAAACGTTTTGGACCGATCCTATATAACCCGCGCTTTTCTTAGAACAAAAAAACTGGTTTCGCTACTTTCGACTCATTTTTTGTTAGTCACGAAAAGTTATGCCAAACAGAATTGATTGAGTCAATTTCAACGCGCCTTAACTCATTTTCTTCGTCTTTGTCCCAACTTTCAAATACTTTCTGCAGAATGGCAAAATTCGATTCTAACCGATTCTACGCTCACATTACTGAAAAGAGTCCAGTGTTCCTAATATGCCCCTGTGGTTTTTTTTTCAAATTCGTTGTTCACTCCATCAGAATACATCAATCTACTATGGAAATCCAGAGAAAGGTAAAAAAAGCTGCAAAATGAGCTAAACATGCGTCTCATTTGGGGGTCTGAGAGCTGAGATATCCTGATTTTACGAAAAATCCGTATAATCTCATGGAAATAGACCTCTTTTCCATGTGGGGGCATATTAGGAACACACTGTCAAAACCTCGCAAAGAATGTTTTTTTGAAAAAATTGAGATAGCTCGGCTCCAATTTATGTTGAAATCAAATTTACTTTAGCTCATTTCAAAGATCTTGAAACAAGCTTCAAAATGAGCTAAAGTACGATGGAAAAATTGAGGTGAGCCAAAACTATGAGCAAAACAAAATTAGTGAGAGCATATTAGAGACATTTACCTCATATCTTCGAGTACCTTATTAAAACATTCCGGTAGCCACAATGAGGATAAAAAGATTCAAGGACTCAAAGAAAGTAACAGTAACATCAAGAGATTTCCACAAACTTGTCTTATTCTTCATTTTTTGAGAATGAAATGAGAATCGTGTAGAACGTTGGTGGTTAACTTTATGCCCTGCAAGGATAAGGAATTATGCATCTCGTACAAAATTACTTTTTCGTCTTTCCGCCACACGATGTGCATTCGTGGAAGAGAATTTTTAAATTATATCCCCAGCCTTCTGAGAAGTGGTTGCCGCTTCGTGGCCTGAATTTTTACCATTTTCACTTTCTCATAACTGAAAAGGGACAATCCAATTAACACTCTTTATTAATTAATTCATTCAACCTATAGCTTGAATTCAAACGGTGAGTGCTATTCGGTGCTTTGAGATAAATTCTGAGGAAGACTTATATCTGAATAAAGTTTCCAGAAAATTGATAATTTTTCTTCCGTCATACGTGAAAACTGTAATTGGTCCATCTCAACCAAATCGTTAATGATAAGTAATTTTTATTCATTAAGCACTAGGAAGTAAATCTATAAATTTGTATTTTTTCTCGTCATGAAAATAAAGCTTGGTTCATCCGTGTATTGCACAAATTCATCTAGTTATTAAGTTTAATTACCACTTTTTTCCAAAAACTTACTTTGTTTGTCAAGTTTATTCATCAGACGAAAATAGATGTTACATCAAAATAATAATGAAATATCTCGAGTATCAGTAAACCAACCCCTCATGCACACAAACACAAGAAATTTGAGTGACATATTCGCCCTACTATATCCATCACCCCATGCATTCCTAAGAATTACGCCCACCACCATACACCCACATAAAATCTCAAGGGCTACACTAAGACTGTCTCCATTCTGTAACAAGGAAACGTCAAGGTAAGCTTTTGAGGACCAGTCGGGTGGAAACTACTGTTCTCAGCTACATTTTCGCCGTTGGCGACAGCTCATCTGAAATATATATGTATATATATATACTTTACCAACTATCCTCTCAACGTAAGTCTCTATATCTCAACAGTCAGCTAGGGCTTTCTAAAGCCCTACACCTTTATATATACGTATCTATCTACCTGTGCAAGCTTTGAAAGCTCACTCACTCACTCACTCACTCTCCACTAGAAACTTTTGAAGCTCGTTAGGATCACTCAGTCAGTATAACGTTGAAGCGAGAGCTATCGTTTCCGATTTCTACTGCCGATAATACTTGAGCTCTATACTATAACTACGACCACAGAAAATGGTATATGGTCGCACGCGTCATGCGTCAAGTAAGCCTGTCGATAAGAGCTGCGATACTGCTACTGTAAAAGCAGTCTCAAAATTTTGCAAGCACTAATTAGCAGCCCCTGACTCATGTGAAGCTTTTATGACGTCATTCATTATTATAGTGTTGAGCTTGCGAGAAATTGAGTATAGTGGTTTTGGGTTAAGTTAGTGAGGTATTTGGTATTCTGTTGGATGTATGAATCGACTGATTTGGAATAGGGTAAGTTTCGATATAGTTTTGTGAAAATTTTTGTTAATGAGGGATTGATGTGAGCGACAATCGACGAATGGGTCGGTGAGTGAGTTGTGGTTGTTATGGAGTTAATATTGTATTTTGTATAGAACTTTCATTGTCCCGTTATTGCTACTTCAAGCCAATTTCATAATTTTTTATTCAATTATCTTAATAAGGAATATCTGAGATATTTTTCTGGCGAAAGCAGCCTACATTAAAAAAACTCAATATAATCCAAAAAATTTTTTTTTTCTTAAAAATAATCCAAGATGATTAATCAGAAGTGCAAAGTAATTCCACCTCCTCCGCTCGCCATCAAATTGTAAAAGTAACCTTTCAAATACAAATGGTCCAGAAATGAGTCCAAACGAATTTGCTGTATATTAGTTGTCATATAAATTCTCGAAATAAAAAATTCATACCGTCCAGCCTACTCTTGAATTTTGAAAAATTCTACTTACATCCAAAAACACCGCAGACTCGTCAAAGAATAGAGACAAAATATCACCATCAGACTCAAATTTTGAGTCTCAAAGCAGTTGTTGATCTGTGACAGTCTCAATTCCGAATCGTTCCATGAAAGTTGGACAGTGTATGACGCACCCCACTCGGAAAGTCATCAATTTTCGAAAATTATTCAAGAAATATCCGAATATTGTGAAGAATTTCATCTCATCATTTTGTGAAGAGTTTCTCATGGGTTTCATATGTCTATAAAAAAATTTTTCTTACGTTTCAAACAAATTGATGGAAAAAAAGGTCGAGGTGTTTTTCCTTGGCCAGGAAAAAAATTTCCATAAAGAGGTTTCCTGTGAATTTTTCGACATTCATAGCACATACTTTTGACGAGCAACCGGGCCAGTAGATCGGTACGAACTTGTTTTGATACGTCTTATAGCTGATGATCTCACAAACCTAAAGCTCCCTAGACTACCAAATGAGTAGTTCCGCACGAAACAAACCTACGAAAAAGGGCTAGCCCGAAAAAGGGTCATGTGTCAAATTTTTTTCTCGACTGTTTTATTCGATTCTATGGTACAAGATATAAACTTTTCACCACCTATGGGGACCCAAAAAAATTTTCCAGGTTTCTCCAATGTACACAACGTTTTTCTTTTGAATCATCTCCGACGACAAAGTTTGAGTAATCATTCCAATAAAATGCATTTTTCTCGAATTTGTTCAGAGATACAGAGATGCAGTTCACGGCATTCGAAAGGTCTTGAAAAAACCTATCGAAATCGGTCTTGTAGAGTTGATTATGAGGTCTTGGGCGGTTTTATCGGGCAAAAAAGTGAAAAACATGGAAAATTCAGTTTCTCAAAAACCCAATTTTTTAGAAGCTTGAAAATTCTATATTTTATGGAAAAGGTTGTTCACTTTAAATAAAAAACTAAACTCAGATTCCTTCTTTGCCATCTAAAGCCTATTTTTACCAATTATCACAAATCCATTTTTCAGGCTTTTGAAAACCGTCGCCGCCGTCGGTTTTCTGCGCATGCGCAGGAGTTTGGATCTCTGAAACCTATTTCATTGGAAAGCCAAAAAAATTTCCTTTAAAATGACTACTCGTCCAAGTCAATTTCATGCGTTTGAGCCAGAGTTGCAGCCTTCGAAAGACCATTGAATTTTGAAAGTTCTCCATGACTCCTTTTCGTAGATCTGTTTCGCGTGGAATAACTCATTTTTGAATCTAGCTGAAAGTTGGTTTAGGGTGTATCATGAGTTTAGTGACCGTTACCGGTTAAAAATAGCCATGGAATCTTCATTTATTTATTCATTTCATTGATTAGTTCTTATTTTTGACAAAACAAGAGCACACCGCTGCCCAATATTTGCTGGTTTATGTCCCATCCGATCAAAGAAATTGTCTGGGATTTATTCAGGTTTCATGCAGCATCCACGAATATTTGTCAAAAAGTATCCAGGAACCAAACATAATCACGCGTACGAACGTATCTTTCATCGGTGTATAACTGCATGATTCTAGCGCGATTGTCCAAGAGTCCTGAGTCATACTTTTGGATTCACAGATGAATTCTTCAACTCGTAGAACGATATTTCTCAAAAAGTGAAATTGCATGTGATTTCTTGAATATTTGGAGCTCGTGAACCAAGAAATATTGAGAATCACAACTTGTGATTGTCGGATACACATACAACAGATTTCACTTTTGTTCCTCAATTTCCAAGTTATTCAATCAACTCGCGATAAATCAGCAAATTTTCAGGTAAGCCACAGCAGAATGGAAAGAGAGATTGATGAGAAAGCGAGGGTAGAAGAATGTAAGGCATAATTCATCACCAATGATGATGGGATAAGAAGCTAGAAAAAGTATCCATGTAACTCGCATGAAAATCATTCTGAAGCTTTTTTCGTACCCCTAGCGGAAACACCCCGGCTTCTAGTATTAAAAACGCAGCACTGCAAAAGCATTATTCTTTCCAAGACAAGCGCCTCTACATTCTACCTAACAGAAAGACCTGGCAAGAACAAAAAAAAAGGTAAAAAAATGAGTAGACAGCTAGACAGCAAGACCTTACTCTCTCGCACTCTCCGACTTCTTGAGAATTCAAGCATAATAGCAATGCAAAATATGACTGTGTATGAATCTGGAAGTGCGCTTAAATATGTACGCACTTTCTGAAAACGTCTAAAAGAGAGATAGAGTTTCTCGGAAAGCTCATCTGACTGACTCGCGCTTTGCCAATTAGAGTATCACGTGTTTGAATTGTTAACAAATTCACGAGTTCATCCAACGGATAGTGAGAATTTTACATTTTCAGGATTGTACTGCCCTAGGGGTAATATTTTTAATCTCTAACCGTGAACGTGAAAATGAGAAATGTGTAAATGAAGCTGGTGCAACTGAGAGGAAAGGACTTGTGGAACAGATTTTAATTAAGAGACGAAAATTTCACGAGTTTGAGTAATCGACACGTTTGTTTGGATTGTGGTTACATTGAAGCACGATAATGAAGTGAAAATCTGGGTAGCGGGTCGAGATTCATTTCCTCAGAGTTCCGAATCAGGTCGAGCAAATCTTTGAAGTAAAGTAAACGATGCGGAATACATGTCATAGATAGAATAAGGAACTTGGTGATAGTATTTCCGCATCGTTTCATCAGAATGCAATTATTTACTTGAGATTCAATCTCATCGTCATCAGGATGATGAAGCTTACTGAGGCGAAGGTTACTAATTACTTCAATTACAGATTATGTGAGGAATGGATAGAGAAAGAATTGACGTTTTTTTATGAGAATTGAGGAGATTTGAAAATACTTTGAAGTCGACGCTGCAATTTTGACTTTGTAAAATATAGATTCAGAATAAAATTTTCAAACGGTAAAATTCAGGACTTTTTGATGAAGAATTTTGACTTTGAAGAATTGAATTTTGACGACGAAAAAACTAGAATGTTTTCTACACTGTAAAAATTTGAGGGAAAAAGTTCAACCACTGGTTGGGGCCGGAAATCAACCAACTGGTTGTTGCGGCAACCACTGGTTGCCCACCAAATTCAACAACTGGTTGACTTTTTCCCCACTCCGCGAATATGGGGATGGAAATGGGGCTTATGAGATTGGGAGATGGTGGTCCCCAGATGACAATTTTGGGTTAGAAAAACAAGTTTCTTCGTGCTTTCTTTCGAAAATAAATACAACTAAATAACGTCGGTGGCCGCACGGACCTTTTCGGAAAAAAATCAGGTTGAGCAACATTCTCGCGATTCAGCATACGGATTGGTGACCGCTGATCTTGATGCTCTTGCTTAGATTTTGATCCCAAACAAGCTATAGGCTTCGCGAACTGAGATGAGTGTTCACCAATCCGGATACTAAATTGCAAAATCGAGTGATAACTCTCGGTCAGAGCCGAAGGCAAGGATCGGAATTATTACGAGGATACCAAAACCACCCAGTTCAAATGGAAAATACTATTTTACCTCAGCTGCATGCGTCAAAAATTTAAAAAACTGCCCGGGAAAGATACATTTCTGCACAGCTGATGGAAAAATAATTTGATAACTCGGATGAATCTGGGATGACCACAGGCTTACTCGTTCTACTTAATACACGGTCAGTACAAAAATTTCGTCTCTGCTTATTGCTCGCATAGAATTGCATTTTTCAACTTGCGGTGATTGAATTCGATTTCCATAAAGGGACTTGATGTGAGATAGATGTGGGATTAGTCTGAGGATTTTCAAAAAAATTTATTATGAACTCAATTCTCCACAAGTTTTATTCAAGACCTGTATCTTGCGGTACATTATTTGGGAAAATATATCACAAATTGCGCAGCGTCTCATAAAAACATGTAACACATTCCAATCGTCAATTTTTTTTTGTTCGAAATCAAATATAGTACATACTGGGTTGATTATGATGTATTGTCTGTACAGCTATCACAATAATACTACATTGGCATTTTCATTTTCAATTACATTGATTCTATAGCGGTACTAACATACATTTTCCCATACACATTTCGACCATGAAATCGTATGAGAATCAAAATTTGACTGAACATGAAACGCGAACTACAAATATCCAAGAACGGTTCTAAAAAAAATAAGAGCTACAAAGTACAGCAAAAATACATCGTACACGCGATAAACCTCGCAATTCTCATTCTCACGAGCAAAACTGTACAAAACTAAGTCTACATTTACAAAAAACACAAGGAACAAACTCTTTTACCAAATAGCTCAATCCCAATTTTTTACACGAATACTTCATAAAAGATAAGAATTTCAACGAACGCATCAATTGAGCGTCTCACACCTACATAATACAACTGCTGAACCACTGCGCAAATGGAGCAACCTGGTTTGATTTTCCCTCCATCTATAGTCATATATATGTATCTTACATATAATATACAGGCATACAAATCTTGCAAAAGCATCCGCACGCGAATTCGCCATAAGCACACGAAGCTTTAAATCGCCGTGTACCAAGACTTTTTTTTTTCTTCTTCTCTTTTTCTACTTTCGCAAGCTGCTATATAGAATTCGTCGGTGTATGTACGAGCAAAAGTCTATGGTTTATTACCACGAGCTCACCGATCGTTATTTATTCACTTACACAAGATAGTTGAGAATTATGGGCAAACCTAAGATACTTTGTAGATACATTGTGGAGCAGACGTTGGACGTTATAAATTGCTTACTTACACCCGCGGTATATGCGTACCGATTTATACTTTTTATATTCCATTTTAAATCGATTTTACTTCGATGTATGAGTTGTATGTACAGAAAAAAATACACAATGCAAGTCGTAAGATGTCTTTACCAGGTAAAAGAAAAATGTAAAATTTTTTGCACTGGGTGTATATACGTGGAAGATTACATTTCTTGATGAATGAAAATGGGAGTATAGAAGAATACTGTGAACAATCGGTACGATTTTCTCCTTTTTTTTCTTTTCTTTTTTTTTTCTTTCTGTACGTGACCCTCGTTGCGTGTCATGCTCTGACCATACACCGCAAACTTATCGCTTATCGCCTTTGGAATATGAGGACTGGTATAACGATGCAAAGCTCGCACGTTAATACGTATATCGGTAGTTCCGCGGAAACTTCGATATTTGGGGGTCGAAAATGTGCCAACCCCAATTTGTATTTCCGAAAGTTCTGAGATGTATTTTTCGACTTTTTGAAACATATAAAGTATGAATAAACTCGCGCACGAATGTAAATTTTCCCACTCATAAGTACCATAAGCATAGCATGGAGAGACGCGGTAGTATGACACGGAACCTGACATTTTGAGGTAGGGCACGGAACCTGAGACTTGGCACTAAAACTGCTCTCACGGCCAATGGTCTGAGCTACGGTCATGAGGTTTTGGGATTTTGATTTGATCATCAAATACCTACTTTGAGAAAAAACTGACTAGGACCTCTGTAGCCTCGCGACTAAGGGTCGCATTAATACCACAGGGACTGGCATAAAAATTTAGCAAAATTCAATTTTCTCCGAAAAGTACTCCGCAAAGTGTGAAAACCCATTTTTTCGAAATGCTGAGGCATGAAAAAGTTGCGCCTGACGATTATTTTAAAGAGTAAATTGATGCGGAAAAGTCTAGGATGAGGCAAATTCACGTTTATCTAAGAAAACTGATGGAGTAAAATTTTAGGTAAAATTGCGCCACAAAATGTACGTGCTCAGCACACACACAAAAAAAGGTCTTTGGGCTCTCAAAGTGATGGGATTTGGTGCTTAATACCATCAAATTTGATAAGTTTGCCCGCCCGAAACCCGAGCGAGTTTCTCAGTGGTGCTATACACTTGCAAAGGTCGAAAAAATGAAAAACCACAGCACACGGACCTGACATTTTGACCCTTTCTTCGATAATAATTTTTTTTTTTTGGCGACCCTGGATCGCCAAACTAACGATCGCGCCAAAAAGAGCACCAAAAAATACGTCGAAAATGACCTGTACGAATTTTGTCCCAAGCGTTTTAAGGCTTCGTACAAGTAGGCACACATTATCTCAAAGTTGCCACGGAACTACCCATATACGTGGTATTCAGGGTATTGTCCCGAAAGGGCTCGACTTAATTGAATGTACATACACGCGTGAGGTGTAGGAGCGATTGCGCACTGATTATCATTATTATACTTTGCAAAGACTGGCTCTGCGCTATGCCTCCGTAGGAATAATTACGCGAGTGTCGATAACACGATAATTGTTACTGAAAATTTTGAATCAAGGAGTTAGAAGCTTTTTTCATGACTGAAGTATTCACAAGATGAAAATTCATTGATGATATAGATTTTCAATTTTCAATCTTGGAACGACAAAATAAATTTTGACGTCAGGTATCTGATTTTTCGGGGATTGAGAGGCCCTACTGGACATGCATAGATCGGAAATGAGCTAAAAGAACATCGTATGAAGAATTTTGAAAGAACTACCGTAACTCGATGTTTTTTTCGGGGTCTAACAAAAATCTGAGGTAGAATTATTTTCATCTTGCAACACTCTGCGCTTGGCAATCATAATTCTTCAAAAATTTTTGAGTGTTACTGCAATATTGTTCGAAAATGGCGTCTAATATCGCAAATTCTAATCATAGCAACTTTAAAATAACTTTGACCAGCTCAACAGAGCCGGAAAGGCTGATGTGCAATGGCAAGCTCTTTTACTCAATTTTTCATGTATGATTTTTCAAATTTGTTCTTGAAACGGCAATTTACATTTGCTTAAAGATAAACGAAATTTTCCACGCTTCCTAAGCGCCGAAAATTTGTTTTCTACCAGTAAGGCCTCTGTAAATCAATTACATAATATTTCAAAAATGAGCAGTTATGAATTTGAATTCGTGAAGCATCTTTGGGAAATCATCACGATTTCAATCTTACACTGTGTGAATAATTCATATGACAAAGAGTTATCATGGACCATTTTCAATTGATTTCCAAATATCAGATGATAACAATGAGGTCAGAATAGATTATGATAGCCATTTTCCAAGTTTGTCAATGCAAATTCAGGACAAATCACGAACGTGTCATGATTATTTATTCATAAGAAAATTTGAGGACAAAAATAGATCCCTAGCCGATATTATTGGCATCACTCGTTACAGACGGAATCGACAGATTCTCTGATGAGATTTTCAGTGGGTTTGACAAGAAATTAATCAGATTATCTCAATCGAATTTCGTCTAGTATTTTCAATAGTCAATGCTCTTACACAATTCTAAGAATATCTACAGGCATGTCATTCAGACTAAACTTGGCACCCAATTAGCTATCAATAAAATATTCGAACAACGTGTCTTGAATCGCTAAAAAGCTCCTATCAATAGATCCAAAGTGCTTCAACCCCAGATTGCCTTTTTCTCGGATGAGTTGTGAGATTCTTCAATCAGCTTACAAATTACCAGTGACGGCATTACTGCATAATACACTCTGCTATTCAGATGAACGAAGTCTATACAGGGTATTAAACTCAGTAGGTAGTAATTACTTGGCGGATGACTCTTTGAACTTGTAAACTCGGTACATTGGTGAATACGGTGATACTTCGCCATCGCTATCTCCTTCGTCTCCTGTAGGATCATCTTTATCCGGCTTCGACGATCTGTAGATCTGACTTTTCTCATACTCTTCCTTACTCCCTGGATTGAATTAATTATCAGTCAATTGGTGCGTACTCTAAAGGCTCAGAGTAGGTAGTTCGATTGAATTTATAGAGCCATTTAGTTCGCAATGAAGAGATTTCCTTCGGGATATTATGGGCTGTAAAGTTGATCTCAAGCTCGTCTCAAGGAGTTTCCATGGAAGGATCTGTACGGGTGTGGGCTTGCCGATTGAAAGTCTCAAAAGCTATGGGTAATTTGATACGTCTGAGAGATAATTGTTGGAATAATTGAAGAGAGCTCCTTCGAGAAATCTAGCGCCGATGAAAAGCCAAATCTACTACAAACAGGCTTGATTTGGCTATTATTTTTTCCCATCAACGTGATTCACAAAGAGAATGACATCACAAGAATAGTTGGGACTCGAATTCCACTTGGAGTAGTATAATCAATTCCATAAGTTGAAATATGAACAACTGCGACAGATAAAAATTGAAGACATTCTTTCAGAACCTGTCATGCAAATTATGAAAACTTACCGCCGGCCCAAAATTTGTCCGACGCAGTCCCGAGTATCGGGATGTCTATGTGGAAGGAAGAGTGTATGAGTTGTCATATGGGTTATGGATGGGCCGAAAAGTGGATGAATAGGTGGTCGGGTAGGTGGATGGTCTAAGATACGATCTGCGATGATCTGGAACCGTTATGGTAAGGTCGGGAATGGTCTAGGAAGGTCTGCCACAATCTGGGATGTTCTGGTACAGTCTGGCACGCTTTGCAACAGTTTGAAATGGTCTGCGCAGAGGTCTGGTATGATCAGGGACGGCCTGGAACCGTTTGGTATGGTCTAGGACAGTCTGGTACAATCTAGGACGGTCTGGAACAGTTTGGTAAAATCAGGAATATTCTAGTACGGTCTCGAATAGTGTGTTCTGGGCTGGGCTGGGCTGAGCTTGCTAAAATATAAGGTATCCGTATGAGTTATGGTTGGGTGCGCGGCTGCTGTACGGTAGGTGAGAATGTTGAAAATCGAGTGGTGAGTGCACTCTGAAGTCCCTGGGTTGGATTTTCACTAGAAACAGGTGAAATTTGCACCCCCAATAGTTACTGAAATATTGCCTATCGAGTTTGACTGAGAATTATTGCCCACATAGGAATTGAACAATCACAAAAATGAAACAATAGTTTGGCGTGAATTTTGAGTCAAGATACTTGTGATTCACGGAATGTCTCGGTATCTTCAATAATGCACTTGAATATTTGGCGAAAAATTTGAGCTTTTCAAGCTCTCGAGGATGAAAGTTGCAAGATATCCATGCACAATGCTCGTAAAAATGAGTTTTGAATCGCACGAAACTTGGGTAAACTTATACCTCTATCGGAGATATCAGTTCGTGTTGCGATCACAAATCTGAAGGACTGAAGTTGAAATCAGTTGATGAGGAACTTCGGCTATGCAAAAGTTTAGTCGACGAAATTAATAACAGCATACTCGTCGACATCCCAGCTTGGACTGGGAAATATCTTCAGAACAACGCTTGAACTGAGATTTGGAAGTCCAACCCAAAATGGATCGAATGAGGCTCTCAGTAGCTGTTTCAACAGAAAATTCCACTCCAAATAATTCAGAGTGTAGAAAGGTTGATGAGTAGGGGGTTAGTCCGGCCGGTGGGTATTTATAATTATTTGCGGCACCACTTCGAAAAATGTTATTTCTACAAACTTTTTAAAGATGCTTTTTTCTACGCCATCAATTGATCACATTACCCATCCTTCTACAAACGTCATGTTTCATTTACAAAAGCATTTCAGGGACCTCTGACGTATCAAGAACATCTCCAAATTGAACGAGTGGTAACGAGAGAGGCAATAACGCTGGAGAAGTTTCTGTTTAGAACGAGATTCTTGATCGTTTCGAAAAAAATTTCCACATCTTTTCGAAAAAATTAGTATCAAAAATCAATATATCTAAGCATGTGCAGAAAATAAAGGTGGTTGTCATCAAAATTTGAAAATTATATCCGCGATTCAATTTCCAGCCAATTTCAAACACTGGGGGACATACCTGGCCTAAAGCCCGAAATGGACTAACGGGCTCAGTAAGGAAATATGCGATTTTTGAGAAGTACACAGCTTATTACGTGATGTTAAAAAAGTATCATGGTATTCTGTGCAAAACTGGAAAGCACGTTTCATATGATCACATTTATAAAATCCCGGTAAGGCGACAGAGAGGTTTTTACGAAAGTTTTCGTTTATTATTTTAATTTACGCCTCTTGCTCATCTTTGGGGTTGCTATTATATTAGGTTGCTCTTTCATCCATACTATTTTATCGGGTCCAAAGATTTTAGTGTAAAAAAGACGTAAAAGTTTGAAGAATAAAGTTTAAACAGAGTTTCCATATGCGTGCCAGAATCCAAAATAATTGTTTCAATTTTTGTACGGGATAGGTTGCTCATACTTTATCAAATCGGAATAGATTGTTTAAACAAAAACCAAACGTCCCACCAAGAATTACTCAAATCGAATAAATCATGCATGTCAGGCCTAACGGATGTAGCATCTTTCAAAACGTTCAAGATAATACATACTCGAGTGTGAAATATTTGGATGAGTCTACAAAAAATTTCCAATGATCATATGAAATACAATCATTGCCCCTGCATCACTGCTGAAGTACAAAGATTACATACTATTTACGGAAATTTGAATCTTACCTAATCTCAGATCTCCGTCAGCTTCAGCGAGCGTGTCTTCGTAATTTTTCAGTGGCACTGTACCTATGACTATATTCGTTCGAATTTTTGGATTCTTTTGTAACATACGATAGTACCAATCACCAAGGTCGACACGAGCTTCAACTTTAAGGGCGTAGCGAACATCAATTATTTTGCAACATTTCATACCACTCGGTGGTACCGATGGCACGTCAAATTGATCCGAAATATTTTCTTCGTTACCCGATAAAGCTTGCTCGATCTCGATCACTATTTCTTTGTGCCTTCTCGATTTTTCTTTTGCGCGGTATGTGACAACCTGTGAACACCAAAATCGGAGTCTGAAAAATTTTACTAAAAAAGGTCTGCTCAATTTATGATATCATACCAAAATTGAATTATTGTCAAAGTATGGTACCTTGCCAAATTTTGCTATTCCTGAGATATTTTTCGGATAGGCGTGACTAATCCTAGAGCTTACTTTCTCAAGTGAGTTTTCTAATGGACTTCAAAAGAAGAAATTCAGACTGACGAAAAATCACTCATGCCCTGTTTACGACTATAGTTTTAGATAAGACGCTTGAACTCAAAAAAATAGACTTCAATTTGGAATAAGTCTGCTCTTGTTGCACAAAATTTTTTGTGTTCTAGTTTCTTCTGTGCGTGGTGTTCTCCAATCGGATTCAAATCTCGCAATCGCTCGAGTACGCTGGAAAATTCTGAAATTGATTGATTTCGGAAAAAAAAACAAGTTAGTGGTGGTAAAATGATGCACATTCTTGCAAACTTGCGGATCGTCATTTTTTGCGTAATCTCGACATTATGTAGTTCCAGATGAATAAAATGGGAAGTATCCAATCCTGCCCTAATAAAGCTCATTTCCTAAGTTTTGGAATGAGCTTAATTATGAGCTGGAATGCAATGAAAAAGTTTGACGTGTCTGATGTGTGATGCAGATCTCGATGTATAAAAATGATGATTTGAGTAATAAAGTTGATATAACCGTAAAAAAAATGATCTGTATAAAGTTACTCCGGACCTAATGGATCCAAATTTTCCTTCTTTTTCTCGCTAAAAATCCACTAACAAGTTCACAATACAACAGAAAAAACTTGTTGTACCGTAAAATCGGGTAATTTTGGACCGGGCTGGTAATTCGGTCCTTTTTTTGTCTTTGGGATAACTTTGGACTCAGGGATATACAATATGCTGCAAATTCTCATTTTGAAGCTCTGCGTCTCATCTTCGGAATAAATTTTTCCAACATACTGTGTGTTTCTCGAGTCCAAAGTTATCGCAAAGACAAAAAGTGTACCGAATTCTCCACCCGGTCCGAATTATCCATTTTTACGGTACAACCTTATTGTGATATATCCTCTACAAGAGCTAAGGCAAAGTCATTACCGCAATCGAATTTGTAACAATTCAGCAAATTCAGCTCAACTCGAGAATATTGCACACGTCGAGCTACATAGCCAAGCTATGAATAACTCCGTCGGGGAAACCATCATCCGTAACATTCAAGAGAGAGAGTGAGTGTCTCCCAACTAATTCACTCCGTATTTCACGGGCTCGCGCCCATTTTGCTATACTACACCATATACAATAACTGTATTGTACTTCTCTGAAAACGTTTCAGTTCGTGTGGCAAAGCAACAGTCGTTATCAGTCCTCTGAGATTAATCTACCAGAAACTATACATAAAATATGAAAGCTGCAACGAGCGTCCATCCGACAAATTGATATAAATTTCTGATGTCCGACATCCAAAAGCCACTTTACTGAAAAGCCATACTACTGCTACTACAAACCTCACAAATTCATCCCTTTTTCATACAATTTAACATGCCAACAATAAAAGTCCTACAAACCATTTCATGTTCATCTTTCTTGAATAACAGAGCATTCAAAACAAACGAAACGACGAGAATTACCAGAAAGATACATAAAAGATACACAAAGTGGACGAAGAAATCGTCGGTACAAAGTATAAAATTAATTAGCCGAGTATCCGGGGAAATTATGCGCCACAGTACCTTCAAGACCATAGCTTTATCTTGGGTCTTTAGAAAATTATGTACCGAAGCGGGAAGAAGTACTTAGAGAAAGTAGTTACTGTATAGTTAGTAGGAATAATTACCTTTTTTAGGACGATTCGTATCTTAAAGACGCGTACATTTGACTCGTTGCTCAGGAAAATCTGTAGAGGAACTGTTTGACCGGGCACGAAACCCCTTACTGGAAGTGAGAGTTCGAGATTTACAGGACCCCGTTGACCAACGTAGCTCTTGGACTGCTTCTCGCTTATTGGTAGCTGTAATAAAATTGATGGATGTTTTTTGAAACTTAGTCTAATTTTTTTATGAGGAGAAAGTTATATGTATGCCATTGATCGATTAAAAAAATTTTTCACCGTGTGTCTGACTCAAGTCTGATTTGTTTCACTGTAGTATGAGGGACTGGCAAGTAGTACGAAATGAATTTAGTCAGACGTCAAGAAGTGTATGAAGATTGGAATGATTGCAAGACTTTTCCTGTAATCTTTAGGCAGACATTTGTTATTCAACGTTTAAAGTACCTTAACACGTTCACTGCGAAGGCAGTTTTTCGTAATTCTTGGTTCGTCTTCATCTCGACCCTCATTCTCCGATTTAGGCAAGTATATAGGGAAAGATCCTGTTGTGACTTATTATTTATGCTCTTCACAAACTAAAACGTCTAGGAAAGTGCCTATTTGAAAGATTTTTCGGACTAATATAAATCGGCAAAGATTGAAAAAGGAAATATCGTGGGTCCCACCGGTGGGGCCCATCGCAGTGAACGTGTTAGGAGTTAGGGACACGTTTGATCCTGCTCACAACTTTGGTTGTTAACATTTTAGAACACTTTCATTCATAAAATGGCCCTGAATTAAGCTTCAAAGGGTTCTTGTTTGGTCAAAAAAGTCAATCTTTGTGAGGCGGTGATAGGATTGTATGAAGGATCAAGTAAATCTCGGTACATATTAATGAATAAGTACTTTTCTACAAGAAAATGTCAAATGGTATGATCGTCTTTGCAAAGAAGTTTGTAGTGTACATTGTGAAATTTATGATTCTATAGCACATCCATAAATAAGATTCCAAGAAACTAGATCAAAAATATGATTTTGTTTTTCAAGATTCCCAATTGACATCATATTCCGTGGAAAATCAATTTCTTGAACAATTTATGTGCATTCCTAAGGTACAGCGGTAAAAATTGGTATAAAATCACGCCTTCATAATTGTGCAACAAGATTATTATGTTAACATCTCGACTGTCTGCTGATCTAGTTGCAATTTCAGTGATTTTGGATAGGTCATAGTCTGGAAAATCCGTGATTCTCCTTCCCAATTGAAAATATGCACAACTTTTAAGAGAATTGGTTTCATGCAAAACGAACAAATGTGTGACCCTGCGAATCATACAATCCACCCCGGTTATAACGAGAATCAAGGAACCGAAGGGAACTGCTCGCGATAAGTGGTGTTCGTTATACCCGAGGATAGCTCAGAATTGCACATCTTCAGGGAATTATCGTTGAACTTTGATAAGCAGCGTTCTGAATGAAAAATATTCGGTTACCTTCATATAATTTGATTTCTTCAATGAAAACTATATATCTATACTATTCATTTCCTCTATTTCCCAAGTATTGGTTACGAATAAGAATATAGTGAATAGATATAATTATAATATTTCTGAATTCAAGGCCTTTGTATCCATTCGATTCCAGATAAACTAAGATCAATAGATGAAACAAAATTCGAATAGAATAAAATAACATCAATAAAATTGATTCAATGAGATAAAATTAGTGGAATGGAAGACGATAAAATGAAATGGAAGAGAGAGCTTTTCAAATGAAGTCAAAGATTAATGTTTATTGTTTAGCTCGATATTTGTCATTTTGAAGCATGCTTTCTCATTTAGAGCAATGATAGGAAAACTCATCGTCTGAGTTCTCATTTGTGGGGTAGAAATTGTTCAAAGCTTCTAAAGCTTCTGAACGAGTTACAGATTTTGGACCCAAATTATCCAAACTCTCTTCATCTAACCTTCCATCAATCACTCGGTTCCATCGAATTTTATTTGCGATGTCAGAGTCGGATGGAATAATCCGCAGCAGCCAGCCGATCGTCGATGCAGATTTAATCGTCAATGTTTGATCATACTCATTCATTGTCTGTATACCCCGTATTCACATACAATCTTGAAGCTTATATAGACACATATAATACGATTTCGAGATCGCAATAGGGAAGGTTGAAATCTGACTTTTCAGAAATGTTTCACTCGTTATAGCCGAGGGCTCGTTATAACTGAGGTAGACTCTTTCTAGAGTCATATATTACTTTGTCAACACAATTAGAGATGTTGACCATTTTCAGCGGCCAATCTCATTATAGATCCAGCCATTAGTGATTCTTTGAACAGAGAATTTGTGCAGTGAAAATGGAAGCTTGGTGAGCAGAGTATCTCTGCCTGCATATGAGGCTATGTCAAACTGAAATCGGGTCATTCACATATTCTTATTATTATTCGCATACATTGGAGGTGTGGCATTGAGGATCCTTTTGAGCTTTTCAATTCAAGACTTTCTATTGAATACCGTTACGCACGTCTCCACATGGGTCAAAAATTTTTGAAAGGTAATGACGGACGATGAGCACTTTATTAATAGAATCTCAAATGTGAATAGGAAACTTTTGTGAATGAACCACATTTTTCAAACTCGAATAATTTTAAATGAGGTATGTTAAAAATTATCCCATGGATCAGGAAAAAGCTAAAAATTCAGTACCTGACTGAAATTTATATAGAATGAGATTAAAAACTTGAAAATTGTGTAAAAATTTTCTCGGAATGTGCAGGGTGTCGAGAATTTTCCATTAAATTGTATATAAGATAGCAAAATAAGTTGCATAGTGGCGGGAGTGACCGCGAGCGTGAAATAAAGCACTGGATTTTCATCCCACCATGCGCGGGTTTCATCTTCCACAAAGCCTTGACAAGTATGCGGGGTAAACACATCCTGCTGCAAGAGTCACTGTGTATTCCGGTATGCGAGAAGTCGTGTGACGCACGAGCTAGAATAAAATGCCGAGACTCTCGTTGCTTCCATATTTGGATCAACTACGACTTTTCGTAAAATCATTTGAGAAATTGAAGTGCACCCACGGCAGAAAGTTTTTTTTTTCAGTTTCATTCATTAGTCAAATGAATTTTTCATTTTCAAAGCGTCTCAATAAGTGCCATTAAAGTCACGAGCTTGTGAAATATTTCCACACACAACGAACGTATATGGCATAATTTGAGCAAAATAGTGGAGTGTATTGTGCCAAAAACTCACTTTGAAGAGAGTTAGAGTGATATAATTCAGTAAATGCGTTTCCCATGTAGAGGCTATACAACGCACATTTTACCGAGTAAATTACGTTTCACTCTACGTTGCCCGAGAATCTCTTACTCTTTGTAAAGTACACCGAACTATACGATCAGATAAAATTGGTGCACTCGAGACTTTTAGTCTCCTGAATGCGTATACCCACTGGTGTGATATTCATAATTCAATTCAGCGGTATGAGTATGAAATGGGCTTCCACGTTTTGTAGTCGCACTCGACGATATGAAAGTTCCTGGGGAGAATTAATTAGCCCAAAAGTTTCACAATTTTTATCAAAAAGTTGATTTTAGATATTTCTAGATGTTAGAATCATTATATACGAGTATCTAAAAAACGTATCGTTGTAATTTATTTTCTGCAAAGTTTGATTTCAAAGCATTCCGATAAAAAAAAGGGTTCAAATTTGTACATCGAAACGAATAAAGATCCAAGAATTGATAATGAGCAATTTATTGAATTTCCATTCTCCCCGAAAAGAAATGTTCATACTTGTAAACAACAAATACAAAGACTCTAACAAATCGTGGGTGCAGTGAGTATCCAATTAGAAGTCTGATGAGGAATTGACTCGCTGGTTTCCGGTGTGCAAAAGCGATTTTCCGCACAGTATGCGTGAAAAGTTCATAAAATAGTACATTTCGGTATACACGGTTGGGAAGATAGCTTATTGACCATCATGTATCGATGTATAACTTTTGATAAACTGTGAGTGAACGGTACCCCAAAAACACTTTGACGCACAGCGCATCAAAAAGATTGGGCTTTCAAAATAATCTTTCAAGTTTGTCATTATTGTGAAAATGGTAAGGGAATCCAAGAATATTTTCTAGAATTATAATTAATAACAACCTAAATGTGTCCGTTGAGATCTCGCGTATCGGGTTGCCTACATCCTTGTGGGACGGGTGAAGTTCAATGAGTGGCCGTATGGGTCATGGATGGGTGGATCAGTGAATGGTGTGTAACATACAGTCTGGCACACTCTGATACGGTCTTGAAAAGCCTAGAACGCTCTGGTTAGGTCTGGAACGGTCTAATAGGACGATCTGCCACGGTCTTAGGTTTGTCTAGGACGGTCTGAAACATTCTAGTACGGTATGGCATAGTCTGATACGGTCTGGAACGCTCGAGTTAGGTCTGGTATGATCTAGGGCAGTCTGGTACAGCGTGGAATATTCTGGAATTATTTGTAACGATGTGGAACGTTCTGGTACGGTCTGGAGAGGTCTAGGATGCTATGGTACCATCTGGGTCGGTCTGATATGGTCTGGAATGGTCGCACACAGGTTTTGTACGATCTCAAACCTTTTTGTGTGGTCTGAAACGTTCTGAGACGGTTAGGAACGGTCTGAGGTGGTCTGGGATCTGGGATTGTCTGGCGCGGTCTGGAATGGCCCATAAGTGTCTGGGATGATCTGTTCTGGGCTGGGCTGGGATGGCTAAAATATGATATGAGGTCGTGTTGGTTATGGGGGGGGGGGGGCAAGGGAGCTTTGGTAGGTGGGTAGGTTAATAGTCGGATGGGTCTAGACGAGCTGGTGGGTGGTTATGACTACTGGCGGCACCACAACAACAAAAATGTCATCTTCACAAACTCCATGGGAAAATTTCCGCTAATTTCATCAAATGATCAACCATCATATTACGAATATCATTTTGAGGTACAAAAGCATTCCAGGCGAGATTCCAGGACATCTGACTCATCAAGAACATTTTCAAGCCGAACGAGCGGTACCGAAAAAAGCAATAACGCTGGTCTCAATCAGCTTTCGAGAAATTTAGTAAAACAGAACGACTTGATCCATTCTTCCCATATTTATGATGCTCTTATTAGCCATTTTGACAAAATGCCTTACTGTGGTTTCAACTTGAAAGGAACCATGAAGGCTCGTTGAAATGTTGTCATTCATTATTTCATGATTAGTTGAAAGTAGCAAATTCTTTGATTCAATTTCCAAGCCGTCAGTATTTGGGCAGCGTATTAATAGTCTCGGCTCTTCAATTCAAACACAATATTGCAACTGTTGTTTTCAAGCATCTAAGCAATTTTTCGAATTTCTGAAGTTAGAGTTTTAGTGCAATTTTTCAAATTTGACAATTACGGCGAGACCCATAATAAGAAATCAAAGAAAGTGAAGAAATATATCAAAAAAAAAAAGGACCAAAAGGATGATTTATATGAGTGAGTGAACTCACTGGTGCGAGGGAGTCTTCATTGAGATCGCAGGTTGAGGTAACGCTGAACGGCACAACTGAGCTATGGAAAACTACTTCATTGTCTATTACAAGACTCGCTCTGATTGAGTATCTTATCCTGCCGTAGCGTCCCTCGAAACTGCAAGGTATTTCCTCTGGTAATTTTATGTTAAATTCGTAAGAATCACTGGATATCTGCGTCGGTGTTGCACCATCTACAAGTATACGAGTTTTGATTGGCGCAGGGTGTCATGGATGATTTAATATTGAAGCTATAAAATGTCAAGAAAGACTCACCGCCTATAATGTATGGTTTGAGGTGTACGTAAGCTTCCTCTGCACCAAATCTGCGTCTGATTCCCATAGCTGATCGGTCGGTGAAATACACACGCGCCTCCCCTTTGCATCTTACGCGAATACCTAGAGAAAAAATTGGGCCTTGGAGTTCCAATTTCTCTTGTGATTATTAAATTGAATTTGTATGAAATATTTTCGCCTGAAAATTACGTTGAATTTTGATCATTGGTGATCCGCGAGGTGGACGTGATCTTTTGATTGCAACTTTGACAAAACAGCAGTCAAGTTAGATCGCTTGTTCTTCGATTCAGCATTAGAATGGCAAGAGCTATCGGAAATATCCTTGATACTCGTACTCATGGAAGGAATCTAATTCAACGTCTCAATATAAGGATTGTTTGTCGGGTTCCAGTATTTTGAAAAAATTATTCATAAAAAGAAGTTTTTTTCATTTATAGTGAGACTCTTGACGCTTAGAAAAACCTGACGATTAAAAGAATATGGTACATTTCGGAGCATTTCGACAAATGCCTGCACCAGGGGGGTCTGGAAAAGATCCATAAAATTTTTTCCGTAAGTACTATATTGATATAGTACAAAAAAAATTTTTTTGGTTTTTTTTTAAGGTCCCCGTGCGCCCTGGGGTCTATGAAAGGTACTTTTTGGGCCCCTTCTTAGCCTATTTCCAGAGAGTCACAACCTCGACTAAAATCAACATTTTTGGACTTACCTAGGCGCATTTTCTTCCTTAAGACTAGCATTTTTGAGAAAAAAATTGTCCATGGTCAATACTTGAGCCTAGCAACTTCTAGGGGCTATTTGCTGAGAGCACATTTTAGCGATGTTTGGGCTTGTTTGAAAGTGATGTAACTCCCACTAAACATGTGATACTCGACCTTTACAAGTGGTCATTTTGAAGGTCTTGAAAAAAACCTATAATTTGACCACTGGTAAAAGTCGATTACTGTACTTTCTACAGGAGTTACAGTCGTTACGAGCTGAGCAACTTCGTGAAAAATGCCAATTTTTGAGCTCAATTTAAAGAAATTGTTTTTATTTCCTTTGACCCCAAACCGAAACCTGTGCGAATATGTTTTTTGATACAAATACTATATTAAAACAATAATCTGGGTGTGATATTGAATTCTCGATTTTATTCGGCCAATTTAAAACACCCTTTTTTGACTTTTTGATCAAAATGACCTCACAGGTATGGCTCGTATACGCTTTTATCTGGAATAATATGCACGAATCTATGTGGGATTACCCCCCAATGTACCCCCAAATATATGTGAAATCTTCCGGAGGCGAGCCTCGAGCTAGATGCGAGCAGGCGGTTCTATTTCACGAGTTGAAAATGGGCATTATTTCGTCTATTTGGACGCAAGCGAGTGCGAGTGGGATTTCACTCATTCTAGCTCAAAAATAAGATAAGCGGCTAAAATAGGGATACGATCATGGTATTCTGACTCAAAATGATCATCTCAAGACGATTTCGGGGTCAGTTTGACTCCAAAATATTGATACTTGCTCTCAGCCTAGAAAACGCTTGAGTTGAATGTTTTTCGATGGAGTGGCTTCAGACGATGAATAAGAGCCAAATTGGCCATGAGAACGTATTAAAAGGTGGTCATTTTGAGTCGGAAGAACATGTTTGTATCCCTATTTTAGTCGCTCATTCCATTTGTGACCTAAAATGAGTGAAATTGAAATCCCACTCGCACTCGCCTGCGTCCAAATAGACGAAATAATGCCCATTATTAACTCGGAAAATAGAACCTCCTGCTCGCATCTAAGCTCGAGGCTCACCTCCGGAAGTTTTCACACATATTTGGGAGTACATTGAAGAGTAATCCCACACAGATTGGTGCACATTAGTTCAGATGGAAGCATATGCGAGCCATACCTGTGAGGTCATTTTGAGCAAAAAGTCAAAAAAGGGTGTTTTAAATTGGCCGAATAAAATCGAGAATTCAATATCACACCCAGATTATTGTTTTAATATAGTATTTGTATCAAAAAACATATTCGCACAGGTTTGGGGTCGAAGGAAAAAAAACGATTTTTTCAAATTGAGCTCAAAGTTAGGCATTTTCACACGACTGTAACTCCTATAGAAAGTACAGTAATCGACTTTCACTAGTGGTCAAATTGTAGGTTATCTCAAGACCTTCAAAATGACTAATTGTAAAAGTCGATTATCACGTGTCTATTGGGAGTTACATCACTTTGAAGCAAGCCCAAAAATCGTTAAAATGTGCTCTCAGCAAACAGCTCCTAGAAGTTGCTTGGCTTAAAAAATTTTTTCTCAAAAGTACTAGTCTTAAGAAAGAAAATGCGCTTAGATACGTCCAAAAATGTTGAGTCTAGTAGGAGTTATGATTTTCTGGAAATAGGCTAAAAAAGGGCCTAAAAAGGACCTTTCATAGGCCCAAGGGCTCACGGGGGCCTTAGAAAAATTCAAGTTCCAAATGTTCGAATTTTGTTGATTTTATTCGACTCAGTTGTATTAGATTGAATCAAACAACTAACCGCAATGAAAAACATGCGATAAAAAGTACGCGGATCATGTAAATACAAAATGCAATATTCTTTGTGACTCTATGTAGCTGAATCTATAAAAATTGTTGATCAAATTCAAGACCATCTTTTAACCTTGGAAATCCAATTCACAAACACGATCAATTCACAACTATCTTGGACCATAAAAATTGTTTGCATCTTCTAGAGTTGCTGGCTCTTGACAATACGCTCAATATTCTTGCATTCCCGGTTTGATATATGAGTATTTCCGCGCGAAAGCAGACCACTATTCGCAGACATGTCTTCAATTGGTTTTTAACCATTTCTAATCGATTCTATGGTCCAAAATATGAAGTTGAAACACCCTATGAGTCGCTAAAAAACCTTTTTCGCATCCCAGTGGAACGTTTTTGTGATAGTGATTGAAGGAAAAAATATCAATTCTTTCAGCAAATTGGGTATAGTTCCGATATGACGCAAGATACAAACATGCCGTTTACGGCATTTGAAAGGATTTTGAAAAATTTATACAAAACAGATAATTGAAAAAAATTCTGAGGTTATAGTCGTCCCTTGAGGCAGGAAGTTTCACGGAAAATTTAATTTCTTCAAAACGCATCTTTCTAAATATCTGAAAATTTCTAATTCGATATAAAATATTGTGTTCTTTGGGAAAAAATGGTTTCCAACTGTGTTCTTGGGTCGTAAACCGTTATTCTACATTTCATTGATGTTTTCAGACTCTTCGGTTCAAAAACAATTATTCCTGTCCATGAACAGAAATTTAGGCTGCTGAAACCAAATTAACTGGAAAGCCGAGGAAATTGCCTTCAAATTGACCACTTGGCAAAGTTAATTTGATACAGTGAGACCAAAGTTACAACGCATTGATGATGAAGCATGCGCCAGGGAGGCATATGCGAAACTTGCTCATATTCCCCATTTTGTCTTGCGACTCGAGTGGAGGTGTTATTATAGTCTCAATCACGGTTACATTGGTACCCAGTAAGCGTCGAATAAGCTTGGTCAACTAGTGATCTTGAAGAGAATATCCTTGGCTTTCCAGTTAAATTTGTTTAAGCTTTTAGCAGCCTAAATTCCTATGCAAGTGCAAGAAAACTCGTATCTCAACCGAGGAGGCTGAAAACATTGGTCAAACGTGAAAAGTAGTTTGGGATTCAAGAACAAGAATTGGAACTATTTTATTCTGGAAGAACACAAAATTTCACATCTTTATTCATCAGATTGTTGAAAAATGCGTCTTGGCAAATTTGAATTTTTCCTGCTTTTCACTTCTTTGCGTCTATGGACCGCCCATGACCTCAAAAAATTCCCGCAACCATGATTTTCCATAAAGGTTATTGAAAGACCTTTTGAAAGCCGCAAACCGCGTGTTATTATCTCGCATCAAATCCGGAAGTACACTAATTTTACTGAAAAAAGATTTATATTTTTTTCTCCAATCACCATCATAAAAATATTCCCAAGGAATATGAAAAGAAAAATGTATGAATCCATAGGGCGTTGAAAGTTCATGTGTTGGACCATTGAATCGACTGAAAATGATGAAAAAACATCGGAGTCGTGTCAAATCGTGGCCCGCTTTCACGTGGAATTACTCATATACCAAGTGACGCACATACTTCAGGAAGAATTGACTCTACTATTTCCCATAGTGCCACGCTCACATGTATAGATCTGTTCTGGAATTCGTATCTTGCCCGTCTTTCTCATACAAATCGAATCGAGATGCATCAATACAAAAGAATTTATCCAAATTGATGCGTATTCAATTCACAATCCTTGAAGATTTCAGTTGCAGAAGATTCGATAATGAAAGTCGAGAAAAAAATACACGAGATAATGTGGTGTGTTTGTGAATGAATTTGAAGTAATATAGGGACTTGGAAGGGCGCGCAATTTGAAAAAAAATAGAGCAACGGTGAGCGTCGTCGATTAAAAGCTCCGCGTGCTTCCAAAGCAGACATAGGCCCACTGCACTAACCAAGCTTGCTGAGAGCTTTACACCTCATCGATCGTCAAATGGAAATTAGTTTGGTCGAATTCTTGCTATGTACTATGTGTCCTACTGGGGTAGCATTCAATTAAAGATAAAATCAATGATTAAATGATTAAAAGGTCTGGATCATGTTGAGTAAATATCTGCGTGGTTACTGATAACTGATTCAATTTGTAAAATAAGTTGACTTTCCAAGAATAAATTTCCTGTAGAACTTTCGAAGGGATTGAAAAGGAAATATTCTTCCAAATCCATCTAAAATATACCGCGTAATGATCCTTACCAAGTGCACTTATAGGCGCCGCAAGATCTAGCATAACCTTGCCGGTAACTGATTTCCCAGCAAGGAAGACTCGGTCGGTGTTATCCAGAGACACATCAATTTTCTGCAGCCCATAACTAACACACGAGAATCACCATCACCAACACGATATCATGATTGCACATCATAGATAAAAAGAAAAATTTTATCCACATTGAAACTACCTCATAACTAAAACAAAATTTAGAATCTCTTTGACATCACAAAAATTGAGTTGAAATTTACCTTGCAGGATCTGGTTTACTACTGGACGATTCAAACCCTCCATCCTTATCTTTATCTAGTTCAGCAGCCATGCCGCACCCGTTGCTCTTTCACGACTGAATATCGACGACACAAATGCATTACATGCAGTCAGTTCTATATATGCAATCGAGATACTTTGTTGTTGACCATGAGACTCACAAGCTTCGAGTATAAGAAACACGAGGGTGGATAGCGTTCTTAGTCATATATATGTATGAAGAGCACAAATTGAGCGAAGAGCGCAAGCGCATCCCTTGTATAAATGTGTATACTGAATTGGTAGGATTTGTATGTCTGTGTGTGGGTGTGGAACTTGGTTTTGCAGACTAGACGAAGTCTGAATGGCAAAAGTGTTCGCTAATGTTTTCTGGGGCGACGACTAGAAGTCACGTCGGCGCCACCGACGATTGACCTTCATCCTGCTTGGCGCGCTTTGACCCAATGTCTGTCATATCGTACATTTATAGTAAAAAAATATTTTGGGTGTGTTGAGAGTTTTTTTTAAGATTAATCTTGAAGAAAATCGACTGATTAGTTTTTTACTCCTTTGAGTAAATGTTTCATATTCAAAGGGTGAGATAATAGTCGCTTAAATTTTTCGAAGAAATATGATGGTTTGGAACGTGGTTGCATGTTACTCGAAAATTGCATAGGAAAGTCTCATCTCAATACAAGAGCCAGAATGTTGGTTTTCGCACATTGAGTGAATTTTCCCAGGCAGAGCCTAAGGTGAGAGTTGAAATTATCACGAGGGTGCGAAAAACCACCTCGTCTGAGCATCGAACACTATTTCTCGACACGCTGTGCAGAAAAGTGTCTTTTCCGCAATGATTTTCTACTTTTTAGCCCAATTTGTTGAAAAACACAGTTCAATACACGGCTGTGAAACCTATTTTTTGCATCATCATGTTGATTCCGACCTTCGAACCTTCGTCTACGGCTCAGGCCTGAAACCCTTCACTCAGGCGCAAAAAAAGTTTTTCCAACCTTGTATCGAAATGTACTATTTCCATCTCCAGTGCGGTAATGTCTTTTTCATTACTCTAACCTAAAAATTCCGCGTTTAAATAGGATTTTAGGGTTCTCGTAATGAAAATACGCTGCTAAAAGAGATTAGCAGAATGCTTTCTCTTAGCGGAATAGTCTCAGAGATTCACTCGGATTGATGAGAAATTTGGAGAACTAATCAAATTCCGAAATCATGATTGAAATTCCCACAAAATAGTTTCATTTCTCCTGTGGTCCAATCCATTTCAGACGCAACTCATACTCAGAAGTAGATATGAGAAAAAAATTAATTTTAGATCAAATTTTGATTGTACATCTTGATTTATTTCCTCGAGAAACACTTTTAGGGTGATTAAGATGATCCAGACTCTAGTTTTACAAGTGAAAACAATCGTTTGGTTAAGGCGGAGTTTTGATACAGTTGATTTATAGATGATGAAAATGGAGTTCTTGGAGGAAATTTCGATTCTTGGAGTGGAAATTGGATTTGAATCGGACTTAAACGTAGTTGAATCAAATTTGGTTTCAACCAATTGATATAGGATGCTGGAAAAGTATCTCTCTAGTTCATTAAAAGGTAAATAGATTAGTTGTAGAGGGAAATACGAGCAAAAAATGAATTTGGATGAAATTTTTTTCTCATATTTTAAGCTATTTTTACAAGATTCCCTTTTAGAGGAATTCAGATGACCCACACTCGTGTTTTCTGTGCAAGATATATCGTCTGGTTTAGACGAAATTTTGATATAGTTGGTGTAAACATGATAGAAATGGAGTATTCTCAAAAAATTTGGATTTTTCGAGAATAAATTTGATTTTGACTGTACTGAAACAAATTTTGAAAAAATTCGGTATCAACCAATCGATTTAGGATGACGAAAAAGTATCAGTTTAGTTTATTAAAATTTGAATGGGTCGGTTTGAGGGGAAGATATGAGGAAGGATGAATATTGAAAAAAATATTCTTGTATATTTTGAGTTATTTTTCCGAGGAAGCTAGTTAGGGCGATTTGGGCTATCTAAACTGAGGTTTTTTTAGCAATGTCTGTAATTTGGTCGAGACGGAATTTTGATACAATTGGTTTCAATATGCTCAAAATGAAGTTTTTCTGGAAAATTTTTGTTTTTTCTAAAAATTAAGGTTTGTGGAGATTAAATGGAATTTTGTAATTAACCAATCGATGGATCAAGCCAAAAAAACCATAGCTGAGGTAACCCAAACTGCCGTAAGATCAAGTTAGAAAGAGATATTTTACTATAAAAGTAGCCAATTTTAGCCAATTTACCTCAAAACACGTATAAATTAAATTCAATTGGGAGAGGAGAGCAGCCAAATCACTGGTCTCATCTCTGAATGATTCTCTACAATTTGTAGAAAGGCAAAAATCGATAGAGAGGAGCGTAGGAGAGAAAGCTTGGCGGAAAAAACAACATACACACACACACAGAGAGAAAGACACATGCAAAGGCACGGAGAGATGAGTCCCTGGGAGGTTTTGAAGGTTTTTAGAAGAGAAAGTGTCACTTACAATCGTTAGATTTTGGCGAGAAGAACAAGATGGTTGAAGCGTTTTTGTGATAGGAGGAATTTTGTTGAAGAAAATATTGAGTTTAATGAAAAAATTGATCAAAAGTTTGCTGTGCCGAAAACAAAGCTTGCAAAATATATCCGCACCTCGCTTGCAAGCCCATTTTGGGCACTGGAGGACATGTCTGTCTCTCTACGCTCGACAGACAAACTGTCCTAGTATCCAAAATGGGCTACCGTGCTCAGAACGGGAATATAATAATTTCCGCACAGTTTTTCGATTTCTTTTTCCCATACAAATGATGAAAATAATACATTTTGATACAAAAGTGTGAAATACTAACCTGTAAAAACTTCTTTTCTCGTCCGAGTGATGGGTTACGAATCGTAGCGCGCGAGGATGCGAAATAGTAGGTTTTGTGCACACCTATATGTTCACAATCGAACGAGGAGCATTTCACAGTCTTTACGTAATCACAGATCCGAAGTTCTCTGTATAATACTACGACTACGAGGGTGATATTTTGGCGCAGACTCCATCAAATCGACCCGGCTTTAATATGAAAAAAACCATAGGGAATCGACATGACCCCAAACAACATTCCAAAATGCTCGAACGTTGCAAGAGATGCATTGTACGGAAATTCGGAGAATATTAAAATTTTACGTTGGAAGAATTTCCATGTATGAAGATTTTAGGATTCTGTATCGTGAGAATAATTTCAACTCGTGTATATAATTTTTCAAGTTCCGAATTAGAGTCATCCGATATAGCAGCTACTTCACTAGAGTCACGTGACTGAATTTTGTTCTCCACGATAATTCTCTGAGGCAAACCTGCACTTGAACACTGCAAACTCCTGTTATCTCGATGAAATAAGCTGACGCTATATAAGATGGCCGATTCAAATGGTCAATGTTTCGATGATGATTAAAAAATCATTGAAACGTCGCAAAAATTCCAAACTTCATAATCTACGCCTATTATGTCACAAACTTCCAAAATATAGCATCGGCCGAAATAATGTTAGTTCCTCATTTGAACGGATTGAGATGGAAACAAGTTCATTGTGTACAAACCAATCCTGTGCTCGATATGAGGATCTCGGTATGACGTGTACACGGAGTTACCTCGGAGTTGGCATCGAGTACGTGGGCTCAATGATGTCACCGACGAAAAATATCATTCAGAATCTACCGTCAGATTCCATTGCGGGCTCATATTGTTATTCTGGAATTGTAGCTTCCGATTTCAGTTTCCCGATGATTCCGAATTTTTTACTCCCAAATTTATTTTTTCCGAATTTTTGTGTTCCGAATATTAACCTTCCCGAAGTTTCGTTTTCCAAAATTCCACCATTCCGAAATTTCGGACTTTCTAAACTTCATCTTCCGAATGTTTGGCTTTCCGAATTTCCGTTTTCCGAAATTCTACCATTCCGAATGTTCGCCTTTCCGATATTTTGACTTATCCGAATTTTTAACCATACTCGATTTCGTAATGTCGAATTTGTGAGGTTGTAGCTCACTTCTGAGCGATTACTTTTCGGATCGAGCTATACAGGCGAGGATCAAGATAATCGCTTGGGAGCGAGGAAACTCATGAACGAGTTGCGAATACTATATTGTGTAATTTTGTATGCACCGAAACATCGGAAAATTGTAAAAGATAGTTCTATTCCCGTGAATTGAACTATACTATTTGGTAGACTGTGAGTAAAAATTGATTTTATAAGCGCAAAGTACACTTCTACGCACAGTGAATCAAGAAATAGTATTCACCTTTAAATGGGGTGGTTTTTGCGTCCTCGGGATGTTTCCAACCCTCGCCTTCGGCTCTGTTTGGAAAATATCACTCTGTGTACGAAAACCAGCATTCGCGCTTTCGTCTCGAAATGTGCAATTTTGTCGAGCAATAAGACAGAGGAGATACAGAAAACGGTGCGAGAAAATGACATTCCGGATAAAAATAATGACTAATGTAACCCGACGAGAACACTATGATTATGAGAGTCGTGGCATTTTTCCTAAATCTTATAGGGACTGGTGAAAGATTATCTGGCTTACCTATAACAATTAATCTTCTCTGTAAAGACATTCTAGTGAGAATGAAGGAATCAGGACTATTTTCGCAAAATGTCAAAAACATGGATCACAATCTCGATCACAATAGTAGATTATGTACCCGAGTGCCGCAATCGCGGAATTTCCATGACGAGTCATAGAAAGCCGCGATTGCGACACAAGGTGCATATGATTTTTTATGGTCGCCGGGCCACAAAATCTACTGATATATTCCGGAATTTTCGGATTGTACTGAAAAAGATGCGCAAAGTCAATGGTATGCATATGCGCATCATGCACAGATGATAAATACCTCGTAAATACCTGTATTAAACAGAAGTTTTCTTACAATTGACATTTCGACCTTCTTCAAGCTTTCATCCAAGCAAAGTACGACTTTTGATAATGAGATTCAGTAATTTGAGGTTCAATTCTTATTTTCATCGACCTAACCTCGCACTCCTTGTAGCCCTCGTTTGCAATCTTTGCTGCCCTACTGACTTCATATGCTAATACCGGTGAGTCGAGTCCCTGATGAGATTTATTGTGAATATAAAAAATTCGGGTTTATTCAACAGATATCATCGAGTTTTTTTGACAGTTTGGTTACATGATTTTGATACTTTGAGTTTTAGTACGCTTATCTGCACACTGGACAATATTTAAAAAATTGAGATGTGCATGGTCCTCAAAATATTATTTCGGAAAATTGACAGGTATTCGGGATAATTGTCAAAGACGACAAGCCAAAGTGTAACGGTTCCCTTTTACTGTGAATTGCTTGCAGCATTTTCTCCATCTTACAGCTTCGTTTTCTATGTCAGCTGCTCAAAAACTTCTCCTATGAAAGTTTTATTGGTGATCCAAAGACTGGGGCTTCTTTAAATGCCATCATACGACATTGCCATTTCAAGCTCTCAAAATCTGACTGCACTTCCGTGAACCGCAACCCAAAAACCCTTTTGCATTAGTTTTATGACGATATGTGAAAATAGCAAATCTCGCGACTTCCAAATCTTATTGAAAACAATGAAAAATTATTAAAAGATCGCGAAATTTGCTACTTTCACAACTCGAAAACGATCGAACTCAGAGGAGGACACTAAGAGACCTTTCTGTTGAAAATTAACCGAATCACGTTTGAACTCAGTTTGAACCCATTATAAACTATTTTAGCTTATTTATTTGGAGAAATTCGACCAAAATTTTGGTCAAGGACAATTCCGACGGGATGCCTCATCCAGGGAAAAGTTCCAAACCGTTGAGACCATTTTTGTAGATTTTTTCAGAGTTCTACAAACCACCTCTCAACAAATTTTTCCGAACAACCAATAATTTCCGTCTTCAAACGAGTGAACCGAAAAAACGCGAAAAATGCATGTTTTTATTGCTTATCACTGCACCCCAGTTTGTTGTCAGTATTGATTATTGGATGTACCACAAGTCCAAAATTGTCTTGTTGTGGTCTAAATCTACAAGTGTACTACACTAATACGATGCTGAAACAAGTGAAAATCGGTGAAAATAATTTAATCTCAATCGAATAGTCATTCCTTCGTTAGCAACGTGTTGTCAACCAAACGAAAAATATGACTCTTCAGGTTCGTTTCGGTCACGATCTTATCTACAGGTCTGGGCACTCCATATTATAACCATAAGGTACAGGTCTCCGAGACTCCAGACATCGTATTATGGTAACAAAACGAGACCATTCAAGTCATTCTAGAGGCCCGCGAGGCTCAATCATTCGGAATTTGACCTATCACTATATAGGAAGCTTGAGCTCACCTCAAGAAGTGCTCAAAACGCCTTTTCCGGAATAAAAGCTGCACATTTGACGCGTTTATTTTTGGGCTGTTGCAAATAATATTCCTTTAATCAACATACGAAGACGTAGAAAAGGCGGCCCCGTGAGCTCAAAAAGATATCTCTGGGCCCTCGTCTGAGCCACCTTGTGGGCAATTTAAAATTTGATGTGAAATCAGGCAAATTTTGGTGATAGCAACTCGGAAAATTAGCTCGCCACTCGTTTTGAACGTATCCTGGCCCTATATCGATATAAAACCATTGCCATTGCGGTCAGCCGGCCAATAATTACGAAGGGAATCATAGTCGGTACGGCCCTGATTCACTACAAGGATGTGTCATCACATCAAGCAATTTACAAAATTAGCAAAAAAACGCTAACGCTATTTTCTTAAAAATCAGTTTTTGTTGATTTAAAAAACATCTGAAGTCTAGAGGCAAAACGGACCATGAGATGGGAGGCTATTGGATTGATTCCCACCTACGTAAAAAATACGCAAAGAAAACATACTATGGTAAAACTACTATTCCAAGCCCGAAATTTTCTTGACCAGTGTAATTCATCCTTGACGAACAATATTTCGCGCATAGAGATTTTTTGATTAAAGCAAACCTTTATTTCATAAGAGATGATTTTGAATCTTCCTGTTACCGCAATATTGTAAAAAAATCTAGTCAATGAGGTTCCGTGAGTTCAATTGGCGTTGGTGTGTGTGTGTATATATATATATATATAGTAATTTTGGACCAGTCTTAGTGAACCTTTAGAACCTGATTACACACAAATATAGTTATGCCTCTCATGACCCGTGGCAATGTCAATTTTCAGGAAGAGAATTTTGGAGGGTTGGGTCGACTGTTGCTGGTGTTCTATAATACTGATGATGCTGCTGCAGTATACGGTTTTCGCGATAACGCGATTTGCTCCTGTGACATCGGCTGCACGAAGGGCTTTGTGTTTGTGCGAGATCCCCTCGCGAATTATCTGCAGCCTCTCTCGGTGGCTAATTTGATTACGATTCGTGATGCTACAGTATACATGTATAGAAACACAATCTCTATATAACTTGGATATTCGTGCTACATTTGGATGCACCTCCATTGTGTGTTGCTATTTTCTTCGGATGGTAGCAAGATAGTTGAATTATTCCATCAGCTTATTCCTTGCACGTGATACTAAATTTACAATTCCGTGAAAATTATTGTGAGTATATGTTGTGTGGCATTGATTTTTTGTACACAACAATAGATTCTTGTCGAGAGAATGACAAGGCGATGCGGTCACCGTGCACCGCGACCATGGACCTTAAGAATACATCTTACATAAAAAGTTTGATGACTTGAAGTGTGAGTAGAGTTGTCGAGTACTTGTTATTGTTCAACTTGTATTCCTCAATCCGCCGCTCAGCCCAAATCACAAGAAAATCGGAGAAAAGTGGGAATAACTTGGCCACCGGAACCTCCTAACCTATAATATACGCACATTTTCATTCCCAACTTTCTCCGATTCTGTTGCAATTTGAGCTTAACGAAGAGCAGACAAATCTAAGTTAGATGATAACAAATATTTGTGCGCTCGTCGTTTAGCCCAAATCGCAACAGAATCGGAGAAAGTTGGGAATGATTTTTAGCTTGCATGGTGACCGCATCGCCTTAATGAATAATTACGAAAGACAATTCAGATCTTTTTAGTATTGGCAAAACCCAGTATCCGCGGTTTCCGTGTTCGCGAATCCCGTGTTCACGGTGCTGTGAGTGGAAACCCAAACTCATTATTCGCGGTATTTTATTCGGGGTTCGCGATTTTTGAGCCATGCAATTTGTTAAAAATTCAAGAGGTCTCGGAGGAAAAAACCGTTGTGAGTTCACCGAAAAATAGTCTCAATGCAATGTGCAATTTTTGAACTGGATATGTATTTTCAAGAGCAATGTTGAAAAAGCCTCTAGAACCGGAAAAAAATTTAGTAGACTGAGTCCGTTATCACAGCTCATCGGATGAATTTGCGAGGGATGGCTTTAGTTCAGAGTGCCATCAAAGATTTTCCAACCTTCGATCCAGTTAGGGAGTTCTCAATCATAAACCATGCCAAATAATTTAATTAGATCTTGTCTGCAAAGCAAGACAATATTGATCGACTTCGTTCTTCTCCACATAACGATCACAACGTAACGAACTCAATCCTTTCGTTATATTTGTAAACATTTTTGATCTTCTCGTGATTCTCCACATAACGAACTCAATCCTTTCGTTATATTTGTAAACATTTTTGATCTTCAAATCATACATTTTATATCCACATTTATGATGCAATATTGGCAATATGTAGTTGAAAGAAATCATGCCTAATGATGATTTCTACGAATAGATTATGAATTTTTTTTCCGATGATATCGTAACCCACCTTTTATTCTTCCATATCCGTGCATTCGGTATTTGAGGTGTTTTTTTTTTTTTTTTTGGGAACGTAACCACCGCAAATACGGGGTTCTGCCTGCAGTAACAGACGATGGGAGTAGGAGAAGCTCTTTCCTCTAACATGTAAACTGGAAAGCATCAACGTTCTACGGGTTGACCGAAACGATACTGCGATTCAAAGTCGATTTTGACCCCTTCATTACCGTGAGTTTTGTACAGTTAGAAACAGATTTCAGACGCGTTCAGGGTACCTTTCTCTGATAAAAGTAGAATAAAAAAGTATGAAATCAAAATTTTGAGAAATTTTCGGTTTTCATTTATATTTGTTTCTCGCTCTCTTGTGATCCGGTAATCGACCGTACTTCGTCGTCTGGTCCATTTCATGCAATGACAAAAAATTTTCAGAATTTCATTCACAGATTATTGAAAGTCGGGATGATACAAATTACTATAGAATATGTGATAGGAAGGGCTAAATTTTGTTTGATTTCTTGCGTATCATATTGTATCTGAGAAGGAAATTTTTAAATATGAAATCTGTGTTCTGAAGTCTTGTGCTTATGCAGAACTGATGAAAGGTTGGTTGGTCACTCGCAAGTAGAGGTCCAACCTTGCGGACCTCGAATTTGGCCCAAATTCTGGGAGTTATATTGTTTTCGTGAAAAGCGAAGGAATCTCCAAGAGTTTAATCCCATGGGTCTCCTATTATGAGATACAGCTAGATTATCATTGTCCATGTAGGTTGACATTAATAAAGTCATACATTTGCCTAACTTAACCCCCTTGCCTAATTTGCCCCCACTCAAGATCTCGAATGTACGCCCACGCCTAAGTTGCTACGCACGTTTTCCGTGTTTGTTAAATTAGAATATGAGAAAATTCATTGTTTCGAGTGGTCCAAAATGGCGTATGCATTTCTTAGAACAAAAATACCGTTTTTGCTCATTTTAACCCTTTTTCCTTCTCGGACAGTAAGAATGACGCCAAAAAAGATTGCCTAAATCCATTACGACGTGCCTCAACTCATTTTTGTGAGTTGAGGCAAGAAGAATCATCAAGTCTAGCACGACTCTAAATCAATTTAATCCGAACGAATAATTATTCGTTCGGATAAAAGTTTGAGGGGTGCAATTATTGCTCTGATTTTTCAACTCCATCCGACAGCAAAAAAGAGACCATAGAATTTGCTTCCATGGAATGGAACTCATTTATTTAGAAAAATAGAGATTGCAGGCTTTAAAATGACTCCCGGCAGGTTTCTGTAGGTGCTATAGAAGCCAAAATATGATGCTTACAATCTTTTTCGGCAAATGTGGACACATTCACCCCGGCGGCCATATTCACCCCTGTTTACGGTACTATCATATGTATTCATTTTAATAACCTCTCCGTCGTGGACTACATCATTCTCAATTGTCTCTTCTTTTGCAAAATTAAATGCAACCGAAATTTCCACAAAATTTTAGTCAATCAATCCGAAAAATGTCTCAATTTCACATAAAAAATTTTCTACGCCAGCGCATCTTGTTCGACACTAAAAAAAAGCTTCGAATGAATAGCGACATGAATGAATATTTCATGATCGATGTGATTCGCTTCCAGCAATATCTCTGATACGAGTTTCCCACGTGTCGGTATTTTGCGAACAGATATATATAGAACCTGGCCACTGCTCGACAATTGCTCTACTCATGCATGCAGACGAAAGAGGTGTATACGGGTATGACCATCAGCTATAGAGAACGGATGTCACAGTGCACTGCTCGCTCAACGAGCAAATAATTAGCGACGAGTGCACATCGCGGCGAGGTTTGCGAGAGAGGACCACTTTACGTGTGCGGGCTAACTCACCACCGCGTTTCGGTCTACCCTCTCGCTGACATGAACTACTCTCTCGTCTGATGCTCTGTGGACTTTTGATCAGAAGGCTTTGGACGCTGGCTGCTTTGAATTACCGCAGTTAGCGAAAATTCCGTTATCAGACTTGTATACAGCCATCGCCACGATTAGTTGGAAATTTCATCACATACTTGACGAAATAGTTGATGATGATAATTCGAAGACATGGTCATGCTTACTCGATATAATCCTGCTGAGAACTTATCGAATAATTTATCATAATTATATTAGTATACTTGGCTTGGAGAGTTGAAAAATGAACAACACTGAGACCATCAATGACCACCACTGCAAATTAGAAAAACTCGATCCGAGATGGATTTTGATATGAATGAAATATTATACATCTTATTGTATTCAAACTTGGGCCGACTTGGACGCAATTCATTATAGTGCCGTGCATGAATTCTGGAGAGAGGATCTTTAAAAACAGAAAAAATACTAATTCTCTAGAGGTTCGAATGGTTTTTCCGAGTCTTTTTGAAAGTCTCATGCACAGGCTGGCGAGGGAATAGAAAATTTTGAAATTTTTTTCTTTCATTGGATCACCTGGGGCCTTATTCTAATACATTTTTCCCGCGACGGGGTGTGAGAAAACCCAGCACTTCCAATTTCCGCCTAGTTTACATTTAGTAAAAACAAACTAGTTTGTAGCATTCATTGTCACGGAAATAGCATCAGGATATACTTGATAGCGTATCCTTCCGAACCCTCAAACATTTTTTAACATCACACAATCCTAAAATTGGGCCAAAAGTCATCTCGACAAGAAATTGGATCACTTTTCGATCACAATCAAAGTGACAGGTTAGTAAGCGGAAATTTCGTGGTCTAAAAATGATTCAATCTCATATTAAGATGACTTCTTGGCCAATCTTAGAATTGTGTGGTGCTAAAAAATGTTTGAGGGTTCGGAAGGATACGCCATTAAGTATATCCTGATGATATTTTCATAGAAATGAATGCTACAAACTAGTTTGTTTACTAAATGTAAACTAGGCGGAAATATGGAAGTGCTGGGTTTTCCCCCACCCCGTCGCGGGAAAAATGTATTAGAATAAGGCCCCTGTAGGTCCGTTACTAATGAAGATTCTGCGATTCCGCAAAAAGCATCTTGTAGAGTGGAAAAAATGCTATGTGTAGCTACTTTTTGATTTATTTTTCATGTCCCGCGTGCGAAAACGTATAAGCTATATAAACTCCCAAAATGATGGCATTCATCGAAAACCGGTGTGAAACCATCATTTTGGATATTTAGACAGCGCTCACACGTACTCACAAACGGAACGTCAGAAATAATCCGAATAGTAGTCACACATAGCATTATTTCTGCTCTATACAAATGTCATTTGCAGAATAGCTGTAATTTCATGTGCAGCGGATTTGCAGGTTGTTCAATGAAAGTGAAATATTCTAATAAAAAGGTTAAAAAATATTTTAGAGATCGCTTTTATGGGTATGAAAATTATTGAGAGTAAAGTATTTAAAAAAGGAGTTTGAAAATTATCAACTTTTTGAATACCACACATCTTGAAAGCGTGGGGTACCATAGAAGGGACATGCACCGCATACTCTCCTCTTCGGCACCCCACGCTTTTAAGGTGTGTGGTGTTCAAAAAGTTGATATTTTTCAAACTCCTTTTTTTAAATACTTTACTCTCAATAATTTTCATACCCATAAAAGCGATCTCTAAAATATTTTTTAACCTTTTTATTTCCTTTCTTTTAGTGAAAGTAATTTTTGATGTCGCGCCGAACGTTGAAGTTCAATCGTGGCTCAAATTATCACTTGATCCAAGTTTTGATTTCGTGGTTTGGATGTGATCTGTGATTTGATACTCATGAATCGAAGCTAGGTTGGTCTCTCTCTCTCTCTCACTCTCTGATGATTCATTGTGTGACGGTGGATACGCTACCAACTTTGCTACAATTTCTTCAATATTGATTGACCCTGATGATACAGTAAAACTATGGTTTATTTAGATGATTGACTTGGCTTATAATCGATGAACAATAACGACCTTTCGTCTATCAAACTCTGTCGCTTATTCGTAAACTCATAATCGAGACGATCAGGACGAGGATACGGTATCATATCTCGAGCTTCGAAGTAAGTGCCCAAAATACACAGTCCTCATGTTATTATGTTCGACGAAAGGCCAGAATGCGCCCAACTTAGACAGGTGCCCAACATACAGAGTGCCCAGTGTATAGAACAAAATCCCCGTAAGAGCTAATGTAATTTTGCGCGTTCCACGGAAAAGTGCCCAAGTTAGTCAGATGCCCAATTTATAGAGGTGCCCAACTTGACAAGTTCCACTGTACTAAAATAATGTACTAAAATAATTAAGCATAAAAGCCATAAAGCTCGAGATAAAAATACTCTGGGAATACGATCTCTTCTTCGATTTCAATCGTTTTCGACCTAATTATGCCTGCTATCACACAATTAATCTCCGACAGATTAGGAATGTTGAAAAAAAAACTTGCAGTGTTGCATAGGGTATTCGCGAATTTGTGTACGTTTTGTGACAACCGACCGCGAAAGAGTTCGACGTGCTGCCCGCGATCGAAACGATTTGAAACGACATTGGAGATCAATGATGCCACCGCGCTCATAGAAAAGATGACGATATGTGCATTTCTTCTTACTAACGATCGCTAAATACTGCAGCGAGCGACGATGCATCAGGTTTTGACAAGTTCGGCAGGGGGCGGGGCGACCACGCGGAATCGCGGTGCACAGCCAATTACCCAAAAGTTTACCGTAGAGAGGGTAAAAACCCGCCTAAATAGCTCACACGGACACACCAACACTTATCCGGTATTCAAACTTTCCAGGAAAAAACGCCGGAATTCGTGGAAAAAGGCGGGGTATTCGTAGGGAGGGGAGACGGTGAAGTAGAATAAAAGCGATGAAAAATTCCCATTTTCTCACCAGCGCGTCGGATCTACAAAAAGACTCGATAAACCTCGCGATAAACATCATCTAAACCTCTGGAAAAGTACTATTGCATTCTTAAAAGAGAAAGCTTTCATTGTGTGGTAGTAGATTTTTCCTTGGATTTTTTTTCAAAAAATGTTTTCCTCCTCTTTACACTAGTATTCATAGTCGTTATAACCCTAGAGTTAAGAATTAATCCGCGGGTTAGGCGCTGTAATCGGAGTCGAGAAAAAAAAGACTTCAATTCTGTGATGTTCTGCAGCACTGGGACAACGTGAAGTGAATGAGTAGTCTTTGGTTTATTCTTCTGCCACGCCGATTAACTCTGGAGTTAAAACGACTATGAATACCTACTAGTGTAATAAAGCTCTCGAATACATAAAAAAAAGCGTTTTCAAAATGTGTTGGCCTCATCGTTTCCCCCAGACCTATCGACTGTAAGTAATAGTTTTTCTTGATAACGCCTTGGAAAATAATTACAACCCTATCGTTCAAGCCCTCTGACTGTGTCTGTGTGTATGTGTGTATGTATGTTTTTTTCTATGGCTCAGCAAAACTCCTCACTCTTTCCACCAACCCCCTTGAAATTTTGCCCACATATCGGGTGGCATCTGTAGATGGGAACGCTACATTTTTAGCATCCTCCCGATCATTATTCATTGAATTTTTTTGAGAAAACACGGTGCGCTTCTGAAGAGGATGAGTTTTTCAAAATTGTCAAAAGAAACTGAAAAGTGGATGTTTTTCTACGAAACTTCATGAGCAGAACCTGGTTTTCAGCGAAATCGGATCAGCTCCTTTTTCTGAGTAGTTGTCAAATTGATCATTTCCCATGTATTGCTCATGGAGAAATTTGACGATTTAACATTTTCTTCCCATCTTGGAGGTTTTCTCGTAATTACTCAGAAAAGATGGATCATAGCAAAAAATTCCAGGAATATTTTTCTTTAGATTTTTCGAAGAACAACAAGTAGACGTAGTGAGATCAATCGAGAAACTTAGGATCCTTCCATGGTGTTGAAGGAAATAGTAGATAATTAGCAGAAGGCGCGAGGTTTCTCGTGAGAAACTTGAGCTTTTACTGATAATATGTCAATCCCCTCGAGTTTCATGATTCATCTACCCACGTCATTTTGTAGGTCTTCAAAAAATCTATAAAAAAATATTCCGGCCATTTTTTGCTATGACCCACCTTTTCTGAGTAATTACGAGAAAACCTCGAAGATGGGAAGAAAACGTTAAGTCGCCAAATTTCTCCATAAGCAATACATGGGAAATGATCAATTTGACAACTACTCAAAAAAAGGAGCTGATCCGATTTCGCTCAAAATCAGGTTCTGCTCATGAAGTTTCGTAGGAAAAGATCCACTTTTCAGTTTCTTTTGACAATTTTGAAAAACTCTTCCTCCTCAGAAGCGCACCGTGAAAAATAATAAAAATCGAAAATTTTTCGACTTTCTAATTTTGCCATTTTTTACGGTTTTGACACTAGACTAGTATTTGGTGTTTTGATATTCAGAAAGGGTTTGCAAGTGCCGGAAGTCACTTCTGAAGTCTACGGGTTAACTGAAAATGCCTTTTTAGATGCGCAAACATGAAACACGCAATTTGAATTTTCTAAAAAACGCAGGAACCGTTCGAGATCGATTCCAATTACACAAGTCTTCATATTTTGCCTCAACCAAAATGGAACGTGAAAAAAGTTTACAGGAAAGTCAACGAGTGTCCATTTGTGAGAATGACAACATGTTGTGGGTACAATAAGGGGCTCGTCGGGTGCAATCCTGTGGTCCCAAAGTATACAATTTCAACATCTAATGAGCACGCTATTGAGGCAACAAAGTTTTTCAAGTCCCCCAAAAATACGAAAAATAACGATGTATTTTCATTCAGAGACCGTGTGTATCTCCTTCCTGATAAAAGGTACGAAGAGTCGGTTAGCATGATTTGGAAGAGTTTCGAAAAAATTTTTCCTAAGTTATGAACGTTTGATGTTAAGTATCTAAAAATCTTAACCCACTTACCACCGCAAGCTTGGGACATCGAGTATATACATCAATTTACCGAGTTGCAGAAAACGTATTTTCTTTACGAAACGAGTTGTTCTGTGATGAACATTGTTTTCCGCACAAGGTACATGATGGATTTTATCGCCTGACCTTGGAAACAGCGTTTATCCGGATGCATGAATGTGTTTTCCAGAAAGGCAAAATTAGGATTCCCAAAAATTTTTGGATTTTATTTTATACGTCCATACGTAGAAACAACGTGTTTCTAGGCCTCCTCGCTACGCGAGTATAAAACTCCATACGCGTCTCGTGCGGAAACATTTTTCCTTCGGGAAAACCAAGCTGGATAGTGCCATCGCCCACGTCCAGCTTGGTTTCCCGAAGGAAAAAATTTTTCCAGCACTCGACGCGTAATGCACTATTTTTACTCGCTTGCAATGGGATACTTGGCCTCGGCCTTCTCATTTGAGCATTTTCTTGTAGAAATAGGGACTTTTGAGAATTTTTGCAGATTTTCTGACGTATCTGAAAAAAATAATAACCGATCATAAGAAATTAATAATGAATAGTTGACCGTTATAATGGACATTGAGAGTGAATGGGTTAATTGAGAAATTCCTTTGAAATCCATCAGAAGCGGAAATGGAATGAATTTGAGAAAATTGCAGCGAGCTCTTAAACAACTTTATTGACACTAATGGTAAGCTCAGCCCAGCTCATCCAAAAGCTTCTCACCCATTGGTCCGACAAAATAACAAAAATCAATCATAATAGCTATAATCCGACCCCAGTTATCCGTTCAAAGAAATCGAAAATCTCCAAAGCGTGTACTAAACCTGAAAAATCACCAGGAAAAGACTCAATCATGATTATACATCCGGTGGAAATAGCTTCCATACGACTTGAACAAAGTAAGCTCGTTACGAAGCATCAATTTTGCGCGCGTAAAAGCCAACGCTCAGCTTAAACCAAGACTAATAGCCGAAAACGTGCAAAGTTGAACACTCGGATATACGCTATCGTCCTATATAATACTCCCTACAGGCCAACTAACAAGTCTTGCACAGAACAACTTACCAAAGTAAGCATCCTATACCAGTATCCTGCGGCAGGATATAAGGACTATATATATACAGACTATATAACACACCAAAGAAGTGTAAAAGCTCTATATGTTGCCGTCATCCCGGTGTCTGAAAATCTCGCCAATTCTCATTGCTACACGAAACAACCAAGACGGCGAAGACGACGACAACACGTGTCTAGCATGAAGAAAAAAAAACAAGTCACATAGAGCTAAGGAAAGACTTCACATTTATACAAAACTATATATAGTATTGTGGCATTGCAGTATGTGAGAAGACTATATGTACAAGTTGGATTGTCACGCTCGCAAAAGTTGGCTTTCCCGGGGAATGCCATGGCGCGGCAAATTGGAGAAAGCGCCAAGAGAGCTTGCGACTCTGATGCTATAAGTACAGTTATACACAGTATAGGGATGAGAAAGTTGTACTGGCGCGAGAAATGCCGCAGTGGGAGTGAGGTGCAGACTCTAAATCAGGCCTATAATGGAAATTTAGGTTCCAAGGGAGAAGGGGGGGGGGAGTTGAGGTGAGATACACTGGGGGTATATTATGAAGTTACCGCCGCATTGGTGGGGTCGTTAGGTGCCAGCTCTTCCGATCAGTCAAGTTAAGCATCGTTCGGCGCGGTTAGTACTTGGATGGGTGACCGCTCATTCAGGTCTACCATGTCGGCTTTGTTGACTTTTCGTATCGGTTGGTTGATGCTTACGACTCAGCAATGCGAGCGGGAGGTGCGAAGTGCTTACAGATTCGGTATTTATCGATCGCTGATGCGTAAGATCTATGCCCAATCAGTAACGCGATAAGTGCACCGGGCTCTTCGAGGCGGGTTTTCTTTACACAATAAAGTTTTCCCTTGCCTCACGGGTAAACCCGGGCGAATGCGAAGAGTTTACATAAACACACAGTACACTGACACACTGTTATCTCTCAGTTATACAAATGAGACCTGCCACTCTGCGAGTAGGTGAGTCCGTCACTGCGAGCAGATTCACCCGTTGATGCCTTGAATAAAGGGTCACTGAAGGCCTTGAATAAAGGGTTCAGGTGCATTGTCAGAGTGTCTGAATAAGTCGTCTGATGCACGCGGGTGGGATCTGGGAGTAGCTGTCGGGAGGGCCCGGATAAACAAGGAGGGCACAGTGGCCATCTCTGGTGGGCTGTGCCGGGAAGTTCTCCGTATCAACCACGAGTACGAGGATCAAGAACAGAACACAGCTTGCGCTAGTCGTAACACAGTACACAGAATACAGTATCACCACACAGTAAAGCTGTATAGGCCTTCAAGGCCTCAATGCTTCGAATAAAAAAAAAAAAAAAATATTATGAAGTTGCGATGTGTTGTTCGTAGAGTTTGGTATGTTAGGCTTGACTTTTGAGAGAGATTATGAGAGTGTAGAGAGCTTTTCCGTGGAGATAACCACGTGATGTGGAAGAAGATGAGAAAAGAGTGCTGATAAGTGATAAAGAACAGTGGATAATGATTAAGCTGTGGAGTACTTATAGTTATTTAATTCACTTTTTGCACTAAACGCTCAATCCGGTTGCCTTCTGAGTAAGTGTCGTGTGTCGACATGACCCGTGCATGGGAACAAAAATTTTTTTGAAATTTGGAACGGAGCCTCGGACAGAAATTTTTCAGTTGGAAATCGCAATGGGTGAGCGACATAGAATCCGCAGTTGATTTCATGGCTTATAGTCAATTTTGACTTTAAGCGTGAATGCAAATGATTAGATTGTGATTTTTATGTGTTCTATAAAAATTGCAACAATAAAATAAAAATACAAAATCTAAGTCTTTTTGTATTAAAATGCGTTTTCAACGAGTCTGTTCGTCATGATGAGATTTTCCAAATCACGATCGCGTGTTTAGTGTAATCTAAGGTTGTTGACTGCACAATAATAACATAGTTGAATATTAGAGCTATGAATTTTCAGGAAATCATTCAAAAAGATTAGAACATTTTTTACAAAGTCATAGAACCAGGTCGATCACATTAAAACATCCATGACAGCCGATGGATTTCGTATTTAAGAAATTTATATTGGAGGATCAGTCTTTGCCTAGAATTGATCTTAGCAACAAACTTGAGGATCCAAAATATTCAGTGGAAATTAGTGAAAATCAATCAATCGAGGGGCATCTCCCGGACTTGGCGTACTGAGAACTATAAGCAACTGCCGGCAACTGCGGGCAACTGCGAAGCGCCGCAGTTGTCGGCAGTTGCCGACAGTTGCCAATAGTTGCTCGCATTTGCGCTGCAGCGGTGGTACCTATATATACAGCGCCGTATATATATGTATGAGTCCCAGCGCAGGTATATATAAGTCCCAAGGAACGGTCGACAATCAATTGATTCTACGGCAATATCATTGCGGAAGATCACGCCTTGGACAAAATCGATTAGTCTATTACATGATAATGACTTTTGGATTGGATACTTTTCACGCGCCCGAAAATGCAGTGCTTGAAGTCACATCACACGTATACCTTTTGTCACAATGCCATGAAAATTTAAAGTCGATGATAGAGTATAAAATGTCACGATGCACTCGATCGATTGAAAGTACTGTAATATCCCACGTATTTGCATCACTAGGAACTCGACCAAGGATAATTACGTGTTTTCAACAGGTGCATCAGTGGCTCGTCACGCACCTTCACTCAGGCAGATGTGATTTACTCCAGGCTCACTCACGTGCACATGCGTATCGTGATACTGAACGAATATGTTGCTCAACTCCTCAGTCATATCGAGGATTTGGGGAATTGATTCTCGGGGATCAACCATCGCGTGCTCGATGCTCGGACCACAGATTCCGTATGAAGCTACTCCGAAACCAAGGGGAACAGTTCAACCCGCAAGTAACCGGGTGTTCTGATTCAAAATCCTACCGATGAGGAAAATCAACTTCGGAAGCTAGGGATTCAATCAAATCCGCAGATGGATGGATGCTCGAATTTAAAATTCTGTCGGCAGAAAATTCAAACCTAAAACCTAAGAAGGCAATCACACCCGCAAATAACCGGATGCTCGGACCGGAAATTCTGTCGAGGGAACGATCAAACCCAAAACCTAGGAAGGCAATCAAACCCGCAAATAACCGGATACTCGGACCACAAATTCTGTCGAGGGAACGATCAAACCCAAAACCTAGGAAGGCAATCAAACCCGCAAATGACCGGATGCTCGGACCACAAATTCTGTCGAGGGAACGATCAAAGCCAAAACCTAGGAAGGCAATCAAACCCGCAAATAACCGGATGCTCGGACCGGAAATTCTGTCGGCAGAAAATTCAAACCTAAAACCTAAGAAGGCAATCACACCCGCAAATAACCGGATGCTCGGGCCGGAAATTCTGTCGAGGGAACGATCAAACCCAAAACCTAGGAAGGCAATCAAACCCGCAAATAACCGGATACTCGACAGAATTTCCGGTCCGAGCACCCGGTCATTTGCGGGTTTGATTGCCTTCCTAGGTTTTGGCTTTGATCGTTCCCTTCGACAGAATCTCTGGTCCGAGCATCCAGTTATTTGCGGGTTTGATTGCCTTCCTAGGTTTTGGGTTTGATCGTTCCCTCGACAGAATTTCCGGCCCGAGCATCCGGTTATTTGCGGGTTTGATTGTCTTCCTAGGTTTTGGCTTTGATCGTTCCCTCGACAGAATTTGTGGTCCGAGCATCCGGTCATTTGCGGGTTTGATTGCCTTCCTATGTTTTGGGTTTGATCGTTCCCTCGACAGAATTTGTGGTCCGAGTATCCGGTTATTTGCGGGTTTGATTGCCTTCCTAGGTTTTGGGTTTGATCGTTCCCTCGACAGAATTTCCGATCCGAGCATCCGGTTATTTGCGGGTGTGATTGCCTTCTTAGGTTTTAGGTTTGAATTTTCTGCCGACAGAATTTTAAATTCGAGCATCCATCCATCTGCGGATTTGATTGAATCCCTAGCTTCCGAAGGTTTTAGGTTTGAATTTTCTGCCGACAGAATTTCCGGTCCGAGCATCCGGTTATTTGCGGGTTTGATTGCCTTCCTAGGTTTTGGCTTTGATCGTTCCCTCGACAGAATTTGTGGTCCGAGCATCCGGTCATTTGCGGGTTTGATTGCCTTCCTATGTTTTGGGTTTGATCGTTCCCTCGACAGAATTTGTGGTCCGAGTATCCGGTTATTTGCGGGTTTGATTGCCTTCCTAGGTTTTGGGTTTGATCGTTCCCTCGACAGAATTTCCGGTCCGAGCATCCGGTTATTTGCGGGTGTGATTGCCTTCTTAGGTTTTAGGTTTGAATTTTCTGCCGACAGAATTTTAAATTCGAGCATCCATCCATCTGCGGATTTGATTGAATCCCTAGCTTCCGAAGTTGATTTTCCTCATCGGTAGGATTTTGAATCAGAACACCCGGTTACTTGCGGGTTGAACTGTTCCCCTTGGTTTCGGAGTAGCTTCATACGGAATCTGTGGTCCGAGCATCGAGCACGCGATGGTTGATCCCCGAGAATCAATTCCCCAAATCCTCGATATGACTGAGGAGTTGAGCAACATATTCGTTCAGTATCACGATACGCATGTGCACGTGAGTGAGCCTGGAGTAAATCACATCTGCCTGAGTGAAGGTGCGTGACGAGCCACTGATGCACCTGTTGAAAACACGTAATTATCCTTGGTCGAGTTCCTAGTGATGCAAATACGTGGGATATTACAGTACTTTCAATCGATCGAGTGCATCGTGACATTTTATACTCTATCATCGACTTTAAATTTTCATGGCATTGTGACAAAAGGTATACGTGTGATGTGACTTCAAGCACTGCATTTTCGGGCGCGTGAAAAGTATCCAATCCAAAAGTCATTATCATGTAATAGACTAATCGATTTTGTCCAAGGCGTGATCTTCCGCAATGATATTGCCGTAGAATCAATTGATTGTCGACCGTTCCTTGGGACTTATATATACCTGCGCTGGGACTCATACATATATATACGGCGCCGTATATATAGGTACCACCGCTGCAGCGCAAATGCGAGCAACTATTGGCAACTGTCGGCAACTGCCGACAACTGCGGCGCTTCGCAGTTGCCCGCAGTTGCCGGCAGTTGCCTATAGTTCTCAGTACGCCAAGTCCGGGAGATGCCCCTCGCAATCAATTTTCTGAGCGTCAGAGAAAATTGACAAGCGATTTTGATTGAGTGGGCGAATAATTCAATTGAAAAGTCCATTTGCTCGTCCATTTGTGATGGACTATACGCCTGCAAGAAATACAGTGAATCCTGTCAAATTGGGCACCTCCGTAACCTGAGCACCCTCGTAAATTGGACACCTGCCTAATTTGGGCGCATTTTGCTTTTCCTGGTGTGAAAAATTACATGTTAAATTATCTTCGTGAATTCGGCACCCATTTCGTTAGCCATTGGGCTTGTATCGAGGGTGGTTATATATATATACTCCTCCTTGCACAAAATATCATCAATGGTTGCAAGTTTGTTAAAGATGCAGGGCGAGATCGAAGACGAGATCCGATCCTCATACAAATCTTTGATTTGAAACAAGGCGAGATCTTTGACTTCTTTACCCAGCAGATAGATCGGAGCAGAAAATCGAAAAAGTCCGATCATGGAGTTTATGTATGTGCAGCTTGTACTCATCACGTGAAAATATTTGTATTGACTCTTTTAAACAAAATTTGTATTGATTCGAGCATCTTTTTCCACAAATGAAGTAAATTAGACAGATATTTGATCAATTCTGAGGATTTGATAAACTTGGATTGTATATATTGGAGAATTATGAAGTATTAAATCGGTTAGTTGAGGGTTTTGAAAGTAATTTGAATTGGGAAGAAGAATTTTGTCAGAATGAATGCATAATTGATCTATTCGTAGAGACTTGTATAATATGTCTTATGATTCAAGCTCCCCCAAGAAATGTTTCCCAAAAAATATAGCCTGTCTCTGTATATACACTGAACATCTGCCAATATTGGGCGCATTTCTTCGGAACTGTGGGCGCCCAATATATTAGACAGGATTCACTGTATTTGAAAAAAATTCAAGTGATATGAACAGATGAAAATCCGAGTGAAAATCAAGATCACTTGTGTTTTACTCCACCGAGCAAGCAAAGTAAGATTTACATTCCTCTTTTTAATGAATATATCATGGAATTTTCGACATTTCCAAAAAATGCTTAAAAGCGCGCCTTTCTTACGCCGGTATTTTCCATAATATCCAATCTCTGAGAGTAGTTTGGACGGAGTTGCTCTCGGGCTGTTGGAAAAGCAGGGAGAACAAAATAGTATCCTACTTCCTTAGAATAACTCAAATTCTTCTCAGTTCGCAGATGATATAGCTCTTTATTTGAAATTTTCCTCCGAACCAAGAGCAAAAAGCTTGATGAAAAAAAGCATTCTCACAGTGAAAAATAATCTTGCAGATATAGGCTTAGAACTAGCTGAAGGTAAAACCGTTCTTTTGCATTTCAACAGGAAAAATATTCGGCCAGGTAATATTGTCATCAACATTGAGAACTACAGTCTTGTATCTCGTGAATCTGCTAGATTTCTCGGAATCATATTTGATTACAAGCTCTCTTTTCATGAACACATTAAGAAACTGCTCAATAAATGCTCCCAAGCCATGAACATGCTTAGATTTCTATGCGGTACGTGGTGGGGAGCAAGTCCAGAAACGCTTCTCACGCTTTACAAGAGTTATGTTCGATCATCAATTGATTATGGTAGCTTCATCTACTATCCGAATACAAAAGCACTTCGTGAGAAATTAGAGAGTATCCAAAATACAGCTATCAGAACTGCCTTGGGCTATCGAAAGACTACTCCCAAGAATGTCCTTTTAGCTGAAACGAAACTGACGTCAATTCAAAATAGATGTAGACAACTATGTAACACTTTTCTAACAAAATCCCTTTCGTGTTTTAATTCACAAAGTTCACAAGCTATCAGACGATACTACCACTTATGTTCAAAATACAAAAAACGAGAAAAAGTATTGCTCAAATCATGCATAAAAAATATTTATCCTCTCGCATCCTTGATAGACTCTCACAACTGTTACAATTTGTTCCATTATGATTACAGAATCTCAGTTTTTCAGATTCCAATTAACACCGAAACTGGATTTGAATTGAAAAATGCGAAGGACCCCAATGAACTATTCCGTAACTTTTTCTCTGCAAGTGACGCACTCGCAGTATTCACGGATGGTAGTAAATCTAACTCTACAGTTGGCTCAGCTTGCTATGTGCCTGAGAATGGTTCAATCATCACAAGATGTATAAATGGCAAAGCCTCCGTCTTTACTGCCGAGTGTGTTGCTTTGAACGATGCAATGGAAATAGCTCTCAAATTCACAGAACGCAACATCAACATATTTTCAGATTCCCTTGCAGTCTTACAAACGCTCAACTCTAGTAAACTTAGTATAAAAACCAATTCGTATATCTTTGAAATTAAGAGAAAGTATTTGGAGTTTCAACGTAAAAGTGCCAAAAATCTAGAATTTTTCTGGGTACCTGCTCACAAGGGAATCCAGGGAAATGTTGAAGTTGATGAATTAGCAAAATCTGTGAGTAATCCAGTAGAAATTGATCGCATTCCTTTCACAGACCTCATTGAATCATATAAGAAAGTAGCCAAATCGAAAACGTCTGAAGATATTGTCGATGAGAGCCAAAGCACAGGCAAATACTACTTCGAAAATTATTTTTCAAAAGACAGCAAAGCCTGGTTCTCCAGAAAAACCTTACAGCGCGAGCTCATTGTCACAGTATGTCGAATACGATCCAACCATTATAGCCTTGCCAGTTCCCTGGCCAGAATGCATATCATTGATAGCCCACTGTGCGAATGCGGCTGTGAAGAAGATATTGACCATGTACTTTGGGACTGCCCCAAATATGTCAGACAAAGGCCTGCATTCCTCAAAGACCTAAGGTCTTTGGGCCTCAAAAATGTTCATAATGTACAAACTATTGTATCCCAACCTAACATTGAAGCGTGCAAATGTATGATCAAATTCTTCCGCAACTGTGAACTTAATGTGTGAAAAATCACTGTATCATATGTCTCCATAGATTTATTTGTTAATATTATTATTATTTTTATTATTAGGTAGAGCCTTGCTCTCTTTGTATATTCTTGTAGACGCTGAATAGCGCATTAGTGCTCAAAAGCGTCATTAAATAACCAAATAAAAAAAAAAAAAAACTCAAATTCTGATGTGAGTGATCCATTTCGCGAGGTGAGCAAAAATATACGACCTCGACGAAATTCATGTCAATTAACTGGCTTATTGGTCATTTCTTGGGAAGAAAAGTTCCTAGATGAAATTTATTCATTCGTACGAGGGTCCTCACATTAAAATTTTCTGTTGCATGACAATACTCTACTAAGGTAAGTATATCCAACTTGCCTCTGTATCGACTCTGTACCCAAGTTGCCCCCATATGCCGATCTCAGAAATGGGCAGTCAAGACCTTCCCGCATATTTTTTTCAAGTTTCTTATGTTAGAATATGAGAAACAGTACATTACAGTTCCATTACAGTTTCCATCGACCTTGGAACATTCCAGCGTTTTCCAAAAAATATAAAGTGATTTTTTCATTTTTCGTGTTTGCACGGCTGAGAAATTGCCGAGGAAATCGCGTTCACTAAAACGGGTGCAAATTTATTTTCATTCGACCAATCTCAACGTACCTGAGCGCATTCGATTCTTTGTCTCAAGACCTTCAAAATTCGCTCTTTAGAGTTGCAAAACTCTGATTTGGAGCGATTTTATTATGTACAAAAGACGAAGATGATTTGAAAAACAACAAGGCCGATATCACAGTGTACCCAACATGTCCCTATGGTTATCTCGAAAAGGCGTGCAGTATGGCTTTTTTTACCACTCAGAATGTGTTTATCAAGTCAAAATAGGTCGGAAACCGTGTTTGGAACAGTTAGAAGCTACAAAAGTTGCTGGCGATCAAAACGGATCAAAGCGACTTAATGCACTTTATCGCCGATTTACATTGTTTTAGATGATGGGGGCAAGTTGGGTACACAATTTTTTGGAAGAATTGGAACAGTTTGGCTCCACTTGGTCCAAATTGAATGTACATACTTTAACTCGTTTTAAAGGTCTTAAGACAAGCTTCGAAATGAGTTAAGCTACGTTGGAAAATATTGATGGGCCAGAGTTATTATGAAAATGGCTTAATGGGGGCAAGTTGGGCACACTTAACTTATATAAAAAAGTCACAAAGATGCTAGCGTTGCACTGAAATTTGCGGAATCTTATCTTGCATGCTGAGACAAGCAACAGTTTTATTATCGCCAGCCATAACAATCCATATCGAGATCCATATTAAATTTCTAACTCGTTTACAAACTCTTATGAAAATTGAGGGACACGAGTGGAAAACTTCAATGGTGGAAATTCGTACACAGACTAGCCATTAATTTTAATTAAAAAATTTGAAAAATTGCTCGAGAAATTGAAAAAAGAAGCGTGCGCCTGCTGGTAATAATTATAATTTCTCATAGCAATTTACCCTCGATTTCATCATCATAATTGCAGAATTGAGATTAGTTCTCATAAAATTATTCCCGTCATCAGTAGACATTATCAATTACCAAATATCAAACCCATTAACACACGGGTGGCAAAAGTCAAAAGTGAACACATTTCAGGTATGCCTCCAGTGGACAGAGCTAGCAGAGTATGCACTTTTGTGCATTATTACAAAAAATCTCGCAAAAGATGTAAGAAAGATATAGTTTCTTGAGTCAGCAATATATGTATTCAATCTACTCAATCTGGAATATTCACTGTTCACGTGATCGACCGATGATGCCTTGCTCAGCTGGCCCCTACTATGATGTCGTCACATAAAAGACTTTCTGAGTACCATGCGGTCGAGCCGGCTCTTTTCTAAATATATATAGGTATACTGCCTGTGTGCGGCCCCTTGTTAAAATCCCACGAGGTATCGTAAAATGCGCCGCTCTTGTCTTGTCTTGCCTCCGCCGCGCCTGCGCTCACTTATCCCCTGACCCCTCCCCTCATCACAAATATATTCCCCCTATTTGTATACAAAAATATATCCAATAATAAAGCGTCAGGTAAGGTTAGTTACCTGCTGTAAGCCGCATGCGAGTGTATATGTTTCCATCCATTCCGTCGTAATATCACTCCTCCTTACCTCACCGGCAAAATGTCCTCAAAATTCAACTAGTAAACAATATCAGAAGTAACAAACAATTCTCAAAAGTATTCCACCCTCTCGATTACCAAGAAATTCAAGTATCTCAAAAAGTGAACAGTAATAAGCGTCATTTGGTACGTCGGCATCATCAACACTCGTCAATTAGGCATCATCATCATCATCATCATAATTTCAACGCGCCGGCTGTAAGTGCTATTATGCTTACCCATGTCATAAGGTACTGCATTCGATGATTATAAATCGACAACGACGACGTGAGACTGAGAGGAGGGCTTTTGTGTCTACTGAGAACCCTCAGAGGCCTGTTTATACTTGTTGTTTATATCTACGAATCTGGCAATCATCATCATCATCAGACCGGTGCAGGATTAAAAATTTCATTAGCCGGTTATTGGAGAGCGGCTGTCACAAATAATGGGTCGAAAATTAAGAGAAATCGATCTTCGAAGTGAAAATCAAGTTTACTCTGGTCGAGCATTTATGTCTAGAGTTAATAAGGATGAAGACTGCGACGAGAGGGTAATCAAGGTCATGGAGAATAATAGAGTTTACTACAGATGCACTGCTTGTGGATATACTACGGGTAGAACATTCAATGTTGCTAGGCATTACGTCAGGAAACATACCAGGCTTCAGACACCAAAAACGTGCACGAGATGTGGTAAGTTTTTTTTTATTATCAGCATAAATACTTATGTAGATATCAACTTACATATATCCTTTCGCTCAAACGGTTTTATTGTTATGATTTGTCGACCCGGCTTTGGCCGCTGTTCTTTCTGTGACCGGTCGCTTACCCCCCTGCTCGTCATTTCTATACTTGTTTTGGTCGGCTACATTTCCAAAACAATCGCTCAACTGCCCCAATATGTATCTGAAGAATTTGAATTTCTTTTGGTAAAAATTAATTGAGGCTTGTTTGTATCACTTTGTTTTTCCACTTATAGTCGAATTAATTAATTAATTCATTGGTTACACACTCAAACTTGGAAATGTTCAAAGTAGCTCATTTTTTGTAAAAATGAATTAAAAATGTTTGAACTTTGTTATAAATACATTAGAATTGCAAACTTCTATGCAATTACCAAATTCTCACATCATATAATTCCCTCGTTATCAAAATGAATACACTCTAATGTGTGAACGGGCAAGTTGGTTTAACTAACAAAATGCTTATTTCCTGCAGCTCAAAATTTCAAAACCAAAGGAGATTTTTACGAGCACCGTAAAGAATGTCAAGATGGATATGCTCCACGTCCTACCAGAAAATCATGGTTGATAGTGAAACAAGAACCTGTGGAAACAGATATCTGTAGTGCATTAAAAATTAAAGAAGAACCCTATTCTTGTGGAGAGATGGATGCTGAAGGAGAATCTGATGCTTGTGACGATGTAGATGCCGAGGAAGAATCTGATGCCTGTGATGATTCGGATGTCAAAGGGACATCTGAATCCTATGATGAACCAGACATCAAGGGAGGCATTAGATTACTCAAAGAAGAAGAGCTATTAAAATTTGAAGATGATGTGAGTCTTTCTCCATCATTCATGGAAGAAGGACCAGAACTTTACTTAGGTATGGATATTGAATACAACCAAGATGAATCTATACTGCATGATATCCATCATGATTCTATATTACCGTCGTGGGCCCTTGATGAAGACATTGAAAATAGTAATGAGAGTTTGGATCTTGAAAGTCGTCAAACTTTGAAACATCCTCATGAAATCTACTTTAGTCATTCGTTTGATATTGCAGACTCTTGATTCAAATAATTTCCATTTAAGTTACCTGAAAAATTTTTTACAATTACTTCAGTTCCAGTTAGTAAAAAATGAGGACAGGGTTTACATTTGTCCGTGAAGGGTTTTGAAACTTCTTGGAGTAAGTTACATGCAAGCATGGATCTGGTTTTATTTGAAGTGTTTTCTAATATTATCAACTTAGATCCCTTATTCACTCAACTCAAAGATAGCATTTTTCAAGATTGACTTTTGATCATTTTGAGAAATTTGATAGAATAACATTGTTTGTATTTTTGTACAAAACACAATAAGAGTATTTTGAATCCAGCTTACCTCTTGAAAATATTTTTGGTAATGAAGATGTAATTTGATACCATGGACTGTATTGAATGAATTTAAAACATTGTCCTTTTTTTATCTTCAAGTCCATTGGAGCTGAATTTTACATAATTACCACACAAAAGTAAAGAATAGAGCACAATTCACTCTATCTTTGAAATACTAAGTCAAACACATAGATTATGCTTATCTTTACAAAAAAATGAATTTATCCTTTGAAATATCCTCATTCACACCCTGATAGAATGAGCTGAGTATTTCCTAAGATGATATTTTTATAACTAATAATACATAGAAACTAGAATGAATAAGTACATGATGTATTCCCACTAAAATCTTATGACATCATGAATTATTATCGAATCAAATTTTGATAAACTATGTAGTGTGCAAAAGTTTGCCAGATAAAAATGAAGAAAGTACAACAGTTAGTCTGTAATTCATAGTTCATTTGAATAGCTTTCCTCAATGTACAGTTTTGTATGAACGAGCTTTGTTCCATTAGATTTCAGTACGGATAGAAAACAGTTAGTTGACTTCTTAATTTGTTGTTGGAAAAAGTTTGGTATGAACTACTCACATGGATTTCACTAAATTCTCTGTTGAATTAATGTAGCGAGTTCAAGTATTAGGTCATGTGTTGATCAGTTCAGTTTTCACCATTAGTTTCATTCTTCTATATCTTATTTTTGTACTTGAATTTTGATAAGGCATTACTGATGAAGCCAATTTTGTAAAGATAATGTTTTATGCGACCAAGCTTGTACATATGTTTAATAAACAGATATTTGAATACCAATCTCGTGTTTTAGGAATCTCGTCTTCGTAATTAACCCCTTTTCCCATCGAACCTGAGATTTTGTGCATCTGAAACATGTCACACTGACTCAGATGTGATGTTATTTTACGATTGATATCTTGTTTTTTACCGGCGAGCAGCGAGTTATTTTGTGGCACGTCGCTCACGAAATGAATTTGATTTACCCAAAGTAAGAACAAATTTCTAAAAATGACAGAATAAGATTAGATACAGAACGATTCATTCATCTAACAAGTTACGAAATTTTTCACAAGGCAAAAGGTGATTTCCAAGACCGTGTCAGCGAAAATAGATACTACCCCGAATTTCGAATTTCCACTCACAATTTATACAGAAGTAAATTTTCATGCAAAACCCCTTATTCTACTCTCGGACAACTTTTGCACTCTCGGATAATTGCTCCTCTATATCGCAAAATCCCATACGGTACAATGAGCTCGGTAGCGAGCTTACGACTTGTGATGAAAATAGTCGAACTTTAAAAATAGTTTGGAAAAATTATGCATGCGACATCGAGTAAAATTCAATACCCTTTTGAATAAGGGCAATGAATTCCACAAAAAGTACCATCAAATACAATTCTATCATTCAGGTATCATCGACTGCGATACAATGATTGCCGTCATTCTTCAGTTCCTCTCATTTCTATTTGCTAAATTGGAATTGATTGAACTAAAAGCCCTCAAAAAGTCATGTGAACTTCATGTTTGAGCCCCCAAGTGAAAATTACATTCTACTCATCCTCAAAGATGTCCTAAGTTTCAATCTACGAAATCATCTAAAATTGTAACTATAGCCCTCGCTATAGCCGGTGGCAAAAAAAAAGGCGAAAAAGAACCAATACAATGACAACCCAAAAGTTCCTCGCTTTCCTCTGAAATTTCTTGGGGTACAATGAGAAACTGCGTGAAATTTGTCGTCAGAGTCAGAGAGACGACGCTCGATTAAAGTTTGTTGGAAATGGCCTCCGGGGTTGATGGAAAAGGGCTGTGTGGGCTTAGCTCGGGCAGATGCAGAGTTAACGAGAAGCGGAGCGAAATGCCACAATAATTTGCTTTTGCGAATAAATTCGACATCCCATAAGCGCTTTTGTAAGATCTGAGCTAAAAATTCACGAGGTGCAGTCTTAAACTGCTAAAGCTCCAGGCAAGTTGGAGCGCTCTAGAGCGAGAAAACTTTTTGCTTGACAAATGTATTCCGAAAGCACTAATTGAGTGCACTCCAATTGACATCATTCACCAGTTATCTTTTTCGAAAAAGATTATTATACTAATGTATACAGGATTATATATGTTTATATGTTTACGGTGCATCGGCAAGTAAATTTATTTTGATGCTCATTCATTTATTTTCAACGCATTCACACGCTTTGAAAATGAGTAATTCGAAATCATTTAGAACAAGTCCTCATACATATCGGCGATCAAGTTTACAAGTGTATGAATTGACTGGCTCAGTTGCAGGTTGTCAATATTACCAGGACCGAAGGAGATCCATCATTATTCATCATCTATGAAAAACTCTTTAATGTTGAAGTAGAACCAGGAACGAAATCCAATGCACTAACTTTCTCTAATTAACAATATTTCAAACACCTTATACTACTGACTAACAACAAGGTCATTGCGAGCGGACAAAAAATCGTGAACCTATTCTTCATTCGAGCTAATGTTCCCTTAGATTCGAATATTTTTGTCTTTAGTGGAAGAATAATGTAAAGATCTTCTAACTTGCGTCGCCGTGCTCAGCTCAAGAGAAATTACTCGTCGTTGAGTGACATGATTTGAAGTTATCTGTCTCAGAAAGTACAATAGAACCATCTAAGTTGAAGCGATATGAGTTGAAGTCTTTTGCTGTATATACGCGAGTTGTTGTGATAGGGTTGCGATACATTTCTTCCGTCATTTTCTTTCTTAATTATAATGGGAAACCCGAATGTTTCAAAATCCTTCAGATCTTTCGTGTAAATCTGGTAGTTTATGAGTAAATTATAAAGTTGTGCACGGTGCATAAAACTTGCCGTTTTTGCTGCGCGCTTTGTTCCAATTTTTTACTCGTTCAGCCCAGAATCGCCACTGAGTGCGCTGATATCAGAATATGATACTAGACTGAAAAATGGCAAGTTTAGACATATGGAAAATTTTCACCTTTATATATATCTCTCTCTCCCCTCTGATAATTCCATATATGGAATACTATAGTGCGATAGCTGAAACCCCATACGCACTCCTCAAAACGTTCACTACGAAGCTCGCTGATAGGCCAAGTAGGCCACGAGAATTAGAATTTTTTTGGCGGTGCACAGCCAAAAAAATTACCCTCCATGGAGGGTAAGTGCGAGTTTTATTTTTTTTTTTTAGGTGCAAGATACCCCCTGTAATCATGTTTACCACTTTCGAACAAATTTCGCTCTCCGCAAAAACTATTAATAATGAATCACCGTAAAAAATGACACTTTTTGCAAATCAACACCCATAGCGTGGGTACATTTTTTAGCGAGTTCGCCTAGCTAGTCGAAAAACTTACCAAATGAAAAAAAATCCACTAGCACATTTTTTGTCGGAGTTACATACGGTTAAACAAAAAAAGACTTGTTATAAACAAATGGTTGTTAATCTTCTAATAGTTGAATGATGAGGCTTTTAGTTCAAAAACCCACACAATTGATAGTCCTCCTTGAGGTCAATAAGCATACCAAATTTGATGACGATTTGTTGAACCGTTTCTGAAAAACCCTATTTGTTTATAAAAAATTGTTGTTCAGGAGAAGTGGCGTAATTTTTTTATGAACAAAGATGATGTTTTGGGTGAAATCAGGGTGATACCTAGAGGTCTACTCTCCAATATCCCGTTGAAATCATCATCATATCTTGTATAGGCGATTTTTGAGAGCTAATTGTTTATAATTTTTGCACATGCCTCTCATTATGCCATAAAACCGCATAATACTTCTATTGGACGAGGAGGAACCCGAAAATGAAACCAGTCAATCCCATTTTTTCTCGAGCTACCCCAGATTGAAAAAAGAATGAGGTAAATCGGTTACGCTGAACCAGAAATATTGCGAAAACGTACTCGGCGCTCGATTTTGAATCGCACCAAAGATTAGCTCTGCGTTGGCTTGTGGCTCGTGACAAACGGTGAACTTCAAAATCGAGCGCCGAGTATTTTTTCGCTATATTTCGGGTTCTACGTGACCAATTCGCTCCATTCATTTTTCAATCTGGGGTAGCTTAAGGAAAAAACACGATTGGCTGGTTTCACTTTCGCCTGGGTTCCTCCTCATCCAATAGATATATTTTGAGATTTTAATACATACTGAGAGGCGTGTTCAGAAATTATAAACAATTAGCTCTCAAAAATCGCTGATACAGGATATAATGATGATTCCAACGGGATATTGGAGAGTAGACCTCTGATTTTTCCCAAAACATCATCTTTGTTTATGAAAAAGTTACGCCACTTCTCCTGAACAACAATTTTTCATAAACAAATAGGGTTTTTCAAAAACGGTTCAACAAATTGTCACCAAATTTGGTATGCTCATTGACCTCAATGAGGGCTATCAATTGTGTGGGGATTTAGCCTCATCATTCAATTATTAGAAGATGAACAACCATTTGTTTATAACAAGTCTTTTTTTGTTTAACTGTATGTAACTCCGACAAAAAATGTGCTAGAGCAATGAATTTCTTTTCATTTGATAGGTTTTTTGACTAGCTAAGCGAACTCGCTCAAAAATGTACCCACAGAGCTATGGGTGTTGATGTGCAAAAGTGTCATTTTTTACGGTGATTCATTATTAATAATTTTTGGGGCGAGCGAAATTTGTTCGAGGGTGGTAGACATGATTCCAGGGGGTATCCTGCACCTAAAAAAAAATAAAACTCGCACTTACCTTCCGCCGCCAAAATGTGGTTCTTTGTGAGCTGATTCCCCAGGCCCAAAGGCGAAATCGCGATTCTGGTATAGATTGGAGTGAGGGTGAAAATGTGTTTTCAGGCGCTTACGGAAATCAAACCTTTTGAACAAATTTCAGTTTGGCATTTATTTATATTATTCATGCTAATTCCAGTGGGCCCCAAAAATTTCTTTACACGGCACGGTGCGACTAAACAGCCATTTTTCGTTCCGGCTCGGATCAGAAAATTGGCCTTTAGTCGCCCTGATACCAAAAATAGTATATGCACCTCGCTCGTCGGGCCGTTTTGGGGCACTGGCGGGTGTATCTTTTCCTCTCGTTACACTCGGGGCAAATTGATTCCCATGCCCCACAACAGCCTAACATCGCATCGGTGCATAATGTACAATTTCGCAGACTTTTTCGTTCTTTACTCATAGCTAATTAAGAATCATAGTTTGATACATGAGAGTAATAGTACATTATGCACCGATGCGAGGTTAATGAGAATCAATTTTTCATTACGCTAACCTAAAAATGCCGCGTTTGAATAGGATTCTAGGGTTCTCGTAATGAAAAAATATACCCTCATCTCGCTTGCAAGCCCATTTTTCGACAGACAAACTGTCCTAGTGCCCAAAACTATTCCCCGATTGCAACGAGGGGAAAAGATTTCCAATGCCCCAAATCGGCCCGACGAGTGAGGTGCATATACTATTTTTTGCATTCTCGTGAAGGTCTCGACCCTCGCCTACGGCTCGGGGCCACGCTCGGGGCAGAAACCCGTCACTCGGACACGAAAAAAAGTTGTTACGTTGTATCAAAATATACTATTATGCAATTTTCCGATATTTGGGTGCTTACAAAATTGCATAAAATAGCATTCGCGCCTCGATCATGAGGTTCCCCGCTTCCGAGCGATTATTTCGACCCTCGCCTGCGGCTCGCGCCGAAAACCAATCGCTTAGGAGCGAGCTACAACCTCATAATCTCGGTGCGAAATCTACTATTCTATAACGCGTCCTGCGCGTGATATATATATTCATGTTCAAATCGTTGAAGCGAACGTTATCAGCTTCCAAGAGAACGACCTGTAATTTGATATCTATATCGACATAAAATCGAGCATAAAATAATTGTGACCATGGTTTTGGTGCGCTTCAACTCTTGAGCATTGCTAAGCCTAATTTTAGTGGGTCCCACCTGTGAGGCCTATCCGAGGGCCTATCGCTGTGAGCAACGAGGATTTTTCAGAAGTTTTCTGATTCTTTCGATCTCGCTTTCGATGCATGACACGGAAACTGTTATAAATGATTGGAAACAGATATTATCCTCTGGATGGGACTAAATAGTAAACGGGTTAATGAGTTTCAACACTGAAGAAGAGTATACTCAATAACTGATCAGTACACGCTTTACATTTCGAGACCTAAACATTCAATCTCATCGAGACGAGACTCGTATTAATTTTGCAGTAGGCAGAACGCCGAGAATGCGAAATTTCTCATCTGTTGCAATTACATTCCTTTTTGTTTTAATTATAGTTGCCCTCTTGAGCTATAAGGGCGCTAAGGGATATAAAAAATATAAGGTAAGTGTACCCAACTTGCCCCCATCAAGCCATTTTCTCAATAACTCTGGCCCATCTCGATATTCTTCGAGATATTCTTAGACGTACCTTAGCCCATCTTTCAAAATGAGCTAAGATACGCGCGTCTAATTTGAATGAACTGGAACCGAGCTGTTTGAATTCTCCCAACAGGTGATTTTTGAGAGTTTACAAAAGTGTGTACCCAACTTGCCCCCATCATTTAAAACAATGTAAATCGGCGATGAAGTGAATAAAATCGCTTTGATCCGTTTTGATCACCGTGCAGCGGCATTTTTTGCTTTTAGCTGGCCCAAAACACTGTTTTCGACTTATTTTGATGCGGTAAACACGTTCTAAGTGGTAAAAAAAGCCATACTGCACGCATTTCCGAGATAACCATATGGGAGCATATTGCTCGGCATGTTGGGTACGCTCATTTGTCGGCCTTCTAGATTCTCAAATAATCTCCGTGTTTTGTACATAAAATCGCTCCAAATCAGAGTTTTGCAACTCTAAAGAGCGGATTTTGAAGGTCTTGAGACAAGGAATCGAATGCGCTAACGTACATTAAGATTGGTCAGATGAAAATGAATATGCACCGGTTTGAGTGAACGCGATTTCCTCGGTGATTTCTTAGCCGTGCCAACACAAAAAATGGAAAAATCACTTTAAATTTTCTGAAGAACGCAGAAATGATTCGGGGTTGGTGCAAACTACTCACTTTTTCGGGTCACTTTCTCATATTTTAACATAACAAACGTTAAAAACTTTGCGGGAAGGTCAACGAGTGCCCATGTCTGAGATCGGCATATGGAGGCAAGTTGGGTACACTTACCTTATTACTTGAAATAAATTCGGAATGGAGCGAAGAGAACAGTAGCCGCATCAATTAGTTCAAACGCTCTTCGGACAATTTCGAGAAGAAGAGGTCTGTAATGTTTCGTCAGCCTAGAAAAAGGAATTTCCAGAATGAGAAGCGCAATCATGTATCGAGGGTATACAAATCTCCAGGCAAATCCAATCGAGGAACAGTCAATTCGAGTAAATTTCAGGGTGAATTTTTCCTTAGATATGAGATCTACCAAATCAAAAAATGGGCGAAAAAATTGAACTATAATTCAATTATACCTGCCCGAGCCTGCCGTCGATGCGAGCTTCGATTACTTCGATTCTAGTAAGGTTCTCAATTTTCTGAAAACTACCTCGAAAACTACTCCGTTAGCAACCCCGACTTTTTCCTATCTCAAATTAGAAATAATGTCTCTTACTATAAGAAGAATAAGTATCTAGTTTTGAAAAACTATTCCTTATCATCAAGCTGAGAATTTTGATATCGGACTAGTTGAGCAACTGCATGTACATTATATAGTGATACGATACAATTTAGACAAGCTCTGAAAGAAGCAGGTTTTTGACGAAATTTTTCACGCGGGTATAGTTATAAAACACTCGATATATGGATACACTTTGCAGGGAGCTTCACGCAAATTCGATTGGTCATCGTTCCTCATACCCAGATTTACAGCAGATTGGTTACGCGCTGGATCTCGCGCTGGATTATCACGATCATACACTTTTGCGTGTAACTTTTCTTGGGCCACGTTGCAAATAAAATTGAATTTTGATTTCTTCACAAGTTTTCTCATGTCTCCTCAGTAGGAAAAATCCAACTTTGTGCTCGACTTTGTGAGTAATAACTATCAAAATCCACCAAGATGCTTCTCACGACACTATATAGTGTCGTATTGGGTCGTATTTGTGAAATTTTTCACCTGTAAAATATCACTTCATCTTGATAAATCTTATTTTTACCTTAGCTCAATTCTTCGATCCACGGTAGACGTCTGCTACTTATAGAAATGAGCAAAAATCGCAAAAATTACAAAAATCATGGATGCAACAGAATAACTCAACTGTATATGCTATTTTTAGAAATTCACATCCATTGTCATGATCTCGCATCGTGTCTCGTATTCATTAGCAAATTTATTTTAGTACCAGTCGGTCACTGGGGTACTTATGAAATCGTATGTGCCATGAATAATAACACCATTGAACAGAGCCGGCGACGACTGATGATCGTGGCGATTGAATTCTGCATGGAGAAAAGACGCGGGCAGTAAAATGTCTAGCCGTACACACTTAGGCGCCAAAATTGTACCATCAAATACTGTTTCAGCTCAACTCATCGCGATAGACAGACGCGGATAATGGAACCCGTTGCAACGTTTCCCCGGGTTTTCCCCGAGCGTCAAAGGACCGTCGCGACGTCGCGCGTACTTTTCTTTCCCCGCAATAATACACCACTCGTTATTATTGGGTCCATCAGGCGCGGCAACCCCGGCCACCTGCTGAAAATGACTGGACCCAGCATCGCACCGACTGCACCATTGTACACAGTCGACGTGATCTGTCGTCTCTCATTTTCTCGCTATTTATTACTTACATCTTCAAACTATTTTGGAAGCTGTCACCAATTTTATTATAGACTTTAGTTCAATGTTTGGTTTTGGTACCGGTCGGGTATGCTGGCATTGGATGGAGCATTACAATTATATTGCAATGAGCTAAAGTGAGTTCAATTTTGACCAAACCAGGCCAAGCTATCACAATTTTTTTCAAAAAGTGATTTTTCAGAGTTTATACAAAAAGGTGTACCAACTTACCTACAACCTACCTGGACTATTGCACAGTGGTATATCTTGACGCAGACGAAACGCAACGGACGCGACTGCAACGACTGAATAATTCATGTGTGAGGTACATTTTTGGCGTCAGGAGGGACGAACACATCACCCCGTACAGGGAGCGTCTGTGCTGGCTACGATTGGACTCTCGTAGACTATATTTTGCAGCCATTCTCATCTACAAAGCAATTAGAATGAAAGAGCCCGAATACTTGGCTGCAATGTTCACCAAGTACCAGCATAGATGCACCAGTCGGAGTGATGAGAGAGATCTCAACATCCCCAGAGTCCGGCTCAAAGCCACTGAATACTCCTTTCAGTATCGTGGTGCCAGGCTCTGGAACTCTCTACCGCCCCTTCTGCGCAGCTCACCCTCATTATCATCATTCAAACTCGCTTTAAAGTCTCATTTCTTCATGCTTGACTCCCGGGGCTCCCCGATCATCCCAGATGTATTGGAATGAGCATTCTCAGCAAGATAGAAAAAGGTATATATTTCATTAGTGCAACCCTGTCTTTTTTTTTATATTTATTAAGTGACGTGTCATATCTGTGATAAACTAAGACTGCTAGAAGCGCTGACCAAATATCTATACTTATTATATTGTAGCCAGAATTTTTCTTATTTCTTTGCAAATGGTATTTTTAATGTGTGCATCTAGTAGTGAAATACTCTGACAATATGTTTACATATGTGATGATTATCTGGTTTTTGCCTATTGGCAGAATAATAAACGTATCTATCTATCTATCTATCTATCTAACTTGCCCCCATTGAGCCATTTCTTCAACAACTATGGTGTACCTCAAAATTTTTCAATGTACTCCAGCTTATTTTAAAACTTGTTTCAGGTTCTTCAAAGTGACTCAAAGTACTTCTTATTTTAGTCAACTGAACCCGAGATGTCTCAATTTGCTAAAAATGAAGGCTATGTAAATCGGCGATAAAGCGCCTGAATCTCCGCATGAATCGTTTTTTTATCCATCTTGATCGACGCGCATTCACATTTGGAGTTATTCGCCGGTTCAAAAGATTCTTTCCAACCTATTTTGACGCGATAAACACGTTCTGAGTGATGAAACAAGTGGTACTGCACTCCCTTTTGAGATAAGCACTCGGGGGGCATGTTGGGTACACTCCAACTTTGTCCTCGATTTTCGCGAATGGTCTCCGTATTTTCCTTATAAAACAGATCAAGATCCGAGATTTGCAACTCCAAAAACCGGATTTTGAACGTTCTGAAAAAAAAGAATCGTATGCACTAAAGTACGTTGAGATTGGTCGAACCAAAAAATCTTTGGTACCGGTTTCTCTTAACGTATTTTGGTTGGTGATTATTAAGTGTGCAAACACGAAAAGTGCAAAATAGTAGATTTCGTACTGAATTGATGAGGTTGTAGCTCGCTCCTGAACGATTTGTTTTCGGCCCGAGCCGCAGGCGAGGGTCGGAATAATCGGCCGGAAGTGGCGAACCTCGCGAACGAGGCGCGAATACTATTATAATATGCAATTCTATGAGTATACCCAAACATCGGAAATTTACATAAAATCACTTTATATTCTTTGGGAGGCGCAGATATCATCCTGCAGGACCCATGGGTCGGTCCAAACATCATTAGTTTTATCATTTTTTAACGCGACGATCGTGAAAAAATGGCACAAGGATCGACAAGCGAGTTTACCAAGTGCCCAGTTCTGAGATCGGTATGTGGGGACATGTTGGGCCTCGTGTTGGGCACACTTTACCTTACATTAAAAAATTATCATTTGAAGGTGTGATGAGGATGATTATTTATTAATTTATCGTCTGAGGATTTTCAAATGCGAAGATTCAATCTGTAAGACTGATGTGTATGTTTACAATGAAGAAGCACAAGTTCTTTCGACACTCAAAAGATATCATGGGATATGGGAAACATCTAATTCTGCAGAAAATTCAAATTCCGAATTCTAGAAATTCGTGAGCAAATCGAACCTCAAATCTAGAATCACGCGACCAGCGTTGGCGCATCACATGCAATTTACAATTGTAAAATCCTCTAAGCGGCAATGTTCAGACCAATTTTCCCATGTTGAAAATGTACCCTGAACACAGTCATCTAGTGAACTACGCCAACGCTGCACGCGACACGGCCAAGTATGTTTTCGATTATATCCAAAGTATACTCATCGCTAGCATACATAGATTTTGATCAGCAATAAAAATAATTTCATCTCTCGGTGTTTTTCACGTTGTATTCATTTTTCATGAGACAATAAAATGATATTGGAAGTCGGCATTATTGATTACGGTCCAAATTTTGATAATGATTGAACGCGTAGAGAGAAACTCGGCCTGGCAAGTCTAAATAATATGTCTTGTGAATCCATCCGCGGCGGAAGAAATAAGGGTTCAAAATTTTTTCGGAATCATTGCAGCAAACTACTTAAGTGTCCAAGTTGTTTTTCAGAAATCTCAGATCAACGAATTTTATAAACAACCGTTTTTCAGAGTAGAGTTGCAAACCATTCTTCATTAGGACGCTTTCCGCGTTTGCAATTAAGAAACAGTATGTAAGATTTCAAAGTGCGTGAAAATACTCGAAATTCTGTGAATATCGAAAATTGTGGAATAAATTGCTTTCTGCCGATTCACAGCTTGCACCGTGTTATACATTTAGCCATATCAGTTATTCACATCGAAACTTAGCATCTGTACGATCCGGTACGATCAGTCGGCTTTACCTTTATATTACAGCTTGCAGCTTCTCGTTAGCCTGCGCTGGTCCAATTGTTGATCCCCTCTACTTGCTGCGGTGATGCTGTGCTGACTCGAAACGAAACACGTTCACTGTTTTACTGACTTTTAGGTACTTGCTGAAGAAATACTATCAATGTCATTTTTCTTGTCAGTTTAGTCTGCCAAGGGCATAAATGGTGGGTTAGAAGCGAGTTTACCCTTGTACACGAGCTTGTGCAGCTGCATCAATCGGAGAATTGGGATTAAGATCGTGACAAACAAAAAAATTACAAAAAGGACCACAAAATGCTCCTGGAAGAAAGCTTTACCATACGAGAATTTTCCGCAAGCACTGGGGTGAGCCGAGGTAAGCTTTTTGAAGATATTTCGTGTCTGTCACGAAATTTGCAAATAATGGAAATGCAAAAGCAGTCCTGCAGTTTTTGTAATATGTGAGTTGAGAAAATTGAATAAAATCTCGGATGAAATAGTCTGCTCAGTTTCTGCATTTCAAAATTCATCAAGACACATTGAATGGTGACGAGATGTTGATCAATTGTCGAAATTTACACGATATTGAGATCGAATACATCGCCGTTTGACGCGAATATTTAAACCTTGTGAACTTAGATTACATTGAAACTTTGAGCATTATTTCTTGTCAACTTTGTGCGGAATTACCAAATGAAATGGAAAACGAGCTGAGAAAAACCGAAGGACGTGGCCAATCGATTTTTTCAAAATGAAAGATTCATTTCAAAATGTTAAAAAGCTCAAAAATTGATTGCAGAGCAAGGGCTCGATAAGTGCAAAATTTTAACGTATGAGTAGTACTAAAGATTTACTCTATCAGTTTCTATAGGCATGTGATAAGTGTGATTATGAACGATCCATATACCTACAGTATTGATGGGCGCGCAACTAATGAAAATTCTTTTTTGCATTCGACGTATAATTATACTATTCTTTGCTTTTGCTTTTCGTACCGCACGTGTACAGATTTCGACAGATTTGCTCGATTTGGGCGCTTCGTATGCATCAGATGCGTTGATAACATGGTTATGAAGTGAAATATAGACAAAGTGTATGTTTATATGTGTCAAACTTCAAAGAATGGAATGACGGGGGAGAGGTGAAGATTTATGAAGCTCGCCTATTCGGCGCCGTAAGTAAATCGAAGACGTAAAAACATCTCTCTCATATATAGATATTCAAATTCACATGATATACTTGCATAGCAACGAGTGGCTACTCACCAACACATTCGCGCAAATATAGGATATCCATGACGTATATTAAAGGGCTGAAGGAGAGGGATGATGGGAAAGAAAGAAAGAGAAATGCATACGTCCATCTCTCTCGTTGTTTCTCGGGGACTTGCGCGGTCTTCATCCGAGCCGCCGAATTTTCGCCGCGATGGGCGGCCCAAAACGCATAAGCAGCCGCTTCGTAACATTTCAGTCCACTTTGAGCAGCCGCCAAGTGGAAAACAACTCTACCGTGTACACGTACACAATTATTTTACCCAAGTTCTTTGTATATACCATCTCGTAATTGCATTTTTTTATATTGACACCTCTACTGTGATTTGCAATACCGATTTTTCGCGCCGAGGTTATAAAGCTCCGCGGCACGAAAAGGAGAGCTTGCGATTGGAGCAGATGAGAGAGCTTCGGACTGTTGCTATCGCGGCCGTGGTAACTCGCGCGCTTTTCAAGCTCCAAGTAAAATTTTTCTGAGCTTTATAATTATATCCAAGTATTCTGTGTGCGGAATTTTTTTCACAACTTTTGAGACACGTGTTTGGTGTGAAAGTGTGTGCAAAATTGTGAGCTTGCAGAAAGTCAGCAGTGGAAAATTGGAGCTGGAGCACAGATACGGCTGCTTCTTTACTCCTTTGTCTTGAACCGAATAATCTGCTAGTAGCCGATCTTCTATTACATCTTCAACTATGACGTCTAGAGAATTGGAGCAACTGCAGAGTATGCAACATATCTTTGTTGATCGTCGTCATCGAAGAAAAAAATCATCTTCTGCTGCAATTCGACATCCGCCGACTAAAAATGTATCAGCCGAATTATTTTCTGACATTGAGATGAACAATAATAATAGATCGCCTTGCATGAAGTGGATGAGAATTTCCCAGAGGACAAAACTTGGATACAGATGCTCTTCATGCCCGTATTTTAGCGTCAGAAAATCAAACGTCGGAAGGCATTTTGATAGAAAACACATCGAGCTCAAGAAACCAAAAAAATGCACCGTTTGCTGTAAGTACAAGAGAAAATAATAAAATTCCTTCATTATCACTATTGTCATCTACAAGTTATAGTATTATCTTCATAAAAAAATGCATGAGTGCAAAATTACACAGCAAATGCAATGCTTTCAAATGTGACTGTTTTTTCGAGGCCCTTTGTTATGAATCAAGTGTAACGACGCGTGCCATCGATGGTTATATCCTCGCGACTCCATCTCTCGTCTTTGATGAGCGCCGCGTTTCTCGTCGATCAACAACACTCTGTATTCTATCATCTGATCGAGCATCTGATACTCGTAATGTTTACGTTCACCAGTTTTGGAGCAGTCAGTGTTTTGATGGATTTTATGATTTTTTTCGATATCATAATTTTTACTATATGGTTCGATGTGATTGAATTTAGTCATATGCGCTGAAAAAATTTCATGTATTCCGGAAAAGTACTCGCGAACGAGTGCTAAAAACTTTGCTTGAGAAAAAATGCGGTCCCTCAGCAAGATGCATTAAATTTCATTTTTTTCGATCTCTTGATATGTGATCATCGTAAATGTATCTCACCTAATATGAGAAACGGGATACAAGTTCATTGATAGTTCAAAAAAATATTCTTATTCAAGCCCACTTATGTGTGACCAATCGGATTTGATACATATCAAATACATACCATATGGTGATGTCTTGAATTTCAAACGGATGAACAGAAAGTTCAACAATTTTGCGAAATATTGCAATCATGCAGTGATGGCAATCATTGGTTTTAAAATCTTCCATGTTACATCTGTCACTTCATTATTTGTTATGATAGAGCTTGAAATGATGAAGATTCTCATTATGCTCAAAGGAAGATGAGAATTTTGATGTTTCTTGACAATCCTATTAACATTTTTCCAATTTCTCACCCCACCCTCTGATCGATCGCATTGTATCAAAATCGAGTATTGATCCATATGTTTGACTTATCGTTGAAACTGATCACTTTTTTCTCTTCTCCATAGGCAAAGTATTCAAGACAAAAGGAGAATACCATGATCATGAGAATCAGCATCAAACTCCATTATCAAACAATTCAGTAGAAGACGAGATGTGTGTGCCATCATCGAGGCAATCAGAGATCAATTCTAAGATGGACACTCAAAATAACAATGACATTCACACAGAGTCACTAGAACTTGATTACAATGGAGATTCAGAGCACAGCTCTATAGGTATGACAAAACTCTCAATCAATATCATTTATGTTGCATGTGCGTAAATCGATAAAATGAAAAATACTTTCTAGATGAAAATAGCTGTCCAAGTACTAATCAACTGCCATGGAGTTCAACTTCAACAGATGTTTACCTTCTTTCTAAGAAATATCAACCCGCTGAAAGAGATGCTGTGATGGCTCTGCTTCTACTGCACTGCCCTGACTACTACTTACGTCATGAGAATTTGTGGTGATTTACTAGAGAACGATGAACATGAACTTGCTCATACTGTCCATTCAAAACTGTTGATGACTCGATCTCTAATAGTTTGAACATTCTGGTGATTTAGTAGTTTTCTGCTAAATATCTATCTTACATCTGAATCAATGTTGTCGCTCATCATGAGCTAATAGCTTTAATTTTTTACTCGGCATCTGAAATTAAATCATGCAGAAGTGAAAATTTACAATACAGAACATTTATAACTTTCAATGCCTATGTGAGCTAATGTGATGCATTGATTTTTAACTCAGTTTTACGATTTTTGTCAAGCATGAATTACATATTACATGAAGCTGTTTTTACTGCTGCTTTGTATACATTTCCTGGGACTTGAGAACTCATGAATGAATGTTGTGATAAGCAGTTCTCATACTCCATAGAAATGCTGACCTCCTAAAAATTTTTTACTCTGCTTAGAGCCATTTTTGGTAACCATTTTATGTAATGCGAGTTTTGTCCTGAAAAGAATTGTGGTAATGAAATTGACTGTGTGGAAGACATCTACTCACATTCATTGTGACTTCAATCAAGTATATGGCAAATCTAGTACATTTCCTCATGTACAGTGCTGTTGAATCGAGTAATGAAAATCTATTCAAGGTTATTACAGAGTTGTTTTAGATGTAATATTTATCTTAATTTTAGTCCTTTATTTTTACAAGATGGAATATTCTAAACGTCTCTATGCTTCTATGAATTCTTGTGAAGTATTGGAATGTTTAGAGACATGTTGCATACAATTCATGGTATTAGGTGTGGATCAAAATACACGACTATCATGACTAATGTGTATGATGTGTTATGCACATGATTATATTACTTTTATATAAGGTGTTTTTCAAAGGATATGAAATCATGTTTTCCTAATTTGATTAAATTGTATTATAGAAATTCAATTTCCTCCGTGATTTCCTCTCTTTGGTAACCTGCGTATACCCATTGTTCATCAATATTAAAATTTGAATCTCTCTTTATACCTCAACAGTTAGTCATTAATTTACTGATCAACTTTTAATGTCTGTCCTAATTAGAATCTTTGAACGAAAAACCAAAGCGCGATACTTCAGTTATCAAGCATCATATACTGAGATGAAAGAAAATAGACCCACTGTGAATTCTCATTTTGTCGTTGCACAAACCAGAGGGAAAAATAAATTCTTGATTAATAATTCAACATTTTGATGAATTCAGATTTTATCGTTCGGCTGATTTGATAATGACACGCTAATTCATTATATAGCCAATTTCGAACTTATGTTATTTCACGAGACACCGAATGCAAGTGCAACTCGGAATGGATTTTTCGATCGTGTAGATGTTTGTGATGATTATGGATGTCATTCATCGAGAAAAAATTTCATCACAAACATCTGCACAATCGAAAAATCTATTCCAAGCTGAACTCAAATTCGTGAGTCTTGTGGAATCATTGGTTCAAAATTGGCCGTGTAATGAAACTTGTCATATTCTGATATTTGGAATTATCCTGCTCATGCACGTTTTAGAATATCTTACTAGCTCAATACATGAGTTCATGTATGTCTACGTATATAACTTCCTTCCTTATCCTCAATTAGATAATTGTTAAATTGTACACTAAAATGCAAAATATACCAGAATGTCACCAAAGTCGGTGAGGATTTAGTTCAAGTGTTGATGAACACCTGTGCAAAATTTCAAAATGATTGACCGTTTTGTTTCAGAGTGGTAGTCATCAGAATTCGTCACTTTTAGCATGGCGCTCATACGAGATCGTCGACTCCCATATAAACGCAATGTTAAAAGTGGCGGGTTTTTGATGGCTACTACTCCGAAACAGAACGGTCAATCATTCTGAAATTTTGCACAAGTGTTCATTAACACTTGAACTAAATCCTCCCCAACTTTGGTGATTTTTTGGTATACAGTAGAATCTCCCTCAACGGATCCTCCTATTAGCGGACACCTCTCAATAACGGACAATTTTTTGCGACCAGCTGCAGAAGTATAATCACAGAAATGAACCTCTGATTATCGGACACCTCCGAATAGCGGACAGTTTTGATGCAATTTAGAGGTGTCAGTGCGACCGGAGATTTCACTGTATTTTCAGCTTTAGTGTACAACTACCTTAATTTCAATCTGGTTATGCATGAGTTGATTCCTAGAGTATTGAAAAACTGACCTCCCCCACCCTCTTCTCAGTTACAAGGATCAATCTTGATACTTCATTATGTGCTTATATACAATGATAACTCGGATAAATAAGTTCTTTCTCTTTTTCTTCAACCAATCAATTATCTAGTAATATTGTTGTCATCATCTCTCATTTTTTAGGATTTTGTATGATGCGAAGACAATCGTGGTGTGATGTTTCGGAAAACTGAATCAAAAAAATGGTTTGAATAAATAGCCATTTACTTACCAAAAGATAATTCAGAATTTATGTAACAAGCTGACTATTAAAAATACATTTGTGATTACGAAAATATACATTTGATAAAAATAAATATAAAAATAATTTTCATAGTTTCTCAAATCCACATCAATAATCACAATCACTGTGATATTTCTGCACTGAGGATGATATTCTTCAAATCCGCATCACTGAGGTTCTGTAGAACTTCATCCAAACATTCATTTGGTAGAGACATTCCTATCACAACGACAAGAGACAATTTAGACTTGTCTAATAAACGTCTTCTCACTTGTCCGCTTTTTACCCGGATTTTCAATAAGAAACCGTAATTCGGATATATTTTTTTCAAATCATCAGATTGAACTACCTGAAGCAAAGCTTCATTTTCAGAATGAGAAATCATGCATTTCGTGAGAATTCTTGTACAAAATATCACACAAGTTAGTATAACGATCTATATTTGAAGATCGCATAAGTTCGAGTTCTTTTCTACATTCATCAACAATTTCATCACAATCCGGGTGCTCTTCACAGAACTCTCTGATAAATTCATCTGATTCGTACGCTTCCCAATTGATTTTTTTAACGGTAAATCCAAGTGTCTCCAATTTTTTCATGTGTTTCCAGAGAGTGATATAGCAATCTTGCAAAGCATAATCTCTCTCCCATGGGACATCCTCTCCAATCATCAACATACATGTTTGGCCACAGTTATCAACTATATTTATGTCAGACCCATGATCTAAAGCTAAAATTATCTTCTCATTGCACGCATAATAATCAAGATCTGGGCACGGATCTGATTCTGATGATGAGCTAAAGTATTCTTTTCGAAATGGACTTCGATGCGATAAATAAATTTTGTGTAATAATGTTTCACCAAATATATTTTGCAAATTTGTATCAGCCCCGTAGTCTAAAAGGAGTCGCATCACTTGTATATCTGCATCTCTTTCCTTACGCGATTGATTTTCACGATCTTTATAACTCTTTGAAAGTGTAAGTCTAAAGGTGTTCGTGACTCACAGTCTTGCGCGTTGGCATCAGCACCATTTTTCAATAACGCTAACAATAGTTTTTGATTCTGGGAAGTAACATTGCCTTTAAGTATCAATGAATGAAGAGGAGTTCGATTGACATCATTGCGATAGTTGAGAATTTTTATTCTCACTTCTTCATCATTAGCATTAGTGAGGATACTTTGGACTGAACCTAAAGTACCCATTGTACTTGCTATGTGGAAGTGACTAGGGCTAAATTTTTCAGTATATCGAGGATGTAAAAAAAAACTCAAAAGATTCTCTATTTCGGTCAGAGAATAGGTCAATAATGTTACTAAGGACTCAAATTGATGATGCAATGAATATACAAATTCCAAAGGGGTATCGCCGGCATCATTGATCAAATGTAGATCAGACCCTTCCCCTTTGGATTAACAGTTTAGCATTTTCCATGTTCCCATAGTACAAAGCCAAGTGTAGAGGCACACATCCATTAAACATAAATGCATCAGGCAATTCGATGCGCTTATTAATTTCATCTTCATGCGCAGACAAATATCGGTTCAGCAATTTCCAAAATTGACTGAACTAGAAGCGCAAAAGGCATGCAAAGGTAAGATGCCTTGTTCATTGGAGACGTTGAATTTTTCACCGGCGTCTTGACCACCGTAGATAAGAATCTTCATTAAAATTTCGAAACGTGATTGATTTTGAGATATATAGTCGGAAGAATACAACTCATGGGTGGTAAAATCGAAAAGATTCAAATTGAATCTATTTAGAATTGAAACACTTGCATTATATTTCAGAAGACATTCAACCACTCGTGGTTTTATGAATTTACAAGCAAAGTGTAGAGGCGTAACGTCAGACCAGAACACTGATTGATTCCCAACTTGAGCATTGATGTCCTCTCCTGATTTTAAGAAATTTTCAATCAAATCTAATCGATCTGTTGTGCATAAAATATGGAAGGTAGATAACCCATTGTTGTCACTTAAACTTTGACATGGAATCACTATTTTCTCAACTATTAGATGAGCTATTGTTTGAGATCCTCTTTCAAAAGCAATATGCAGAGGTGTCTTACCTTGGCAGTCTTGCACCATGATATCGGGGACATAATCTAGAAGTGAATCTTTAACTAATTCAGACTGATATCTTGCTGCCAGGTGAAGTAAAGTGGATCCATCCCAGAGAGGTGATTCACGATCAACAAAGTTTTTCAACTTCCCATGATTGTATTGATTATCAGACAACAATTCTCTCATCTTTTCATCATTGCTGTGGATGCAATCCACATAAAGCTGGTTCAGTTTATTCTCAACTTTCTTGACCATTGCACTGTTGTTGAATCTGACTACCTGTATCAAATTTTGCACGGTTTGATTTTCCACCAAAAATGCATCAACTAATAATCTAGATACGCATTCAGATTTCATGCTAGTTTGATTCTGTAAAAGCAGCTTGAGCACATGCATACAATCATTGTAAATGGCAAAATGGATTGGCCTCCAACCTTCCCAACGCGATGACTGGACTTCAAGATCGATATCTACTCCTATTTTTAAGAAATGTTCAACGATTGATGGATCATCTCTGGTGCATGCAATGTGAAAATGGGAATACCCATGTAGATCCTTGGGATTCTTAAATTCAGACTTGTGAGCTACCAAAATCATATCAATTATTATTTCATTCTGCTGTAAATCAGCCAAGTGTAGAGGAGTAAAATGTCTTGAATCGCCAACAGTAATATCTGCTCCGCAGTGGAGTAAAAATTCAACCACTTCAATGGACCCAAAATGGACAGCAAAGTGCAAAGCTGTATAACTTGGCCAATGCAAAGATTCCCTACTGACATCTGCGTTCATGTATGATCCTTGATTCAGTAGAATTACTTCTTTAACAAGATCAAGTCTGTTTCTCATACAAGCTATGTGTAAATGTCTGAATCCATCATCATCTCTGGAATCTTTGAAATCATGAGACAAAAGCAGATCAATCGATGTCAGATCTTGCAGTTTTGCTGCCACCATTAGTGGAGTTTCACCATGCCAATTTTTGGCGTAAGCATGAACACCCTTATCTAATAAGAGTTTTACAAGTCTTGTGTTTCTTGAAGTTACAGCCAAATGTAAAGATGTTGGATATGCAAACTTTGTACACCCGGCTCCCAAAATTCCGTTCACTGGTGTACCTTCCTCTAGAAGTTGCTGCACATACTTCTCATCTTTGCTGCGTATTGCCTTTCAAAGTTTGTCATAACCGTTCAAGTCAGATTTTGAAAGATTCTGATGACGAAAAGAGGTGGGATACTTCTCTTCTCTCATCATTTTATCTATGTGAAGTTGAGACTTTTAGAAAATAACATATTTCATCCAGAAGAGAAAAATGACTCAGAAAAGTAAGACTCATACCTCTTTACCGTAATATCTTGCCTATGCCACAGACAATGAAAGCTACTTCAGCTCACTTATTATTCTATATCAGAGCCTTGATAACAGTTGTTACGCCTAATATACTATTTGAGAAAGCCAATCAAGTTGTCGCTCTTATACATATAGCCTCGTTTGTTCCTGCAAAATCCGCAATTCCGCACAGTACTCTATTGCTGAAATATTTCATGCATTCGTCCTACCAGTGGTGACCACACTATACATACCAACAGCGCCAACAGAGACCAGCGAGGTGACCAGGAATGTGAAATGTTGTTAATAACGACGAATGGCATCCCAAATGAACAAATAAATGTGAATGAATGAATTGGAGTCTTTTGGATTCTTTTCACTTGGTTAGCTCCCTATTTACTGTTACCTCTGTTGCCGCCATAAATCAACAAGTGTTTTATATGTCGTCTGTTACCAGCTGATTGATGATCGACATCCGACTGATTGGTCATCGGCAAGTTTGGGGCAAGTCGGCAGCCATCACATTTCGAGGATTCAAGACAAGATAAGAATATTGATAAAACATTTCTTTCTAGATCTCGATCGACGCGTGGACGTGGAGAATTCGCTATTTGGGGAATGCTAGATTTTCTCCTCTTTAGCGGGCTCATCATACTCGCGTATTCGCAATTTCCAATGAAGTTCATGTCATGCAAATCGTAGAGGAGAGTGTAAGATTTTTCAAAAAAACTCTAATCGCTCGTGAAAAGTTTCCATTTTCGATGGAGTTACACTACCAGTCAAAAGTCTGAGGACACCTGAGAATCAAACTGATGATTTTCGGAGTTGGATATCTCAGTACCAGCTCTGCGTGGTCGCATTTTGTCGAGCATTTTGTAGCTTCATAAAAGCACTTTCAAACTCGCTTTCAAATCTATTTACTGTATTTTTGTTATTCTGTGCGCAAAAATGGCCATTTAGACGCAAGTGTGCGTGTGCAAATAGCGAATTTGCACATTATTCCGACACAACTGTGTGCAAATATTTTTTCACGCAGTGCGCAAATGAGGCATCAGTGCGCAAATACTCGTTTGCGCACTGCGTAAACGAAGAACAGTGTGCAAATGAGGCATTTGCGCACTGTGCAAATTTCCTTCGCGCACTGGACTTGAGTTGTTTTCTGGTCACTCTATACCATCATCTATCTATATATCATCATCATACATAATTGTGAAGAATATCTAACTTCGATCTTTCGAGCACCAGCGACAGTTTTGAGCAACGTGGTAACATACTATATGGGCGATAGAGTTTTTTCTGATACATTTCTCAGAATTTTTTTTCAGTCGGGGGGCCCGGCGGGGGCTTCGCCCCCTGGACCCCCTCCTCCACCCTCCTGTGACCCCGCCATGCCACGTTCCTCTGAATGCTTGAGATGCATTGATAATTTGTTGTAGGTGATGCTTCGGTCACTCCTGGCTACTGTCAAAATTTTTCAGAAAGTCGTCATGGATCCCAAGTAGTTCAAATGAAAATGGTTCATAATTTGTTTGAGAAGGAAAAAGGACTCGGAAAGTTCGTACACGCCAATGCGAAAAAGGAACAAAGTCCGTCAACTCTCGAAACGACGCCCAAGTCTCACAGCATCCCCTAATTTTTTGATGTGTTTTAGGAGGCGGGTTACATTTTTGCTCACAGAAATAACAAAAAATATCGTAAGCGACTCGGGCGCCGACATTTGCGCACTCGTCCCCGCAACTCGTGCGCAAATGAGCCATTTGCACACTGCATAAACGATGAAACTGTGCGCGCGTAAATGAGGCGTTTGCACACTCGTTGCGGTGACTCGTGCGCAAATATCTGTTGGCGCCCTTGTTGCTTAATATACTACTTATTTCCGTCCCGCGTATAATAACAGAGACACACGAGGCAGAAAAATGACTTTTCGCAGCTTTTCAGGCAGGGTACGAACGCCTGCAAATTTTGAAGAAATTGTTGGGTCGCTGTGAGACCAATGACACATTCAAGCCCATGAAAAGACCCTCAAGATCCGTTTCTCAACGTCTCTCAAAGGGGTTCTGGCATTGAGATATGACAGATTGTCTGCGGGTCTTTTTCTCTCAAAAAATTACACGATAATCCAGAAATGATGAGGAACAGCCCAGTCCAAGGTCGATAGCCTTAATTCATTTTCGAAAGCTATTCCGATGTTGAATCGAATTTTTGCAGAATTGAGGGATCAGTTGCCCCAAAGTAGGCTGTTTCTCACCATTTTTGGGTTATCGTGTAATTTTTTAAGAGAAAAACACCCTCCTGCTCACTGAATCAGTTAGATCTCGAAACCAGAACCCTTTTGAGAGACGTTCGAAAATGGATGTTAAAGGTTTTTTCATGGGCTTAAAGATGTCATCGGTCTCATAGCGATCCAACAATCTCTCCAAAATCGGCAGGCATTCGTACCTTGCCTGAAAAATTGGGAAAAAGTCATTTTTCTGACTCGTGTGTCTCTGGTATTATACGCGGGATGGAAAATACAGTAAATAGATTTGAAAGTGCTTGATATGAGCTACAAAATGCGACTCTCCAGAGCTCTCTACGACCAATAGGTTCTGAGGTATCCAACTCTGAAAATCATCAGTTTGATTCTCAGGTGTCCTCAGACTTTTAACCAGTAGTGTAATTATAATCTGATCTGCATAAGCAACACTTGAGGTTGGATCTATGACAAAATGAATACGTATCGTCTTGAAATATATTTATCTCAATTATAGAGATACGAGATTGATAAGAAGCCTGATTGTAGACGAGGATGCAGACTCTGGAGCCCAGAGGTGTAATGGTCCACTATGCTCAACCATGGGGACGGCTGATTATCTGTCTTTTATGATTAATTTTCTGTATTTCACTATAAAGATTGCCGTTTTACTCGATTAATTCATCCGTGATATTGAGGAACAACAAAACAGTACTCATGATCAAGTGTCATCAACAACTCTCGCGCAATCGATCAGGTTTCAATTTTACAACTTTCCCGAAAATCTTTACATTTCCTACAGCTCAGGTAAGTTTACCCAAAATGCCCTCATATACCGATTTCAAAACTTGGCACTCGTTGACCCTCGCGCAACTTTTTTTACGTTTCTTTCGTTAGGATAATGAGAAAATTAGTGATTACGATCGAGCCCGAGTGATTTCTGCGAGCTACAGAAAATATGAAGTGAGTTTTTGCTTTTCTCGCTTTTGCCCAGTTAAGAAATCGTCAGCGAAATTCCGTCTAGTAAAGCCGGTGCCAAAATTTTTTGATTCGGCCAATCTAAACGAACTATATTAGCGCATTCGATCTACTTTTTCAAGACCTTCAGAATCCGTTTTCTTGAGCTGCAAAACTTGCATTTGAAGCGATGTTTTGAGCAAAACACGAGGATTCTTCCCAAAAATTGAGGCCAAATAGTTGGTGTGTCCAACATGCCTCCATATGGTTATCTCGAAAGGGAGTGCTGTGCGACTTTTTTTAACTACTCCAGAGCTAACGTCAGAATAGGTCGAAAATAGTGTATTTGATCGGCCAAAAGCTCCAAATGAGATTGCACGTCGATGACAATGCTTTTATGCTCTTTATCGCTATGATCTACATCATTTTTGAGGGAGAATTGAGACAGTTTTACTACAGTTGATCAAAATTTAACGTACAGTACTCGCCAAAATGAATGGAACACGGTTTCCTAGACTAAAACAGCGATTACTCGGACATCCTTGGGTCTACGGCAATTTTGAAGAAAGCATTCGAAAGATGGGGAAAAAACCTATCAATTCACGTCCTTTAAAGAATTTTTTGCCGCATAATTCATGGTTTCCATCGGCTCCGCAAAGTGAAAATTTTTTCATTTTAATCAATCATCGATCATTTATCGGGTAATCCATGATAGCGGAAAAATCCTTCCGGGATCTTGTAGCTCTTTTCAAGACCTTTGGAATCATTTTTTTTATACATCACTCTACGGTTTTTTTCACCAGAGTTACGAGTGATCTGGCAAAGAGAAGTTGGTGCGGGTCGAGAGTACTGGTGATCTAGAGGTATAAGCTTTTTCTTCTTCAAGCTGTCTGAGGACGTATCGAGTGTGTTCTAAAACGTAACTGACTCATATTTCATGCATTTTAGAATATTTTACGTCGAAATCGTGGATTACGCATTTTTTTGTATCTCCGCTACCCTCAAAGCATGTGAATTTACTCTCTCTTGATTCCTCGTAACTCGGGTGCAAAAATCCGTAGAGTAATGTATAAAAAATGATTTTGAAGGTCTAGGAAAGAGCTACAAGATCCCGCAAGGATTCTAATGCTATCGTAATTTCCCGATAAATGATCAATGATTGATTGAAATGGAGAATTTTTCACTTTTCGGAGCCAATCAAAAACATGAGTTTTGAATTGAAAAAATTTTTGGAATACATGAAGTGGTAGCTTTTCCTCTCATCTCTCGAATGCTTTTTGTAAAATTGCCGTAGTCCCAAGGACGTCCGAGTAATCGCTGTTTTAGTAAAGGAACCCGTGTTCCATTCATTTTGTCGGGTACTGTACTTTAGCTTATTTTGAAGTTCTTGAACCAAGCTTTAGATTGAGCCAAGTTACGTTGGAAAATCTTGAGGTAGATCAGAGTTGTTGAGAAATGGCCTAATGGGGGTGCGTTGGGTACACATTTTCGCGAACTCGTAAAAAATCACTTTTTGGGGGAATTGCGATAGACCGGCTGTGGTTCGTCTATAGATCAATAATTCACCCAAGTTATTAATTTACCTCAAATTTATCCTAACTGATTTTAAAGATCTTGGAACAAGCTCTAAAATGCTACAAAATAAGTTGAAAAATATTGAAGTGCCCCGGCTGAAAATGATCGGGCGACTGTCGCCCCATCAGACCATCTCTGCCCAGACTGGTTGCGCGATTGTGGGGCGACAGTAGTCGCCCGATCATTTTCAGCCGGGTGGGCCAAAACTATTCGCAAAACAGCTGAAGGGGGGGCATGTTGGGCACACTCATTTTTGTTTAATCTTAATTATAATAAAAATTTAAACACGCCCAAGTAGTGTCATTCACACGGATACTTGGATTTAATATATAAGGGGGTACACGCACACACTTACACATCATAAAACACACGTGAGTCCGTGAGTGTGGGATAAAGAGCGCGAGAGGGGCGAGAGGAGAGGTCGACGATAGTGGGGAGAAAGCGAATATCCTTTCCCTCATATCGCCCGCTCGCGCCGCCGCCGCCGCGCGCATTCGAATTCAGTTGGCTCCGGGTTTCGCTCGCGTTCGGAGCGTTATCTCCTCGCGTACTAGTGTTATCAAACTCGTGCTCATCTCGCTGATGTTTATACTTACTTATAAACCAACGTGTGTTCGCAAAAAAAAACCGGTAGTGTTTGTCTGTCTTAACCATCACATAACCTATATCTAATTCAACTAAATAAAGTGAATCGATAAATAAACTCGTTATCGTAATAATAAACACAGTGTTATCGTTTATAAAGAAGTTATTACTTCGAAAAAAAAGTGTGTGTTCCGGTATTTTATATACAGTGCACATCAGAAGATCAATTTTTACACACCCGCAGCCTACCAATAATATCATACGGCTTATTATATAGCACAGCCTACAGGTTGCTGGTGTTGCGATCAAAAAGAGCGTCCGTGAAAGGAACTTGTGCATCAGCATATAAGCCAGGACAGTAACCCCGGTCAGCTGCCGGTGAGAGGAGGCTGTGTGTATATAGTTTTCCTCTCTCTTACTCTTATACTCTTGCAGTATATAATACATAAAGCCGGTTTCTTCTTCATCTTCTTCATCTCCTCATCGAGTTTTGCTACACTCTCCTGTGCAGAAACAGAAAGGATATATTTGCCGCGAGGTGAGCAGGACAAGCATCATTCATCCTTCGCGAATCTTATAATAAATTCCCGCTTATGTATTTACTTGTATTTTATGTATGTGAGTGTGTGTAAATTTTGAGGTTATTTTACACCTTTTTCTTCTTTTGCGATATGAGAAAAATTCTTGCGACGTGTTTTGTGATATTTTTAAGGAAGATAACTCTGATATGCTATATAAGTACAAATGCTGCAGGAGCGTGGTGGTGTCCTTATCGATCCGTTTCGCGCTCAGCTGGTGTTCAACTGAATATATGTATATCTGTATATTTACCCTTACTATTTTTTACTACTATGCATGTGTTTATTCGCCTGGGTTATTGTATTGAGTTATTTCAACAGTATATCTCTGTCCCGTGGATGTGAAATGTTATTGTGTGAACCCTGGATGTGACCTTGACCCTTGACCGTTTGTAGTTTTGGGGTTATGGCGAGATAAAGTCGTTTACATTAACCACGTGGTATATTTTAATGTAGGTTCAGTAAGCCATATCTTGGTTTCTATGAATTATAATGTTTGTAGTTATAGTTTCTTCGTTGAGTGGGTGTGATTTGCGCGACTGCCTCAGTTTTACATTACTAACATGTTAACGGGTATGAAAGTGTAAGCGTGTTATCCTCGGTGTTATCAAATGCAACCTTTGTATTCTTATTGTACACTATGCAGCAGCCTGAGAGCATGATAGCACGCAAAGTAAGGTTGAAATTGTGTATTGCAGGTCATATAAGTGCACCGTGCGATATGTCATTTTGTGTATCATCGAGATCCGTCACGAACACCTTTTGCTGCTCTCTCGCGCTTACTTTTTTAAAGTTGAAGAGATTAGATACCTTTTTTTTTACTTACTGCACCTTCTTGTAAAAATTTCTCATAATGTGTTCCCTCGTCTCTACAAACAAAACAAAATTATCACTATTTATCTATGATTAATATGATGATGGTGCATCATCGACTTGCCGGTTTCAATAGAGCGCCCTTCGCTATCTGTTGTTACTTCCTTCCTTTACCTTCTTTATTATCTTGTTTTCCGAAGTTTTTTTTTTTAAAGAACAGTTCATTTCCATTTTTCAAACATCGATAAGGACATTTTGGAGCCCTATGTTCTAAAACAAAACCCTCGGAGAATTCGACAAAAATAAAAGAGTGTGAAGAGTTTTTTTTATAGTCCCTGTAATAATGGAAATTTCCTATCAGGTGAGAAATTCTTGTCATTTTTGTGTATATTTGTGTGTCGCGTGACGACTAAATGTTGAAGAGGCATATTAATTCTTGAAACCGCGTAGAATATTATTTTTTTTTCTCATCTATTGTTGTGATATATTGCGGCATATACGCGAATCAAGGATTTTCCGTAGCTTCACGCGTAAAGGCTAATTTATGCGCTAAAGACGCGATTTTCATTCATCATTTACCTCCCCTCGATATCGTGTATAACTTACCTTAGCGCGGAGATCTATCGGAAGTAGTAAAGACGCGTCTGATTTTCTTGAGATTTAATCGAGACAACTCACGCCTCGACTCACGCACGTGTATAATTAATCATGAGATTCGTGGTGATGATCTTCGTTTATAGGACATTTTTGTCGATAGGCTGGATTGAATTTTTTATTTGATATCATTCGTTGATTTTAATTATTAACCTTGGTTTGTCAGCCGAAAAATTTATTTCCGTTCAATAATCATTTTCTATGCTATTGTTGAGCTAGGCAACAAGTAAATCTTTTTGACCCGTTTTTTTTGGTGTTGTGTGAGTTAGTATAAGATTTTTCCCAGCTGGTTCACTTTTCTCAGTCTCGTAAAATCTCACAACAGCAGCATTCCAAATTTGCAGATTCAAAGGAATTCAATAATACTGCTGAAAGCTCGGCTGAAAGCGTGTCTGTACCATAGACGTATAAGTCTGTATACACATGTGCTCTACACCGATATCATCTATAAAGTTAATTTCAAATTCAATGGCAGACCGGTCTGTCCCATGATAAATAAGTAACAACATTCGCATGCACGTATAATATTATTAGTCTTTGCAAAGGGCACATCACATGCATACGAACAGATATATAGGGGAGAGTGGGGCGAATTAGGACAGGTTTTGAAGTGGGGCTTTCTGGCGACACTTACGGATAGGCGCGACACGGGACTTTGAAGTTCAACTATTGAATAGATTAAAAAAAAATTTTCAGACCCCAGGGTCATGTCATGTCTTTCATTCTTTTTTTTAAAGTTTGAGGAAAAAAATCTGTCCAAATTCGCCCCGTGCTTGGGGGCACTTCTGACAAGTTTCGCGCGAGAACCAAGAGGGGAAACCCGCCCGAGACTTTTACATCCTCCTACAGCCCGAGCAAGCGAGCCATTTTTGTGTCATTCTTCAGCATTATTGAAATAGGCACTTTATTGGTGCACTAACCGTCTTCATCAATCAGCAATACCGATTTTGTCATCACTCCAATCCGTCAGATCGGTTTGGCAGTCTGATATCACTGCCAGAATAAATATACGTGGACCATATATTTCGAATGCTCTGATACTTGATGGATTCACACTCACATTACGGCTATTTTGCCACAAAGGCTACCAATTTTTTTGGACAGAATGGTGCCGGCTAGGGTGCCGGTGAAGGGACAAATATAATCGGAAAATTTTTAGGTTATTCGCATGCAATAACAAAATCATTTTGACCGACACAGTTGGTGGGGTCGCTGAGTGTCAGCTCGGCCGATCATCGAAGTTAAGCATCGTCGGGCGCGGTTAGTACTTGTATGGGTGACCGGTCTCGATCTCGGTCTAATCAACCTCGACTTGCTGACTTTTCTGATCGATTAGTTGACACTTGACCTCAGCAACGTGAGCGGGAGGCACGAAATGTTACAATTGCGATGTTCATGCTCACGAAAAGTGGCATGGGCATCATAAAGGTAGCATGTTAAAGATGCCGAACTCTCCCGAGCAGGTTTTCTATCATTCCCTCGCTCCACGGGCATGATTCCTGGGCAAATGCGGAGAGAATTAGGTTAGGGTGAAGGTCTGGATCTCGAACTTGACACGATAAAAACACGAAAAGTTAAACCCACGAGGTCCGCCCCGGTTGTGATAGTCCATTGGCCGAAGACGACCGTTGAACATAAAAAAAAAAAAAAAAAAAAAAAAACAAAATCATTTTGCTGTGGTGACAATCCAGTATTGGTCTGACAGCAATACCACGTAACAATACAGTCGTAATGTGCTGATGGCAATATTTTTTTCTCGGTGCATTTCACATTATATATAATATACCAATCGCGAGTACAATAATGCGCCTTGATCAATCCCAAACCATATTATAATGGCAATTAAAGGGCCCTTACATACAAATGTATTACGGTATCCGCTCTGATACTATACTATGCTACTAATAATAATAGTTTGATCGAGAGTTCGATGCATTCTTAAATTTCCGTGTACTTTCATGTGCGTGCGCGTGATGAGGTTGAGGTTTGAGGTGCGTATGTGCAAGAGCAGGATGTTTGTCGCTCGAAGAATTTAATAGCTACATACGCGTCTAGGTTTTTTAATCGAAAGAATTTCCAGGAAATATCCCGAAAGGTTTTTGTGGAACACCGAGTGTTCTCGGCTTTACATACTAACCTGCGTGTCGAGAGGGCTGGATAAAGGCGAGTCTTTTTTTCATAATTGGCGAGTATTGAAATCTGTTGATGAGGGATTTGAGTATAGTGCGGCGTGGCTGTAACATTCGATAATGGGTTCGATAATTTGCGAGTCTCTATATAAGGATGAAAAGTTTATAAATTTATATTATCAGTCTTTTAATCGGGAATTTTTCGTGGTATAACGTTCGATGTATATTTGAAAAGTTACGTGTGATTGACCATCAGCTGAGGTGGTTGAGATCGGGTACTAATATCACTCGTAATATCAGAAACTATATACGATTCATTGACAATTCATTGAAGTTATGACTGACAATCGGTTGAATTTCTTTTTTTATTACCCAGTCGAGAGTTACAGTGCGTCATGATTTCTCTTAGAGTAAATCCTATCCTGTAAGTGAAATACCTTCATTATTAACACGTTCGCTGCGAAGTCGGTTTTTCGTGATTTTATTTCTTTCATGAACTGGACCTCCGTATCCTGGTGAAAATACTTGGATCGGAGCAAACTTTTTCTGATTTGTTGGTTGAGCCCTAGACAGAGTGAATCACCTTGGAAAGTTCTTACTGGGTATATTTTTCGAGTCATTACGGACTGGATGAGAGGATTGGAAAATGAAAAATCGCGGGACCCACCCGTGGGTCCCGTCCGAGGTCCCGCCGCAGCGAACGTGTTAAAGTGCTGAATGTTCTTTACATCCTCCGAAGTGAGTTTATGAAAAGTTTGCTCCAATGGAATGTAACGGATATTTTGGAACGACTATGACATATATTTCATATTTTTGCGGTTTCAGATAATAGATAGCTCCTTACACGTCATAAAGAGCCCATACATATAAAAGAAAAATCCTCTTACATCATAAGTTTAGTAAAATTACTTTATATGTACTAAATGTTGATCTCGTGGGTCTATAATACACTTACAAAATCCACATAATGGAAGACAGATACACACCCCCGATATCGAATATAATGTTTTTTTTTCTTTTCCACAACAGTCATAGAATTTTAGAATCATGCACATCACGCGCCGGTGAGGAGAGAGAGAGCATTGTCTTGAATATAATCCGCAATTCATCATTGGGGGCTTATTCGCGCTATATTGTTGGACGAATCGTGACACATATCCTGCTGCTGCTGCTGCTGTATGAAATAGATGTGCATTGTAAGTATATGACATATGATGCACGAGACTGCGATAAGCTCGAAAAGATCACGAGAGAAAAGTAAATGATAGACACATACTTATATATGAGAAGGGCCGTGAGAGCAATTCATGGAGCAATTCTCGCTTGTCATGCTCATACTCTCGTGCTTGTATGTATCTAACATACATGCATCTTATTGAAGCTCATGTTTTAGTCCATGTATATAAGTATGTAAGAGTTGAATGAGGCTTTTAGTGAGGAATGCGGGAAAATGATCGATTAGTTGCTTGTTGACACGATATATTGCTAGCTTAAGGCGATAAATCTCTTTATTTTTTGATTTTTGACGAAAAAACCTTGAAAATTGTTTAATTCTATAACCAACCCTTGTTTAATATTTCCAATAAATTATACCATTTTAAGATAGAGTTGTACGATATCGATATAATACGATTATCTAGAATATATATCGAGATCGGAATCGAAATAATCGATAAATCCCATATCGTATCGAAATCGTTACCCGCAATATCGAATCGATATCGGAAAAATCGATTTAACGAAGCATTTTCGAATTTTAACCCGGTGTTACGAATATTTTAGCATTCTTTCCCATCACGAGGGTCTAAATTCTCGATCCGATTCCTACTGCCCTCCGATAATCAAGCTACTAGAAGAAAGACTCTCATCCTTTTCCCTTCATTTGCAACCTTGTTTAGCAGCAAATATGATTGTATCACCGTCTAAGTACTAGCCAGGATATTAATGGATGACTTCATCATTCAACATGCGTTCACGGGAAGACTATACTCATTCCTGTAATAGACCGTTTTTAATTATTTATAAAAAGGGCTGGGACCTTAATCAAGATTGATCATTTTCAACAAAACTTTCGGATCGAGCTTTTGAATAAAAGTTTCGGCACAACATTCCTCGTATAATTATGTCTGGGCGAATTTTTCCGACAGGATCTTTGACGACATAGCCCAACGCTCCTCACAACAGATTGATCGACCGAAAGCGAAGATCACTGATGTGTATCAAGTTCTTGATCGGAATCTGATTTGCGTGAAGTGGTATGTAAGACAATCAAGTACTTAATTATGCGAAGACGATAATAGTAAATTCATCAATTGGGCCGTTTGTTAAAATTTTGTGATGTATTTATCAATTCTTGAACGAAATTTTACCGATTATTCGATATTTTCGATTCATCGATTTCTTTCATATCGATATATCGACTTGCTTCGTTTTTGTTGATATCGAATCGATTTCGAGATCGATATCGATTATATATCGAAATATCGTGTACACTTCGCAGCGGTCTGAACTGTCCAAGTTCGACATCGCGATGTCTCACTCGCACTCATTGATAAAGGTGGGAAAAAAGTGAGACAGAAAGATCGTGAACCTCACACCTCATTAATCAGAGAAATAATTCGATTGAATCCGAGAGCGGCGTTATATTGCGGGCATAATTAAAAAATAACTCTTCCTGGTTTCACCAAATATTCCCCATCATCGTCATCATCACATTCATTCAGAAAGTTTGATGTCGTAACGAGGCCAACCGCATACGCATTCACCTCTCGCATCAGCACAATACAACACCGAGTGTCACCTGCGCTATACTCACTGTATGATGTATTGTAGTCGACCCTCCACTACAAATGAATGAATGGAATGAATGAAATAAAAGCCTATATATACACATTCACGGATATACTTATCCCCTACTCTTTCCATACACATATCAGGTGCGTCTCGTCGTCGCGACTACAGACACGAGGAGGCTTTCGTAAGCCCCATATCACTATCGTCACACTAGTATACACCTACGCGCACTTCTCTAAGGGTGTGTCCACAAATAAGGCGTACGCACTGCTCACGGCTCGCAGTGCATACCCACGGCTCACGTGCGCCATGCGCTACTCATCGGATTTTAGGCTGCAAGTGATATGGATTTCCCTTGTTACCGGCTGGATCAAATACAGAACTTGAGATCAGCGACCGAGGATAATGGGAGATCTCCTGGGGGATCCATATCCATATCACTTGCCGACAAGAGTCCGATGAGCAGTGCACGGCGCACGTGCATGAGCCGTGGGTATACGCTGTGAGCCGCGAGCAGTGCGTACGCTTCATTTGTGGACACACCCTAATATCTAAAAATATGTACATTGTGATCCTCGGAAGTAAGAGAATATTTTCATCTGGTGCAATTCTGCAATAATCGTTTCGTTGTTTCATTACGAAACACGTCGTTGCAATTTTGTAGTTAACGACAGAGAATGTAGCAGTATTCGAGAATCTGTATATCTCGTTGTACCATGCATACACCCACATGTTACGCGTGACGGATTTCCATCGAAGCGCAACTCTATTTTCTCTTTCCATCAATACCTACTTACATATATGTGGGCTGCTGTTCTTCCGTATGTACACTTGTTTTATGATATTATTATTCCTGATTTCTTAGCATCGTACCCTCGTGACCTACATTTTATACCCAAGAATGAGTCATTTATATGAAAGATTCCGCTGAAAGTGGAATTTTTTGTAGTCTAACCCGTCATGAGGAGTGTGATTTGGAGGAGAAAATCATTTGAGCCCCATACGAGTTTCGGTGGCTCACAGCATTTGATTACCACTCGTTTGGGTACAAAAACTGGGAGTATCCTCAAAAGTTAATCCAGAGGTAGATTTGCGGAGCCCTATCCCAATCGCATACTTACCGACGTTTCCGAGTTCTTGAATTTCTCGATGAATTTTTGAGATGTCGAAAAAATCCACGGAGTTGATTGAGAACTCGACAATGTTGGTATCTGACATTCTCTCAAGGGGTCGCACAGGGGGACGGAATTGACAATTCGCCTTAGAAATATTCTCACGGCTCGCCAACTAATCGGAGTCTCTTTTCCGCATAGATTCGATCCAATGCAACCAAATATTCCAAGAAAATGTGTTCGACAAAGCGATACAAAGCTTTAGCGAGGAGCACATCATGGGGGCGGAAAGGACACAAAATTGTGTACGCCATTTGGAAAACACTTTTATGTGGTGCACTCGGCCGCGGATTCGAGTTTTTGGCTACTGTTGCACATGGATTAGGTGCATATGGGTATCTGGAAACCAACCTCATTGGTTAGAAAGGCTCAATAAGATCGTGGACTTTGCCGACCTAATTAGTGCTGTGCGTTGGTGCAAACCCGTCTTCAAAATGTCGGATGTCCATGCGCGAAGTAAGCACGTAATTTTGACTCACAAAGTGGTGGAATATGTTGTTTGAAGTATTACAAATAAATCGAAAAGCATAGCTACATATAGGGATTTTTGAATCCGCATATGCGTCGTGATGAATTCAAAAGTCCAAGCTGAGTTTACTACAGGAGACGGAATGGACATTTGGACCACTACAAAACACAGGAACGTTAGGATCGTCTCCAAAACTATCAACATAGGTTCGCACCAATAAAATATACACCAGAAAATTGCTACGATGCACATGCCAACCCTCAGAACCTTGTGGAGGAACTTAGAACACGGACAATCCCACTTTCGGCAGAATTACTCATAGGTTACAAATTCAATTAGATAGCACTAGGTGTTGAATCTTCCTGCATCATCGCGTATCAGAGTAAATGTTTCGATAAAAGCACAGATATTTCAATCGTTGAAGCGTCAAAGATGAATGGTAAAAAGCTTCTAAATGCATAGCGAATCGAACGCGCGTCGTCTGCTCAACTGATCCATTGTTATATACGTGCGGTATTCACGTTTTGAATTTCTATATATTTAGAAGAAGAGAAGTCAGTGAGGATGTATATATAGGATGAGCGAGTCTCGCTGCAACTAATTACGAATGCGAATCGGTGTCTATTATTTATTACGTTCACCTCTCATATAGCACAGTAGAGAGCAAAAGCCATAAGAGAGGTTATAAGCTTATGGTCTATCTATATCTCTTGCACGGCTCTGATATGCCATACACAAGCAATAACTGCGCCATTATTCCCTCGTTCATGTTATCTGCAAGTGCTCTCATTTGCTTGCTGCGCCACAATCGCTTCTAATGTCTCGAATTTAATTTTCAACTCCGATAGACTTGCATAGACGACTTCCAAAGCAAACCCACATGCTTGTTTTTTTGTATAATTTATAGAGCGTTGGAAAATACCTTGATCGAGTCATAAAATCAGAATTAGAACAAAATTGACATAGAATGTATCAAATAATTGATTCCTAAAAGTGTATAATTTTCTCACTTTCCCAAAAATTTGGTTGTCCATTCTTACTATAAAACTTGCTTATTTATATATATGGTCAACCGAGGTTACTTTGAACACTTGTTCGAATCACCGAAATCAGCAAAATAGGGATATGCGCAACAAGGGTTCTAATACTAATTTTTTCGATAGTTGCATGCATGGACAACATCACACCAGTGAAGAAGTCTTTCTCAGTTGTTTGTGGCTCCGAAAAGCAAAAATTTTGAAGCAAAAAAATGTCTTTCTTCGGTATTTTTGCTAAAAAATCATGCTTTCATTCCACACACAGCTGATATAGACTTCTTCACTGGTGCAAAATGTTGTCCACGCATGCAACTATCAAGCAAATAAGTGCTAGAACCCTTGCACATCCCTATTTCACTGATTTCAAGAACTCAAACGAGTGTTCAAAGTTACCCCGTCTTTCCAAAGTAACTCCAGTTGACTGTCCGTGTTTAGAACGTTCAAGTAGATTGTTGTCGTTTTTCTATCAGAAAATGAGGAAAATTCTGCTTGAACTAATTTTTCTTAATGATCAATTATTAAAAGACAACAGTTAATTATGCGAGTCTCATCAATTTTATTTCAATTTGAATAGAATTTTTTTTATTGAATTGCGGAAATATGAATCTTTTCCTACCTCTTCGATTTTAAATTTCCCAATATCTTCAACATCAGCTTACGCGTAAGTTATTGTTTGTTGGTTGTAAAAATGAAAAATGAATTTTAGTAATTAAGTCATTTAATATAGTCATATACGAGTAAGGATGTTCAATCCAAAAGCAAAGAGACATCGCAAAAAGATCTTTGAGAAAATCTTTGATTTGATCCAGTTTATTCTCATTAATCGACTTGTTACGATTGACTGTAACAAGCTGTTGAAAAGCCCGCATTGCGAAAAAAGATGAGGATTCAAAAGGGAATGAAAAAGGGTGAAGAGGATAAGTATAGACATTGATTTTTCGTCCCTGTACGCCTCATCTTCTCCGCAATCATCTCCATTCGTAACATTCGACGAGTTTGAATTGTATGGCGTCGTTACATTCATTTCAAATCTAGTACCAGCTGTGTATCGACACTCAAAATCGCGTACATATATATACAAGGTATTTTTCCATTGTCACAATGATCGCCAATTTCGTATCACTTAAAATGTCTATAGGGAACAATTTAGAGTTTACTTTGCTTAGTTGAGTGCAAAAGTCGGTCAACCGTCGTCGAATGAATGATTTTTTTAATGTCGCTCGTTGATATGAAATAGCGCACCGGTGCCTATCTATGAGTATCTATCACATACGGGCATACAATGTCACAGTCATTCACCTCTCACTTTTTGTTACTCCACAAACACTCAAGTATCAGTGTCAAGTTGGTATCGGTGCAACGGCCTCGAGACACTTTTAACGGAAAAATGTAAATCTTCTCGTGTTGGCAACTTGACACATCATCACGTCTCATCGCAATATATTCAAGCCAATCTCTCAAAAAATCTGAACATGATTCAATCCTATCTTAATTATTATCTTTTATACAAATTAATGAGTTTAATATTTTACTCTTTTTTTCCATTCAATCGTACTCTAATTCCGTTGTTGCATGTGTTCACTTTAAAATTTGATCTCACTGTTCAGAATATTATTATATATGTCGATAATACTTGATGCACATATATGGGTATATCACTATAGTGATATTATATCTTAGATAACTGTGATAATGCGTCGATTTGATGTGAAAAATAGATAGCATCAATTCTTTTCGAAAATTTTGTTATATAATCGAGCCAAAAATGTATTTAATTATTTTTTTTTTTTCATTATAATTATTACGCGAGTAACGAGGAGAGCACAAAGAAAGAGGCGGATAGTAGACACGAGGTAGTTTTTAAAATGTTACATTCGAGAGAAGATATATAATCAAGAGCAGCGCATTTTTGTAGCCTTTGTACTACTCAATTAGTTTTTCCCGTGTATAACACTTTTATAACGTCTAGTTGTCGAAGCTATTGATGCACTCCTTTTCAATGTATACATCGTGCACATTGTGCCTACATCTTTTGTGATAAAGAGAAAAAATTCAATTCTGTCTACATGAAGCTCTATGAAGCCCATATGTACCCATAGTTCATTTATCGAATAACGATCTCCTCAGCTGCACTCGTTATATTAGAGTAGTTCCGCCCGAAACAGACCTACGAAAAAGGGTCATGTCTTGAATTTTTTTCTTGACTTTTTCATTCGATTCTATGGTACAAAATATGAACTTTTTTCACTACCTAAGGGGCCCCAAAAAAATTTTACAGGTACCTTCAACGTACATTACTTCATCCGTTTGAATTATTTTCAACAAAAAAGTTAAAAGTTAGGGTATTTTTTTCAATAAAATAAATTTTTCTCGGATTCGTTCAAAGATACAGAAATGCGGTTTGCGGCATTCGAAAGGTTTTTGAAAAACCTATCGAAATCGGTCTTGTAAAGGTGATTTTGATGTCTTGGGTGATTTTATCGGGCAGAAGAGTGAAAAACATAGAAGATTGAATTTCTCGAAACCCAATTTTTTAAAATTTTGAAAATTTGACATGTTATGTAAAATGTTGTGTTCTTTCAGGAAAAAATAATCCCGAATTCCTCTTTTGCGTTCTGAACCCTATTTTTGCCAATTATCACAAATCCATTTTCCACGCTTTTGGAAATCGTATGTTTTCTGCGCATGCGCAGAAATTTGGATCCTTGAAACCAATTCCATTAGAAAATTTCCTTCAAATTGACTACCTGCCGAAGTCAATTTCATGCATTTGAACCGAATCTACAACGTATGAAAGATGAGCCTCCAGTTCGAGTTCGACACGTCGCGTCGATGGGCGCCATCGAGCTGGAGCTGGCGTGGATTTTCCTTACTGCTGTCTCCAGTACCTCCGACCCAGCTCTGAGGAACTATCAAGATTCAGTGGTCTTTTGAACGTTGTAACTCTGTCTCAAATGCATGGAATTGACTTCGGCAGGTGGTTATTTTGAAGGAAATTTTCTTGGCTTTCCAATGGAATTGGTTTCAAGGATCCAAGTTTCTGCACATGCGCAGGAAACAGACGATTTCCAAAAGCCTCGAAAATGGATTTGTGATAGTTGGCAAAAATAGGCGTTAGAACGCAAAAAAGGAATTGGGGACTATTTTTTTCTGAAAGAACACAAAATTTCACATAAAATATCAAATTTTCAGAGTTTTAAAAAATTGGGTTCTCGAGAAATTTAATCTCCTATGTTTTTCACTTTTTTCCCCGATAAAATCACCTAAGACATCAAAATCGACTACACAAGACCGATTTCAATACGTCTTTTGAAGAACCTTTCGAATGCCGCAAACCGCATCTCTGTATCTCTGAACGAATTCGAGAAAAATTCATTTTATTGAAAAAAATACCCTAACATTTCTTGTTGAAAATAATTCAAAAAGATGAAGTAATGTACGTTGAAGGTACCGGGAAAATTTTTTTGGGGCCCCATAGGTAGTGAAAAGTTCATATTTTGTACCATAGAATCGAATGAAAAAGTCAAGAAAAAAATTTAAGACATGACCCTTTTTCGTAGGTCTGTTTCACGCGGAACTACTCATTAGTGATCTCGACTAAAACGAGAGTAAATAAGAAAAAAGCAGAATTGATTCATTGGAGTCATTGACACGCTCTAATTCATATGCCATACAATGTGACATATTTTTTGTTCCTTACAAAAAATGAGCATATATTGGCTCTGCTAGCCTAATCAATTCAAATTAACGGCTGTGAAACACCGGGAAATTCTACCCTAACCCAAATGGAAGGAGATGCCTTCCGGAAGAAAAGCGTTTGACATCACAGAAAAGTTCGGGAGGGTGTTTTAGGGGTGCCATGGAGTGTGACATGGTTTTCCAGGACAAGATGTTCGCCTTGGTTACACCACGATAAACTTGAGCCGGGACTTGCATTTGTGCGTGAATTTACTCCTTCAAATATGAGCTTTCGAATGGTGTGTCGAGAGAATGCAATATATTTCGTTACACAGCAAGATCATGACCATGAAGGAGGCGGGGTTGAAAAAAGGACAAGCACAAAGCCCTGTTTTTGAGCATAAATTAATTCCTAGAGCACGAAAAACATCCAATGTCACCACTCAAAACTATCGTCGTAGGTCCTAAATACTGGTGTTCAATGCACCAAATTTTTTCATTGGACCTATTTTACATCATTTGAAAATGGCAGCTCAGGACATCAAAATTAACACTTTGCGCGGAATCGCCCATTATTGTGCATCTCTCGGTTGATTAGTTGAGTTCGAAAGTTTTGCACATGGAATTCATCAAAACTCAATTAGCATTTTATTTGAACTTACATTGATAAACTATCAAGTTGATTTTGCTCATGACTCTCAACAAAGAGTTCATGAATTTTCTATGAGGAATTTCAAATTTAGGATTTTCTCTCAAAACTATTCAGTCGGTTATTTCACACCATCAGCAATGCATATATTTAGTCACGGGCGGCAAAGCTCCTATCTCTCGCTCTCGTTCGAGGATACAAATGTTATTTTCTGAAACAAATAGAATATTTTGTGTAACAATTGAGAAAGATTTTTGTATTCTGCATAGACTACGAGGTTATGAAATTACTCTCTTCGTCGAACAATATATAGTATACGACAGAGATACATAATCCGTTTCAGAGTTGATCTGAAAACTAGTTCAGAATCTGCATTTAGGACATTTGCACCTACAGATTTTGCATCTCCCTTTGCGTTTCCTTTTTTTTTTTTGGCGGAGGATTTACTCTGGTATTCATTAAATTTGGAAAGCTTTCAGGACAAGAAGGTGTAAAGTTCATCAGTAATACAGAGTTGTGAATTGACGGTTCATATACACTCCGTCTAAACCTCGGTATATATCTAACAGGTTGTCTGCCGATCCTTGAAGTTATTAAGAAGTCCTTATTCGATTCGAAAAGTCCTTGAGTCCTTAACACCCCTGGTAGAAATTCACTTCGATGTAACACATTAATAGACATAATAAAATGGCTATTTTTGGCCAATTTTTGCTGAAAATGGCCAATTTATGGCTAATAATGTGTTACATTAGGATGAATTTCTACCAGGGACGGTTTTCAATCTTTGCCAACTCAGATTTGCTTGGAAAATTCTTCCAAAATATTCTATCGTGGTGGTTTACTTCATCGAGGGGGTGAACAATGAGCCAAGAAGAATCTAGCTCTGTATAAAGGTGAATTGTGAAGCTCGGTCCTTGAAAATTTGAGATTCGTGTAGTTTAAAATATGATGAGTTAATAATATAAATAAGAGATCGATATGTGCATTAAAAATGTTGTATTAGACATTTTATTGAAAATCTGAAAAAAATGTTTACCCGAAACTCCTTGCTCAAAATGATTGATTTAGTCCTTAAAAAGTCCCTTATTGGCCCGCAAAAAATCCGGTAAACACCCTGCATCACTACTGAAGATAATTTCAGAAAGTTTGAGAATGGGCACAAAAATCTGAATCGACCTTTGGTCATCATTCTAACTAAGGTAAGTGTACCCAACTTGCCTCTGTACCCAACTTGCCCCCATATGCCGATCTCAGAAATTAGAACTCGTGGACCTTCCTGTAGAAATGCCTTGAATGATTTCGTAAAGGCAATATCAAACTTGTCTCTGCTCAGCTACTCGTGCATTGGGCATCTCGGGCCTTTATCTGCTCGTGCATTGGGCTACTCGTACATTTTCCTCAAGGCTGCGCTACCGCATTCGTGGGGCATGGGTGCATCGCAAACGGTGAGCTCCTTCCGTTTTCACAGTTTGGTATGTAGTCCGGCGGCTGCGTAGGTTTCCGTAGGCTTTCGGGTGTCCCCGAATAAACGAAGGTTTTTCCTACGTATTTTGACCCGCTGAATCCGAATTTCGATGGTGCGAAGTCGAAAAGTCATGCAATAATTTGTTATTAACAAATTATTATAAACAATCAAAAAGTTGCATAAATCGGTCTGAAAAAATTATTCTCGTATTTTTTGGGCTATTCTGAGTCGAAAAGGTCTCTTGACATTTTTCATGAAAACCCTTAGTTTTCCCGCAAAAAATTCATAAAGTTTCCAAAAAGTCGAATTTCACGATTTTTGAGAACTTGTAGCGTTGAGTCAAAAAATGTTTTTTTGGCCTACCTTGGCTCAAATTGCTCCTTCAAGTGTCAACTTTACTTGGAAAAAGCTCAGAAGCCGGAAAAATGCAACTGGTCTTTTCAGCATCGAAAAGAAGTTGACCTGTTTTCGCGGTCTCTGGTGGCTATCTCCTATCACCAATACACTGAGCTATATAGGCGGCCGTGCTCTTCCGGGTGTCCCCAGATGAACGAAAGCTTCTCCCAAGTATTTTCACCCGCTGAGTCCGAATTTTGATGTTGCAAAGTCGAAAAGTCATGCAATAATTTGTTATTAACAAATTATTATGAACAATCAAAAAGTTGCATAAATCGATGCGATAAATTTTTTGCCTGTTTTTTGGGCTATTCTAAGCCGAAAAGGTCTCTGCATATTTTCCACGAGAACCCTTAGTTTTTCCGCAGAAATTCCATGAAGTTTCATTCGGAAAAACTAACTAATTCGAATTCTGCGATTGCGTGGATCTCAGAGAATGAACGAATATTCTAATGACATTTCCCGTGGCTCCAGTTGATGGTTGTGTAAATCCGTACTTCTGATGAATAAAACGAGATGAAGATTATACAACTGCACTACCGTTCAAATGTCTCAATATACCTGGAAATCAAACTGATGATCTTTAGAAGTGGATATCTCAGAACCTATTGGTCGTAGAAAGCTCTGCGTGGTCGCACTTTGTAGCTCATATAAAGTACTTTCAAATCTATTTTCTGTATGCCCCGTCCCGCATTTTATACCAGAGACACACGAGTCAGAGAAATGACTTTTTTCTCAATTTTCCACCCAAGGTACGAGTGCCTGCAAATTTCGACAAAATCTTCAAGCCCATGAAAAGACCTTCATGATTCGTTTTTGAACGTCTCTCAAAGTGGTTCTGATATTGAGATATGACGGATTGATCTGCAGGTGTTTTTCTCTCAAAAAGAAACACGATAATCCAACAACGTTGAGGGACAGCCCACGTTGGGGCATCTGACCCTCATTTCTGCAGAAGTTTGACTCAACATCGGGATAGCCATCGAAAATGAAGATTACCAACCTTGAACTGGGCTGTTTCTCATCATTCTTGGATTATCAAGGGACTTTTGAGAGAAAAACACCCTCACTGAATCAGGTAAATCTCGAAACCAGAACCATTTTCAGAGACGTTCAAAAACGAATCTCAAAGGCCTTTTGATGGGCTTGAAGATGTCATTGGTCTCGCAGCGATCCAACAATCTCTCCAAAATTTGCAGACGTTCGTACCTTGAGTGAAAAATTGCGAAAAAAGTAATTTCTGACTCGTGTGTCTCTGGTATTATATGCAGGACGGGGAACAAAGGGAATAGATTTGAAAGTGCTTGATATGAGCTACAAAATGCGACCACGCAGAGCTTTCTACGACCAATAGGTTCTGAGATATCCACTTCTAAAGATCATCAGTTTGATTTCCAGGTATATTGAGACATTTGAACGGTAGTGTAGTTGTATAATCTTCATCTCGTTTTATTCATCAGAAGTATGGATTTACACAACCATCAACTGGAGCCACGGGAAATGTCATCAGAATATTCGTTCATTCTCTGAGATCCACGCAATCGCAGAATTCGAATTTGTTGGAACTTCATGGAATTTCTGCGGAAAAACTAAGGGTTCTCATGGAAAATATGCAGAGACCTTTTCGGCTTAGAATAGCCCAAAAAACAGGCAAAAAATTTATCGCATCGATTTATGCAACTTTTTGATTGTTCATAATAATTTGTTAATAACAAATTATTGCATGACTTTTCGACTCTGCAACATCAAAATTCGGACTCAGCGGGTGAAAATATTTGGGAAAAGCTTTCGTTCATCTGGGGACACCCGGAAGAGCACGACCGCCTATATAGCTCAGTGTATTGGTGGTAGGAGATAGCCACCAGAGACCGCGAAAACAGGTCAACTTCTTTTCGATGCTGAAAAGACCAGTTGCATTTTTCCGGCTTCTGAGCTTTTTCCAAGTGAAGTTGACACTTGAAGGAGCAATTTAAGCCAAAGTAGGCCAAAAAAGGATTTTTTGACTCAACGCTACAAGCTCTCAAAAATTGTGAAATTCGACTTTTTGGAAACTTTATGAATTTTTTGCGGGAAAACTAAGGGTTTTCATGAAAAATGTCAAGAGACCTTTTCGACTCATAATAGTTCAAAAAATACGAGAATAATTTTTTCAGACCGATTTATGCAACTTTTTGATTGTTTATAATAATTTGTTAATAACAAATTATTGCATGACTTTCCGACTTCGCACCATCGAAATTCGGATTCAGCGGGTCAAAATACGTAGGAAAAACCTTCGTTTATTCGGGGACACCCGAAAGCCTACGGAAACCTACGCAGCCGCCGGACTAATGGGCGCACGAGATGTCCCCGGTGTTTCCACATTCTGCTTAGAGTCGCCTGATTTTTTTTTCTTTGCATTAAACACCTTTGGCTTGCTTGTAGGCCTGATGCCGGACTTGTATAAACCGGCTGGCAGCCTCTCTAGATCTCTCGTAGTTTTCTCCGCATGAAGACGTACTCTCGTGTGCTCTTCAATAAAGAGCAGAATATATTTTAATCACAATTCTCGTTAATCCCGGTCCTCCTCTGCCTTACAACACTTCCCGCATATTTTTTTTACGTTTGTTATGTTGAAATATGAGAAAATACGTAGTTTTCATCGACCCCGGATCATTTCTGCGTTCTCCAGAAAATATAAAGTGAGTTTTCCATTTTTCGTGTTTGCACGGCTAAGAAATCACCGAGGAAATCACGTTCACTAAAACCGGTGCCAATTTATTTTTATTCGAACAATCTTGACGTACGTTAGCGCATTCGATTCCTTGTCTCAAGACCCTCAAAATCCGCTCTTTCGAGTTGCAGAACTCTGATTTGGAGCGATTTTATGTACAAAACACGGAGATTATTTGAGAATCTAGAAGGCCGACAAATGAGCGTACCCAACATGCCCCCATATGGTTATCTCGGGAAGGCGTGCAGTATGACTTTTTTACCACTCAGAACGTGTTTATCACGTCAAAAGAGGTCGGAAACGATGGCTTGGGCCAGCTCAAAGCTACAAATGTCGCTGCACGGTGATCAAAACGGATCAAAGCGATTTTATTCACTTCATCGCCTATTTACATTGTTTTAAATGATGGGGGCAAGTTGGGTACACACTTTTGTAAACTCTCAAAAATCACCTTTTGGGAGAATTCAAACAGTTTGGCTCCAGCTCATTCAAATTGGACGTATCTTAGCTCATTTTAATGGTCTTGAGAAAAGCTTTAAAATGAGCTAAAGTACGTTGGAAAATATCGAGATTAGACAGAATTATTAAGAAAATGGCTTAATGGGGGCAAGTTGGGTACACTTACGTTACTTTATTTTATTGTTTTATATCACATCACGTACGCAATCATCAAAGACTTGAAATATAATAGTAGTTCTCGAAAATCACTTATTCTAACGTTTTTTTTTTCTGTTGGAATCGAACGATCAATAATAAAGCGCCACATGATCCATGAATCACTATTAGTTGTTGGCTATTATAGATCTCCATGTGCGTGTATATCACACTCACGTAAATTGCTAATAAAGATAAGCCATTTATCTCTTTCGTATGTACTTATATTGAGTCATTAATCTAATATATTTATCATGTTGATACCTTGTAACTCTATTCATTTGACACGAAAAAAAAAAAAAAACAGTAGTAACACATTGTAGTTATCATTCATGACATGACGATGAAAATTTTTAAATAAAGGATCTTCTATATACGGCGGCAAAAAGGTGATCCTTAATCATCATCAGCGTTTCCAACTTGATCGTCAACCCTCTTACACCATAACCCACAACATACATATTAAAACGATCTTGAATAAGCGTTTTTAATATTAAGTGTCTCAAGTGAGCTTCATGCATATATTTTTTCTCTCTCATCAACAAGGATCACGGCATATACATATACTTACCGCAGTACTTGTGCTATATAACCGTCTAATAATAATACTGCTTCGCTTCGTCATTAATTCTCTTATCTCGGATATCATACTTCAAAATCTTCGTGGTGTATTAATGCTCTATGAGAAAAGTAATAAATTTTTTACTACAGAAGAATTTATTCAACTCTCACTTATACTTTGAATTTAAAATGCGAAATTATCTATTTATAATATATACTTTTGCGTATCCCTCAAATTTTTGCGAATTACAGTACATATCTGTATATGACGGCAAGTTTTCTCCTTCGTTGGGCAATATGAGCGAATCATAACGCACATATAAAATAAAATGCGTAAAATTTTACAAGGTTCGCAGCTTTTCGGGGATTGCATAGGATGAAGATTTTGTTGGTTATTGAGAGTGCGAATATAGAAAACGAGAAATTTTTATGCATAACAGCTCGATTATGAGTAGAAATATACATCTGTTCAGTTTGTGGTGATGGTATATTTAAAGATGTTGAATTGCGAGGATAACCCGAGGTGGTTTTCGTTCTTATAATTTGCATTGCGTAATTGCGGTTTAAGTATTAGCATAAGCCAAAAGGAAAAGAAGGTAAGAATTATGCAGTTGTTGAGGTTATGTTCACTTGATCTTAATGCACTTGCATCTTTGCGAGGTTGATTAATACTTTTTCTTCTTCTTCTTCAAAAAATTGGCTATATCTTTCTGCTATAGTGCAGATGTGATTTTAGCCATAACACAAATAAGCCTTGTATTATCTGAAACTGTAGTGGTTGATTAATACTCACTGGGATACCTGGGATTATTATTTAAGTCATCGACTAAATTTGAAAAATATTTATAGCACTCTAACCTAAAAATCGCAACTTTGAACATGATTCTTGGATTTTCGTGCTATAAAATATCATATGAAACTGCGTGCAGATGGATAGTGTCATAATATACTATTTTCGATCCTCATTTAAATGATAGCTGCAAAGAGATATAGTTGTCATAAAGTATTTCAGTGTGTTCTGTTTTGTTGTTGTACGTGCGGGTAAATATTAGAACCGAAGGATCTATTTATTGATTAGTGATATGTGATGAGTGGGTGTATAACGAGCGAGAAACAGATGACCGGACACATGTATGATTTACTCGTGTCGTCGATTATTGAGTTCATATTTGATCTTGTATATGTCTATATATGGTTCATAGACGGGCATAGGTGTAATAATACAACGATGCGTGTGAAAGCGATTGATTTTCCTTATCGAGGGAAGAGAGAGAGTTATATATGCTGCTCCCGTGGGATGTATAATATGTACCTATACATGAAAGAGCAATCGATCTCTTTGGGTACGTACGTTATATTATGGTCCTCGAGAAGAAGCAAGATGTGTATACATATATCTGTACGACGATTGATTATCGTAGTTATAAGTCATTGATTGGTAGATTGAGTGATTTATCAATTTTTTCTTTGCTTTCTTTCAACTCTACTATTGGCTCTGCAATTATAGCAAAAATCAACACTACATTCCATCATTGTATAATGGTATATTTGGATCGTGTAATAATTAATTCATTTCACATTTTTTTCTGTTTAATCGAGATTTTTAGTAATTTTACAGTAAGGAAATGCCTTTTTAGCTTGGCTGAATATGACACTAATTTTTGAGGTAATTGGTGTTTGTGGAAAATGATGGATTGTCTGTAAAGAGTGAAACTTCTACCGTGTACAAAGAAATGTAATTATGGTAGTGATGAATCTTTTCAGAATTGAGAAATTACTTCATTTGTGCATCTAGAATAGCTCAAGGCTCATCTGCTGGTTGGCAATTATAAATGACAATATTCGCTGAGACTCGAGAGTTTTGAAGACGAAAGTGTACAATTTCGTTTTGGAAGTAATTCTCTAGAGAGGGAAAAGTGTCTCTTCACTTTGATAGCATTCTGAAGTTATGATGTGTTCTATGTACCTAATGCCGTATGTTCAAATTAGGACTTCGTCTAAGTTTGATGAAGGTATATATGAGTATGCTAATTATTCTTGCTCGCCTGTGTAGAATTCTGATGTTGAGTTTAATATAAATTTACCGGCGTACAAGATAGTACCTACTTACTACTAATTATTTTGTAAAATCAGACGTTTTTCAAACTTTTGATCGATTACTGAATCGGTCTTCTCTGTTAGGTGATCCTATTGATACCGAACATAACCTCCAAAAAATTATTCATCGCAAGCATGTCAAAAAGCTCAAAAATTTTCATTGATTGACCTTTCGCTGAACTCCAAACATAAACAATGTATTTTTGAGTAAAACTCTTGCATAATATTCAAACAATACCGATCAATTGATTCAAGTAAAAAATTTGAGATGATGATATCAAACATTAGGATAATCTTTTACTCAAGGATAACTTCTAAAAATTACTTTTTAAAATGTTGCAAAAAAGCATACTCATCAAATTTAATGTAATTAATGCATTTATAGATCATCATGGGGCCCTTGTCTTCTTGTTACAAGAACCTCTGTAAGCAGTAGACTTCACTCGAAACTTCGCTTACCAAGTTCAATCTCGAAACTTCAAAGTAAACAGCGTTCCAAAGTGGTTTCCAATCCAGTGTTGTTGTCTCAATTTATCTCAATACAGACGATCACTACATTATTGCAGTGTAGCGTTAATTGTTACAGAACCCTCGAAGAACCAATATCAATTTTCATTATAATCAAATCACACTTTATTACAAGAGCGATCGGAAAAAATCAAAAAATCGATCGTTTCCGCAGAGAACGAGATATTTCTCATTTTTGTAAAGTGCGAATTGGAGAAAAACGTCATACACACGTAAACGAGTCTTCTCTTCATCACTTCCTGTACAAAATCATGCATTCCAAATAGAAAAAAAAAATTGATAACTTCACTCTCCATCGTTCTTCTTACCACTATATATCATCAAATCAGACTGAGAATATTGTCAATTTTCCGCTTGAGCAAATTTCCCATATCCCCCACCTCCTTGCTCACGTAAGTACAATTTGCTTCTCATCAACGTCTGACGCCTTTGAGAATCTTTGCATATTATAATACGTACCTCATATTCTCACGATTCCCTTTCTTGTGGTAACTCCATGTATATAGATTTTGTTCTATATAAATCATAATGTATGTAGATGTGGAGATATGACGTTTCGCGATGCGACAGACACTATATGTCGCGGGCACTTGTCTATTATTCTGTATGCGTCTGTGTCGTTGATGCAGTTTGTGTAACCTCGTTTACCTTTATTATTCTCACGTGTATTACTAGCGTCTCGTCTGCTTCGTATTCAGATTGCTCATGCTCTTTTCTTCTACTCTGTCTCTCGTAATTCGATTTGATACAGCATCCCCAAAAGAAGCAGTCTAGACTTCGTTCAGCGAATCAATCATTGATATTTGCCAGATTCTTTTTTTTTTTCCCCAACCTGTTCATCCCATTTATTACATCTTTTCAACCATGCGAAATTTATTCATTATTTTTTGTGCGTCATTGATCAATTGGAAACCATATTTTGCAGCAAGTATGAATTTTTTTTCAAAATTTTCAACTCATTTCATAATAATTCACATCGTATTTCTACCAAAGTCCATGAAATAATTCGAAATATCATCGCATAGGCTCTAATACTTACCCATAACTTCTCGGAAAAGTATAATTTTTTAATATTAATTGAACAGATTTTTTCCCGATTTTTGCGCCATTTACACAAATAAATATATAATTTTGATCATCCCTGTGCGCACAGTGCAAAATAATATCACGATAATCACGAACTCGGCAAAAGTAAGAAAACTCTCTTTCTCAAGTATCTCAAGTTGTGTGATGTCGTTTTCTATATTGCCTGTCTCTGTGACACGCGACGAAAGCTTCCTCAGCTCGCATCAGCATTTTTATCGAGTCTCGACGCACTAGAGCGAACTCTTTTCGTTCGTCGCTAGATAGAATGAGAAGTGGAAGGTTATTATACCTTCAATATAAGAAGTCTCGATCGACGCGCGATATATATTCTGCTGCTGCGAGATGCAAGAGAAAGATTCAGCAGAACGGAAAATTAGCCCGACGAGGAGACTCTTTTCGTGTGATCACATTTTTAGTCGTTTTCTCAATGAGCTAGATCTTTTTTTTTTTTTATTTTAATACTCAACAATTCTGTTCAAGCGACGAAGGCTTTCGATATTTTTGAAAAAAGACTTGATCACTTGCTTGGTCGACTATAGCGATAAAAAGTATCACTCTGAAAAATTAATTAAGTGTGCCTTATTATGCCTCTACTATATTTTTGTTTTGATCGTAATTTTGACTCATCTCAATATTTTCCAACGGAAGTCAGCTCATTTTGAAATTTCTTTCAAGACCTTTAAAATGAGCTAAGATACGTTTGATCTTAATCGATCTAATTCGAGCGATTTCAATTTTTGTTGAAAAAGATTTTTTTTCTTTCGAAATTGCATCAAGCATGCATACGCAGGAGTTCTGGAGCACTCTGGCCCATTTTGAGTGAGCCTGGGCTGGAGGGACCGAATGAAAAACATCAAAATGCCTTATTTGTCTCCACATGAAGAAGAGGCCTATTTCTCCATGAGATTATACAAGGCGAGCAGGATTTTTGTGAAATCAGGATATTTTTAGGCTTCCAGGCCGACAAATGAGACGTGTTTTAGCTCATTCTGCAGCTTTTTCCCTTTCTTCTAAATCTACAGAGTTGGATTGATGGGTTTTGATGAAGCGAAGAACAAATTTGAAAAAAAAAGTTATGAGGTCACATTGGGCACATTGCCTTTCTTTGTTATATGAGCCTAGAATCGGCTAGAAATAGAATTTCGCAATTCTGCAGAGAGCATTTCAAAATTGGGACAAAGACAAAAAATGAGCTAAGATACGTTGAAATTGATCGTATCAATTTTATATGGCATAGCTTTCAGTGAATAACAAAAAAGAGGTTGAAAGTACCCAAAACCACTTTTTTTGTTCTAAAGAATACGCGGGTCTTTTAGAATTGACCCAAACCATACATTGATAGCCGGGCGACTATAAAAATGCGTATGCACTTCGTTGCGTAATCTACTACATGAATCTCACGACACGACGCGACGCGACACTGCCCGCCACGGCAACTAAATCTATTCCTGCAAACTCAACCATCGATGGATTTGACTCATTTTCATAAATCATTACTTGTAATGTGCAAATAAATCAATTCCATCGATGGTCGGGGTGATGACAGACAACCCGTTGCGACACGAATCTCACGACACGACGCGACGCGACACCGCCCGACACGGGACCCAATCCATTCTTGTGAACCCGACCATCGATGGATTTGATTTATTTTCACATTACCAGTCATGATTTATGAAAATGAGTCAAATCCATCGATGGTTGAGTTTGCAGGAATAGATTTAGTGCCGTGGCGGGCGGTGTCGCGTCGCGTCGTGTCGTGAGATTCGTGTCGCAGCGGGTTGTCTGCATAGAGGTAATACGGATCTGTACTACCTCTATGGTTGTCTGTCATCACCCTTACGTACACTTGGCAGGAAGGTACGAGTGAGACGGTATATCTCGATGCACTGTATAGTTCACCTTCCTGCTGGTGAGTGTACCAAACGCGATAAAAGTCCGCATAAAGGTCTGTGGGCTCATACATTCTAGAATTTGAACTGGGGGCCATATTACGCATATTTACCTTACATATAAACAATTATCATCAGAAATTTATCATACTTCTGTATTGATCGCAGGTAGTATAAATAACCCATTAGCATTTTTTTCTCGTATCGTTAGTGTGATTTCATCATACGATACAAACTGCGAGTTTCTAATGTAAAATCTAATCATGAATCAAAATTTCTGTGTGTGGTTCAAAAAATAGCGCTTGGTCCACGCTTGATTCAATCAAATTTTGAGTCACTCCATGCACAGTTGCAATATGTTCACCATTTACGCTCATTTGATTCTCGTTTACGGATTTATACTAATGATGCGAGCTTGATCAGTAAACGACATCGTCTAATGTAAGACCGGTGAATCCACCCATGCTTATATTTACGTACATAAAGCTTTATGTCTAGGCTGCTGCATCACCCGATAGTGATAAAATTGAGCGATAACAGAATCAAGTTGGAGGAGGTGCTTTGGTTGTGGAGAACACTAGACGCTTCGAACAAACTACGATATCACAAACAAACTAAATTCAACTTCTTTGCTGCAAGCACAATAGTATTTTGAACGTTTTTCAACCTTGTTCCCATGAGAGAGTTATCCCAAAGATTCACGAATTCGAGAGCAAAAGTGTACAACGCGAGTAAAATAGTGTAAAATCCTCGTCGTAGCCGCAAAGAAAAACATATACATGTTTCGATGTCTAACGCCGCGCGACCGCAAATCAAATATACAGTATGTATAACGGCAATGTATAGTATAAAATGCAGTGAACAATGCATCGTAAAAAGTTAATCTTTTTATATGACGTTAGTTGTCGTCACTGAGTACAGTGTATACTGAACGCTCAACGACATAACAAGGCAATCTTTCATTCAAGTGAGAGTCACCCATCATCACTATTATATTGCTGATGCGTGTATTTTATGTAGTAGTGTGTGAGTGTGTGTGTGTGTACTTGATTGTTGTGAGTTACATGTCAGTTGTAATCCACGGGAAATCTCTTTTTTACCTTGACTAATATATGCATACGGTGGTGCTTGAGTCTTGATGGATGTAATTCATTGCTTACTCTATCGATGATTATATCTTGATTGATGGATTTGCGTCAAACTTTTACTTTCAATCGCTCTCATAGAATTTTAATGATTCCCTCAGTTTGCATTAAGCAAACAAAACATTGTAAGCTGTAGGAGAATCTTTCTCTGTGTCGTTTACCTATGCTCTTTTACAGTCACTCATGATTTGAATTTTTTTTAGTACTTTGTTTTGCAAAATTCAAATCCTTATAACACTGAACAATCACACTTTTCTCAATTTTGACTGATTGATATATTTTAACAACTTGGTTTTTCAGAGTATAGATTATGCTATGAAAAAAGTATAAGGGTGATGACAGACAACCCGCTGCGACACGAATCTCACGACACGACGCGACGCGACACCGCCCGACACGGCACCCAATCCATTCTTGTGAACCCGACCATCGATGGATTTGATATATTTTCACATTACCAGTAATGATTTATGAAAATGAGTCAAATCCATCGATGGTTGAGTTTGCGGGAATAGATTTAGTGCCGTGGCGGGCGGTGTCGCGTCGCGTCGTGTCGTGAGATTCATGTCGTAGCGGGTTGTCTGTCATCACCCTAAGATCTCTCATATCCTGTAATTTTCAAGCGAATGCTGATGGTGAGCCATTTAATGGACTTATTAGACATGGTGTTTGAGATGTGTCATCGAATGAACCATATGAGGATTGCTCATAGTTCATGTTTGAGGAATTGGTTAGTCGAATACAGTTTTGTTTTAGAATTGGTTAAGGGAAGAAGATCCTTGATGACCTTGGTTCATTTGTCCAGAGGAACTCCCTAGATTTCCATCATTCTGAGTTTTCTTCATAAATTCAAAGAAGATTCTCACAAGTTTCATTCGACAAGTTATTTATAAAGTTACCTCCATCGTAAGAGCTTACGCTGACCAAAAGTTGGTGACGAGTAGGAGGTTCTTGTGACTTTCTTGAGATTTTGATGTTGATTATAATCATTCAATGTGACAACTCTTATCGCATTCTTCCAAAATTGGATGACTATTCATATAGTAGTTCTAATCGAGTACTCAGCGCTGTTACCAAAACTACAAGGAAATGAAATTCATTCCAGCGTAGAGACATGCACTTCGATTATGTATCAGAGCTGTTGAAAAACTTGACTCACAAGGAATGTATCAGTGATATTATATGATTATTATATCTAGTATTAACCTCCTATGTATAGGTCGTACAATGTCATTTGAGAGAACATCAACTTAATAGATTTTAATTAAACAGGGCTATGGCATCCGCTCAAAATTCATCGTTACAACACATGATAGTATAATCCACAGGCATACATGTTCATAAATACCTAAGGAGCCTTACATGTAAGAGCAGTAAATGAGCCGCGCTCTCAGTTTTGTAGGGCGGGTGATTTCAATATTCAACAGGGTTAATCGCATCTTCTCACACCTTCCTTTTCCCTCCTCTCAACTTCCACTACATTATACCTTCTCGAAATAATTTCTATTCTCCCTTTCACCTCTTCTCTTACTCCTCCTCGTCGGAAGCTAAAAGATCCATCGTCACACATCCGCCCGCAGTTCACACACTTATTCATCACAAATCAATACACAATCTTGTGAGTTGAAAAATAGGAAAAGCGGGTAAGAGGTTAGCTTCTGCATACAACAACGAGGCGCCTGAATTTATAAGTAAATCGAAAGCGTAACTGATTAATTATCATGCTTAGGCTGCTGTAGGTTGAGTGAAGAAGCCCCCCCCCCCCCCACACACACAGACACACATTTACCTTACAAATATCATCTTTAGGGAAAGTCTATATATTCATACGACGATCAGCCAGTGGACCAACTTTATATGGTATTATCCAGATTCTCCGCACCTTATTTACTATCCGCGATTATCTAGTTGGAAGGTATATGAGCAGTTCCGCGGAAACTTACTCACTGTTGTGTCTCGGTCTTTTGCGGCCGAGGTTGCGGCGTCTACGCGTTCTCAAACAATTTTGCGAAACACGTTTCTTGTGTATTTTTTGTGTGCTCTCTTTCTTAGCAAAAAAGCAGAATGATATTTTAGATTCAAAAATTGCGAATTAGGGGTCAAAATGTTATTTCCGTACCACGTCCTCACTTCTAAATTCGCAGTTCAAGTGCACGGTGCAACGATAATAATACACGGCTTCTGAACGATTCCGCTGCAAGAAGACATCAAATTTCAATATATTTTGAACATGTTCTCATAGTTTGAAAGTCGCAACTAGGTCGTCAACCCGTGTCCAACATATGTTGAACGGTTATGTGCACTGCGTGTACATAATTTCCCCCAATTAGCGTCCAAAATCACTGTTTTGACAATAACGTGAGGACGTCTATCAACTTAAAACCCTTCGCTCACGGACACATTTTGATACGCGCATTGCGATGCAAACTATCAAACCGATGCGGCATGCTGAACGAGATTTGTGCACAAATCTCGTTCGCTCCACTTCCGAAAATTGACGGGGTATACTCTTCCCCTAGGAAACGCCGCGGTAAATAAGAATATCATTTCCGTGGACATCTCGGAACACGGTCAAAACATCGATAATCTATAAGTTCTCTTTTGCGATTTATCTTTTCTTCGATGCGTATTTTAACCCGAAATAGTACATTCCGATACAAGGGTGAAAAATAGTAGATTTCGCACCGAGAGATTATGAGTGATTGAATTTCAATTGACCGGCTTTTGCCAGTGGCATTGTGTCAACAAATTTCGCTGACTCATGTCATAGATCGAGTTGAATTACTTCAACTCGAACTATGCACCTCCAAGCCTCGTATGGTTGCGAGGTTAACTTGGAGGATTTTGATGGAAAGTGTAAGGGTGAGAAGAGACATATGGAAAAATGCTGACTACGCTAGATTACAGTGCGTTTTGTCATTCCTCTTCAAATCTGGCTTATCAAGGGGACAGACGATCTGACGAGGAATGGCGAAACGCACTGTAATCTAGCGCAGAGTCAAAATTTTTTCCATATGTCTCTTCTCACCCTTATACTTTCCATCAAAATCCTCCAAGTTAACCTCGCAACCATACGAGGCTTCACGCAAAAAAGTGTGGGGTGGCTACAGCCATCGCCTGCGCGCTGCTCAAGAAGAGCGACCGAGGGACCCTCGTGAGTGTACCGCGCGCTGGTCGTGAGCAGCACCGCGGCGCTCGAATTTACCTAATTTTGGAAGGGATGGCCCTTCGCAGCGCTTAGGTGCTCCTCTTTTCATGCACCTGAGCGACGGAGAAGCAGAATCTTCCGCATCGGGCCGGCTCGATGGTTCACCGATGATGGACGGCTGCGTGTGTTCGCGTATTTCAGCGTATATGAGACATGAAATTTTATATCTAATTGATCCTCTTTGATATGAACTCCTCTGTAACTTGATGTTCATGTCATATATGATGAAAGGAAGTGGAAAGTACAGAGTTTTCTAAGGCCCCGAAAGCGATCTGTGCAGTTTTGGCGACCTACTTTCGTTTTTAAAAGTTATAAAAGGAGTCGTTTTTTGTTTTCAGATTGATCTCTCGGTCGTACTGGGACGATAATGAAAATTGGTTGGATTTTCAACCACCATATTCTACCAGCGGTTGAAACCTGCAGATTCGTTGCCCAGAAATTATGGATCAATCAACTGAATTTTCAACCACTGGTAGAATATGGTGGTTGAAAATCCAACCAATTTTCATTATCGTCCCAGTACGACCGAGAGATCAATCTGAAAACAAAAAACGACTCCTTTTATAACTTTTAAAAACGAAAGTAGGTCGCCAAAACTGCACAGATCGCTTTCGGGGCCTTAGAAAACTCTGTACTTTCCACTTCCTTTCATCATATATGACATGAACATCAAGTTACAGAGGAGTTCATATCAAAGAGGATCAATTAGATATAAAATTTCATGTCTCATATACGCTGAAATACGCGAACACACGCAGCCGTCCATCATCGGTGAACCATCGAGCCGGCCCGATGCGGAAAATTCTGCTTCTCCGTCGCTCAGGTGCATGAAAAGAGGAGCACCTAAGCGCTGCGAAGGACCATCCCTTCCAAAATTAGGTAACTTCGAGCGCCGCGGTGCTGCTCACGACCAGCGCGCGGCACACTCACGAGGGTCCCTCGGTCGCTCTTCTTGAGCAGCGCGCAGGCGATGGCTGTAGCCACCCCACACTTTTTTGCGTGTTGGAGGTGCATAGTTCGAGTTGAAGTAATTCAACTTGATCTGTGACAGTAGTCAGCGAAATTTGTTGACACAATGCCACTGGCAAAAGCCGATCAATTGAAATTCAATCATTTGTAATTCCCGCCAGTGATAAATACAGTGCTTGATCGTATCGATCGAGTACAAATATTAGTTTGAGAGATTATGAGGTTATATAGCTCGCTTCTGAGCAATTGTTTTTTGTCTCGAGTCGCAGGCGAGGGTCGAAATAATTGCTCGGAAGCGGGAAACCCCATGATCGAGGCGCAAATGCTATTTAGCGCAATTTTGTAAGCATTCGATCATCGGAAAATAGCATAAACTTCTTTTCGTGTCCAAGTGACGGGTTTCCGGCCTGAGCCGTAGGCGAAGGTTGGAGTCATCATGAGGATGCGAAAAATAAGTTTTACACTTCTGTATCGAACTGTGTTTTTCGCCAAACTGGGCGAGAAAGTGGAAAATCAGTAGGGAAAATACGCTTTTTCGCACAGCGTATCGAAAAAATCTTTGTCAACTCGCAATACTTTTTAGTTTTAACCCTCCATTTAGATGATACCAGCGGTGAAAAAAATCCCCTATACGGGCCCAGAAGTTCACTTACGCGTTTCGGCCATATTTGTGGTCTCGGTGCATGGAGCAACTTTCCGCGGAACTATTCATATAGATAGCCACATGTACCTGATGCTGTCTCACCTACACATGAGTATTTAAAAATATAAAATAAAAAAAGGTTAGAAAAAACGGAGTTTTTACGATACGCTTTTATTCACAGCTCTAATATTTTTCTCAACAACTAAAAAGCATAAAATAATCTGAAATTCCATCAGTCAGCCCAGTTCATTTTGAGAAAAATCTTATGACATGCCGTTGCCTACACCTGTTATCTCAGAAAATAATAGTTGAATTCGGTGTTCATCTATCTCTCGGGGATCCCTCTCAACCCATCATGATGAATCTCGGAGAACATTCACTGTACCATAATTACAGATGATAAAAGCGTGGCGTGCTGAGCTTCCGGGCAAGAAGTGCATGATCTATGGACATTTTCTCATTAGCAATCGAGAATTTGAAGTATGGGAGGAAAATAGCACTCCACGCTTTTATCATCTGTAATTATGGTACAGTGAATGTTCTCCGAGATTCATCATGATGGGTTGAGAGGGATCCCCGAGAGATAGATGAACACCGAATTCAACAATTATTTTCTGAGATAACAGGTGTAGGCAACGGCATGTCATAAGATTTTTCTCAAAATGAACTGGGCTGACTGATGGAATTTCAGATTATTTTATGCTTTTTAGTAGTTGAGAAAAATATTAGAGCTGTGAATAAAAGCGTATCGTAAAAAATCCATTTTTTCTAACCTTTTTTTATTTTATATTTTTTAGTCGGATGGTTATGCGTAAAGCATATCCGTGTCACTAAAAAAATATGAAACTGTAATAACCGTAGTCATCTCATCTCGAGAGCCTGTGTGTGCGCGCGCCGCCAGCTGCCAGCAAAAATGCATCGAAAATGACGTATGGATTACCAAGCCCTGCAGTCTGCAGTAGAGTTTGGGCTTACGGGCGCGAAAATTTCAGAGAGCAATAGATCTAACCTAAAAGCTCATCCGCGCGCTGACTAGCTCGGTACCGGAACCGCGTGTATGAAAAGGCTTTCTCTCTCTTGCTCTTATAAAGACGTGCCTGCTGACTAGTTGAGTACCGGATGCCTGTGCATGAAACAATATGGCCAAAGTGAAGTAGAATAAAAGCGTATAATAAAGCGAAGGCCTCTCCTCCTCATCGAGATACTTTCGAATTGAATAGGTTATATTATGTGTTTATAGTCGCCCAGCTACAATCTAGCACATTACGGCCGTCTACGCGGCCTTGACGGCCGCGTAAACGGCTCGCAACGTGCTAGATTGTAGCTGGACGACTATAAAAAAATGTATGTACCTCGTGCCGCAATCGCGGCTTTCCATGACTCGGGCTGCAAACAAGTTTGCAGCCCTCGTCATGGAAATTCCGCGATTGCGGCACTCGGGTACATAATATACTATTAAGTATATGTGTGTATAGAGTCGCGAAATCGCATCGGACGAGCGCGAGAGAGTTGGAATTTCAAAATGGTTTCGAATCTGCCGTGGCCGACGACGACGGGATAAATATTTGCTTGCCTTGGGGGCCAATCGATGACACGAGGAGGTTATATAGCTTATGGTGACTACAATATTGCACATCTACATAATGTGAGATGGAGAGGATTAGAGTTTTATATGTTGTGTGTGGAGGCGGGTACAAGGAGTGACATTCGAGAAAACCCGTTCTCCTTTCGCTTTTCGTCGTCGTTGTCTTCAATTCGGATAGACACAATCTTCTTGTGAATACCATATGTGCATAGCTTGAGCTTTGACTTTTTTGTGTGTTTATGTATGTGTGTATAAGACTATATTATAGTGAAATACCCATATATTATGTAGCTTTTCACTTTTCATTTATAAGAATGGGTTGGAAGAAAATGGAAACTGTATAGTTTAACCGTAGCCTGGATTGAGGAGGTGCTTTTTCGTTTGAGTAAATATTTGATTGGGATGTTGGTCTCTTTTTTGAGCAAACGTTTTGTGGTTTAAAGTCTCCTACTATTATATAGAGTTACTCAAGTTTCTTACAGTTATATAGCTGTTCGAATGAAGAAAGTGCATTATCGATTCATGAAAAAAACCTGTCTTGAGTTATTCAACGGCGGCGCCCCGGCGCTTCTCGTATAATATGTGTGTGTTCTACGAGGTGTTCTTGGACCCGAGCAATAGTGACTCCAGACCATCTTTTTGTTCTCTGTTGCAGAAATGCAGTCAATATTAGTCGAGTGGCCACTTTGATATTACATATCCCGCGGAGAAAATTGAATCTCGTAAAAATGTTACCCGCAGCGCACAAATAAATTTACACGAGTGAGTTTTTTTTGTAGACCCCCCGTCTCGTTTTGAACTATAATTATTATGAAAATAAGATAATTTTGTGTGCAAAGGGTAATACAAAAAATTTTAATGTTATGCAGTATGCTGTAGGAATAACAAACAAATTCATAAAAATTTCTAATAAAACCTGTGAAATAGTGGAATGATTGAGAGTGACACGTGTGAAAAATTTCAGTGGCTCCTAATCAAATTTAAATACCGAAAAAGAATTTCTACAATGAGGATAGCTCGAAACCGTTTCCTGCCTTCTATAATACCTTTTCGCCCACAGAAAATTGTGTGTGATTCATTCGCTCATTACACTTTTATAGCGACATTCTACAATAATTCATTATATTCACCTATACGGATGCCTTTCGCAACGAAAATCTGCGCAACTTTGCTGTTTCATCGTTTTTGTTGCTGATGTTTCTGATGCTTATTCATAAATCGCAGTTATTGCGAAAACTTTTACTAAGAGTTACATCAGGATATATCATAGAAACATAGAATATAAAGTACACGATTAATTTTTGTATTGAAACTCTAGATAAATTTCCAAGTTTCGTTAGTTAGTAGTATCCAGGAGTAGAGATAATAACATCGGCGTGGTGTAAATCTAAGAAAACAATCCTCATTAACTAGACAGATTTTAAATCTTTTGCAAAAGTGAACGACTCATTGTAAAGTTTAACGACTCTTTCAACGTTTTCTAAGTAGCGTATACGTGAATCATACATAAGAGTGTGAATGTGTGTATGTGTGATAATGCCGGTCAACTTGGCCATTTTTTTTTTTTTTTTTTTTTTTTTCATTCGGGTTACGCCTCTCATTCGACTCACTGCAGATATTATTCTCGTATTATTTTTTGCATGTTATGTACGGGACTTTTCGATTGTTTGTCCTTCGCCTAACCTACAAACAATTTTCACCCATCTTATTTCTTTCAGCGTTTTTTATTATTAGATGTTTGAAAAATCGATAGATGGTAGAGTAATTTTTCTGGGCTGCATGGACAATATAACTTTCTCTCATATCTCAATAGCTTACAACAATAAGAAAAAATACAATCCAAGCGTGAATACAACAGGTATAATGTGATGGCTCTGTAAAAGTTTTCATCTAAAATGCACCCATACCTCGCTTCATCATCACAAAAACAAAACCCATTGTGTTACACCACGCCTATCAAGTTATACATTCGTTGGTTATGACTAAAGCTGTATTATGCTATATACAGCCATCCTAAATTGTCCAAACTACTCTCACTATGACAATTTTACCGTCTGTCGATCTCTATCTCTCCGTTCTACAATTCGTTACGATAACAATTATACATGAAATAATTTGAGTGAAAGAGCGCACATCTTGAGCATCTTCTGCAATAATATCGTATCATTGATGTACATTTTATTTCATACCGATATTTTGCACAAATTCATTAAATATATGTCATAAGAGTACTATTTATATCTCCCAACACTCATCGAGAGACATCACGGGTTTTTCGAATTATTCGTTAAATTTTTGAGATACCGTAAAGCATTGATTTCAATTACTATTATAATAATCGCATGTTGAAGTAGTAGTGATGATTCCAAACGCAGATTAGATTTTCGTTTGACTACTTTCCGCCCGCCTAATACACCAGGGTCGGGTTTCAGCGTTTACGAATTTACGAATTTACAGATTCAGCGAGGCGCATGCCCAATGCGTTGCATTCAACAAGCTTCATTCACATGATTGGGCCCGTCGGATCGGGCCGCTGATTAGTAAATGAATCCAGACGAATTAATTTGGTCCAATGTTTCCTAGTTTGGAATGTTGGAGTGAAACAACAAATCAAAAATGTATGAGCACAAGAAAAATTAGTCCAAAATTTGTCTAAATTCGTATACAAATCAGCGGCCCGATCCGGTGGGCCCAATCGTGTGAATGGAGCTTGCTGACTGCAACGCACTGGGCATGCGCTCTGCTAAATCTGTAAATTCGTAAATCTGTAAATCTGTAAATTCGTAAAATTCGTAAACGCTGAAACCATACCCAGGTATAGTAATGCACTCAGCAGATGACAACCTAACTCCAAAACTGTCAAAAGTAGTGACATATTGGCTCGTATTGTTCTTTCTAGGTTCCTAATTATTGAATGCTCTATTTGTTTCTATGCATTTTTCGTGCACTCTTACACCTGCGTGCCCCCCTCCCCCCGCAGGGCCATCACAACATCCCATGTAAAAATGGGAACCCTATGATCATATATGAACATGGGGTCCAAGGACCCTATGACCATATATGAACATCTATGAAACGATTTTCAAAATTTTTTAAAATCCGAATAGTTGTTATAGTTGCATTTTCAGGGAACATTACATCAAAAAGTCACGATGCTGATCTTGCATAACCGAGAAAATCTCCAAGAGTTCATCAAGTAATTGAATCAAAACGATCTGTAAGTGATATCATTCTCCTACTAGAAAAAAAAATTTTTAATTTCCAAGATCAAAAACGTTTGGCAAATTGGTGACGAACCAGCACAATTTGTTATATCTAGAGATCATCATTTTGAGAAATATTACATTTATGCAGGTTCGTTACCAATTTGCCAAACATTTTTGATCTTGGAAATTGAAATTTTTTTCTATTGAGATATATAATGATATCACTCTCAGATCGTTTTAATTCAATTACATAATGAACTATTGGAGATTTTTTCAGTTATGCAAGATCAGCATCGTGACTTTTTGATGTAATATTCCCTGAAAATGCAACCATTTCATAGATGTTCATATATGATCATACGATTCCCATTTTTACATGGGATAGCCTAAACCTATGAATAAGTTTGCAAACAAATAGGTTTAGTCCATCATCGGGATAACGCTGAATCTGATAGTTTAGGAATGAGTGTATCGATCCTCTTTCACTAACTGCCGTGTTAATCAATTTTTACAAAAAAGTGCCCACAGATCATCTTTTCTATCCGACTCTGAATGCTCTCGAAATTCTAACTGAGGCGGTTTAAAATACTAATGTACCACTGTACCGAATTTCGTAATTTTCTGTACGGTAATTCGAAGACCGCTAGTATTACTTTAAGAATTAATTCATGGAAATAATTTAGGAATTGGACAATTTCAATTGGGACATCAAGGTCAAACATGGTAGCCGCATGCCCCCAGCTTAACACGAGCTTGTTACTAGAAGACAGCGCCATCTGCGGCGAGTCGTGAACTATTGCATGCCCCCAGAATTTAACATGGATGTCACTTCCCAATACCTTGCATAATTTCAATTTGGCTAATTTAATTTGAACGATTGTTTGGTGATGACCAATATGTACTATCACACGGTTCAAATTTACTTTCTCAAACATCATCGCATTCATTTCGGGTGCATCATTATACCGTACCAATGTATAGAGTACTAAATCTATACATGTATATTAAGCATTGGAGTATAAAGAACAAGAGAGCAAGTAATGCGCGCAGACATTTAAATTTTAAATGTCCAAAGCTTCGTTTAAAGCGCATCAGTAGCATCACACGCGCGTATTTTGCACACAGTATATATGACTCCACGTACACGTATGTTTTACGCGCGCGCGCGTGTGTGTGTGTGTGTTGTATGTGTGAGTGGGTATAGCGGACTGAAAAGTGCGAAAGGCCCTGAGAGAGAGCATCAGACTCTCTCATCGTTATGATGCTAGTACGGGGGAGGGGGGGGGGGTCAGATAGCTGTAATTCGTCGCTTCCTCTGCTGATTCATATACATGCTTGCATGTATTTTCACTACACACACATTCATTAGAGGAGGAGGAGGAGGCGCTACATCCCACCCTTCGAGAGTGAATCAAGCTTTTACACCGATATAATATAATGCATCGAATAATGTTATTGCTGTTGTTATTACTGCTTATGCGCGAGAAGAGCACGTGCTTCGAGCTAAAAAAAAGCGATTGAATTTCCATTTTCCATTTCTTTTATTTGTGCATTGTGATATTTATCCCAGAATAACTTGAGCTTATACGGTATCCATGCAAAGGAAGGATGGTTATGTAATTTTTGGTATAGGGTGAGGGAGGGGGGGGGGGAGCGGTGTCCGAAAATTGAGGTGCGAGTATATCGGTTATTGCTCCCGCGAGAAGAAGCGAAATATGATGTATCGATATAATATGTATTACACACACCAAGTTCAAAGGGAGGAGCAAGTTTGTCCGATCAAAACGTGAATCGATATAATGCAGTTGGCCAACAAATTTATACTCTCTTGTAACTTTGAAAATGTGTGTGCCTGCGCGTTTGTGTTCATGTTCGATTATCGAGATATCGTATTAATAGTACTCGAAGCGATTCGCTTTCAATGATCGGGATGTATGTATGTATGTATGTATATTGAATTATTGCATGAGTTGCCACTTCTGGCTGTTACTTACGTACTCTAATAGTAATACTATTTCTCGGAAGCAGTCTCATTTTGCTTACTGAGATTTATACGGTGTAATTGCTTGGTCGTGCTCTTGCACCAGCATGCTTCTCTACAGTTTCGTATTTTGAAAAGTGTTTGAGATATTTTTGAACGTAAATTTATTGTGAATTCGGTGCTAAATTGGAAATACGCAATGACTGGGAATCTTGAAACTATATTTGTAGAAATTAATTTGTGTGTAAATAGATTGCCCGGAAACGGGAAATTTGCAATTTGATTATTCTTCTTCAACGTAAATGTTATTATGCTACAGAGATACTTACTTTCTCTTCGATGCAGAAGTGTTACGACGACAAAATTCATTTAGACGAGAATTCGAATAATTACGAGTTCCTGTGTGTGTAATTAGATGGATTATGAGCGCAGCGTTGCAGCATTAAGAGTCTCTCTTGATGATACTATGTTTAGGAGATTTCGTATAATTTTGACACTCACAATCCGATGATGCTCGAAATACTTATTTATTCCTGATGCGCTCACTTCCTTGATGTCGATAACAGAAAAATGGTTGACAGATTTTTTTTTTTTAATTATGTAATTGTTGTGACGATGTAGCAATTGTATGAATTTAGGGAGCATTTTTGTGATTTTTAGAGTTATTTGACAATGTTCAGAATTAGAACATCATGAATTTCTTCAGAGTTTTTATTCGAATCTTTCAAAAAATGATGCGATCGGTGCATGATTTTTTGGTGAAAATCCAAATCTTCCCCCCTCCCACTTAACTTTTTCCAAAAGTCTAACTTGGCGAGTATAGTCATCCTTTTCCCCCATCACTTCATCTAGAATCAAAATTTGAATTTCAATTCTTGAATGTCGTGAAATCAGAAAAAACATGTCGAATAATTTTTCAGCATAATCTGAACGTGAAATAACAATGAATAAAAATTGGAAAATATTAATTAATTTCAACTCTTGAATGTCATGAAATCAGGGAAAATATGTCGAGTAATTCTTGTGCAAAATCTGAAAATAAAATGCATGGGAAATGATTGATAACATAACGACTTGATTATCTCTGTAATTGTGACTCAACTTGAGTTCCCCTCCCTTATTTTTCGATAGAATGGGCAACACTGCGCAAAGATTGATCTTTCAAAAAGATTTATTTCACCGCGTCCATCGCCAGAATAGCTTTAACAATTCAAAGTTGTGCCATTTTTTCTCATGTTGATTCAGACCAATAAAATTCGTATCTCCGTTCAGACTTACAAGGAGAGGTCATGGTCTGTGGGTCGTGGATTCGGTTGAAACTCTGGGAATCGTCTCATTTTGGCACCAAAAGATGATATCCAAAACCGCTTACTTGAATGCTGAAACGTTTTGGAGCTACATCCTATGACACTAGCGTTGCCCATATAGGCCCATGTTGGAAGTTGATATATATAGGTATACTAACGATGCTAATGTGATTGACCATAGCTCTGAAACGTTTTAGCATTCAAGTTAGCGGTTTTGGATATCATCTTTTGGTGCCAAAAGGAGACGATTCCCAGAGTTTCAGCCGAATTCACGACCCACAGACCATGACCTCTCCTTGTTAGTTTGGGCGCAAAGCGGGGGGGATAAGGGGGTGGTAATCTGAGTAGGTGGCTCGTGTTTCCAGAAGGTTATGAAATGTATCAACCTGTGTTCTAATGCGCACGAGGTCGACAGACCCTAAGCCCCGGTGATTTTTTATTTTTACCATTAACCATTTCTTAGTGCAAAATCATGGTTTTCTGCAAAAAAACTCTGTGTAAATATGCATTACGACGAAAAATTTCAGAACACCAAAGTTGTAGAGCAAAATATCCCTTACCAAAAAAGTCCTTACGAGTTTTCCGGGAAACCCTGGCGTGGGTCGGGCAATGCGCGAAAATCGTTATCCACGTTTAACATAGACTCATGTGACAGACAACTCGGCGCTATTAAAGTCACTGCTACTTTTATAGTTTAACATCCAATCAATGTCACCAACTTTCATGCCACAATATTGATTTCGTATTAAATTTCCAATCAGAAGCAAATCATAGGAAATTGTTACAATAATCGTTCTCCATATGTCTTAAAAAATTATATCTACAAATCTGCAACAGAACAAATTTAAGACAGAGAAATGTAACACGATCACAATCTCTGCATCTTTATTCAGATCCAACACCATCACAATCTTCCTATACCCATATCCATTTAACAACTCGACCTTAAAACCAAGAGTAGAGATTGACCTTCCGCACACATAAAACCAACGCGAAGCATATATAGCATCGTCCAATCGTTCCGCAAATCTCTTCCTGCCACTCACGCTTGATTATAATCAGCCCTGAGGCGCAAGATATATCCTACAAACCCATTCATACCTTACTATGTATACATGAATACTAGCGTGAGATCGTGCAACCAATTCAAAACGATAGGCCACAGAATCGAATATCAGAATTTTTTTTTTTTACTTTTTCATTCGCGAGATGAAGCTGAGAAGATGTCTTCGATTCGATTAAACGAAAATCCCGTTAAGTGCGAGTATTCCACATCAAAGGGGTATGGGCATCAGAGGTCGACAACCATAACCTATACCTGTACTTTATCTTCGCATACAAACTTATAGTATATAGTGTTATATTAGGCCATCATTGTAAGGAAAAAAAAGTGCCTAGTCAGGGAGGAAATCCCAGCAGGGATTCTAAACAAGATACTCGTCGAGAAAATTAACTAGATAGGCCTTCTTTTCCTTCTCTATCACCTGCTCCTTACGTACTTGACTTACGGTGATAAATTGAGGCAACGATACTCCCTCATTACCCTGTAAACTTTTTTTCATTCATTCAGTTTTACATCGTGACATAGTCGCGTCCCAGGCTCTGATGATTGTATCTCAATTACTTGATAGAAATCTATATCTCTCTCAAATTGACCGTTTCTTAATTCATTCCTAAAACCATTCGAATTCAGAGATTCTTAGATATCGATACATGCGAACGTAGCTTAAAAAATACACCAACAGCATTACAACATCGCAAAACTCTAATTAACCACATGAATACATCTCTACTAAAACCCACAGTAGAATTCTTTTCAACTACTACTACTACTTCTAGAAATTACTCAAGTATTACTGTAACCGCAGGCACAGCTTTGTAATCGATAACGTAATCCAAACCGATCTCTCTCGAATCTCCATCTCCTCCTCCTCTTTAAAATGTGAAAATCCGTTTGATCGCCGCGCATCCAGCAAATGCATCTCGTTATCTGTTGAATTACTATAAGAGATGCCTTAGGCTTTTCTTATCGGTATCTATTCCCAAGAAGAAGAAGAAGAAAGATCTTCTCTGAACCATCGAGTAAAGAGTTTGGTTTTGCAAAGTATAGAAGAGGTGCGCGCGGAGAAGAGAATCATGAATGTTATATCTTGGCAAAGAGTCGTGGCGGTGTGAACGGGGCCTAACGGTGTCTCAAAGAGGTATAGTTGTATATGAGAGAGAGAAAAGGCCCATCCGGTCGTCGTCGTCGTCGTCGTCTGGAAGCCTCAAGGTAAAAGCAAGCATGCGGTCAGACCGGTCGGTGATGTCGTGTCGGTGGAGAACCCCTCTCGATAATCTTCTATAGCAAGTTTATGTATGAGCCTTTCTTTCTTTCTTTCTTTCTTTACATACTTGTTTTCTGAGCTCATCGAACGATACGACGGTTATTCGTCTGCCTCTTCTTGAAGGAATTTTGGAATTCTTGATGATATTGTTGTTGAGTTGGTTTGAGATGAATCTTTCTCTTCAGATTGAATCCACCAGAGACTGATTCTACTCTTCTTTCTTTGTACATCTTTTTTCTCATGTGGTGTGTGTGTGTGCTGTATGCTATACTTCTGAAAAGTCATTGCATGACATTCGGATCTATGATGATTTGTGAGGTTATCGAAACGGCATTGATTACCGTATATGTCATATCCAATCTTGAGGATGAGCTTGGAACTGTAAAAAAGATGAACTCTAGAGGTAGTCTTTTTACTATATGTATATAGGTTCGATGCATTCTTTATTGACTCTCTGAGCTGCCAGTACCAGATCATCCTGATCAATCTATAACTTGCTCGGGCTTTCTATCTGGACCAAGAGTTTTTTTTGTATGCCCGGTCTTTCATGCGCATTTTTTGTTCCTGACCAAGATCGAGTATATCACCTACTACTATACAGAGTCAGGTACGTTACGGTTCGATTTGGTATGGTTAAGTGAGCTTGGATTTTATCGGTTTGGCAAGGAGAAGTATAGTGATTGAGATCGTATGAGGAAGCAATTCATTGTGCAGAAGAGTTTATTCACCCTTTCGCGTTAAGCTATATACTGGTTTGGGGACCGATAAAATAAAAGTGTATCAGATGCTTGGTTTTTCATGTAGATGAAAAGATTACCTCGAAGATTACTCTGTTTCGTTCCTCTTGGAAGACATCATGTGGGAATCATTTAGTCATTGAAAACGGCGATGCGTGGATTTAAATGAACATTTTATACATGGGACCTAATATTGTTGAAACTTTCACAATTGAAACACTTTGTGCGTTCTTTTTAATGACTATTGATATTTTCTCAGACTGTGGGCAACAAAATTTTTAAGTTGAGTTTTTTGTTTGTACTGAAGGAAACCTTTGACTAGACCCATCAACGCCACTTAGCATCTCGATTCAAGACATAATTCACTAGCACCAAATATAACGTGGAGGTATTTGACAAAGAATATCTCCAAAATACTCGCCAAAATCTCAATAAGTGTGGCCTTTCGTGTTTCATGTCCGTGTGCAGATGGTTCCGTCTGAGTCCATGAAAAAAATAGAGTTCCGTTTTCTCGACTTTGGTCCAAAGTTTTTCATCACTGTCCTGGTCTTTGAATAATATTTTGTAGTCTATCAAGGTGATAACAATGGGCTTCGAAAATATCTCATCTTCGACCTGATGTTCCAATTCCACACCCAGCGCAAGCTACTGAAAAGTTGAAAAAACTCTCCAAATCTTCTTCTGAGATCAAAGTTCAATCTCTCTTTTTCTTGTCCCAGTTTTCAATTCAAGATTCTCACACTCGTAAAAATCCAATCGATATTCAACAGTCGTATAGAGATTCCACACTACACAGGCATCGAGAAAAATAACGCAGCATGTGAAAATCCAGGAAACTTTGAACCATATATCTCCACCGACAATCTTTCCATCGTGAAAAGTAGCTTCTTACACACTGTGTGCAAAATTCTCTTGAAGATGTGTACGCAGTCTAGATACATGCTTTTTGTAAGCCTTTACTTCGTACCTCACATGTAAGGTATAGAGCATACTTAGACTTATTATACGAAGGCTTGCACTGCATGATAAGAATCTTGCTCTTCGATACAGAGTGTGCCAAGAGAGTAGCTCTCTATAGGTAAGTCTGGAGAATGACTGACGAGGGAATATCTTTGGAGAAAAGTGTGCTCTCGATAATCGCCAACGAAGCTAAATCCAGCCTAGCTCACGTTCTTCTTGAATATGTGTATATATTCACATCCGTTTTTAAAAGTTGCGGTATCGGCATTTTGCACTTGCTATGAAAATTTTTCAGGGAAATTGTGGAGTGTGAAATGTACTTGAGATTTTACTGCGAGATACGTGAAGAAGAGGTTAAAGAACCGTCTCAAAGCGTGTTGGGTAATACCCAGTAACCTCAAAAATTTATGAAAAGCGACAGCAATTCCATCTGAGCAAATTCAATTTTTGGAAAAATTATGGGACAAGAGTGCTCAAACATTTTCGTATCTCATCGTGAGCTAAATAAGTTTCACCCAACCCAAATAGAATCCATGTTCTCCATGTGTAAGAGTATGATATTGCATTATAACCTCTATAGAGGTTGAGAATGACAAATAAAAAGAGGATGATAGCCACCATGATGTCACCACGCATTAGAAGTCCATCATAATACCATAAACCATGAATATGACTTCATGAAAGCAATAAATTCCATAACAAAATTCTCGAAACAATCAATCAGATACCAATGATCTATTTTTCCCTGTAAATCAAGAAATCGTAGCGAGTCATTTGTTATAAATCTGAAATATTCTCTCAGATACATCACATTGCCAGAGATAATTGCTGTCCATCTTGAACTTTTCTCATCGAAGAACTGTGCCAGTTCAATCAGACAGTACATCTTCTCTTAAAAGATTTTTCACCTTCTCTCGAGACAGTCCTATATAACCTCGTTAAGGAGCTCTAGGCCAGCTCTTATGTGCGGCACCTATACTGAGAATCTTGCATGCCGATCTCATTGCATGAGTTGATTTCGCCATGAGCAAACTTTATTGCACATACATCTAGCGCTCTAATTCGAAGGAATCATTCCGGTCGAGGCAAACGAGCATTTAAAGAACTCTTCTTCTCAGGTGATACATACACTGTATTAAGTGCACCTGGCCATCACTTTATCGTCATCAACCTGTCTGTCACTAAGCCCATTCGTTTTTAGGGCTTGGCTATAGGTTATGTCGTCACATCATAGACCAGAGCTACAAAGTTCATTCTCATAGAATCATCCATGTGTAAAATTAGTGCTATCCTGAGACTATATAACAGTGTCATGGCAGTATATGGAAAACCCTCTGTCCTAAAATTAATGGCTCAATTTAGGATTCATATAATCCACTCGAGTGGTTCTTTATGCGCACATATGGATTATGATGATGCATTTGTTATCTCTCTCAATGCGCGTGTAAAGCAAGTTGATGCTAGAGTGCAGCCATGTTTTACGCTCTGATGAATATGACCACTATACTTCTGCTGATGAGTGCACTCCAGAGAGGCCAGAAGAGCTTCGCGTGTGCCGGTATTTTACTCCTAATTGCTCAGAGATTCCTAGGTTTTTTTTTTTTTTACTGACCGAGTCTGACTAACTTCAATCCAGGCGTGGTTTTGTTATCTGGACGTACTGTATAATACAGCTGCAAGTTACATGAAATTTCAGAGAATCTTGGTTCGCTTTGATGTTGGAACACTGTGCACCGGTAATTGGGCAAAAGATCTTCGGGATGAATTGAATAATAGGGGCCACGAAGAGTAACGGGTAGTCAGAAGAAAATTTGTGAAGAGATGAGGTAGAAAAAAAATATTGTCCGACTTTTGTACGTGTCAAAATTATGTATGTCAATGCCACAGATTTTATACAAGATGAGGAATGAAGCTATTCTTGGATATACGTATAGGTTCTGAGTATATGTATATCAAAGATGCATTTTACTGGATTCTGTAGGAAACCATGCATGGAGCAAGAGTTGATTAGAATGAATTCAAGTTCTTAGGTTATGATTTTTCCCAAGCACTAACAATTTTTCCCTGTCATGCCCATTTACAGAAATCATCAAAACCATCAAGTCCAAGAGTACGTTACAACTAAGATATTCAAGCAATGAAATCCTCAAATCATTTATGATGTATGAGAACCATTCATTCTCTCACACTATAGATTCGTTTTTGTTTATTTTGATTACTCAAAAAGACCATGAAAGCAGGAGCTCAAAGTCGTTCTTGTTAACCTTTCACGAACACAGAAATTTTTTTGATCCATGAGATGTGAACAGTTGTTTCGAAAATTGGATTCTCAACAATTAGACAAATTAATTGTTATCCCATCTCTATTGACAGAACGTAGTCTCCAAAGTAATGACAGCCACAACCCATTCTTCTGGCTTATTGAAAACACTGTCAAACCAACCAAGTTATCATCATACCATTCCAGTTCTTCATCCAGTACAGAATTTGAGAAACCATATGGTCATCATAAGAAAGTAATCTCTCAAGAAAGACAGGAATCCTTGAGTAAGAACAATCATTTGCGATCGTCAGAAACATGGAGAAGAAACTACCAAGCGGCCATAAGCCCTTTGTCTCATCTTCGCGGCCAACGCGCGGTAAAGAGCTTTCGCATAATTGGATCAAATGCTCTTGAACTTTTCTCTTTCAATCGATTGTCGCTCATCGTGTTAAGGGGGTCGTCTGGAAAACTTCTACAAATTACATCTTACAAGTTTCATTGTAGTTAGAGCTGAGGATCACCACCGCTGCTCAGAGCTACTACTACAGTAATATTACTATGAGTGTGAGCTAAGTCCACAAACCCAGGCTTTTAATTATCTAATTTGCATTTTTAGAAGTGTGATCCAAAACTGCCTATTGCCTTTCAGAATCTCTAAATCTATCCCATCCAAAAATTCTCTTGTGTTCCTATTCCATTTATGAAATCTCTTAGAATCCCAGTAATTTTGCCAAAAGGCAGTATCATCACGTCCGAAAACCACATTTAACTCTTTAATGTGAATATACATACCAACCAAAGTACCAACCCTTTTGGAATACCCCAGGGATTACGTAACTAACACAAGTATGAGGAGGTTGGATACTACCTCATACCCCAAGAGTCTTCTCTCTAAGAGTTTCCTGGGTTTCGTGGTTGAAAGCCCGGAGGACTCAATTAAAACAGCTTTTCTTCAAGTCTGCAGTAGACTATACGCTATGCTGTCGCGCGTCGATGTGGCCAAACTTTTCACCACCGTTGGCTAGCCTGCTTTCCTTCCTATACTTCCTTCCGCCTCTTTTCATCCATCTATCCATCTATCCATCCTCTTCTATATATATAACACTCTACAGACCGTTTTTGCACTTGCCGCAGTGTGATGGCGATGCTCATATAGAGTTGCTCAGAGTCGTCAGTTGGTGGTGGTGTTGGACTTCTTCTTCTCATCCCCTTACATATTTTGGAGGGAGAAAGAGTCAGACCTTCGTTGTTATACCCTGAGCTTTTATAGTCGGTATATATAGGTATTAGAGGGTTCTCTCCAAGAGAGACCAGAGTTTTGCTATATGGTCCACATCAGTGAAAACTAGCCTTCTGAACCAAGCGTACTGAGCAAATATTATTCTTCCTCTTTTCCGCGCGCGCGACTTTCCTACTTACTCTTCACGATAAGATATTAATTCCCTCATCGTGCTTTTGCTGCTTATTCTATCTCTCTATCTGTGTCTTTCTATATCTATGTCTCTTCCGCTGCGTGGTACTTTTTCATCTTTTTATTCGGTGTATGAAGGAATTTATATAGTAAGTAATGGTATTGTGTTAGTGCATTCCTTGTTTTTTGTCAATCGCGTATATCGGTTTTGATGTGGCTTATCTCACATACAGATGTTTATCTGGTCTTTCTGCACCTTGGTTTATCGATTCGATCGATTGTTATCTGGTGAAGGTTGGAGCGCTTTGTTGGCTTTCTTGTCATTGAAAAGGTGTTCTAATGTTGTATGAATCTAACAGCTTGGCGTTGAGGAGAGTTTCTGTCGTGTCTTTAGGTCAAATATTTTCTCTTTGAGAGGATGATGAAGAAAAGAGCTTTGGGGTCGTGTTTTGGCTTTATAATGTGTAATATTGACATGAAAATTGAGATTAATTTTGCATCATTGATCATTACTTGAATTTTTGTTTTTTATACGCTTTTATTCCACTTGACCGAGCAAATTTTTTCGTCCCTAGATCCCCATATCTAGTCGGAATTTTTTTTACCTTCCGGTTTCTAGCGTGCAATGTAAAATTTTACAGCGTCTCTTGGCACAGTTCATAAAAGCGTATCTTGAAAATTCTTTTTAACTCTTACTTATTGCTTCCTTAGTTCATGGATATACTAACTTTTGCCATTTTTCTTTGTGTTTCAGGTGAGTTTCTCATTGCAGTGCTAAGTGTGATCCACCAAACCGTGTCAACCGTCTACATCTGTGAGTCCTTATATGATTATTTCCCAAGTCACGTCGATCATTATTTTTCCTTTCTGAACACCGAAACTCTCGAAAGAAATTGTTATTCTTTCATTTTTTCCTTTGATCGAATGATCAATGTCATATGTCATTCTTGCTCATCGAGAAATATGTATGGGTGTGTACTCAAGTACAATCGTTATATCATTGGCAATAAATGTTATCAAATTCTTGATAACAGATTTTATTTCACGGTCGTGATGAAAATATCCAAGTTCAAGGAACAAAAACTCCAAAGGGAACTCGTTCAATAAATCTGTTTTAACTCTACTGAATCAGCTTTAACACCCTGATTGACAATAATCTTGTAATACAAAATTAGTTATGTCCAGATTATTTCCAGCCATATGACATATTTTTCTTCCGGCATTTAGTCCAAAATGATCAAATCATTCCAATTCCAAAATCTTCACGATTGAATCAAGGCTTATTTTATTTCCAACGTGCATCATTTATTTTCAAAATAATTCACACTGAAGTTTTCATCCCAAGGATCTTTATTTTCATGAAAATTATTGGTTTGAACACCTTTTATTATCAACTTTCTCCATATCTCTCTCACTGCAAATGTATACAACCAAAAATCATTTGCTCTCCGCGATAATTTAGTTCATTAATTACATAGTAAAAGCATGTACATGTCGATACTTTCAGGTTGCTGATGCTATACGTTGAAAGTTTTGCGTGTAATGGGTATAATTGAGACATTAAATTTAATGAGGGAACACACAAGCACACATTTAAACATTTTGACGTTCGACGACGATATATAGCCTCAATTCAGAAAACCGCATTCCAACATCAAAATCACCTCCGCGGTGTTTCGGTCATTACTGAGTTTCACATCAACCCACATCATGACATAAACACACACATACATACACTTGTATAGTGTACTACTCAAGTTCAATAGCAAATTACAATTTTGTATGGAAATTCTCGGATACAAGAGTAAAGGTAACCCACTCATAAACATTTTCAGAGCATGTAATACGGTTTAGTATGAAGAGCAAGAGAGCCCTATGAAATTGTTGTCATTCGAAAACTCGTCTAAGAGGTTATCATCATCATATTTTGTGACCACAGCAAGTATGTATCCGGATCGAAATTTAATTGATACTATCTGGCCCTACAATGAAACCATCATACTATGATAGGAACGTTAACCAACCATCATAAAAGCACCAGACCATTTTTGTAAAGTCACCTCAATCAAATGTCCCTCTTATACATGAACCTCTACATAGAAAAAACCATGTTCATCGTCGTCAGAGGGCCATAATACAACCAGCTATTTAACACACTTATATCTAACCTATCCTTATTTCATAGTCTGTCTCATCATCATCATTATCATCATCTGAGCTAATTTTCATCATGACTCTTGAAATTCTATTCCTTCAACCTCACACGGATATCTCATATCAGAGCCAAGTATAGAAAATCACACAGAGAGTCTTCATTCTATGGCGCCAGAAGCCATATCATCTTCATATATTACCGGTACACTTATACCTATACATATTCTGATGTATCGAGAGTTCTCAGCCATGGGCTAAATTAGCTATGCTTGAACTATTATTATAATGCAATATTATTCTATGCAACAAGCAGTACCTTGTACTATGAGTAGTAGTGATGGTCAGCAAAAGAGCTCATCATCAATGAGCTGCTTCGTCGAGCGGCAAAAGAGCAATTCTTAGCTGATGTGGCCGTGTATGATGGATATATTCCAGAGTTTATTGTTACTTCGTGTATGTCGTGGGTGGGGAATGTTAGAGTATGCAGCTCGCGTATATACTCGACTCAGCGGTCACATTCTGCATTCTATTATAATATGTGTGATGACGGCGTGTTATTTGGAGGAGAGGTGATCGCTTCCATGGGACCGGCACTTTAGGGAACGCCCATAAATTACTAAAGGTTTGAAAGAAGGTATAGATCGAATGAGATGTGCATGGGGAATGAAAGTCAAATTATTACGTTGTCAAGTAGTTGAACTCATTTGGTTAAAAGAGAATAGGATCTTGAAAGAAAAATTATAATTACTTGTTCTTAGTCATCGCACTATACCGAGATATTGACGCATGTTCTCAATTTAATTCTTGCATAGATATATTTTACATTAGTTGAATATTCAAAATTTAATACCTTCGAAACTGTTCTTGATCGATAATATTTTTAAAGATCAACACGCATCATGCTCGTTCATTTCCTCTACGTATTTCATGGATTGGTCCTAATACTTTAATTTTGTTCGGTTTCAGCATCATGTGTGTTGATTTGATAAGGTGAGTTTACAATAAAATCTCATCCTGAAATGGGCCATCCTTCAAATGAACAGAATGAGCTGATAGTTGATATCTGACTGATTCGAGCATTTCAACTTTATGCATTTATATCAATTTTCAAATGGAAGTACGGAAATACGAAAGACATGGAGTGAAATTGACACGGACTGAATGAAATTTCTCCATTTACTTGGCTCGCAAAAATCGACCCAAAGATGAACAGATGCATTTGGATCGACGAGTTGCATTGATTCGAGCATCTTGTACATTTTTTTCCGCAGAAACTGAGAATAATTGCACAACGAATAATTTTTCGATACAGTGTGCGTAAAAGTGCACTTTGCGCACAATTTGTCGACTTTTACTCACAGTTTATCGAAAAGTATAGTTACATACACGGGCGTAAAACCTATTATTCGCATCCTCGTGACGATTCCGACCTTCGCCTGCGGCTCGGGCCGGAAACCCATTACTCGGACGCGAATAAAACGTTTTACGCCCTTGTATCGAAATGTACTATTATCATTCCGGCTGACACGTATCAGATGTTGCAAAAATATGACAACATTTTTACAATATTTCTGTTGTATCTCTCTCCAACATCATCACTAAGGAATCGTATTTACACAGGTGATGAATATTACACGCCGATTATAAAACCGACATAATTCAAAGTTAAAAACACTCATCGTGCGTTTTCCGGTTACGAAAATGCATTCTGAAAATTTTGTCCTCAATCTCCTCGACCGCAACAATCGACTCAAAAGTAATGCAAACGTTATCTAAAGCATCGATTTATCGGTAATTCCTTCGCACATTTTCAATCGAAATGATCGCGAAAAACGCAAAAACTGCTCGAGTTTTGACATTTTATTCTTATACTTACACTCGAAGAAGCTTGGAGAGCTTTCAATATCATCTAGTTTATTGTCGAAGTCAATATTTTATAATATTTGGCAATCATGCATCATGGAGTTTTCTCCTTCCTCGTTCCTCTGCCTCCCTCATTTCTCAACCCACCAAGATCCTGCGTAATTTACCAAAACTTTACTGCTGATGCATGTAAAATGTTTCGAGAGTTAGCACGAGTTGCAAATTAAGGCCCCACTCGCATAAACGGAATAGCCCACCACGCGTTATATGTGTGCATCATGTATGCGGAAGAAGCCAGCCGCTCTCGCAACCAAATTACTTTTAGGAGCATTCCGTAACTTTCCGCTGCATAAGCATTTCTATACACACATGTAAGTACAATGAACACTATGAGCCCCTTGACTTTTATGAAAGAGGATCATTTTTTTCGTTCTACATATTCAAACAACGTCTTTCCAAGTGTCTTTCACATTTTCTTATCACACTCCGTATTATTTTCCGACACTCACCACTGCCGCGATGGATATTATTATATTGATGTCGCTAAGGCTATTTCCATTCATCCGCTATGATGAGCAAAATATTTCATTGACCTGATGAACGATGATTGGTGAACTTCTCATCGATTAACACACGACAATGACTCTCGTATCAATTTTGCTCACATCAAACGCAGACGAGAACACAGACGTATGTACGTGCGCGTGTGTGAGTTAGCGAGGTTAAGTGAGTGTGAGTATGAGTGTGAGTGTAAGTGTAAACAATATCACAAAAGTGTGATTGAGTGAGTAAGTTAATGAGTGAGTGAGTCAGTGAGTGAGTGAGAGATGGAGCGGGTTTTCGTGTGAGTGTGAGTGTATTTGTGAGTCTAAACAATGAAGAAGTGTGAGTAAGTGAATGAGTTAGGGAGTCAGTCAGTCAGTCAATGAGAGATGGAGCGGGTGTTGGTGTGAGTGTGAGTGTGAGTGTGAGTGTGAGAGTAAACAATAAAAAAAGTGTAAGTGCAGAGAGTGAGTGTGAGAGTGAGTGTGAGTGTGAGTGTGAACAATATCAGAAAAGTGTGATTGAGTGAGTGAGTGATTGATTGATTGATATAAATTTTATTGAGGACGGGGGTTAAAAACCCATTCGCCCAGATGACAGGTATACATACCAAGACTCAAGCTTAATAGATTAATAATAAAATTGAGAATGATGAATATATAAATAAATAATGAGGAGACTGAGAAGTATTTACATTTAGATATGTGACCATTGAATTGACATCGTTTTTGCCGGGAGAGCTCTCAATTCAGGCTACAGTACATGCCGGCTACGTAGGTTGTTGCAGAATACCGATGAGAGGTGACGGGATCGGTTCTAGCCCTTCGTGCAAAGCACGCTGGAACCAATCTTTGCTATCACGATCGCGTAGAAAATTTAGCAGAACAACTTTCAGGCTCTTCAGACTAGCTTCAAAGTCAAGGTAGGGGAGTTTATTCAGAAGATGTGAAGCACGGATGGTAAACGACTGATTCAGAGCTTCAGTGCGTGGAGATCTGTAGGTGAAAGAGGCTTTGCTCTTCCTTTCTGACTGTCGCAAAGTAGGGTTTTCACTGGCAAGAGAAAACTTGGATCTGAGAAACACCGGCTGATTGTGTTTAATAATGGCAAGTGCAAGTGAGCCGAGAAGGTACTCTCGGCGACTTTCAGTGGAGAGCCAGCCAAGACTCACACGGTAGGGTGTGACATTGGCTTGTCGAGGGATGTTACCATAAATAAATCTGATACAAGCATTGTGCAAACGGTGGAGTTTCAAGGCTTGCTCTTTGTTCAACCCAGTAAGTAACGCCGCACCATAGTCGAAATATGGCAAAACTAAGGTAGTAACTAGCTGTTGCCGTAGCGGACGAGCCAGACTACGAGCAGCAACTCTCAAGGAATAGAGAAATCCATGGATACGCTGACTAATTTGACTGATTTGTTTGCCCCAATCGAGTGATCGATCGATAAACATTCCAAGACTCTTGATCTGAGACGAGTACGGAATGTTTGTCTCCATGACCTGCACTTGTGGCAGTTGATCCAGGTGAATCTCTTTGAGATAGAGTTTGCTTCCTAGGATGATGACCGATGTTTTTGATGCATTGAGTTTCAGGCCGTTGTCTGCAGCCCATTTGGCAACTGCTTGGGCATCTAAAGATATCAATGCAATATGACAAAGGAGCTCCTTGGGGAGACAATGTAGGTATATGCTCGAGTCATCTGCAAATATCGCACACTTGGTATGCGTGAGGACATCAGGAAGATCGTTGATGAAAATGAGGAAAAGCAGAGGACCAAGTACACTCCCTTGGGGTACACCGGTCACTAGTGGAAGCCATGATTCATGCATGCCATCTGGAAGACGAACGAAGTGAGTGAGTGAGTGTGAGAGTGCGTGTGAGTGTGAGTGTGAACAATATCACGAAAGTGTGAATGCGTGAGTAAGTAAATGAGTGAGTGAGTCAGTCAGTGAGTGAGAGATGGAGGGGGTGTTCGTGTGAGTGTGAGTGTGAGTGTAAAAGTAAACAATAAAAAAGTGTAAGTGCAGAGAGTGAGTGTGAGTATATTTGTGAGTGTAAACAATGAAAAAGTGTGAGTGAGTGGATGAGTGAGGGAGTAAGTGAGTTAGTGAGTCAGTGAGTCAATGAGAGATGGAGCGGGTGTTGGTGTGAGTGTGAGTGTGAGTGTAAGTGTAAGAGTAAACAATAAAGAAAGTGTAAGTGAGAGTGAGCGTGAGCGTGAGTGTGAGTGAACGAGTAAAAAAAAATGTTGCGTCTTTAAATAAATAAAGAACAATAAAAAAAGTGTCAGTGCAGAGAGTGAGTGTGAGAGTGAGTGTGAGTGGGAGTGTGAGTGTGAGTGTAAGTGTGAGTGTAAACAATGAAAAAGTGTGAGTGATTGAGTGTTAGTGTACGTGTGATTGTAAACAATAGAGAAAGTGTGAGTGTGTGAGTGTCTTCGAGATGCATATGAACCAAACAACGATGGAATCATCCTGTATCATGCATCAAAAGTGCAATTTGACCCTAATCTCCCCTACATATACTCATAGTTACGAATTATTACACTACTATCATCGTCTTCCACTGAAATCACTGGCTATTCATCCATGAAGAGAGTCTGATGTTTCTCTCAGCCTTGAGAGTCTATTGGAGTCTATATATCTGAAATCGTAGCAGGGGGTTTTCGCCCTTCGGCTCCAACGTTGTTCTTGTAAGGTACACATCATCTTCTTGTATAGTTGTGGCGAGCTTACCAGTAGGATAAGCGGGTCATTACAGCGTACTAAGCAACATTAATTCTCTACCGAGACAATTACATACTTCTACACTCTGCCTCTCTCTCTCTCTCTCTCCCTCTTGTAAATCGTGTATATGGTGTTGTTACCTCGTGCAAATTGCGCCGCGAAAATTATCTACGTAAATTCGATCTACTCTCTTGTATTTTAATGGTACATGTGGCAGTATCTATGTGAGTCTGTGTGTGTTTGTGTGAGAGTTAGAATGTGCATGATGTGGATTATCATTCAAGCAGCTGTTCGAATGTTATTACGTGCACAAGATGTTCATTATTTTTCACGCTTTAGCCTCGATGAGCGTCATATAATAATGTGCGATTAATTATTTTTGAAAAATGAAAGAAGATTGTGGTGAATGGACTTAATGACGCTTGGGTTGTCTGGAGCGTATAGCATGTAGTCACACTTTGCGTCACTTGTGGATGTATGTAATTTACCGCTAGATCATCGATATGCGTCGCGGAAGAGTATTATGATATATATGAGCAGTAGCAAGAGCTTCTGATGGCACTTGATGTTGGATGACGACTTTCAACGGAAGATGTGCATGTAGCTGATTGACGTGCGAGAATAATTTTTTTGAATTCTCTTCCGTGTCTCTCGTGTGTATAGACTATACTCGAAATTCAATGGGTCGATTTTTGTGTCGTTGGTGGAATGAGTTTCCAATGATTTCCAAATTTGTAAATTTGTCACCTATGGAAAATCAGACACCATTACTGAGTAGGTGCAGAAATTTGTTGAATGATCCTCGTTTGGTTGGAAAAAGAAAACATTGGAATTCAAATTTGAACGATTTCTGGCGTATGAAAAGTTGGAGCACACTGCTGTGTGGGTACCATTTGAAACAAATTTGGTGACTCCTGTGGCTAATAATCTTTGCATACTTTATGTTTGTGATGAAAAAAATGTATGAAAATTCAACTTAACCCAGACCATATCAAACACACAGTTACTTTTGACAAATCTCAAATCCATGATTTCAGAATTGTCAATTTCACTTATATTCTTTAACTGTATTCATCGTTTCCATATCAAAAGTATTTTTGTCCTGATCATCACACTCACAGTGCTAATCGCACTTTCTGGTGACTTTTTAGTCTATCTTCGACACCTAGATATTCGTTTTACTCTTTCGTCTATCCAACCCATTGTTTGAATAGAAGCCCAGTCGTACGTTTTGATGGATCAAACTGTTTTTGATAGCATTTTTTTGACGTGCATCGACGAGTCAATTCAACTTTATTCAAGCATATCAACTGCAGCTCTATATGTGGGCAGCCAGAATTTAACGATGACAGGGAGAGCTGTGAAAATGGAATTTTAGCTCGCAGATCGGAATTTTCTCAAAGTTAGTGGTAGCTTTAGATGAAATTGAATGTGCCCAGAGCTAGGCTCTAAAATTCTCTCTCCAATGCGCAAACAGAAAGTTCAGCGAGCCTTTTCAAACTCACGCTCACGTCTCATGGTCCACTTGTGCCGATAAACTCGACCGGACCCGATGATACGAACTAAAAATCGCTCTCGTTGTTTCCCCAGTGACCAATAATCCTTGTTCCCAATCCGGAGGATGAAATTCAATTCTTGTATTTTGATCTCACTCGACAGGAAAAGAGTGAAACGGTTAAACCAGGGTATTTTCTGAAATTTTTTCTATGCGTCAACAGATGAAGTTCCGACGAAAAAAAAAAAAAATAATAATAAATAGCATGTTTTGTCTCTGATACTTGTATGGTGTTTTGATTTTGGAATTCACGTGAGTTTTTTACCTCCGATTACCTTGATGGTTATTATTCTCGACACAAGCAGTTGTGAAAATGTTTGAACAGACATTATTTCATTTGAAAAAAAGTTGTATCCGAAGTAGTAATGAGTGCAAGAGTCGAGAAAAGAGTTGACAGTTGGATTTTGATCCCACATTCCATACAATTTCTATGACATTATAGTAAACAAGATCATTCAATAGTTTTTGCATCGATCTTACGCTGCAGCTTTGACGAATTTCGCTTGAGATCCGCATCTCATTACTGGTGCAAAAATCCTGTAATGTCTATGTAGAATTGGGTATTCGAGAGGTTAATAATTTTTCTCCTTTGCTCAGTATTTGTGGTTCTTACAAATAAGTTCCCACACAGCATGGGAATATTTTAATAAAGATTCAGAGAAATATTTCAGTGCGATCTTCCGGGAATCTTGCAAGGATATTGCAGAAAATATTTCAAAATGTTACGTTGCAATATTTCAGGGTGATCCTCGCGGAAGCTCCCGCAAATATTTCAATGAATTTCATCCTCGATCTTCCACGAAATCTTGCAGAAAGGTGTATGAAATGGAACATATCTTTATTGAGGGAAACTTTCAGTGAAATCTTTCTGAAAGATTCCTGAGTTTCCCTGAAAGCTTGCAGAAAGGTTTCTGAAAGCTTCTCATGCTGTGTGGGTTTGTTGAATCCAACCCAAATTGTCTAATAAAACAAAGTTGACCAATCTAACCAATTCAATAGTTGGCTGCAAACCAACCAAATTTTTTTGTTGATCGCAAATCGCAACCAATTTCATTGTTATCGTAACCAATCTTTTTTTCCGTGAAAGGGGTTCGGAAACTTGGAGATGCTTGATAGACCTCAATATTTATACAAAATAGTTAGGGATAGCCTAAAACAAGATGATGGAACCTTGGGAGGTATGAAATATTGATTTAAATATTTGCAACACAACATGTTATCCATGGTTTCTGCAAGTCCCACCAGAAACCTAAGGGTCAAAATAAAAATCAAAGGTTCACTTTAACCCCCATAGCAAACTCATGACATTACATACAATCACATGCACACAAAAAGTTCGTCTCTGCTTTGAGAACGGGCAGATCCACGATACCGTCACCCTACGACTATGCACTAGCTTACCCTCACTGTTTCAAGCTTTCAGACCAAGTGAGTGAGCTTCACAGAGAGCGAAAGAGAGGCCCACCATCAGAAGCAGCGTCATATCGCACTCCACAATGTAACCGAGACAATGCCATTGTGTGCTTGCGTTCCGCCACGGTTCTCTTCTCTCTCTCTCTCTTTCTCTGAGCTTTCTCTCTACTGTGCTCTGTTCTTCTAAGCTTGCGAGCTTGCACGCGCGAGATAAAGCACTACGTAGGCCAAAAGTGGTGGTGTACCTTCTAACCCCCGTTCTCTTTCCACCTTTCCTTTCTACTACCATCTAGTTGTGTGAAAAGTAGGAAGAGTACGAAAAAAGCTGAATAAAAAAAAAGTCTTCTATACCTCACATTCTTTTGGCCTATAGTACGCCAAGTTTGATCGATGAAAATCACCCTTTTGTAGCGTGAAAAAAAGCTCCGAAGGTAGTGTACTTTTTTCAAAGGTGCCAAAGATGTAATCGGTTGGCTCTCTCGTTTTGGTGCATTCTGCACACGTCATTCGCAAATTTTTCAACTACTTTTAACAGTTTTCCCATGCTGATATGTACTACTGCAGTCACGCCACATTATTTTCTAGCTGGTAATGTATAGTTAAAGTGGTGGTAGTGGCCCATCATCTGCACGTTTGATAAAGGGGCTTCTCACGTGGGAGCTTGCTCATATGGGTCATCTGGTATCAGCTTCGGTCAAATCAAATTGTTTGATTTTACTATCCTTTGAATTGAGATTAAATTCTTTTGGTCGATTTGAATGGACCCGTTGAAGAACGTACATTTGTCATGGACATGGTGGTGATGATGATGGTGGTGGTGGACTGTGTGGAACACACGAGAGTATAGTTGGTTTGAGATAAACGACTTTTCACGTTTTACAACAAAATGTGTGTAAAGTTTCAAAGTGAGTTTTGTGCCATACTTTGTTGGTGTATATACTCTCTGCTGCAACTGTTTTGATAAGCGGAAAGGTCCTTATCGTATATATTGCAGCTTCATGAGACATATAATTTAGGGAAAGTGTAAGACGAGATGCTCGCTTTCTGTTTCTAATATATATATATAAGTTACACTCTTTCATCGTCGCCCCCGCATTGCGCACGCCTAGAATGCGATACCTGTAATTTCTCTGACGCTGTTATGAAGCTGCTGTTGCTTTGCCGCTATTGCGCTACTGTATATAATACTGTGGAATTTATCGCTTGATTATTCTCTCACTTGTCTAGCTGTTATGGTCTCAGATACGAACACAACCCTAAAATTTCTAACTCTTTTTATTGTATCAATTTACTTTACACCAAGTCTTACTTAACTCTTAGTTATTACATTGGGTCAAAATGACCCCAAATGGATTTTCCTGATATTCTTCACGTTGTCAAAATCGACAAAAATGGGCTGTCAAAGTCATCACATTCTTTCAGTTTTAGTTCCAAAAAATTGGCTGGTTGGTGCAAGCAAGTGTGATGAACGCTACGCGTGCAGTTTTAATTTTTTGGTAGCAGTTGCAGGTTTTGATCGATAAACTTTTTCACCAAATAATTATTCGGGATTTTTCTGTTAATTAAGGCCTTTGTGATGAGGTATCTGCCTGAACTCGAGTTAGAAGCAGAATCAAGGAAATTTTTGAAAAGAAGTAGTAGATGCATCTACCACGAAATTTTGGATTTTTGACTTTGGGTCAATTTGACCCCCGTATATCATGACAGTTAGAAGAAAGTGTCGATTGAGGGTTAGTAATACCTCAACTAGTGTTTACCCGAAGCTTCACCAACAATGTTGGAAAATCACATAAACTTTGCAAAGTTTAGTACCCTATACATGTGTCACAGCCTTTTAGTGAAATCGGTCTTTTCGTGAAAATCCTAGGCTCTTCGTGAAAAGGCTGGGTCGTTTAGGCTTTTCATGAAAAGGTCGAGCCGGGCTCGGCCCTTGGTGTGCAGATGGGCAGAGCCAAAGTCAATATCGGAGTCGTAGCTGTCAAATTAATTGAACTTCTCACAATTATGAATGAACTAAATAATTTAATAATAATTTACTGATAGAATCGAATTGCCCGGATAAGACTTTTAAAAGTTAGCCAATGAGAATTTATAATATCGCTCGGGTTTGATGGAAAAACTTACTCTGAACTCATTTAGACAAAACTTTATTTATTTTTCAAACTAAAATGAGTATATCATATATCTAATGGTGAATGAATTCACATGGTTTTCGTCATACATAGCAGTTTATTATATGTGCTTCAATTCTTATTCGCACAAGATAGGTTCGAGTGTAACCTTGAATGTGACACCTAGAGTTACGCTTCAATTTTTTCAAATCTTGAAAAGATTCTCAGATGACGAAAATTCTAATAGTGAATTGATTGACTACTAGATGTATGAGACTCTTCACAGTTTGAAATTAACATAGTTCCGAACTAAATGAGATCAGAGTAAGTTTTTCCATCTAGTCTATCCTAATATTGTACATTAGCATTGGCTAACTTTTGAAAGTCTTATCCAAGCGAAACCGATTCCATTGGTAAATTATCATTAGATTATTTAATTGAATATAATCGTGAAAAGCTCAATTAATTTGACAGCTTCGACTACGATATTGACCATCTGTGCCAATCTGTACACCGAGGGTCTAGCCCCGGCTCGGCTTTTTCACGATAAGGCTGAAGTATCCAGTCATTTCACGAAAAGGGTAGTCCGATGGTGTAACAAAGTAAAAGGGATGAGCGCTTACACGAACGGCCGGCCTTTCACGAAAAGGCTGATTTCATCAACAGCCTGCGACAGATACACTTGAGCATAATCCGTCCATCTTTCATTCAGTTTGATAGAATATCCCTGAATTTTACTCGGATCCATCAAAAACAAAAAACATAAAAAAAAAAAGAAAGACCATTGAATCCCCTAGCAAAAGAATTTGAAAACGTGTAACTCCTAGAAAGTGGAAAAGGAAGGAAAGAAAACTTAGTGGATGACTTTGACAATGCGCAAATTTTCACAATCTCGTACAAACGTTGTTCCATCGTTCGCAAAGAAATAAACCGAATGAGTCTAACCCTCCGCAAAGGGATAAGAAAAGTGAATCCCCGTAGTCGGATATAGAGTGAATCCGGAAAGAAAAGCTCGTATAGTCAAAGAGAGCCATTCACAAGAGGAAGGGATAGGAGATAGAGGAAAGTTTCATTAGCCCATTGGGTGGATTTCCGCCGGGGCTCCGATTGCGGGGAATAGAGTATTATATATAGAATATGTGTAGGCTAGAGGAAACGGGTCCATAACTGCACCAATGTTGCCCTTCTTCTTCCGAGCTTGGGGTAATATACCCCTTGACTTCTTTTGTAGGTGTTGCAGTGTAGTAATATATATATATATAGAAAGCTAGGGTAACTAAACTCCCCAAGCAGCAGTAGTGTAGAGCTAGGTATCTTCTCCATGGGGAGAAAAAAATTCATTAAACCACGGTGAGAAAAGAAAGTATCATATACAGCCTCGTCTCATTTCTCTTTCTCATTCTTTTCACGCGTACTTGACTCTGGCTGCTAGCACCTTGGATAGAAAAAAAAAAATCTTTAGAAAAGAGACAATATGCAAAAATGCAAAGTCTGGAAGCATGATTATCTTCTTCTATACTGTGCCTGATAATAGGTAGCCGGATGTATATCATCAGAAACTGATTATTCACACTTTCGGGACTTTAATAGATCCTGAAAGTGAAATTGCTTTTTCTAGAGATGAAATCTCTTCTTGAACTTGACGATAAAGGCAGGAAACTGTGGTAGATTTGACTGCTGAAAAAAGTCAAGAGAGCGAAACCGAAATCGTTTGTTATTTCCTCGCTATTTTATATTTGCGTATCAGTACTTATGGAAAATGCATTTTATATGGCTGGTATATAAGTCTCTTATGATAGTTAAATAAGGACGAGGACGAGATACCTCGTGGCGATTTATACGACCTCGTGGTATGGCGTGGTATGGTGGCAGGACGCGATCGTTACGCGCAGTTGGATCACGCGCGGAAACGGAAGCCATTAATGGCCAAGCCACTTCTACTGCTATGTGTCTGATGCGCTATTATTGGATGAAAAAGCTGAGATTTTAGATGGATTGGTGCCATTATGATGATGATGGTGATGATGATGATGATGATGATGTGTCCTTCTTCGCAAGAAGATGCAACCACCAGAGAGAAATACTTCTTGCAGATTTCGTGCACGCACAATTATTATTTATTTGTATTTCTTATCTTCACAGCTTCATTGCGTGTGACGCGACGTGTGAGAGAAGATATTAGAATCTTGGTGCGTGTCACGTGCCTCAAATATACAAGAGCAATTCGGTGCAGTTATTTCTTTTGGATGTTCTTGTGGAAAAAATTCCTTAGAAAGGGTTCAATGTAAAACATGTGAAATTTTGTTTCTCGTGAGATTGGTACGCTTCCCCAAAACCTTTGCAACGAAATCTGTATTAATATGACCTGAGAAGTTTCCTATCATTTATGAGAGTTCTTCGTGAGTCGAAAATATTTGATGGGGTACGTATAATACTCCTCAAAATTATTCTGAAAGCATCGAAGAGACTAAGTAGTTATTTTTAAATGCTTTCCCATATTGCAATATCCTTGCCCGGTCACCTTGTCGAACATCCGGCAATTATCAAAGAATTTCCCACAATATTCCGTAGAGTGGTCCCCCCGAGTTTAGACTTACTCACAGAAAAATTGTTAGAAACTCAATGCCCTTCGGAAGTCCTGTAAAATTGTGATTACATTCAAGAGATAGCCCGGGAATAAGTGAGCCAGGGAAGTCAGGTTTTTCTGCAGCTATAAGGGCCTCTCTATGCGCCTACGACGAAAACAGTGGAGAAGTGAATTAATAAATTCGAATCGCAATTTCTCACAATTACTCACGTCCGCTTCGTGTGTCGGGCACCCTACTGCGGTGCGTCGAAAAAACTTAAGAAGAATCTTTCCAAGTTGAAACTGAAAGTGGTCGCCAAAATCGAAACAAATGTACAGGGTTTGTGAGAATGAAAATAAGTGCATACTTTCTTTATATACGTTGGAGGCTAACCTCATAGTCCCTTATTAAATTTTCTAGATTCTGCTCGTTAATGTGCTTATAATCGCAATTCCTACAAAAAAAAATACAAATACATTTAGTAGCATTCATACAAGGCTTGAAATGTCCATAGAATGAATAAAATTTTATTCAATCTATGACAATGGTCAACAAGTTAGCTGATACAGTTGCATTGCTATGCCAATATCAATGAATTTCACCATTTTTATGAAAATATTATTCAACGCTTTCATGTGCTGCAGTACCAAAAGTTGCATATGCTGTACGATTAAAATTTTTAATTTATTCTATTCTAAAGCTCTTGCTTTGATTTTGCATCATTTTTCATCAGTATAAATATCCTCATGCAAACAATAAATCTTGTCCACAAGTTTGCGACGCTCCGATGAAAATTTGAGAGAAAAATTCATCCTCAAACCTCACACGTAAGCTCTTGCCTAGTATTATCTAACTCTCTCTGACACAGCAGAACTATATGACGGATAATACCAAACGAGATACCCTCAGGGCACACTCTGCACTCGACCATCCACTTCGTCCATCAAGCCAAAAAATTTCATGAAGCCCACACTAGCTGATATCTCTGCAAAAATGAGGAAAAAAAAATAATCTCGAGTTCCACTTTGCGTAGCACTCCTTACGAACGCGATGCGATATCCATTCATCATCGCCCATCCAGAGGGCGCGAAATTCGAATTTGGCCCCTATATGTATGCTGATGCACTGCGGTCACCACGTGCGATTAGCCTTGTGGTGTTCAATTTTTCATCCTGCATGGCAGTACATGCCCTGTAAAAAGAAAGATTAAAAAAAATTCAAGTCCTGGCAAATTTATATTCTTGCTTGTGCGATTTATCGGCTCCTGTTATCCACCGTTCACTCCTCACACTTCGATACATTTTCCCAAGAGAAGAATATAGTCCTGAGTATGTGTGCATGTGTATGTAAACCATTCCGATAAATCGCTATACCCGTGAAAAAAGTGTCGACAGGGCATCATCTATGTACATGGCAATTTTTTTTCTTCTTATTTTATGTACAAAAAACACACAAATATCCACAGTATGTGTAAAAAAGTAAAGTGGCGCTATAATACTCTCAAAGCTCTCCTCTTCTATAAAGCTGACAGGCTGTTTATGGCGACGCGCAAACTCCTTCACCTAAAGCGCGCTAAACGATATCCTGCGGCCTGCTTCTCGAGCGCTCAAAGCGAGCCCTTTATTTTTTTTTACCGTTTGTATAATGTTTTTCTGTTTATATATATGTGTGTATTGCACTTTCATGCGTGGTAGCTTTTTAAAACCCGGAAATTCGCTAATACTCCGTGATGCTGCTGAGATATGGAATTTTATTTTGTCGACTACTAGCTTATGTATTATGGATATCCTATATTGTACGAGCTTAGAAAAAAGAAGGATATATAGAAAGAAGGGAGAAGTGGCCAAGGATAGGAAAGACCGTACCGTTTGCGTGGAAAATAAGAATTTCAAATTTTTTCCCGCTCCTGACCGAGCTCGCGCATATGGAGGCTGGCATCGTAATTTAGAACTATGAGTGTATATTCGCGCATGAGAGCATACGAAAGCCTCTAAAGAGTATAACAAAGAACAGCAGTATAATATATTTTTGCCCTTGTTAATATCCACTTAGACTTTCAACGGCGCACGCATAATGCGAATCAAATTTTATATATCTACGATCTCGAGTCATTTTCTGAGCATTATCTTCATTTATGATTCAAATTCCTCTGATTTTATCATTTTATGATTGAACTAATTTTTATGAATTTTATTTCTGTTCTAGGTGAGTTGCACATTGCAGTACTTCTTTTTGTCCAGTACGAGTTCTGATACTTCTGTATCCGTAAGTTTATGCGACGATACCATATCACTCCAATTACTTCTATTGTTCAGGGCTATTGATTACTTCTATTACCAAATTACTTCTATTGATAAGGGCCCACCGGTGGATCCCGCCGCACCTGGGGAAAGATCATAGATTTCAGCCTCCGCGCGAACGTATTAACGTCAATTTACTGTTACTCTGTACATGTCGATAGTTATCATCCTTACAGATGATCCATATTCGAGGTGTCAACCCTGACTACAGCGCCATAATACCACGGATGAACGCGTAAGGTGGCGAAATATTGAACTGTCGCTCTGCCAACTCCTATCTCTTATACATAGTCTGCTAGGCAACGCTTGACACCTCGAATAATGCTGAATGAGTGGATAAATCAATATTATGACCATTTTTCTATGCCGCAGCTTCAAATTATTGTTGACCAGAGATTCACGTCTTGAACCATATGAGTGGGTCAGAGTCATATTGGACTAGCAAGGAAAGCTTCAGGTTTGCAGAACACGGATCTTGATGAAACTCTGGGAATTTCTTTGTTCTGGTGAGAAACGAAGGTATCTCAAAGGGCTTAATCCTATTGGTCTTCTATTCTGAGATAGCAGATATGGAGGTAAGCATTGTTAGTATATCTATATGTGGGTATTTTTAACACGGGCCTATGTGGACCATGTTAATCCTCATAGCTGTATCTTGGGACAGGAGGCCCATTGGACTTAACCCTTGGAGATAACTTCATTTTTCACCAAAACAAGATGATTCCCAGAGTTTCATCAAGATCCACGTTCTGCAGACTTGGAGCTCTCCTTGTAAGTCCGCTTTTGAATCGTGCAAAAAATCAGCCTGTAAATTCCTAGCGTTCTCGGGTCCTTGAATTTATCTTTTGCAGACAATATTTCCTCATCTTTTCTATCGCATCTCTTCAACTTGAGAATGATTCCCAAATAGTTTCTGTTCATGGTTAAATTGTGGGAGACCACAGAATAAATGAGTCTCAAAATTGGGCTTAGTCCACTATGACTCTGAGCAACTCATTTAATACTAAATTGTAAGGAATAAATTGATGATAATGTGCAATCGTTTCTGCAACGTGATGAACCTGCAATTTGCAAGTACAGATTTGAATAACCTCGGCAAACGAGAGGAAACAATTCTCTGTTTGATCAACTGCGACGTCTGCAGCAAAAGCGATTATTCACAATCCACACAATACCAGAAATAACTTGAAAAATGAGCGTTTGTTCCTCGTATCTGTCACGAGTAGTCGCATTTACTCTCGTTAATCAGCTCTGGCAGGAAACGTCAAAAAATTTCTGCGCAACTGTTTAAATTCGAGAAAAGAAAATGAATCCACTCACTTTTACCTCCACCAAACCAATCCAAGTACGAATAAAGCACTACCCTAAAGCTCGAAGGAAATTACTGTATATAAAAGAAGAAGAAAAAAAGTCCGTTAATCTTTGCGAGTCACAAGGACGACGACAACGTCCAAAGCTCTCGTCTAACGTCTTCGTCTTCGTCGTCGTCGTCGTCGTCGCCTTTTCTCGATCCTTTGCGGAAATTGAAAGTTTCAGAAAAACTTTGACACCGCTCAACCACTCCCCCTCCTTCTCTATCCCTTCTTTCTTTTTCCCTTTTACAGATCTTGCCATTAGCTATATCTCATTTCTCTTGGCATTTGAACAGCAAAAGTCTCCCGTTCTCATTTTCAATTCTCAAATCGACAATTGTTCGAAAAACTTGTACCCCAATCTTCCTGACTCTATCCAAGTTTACATTAATTATCCTACCCTGAGATGATGATTACAATCCAGCTTCGACGCGCAAAAAGTTTAATTGAATGCGAGGCGGTATCTGTATTCTTCCCAAAGTCATTATCCGAAAGAAGAAATGGAAGGAAAAGGTACTATCATCGTCGACTTTTCCTCGATTGATTTTACGCGGAGAAAGGAGAAATAGAGTGGGATTCGATCTTCTGACCGATTTTAAAGGTAGTACTGTCGATACCGCAATAATCAAAGAGAAAACGTCCCTCGCTTGAGTAGAGTAGTCAATAAATGTGGCAACGTCGCATAGCGTTAGCTTGTGTGTGTGTGTGTATATGTAGACTGGCACACGTGAGACCGACCGCGCCGGCTATCGTCAGCTGTCGTTAGTCTCGAGGCGCGCATCATGGCGTCAGAACCGAGGTTAGCTAGTCGGTTTTATAGCTTTTCCTTTTAAACGCTTTTATTTAACTTCACCTCGGTCTAGCGCTTTGTAACTATATCTGGTGGTGCATCAATTTTTGGCTTCCGACCCACCTGCAACAGCCAATCACAATCATGAGCGGCATTTCAAATCAGCCAATTACAGACATGGATATACAAGTTCTGGGGAAATCTCAGGAATCCCCTCGTACTTGTCAGCAATCGCAAGTGACTTTGCCGGCACAATTGTCAGATCTTTTAGGTTATATTTACGTCCAGTTGCGTCAGTGTCCGATGACTCTGATCTACTGGGGCTTGATTTTAAAATTACGACACTTGCAAATGCAGCAAGCTTACGCGCGCACCTATCGCCAAGTATCTAGTCATTGCGGCGGTTCTGCTGGTCCACCCGTTCCTTCCCATTCGGCTTGGTGTTAGGTTAGTCCTTCGGTAAAAAAAAAAATGAGGCAGATTACAGACTTCTCCTGCTCTGTACTTAATTGAAAAAAAATACATCAATTGAGGCTTTCCTCGATACTCAGTTATGGACAACTCAACTCTCCACAGCAGCGGAAGATGAATTTTTTTTTATGCAAACCCTCACAAAACACGTGCACATATGGTCCTACGATCATGACCTGAGTGTTTCGAAGGGAGCCAGAGAGATACACAACTTCAGGCTCGAATAATAATATGGAATTCAAAGTGATGTTCATGAGTGCAAGTGTTACACAATACATTCATGATGATGTCAGATAGTGTTAACTTGTTGTGGTGTTGACAGATAGCGCTAGATTTTGTGTGAAAAACTTTTTTGAGTTAAATTCTGTTCATCTCATAACAGCAAACATATTGTAGATTTTAATCCTACGATTCAAGCTTACTTGTACTTTTACTCAGGATATTCCATCCTCTTCCTGTCATCTTGGTAGAAATAGGTCTTTACAATATCAGACATGTATCAGAACCAATAAGAAAATTATATGTTCACACTTCAGATTATGATTTCATTCAGTAAGATTGATGAATAACATGAAGACCTCTACGCGAGCCTCACTTTTGAGAATCAGAGTCTATTGGTCATAATGAAATTTTTCTGTCCTGAAAATGAGAACCTATAGCGTGTATTCATTCCAGATGTGCATACAAATGTGGAGGTTTGGAGACTGTAGTAGAATGTTGAAAGAATTGAGTTATTATCAATTATTGGAGGAATTGAAGCATTTTAACTGTGTTGTCATCCCAACAGTGGGCATGTTCAGAAAGTCATATGATGAGTTCTGATTAATGTCATAGGACAAGATTCTAGGTTTTGCGCATCAAACTGAGAAAGTGTATGTATCTAAATGTTCAATTTAATTTCATCAATTTCTGTCAGGTCAATCTATTCACGACAGTACTACCTTGCCCCCTGGAATATCGTCGAGTTTGGATCCTCTATACTCTCGATTATGCACCGATTTTCAAGCTCTATCCTACTGGAGCGTGGAATAGTCGGTGCAATTTATTCGAAACGTTTCGATTGCTTCTGTGACTTTTTGTTCTTCACTTTCTATCGTTCTCTTGAAAAGTCTCTGTAGAGAAGTAAAGGACTGTGTACCGATTTGGTGATACTGCTATGAGGCTTCTACTATCTTTCGCCTTTAGATGGTGGTGGTAGTGGTACATGTGAAGAAAAAGAAGGCCATTGAATCGTATTGGCTCTGGGATGGCATCAGGGATGATACTGGAAATAAGGGGGAGTCACAGACGGTGTGCTGTCCCTGCTGCTGCTACTGCGAGAAATGAGCTAATAATGGAAAGTTGTGCCAATAGAAGTGCCAGTTGCACGGATATTTATACCGTTTCTATCGATTTTTTTTACAATTTACTGCATGAGTCTCTTGGGGTATATGTACGTGTGTGTACACTGCCAGCTGGCGGTGATCGTCGGTTAGTTATGTATAGAAGATGTTGATTTGGTTTGAAGGTGGAACATTGTGTGACGGGTCTGGAATAGAATATCGAGTCTTAGAAATTAATGGGAATGAAGTAGAATTTGGAAAATATGGATTAATTTAGTTTCAAACAGGGATCATACCATTTTTCCACATATAGGTCAATATTTCACAGAAATTTGCGAGTGTATGGACGGCTTCGAGCAATAGAAGGGAAGAAGTCGTTTTGGTATTCCGGAGGCTATTTTTATTTATTGGTGATCAATTTTTGGGAAACAATATACTGCATCTTGCAAAATAGTGCAAATATACCGAAACGATTCTAAACAGTGTAAAATTTGCTCATACCGTTGTGAGTCGAAGGCTTCCATGTCATTCTGATCAATTCCATGGTATTTCTGGGAAACTTTGCGGTCACTCATCAACATATTCAATTACTTTACATGTATACATTCAATCCGGTTTCCAGCAGCCCTTTTTAGTATGTCGTTGAAATCATTTCAAACTCATTTGCTATGAAAATTATTCGGCGAAAAGTGCCCACCTTAGCGTTGGTCCAATCCATCAACTTTCTCAATTCAAATAAAACTGAGGTGGGCACTTTCTGCCTTGTACAGCATAACTTGGCCACAAACATGCAAAAGGTTTGTTGCAGATTGAACTCATTCTAAGCCCTTCATTTCTTGACGAATCGATTCTGAAATCACCCAAGAGAGCTTACATCATGGTCTCGGTGCTCTGATGGAATGGATGTGATTTTTCTTGATAGGAGAAAGATGAATATTCTGTTGTGTGGAAAGTGCGGAAATTTTGAGGTTAAGATGCAGTAGGATCATTTTCAATTGGGCAGCAATATATTGAAAAAGACGTATGTACACGTGGTAGAAATTCTTTTGAAGACTTTAGAACTAATTTTTATGTCAGTAATTTAATGAAGCTAAAAGTTGTCACCGTGACAAGCAGTATACTTCTAGAGTAATAATTTGTGACATTCTCCCTGTGAGTTTCATCAATTTTTTCACACGGTTTGAATATTTCTAATCATTTTGATGCAAGGACCAACTAGAGAGTTGAGTATCGATCTTGAATCTTTCATCGCCATTGAAGCTCTTGTTTTCAACACAGATTCATAGTAAAAAGTTTTATAATCTGATTTAGGGGATATAATTCCTACTTTCAATCTATTGTATCTTTAATACATGCACATGCTTTTCTGATTCAGCTTAATACGATACAGTAGGGATAGTATGGCATTTCATCTTCAGACTCTCCGCCTCGCCCCGATTCTCCAGCTCGCAACTTGGACTAAAAGCCAAGCTTGAGGTCATATACAGATATGCATAAGAGGACGAGTTCATTCTCAGTCTCACGTCCGCGGCACTTGTCATTCCATTTTGTCGGTGCTCTCGGCGCTTGCGCTCGTAAAAATCTTCTTTGGCCTTATCGCTATCTGAATATTAGAGATTTAGAACCCGGGTGCTTGAGCCAATGAAACCCGTGCTTCCCATTTTACCTTCCTACCCCTGCAACTGATGATCCTTTTCTCTCTGGCATAACTTTTCATCCCAAGTCTATATATAAGCTAATCCTGTGGTTTTTACGATGTTCAAAAATCTTTGGGATACTATTTTCGGCACGCGGTCGTCAAATTCTTGCTGGATAAAGATGTTCGAAAGAGCCAAGAATCCTCTGCTTTATATGCCGACAAAAGAGGACTCAGAGATCAAAGTCGTATTTTTCAAGAGAGTTCGAGTGGTTGAATAGAATTTGTTTGATGAACTCGTCAAGTGAGAGATCACTTTTATCGTAAGGCTGTCTGCGGCTTGCCTGTCTTGGAGGATATCCTCGATTTACTTCTGAGATGGGGATTCTTACTTTGAATTTTAAAGAAGTGAAACGATCGTGCAGCAAGTATGATAACAGTTAGACAGGTCTGCAGTTTGATGTTTTTTTTTTTCATTCAGCAGAATTCGAAAGAAAGTTGTTGGCCTTGATTTAACTCAAGGGTGAAAAACGTATATAGAGAGTGCAAAATGGGTTCTCCTCGCGTATGAATTTTGGGTTTTTATCCTCACAATTTCATGGTTGTGATGGAATCATTTTTTTTCTTCGCTTTGCTTGGAAATTTTCAACATGATATTTCGAATTGCTTTGATTATTACATGTGTGGGATTTCACTTGAGATAATTGTTTAAGGATAAATAATTATTCCATTTGTGGTGTTGACAATGAAGTAAATCAAATTTCTGTACTGACAAGGGGAGTCCGGAGGGTCCATGTCACCAAATCGCACCAAACTTTTTTCACAGTCTCGCACTACCTGGAAAATGAAGAGTTCAGATCACGTTCAGAGTAGCCCCGTCAAATGTGCCTTCTGTCCAGAGCTATAAGCAGAAACGTTAGCATTGCCCATATAGATTCATGTTGAAAAGTGATATTGATAGATATGCTGGCAATACTAACATTTTTGCTTGTAGCTCTGGACAGAAGGCCCATTTGACGGAGTTACTCTGTATTATTCATATTCTAGGTGGTACGAGACTGTGAAAAAAGTTTAATGAGATTTGGCGACCCGGACCCTATGCACTCCCCTTGTCTGTATCTCAACCATCACTTTCATGTCTCGATCATTACAATCGATAAATACCTATTCACACGGGAAGATAACCAGGCTATGTCTTGTGCAATGTTCTTTTCAACAAGTTCACACTCGAGCAAACCGGACACCTGCGTCTCAATTGCCCCAAAGTTGTTATTCAGTCGTCTTCAGCTAGGTGTGAATCAACTATCTCGGAATATATACCACGCGTACACTCATTTGCTCACTGAGGCGAAATATTGCAAGACAAGCGCACTAGACAAGTGACATATCAGGAGATGCATCAATGAAGCAAACTTACGTATCTAGCTAGTGATGTAGAAAAATGATTAGCCCATTCACTACCGGGATTTCCAGATCTTTGGAAACGTAGCTCTGATGTCCACATCATGTCATTCTGATCGAAATAAAGATATTTTTGGTCTCAGCCCACGGGTTGATTGATCCCTTGTATCAATAAGGACGTGTGAGCATTTTTTTCAGGATTCCCTGATGTGTCAGAAAAGAACAATCACCGATTAATATTGGAAATCGATCAGCAAATTTTCGTTCATAATATTGGACATTGTGAGTGAATGGGTTAATAAGGTGAAATGGATAATGATACAGACACTTTTGATCCTATGATGGATAGAGAATTGCTTCAACATTTTTAATTGTTAGACTTCCGAGATTTTTGCTAAGGAAGTGACGATTTTTGAAGGAAGAAATGCATTTATATGAGTACCTGATGAGTTGCGAAAAGTTCTGAAGGCATGGTTCGTACATGAGACCGGCTGACAGGCTAGGGTTGAGCACCACACTCAAGTTTTGGAAGTCCGTGCAGATTCTCCTTCAGTCACGGCTAAATGAATTATTCCTGACTTTCTAACCAGGAGAGTTCATTACATCCGGATCACGGGTTTGGCTGAAACTTTGGGAATAGTCTTCTTTAAGTGCCAAAAGATGTAACCCAAAATCATAGACCCTTACGCTCAAGCGTTACCGAGCTACACCTTCAGGCAATAGCATTGTCCATATGGGCCCATGTTAAAAATTATTATCCATATACCTGCAATGCTAATGTCCTTGGCTGTAGCTCGAAAACGCTTGAGCGTTAGGGTCTATAATTTTGGGTTTCATCTTTTGGCACTAAAAGAAGACTATTTCCAGAGTTTCAGCCAAATCCGTGATCCGGATGTGATGACCTCTCCTGATAAGTAAAAGGCTGTCAAAATCACTCTCTCATGTATTTATGATTATAAACACCACTAGTTGGAACTACCCCTGGTGAACGGTTGATATTTTAAAAATACCTCATTAAAGAATTATTGATATTTCAGAAAACTTTTGAAATATCGATTCGTAGAATCTGACACTGTGTATACTTGAATTCTAGGGGATTTCACCTTATTGTTAGGGGTAGTTGAGATACAATAATTGATCCGAAAAATTGTGGGTTACCCTGGTAGAAATGGTGAACATTTTTCGGCCAATAACCGCGGGAAAGTTGCATTGCCACTGGCCCTATGTGGCCAGAAGAAATGGTCACATTTATACCAGGGCACTTTGTGATCCCAAAGGCTATTCACTAAAGAAACTTCACCGGAAAGTCAGCTAGAATTTTTGTGACCCGATCATGAAATAAGTGGCTAAATATGGGCGCTAGGCCGGCAGCCTGTACAGGTAAATCTAAGATACTCCCTGAGACTGTCGACAATATATTCAACTTTGACCCCTGAATCAATCTGTGTGGATCTGATTATTGGCGCAGAAGCGCGCGAAGCAGGCTTGAAGTCACAGAAAATTAGTGGAAAGCACACTGAATTTCATCATATCACACTTCCACTATCTCCTCATTATCGAATACACTTATTTGACCCCTTGCCATTGTTACTTCTCCCTCTAATTTTAGGCTCATTGTTATAGCTTCGAAATTCAAGATTGATGAGACCAAATCGACTTTTCTTAAACTGGGCAGTCATGCATCTTTGCATATCGCTCACACCAGTCCATCTTATGAAAGTAAAAATCAAAAGATCCATTCATTGATCCCTGTTGACATTTTAACTTCATCTATGCTCGATTATACAAAGCAATTATCTCTTGGGAAATAGCATCTGTCCCACCTGAGTATTGGAGAATAAGGACTATAAGCAACGGTCAATCGAGTTCATTAGACTTCGTCCCAGTGTCTCTACTCTTTGGTAGCCCTCTGATTAATGCATCGTGTTGGAAGTTTACAGCTACCACACTGCAGACAAGAGCATGTCGACCATCACCCCACAACTACCATTGCCAAACTCATGTGCTCAACATTTCTATTCTCTATATGTACAAGCTTTGGCTTTGCGCCCTCGATTAAGCCTTGTCTCGACAGCCGACGACGAAGCGGACACGTGGAAGCCACAGCATAGCAGCCAAAGCTACCCTCTTCGTTTCTCTTGTGTGCTCTGGACACCTCTGATCTATATCCAAGTGTATATGGGTGATTTCACAGTAAAATTTGGATTTTGTATACTTGATCAAGATTTGTCTTTACTGTGGGAGCTTAGGTGGCTCTAAATCGTTATGTAAAATTAGGGCTCACACATTTTTATGGGGACAGATTTCATCAGTGATTATTGTCTAAGTCATTTATTTGCACCAATAACTATCTCACACCGTAAAAATTGGTTGAATTTACAACCAGCATATTTAACCGTAAGTTAGGAATTCAACCAGGTGGTTGACACCTGCATTCTATTCTGTATGAGAAATTCGACCGGCGAGACCGGTTGGTCAAACTTTCAAACAGCCGGTTGAAGTTTTTTGAACATTTTATCACAGAGCAGATTTTTGTGTAAAAAATGTCTTGACCGTGGCACGTGAAGTTTTTGTGCCAGAAATACTAAAAAACATTTGCCACATTTTTGACATGGAGATCGATGCTGAATCATGTCAAAACCGAAGTTTATAATTGAATATCATATTAAAATTCAGATTGCTCATCACGAGTCAAATAATCATTTTTTAATTAGAAACCCCCTAGGAGGTTATGGGCCATTTTTAACCTCAAATTACTCAAATTGTGATGAAACCGCCCATATACATACACACATGTATAGATAAGATATAGAAGCTTGGAGCTTGCAAGCTGCAAGAGGATAATGGCCAGCAGAGTCGAGCTTCGGACAAGTTGACGCCGAAACTTGGCGGACCACCCGATGAGCAAACTCAACGAGACGCGTCTTGTGCACACTTTGATGCGTCGTCATCATAGCGCCAGGTGTGGTCCCGTGCTAAATCGAGAGATATGGTTTCACATACCTTGGATCTTTGGTATCAATATGCGTTAGACGGTTTCTAGCTATATATAGTGATGTCTCGTTATGGCGTTGACTTTGCAGATTTTGAGCAAGATCTTGATAGAGATTGGGATAGGTTCGTGCTGGATAGATAACGATTTTGAGAGGAGGAGGAGAAAAGGAAGGGTGTATATCTGCCGAGGGGATTGAAGTTTATGCATAACCAATAAGTGCTCACAGATTAAGGAGATAAGGTTCAGAGTGCTGGGTTGTATTATAATTTACTCTATTTTTGAACTGATTTTTTCCCTCTTGAATGTGTGTTTGGATGTGTGATAAGAATGATGTGTGACATATGAGTAGTTCCACGCGAAAGCGACCCACGAAAAAGGGTCATGTCTCAGATCCTTTTGTAAACATTCTTATTCGATTCTATGGTACAAAATATGAACTTTTCACTACCTATGGGGTCCCAAAAAAATTTTTTGGTCCCATGTCGAGAATTTTCGAAAATGAAGTAAAATACACTTTCTTAAAATTCTAGCAGCTTTTTTGCACTAAAATGCGAATAAGTCGAGTTTGCTCCCAGATAAAGATATGCGGCTTGCGGCATTCGAAAGGTCTTCCAAAAACCTATCAAAATCGCTATTGGAAAGTTGTTTTTGGGGTTGTGGGCAGCCTGTACGAGCAAAAGTGTAGAATCACTAAACAGCGAGTTTCTCAGTTGCCTATTTTTTTCAATTTTTGAAAATCATATATTTGATGTAAAATTTTGTGTTCTTCCAGAAAAAAGTGGTCCCGATTCCCTTTTCCGACGTCTAAGGCCTGTTTCTTCAAATTTTCGCAAACCTATTTTTTAGGCAGTTTGGAATCGTCTGTTTACTGCGCATGCGCAGGAATTTGGACTGTTAAAACCAATTCCATTGAGAAGCCAAGAAAATTTCCTTCAAAATGACCACTTGGCAAAGTCAATTTCATCAATTTGGCTCGGAGTTACAGCCTACAAAAGATGAAGCTTCAGCTTGAGTGCGTTAATAGGCAAACGATACATCGGGCCAGAGATCGTGCCCGGATTTTCCTACTATTGTCGCGGTGTCTCCGTCCACCTCTTGTTGGTTATCGAGATTCGGTGGTCTTTCAAACGTTGAAGCTCCGAGCTAAATTGATGAAATTGACTTTGCCAAGTGGTCATTTTGAAGGAAATTTTCTTGGCTTTCCAATGAAATTGGTTCTAACGGTCCAAATTCCTGCGCATGCGCAGTAAACAGACGATTCCAAACTGCCTAAAAAATAGGTTTGCGAAAATTTGAAGAAACAGGCCTTAGACGTCGGGAAAGGAAATCGGGACCACTTTTTTCTGGAAGAACACAAAATTTTACATCAAATATGTGATTTTCAAAAATTGAAAAAAATAGGCAACTGAGAAACTCACTATTTAGTGATTTTTACACTTTTGCTCGTACAGGCTGCCCATAACCCCAAAATCAACTTTTCAATAGCGATTTCGATAGGTTTTTGGAAGACCTTTCGAATGCCGCATGCCGCATATCTTTATCTGGGAGCAAACTCGACTTATTCGCATTTTAGTGCAAAAAAGCTGCTAGAATTTTAAGAAAATGTATTTTACTTCATTTTCGAAAATTCTCGCCATGGGACCGAAAATTTTTTTTGGGACCCTAGAGGTAGTGAAAAGTTCATATTTTGTACCATAGAATCGAATAAGAATGTTAACAAAAGGATCTGAGACATGACCCTTTTTCGTGGGTCGCTTTCGCGTGGAACTACTCATATGCGGTGGTGAAACATGGAATTTTCAGGTATCCTCACGTATTCGAAAAAGACGATACCATCTTTAAGGCTAGTCCGTAGAGAATCCGGATATTTTGCCCGATAGATGGCGCTTTGATCGTACTACATGTGCGATGGGAGATTATGAACCACTATTTTGCCTCATAGTATTTCAACCTCACATTTCCAACCCAAACGAGATATGGCAACTGAAACACCATGATATTTCCCATCGAATGAGTTGTTCCACACCCGGGGATTCATTCTATATCTCCAGAAATCGTAGTTCTTTGGCTCGCTGAGCAAGTTATAGTGCTCGATGCTCACACTAGTTCAAGGTTTTTGCGAGCTAGATTCAGAATTTTCGGGCGTGGGAGGGCTCATTCGACAGGAAATTCCAATCCACAGATGGCCTAGTATCTGATATTGGCCAAAACTGTTCTATTATTGCGAAAAAAATCGAAATAGGCGAGGATGCGCTCTGCCCCAACTAAAAATTTTGTTCAAGTTTTGCTTTATTCCTAAAGAACTAAGTGCCATGAAACTTTGCGTGGTATCGTGTTATAAGATTTCACAGGTGGCCTAGTATCTGAGTAACACATTTAGTACTAATAAAAGCGTATAAGCTATAATACCGCTCTCAGAATCATCGAGTGCAGCTGCAAGCTGAAAGTACGCCGCCGCCGGTGCGTGTCTGGTTGCGGTTTTGCGGGGACTCCGGACTAGCCTTAAATACACTTATATGTGATTATTTTGAATAAAATAAATTTTATAGTATTTGTTAGCGCGTGGAATCTGAGTGTTACGATGACAATCATCTCGGCAGAAGAATTGTAACCGATTTCTTCGATGAAAGTGATCTTATTCAGCAATGAATTTTGCTTTTGAACGTCATGAAAAATTCTTTGTTTTTTTTTTATCTCAATTTTTGACTTTTGGTCGATCAAATTTATGAAAAAAACACGAACCCCAGTGAAAAAGCACATCAAATTAGAGGAAATTTTGTAGCATGAATTTTTATTCAACAGCTCCGAAGTTCGTATGGTGTCTGTAGATCTATCATGATGTGAAAAAGTTACACTACACATTCATCCCATTGGTCTTCATGTACACTCGCGGGATAAAATATCTGCACAAGGGATTTTGTGATTTCTACTTTTTGGGGTTTGTTAGCATGGCCGGCCTATATCATTCCGCTAAGGAAACGCGAAAAATAGAACTAACGCATAGCGATACCAACCCAAAAAGCGAAAAATCACTAAATGGCTTGTGCAGATATCTTGTCCGACGAGTGTACATGATCATGTCGCCATAAAATATAGGATCGTTGTGAAACATGGAACCAAAGAAGCCCAAATTCGATCATGATCCATCCATTGTCGAAATTTGGATAATTGGATTACTTGAAAATCAAAAAAAATGACTGATTTCTTTTCGTTTCCGAACATCTTAAGCATTAGTCCATTTCCTAAGATTCATCAAATCTTACAGTTTCGTAAATAAATAAAAAAGAGAGTTTTGGAAGAGCTTGTCTAGAAATTCTGGAGACATCTTTCCAGCTTTCTAAACAAAATATTTGCTGAAACATTGATCCAATCATCATAACTCAGATCACCACGAAATCTGTGACAAAAATGCACGATTATGTAAATTTAATTATATTGATCCTTGTCTACAATTCCTCTTTGTAGAGAGTCTCTGAGACTTTTTGGTATAAAGGAACTCTTAGCAAAATTGAATATTTTGGAATTATGCGAAATTCTGAGAATTTTAAAGCTTTCGATACGCAAACCCCTTGGTACTTCAAGCAACCTCTCTTTAAACTTCCAGTATTCACAAAATACTTACCTTACATCTACTTCTCGACAAATTCTTCGAATTGACGGCACTATCTTCATTCGGAATGATCTCACTGGTATTCCTTAAATGCAGAGTCTACATCCTCCAAGTCGTCAGGCATCTTAATATAATAGCTTCACGGTATTTCACGTCTACATCAATCCACCCGCACCTTGAGCAGAAAATTTACATGAGATGGTTTGATGGAAGATTCTTCCACGACGCGCATTCTCTGAATTTACAATTGAGGATTATTTATCTGTGTTCATTGTTCTCTTCGAGAATATCCAAGTCAAGGGTCTTTGGGAAGAATTTTGTCAGTGTAATGCCTTGTGAGATTATCTAAAATTTTGCTTCGGCAATCAATCAAATGGGTTCTTTGAAAGAGATTATCTTTCAATGCATTTGTGATGAATTGTTGCAGACATTACTGGAAGACTGGACCATTCTTGCTTTATTTCACTTTTTGGTTAGCTGGAGATTTACCTCAAAATGTTGTTCAACGTTGATAAAATGATTCTGTTTTTCACGAAATAATGATCATTTCTTCTTATCTTAAGACGAGGCCCTAGTTTTGCTTGCTAGCTTGCACCTGTCTGAGCCTCAGACTTGTAAATATTTTTTCAATCACAGGTGTTGCATTGTTGACTTTAGCAGCCTCGAAATCATTTTTGGTTGTGTGATATTTTTTTTCTTGATGAGATCCTCCATCTCTTTGGGGTCTTGCAGAAAGGACGTCCGCGCTCAGAGGGGGGGAGGGGGTCGTCGAAAGTGTGACTTTTTGTGACTGCTGACGAGGGGGGTTGTATGAACATTCGGACGTCCGCACTTACTCGGAATCAAAAATTAGACATTCTATTGGGTGCGAGACGCCTTGATAAGAAGTTTCAAGTTTCAAAAGAATTTTATGTACAGTGAAACGTCCACAAGCATGAATAGACCTTTGACGGTCATGCGGCATTAATATAATAGTGATCCGATATACAACGATTGCACAGCGGCTCTAATCGTAGGAGTTTTGAATTTCAAAACAATCATCAGGTCTATAAGGTTCGATTTGAAAGAAATATACCATCATATACTTAAATCTACTTTTGAAGATTTGTCGCTGCAGATTATATTCAAGGTTATATTTAGTGATGATATCCCTTTAATACAAAGCTATCTACAAAGACACAAACCAACCCACCGGGTCTGATCATGATTTCGTGGTAGCGGCTAAGCATAAATAATCTGGGCGCCCACCTATGCCTCCGTATGCATTTCCACGTTTCTAACAATTTTTAGTGCAAATTTAGGGTTTTTTACCAATATCTTGGAGAATATGCATTTTCCGGGGAAAACACAAGGGGTCAAAGTTGTAGATCTCAGAACTTTCCACAGGAAAGGTCTTCACAACTTTCCCGGGAAAATTTGTTATAAACAGCTATAATAAAAAAATCACATCTTGTTAGCATCATTATTGTACGTTCACAGCTGAAGAGTTAAGAGGATGTCGGATACCGACATTGTCGAGTTTTCGGATTTCCCGATGAATTTTCGAGATATCGGGATTCTACTAAGTAACGTCAATTCTGTATGGCTCATAGAATCGGCGTTACTTGTTAGATTTTTGATATCTCAAAAATTCATCGAGAAATCCGAAAACTCGACCATGTCGGTAACTGCACAATATTGATAGGACTCCGACATCCCCCTAAGTGTTTGATCATGTTTGAAAGCCCAATGATTCTCCGCACTAAACCGAGTCGCCTAGTTTTCCCTCGAGTTTTCCAGGGAAATTGTGGTGGGTGGGGGAAATCGGGGGAGTTAGAGGACATACGCGTGAAGTCTCGACCATAATGGTGCAATGTTCTGATTGTTCTGATATGTACTGCAATTTCGGGATGATGTTACCTGCTTCCCACGATTTTCCACCACCTACCACAATTTCCCTGGAAAACTCGGCGACTCGTTTTGTTGTGAAAAATCATTGGATTTTCAAACATGATCAAACACTTCCCTCTTCGGCTGTGAGCGTACAATAATGATGCTAACAAGATATGTGTTGTTATTATGACTGTTTTTAACAAATAGATTTCGTTCATGACAACGCATAATGGATCCCGGCAACATTCAAGAATCGAAGCTATATGAAAATTGAGAAGGGATGCGGTGGTTGCCCGTATAAGCCCATGTTAACCCCGCCGCACGCTTTCCACGCGTTTATAGGATGAGGACTGGGTTTCCCGGGAAAGTTGTGAGGACCTTTCCTGTGGGAAACTCTGAGATCTACAACTTTGACCCCCTGTGTTTTCCCCGCAAAATGCATATTTCACAAGACATTGGTAAAAAAACCCTAAATTTGCACTAAAAATTGTTAATAACAAAGGGTTGGCAAATGAATTCGCCCAAGGAACCTCAAAACATCGATTAAGCAGGCAAAGGTATTCCCAAGAAAAAGAAAAAATCTCGACATCATTCTCAATATGCAAGCCAATTCAAATTAGTCGATGAATTAGACTTATTTGCAATTAATTACAATTTCAAATCCGATTTCGATAAATTTCGACGATAGAAATGGTGAGACGCAACATATTCCTCGGAAAACCTCTATATGAAGGAAGTTTATTTTTCGATGCCAATTTTCAGTCGAGGGTATGAAAAATTTTGAAAAATTCGGACGTCCTTATGAGGGGGGGTATTATCCACGAAATGTGACCACGTGTGACAAGAGGGGGGAGGGGTCCAAAATCTTGGAAAAAACCGCGGACGTCCTTTCTGCAAGATCCCTTTTCGGGCTACTGAAATATAACCAAAACATCAAATGATACCAAGGAAAATACACTCATCTACCATTTTCGAGAATACTCTACACGATGGCCTTGGTAGGAAGTTGCTAAAATGTTGTTCAACAAAAGTTGCTTTGTATCTGAATTTGATGACAATGATGACAAATTCATTTAAATGCAAATTTTAGTTTGCTCCTAATGAATCTTCAAGAAAGGAAAAAAATGCTCCTAAGAAGAGGAAGAATATTAAAAAAAATTGAATAAAAAGAAACCGTAGCTATCAATCGTTCCTCTGAACTTGAAGATTCAACCGTTCTCGCGAGAAATACGAAAACTTTTGCCTGACTGAGATAAAGCCCCAGAGCATCATGACCACACATTCGCCATCGATAGAATCTATCGAGACAACTTTGGCTCCTGGATCTGAGATACAACACAACGAGCGCGTAAAGTTTGAAATAGAACATAATTTCTCAGAGTACGTACACTGACATGTCTTTCCACCATATACACTGTTGTCTCGTTCACCTTCTACAACCCGTGCAGGAATAAGCTTTGCACCACCGACTGTTGCAATATGTTCCAAGTGTACATAGAGATAAACCTATGTCTCTATACCTAAAATACTTATACACCTATCTCCATAAGACCAATACCCGACGTCGTGATCGTATATCAGTGACGACTTGTCGAACGATAAGACGAGTGTTGCGTCTTACCGTGATGTGATGTGGCTCTTGCACAGTAAAGTTTAACGACGCGGATGGCAACGATCATCAGAACCTAATACTCCCCATCAACAGCAGCACCCCCCAATCTTCCACTTCTCTCATCCCTCTGACTCTCAGTTCGCATGCAAATCGCAAGCTCAATGTACACGGGCTTGTAGTGCAAGCTGTCTCATCTTCACTCAGAATATATAACTATACACACAATTCAAATCAATAAAAGTCATTTCAAGTCTAATATGCTATTTATGCTTGATATTAAACTAATCTCTTGCATCTTTTGCTTCTCATCGTCGTCGTAAAGGTGGTAGAAGTACCATCTTCTGCCGTCGAATTTATACTTATAGATATATTTACTCTGTTGCAGTTTGATTCAAAAAGTTGTGTTGTCAAAGGAGGGAATGGATTGATCTCGTCTTTCGAAGATGAGGTGTCGGCTCTATGTCACTACTTTTATTGACTTTCTGGCTTTCTGGCTTTAAGGACATTGAGGATGGTGTGTTATGGGAAGTTGTCGATATTTCTTACTGCTTGGAAAATGATAGAATATTTGATTTGAATATTTTTGTCATACTCTGGGGATAGTTCTGAAGGTTGATCCATTTATCTAACGTTGGCAGAGTTTTGTAGTTGCGATGTATTTTTACTACAGGAGTGTCTAATTTTTCTTATTTTTTTTGTATGTATTCTCATTTCATTTCAAATTTTAGTAAGGTAGTACTAGCGGTCCTCGAATGACCGTACAGAAAATTATGAAATTCGTCACAGTGGTAGATTGATATTTCAAACTGGCTCAGTTAAAATTTCGAGAGCCTTCCGAGTCCGAGAGGAAAGTTCTGAGCAGTTTCGTGAAAGTCGATTTAACACTTCAGCTCATGGGAAATGACGAATAGATAATATCTACCGTACAGATTTTCACGAGAGTCGGTCCACAAGAGGAAGAGTGCACGAAAATCACATAGAAACCATCAGATTACCGATCCAGAGCCTACACAAGAAGATCTAAGCCAAAGTGTCACTCACTTCTGCGGTTTCGGGGTTAGGTTTTTGTCTGCTGGGTACATTACTATGCCTATATAGGCAGGCGGAAATTAGTCATACGAAGATCTAATCTGCACTTGGACTCATCAGTACCGCTAGCACTACCTTAACGAATATTGTTGTCTTTGGAAACGTTACCGATAGTTTTAACAATACTCAATCATGTTACCTTCCTCGTGGAAATGGTGAACATTTTTTTGGACAATAACTGGCCAAGTCGTATTGCTACTGGCCATGGGTGACCAGAGGAAGTGGTTACATGTATACCAAGTCTGGTGAAGAAGTTTATAGTCGTCCACCGTGAAGAATCATGTGCACCTCGTGCCACAATCACGGCTTCCCATGACGAGTGCAGCAAAATTAAATTTACAGCACTCTTTATGGAAATTCCGCGATTGCGGCACTAGGGTACATAATCCACTATTATCTACATAAGAATCTGGAATTTTTCAAACCGTATCGGATCATTCATTAATGTGAGAAGAAAAAAATAATAGTCACTTTTCACGTGAAAATTTAATCAATTGTGCCCATCTAGTCCCTATTTCTTCCTACATTCTAACATCTGATGAATTGACCAACAAAATTTAGTAGCTTTACTACGCCAGGGGTCGTTTCTTTTTAGATCTCATCAACATGAGAAGATTATTTATTCACAATTCCACGGTAATGATTTAGAAGCTCTGCGTTACATACATGATTGATTTCGGCTCCAAATTAATGGAATCTAACGAGCAGAAAAGCTTTGACATGGACAAAAATTTTACTCTTTCACGACTTCCATTAGAAGCCTTACAAAAGCCATGCATTTTTGATCAACACTTCCAAACTCCATTCGATAATTCTAAAACTCCTCTAGTCAGTGGAAATACGCATTAATAATGAAAACTTGGAAAAAAAATAGACAGTTTACAAATAGCACACTTATGTCGTATAGATTGCAAAAAGTACGAGACCCGGATGGATTATATATCACTTACACCTTGCCTAGAGGTAACAAATGTGAATTTCTTCTCTCAAGAGAGTAAAGTAATGATTTGTGAGAGGTAACATGCCTGGGAGAGAGTTTTGTCATAGTGACGGGGGTTAAAAAATTTTTTCCCCCCTCATGGCTTATATAACTCATCTCAAGTAATAAAACTCCTTCTTTTGAGGATATTTTTCTTCTCTAATACGAATTGATTCCTTCCTTCTCGCTTTCTTAAGGAAGAAATATGTCTTAGGTTTATCTTGGAAGTTATTCGGTATGATTCCTTTGAGCGGCTCAATCCATCATTGACTTCAAAAAGTCATATAATTATGCACCAAATATCCCTTCATTCAAGTTCAAAATACATCTTTCTTTGATTATTATATAGCCACTTCGGTGAAATCTGTATCCTCGTGCAAAGCTACCGTATATTTGTGCAAACTTCGCGTAAACTTCCCGTGATGCAATATCTCGCATCTGTTCGAATAGTATACATAGCCCATATCTTACATCGCCTGAGGCTATTCAAAACTCCAATAGTAGCTATCCAGTTAAGCTTCTCAATCTGTCCAGAAATTACATAACAACCACCTGTATTCCAAGGAGTGATGGCCCTCGTGTTACAAGACCCTACCCTATAATTGTAACTGACGTTTTGTCAGTTTCAGCTTCTAGGAGAAATCAGATAACACCGCAAACACTACCTCAAATAGTGATGATTCAAGCATTTTGACATATGTAAATGTTCTAAGGACGCCGTTGCAATTGAGCAGGGAATATCTTGAACACTTGAACATCATTGGATTTTCAGAGTATCCAGAATGGAAATCGGGGGTTTTTAAAATAATATTTTCTCACTTCCTGTAAAATGGAGATGAATGCAATAAAATTCTTCAGGTTAGCGGCTTTGTCGAACATCGAAATTTTCTGATGAATTTTTGAGACATGGCATAGATGTTGGGTTTGTCGATAATTTTTGTGTCAGATGCGCAATCGAGTGGTCTACGAGGTGGTCTATGGGTAATCTTGAGAATTTGTTTTCAATAGCTATAGCCTCAAGACCGGATGCATACTTTTGTGGATGATTCAATTGAAAAATGAATCTTCGGACCTTTGCCATGCAAAAATGGTTGGTGTGGTTTTTTTGTATACTACATCACAAACTCTCTTAATCTTGAAATTTAACCATACAAATTGTGCGTGAGCCACGCGTGAGGGTAGAATGAATACTATTCGTGGTTTCTCATCATTCCATGGAGTGAATCACCAAAATTACGAAAATTTCATTCTAATCTTCTCCATGGTTCACACACAATTTGTATAATTCCATCATTCATTGGGAGGATTTTGAATTGAGAATAAAATGATTCCGTTACACAAACAACTCTTCTTTGTTCAATAGAAGCCCAAATTTTTATTCTTTTTATCCCAAAATGTGTAAGCAAATTTGAGATAATGGTTTTTGAATGAAATTTCTGGAATCACCTACAGCGGTATGTCACAGTCCTTTCGATTTGCAACATAATCGTGAAAAATCATCTGGAAATCTAAAGTCGACAATGTCTATTCAATGAGAACAGGACTGTTACACCCTTTCAAACCGGATCTGGGTTTCTTCAGTCACTCTAACGATTAGAAGAAAAATTTTCTGTGCAGGGAATGACTTTTCCGTGCGGTTTTTTTGATTTTGTTCCCCTCACAGAGAAATAGTATTCGACACTTGGACCGCGGTTGGTTTCCGCACCCTGGACCTCGGCTCGGGCCAGAAAATATCACTTATTGTGTAGAAACCCACATCCCCAGCGTCGTGTCGAAATGTATTATTGTCTAACGTCAACCTAAGTTTTTTCTATCCAATGGTTAATGTTCTGAAAATTGTCTAAATTCTTGTGTACCTTGATGCCTACACGTATATAACATCATCTTATTACCCCCTAATAACATTATAATATAATGACCTATAAGCACGACCACCCCCGAAAATATGCCCGGCCAAGATCGATATTTTATATATATATATATGATTGCTGGCCAACTTTCGTACATGTCTTGAAAGCTTCCAACACCATCACACCTGTATCCTAACCTATAAAAGTATATGTGAACGTGCATATAGATATAATCTAGCTCGGGCCACCGTGACACGTGCTATTTGCAGTCTCGTAAAGGCCAACGGCTTCTTTCACCCGAATGAGGAAGGTAGGACTTGGAAATAAGGTATATAAGGTGAGACAGTGACCCCCGAGCAGTACTAGAATTCACTTCGTACGTACGCCTGAGGGTACAAAAAAGATTGGCCGAGTAGGAGAGGGAGGATACGCGATGGAGAATTTCACCAAGATTGCCTGGCACGCAAAAACTGCGCTCTGAAGATTCTTGTTGACTGCTAGATGACGACGACTCTGGGTATAAAGTTCCTCCAAGTCTAGAGCATCGGAGCTTTGATGCTACCGGGAAAGCTTGGACGAGCTTGCGACATGTTGCTGTGCCCGAGTTGTAGCAACAATTTCTTGGAACTAGGAGGTAAATGAGTTTTTAATTGACTTTTGATTCGGGTGACTTGGAAAATTAAATAATCGACGAGGTTTGCGCTTGCCGTTCAGTCTTCTCTGTGTAAATGTTACAAAAATTCCGATTATTTTTATCTCAGTGAATGCTTTTTTTTACTCATGGAAGTTCACAAACCGGCTCGTTAATAACCAAATGTAAGTCGCCACAATCGATTTTTGAGTCAATTAATACCTCAGCATTGAAGTTAATCTATCCAGTCAAGCCCTGTCAATAATCGATATCGAAACGTCGAAAAATGTTAGGTTATATTCACACTATGTGTTCACTGAGAAAAAATTCTTGGTCGTACGGCCTTGCGTTTTGCCGTACGATCAAAAAGTGGTATAGTCAGGAGAGCAATACTGATTTTGTCATCACCCCAATCCATCAGATCGGTTTGGCAGTCTGGTATTACTGCCAGAATAAATAAACGTGCCCTATGTATTTCAAATACTCTGGTACTTGATGGATTCACAGTCACCTTACGGCTATTTTGCCACAAAAGCTAGCAATTTTTTGCACAGAATGGTACCGGTAGAGAGACAAATACAATCGAAAGATTTTTAGGTTATTCGCATGCAAACAAAATCATTTTGCTGTGGTGACAATCCAGTACTGGTCTGACGGCAATACCACGTAACAATACAGTCGTATTGGGCTGATGGCAATATTTTTTTCTCAGTGTTCTACAAAATCATCGAGCTTTTTATACTTACGCTTTCGTTCGCATAATTTTTTTACTCAATCATTGAAAACTTTCGCCCCAGACTTTTTTTGTACTTTTCATTATGGTCCATGAGTATTAGTAGTTTCTGACATTCGAATCGAATATCTTTTGATTTGTCGCAAGCTCAATCGTTCCAAAAACCTGCTCAAATTTATTTTTCCAACCAAAAATCTTTGAAACTACGCGCGATTCACACTTCGACATGTCTCATCTTCCACGTATTCCTGACACTTGTCTTCAAATTCCACAAACCAAAATCACAAACTTCAAGCCTATATACCATCTTATGACACACGTATCTATCATATCTGTGAGACAAGCAATCTTACAAGAGAAAAAGCTCATCTCAAAATACTACCACCAATGTGTGACACGATCATCTCCAAAATCACGTATTTTACACGACACGATTTCAAAACCACCACCATTTCTCGATGTATGATGCATTACCCAACGTGAGAGCTTGCAAGCTCGTGTTATACCCTATTGGCAAACGTAACACAGCAATGGCAGTGTACAGCCATTACAACTGGTAGAATCACCCCCAGTATAAGGTAGTAGAACGCGAGAGAGAGAGTTGTGATAAACGACGACAGATTTACGGATGGATCGTGCCTCGATTGCAGCCACGATGAGATCCATATACACACGTACACACACCCACACATAGATAGAATACATACAGAGAAATTCGAAAGGGTAAAGTCTAGAGAGAAGGGCCATTCGTTCGGCTGCCGGACCGCAAATTGAGCAGTTTGTTTCGCGAGGGCGACGCAGCGCAAAATCACCCTCTTCGTATAGTAGTAATAGTTGTACTAGTATTCGTCCAAGTCAAGTCGTACAGTGCTCTTGCAAGCTTGCAAGCTTTTTAGGTTAGGTTGGACGGATTGGCGTTCGATATATTTCTTGGTCGGTTGAACGGAAAACGAAACGGTTTTCTCGAAGGGGAGGGAAAAGGTTTCTGGAGTGGTGGTAGATGATGGGCATACTAGAGATCAATCAGTAGTTGGAAAGGAAAAGTACCTGAGGTTCGGATGAATTGCCGGAGGTAAGCGAAAGGTTATAGTGAGGAGGTATTGGTGGAAGACTCGGGTGGAAAGTGGATATTGGAACATTGGAGAGTCTGAATACTGGTTGCAAACTCGGGATGAATAGTGATGTTGGGGATGCTGAGCTTGAATGTATTTTTTTTTGGAGATTTGAAGGGCTTTCACACAACTTTGAAATGCTTAATTGTGTATTTTTTCTTATGTGATTTTTGAATTTTGCAGGAGGAATTTTTACCGCTATCTGAGTTCCAGCGAGCAAATTCGCTCGAATCTCACATTTTGAAAACTGATGCACGGTATCATTCAATTTTCACAGCATGGACGCATAATATCTTTTTCCTAGGTATTTTTCACATTCTTGAATACATATTTTTAGGAATCATGTCACAATTTTCTTCAAAATTTCCTCATGAATAATTTTGATATGGACCTCGATCCAATCTTGAAATTTTCAAAAATGTATTTGGAATTTTTCATCTCCGGGCCGCATCAGTTATATCAGGGCGCAGTGACCTACTTCTCATCTACAAGATTTCATCGCAAGCTTCAATTTCATGAGCTAGCGCGCCACACACCCACAGCCCTCTCTTAAAACTCACCTAAAAATAAGTCTTTTTTCAGCGTTTTTAATTTCGTTAGAAGGATTCCTTACTCGTGAAGCATTCTTAACCTTCAACATTCATTAGCTCGTGGAATATTAGAAAAATTCAAAGATTTCTCAAGTTATGCATCTGAATTAAATTACAATCCGTGGAGTATAAAAAATGTATCGATTGCTCCTCAAGAAAAATGATGAAGAACTTGGAATATTATATCATCAAAGTCTGCAGAAGCTAATACTCGGTTCATCAACCACCGTAGCCTTTGAAAATTGATTATTCGGGAGATTCCACGGGAAAGATCATGTACAGAAATAGGAAATAGGAAGCTGAGCTTTTGGAAAATCAGTCAAAACTTATTTCGAAGCCCGCATCGTACAATTTCTCTATATCTGCACTCTCCAGTCTACTTTGCTTACTCAAACTCTGTCCCTTAATTGATCGAACTAAACTCTTCATGGGACCATATTCACCCTCTGAGCTTTATTTCCAACTTCACAAAATTGAGATTTCATGTAAATGACGCACCCTCCCCCCTTATTTCAATCAAAAATAGTCGTTTTCTTCGTGTATCTGTGTAACAACTAATATTCAAGAGAAACACTATGATTGCTGAAATATTACTGCTCTCGGAAATTCGCGCATCTTGTACAAAAAAAAAATTCTCTCACACGATCGCCTCTCTATGTGCCATTGAACTCGATATAACCCTTGAGAGCTTTGATGAGAGAATACCGAAAAGCGCAGAGTTGAGCTGTGCCACATAGAAGCGCTCTTCTTTCTTTAGTTCTTTGATCTGTGAATTTTCGCGCGCTGCATATTTGAATTCGCGTTGCACTCTCAAAGGCCTTCTCACCCTCCTCATCACGATATCCTCTTTTGCTAAACCCTGTACACCATCGGCATCGACCATTTTTTTCTCTTTTTATTGCTGATGCCACTGCTCACATAAAGAAGGCCAAGTATATTCGCACTAGGACGATTTCCCTCCGATTCGTCTCTATAATTTCTTTCTCCCTTGCAAAAAAGAAAAGTGGCAATTGAATATCTTATGAAAAATGATTGAATTCTTACTTTTTTTTCAATCCTTCAGTGAATTCATAGAGTCCAAATTATCCCAGGCAAGATTCAAAAATGTTTGCAGTGTCATATAATTACACAAATTCGATCACCTCGCGTCATTTACCTTCGGTTTGAGAGCTCTGATACTATAATAATTGGTTGGTGCAAGTGTAACGACCACCATGCCATCACTCTTTCGGTAGCCGTCGCACAAAACAAATACTTAGAATTCCGGTTAAGGTCATCCTGATACCAGAAATAGCGAATCCTGATTACAAAATATTTGCTTTTGATCTAGGAATTCTTGAAATTTTTTTGGGTCGTACAACTATGAACAGGAAAATTTTCAAAGTCAAATATTTGAATATATTTCGAGAAATATGAAAACTTTTACTCTGGGTCAATTTGATCCCAGTATTTTACGAATGGTCGGTTGGAGAAGTGCGCATGTGCGTCAACTAAGGGTTAACAGTGAAGGTTTTATATTGGCATTGAAATTGGTACACGATACGAGTCTATTAAGGATTTTCTTATTATCCTGTGCATGATATCAGTAGCTTGGAAAAGTCGGTTGTCACCCATTTGCTCGGAACCAAGCATATACAGTACTTGAATGCGCTTTCCCGAATGACTATATGGCCGAAGGCACGCGCCCAAATACACACTTGCCCGAATCCACTACTCGCTCAAAAAAAAGAGAAACTAATAAACATGTAAGACGGCTAACCCATTTCATTCGTTTATTCAAAAGTTCATCTGAGGATTCACCACTTCTTAGGTAGTAGTAGCAGTAGTTTTTTTTAGCACCACTTCTTAGGTTTTTTCCGTTCTCATTTTGCACTCCTGACTTTGAAAAAAAAAATAAACAACCCAATACTACCCACTTGTCCTCTACAAAGTTGTGGACTTGTCTACGGCCGCTTTGACCAAATCATATGAACATGTATGACCTAGAATCCGAAAATCAAGAGGCTCGTATCGCCATATAGAATAGTATGTAGTTGTAGTTGCCTCTGCGCTCTCGTAAATCAGACGCTCCGCCGCGTGGATAATAACCGCGTTTCGCATCGCTTCTCTTCTCTGGCGGTGCACTGTGTGATATTCAGAGAACCTTTGCCCCTTGGCACGATATAGTGTGGTGGTAACGTGATTTCGATTAATTTCCCGACTGTAAATCGAGCCAGGCATAGCGAGGGGATCAATTAGCAAACTATAGGTTTGTGTGATGCTGAAGCTTCAGTAGTAGTGCACGTTAATACGCTCCGACGACGCGAATGATCTCCGCGAGTTTGGCGAATTAGGTATAACCTCTTCTCGCTTCCTGTGGAATTGAATAGAGGTTTGATGTGTTCACGATTTGAGATATTTGGTGGAGAATTCAGGATAGGAATGTGTTTACAGGTATTTGTGTGATGTCAGATATTGATAATGCTATTGATGATGGTGATGATGATGATGCTAGCAATGATGTTGTGGCCGAATTGCAACAATTTTCATACATGGTACATTTTGTCGAATTTTTATGGTAAACTTGGTTTACTTGAAGTGAATTCGGTCAAAAATATTTTCATCTCAATTAGCCCCAATAAGAAGATAAGCGAATAGTTTTCACGGATTCATCCATCAGTATTTTTATTACTGAATTTCTTCTTTGTCAAAGAATTTCCTTTTAGGAACTCATTCTAAATTCTGAACAAGACCACAGATCAGTTTATAACTCCATCATTACAATGTTTTTGAACCGTGATCGTTCAGAGGATGTTTTGGTATTATTATTCGTCTCATCAAATTTGAGACCAGGCTTCCAATTATACGAAAATCGATTAACTGACTTTATCTCAAATTAGAACCGTAGTGCAAAAAATTGAACCAACCAACTCAAATTCACGTTAGGTACATATTGCATGTCAAACGATTCATTTATTACTCTTGCATAAATCATCAATGAAATCAACGTGAACAATGCTTAAGGATGTCCATGAGACATTGCTTAGAAACTTGATGAATGTTTTGCGATGAAACTTTTATTCAATAAAATTTGTTGACACAACTTACTTTGAAAAAGATGAAAGGTCAATTTTTCACAATATCGAATCAAGATATTGCGTGTGCTTTATAACTCCAGGGTACGTGACAAACGAAAAATGCAAAATTACAGACCATAACCTATCAGATAAAATCATCTACTATTACAGCAACATCAATCCTATCACAAAATCGTCGATCACAGCACTTTGCAACCTATATATATCTAACCTCAAAACCACTACTTTAGACACAACTCAGCTCTTACATCTTCAACAACATGAACACATAACCAAGAGTCCCGCAAAATATGATGAATGTGCATTTCAAAGCTTCCAACACACTACACCACCCATTCACTATTATACAGTAGCAAAAGCCAACTTTAAGCTCCATCCATCATACTTGTCTTCTCATATCATACTTTCTAAAGTCGTGACATGCTTAAACTTACTCTTCTCTCACTTCATACATCAGCAAAAGAGTGACGCGTCAGCAAATCCGACAAATAAAGTGCGAAAATCGCACTAGATCCATCCTCTCACTTTTTATATCCTATAAGAGCTTGTTCGTGGGCAACAAAATCATGTCTTCCCGATTGGAAAATTGAGAAATCCCAAGAGCATTTTTCTGGCGTGACGACAAGAAGAAGAAGAAGATAATATACGTAACACCTCTTTGAGAGTAAGGAGAATCAGCTTCGATCACGTCCGGACAATTTTTTCGTTTGGCCACCACCACCTTCTTCAAAGACGACGACAAAGAAAAAGTTCTCGTTTGGCGTCAAGAATGTATCGTTCCAAGCTAGAGATTCTCTTATAGTGACTGTAACTATTCTCGGGGGTTGTCGCATCGTGTCCCTCTACACTTTTGAGAATGTCAGCCTTATAGTGGTCCTTGAGGAACCGTGTAGTTGTGTGTGTATCCGTATAAATCCGTGAATCGTGTCCAGTTTTGTTCTCAGTTTTGTGCGTGTGTGTGTGTGTGTGTGTGTGTGTGTGTGTGTGTGTGTGTGTGTAGAGACAGGATCTGAGCCTCAGATTCTGAGGTGCCTTGAAGCTCCTAATAGAGCTCTGCATTGCCAGCATCGTTGTCGTTGTCGTCGTTGTGCGGACTCGAAGCCATGCCAACTGAACGAGATTTATCGCTTACGATGCAAGCCACGTGCATGTATGTCTTACAGAGCTGATGCACTCGTCTTCCGCAGTGTCGCGCACGGACATCCGGTAAAATATATGTGTATGTGTGAGATTTTATAAGTATTTATAAGCATAGATTTGTCTGAGAAATGTGTGTTGGGGGGGGGGGGGTGCATCTTTGATGAGGATGAAAAGGAATAGTAGTGTGGTGTGGTTTTATAGGGGTACAACGGAAAGAAGGGTGTGACGCGAATTTTCATATTCGCATAGTACTATGTTGATATTTTGAGTCGACTATATACTTTCTTCCTACGTACAGTGTTATTACTGTATTAGTGTTGTAATCACGCCTAACTTAACCTTTTTGTGCGCACACCTACTCCCTGTTCCCCCAGGCTTTTGTCCTCTATTAGATATTGCAGTATGGATCGTGAGAATTATTTCTAGTCCAAAAATGATGTAATGTGGTCGTCCCATATGAGAGTTATGGTAGCATGAATTTTCAAAGCTTAAACACGGATGAGGCACTAGCAATATGAGAATTTCACAATGAAGTTTATAGAATTTTATCAATTTGGATCGAGAAACATGACGCAACAAAGATTTTTATTTTAACATCAAAATTCTTCAATAAGTTATAACAGTCAAGAGATTAGTCGTTCCAAACTACATGATCAATTGAGATGGTTCATCATAATCGTCGTCATAATCATCATCTATAATGGGCTTTTAATGGTGAGACTATTTTCACTCAAATCGTGAAAGCCCCTTCAGTTTGAACTTACGAAGATGATGCATCAAGTATTTTCCCCTTAAAGTCGAAGAGAGTCAAGGATAATTTATTCAAAGATGTGTACACATTAGTAGAAAAAAAAATGTGCGAAGAGGTCGAGTGAGTTAGTGAAACATGTATTTTAACATGTTTACATTGAGATTTGCGTGCCGATGAATTATATTCAGGCATTGCGTCGTCGTCGCGGGTAGTTTGGCTGACCAAACGTTGACCTATAGTGACAAGTGAATCTCATAATGATGTGTATGCGAATTCTGTGATCAAGGAGCGAGCTACTAATGAGCACTCCAAGCTTTTTTTCATCGATTGAAAATTATTCGAGATTCATATTTTGACCCTGATTAAAAATTAACGATAATAACGTGTGCCACTAAAATAACTGAAAATGGGACGTTCTATAGTTTCTTGTGAGTCAATTGATATTATGAACAATCGGTGGTGTTCTTTTGAACAAAATTTTTCGTCACATTTTAATTGAAAAATTCCAGAAGATATTTCATTTTACGGTCAAACATTGTCATTGGTCAGTTTGTATTATGAAAAAAGCGCATTCGTGATACCAAGTATTGAATAAATTGGATATCTATTCCATTCGACATTTATCGATGTACATACCAAGTATTGAACATATTCGATATTTATCCCATTAGGATTACTCAAATTGACCTCCTTCATCATAACCTCAAAATTCTATAATCAGTTGAACCCCGCCCTGAATATTCTATCTACCTTTTCAGTACACTTGCATCGAAAGCCTGTGGTTTCTGCCCCGATGCCGGGGCAGAAAAACCCACATTGCCGCCCAGGGCAGAAAACGACTGAGCATGCGCATCAGAGCTCGGGCTGCGCCCTCGGTTATCTACAATGCATCCTGTGCGGCGGTGCGGGATTTTGCCCCGAAATCGTGTCGGAAACCATAGAATTTCAATGAAAGTGTACTGAAAAGAACTATACGCACCTCGGGACGAAAGCAACCCATTGCGGCCACGGATATGCCGCCCTCGCCTGGCGGCTCGTGCAGCAACTCACCCGGGCCGCAATGTGTCACTTTCGGACCCTCGCGGACGCAGGTTCGTGATATACTATTACTCCGAGATTCTCACTCACAAGATATCATTTTAATCTAATACTACACCCATCGACTAATGTACCCACAAAATCTCAAAACGATCCAGACTTATTCGTTTCAACCCGTAAAATCAGCTCACGAATTTTTTTCCGAATTCTCTCAAACATGTATCCCAACCCCCACTACATAAGGGTATACCGACACATGCACTATCTGCACCTCCCAAGAGTCCCAAGATAGACAGAGAGAAAAGAATTTGAACGTGAAAGTCTATATAACCTCAGAACGAAAACGTAACGAGCGCATCTCGATTGCGCTCCAAAAACGACGATCAAAACGACAACGAAGAGAAGAAGATATTACCTATGTACATGCTATCTTCTTTGCGGTGTCTCCATTTAGGTCGCACGTCGTCTCCTATATGTGTCTAAAATGAACCGAATATATATCTGCTGATCCAGCCTTTATCTATTGAGCATCTCAAGATTTTCTCTTTCTTTCCTAACCTATAAAATATATATGTTTGTATACATGACGAGGGATCGTTGCAAAACAGCTAAGGCGGTTTCAGGAAAGTCTTTGGATAAATTTTGCTGATAGAGCGTACCACCTCTATAATGGTAGTTAGGAACCTTTGAAGCCTCTTCTACACTCTGATTTTGGATTCTGTATAGACAATTGGTGTCTTGAGATAGACACACAGAGGTAGAGAGAGTCCAGTAGAGAGGCCTTTTGGGAGATGAGAAGCTGAGGGTGAAGGCGTTGGTTGGGGATCGTTCAGATTGGCGTCCGGCGGCGTTTGGGATAATTCAATTAGCTCTTGAGTTTGACGCCTCTAGAGATATAGTAAGGACGATAGGGGTGTATTATACTGTTTGTCTGTATACACTTGATATGATATGGAGTAACGAAGCGTTGTATGATATTATCCCCCCCCCCCCATTCACTTTTTTTTCAAAAGTAAAACTAGGCGAGTATGAGGTCTAGAAAAGGACCATTCATCTTCCCAGTACATCAAAACTTCAAATTTTATACGACATGGTTTAAACTCTTGGGAGGAATGAGATCTAAAAAAACCATGTCGAGTATTTTTTGAGCCGATTTGTCACGATCAACATTATATCATCACTGATAGAGACTAGAGCCACTTTCCTCCAATCAAATCTTTTTTTCAATTCATCCTAATGCTGGTGGTTTGACAATTTCTTACTAGCTAGTTGTCGCTGAAATGACCCGAAGTTTAGGTGACTAGAAGAGGTACAGGGGAATATCGAAATAGAGAAAATATAACTGAGTTTAATTTGGTGTTCACGATGATTCACTAAAATCTCATTTGATACTCAGTTATATTTTCTCTATTTCGATATTCCCCTGTACCTCGTCTACTCACCTAAACTTCGGGTCATTTCAGCGACAACTAGCTAGTAAGAAATTGTCAAACCACCAGCATTAGGATGAATTGAAAAAAAGATTTGATTGGAGGAAAGTGGCTCTAGTCTCTATCAGTGATGATATAATGTTGATCGTGACAAATCGGCTCAAAAAATACTCGACATGGTTTTTTTAGATCTCATTCCTCCCAAGAGTTTAAACCATGTCGTATAAAATTTGAAGTTTTGATGTACTGGGAAGATGAATGGTCCTTTTCTAGACCTCATACTCGCCTAGTTTTACTTTTGAAAAAAAAGTGAATGGGGGGGGGGGGGGGATCTCACTCCTTGGTTATAAAAATCCAAGGGTAACTACAAATTTTCCAAGCACTTGTCCCCACCGCACTTGAGAATTTCTTACGCACGACTCCGTCATTTTTTCCATGAAAAAAAAACACTACTATCAGTGTATGTTTTGTTCAGTTCAATCTGGAGAGCCATGCAGCTACAGGCAAGAGCAATATTGCGGAGCCGCGACGAACACACGAAACACAACAAAGCAGACGAATCTCTCCTCCCTGTCCTTCTCGCATGGCGCTTCGATCTTTACGTCACCTCTAGTCGTGGCTAGTTTTGAGTGTCCACATCTGATGCAATAATTATAGAATCGAAGAATTCAGATAATTCGAAAATTCATTTATCCGCGATAACAAACCAGCTGGTCGGTGCCCGCGTTGCCCGGTACGCAGCAGCCAGCCAGCCTAATTGCAGACTGCCGTCAACCGGACAGGAAGATCTTGCGCACGCGCTTCTATCTCTCTCTCCCTCTTCCTCGACCATCTTACATACCCAACACATGTGTAGTAGAGACGTTTCGATATTTCTCGAGTCGAAGCACGGGGCTGGTGAAATCGAACTGAGATGTGAAACGAAGGCATGAATTTTGCGGTGCTGAATAAAACGCGTCCAGTGCTCGGATTGCAAGAATAATTGTACAGAACCCTGGATCTCATTAAGAAGGGTTTGTTAGAGCATGGTAGAGCTCTATGAGCAACGTTAAGAGGTTAATAATCCAAGTAGAAAAAAAGTGTGAGGTTAAAAAACCCCAATTCAAAGTATAGATAGGCACAGCGCCTCGCTCGATTTTTCGTCTGCTCATACTCGCCAGCGAGGCGCTACCGCGCCTCTTGATATCCTCGAGCTGTGGAGAGCTGTGTCTTGTGATGAAGGTGGGGATTTTGGTAGCTCTTGTTAGGGCTAATCATCATTGCGGCATACACTTGAATGGTTCCAGACTATAGAATGGTCTTAATCCACTACAAATTTTTGAAATGTCGCTGTACTCGACTGAAAAGATTGTTTTTTTTCCTTTAGTTGGTGTTCACAATCCATAAAAACTTTGATGATATCTGAAATTGGAGTACGTTTTGTATGATTCTTAGATAATTTTTCCGAAAAGTAGCATCCAGGATTACAATAAATAATTTGAAGTTACAATATTCTAGTCCGTAATCATCCATTCATGTCAAGAAATGAACTTTCCAGTGATTGTTCTATGTTAATGAGAATATACTTTAGAAAGTCGTGATCGGTGCTCAAAGAAATTTTGTAGAATGACTGATGATTTTTAGTTTGTATGAGTTGAGACTAATCAAGTGGTTATGGAACATCATCCAAAAAATTTCTGAGATGAAGTAATCTACTTTGAGATTGAAATGTTGAAAACGTCTTTTTCGCAATTTTGTAATGTTTGGGTGCCTACAAAATTGCGAAAAATACCTTTCGCACATGGTTCATGAGGTTCCCCGCTACTGAGCAATTACTTGAACCCTCGCCTGCGGCTCAGGCCGAAAACAAATCATTCGGAAGCGAACTACAACCTCATAATCTCAGTGCGCAATGTACTATTTCGTTGGTTCTTGATGGGTAGAATGTCGTGGAATAATGTTCAATTCACGCTCGCACGCGACCATGGAACAAAATTACCGAGCCCGTTTCTCCGAATCACGAGCAGAATCATCATAGACGTTGCAGAAGCCACTCTTTGGAGCTTAATCAAAAACCAGATTGATCGAGTCCTTGACTGTAAGTCACAGCAAATACTCAAAATAGCAATTTTCGTCTGATGGGGGCGATTTGAACCTCAGCCGAAATAACAAATTGATGCCGATCCGAAGTTCCATGACACCTGTGTACTTGATGGAGTGTCTTTTAATAATCACCAAATGAAAAATTTTCGATGAAAAAATTTTGTTGGATCGAAGTACGCTCATTCTTAACAACTGTTGCACCTTGTATTATCTCGACAAAGTTTCTCCTCAACTTGATAAATTAGTCGATATTAAATTTCCATCAAGATTCAAGCAAAAAAAAAGTTTCATAAAAATTTTTTGTCGAAAAATACTCTCACTATGAATTAGCCTCTGCTTTAGAATTTGAACGAATCAGCCAACAGCTTTGTCGTAACGAATTAATCCATCAATCATCTCCCACAGGATTGATGAATGTACAGCGCGCACGCATCACAATTTCAAATTTCGTTCGACGACGCTTCGCGTTTCGCATTTTTCTATGGAATTGAAGCGTTATACGGCTTGCAGCAGCAGAATAATGAAGAGTCGCGCTAGTAATCGAATTCGCGTCAGTCTTCCATTCAAAATGCATTAAAAAGAGTCGCTTGGGCGCGCGCCCTCTCGCGGGCAAATATTACGCAATTGTATTGGCATACAAATTTCTTACTAGGAGTATAAGAGATTTTATTGCTTCGCAGATGTATGCTTTCATATTCCCTTTTTCAGCATTCAATTTACGTACAAAATGTGCGCCAGTATACAAAGTAGGACTTTTCTCTAAAAGGATGCGGAAATGGGTAAAATTCTACGGGAAAAAAAATTTTTGTTGATTATCCTTCCTGAATGAAATGAAGAAAAATAGTTTGGAGCTCCACGATGTTTCAAATATTCATTCAATCCAAAAAAGTTTTCAAACCCCATTTTTCGCCATTTTGTGTACCCTGCATTATTTCACCATGGGTTTTCGAACATGTGACGGGATTAACATGTGGTATAGAATTGTGGATACTGCATTTTGCAAAACCAAAAGAAAAGTTCATTCTATTCATTACAGAATAGAATAATGGAACTAGTGGGATTTGCTTCTTGGAATATCCGCCCTGAGCTCTATAATCCTATTAAAAATTCAATTCTTGCAATGGCCATTAGTACTCAACACATTTTCTTTCTGTTTCAGAACGACTTGAGGATCTTCCGTTAGCTGGAAAAACGAGAAACGGCGGATTTTAACGTCCATGTGCATATAAGGTAATAATGTCATAGATTTAATCATCATTTTATGTAGCTCTCTTGAAATACATCACAATGAGAAATGAAAATTTTATGATGATCGAAAGCTCGTCAAGCTAAAAATTCTAAGGGGAACTCATTTTTTTCATCGTAACCATGTCATCTGCGATAAAAAGATGCGGTATACTCCACCGTAATTGGAATATCTATTGAGTATTCCATGAATGGATTGCCATTGCAACGAGGGGTTAATCGAGTGTAATAATGGAATTGATATAGATGAAATAGAATTATTCGATACTTGACAAACAAATTCGAGGAAAATTCAAAATCTATTCACCAAAAATATTCCATCGATGAACACAAGCACAGTCTAAAATAGCCCAAGCAATGAAGATGAATTGATTTTCAAATCATCTTTCCCAACGGCTACTTCAATATGCCTCTCGTTGTAAGACTTCTAAAGGCTTTTCGTAACGATTTGAACCTGTGCTGCGGTATTAAATACAGTCAAGTTATAGTCGAGAGCTTCGAATTTGCATGCGAGAAGTAACGAGTTCCCGTGAGTCTCCCAAATAGTCTCCTTTCACCACCGAGTGCCGCAAATTAATAATTTCCATTAATTATATATCTTTCGAAGTTGGCCATACTGCCGCGGTCGCTGCTCAGCCACTTTGAGAGCTCTTCTCTTCAAATAGCAGCAGTTCACCCATTCTAGCCGTATAGAGAAGCCACTACTCACACATGTATTTTATAATTACGACTCGAACTCTGTTCGTCTAGCTTTTTCAATCTATAATATAACGAGTAAATTGAAACTTTTCCGAATTCTCGTGTCAGTGTAAATTCTATTTGAGAAGACAGTTTTCCCTTATGCATTGCGACGATACAGATAAAGATATTTCCATTGAAATTCGTCTCGTGTTTTCGTTATTTCAAATATGACTCTGATAACTAAAGATCAGAAAATCTATTACTTCTACTTGAGTGTTTCATTACTACACTTGATCGAATGATCGTATAACTCTTATACATACTTTTGCTTGTTGATATTATAACATTGAAAATGAGATAACTTCTTATCGTTTCATTGGACTTGAACTGTGAAAATTAAATATTTATTCTTTAATATTTCAATCCCCATAAATTCTCATTAATTTTAATCTCAATTTTTTTTTCAATGTTTAAAAATCCAACAAAATTCTGATAGCGACAAAAACTTAAACACTTCCTATCCTTGCGACAATAATGGCATCTGAGAATTGCAATGGCACGATCATGAATATAATCGGGTTTGTTACGAATATGAGAAATACTTTTCAGAAATTCTTATCTCGAGTCATGAAAAAAATGTGAATGAAACCTATATTATAAAGGTAAACTACATAGGTATTATTAGAGTCTCCTCTCCCGAAAAAAAATTCCCCACAAATTTGTCATCATTTTTCAAATTCCGAGTGCCGAAAATTTAATTACAACGACCCTCATACAGCCGCACGCGCCAAATTCTTCGTCGTCCAAATTCATCGTCACAGGAATTTTCTACCGCAATATTTCGTCACCATACCACCTTGATTTTTCTATCCCTTTCCTACACAGACTCTTCATTTTCTTCCAGCGCATCTCATTTCTCACTACCATCACTATAAGTCTGCGTATTCTGAAAAACATGTTTCCAGAGCAATGTCATCGCGGACCAGGGTAAAAATGTCGGCCTCTGATTCTGTGCAGACGCGACTAGACTGTTTATGTCCCTGAGAAGACCGCGTTGGAGGCTTGGCACAGCGATGAAAGCACGTATAAATCTCAGCTGGCCCTGTGGACGATGCGAGTTTAACATGCTTTTCTGTACCCTGGCGTATAGAAGTTGTCGCTATACATGTGACTTTGCCTTTTCTTGTTCTCTTGGGTATATACGGACTCTGGTGTGTAATATGATGTTACAGTATTATTGTGGGTTTCATAAAATGTCTGACCAGATGATGGAATTTTGGTTGGGATATTACATACCTTACACACCTTGGATAGTTGAAACAAAAACTGATTACGTAGACTAATGCACGTACATGTCTATGGCTCACAAGGAGAGTCCAAGGGGTTCGGGAGTTGGATCTGGCTGAAACTCTGGGAATCATCTCCTTCCGGCACCAAAAGATGATACCCAAAGCCGCAGAGTCTAACGCTCAAGCGTTTCCGGGCTACAGGCTACAACCCATTTTCCCACATACATATATAGATATACTGTAATGCATGGGTTGTGGCCTGTAGCCCGGAAACGCTTGAGCATTAGACTCTGCGGCTTTGCGTATCATCTTTTGGTGCCGAAAGGAGATGATTCCCAGAGTTTCAGCCAGATCCAGCTCCCGAACCTCTTGGACTCCCCATTACTGTGAAGTTAGCCTGGGTAAGCTCTAGCCCGGGATAAGGGTTATCTGCAATAACGGCGTCTGACGCAAACGTGAAAAAACGTGCGTTTAACGAGTTTACAAGGTGTAGCATTGATATTTTGTGATAAGAATGATGTCTTGTAGCCAGGCGAAGGTGATTGGAGTTTCTACGCACGATTTTTCATAGTTTTCAGTGATGGACGCAAAGCGGATATGACGAGAACATGTTACAGTGCTTTCCTGTGTTCTAGGATCGTTGGGTAATTTTGTGCCTCGGGAAAAACACCGCAAAAAGGTAGATGGAGGTGTTATGCATTGATATGAATCTTGTCCGAAGTGCCATCATGGCTTGGTACCGCGATTTTTCAGAGTTTTCCGCCTCGAATCATCACGTGTACCTCAAAATCGAGTCATTTCGAGTTTATAATGGAGCCATGTGAATTTGTGCCTCGGGGAAAACACCGCGGATGAGTAGATATGAGTGTTCTGCATCGATATAAATCTTCCCCGAGATGCCATCGAGGCTTGGTTCCGCGAATTTTCAGCGTTTTCCACCTAAAATCAGCACGTGCGTCTCGAAATCGAGAGGTTTCGAGTTTATAATGAAGCCATGTGAATTTGTGCCTCGGGAAAAACACCGCGGATGAGTAGATATGAGTATTTTGCATCGATATAAATCTTCCCCGAGATGCCATCGAGGCTTGGTTCCGCGATTTTTCAGAGTTTTCCACCTGAAATCAGCACGTGCGGCTCGAAATCGAGAGGTTTCGAGTTTATAATGGAGCCATGTGAATTTGTGCCTCGGGAAAAACACCGCGGATGAGTAGATATGAGTGTTCTGCATCGATATAAATCTTCCCCGAGATGCCATTGAGGCTTGGTTCCGCGATTTTTCAGAGTTTTCCACCTGAAATCAGCACGCGCGGCTCGAAATCGAGAGGTTTCGAGTTCCTAATGGACCCATGTGAATTTGTGCCTCGAGGAAAACACCGCGAAGAGGTAGATGGAGGTGTTATGCATCGATATAAATCTCTTCCGAGGTGCCATCGAGGCTTGGTTCCGCGATTTTTCAGAGTTTTCCACCTGAAATCAGCACGTGCGGCTCGAAATCGAGAGGTTTCGAGTTCCTAATGGACCCATGTGAATTTGTGCCTCGAGGAAAACACCGCGAAGAGGTAGATGGAGGTGTTATGCATCGATATGAATCTCTTCCGAGGTGCCATCGAGGCTTGGTTCCGCGATTTTTCAGAGTTTTCCACCTGAAATCAGCACGTGTGGCTCGAAATCGAGAGGTTTCGAGTTTATAATGGAGCCATGTGAATTTGTGCCTCGGGAAAAACACCGCGGATGAGTAGATATGAGTGTTCTGCATCGATATAAATCTTCCCCGAGATGCCATCGAGGCTTGGTTCCGCGAATTTTCAGCGTTTTCCACCTAAAATCAGCACGTGCGTCTCGAAATCGAGAGGTTTCGAGTTTACAATGAAGCCATGTGAATTTGTGCCGCGGGAAAAACACCGCGGATCAGTAGGTATGAGTGTTCTGCATCGATATAAATCTTTCCCGAAATGCCATCGAGGCTTGGTTCCGCGAATTTTCAGAGTTTTCCACCTAAAATCAGCACGTGCGGCTCGAAATCGAGAGGTTTCGAGTTTATAATGAAGCCATGTGAATTTATGCCTCGGGAAAAACACCGCGGATCAGTAGATATGAGTGTTCTGCATCGATATAAATCTTTCCCGAAATGCCATCGAGGCTTGGTTCCGCGATTTTTCAGAGTTTTCCACCTGAGATCAGCACGTGCGGCTCGAAATCAAGAGGTTTCGAGTTTATAATGGAGCCATGTGAATTTGTGCCTCGGGAAAAACACCGCGGATGAGTAGATATGAGTGTTCTGCATCGATATAAATCTTTCCCGAAATGCCATCGAGGCTTGGTTCCGCGATTTTTCAGAGTTTTCCACCTGAGATCAGCACGTGCGGCTCGAAATCAAGAGGTTTCGAGTTTATAATGGAGCCATGTGAATTTGTGCCTCGGGAAAAACACCGCGGATGAGTAGATATGAGTGTTCTGCATCGATATAAATCTTCCCCGAGATGCCATCGAGGCTTGGTTCCGCGAATTTTCAGCGTTTTCCACCTGAAATCAGCACGTGCGTCTCGAAATCGAGAGGTTTCGAGTTTACAATGAAGCCATGTGAATTTGTGCCGCGGGAAAAACACCGCGGATCAGTAGATATGAGTGTTCTGCATCGATATAAATCTTTCCCGAAATGCCATCGAGGCTTGGTTCCGCGATTTTTCAGAGTTTTCCACCTGAGATCAGCACGTGCGGCTCGAAATCAAGAGGTTTCGAGTTTATAATGAAGCCATGTGAATTTATGCCTCGGGAAAAACACCGCGGATCAGTAGATATGAGTGTTCTGCATCGATATAAATCTTTCCCGAAATGCCATCGAGGCTTGGTTCCGCGATTTTTCAGAGTTTTCCACCTGAGATCAGCACGTGCGGCTCGAAATCAAGAGGTTTCGAGTTTATAATGAAGCCATGTGAATTTGTGCCTCGGGAAAAACACCGCGGATGAGTAGATATGAGTGTTCTGCATCGATATAAATCTTTCCCGAAATGCCATCGAGGCTTGGTTCCGCGATTTTTCAGAGTTTTCCACCTGAAATCAGCACGTGCGGCTCGAAATCGAGAGGTTTCGAGTTCCTAATGGACCCATGTGAATTTGTGCCTCGAGGAAAACACCGCGAAGAGGTAGATGGAGGTGTTATGCATCGATATAAATCTCTTCCGAGGTGCTATCAAGGCTTGGTTCCGCGATTTTTCAGAGTTTTCCACCTGAAATCAGCACGTGCGGCTCGAAATCGAGAGGTTTCGAGTTTATAATGGAGCCATGTGAATTTGTGCCTCGGGAAAAACACCGCGGATGAGTAGATATGAGTGTTCTGAATCGATATAAATCTTGCCCGAGATGCCATCGAGGCTTGGTTCCGCGAATTTTCAGCGTTTTCCACCTGAAATCAGCACGTGCGGCTCGAAATCGAGAGGTTTCGAGTTTATAATGGAGCCATGTGAATTTGTGCCTCGGGAAAAACACCGCGGATGAGTAGATATGAGTATTTTGCATCGATATAAATCTTCCCCGAGATGCCATCGAGGCTTGGTTCCGCGATTTTTCAGAGTTTTCCACCTGAAATCAGCACGTGCGGCTCGAAATCGAGAGGTTTCGAGTTTATAATGGAGCCATGTGAATTTGTGCCTCGGGAAAAACACCGCGGATGAGTAGATATGAGTGTTCTGCATCGATATAAATCTTCCCCGAGATGCCATTGAGGCTTGGTTCCGCGATTGTTCAGAGTTTTCCACCTGAAATCAGCACGCGCGGCTCGAAATCGAGAGGTTTCGAGTTTATAATGGAGCCATGCGAATTCGTGCCTCGGGAAAAACACCGCGGATGAGTAGATATGAGTGTTCTGCATCGATATAAATCTTCTCCGAGATGCCATCGAGGCTTGGTTCCGCGATTTTTCAGAGTTTTCCACCTGAAATCAGCACGTGCGGCTCGAAATCGAGAGGTTTCGAGTTTATAATGGAGCCATGTGAGATTGTGCCTCGGGAAAAACACCGCGGATGAGTAGATATGAGTGTTCTGCATCGATATAAATCTCCCCCGAAATGCCATCGAAGCTTGGTTCCGCGATTTTTCAGAGTTTTCCACCTGAAATCAGCACGTGCGGCTCGAAATCGAGAGGTTTCGAGTTCCTAATGGACCCATGTGAATTTGTGCCTCGAGGAAAACACCGCGAAGAGGTAGATGGAGGTGTTATGCATCGATATAAATCTCTTCCGAGGTGCTATCAAGGCTTGGTTCCGCGATTTTTCAGAGTTTTCCACCTGAAATCAGCACGTGCGGCTCGAAATCGAGAGGTTTCGAGTTTATAATGGAGCCATGTGAATTTGTGCCTCGGGAAAAACACCGCGGATGAGTAGATATGAGTGTTCTGCATCGATATAAATCTTGCCCGAGATGCCATCGAGGCTTGGTTCCGCGAATTTTCAGCGTTTTCCACCTGAAATCAGCACGTGCGGCTCGAAATCGAGAGGTTTCGAGTTTATAATGGAGCCATGTGAATTTGTGCCTCGGGAAAAACACCGCGGATGAGTAGATATGAGTATTTTGCATCGATATAAATCTTCCCCGAGATGCCATCGAGGCTTGGTTCCGCGATTTTTCAGAGTTTTCCACCTGAAATCAGCACGTGCGGCTCGAAATCGAGAGGTTTCGAGTTTATAATGGAGCCATGTGAATTTGTGCCTCGGGAAAAACACCGCGGATGAGTAGATATGAGTGTTCTGCATCGATATAAATCTTCCCCGAGATGCCATTGAGGCTTGGTTCCGCGATTGTTCAGAGTTTTCCACCTGAAATCAGCACGCGCGGCTCGAAATCGAGAGGTTTCGAGTTTATAATGGAGCCATGCGAATTCGTGCCTCGGGAAAAACACCGCGGATGAGTAGATATGAGTGTTCTGCATCGATATAAATCTTCTCCGAGATGCCATCGAGGCTTGGTTCCGCGATTTTTCAGAGTTTTCCACCTGAAATCAGCACGTGCGGCTCGAAATCGAGAGGTTTCGAGTTTATAATGGAGCCATGTGAGATTGTGCCTCGGGAAAAACACCGCGGATGAGTAGATATGAGTGTTCTGCATCGATATAAATCTTCTCCGAGATGCCATCGAGGCTTGGTTCCGCGATTTTTCAGAGTTTTCCACCTGAAATCAGCACGTGCGGCTCGAAATCGAGAGGTTTCGAGTTTATAATGAAGCCATGTGAATTTGTGCCTCGGGAAAAACACCGCGAATAAGAAGGCATGAATGTCTAGTACCGATAAAAATCTTCTCCGAGCCCCGGTCATGACTTGATGCCACGTATTCTCCGATTTCCCTTCTCGATGGCATATAGAATACATCGCATCTGGGATGTTCTGACTCATACACGAAGGCAGGGAAATTTGTGCCTCGGAAAAAAACATCCCGAATGAGTAGCTATACATATCTAGTACCGATAGAAATTTTTTCCAAGGCCCCGCCATGACTTGATGCGGCGTATTTTCCGAGTTTTCGAGTAAGTCGTGGAGTAGCGGGGCGTTTTGGGCCCAGAAATATCCCTAGAAAAACCTATGGGTACATCATCAATTGATCGAATTGTTGAGGGAGACTCTCGAGAACACACCCTAGTTTTTTTATCCATATCCGGGAAGAATGCGCGCCTGTATTTCCCGAATTTTCCACCCAATACCGTGGGATGAGCCTCGGACTTGAGATATTTGGACACACAACGCAGCCACTTCAATTTGTGCCACGGAAAGAACACTGCGAGTCGGTAGCCGAGAGTGCACAGTATCGATATCAGTTATTTCCAGATCCCGGTAATGGCTTGTCGACCCGTATTTTCCGATTTTCTAGCATGATAGCACATGGATTATGTTGTATCTAAGTTGTTCTGGCTCATCCACGAAGGCAGGGGAATTTGTGCCTCGGAAAAAACACCTCGATTGAGTAGCTATACATGTCTACTACGGATAAAAAAATTTTCCGAGGCCCGGCCATGACTTGATGCCGCGTATTTTCCGAGTTTTCCAGTAAGACGTGGTGTAGCGCGGCGTTCTAGGCTCAGAAATAAGCCCAGAAAAACTTTAGGGTACATCACAAACTGCTCGAATTGGTGAAAAAGACTTTCAAAAACACACTCTTCTTTTTCCATTAAGAGCCAGGAAGAGTGCGCGCACGTATTTCCCAAATTTCCCGACCAATACCATATGATGCGCCCTGTATTGAATTCATTTCGGCCGCCCAATATAGCCAGTTCAATTTATGCCACAGTAATAATACCATGAGTCAATAGTTCAAACAGCACAGTATCAGTATGAGTTATTCCCGAATCCCAGTTGTAGCTCGAATTCCCGTATTTATATTGTGAAAATTTTTCGATATGGGATCGATTCCGTTGGTCCCAAATGCTAACTAGATTACAACTTTCCGACATACAGCATCTACGGATCGACATTTTCCAATGTACTTTGGCTCATATCAAAGCTTATAACAAGATCTCCGAATGAGCTCAAGTACGTCTGATTTTGATTGACTATAGTCATGCTGTCTTGATTTTTCAAGAGAACGGTGTGAATCGACCACGAAGTACATGAAATGACTTGTACTAGCGTGCAACCACATTTGAAGTCTTTGGCCGCTCCAAAACACAATATCCGACGTATTATGGCGTTTCTCTATACGATATCGAGCCGGGAAATCGGAAAATACGGGTGTTGGAACCATTACTAGGCTTTGAAAGCTGGTATCGATAACGTGCACTGTCAGCTACCGATTTAACAAATTTAACAGGCTACGCTGTTGGCGAAATATTTCAGGCACGAGGTGCATCATATGGTATTGGGTGGGAAACTCGGGAAATACATTTGCGCACTCTTCACGGCTCTTGATAAAACAACTAGGATGTGTTCTCGGGAGTCTCTTTTATCGGTGTTAGACATTCATGCCTTCTTATTCACGGTGTTTTTCCCGAGGCACAAATTCACATGGCTCCATTATAAACTCGAAACCTCTCGATTTCGAGCCGCGCGTGCTGATTTCAGGTGGAAAACTCTGAACAATCGCGGAACCAAGCCTCAATGGCATCTCGGGGAAGATTTATATCGATGCAGAACACTCATATCTACTCATCCGCGGTGTTTTTCCCGAGGCACAAATTCACATGGCTCCATTATAAACTCGAAACCTCTCGATTTCGAGCCGCACGTGCTGATTTCAGGTGGAAAACTCTGAAAAATCGCGGAACCAAGCCTCGATGGCATCTCGGGGAAGATTTATATCGATGCAAAATACTCATATCTACTCATCCGCGGTGTTTTTCCCGAGGCACAAATTCACATGGCTCCATTATAAACTCGAAACCTCTCGATTTCGAGCCGCACGTGCTGATTTCAGGTGGAAAACGCTGAAAATTCGCGGAACCAAGCCTCGATGGCATCTCGGGCAAGATTTATATCGATGCAGAACACTCATATCTACTCATCCGCGGTGTTTTTCCCGAGGCACAAATTCACATGGCTCCATTATAAACTCGAAACCTCTCGATTTCGAGCCGCACGTGCTGATTTCAGGTGGAAAACTCTGAAAAATCGCGGAACCAAGCCTTGATAGCACCTCGGAAGAGATTTATATCGATGCATAACACCTCCATCTACCTCTTTGCGGTGTTTTCCTCGAGGCACAAATTCACATGGGTCCATTAGGAACTCGAAACCTCTCGATTTCGAGCCGCACGTGCTGATTTCAGGTGGAAAACTCTGAAAAATCGCGGAACCAAGCCTCGATGGCATTTCGGGAAAGATTTATATCGATGCAGAACACTCATATCTACTCATCCGCGGTGTTTTTCCCGAGGCACAAATTCACATGGCTCCATTATAAACTCGAAACCTCTTGATTTCGAGCCGCACGTGCTGATCTCAGGTGGAAAACTCTGAAAAATCGCGGAACCAAGCCTCGATGGCATTTCGGGAAAGATTTATATCGATGCAGAACACTCATATCTACTGATCCGCGGTGTTTTTCCCGAGGCATAAATTCACATGGCTTCATTATAAACTCGAAACCTCTCGATTTCGAGCCGCACGTGCTGATTTCAGGTGGAAAACGCTGAAAATTCGCGGAACCAAGCCTCGATGGCATCTCGGGGAAGATTTATATCGATGCAGAACACTCATATCTACTCATCCGCGGTGTTTTTCCCGAGGCACAAATTCACATGGCTCCATTATAAACTCGAAACCTCTTGATTTCGAGCCGCACGTGCTGATCTCAGGTGGAAAACTCTGAAAAATCGCGGAACCAAGCCTCGATGGCATTTCGGGAAAGATTTATATCGATGCAGAACACTCATATCTACTCATCCGCGGTGTTTTTCCCGAGGCACAAATTCACATGGCTCCATTATAAACTCGAAACCTCTTGATTTCGAGCCGCACGTGCTGATCTCAGGTGGAAAACTCTGAAAAATCGCGGAACCAAGCCTCGATGGCATTTCGGGAAAGATTTATATCGATGCAGAACACTCATATCTACTGATCCGCGGTGTTTTTCCCGAGGCATAAATTCACATGGCTTCATTATAAACTCGAAACCTCTCGATTTCGAGCCGCACGTGCTGATTTTAGGTGGAAAACTCTGAAAATTCGCGGAACCAAGCCTCGATGGCATTTCGGGAAAGATTTATATCGATGCAGAACACTCATATCTACTGATCCGCGGTGTTTTTCCCGCGGCACAAATTCACATGGCTTCATTGTAAACTCGAAACCTCTCGATTTCGAGACGCACGTGCTGATTTTAGGTGGAAAACGCTGAAAATTCGCGGAACCAAGCCTCGATGGCATCTCGGGGAAGATTTATATCGATGCAGAACACTCATATCTACTCATCCGCGGTGTTTTTCCCGAGGCATAAATTCACATGGTTTCATTATAAACTCGAAACCTCTCGATTTCGAGCCGCACGTGCTGATTTCAGGTGGAAAACTCTGAAAAATCGCGGAACCAAGCCTCGATGGCATTTCGGGAAAGATTTATATCGATGCAGAACACTCATATCTACTGATCCGCGGTGTTTTTCCCGCGGCACAAATTCACATGGCTTCATTGTAAACTCGAAACCTCTCGATTTCGAGACGCACGTGCTGATTTTAGGTGGAAAACGCTGAAAATTCGCGGAACCAAGCCTCGATGGCATTTCGGGAAAGATTTATATCGATGCAGAACACTCATATCTACTGATCCGCGGTGTTTTTCCCGAGGCACGAATTCACATGGCTTCATTGTAAACTCGAAACCTCTCGATTTCGAGACGCACGTGCTGATTTCAGGTGGAAAACTCTGAAAAATCGCGGAACCAAGCCTCGATGGCATTTCGGGGGAGATTTATATCGATGCAGAACACTCATATCTACTCATCCGCGGTGTTCTTCCCGAGGCACAAATTCACATGGCTCCATTATAAACTCGAAACCTCTCGATTTCGAGCCGCACGTGCTGATTTCAGGTGGAAAACTCTGAAAAATCGCGGAACCAAGCCTCGATGGCACCTCGGAAGAGATTTATATCGATGCATAACACCTCCATCTACCTCTTCGCGGTGTTTTCCTCGAGGCACAAATTCACATGGGTCCATTAGGAACTCGAAACCTCTCGATTTCGAGCCGCACGTGCTGATTTCAGGTGGAAAACTCTGAAAAATCGCGGAACCAAGCCTCGATGGCACCTCGAAAGAGATTTATATCGATGCATAACACCTCCATCTACCTCTTCGCGGTGTTTTCCTCGAGGCACAAATTCACATGGGTCCATTAGGAACTCGAAACCTCTCGATTTCGAGCCGCACGTGCTGATTTCAGGTGGAAAACTCTGAAAAATCGCGGAACCAAGCCTCGATGGCACCTCGGAAGAGATTTATATCGATGCATAACACCTCCATCTACCTCTTCGCGGTGTTTTCCTCGAGGCACAAATTCACATGGGTCCATTAGGAACTCGAAATGACTCGATTTTGAGGTACACGTGATGATTCGAGGCGGAAAACTCTGAAAAATCGCGGTACCAAGCCATGATGGCACTTCGGACAAGATTCATATCAATGCATAACACCTCCATCTACCTTTTTGCGGTGTTTTTCCCGAGGCACAAAATTACCCAACGATCCTAGAACACAGGAAAGCACTGTAACATGTTCTCGTCATATCCGCCTTGCGTCCATCACTGAAAACTATGAAAAATCGTGCGTAGAAACTCCAATCACCTTTGCCTGGCTACAAGACATCATTCTTATCACAAAATATCAATGCTACACCTTGTAAACTCGTTAAACGCACGTTTTTTCACGTTTGCGTCAGACGCCGTTATTGCAGATTACCCTTATCCCGGGCTAGAGCTTACCCAGGCTAACTTCACAGTAATGGACTCCCCTTGTCAGAGTCAAAAGGAACTATCTGAACATGTTTGATTAATCGGAACTGTGCTCGCCCATCGCGAGTATTGCGCAGGAAGATGAATGAGTTAATTAAAATTGAAGACACTGGATTTTATTTAAATTCTAAGTTAAACAGAAAAACTTGTGTTGATTATAGGAATGTAAAAGAAAATTGTCAGGTTAGACGTTGTTGTGCTCGCTTCAAGAGCCTGATCGCATCTGCCGAACGATTTACATGTTTTCGTTTGCTTGATAACGCGTTGCTAACAAAATTGGTTATAGTTGAATCGAATTATTTTCACTTGTGGTCAATTTCCCACAGACACACTGTCTGCGACAAGGGCCTCTCATGCGCGAGAGGCGAAAGGTAGCCACGGATCAAAAACCCGTGCTACGGCCGGGGATACCGGGACCACGTCCCTCGCGTCCTAGCGAGAGTAATTCAAAGAAAAGTCATGCAATCAATAAAAGATTTCACAGAATTCCAGATTTGAAGCGAACACATGATTACAATTTTACAATTACAATTATATAATTACAGTTACAATTTTCATTGTACGTTATGTATACATGATGATTAAATTCGTGAATTTCATTTTCATTTTCAAAATTTAAATATTCAAAATGTATACTTTACATATTTTTAACAAACTAAGATTGAAATTCCAACTTGCGACAACATAAATATTTCATTTCAATATTTTCAACCATTAGAATAATAAATTGAACTTTGGAAATTTCTCCTAGGTAGAAGTTCAATGCCACCGAAAATAGTTGCTAAAATGAATACCAAACTGATCGGGAACAGGAACCATCTTGTATTAATTTAATACAGATAGTTCCGTTTATCCAGATATTCTCAGATAGTTTCTTTTTACACTGGGGCACTGATATTGAACAATTTTCCTAGCAGTAAAAATGCGATTATACGATATCTAGACACACATGGATTTTCAAGAGAAAGTTGCGCCAAAATACTGGACTTGTTCGTGGATCGTGACATTCTGTATAACGGAATGGATATCTGCTCGTGAAGTAATTCATTCAACTCTCCTTCTATGGTCATAAGACCCACCATAATCATTCGAGTATCGGATGATGCATTTCGACAAGCATTTGCAACAGATATTCTCTCTACTGGCTTAGCTTGGCTGCTAACATCGACGGGATTCTCCAATTTGTAAATTGTTGTACTTTGCAATTTTTGTACGTTTGCCTCGATTGTTGCAACTTTGTGCTGAGATCTGTCCGCAAGGAGTTCAACAGTAGAATCACAAAATTCTCTGGGTGATGGTAGTGGGCATATGCACTCGATGTCGATTGAAGAGATCAATATACAATAATCCTTGCGCCAACTTGATTTCATGGTTTTTTGAGAATCACTATAGCATGTTCTTTCGACGACTGCGAAGAATGGGTATTTTTCCAATTTGATAGAATTTTTCTTGCAATAGTCTTCGGATTTTGCTGGAAAGTAGAAGAAACATCGATCCTAATGAGTCAATAAAATAAAATTTTGAAATGGAAATGTGTGTTGATTCCTTCAAAAGTTATAGTATGTTTGAAAAATAATGGATCGTATATGCCTGTAGTAATTCAACGTTATATCCTACTTCCTCGGATCTACAAGGACGTTGAACAAAGCATTTTGGAGATCTTGAAAACAATTTTTGATTCGTGTCACGTGAAAGTATCTTTGGAATCCTTTTGAGTTGAGAAAATCAGTAACAAAAATTTAGAAAAATCTTTATTTCCATCAATCACTTACAATTGTAAAGGGAGTGTCTCGATAAAAATAATAATAATAATAACAATAATAAATATACAGTATCTTGTAAGTTTTCTCAATACCTCGGAAATCTTTTCTTTTTTAAATTTCTCGACGACCTCTCTGGTCTAAACTAGAGCCATTCTTAGACTAATATGTCTCTTACTCAAATTCAAAAATTGATGATTGGTGGATTATTATCTTAGTATTTTCATCTTTCGATTGTCAACGCGAGAAATCATTGTTAGGAACAGACATGGTAATAGGGGTATTTTGGGTTGGAGTCGTGCATACCATGCTTATTCCGAATGGTGATTTTAGTTGAACCGGTTGACTTTAGAAGTTACTTCGGGACTTGCAACCACTTTGTGATAGCCAAAGCATCAAATACTAGTGCCAAAACTGTGAAAAATGGCAAAATTATAAATTCAAAAATTTTTCGATTTTATTTTTTTCTCACAAATGGTCGACTATTGCGGCCTAATTCTTGTGCCAACATGATTCGACTAAGAATTCTACAATGTACATGGAATTTCCTGATTTTTTTCAGATTTTCCTAATGCTCCCATCAAACCTTATCACGAAATATCTAAAAAGCGCTGCTCATGATACTGCGCATCAACAGTCAACGGGTTGAATTAAGATTTTATCGTTCGGTTGAATTGATCATGATTATATGGCCAAATCCAAACCAATATTATTCCACGAGACACCAGAATTTTAGTGCAACACAAAATGGAATATTCAATCACAATTTCGATCGTAGAGATGTTTTTTTTTTTTTTTTTTTTTTTAATGAAGATAGATGTTATTAATTGAGAAAAAATGATATAGGACTAATATCGAGAGAAAAATCCGCCTGGACCCAGGGTAGAACCCTCTTGCCGGGAAGATGCTCTATTATTTGAGCTATCCAGGGCTCGGCAGATTTTTGTCTCGATATCAAACCTATAAGACCCGCGGGAAGGACCGACAATTTGAGAAAAACTGACGATGATATTTATCGCAATTGACCATTGATTCAGAACGCGAACCACTCGTTTCACGTTATTTCACGTAGTAATAAATGAGTAATTGATTGATAAACTCACGATTTGAGGTGGAACTTTCCGTTTCTGGCTCCCTCTGGTCTAACGGACCCCATTGATCCCAAATAATGTTCATTTCTTCTCCGTACTCTGAAAACCGCCATGATTCCGTTTCACGTGTGTAAAATGATGAAAGAAGCAGATACTGCAAAACAATCAGAGCAAAGTTAGACATTTCAATTCGGGATATGTTCTCTCCTACACAGTGTCAGAATAAGAGTATCATCATGAAGTCGGATCTACAGTATTTATAGTACAGGCGCGAATCGACGAGTCGAAAGTGGGAATCTCACTGAAGTGGTGCCACGGGAATCCCGAAAGCTGGGAATACCAGTGCAATACGCCCTCTAAATATTGATCAGAGTGAACGAAATTGTTAATATCTACAAGAAGAAGCATTAAACACGGAAAATGAATGCATCAGCATCTCTCACAAGTACGTTGATATTTATACTCAATAAAGGCTAGCATCTTGAAAATCAGAGTTCAATGATATTTTGATCTCACTTTCCATCAGATCATTTCATGTATTTTATCGGGCTAGCGATGAAACTTCTCGTATTCTTTTCTTCATTCTTTCCTGATATTGAAGTTTCAATAAAAGGAGACTAGGTAGCTTTCATTCGGAAGCTATTAGTGAAAAAAGTATATCATTGTCGAAAGTTGGATCTCACTTGAACTTTGAAAAAGTGAGATTGTACTTTCTGTTGTACGAGGGAGACAGCAAAAGAAGCGAATAAAAAAGATAACTTTTCGGATGTGGGTCACCACGATGATGGTCTCGCTACTAATGAGCAAGAGTCGAACAAAATATCGATCCGATGAGTTTGGTATGAAAGTCCTGCTGCTCATTAAAAGTTTACCCTTTTCAAATATTTCGTGTCAATAGAATTCTTTCCATAAGCTATGTCAGATGTTGCAAACATATTGGGACGACAAAGTTGTTTCTGAACTCAGGAGTTCGATGAAATTCCTCTATTTGACAAATAAGAGATGAGTCGACCGATCATTAATTAAGATTTTTCAACTTGACATGGAATACCATCATTATAGAATATCGATAATTTTATCAAAGATGTTAGTTCCACAAGATGCCATTTGGATACTTATCCCGCAAGTCTTTTCATCAACTTTTCCTTTGATCAAACGGTCTCAGATGTGGTGGTGGAGTAATAATCATTTACTAAGAAATAGAAATTTCCTCTTCTTTGCACTAATACTCTTACATCAGTCAAAATTCAAATATAATGAAGGGAATCAAACCATTTTTCTCGTTTCAATAATGCAATACTTTTTACTTGAGCAATCAAATGGTCGTCATATACAAATTTCATAAATTCCACAATTTTTCAACAAAAGCGTATATACTTACTCGTATCGAGTCCATATGCAATATCGTATCTCGCAAAAAAACTTCGACGACCATCACACACGCGAGCACATATTATAAAACACCATAACTCCAAACGTCCACCTCTGTTCAAACCATTCAACTGAAATATAATACGAGCATATACTGATTCTCCATCCTTTCGACAACCAAAAAAGGAAAATTTCGCAATATATGTAAGTATATATCGTCTCCAAATACATGGCCAAAGACGAAAAATTCTCTCTCTGCAGCTCTCAGCGGTCACTTCGATTTCGCATTATCGGCAATTTCTACATCTCGCTCTCTCATGGATGTCGAATTCACATTTTTCTATACTCGAACCATACGTTTTCTTCCCCCTAACCTCTACAATACTCATAAAGAACAGAACGCGAGAGAGAGGAAGGAAGAATGAGAGAAGAAGGTATAAAGTACCGTCCAGCCAAGCGTACATAACGACGAGCTTGAGATTCTGTAGAATATATATCTACATCTATAGTTTACAACTATCGGTTGCAAAAAAAATTCAGAGACAGACAGACAGTCAGACAAGACAAAAATATAGTAGTATTTCGCAATGCCACAAAGTCGTCTCTTTCCGCCTTTAAAGAAGATCTCTACCTTACCATCATCCCTCCCTTTTCTTTTTTGAAAGCTATATATGGCAGTACTTACTCGGTGTACAGGGTCGAGAGTCATTAGCGAGAGTAATGGCATCGTGGAATAATGGTCCCTATCCAAGAGTACGTACATAACCTATACACTTCTCTTGGATTCCAGTGATAAAAGCGGAGAGAGAGAGAGAGACCTTATACACAGAATATCAAAGGCTTGTGGGTATATTGCCATCGCAGACATTCTATGTTCTAAAGTTTGAAAAGTTGACATCAGAGAGGTTATGTACAGATGGATAGAATTATACCAGAGTCCCTTTGTCGAAACTTTGATTCTGCAGATCATGATGTTCACTCAATGAAGGGTATATAATATTAAAAGACACAAGGAGGAGAGTACATTATTATAGGTTAGAATTTAATGGCATAGTTTTGTAAGCATGAGTGAGTGGGTATAAGAGCAGTGAGCTATTGTGCACATATTCTGCTGTATAAGCTCATTACTCGTTTAGAGGGTTAGAGAGAGTGAGGTTAGGTATGCGTATGGTATAGTGGTTTATGGATGGAATGCGGTGGTGATGTACCTGTGGTCATGCAGAGATAGATTGAGAAAGAGAGAGAGAGAGAATGGAGCGTTGGGACCGTGGATGAAATAGCGATGCGGTCGCAACGACAAGCCGGATTATCATCTGTCCTTTCTGATACGCGATTACTCAAAGTCTTTGGTCGATTTTGTATGTGGGAGAGGTGAGGTGAAGGTAGAGATTAGGTGATGGCTGGTTGGGTGAAGTACCTACGGGGAAATATTGTTATCATGTATAGAAGGGCTTCTTTTGGAGAGTGAGGATTGGTTGGATTTGGTGATCCCTGGTTTGAGGTTATGGTTCATATGGCACGAAAGTTTGGAGTACATAGAAGAAGAATTATGATTTTGAGCTGAATAATTTCACAATACTTTTTTGAAATATTTTTACTGGTTGTAGACCACAATCTATAGAACACGCCTGTAAAAATTTTTTGTTTCAATTTCTGTGAAGATCTTAATTTTGGTTGATACATTATTCTTTTCCATCTCTCAATATACGGTACGCAGTGTGTGCTTGAGCATTAACACTGTTATACTAAAACCTACTCTTTCTTGATCCATCGGTATTAGTCCCACGGTTTCGACGTGTTAATTTGCGATCAAATCCAAATTTATCAATAGTTTTGCTATGTTTTACATTCATTTTTGTGACGAAAATTTCTTTAGTTAACAAAATTAATATTTTAAGTAGAAGTTCATATTCTATACGCGAAGAAAATTAATTTCTCAACCCCCGGAAGCATTACTTTACAGTCAGAACTTACTTTCAGCAATTTAATTAGTCAGGTGCTCTCATTGATGACATTATATATCACATTGCTATGAGTTGAATCGTTCATTCACTCTTAATAACTGAATGTAATATTTTGGGTGTTTCGTCATTCTTGAAAAATGGAGAATTCCATCTTGGTCAGTGAAGAAATCGCAATTTATTGCCTTGCGCGAAAAAAAAACAATTTTGAAGATCCATTCATTACAGTGCTTCCCACGAAATGAAGAATGAAGTATTATTAATAAATTTTTCATGTTTTGTAATTATCTGCACACAATCACCGCTTCACTATGTCATATGACTATAAGAAAAAATTTTGGTTCTCATAAAAATTCTCTACTCGTGGGGCTCAGAATTCGAATATTTCCGGTGAAAATTCTGTCCAGAGCCATACATATTGAGTGAGTTATATCGTGTGAGGTGCAGCACTAGACCACGTGTCAACACGTCGCGTGGTGTGGCTCACGCGGTAGCGCGCCTGACTTCTAGTCTTGTCGCCCCAGTTCGATCCCGAGCTATTGCCACTATCTAATTTCAAATGGAATTTTTTTCAGAGAAAAATTTTTTCCAATCGATATTATGAATAATTCTTCTTTGAAAATCATTTAGCATCTTTGAAAAAATGTATACAAATGTGCCACAGACCGAGTCAGCAGTCCATTCATACTATGAATGCGAAGGCGTTACGTCTGTGGCAGATCAATGCTACTGAAATTTCTTGACCTCTTCTCGTCGTTCTGGCAGTAGAATAGAGAAATTATCAGTGGTTGTTTCTGAGAGTTGGCTGTTGCTCTAAGGTAACAATCATAGATATGAAACAGACAAAATTTTTTATCATTTTATAACATAACATTCCACCTCCCGGAAGCGCTGATATTGCCCATAACCTGTGAATTCATCTGGAAAATTATTTTAGACCTTCTGCCACACTAAAGTATATGATATGATATATATAAGACTCTCGAAGACTCGGTAGTCTTATAGCCGCAACCACGTACCCTGGCCACTGGAGAGTTGGATGGAAGCAGCCAAGGGGGTGGAAAAAATCGTAAAATTTTTTTACCTAATGAGCCCTTATAATATTCATATAAAATATCTTAGAAGATATTTATATTCTTGTGAATTTTTCGAGAGTGATCGAAAAGATTGATAAGTGCGAAAGATATTCGATAAACGATGCTCATATCGATAGTTTCTGACAGGTTTACAAGAAATTTACGCATGTGACATTGAAAATTTGATTTTACTCATTTCATCATAAAATCTTCCTAGATCAACAATTTACAAGATCCAAAATTTACTTTCTCCAAAAACCACGAACCAACCACAAACATCAGCCAATTACATTCAAACAGCCCCCAAAAAGCCACCACCACTCGTAATCTCCCTACATCAACTTTCAAACCCCCACAATCAACACTTTGCATGCCGTACAAACTTCCCGACGAGTCCATAACTCAAGTCGCATTTCATGAACTGCATTATATACGTATATGCCTATATATGTATGTCTCCTTCATCGCAAAAGTCCTTCTTTCTCTATCTGGCATGCCAGTTTCTGAATGGTTCACCACACGGGGCCTATGCAGCATTATTCTTGCACCATGCATGCACTCTACTCTATTATACATACATACATACATACATACATACATATAGAAAGTAACTATAGGAGAGTTTATCAGGAGTCTCGCACGCGCCGCTACGATGCTGATTTACGGTCTCGCTTAATTACCCGGAGCTTGCTAATGGAGCCCAAGCGTCAAACGATACCCCCCTCGACTCTATCTCAACTCAAAGGTAGCTTGATATAGGTTTTACATATATATGTATCTCGCATCGTCACCAGTTTCCATTCAAAATAGCCTGAATGTCAGCCCTCTCGATTCGTATCTTGACTTCTATTTTTTATTTTTTGAAATGTGTGCACAAAGGAGCTGCTTCGATAGGTCTATAGATGTATCATCTGATGTGAATGCGTGAGCTTGCGTATAGGTTATGTACATTTATCATGCTCTATTTGCAATGCGTGCATTTTCATTCAATTAGACGTTCAAATTGAATAGAAGGTCTACCTATACTAATGATGTTGTGGTGGATATGCCCGCTCTTTGTTGAAATTTTTTCTTCCACTTGCGGGGGGCTGTGTGATGTCTTACCGTACTCGGACCTTATCTACTGTGCGTCGCGTACATTTTCGATTCTACATGGAAACTTTGGATGTAAACTTGCGGTGCATTTTATGTGAAGAGCGGAGGGTCTATAGCTAAAGGGATTTATTCGTCTTTGGAGCTGCTTGAACGTTCAACGAAGCAGGTCTTTGTAGATAAGTCAACACTCTTGGAGATAGCGATGAGCTTAAGAGAGTACCATTAGATTTTCACCTAGAGATGCGGTGCGGTTGAATCCCGGTTGATCGATGGCTTTTAGGGGTTTTCAGTGTTAGAGTTCGGGCCTGTTTTCCTTTTTTCTTGAATTTTTTTCGTCAAAAATAGCAGAGTGATGGTATTTTAAGAGAAAACTTGAGGGGCATCGACAAAATGGATCATTGCCAAGTACACCCAATAAAATGGCCATAGACTTGTCAGTTCCAAAAAAATTTTCGACTGACAAGGTAATATTTGCTGTAATGCTACATACTTTCAATTGGTTCCTTTTTTTTCTTTTTTTTCATGTCGACAGTCTCTGTACCCGTATTCTAAATTTTGCGGTAAAATTTTTCCGGCAAAATTTACCGCAAAATTTGCCGGCATCGGTGTCGCTGTATCGATAACCTGTAAGATTTGTCGCTATTGCTGCAATTTGCCGGCGCGATTTTCCGTATATTTGAGTTGCCGGTAGCGTTTGCCGTGAAAAATACCCGCGTAAAAATTAATTCTATTGGCAATATATTGGCGCAATATTGGCCATTGCTCTGGCCAATATATTGGCCATATATTGGAAAAGCAATTTCCAATATAGCGCCAATATTGCGGCAAAGAGCACTATCCAATATTGCGCCAATATATGGCTAAATGAAAAAGAAAATTCTAAGTGGCACATTGTCACTTCAAGAGCGCTCCTTTCAACATTTTCATGAATTTTAATTTTGGTATACTTGTCATACCATACGTGACTGCGTGACTGCATTCATCTCGATTGGTCCTCAGAATCTCGTCGAGCAACACGGACATCTCTGCGCCTGCAAAACACAATGCAACCACAAAGCATCAATTTTCTCAAATTTTGGATCATGCTCGGGATCATGCATGATGGAAATAACGCGCGCGACAAGGCGGAGAAAAGCACGAGGAACTCGTTGATTGATTCGTGACATTATTTGAGGGTTGAGGTGGCCCGGTGGCCCGGATTCTCAAAAATATAAAACGAAATTGATCAAAGTATGTTTTACAAAACACAAGAGGTTATGGGGATCTGATTATGTTCATGAATTCCGCGGATGAATTGAAGTTACTTATCTGACTTCTCGGTCGCAACAGTTTCTCATTTCCAGCCCCGACATCATCGTACGAGTCGATTTTCTATGACACAGCTACGATCAATCAGTTTTTATGAATTTTTGAGAGTCCGATCGAGGGATGCAGCAAAATTCGTCGGCGCGAGGTCGAGCAGACTAGAGCACGACGATCGTCGTGTAAACAAACATAAAAGTTAGTCTGCTCGACCTCGCGCCGACGAATTTTGCTGCATCCCTCGATCGGACTCTCAAAAATTCATAAAAACTGATTGATCGTAGCTGTGTCATAGAAAATCGACTCGTACGATGATGTCGGGGCTAGAAATGAGAAACTGTTGCGACCGAAAAGTCAGATAAGTAACTTCAATTCATCCGCGGAATTCATGAACATAATCAGATCCCCATAACCTCTTGTGTTTTGTAAAACATACTTTGATCAATTTCGTTTTATATTTTTGAGAATCCGGGCCACCTCAACCCTTAAGGGGGTTCGATAGCTACTGACTTTTTCGGCCAGGCAAATGGGATTGATAAAATTTGTAGATTGAGAGCCCCTGAATCGATTGCCGTTGAGAAAGATATGGGTTGACGATGGCATTTTTGAGAGAAACTTATTTGAAAATTGGATGTTTAACCCACGTCTTACGGGCGTATCAAATTTTCCGGCAGGAAGTGACGTGATATCTTTCTGTATTTATCGGCCACAATGATGAAAAACTAGGTGTAGGAAACTGTGATTCCATACTTTCTTATGAATCGATAAAAATAAGGGGTTGACGGACATTTTGAAGAGAAATTTTGAATACAAACTGATGACGCGAAGGTTATACATGTAATTCCCGTGCTCGTTGCAGCGAGGTTACGGTAGTCAAGCGATGCACCAGAAATTATAAATTATGATTTCACAGACTTCATCATTGTGAAAACTATTTCTGGCCTCATCTAAATTCATAATTTGAATTTACAGATAGAAATTAAAGCAGTCAGGAATGCTAATATGGATTTTTGGGTTTATTGCTATTATCGGTTTTCACCTTGACTCACGAGTCGCTATCGAACCTCCTTAAATAATGTCACGAATCAATCAACGAGTTCCTCGTGCTTTTCTCCGCCTTGTCGCGCGCGTTATTTCCATCATGCATGATCCCGAGCATGATCCAAAATTTGAGAAAATTGATGCTTTGTGGTTGCATTGTGTTTTGCAGGCGCAGAGATGTCCGTGTTGCTCGACGAGATTCTGAGGACCAATCGAGATGAATGCAGTCACGCAGTCACGTATGGTATGACAAGTATACCAAAATTAAAATTCATGAAAATGTTGAAAGGAGCGCTCTTGAAGTGACAATGTGCCACTTAGAATTTTCTTTTTCATTTAGCCATATATTGGCGCAATATTGGATAGTGCTCTTTGCCGCAATATTGGCGCTATATTGGAAATTGCTTTTCCAATATATGGCCAATATATTGGCCAGAGCAATGGCCAATATTGCGCCAATATATTGCCAATAGAATCTATTTCTACGCGGGTACTGCAACCCGTGCCTGCAACAGCGGAAAATTCTACAGGTTACCGATAGAGCGCCACCGAATCCGGAAAATTTTTCGATAAATTTTGCCGGAAAATTTTCCCGACAAATCTAGAATACGGCCCCTGACCCTTCTATAGGTTGCATGAAGGTGGAATTCAAATAATTTTTGTCGGTGAATGTGTTTCATGCTGAGCGCTTTTTAGCAAATGATATATTCTGATACGGATGATACGGTGTAAAAAAGTTTTATAGCCTACGAACAATGGGTTTCCGAACCGAGCAGCGGACAGGAATTAGAATTATTACAAGAATGCGAAAAATTGGTTTCATTCCTGTATATAAAACTGTACTTTTCGATGAGCTGTGAGTCAATGTCGACAAGCTGTGCGCAGAGTACATTTTCACGCTCAGTTCATCAAAAATGGAACTTTTGCTCATTAAAAGATGCAGGAAAAGATGGAAAGCCAATTTTTTACGTGCATAAGGATAAGAGTGTATTGTTACCCATTTTCTTCGAGGATACGTAAGATTATACTGCAGTCAGCGCTAAATGAAGGAGTGTTCAAATTGGAGTCCTTATCACACTTTATAACTGTAGTTGTCTCGGAACAAATCATCGTTAGATTGTTGCAAAATTTTGATCGCTTTAAGCTGTCTCACCAAATATTAGAAAAATTTGCAATTGCGCATGATCGGGTACATTAGTTCAAAAATTTTGATCCATTTCACGTATAATCCCTTCAAGTTGTATTTTGGCGTGAAAGAATTTCTTGAGAATGGAAAGTTATCTGATGTCTACTTTGACTTTCTACGAGGATCATGTCATCAGGAAAGTGCTGCAAGTTTTCTGAAAAATCGTGACCGTTGGCCTGATTACAATCAAGATATCCGTCTAACAATGTTCGAACAAAGAATTTGCAAAAGTCCACAACCCTCCGAATTTTCTATTCCGGTGTCATCTACTCATAGACAGCGCATCGCAGCTTTGTAAAATAGTTTGCACACCGAAAGGCGCTTCACCTTGCGAAAGCCGCTTTCGATGTGCCGTTCTATTGCTCTGACTGCTGCTGCCGTATATCGTTGCTCATGCAAATACCTTTGCCGAGCTCTTTCGTGAGTTTTGCGTTTACTCGCAATCTGAACGAAACAATGTTTGAACGGAGCATCGCAAACGCTCGCGACTTTCTTGCTTGTTTAGTCCGCTTTCACTTGGTATGGATGCAGCAGAAGAAGAAAAAAAAAGTGTACAAAAAAAAGAGGATATGGAAGAGAATGCAAAGGGAAGAATGTGCGCGATTTGCATTATTCAAGTATCGGTTGTTCTTTGAGAAAAACCTTTTGCAGTTTGAGAGAGTGAGTTTCATCGATACTACTCTTCTTCTTCTTCTTCTTCTTCTTCTTTTCTACTTTGTTTTTACTTTGCTAGATTATTCTTCTGGTATTTGCAACAGGGCAAACAGATTTGCATGACGATGGAGTGCTGTTGCATACTTATATAATGCTTGTTTTTAACGGTGTTTGAATTTTGTTTAGTGCCTTTTTTTGTTATCATGATTGACGTTTTATCGAATGGCCATTGTGTTCGTGTTGAATAGTACCTATTTATTGCGGGATGTGTTACGGAAATTCAAATTTTGGAGTTGGTTCAATTTTTTTTCGGAATGCTTCGATGATATGAAGATTTGACCTGATTTCAAATTTTTAGTTTCTGGTATTTTTTGATTTTTTCATCTTCAATCCTAACTTGATATCGCACAAATAGTTTTTGGTATGTAACCAACCTAGTTTTGGTCATAATCACACGATTCCTATCGATATAACAAGAGGACAAGCGGAGGTTCAATCTTTCGGAACACAGATCAGGCTAAAACTTTGGAAATTATCTTATCATATATGGTGAAAGATGAAGACACCCATGTAAACATACGATTCCATGAACATATATGATCATGGAATCCGAGGATTCCATGGTCATACATGGTCATACATAAAACCGTTTTAAACATTTTTTCTTATTCCAGAAAGTTAACCTATTCTACCGTCAATACGTCACGATACTGATCATATATACTCTTGAAAAAAAATCTTTCCAGAAGTCGGTCTCGAGTTTCAAAAATGTGACATTTTTTACGAAACCTCTCTCTTCCGTGCTTCAAATGTTCAAAACCTGAGAGTGACTCCGGGAAAGGTTTATCTGAGTGATGTTCGATCAATACTGTGAAGTATTGATGTTACACCAGTCGTAAATTAGTATATCGCGTCTTTCCGAAAGAAAAATGACAAATTTTCAAACCGATTTTATCCCTGATCACATATGAACATGGAATCCACGGATTCCATGATCATATATGTTCATGGAATCTCATGTTCTACATGGGCATCTTGAATGGTTTGACCCAATAGGCCCACTATCCTGAGATACAGCAATTTAGACTAGCAATACCTCTTCAGGCCCATATGAAAAATCCTATACACTGTACACAAAGACAATGCTTAATTTTATAGCTGTATCTCAGAATAGAACGCCCATGGCATTGAACCCTTGGGGACGTACTCATTTCTCACCAAAATCAGATTCTTTTTAAAGTTCTCACCAGATCCATTTTTACAAAGTTCAAACTCTTTTTGTGAGTTGATCTTCAATGGATTTTGAACAACGTAGAATTAAATTGACACGGACGTCCACGATTGGACTAACAGTACGATTTTTCATCATTTTTCACAACCATTTGGGCACTGAAACTTAATATGTTCGCTGACTTACAGTCCCACCGGTGGGACCTGCAATTTTTGATCTTTCAATCTTTGCCAACTGAGACTTGTTCCAAACATTTTTCCAAAAAAATCTATCATTGCCAAGTATGTAAAAAATGAGATAAAAAAGAGTTCAGATCCATATGAGCGTTTTTACCGAAATGCGGGGATCCAGTCGATGACCAAAATAAAATTACGAAAAAGTGGTGTCGCAGCGAACGTGTTAAAAATGTTTCTCACAAATTCACAAATCAGCTCGATTCTAGTGTGCACTTCCGAGACTGATGAGGAGGTTCTAAAGATTTGGCTGAAATTATGGGAAAAATGTTTTTTTTTTTTTTTTTCATTTTAGCACTCATATAGACATTGGTCCCCCTTGCAACTTATTCGTAACTAGCTAAGATCACCTTCAGTGTTGAAAAATTTTTCCAGTCCAAGTTTCTTTCAACCACACCTCAGTCATTCTAAAAACTCGCAAGATTCCAGCCAACAACCTCCTGCATGAGAACACTAAAACTTTCAATGTCAAAAGACCAATCCATAAAGCGAATCCAAAACAATGTGCACTCATATCGCCAGTTAAGCTAGAGTGGTATAGCTTTTGGAAGCAATAAAACCAACAGCCGTACTAAATTTTATCGCTTGGAAAACTTGCAATTTCAAACTTCAATCTTTTTTTTCTCTCTCAGGTAATGCAAGCTGCCACACTGGACTCCCTCTTCCATCCATAAAACCACACATAACAACAGTAGAACAAGCAACGTTAGAATGAAAAAAAATTCTCGTTACGAACAAAGTCTCGTGGATCTCTCTATAGTTCTCCTCTTTCTGAACTAGATTCGCGACTTGATGAGACACACACACACACACACACACACACACACACACACACAAAAGAAAAAGATAGAAAGTAGTAGCGTGAAAACTGGAAAAGAAGAAGACCAACCATTGCACTGGTTACAACTAGATTAATGTCTCCATCGATGGTATACATTGCGTCTGAAAAGAAAGAGACACAGAATGTTCTGAAAGAATACGGCAATTTTTCGGCTTTTGCCAAGCTCTTGTGTGGTAAATAACGTCGCGGTACCACCACCACCACCGCGCTGCTACCACAGAAGCACCATTCCAAGCGATGCGTTTCAATTTTTCACGGTCTTCCTCCTCATCAATCTGAACTTTCGTATATACTTGCTGGCATGATACCCTGCCCATCTGTATACCCAGTGCAGATTTTTTATAGTACTTTCTTCATGTGTAAAGGTACTATGAGACGTGGTATACATAGCCTACAAAGTATTATACCCATAGCGTGAAAATTACAAAGAAAACAGCACATTTCCTTAAAAGCCATTTATTTTATCTTTTCCATGCCGGTCGTCGCCACGTGCTCTTGACGGCTTTCCCGAGTTTTCGTAATTTTTTTTTCATTGAGCCCGTTTACATGCTCTTTTTTGACTCTTGATTGCGTAATGGGTAAATATGGGGAAGGGGTGAAGGGAGGGGGAAGATTGGCATGAGTATATTATACATGGGCTCGTATGTGAGGCTCGGCCACCGCACATTTCTGGATGCGCATCTATTATTCAGAGTTTCCGCGCGCGATATGCTGAATTTATAACTGCCAAACGAGCCAGCTGACGCTTTACCATCCCGAATGATTTATTCTATACGATGCATTATTCCATTAGGCCACTTTATCAATGCTCATTGTTGTAACTTGGGCAATTTAATCTCTCGTGAACCGTTTTTTCTTTGCGCTACTCTGGGAGTATGGAAATTTTAATGGGCAAAATGTGGAAAGTTTGAAAAATTTTTCGTGCCAAGGGTTTGGTCAATTTTATCCCTTCTATATGAAAAGTGTTGACATACTCTGCTGGATTTTACGGTTTACTGATGGATTACTAGCGTAGAAGAAGGAGAAGTCTCCTTCACAGAGCTGTCGAGGTTTTTAGCTCTCACAATGAATACTGTATGTTATGTATTTTCCAGTTCAGAAGAAGATTCTAATAAATATGTTACTTGAATTTTTTTCATCCTTTCTTTTCTATGTGAAGAAAACCTCAAAATATGCATATAAAAGTCTTCCATGGTCTAAAATACGAACTTGGTCCACTCTGACTCCCAAAAACTTGGATGCTAGCCTCGGATTTTATTTGAAATAATACAGCTCATTTTCTAAAATCCTTTAAATATTATTTTCTTGCTTCCATCTTTCTCTCGCATGTGTGAACATTATTCGTCCCATCCAAAGATCCTGTTTGTTGCGCCGAGATCGTTTGAAAATTGCCCGCATTAGCAGAATAATGATTGATAATTACTCATCACGATACGTATTTATCAAACTTAGTCGCATTTTTTTTGACAGTTCTAGGTCGAAAATTAGAGTAAGAAATTCGAGATGCTCAATGTAAGTGTGCTATCCATTTATATATCTGCATCGTCATTTCGCAAATGACCATCTATCAAAGTCATAAGATGGATAGACATTATTTTTTTCCTAATTCGAAAGCCTACTTTTTGCATACAAAAAGCTCAAACAACTTGATGATCAAGAGATTCATATCATTCTCAAATGTCTTGTCAGTCTATATTTCCTTCGCATCAATGTCAAACATCAAGTAACAAAGTACACAGTAGTTGAATTGAACAAGACAAAGCTATACGGATGTTTGTATCCAGTCACTAATTCACGCGTGTAACGCACTGTTGGACACGCACATCTCAATACACCGGTATAACAAATGACTTGGCCAATTCTCAATGGTCACTACTTCATTCCCGTAGAATACTCCTTGCGTATATTCCATTATTCACTACATCCATGTACTTTCCACTACTAATGTCTCCTTTTACATCAGAAATCGAATACTATCACTAAGTTCAGCCATCAATACTAGAAACCATTTTTATTCAATTTCACCCTTCCTTACTTACACAGACCTAAACCTAACCTAACCTCTATATCCACTGTCCATTTACCCATTTCACTCACCATTCATTAATTTTCTCAGACATCTCGTCCTTCTACATCTTCTTTTTCGTTCAATCACTGTACATCTACCAAACTATCTTCCTGTCTCCATTTTCGGGAAAGTCGCGTCTTCCTCTATACATGTATATGAAGAAAAAAAAAAACGAAAGAAAGTGCGCTCGCGCTCGAGACTTTGAAAAGTCGCAGCTGCTCTCCCGGGAGAAAAGACGGACAGACCAGGCTGTAGGACGCTTGAAAATCGCCTGGGCAAACTTTAGACCCTTCGACTTTTTGAACGAGGAAGTAGATGCACCAGGAAATGAGGAAGAAAGAGGCCTCGAGGGACGAACCTAAATGTTGCATATCACCAACGATCTGCAAAAAAGTTGTCGCGATGATGTATGTAGATTCATATGTATACACGCACAGAACTTTTTTGTAAAAATTACGGTCACAGTTCACGCACAGAATTTTTCGATAAAAATTACGAGACTGGTACAGGAAAAATTACCCTATATGCCGGCAATCGTGGGACGCGCCACCTAGGAGCTCCAATTTTTACGGGCATGTAGGGTAATTTTTCCCCCTGTACCAAGTAGATGGTTTCTGCCGTGCCACTCATGGTTTTGCTCTATTCAATATTAAAATCACCCCACGAGTGAAAATGGAAATGATTCAGCAAGTCTGAAACGGATTTTTTATCAGTTTGTATGCTTCGACCTCGGATTAGAATTTAGGCATCTTCATCAGAACGAATCAAATAATGTACTTCTTGGCTATGTAGGTATATCGAAATTTTTGTGAGGTTAGTTGTTTCCCGTTTGCATTAACAATTTCCCCAAATCTGGTCCCAGAGAGACTATTTCGAGGACTGTAGAAGAAATCACGGTATTACGAGTTTGAGTTTTCGTAAAGGGGGAGATGGCGATCTGATTTCAAAAAACCGGTCATTCTGAGATCGACGATAATACTATGGAAGATTCTATCAACTTGGATAGGTTGTCCTGTAGAATTAACTGATCGCAGAATGCTTTGTAACTTGGTGAGAATTGACTGCAAATATTGATGAGCATTTGTAGGAAATCTCAAGTCAATCGACTTGTTTTATTTCGGAGCCCTAACCATCGTCAAAAAGCCGGTTGTTTCGGTGGTCACATTCAACATTGAGCTTATGGCAGGAGGCCACGTAAAACGGCACTCTTTTGAGTCTCACAATCTTTCCCGATCACATAAAATGATGAGATCAAGGAAGAAAGAAGTTGGCACAATGGAGAATCTGTTGGCCAAGTTTGTCGAAGATTAACCGTTACGTTGTTCCGTGACAGCCATCGAAAAATTCAAATTGCAAAACGTACCCGACGCTAAAAATTGGTTTAAATGCAAGTTATTGTCTATTTTTTGAGCGGGTTTTGATCACAGAAGGTGATTAACCCATTTCAGCTTGCTTCTTGGTGAATAGAACAGGCTTATTCGGACAAATTATGATTTCGTTATAATCGATTTTACAGAAAAATGAAGTTAGCGAGCCATTGAAGACAACTACCATAACAGAAATTATACACTGTTAATAATTTGTGGGAAAAAATTCAACTAATGGGTTGGAATTTGGTTGAACTCGAACAAATTGGTTCATAAATTTTTCACTCAACCACCGATTGGAGTCGAAAATCAACCAACTGATTGTTTTCTGGCGGCAAGCACTGGTTGACTTCTTTTCCACAGCGAATCTGGGAATGAATACAAAGCCTATATGTGACTAGTAAACGATGGTGCCCGGGTAACATTTTTGGTCCAGCAAAACAAGTTCTTCATGTTTTTTCTTAAACAAATAGAAATAAATAACGGCGGTGGCCGCGAGAGCCTTGTCGGAAAAAAATTCAGGTCAAGCAACATTTTTGCGATGTAGCATCCAGTTTAGTTACAACTCATCTTTCTCTTGCCTGGTTTCTGATTCCAAACAAGCTATAGGCTCCGCAAACTAAGACGGGCGGTCACCGATACTGAATACGCGAAAACGTTGCTTAACCTGGATTTCAAACCGAAGAAGCTTGCCTACCGCTGATGGTTTTTATTTCTACTGGCTCATGAAATGTCGAAAAGAAATTTGTTTTTCTGACCCAAAAGTGTCAACGCGGGGACCATCATTTACCAATCTTGTGGGTCCCATATCATACCCATAATAAAAGATAGGTCGAAGATTTTTCTTCGCGAGCTAAGCGTGGTAGCCACAGCCGAAGATTCACCAATCCGGATACTGAATCGCGGAAACTTTGGTTAGGTTAAAAATTTTTTCTTTTTAAAGCCTGCTGTTGTTCATTTTTATTCGTATATGAAAAAACATGGAGAAACTCATTTTTCCGGCCCAAAAGTGTCACCCGGCTACCACCATTTACCAATCTCATGGACCCCGTATTCATCCCAATATTCGATGTGTGAACAGAGTCTACCAGTGGTTGGATTTGGTAGGCGCAATGACCCGGTTGAGTTCAACAGCCAACCGGTGGTTGATTGGTCAACCAAGTAGTTGCTGACTTGGTGAAAAGTTAACCAATTTTTTACAGTGGATACCCTTATAAAAAATTGCTGCGAACATGGCGGATGATCGCTATACACAGATTTTTCGCAAGTTTAAGATACGAATAATAACAAACTTTCCGCGGAACCATCATTCGTATCAGATTTCAGTACAACTACCTGCCCAAATCTGGGTCCGAAGAAGAATGTGCAATCCCCCGATAGAATTTTATTTTTATTTCGATTCCGGGATTGTTGCCTATTTGGAACATATTGATAAAGCCGATTTTGTTTGGGTCTTTGTGCACTCTTATTCGACATCCTCATACATTATATTCTTTTTCGGGTGAATGTGTAGTGGTAAACGAGGGCTTGTAGGCTATGGGGATGAGTGTATACTTCACCGAATTCGTATTTACTTGCGTATTGTAGTGAAAGGGTGAATGTACCTCCTATGCATAGGGACGTCAGAGTGTGCGGTCGTAAAATTGAAGATAGAAATGCGGGGGTTATAGGTGTATAGATATATTCGCTCGTGGAATTATTGGATAGTAGAAATGTAAAATTGAAATTCCAAGCGTTCTTCCTTATGAATCTTTGGTTGAATCTCACGCCTTAGAAATACACCTTGGAAAGGTATAGTTTTTGAAAGTATTACGAGGCACCCTCTCACAAACTCCAGTTAGTGTTCTGTATCTCAGATTACTGTGGCCAATTCATGGTCAAAAGAGACTTGATATCCAAATGAGTTTTCAAGCATGGAATGGATACATATGGTCACTCATAGTTATGGATGGAAATTTCGAGCAACGAACGCGGTGAAATCCAAGATGTGTCTCAAGTATGCGACTGAATCTGTCCAGAATTTTCTCATCTTGAACTAGTGCAAGTGATTGAAATATATCTGCCCCAAAAAGAAAAGCAGATGTTAGGAAAGGCCGAAGGCTTCACTGTGTGGAGCTGCTGACCAGACCAAATAATCGTTGACAATAATTTCGTCAAGAGAATTCGTTATGTCAAGTACGAATCTTCATTTGCAGAGCTCTAATTTTGGATCAATGCTGGAGATAACACTCTATGTTTTGGATTGCAATCAATACATCGGCGACGGAATAATTATCTTGACGAAATTATTGTCAACGATTATTTGGTCTGGTCAGCAGCTCCACACAGTGAAGCCTTCGGCCTTTCCTAACATCTGCTTTTCTTTTTGGGGCAGATATATTTCAATCACTTGCACTAGTTCAAGATGAGAAAATTCTGGACAGATTCAGTCGCATACTTGAGACACATCTTGGATTTCACCGCGTTCGTTGCTCGAAATTTCCATCCATAACTATGAGTGACCATATGTATCCATTCCATGCTTGAAAACTCATTTGGATATCAAGTCTCTTTTGACCATGAATTGGCCACAGTAATCTGAGATACAGAACACTAACTGGAGTTTGTGAGAGGGTGCCTCGTAATACTTTCAAAAACTATACCTTTCCAAGGTGTATTTCTAAGGCGTGAGATTCAACCAAAGATTCATAAGGAAGAACGCTTGGAATTTCAATTTTACATTTCTACTATCCAATAATTCCACGAGCGAATATTTCCGTTCGTCAAACATTCAAATCAAAATAAGCAGACCTTGCTATTTCCACTCATTTTCTTTTACAGAAGGTTTTGATTAAAAAATGCATGAATGTTTGAAGACTTACAATAAATAGAAAGATACTCATACATAACTCTCTCCAAGACTTCATTTCTTTTAGGTGTATCAAATGAAAATCATGTATGCATGTTTTGAGAATAGCTTACAAAATTGTTTAAAAAGGTACGATGATTCACATGTTCTTAACAAGCTGGCTCGGAATGTTTTTATTTTACCGTAGATTCAGTGCTTCGAGACCTTTCCATTCCAGTGGGGCTAATATCTCATCAAGTTGCATAAAAATTGTGCCGATGATAGGTAACATGAGAAAATAATGACTTTCACGTTAATACAGTCTTATTAATCTACAGAGTTTTTGTCATCTATCTTCATTTGCAGAGATGTTCTGGGCCCGTATTCTAAATTTTGCGGTAAAATTTTGCGGCAAATTTTACCGCAAAATTTGCCGGCAAACGTGGCGCTCAGTCGGTAACCTGTAAAATTTGCCGCATTTGCTGAATTTTACCGTTGCGGTTTACCGTATTTTTCACGGCAAATGCCACCGGCAACGCAAAAATGGCAAATCGCGATGGCAAATTGCAGCAAATGCGGCAAATGTTAGAGGTTACCGAGTGAGCGACACGTTTGCCGGCAAATTTTGCGGTAAAATTTGCCGCAAAATTTTACCGCAAAATTTAGAATACGGGCCCTGGTGAAAACCAATTCATCAATATTCGTTGGCTCAAAGTGATTGTGAATCATTCAAAACGTGAGATTAGAAAATTCAAGGATTTTTGGATAAAAGAAACTATCCAGAAACTTCTGGGGAATGAGAAGAATTTTCGAAAAATTTTCACCAAATCGAACGACCTACGATTTCTCGTAGATTCTGGCAAACATCAACAAATTATCCATATCCAACCTTTTTTAGATAGCTCTTTCTACGTAATGTGATTTCGAATGGTTCCTAAAATAATTTGGATAGTGTCTTAAAAACTGAAAATTTTGAGCGATTCTTTTCATCCGAAAATTTGAGGACGGTTCTATTGGTGTGAAAAATTTTTGAATAGTTCCCCTTACAAATATACATTCTTGAGTAGTTCCTCCTCACTTAGAACCTCGGGCAGGAATGTGTTGATGATAACATGTAAAAATTATAATTTTTACTGCAAGTGAGTCTTGTTATTATCTCTTATTCTCTAAATTTCCGATGGTTCAAAGTGGGGATTAACCATTTCAAACCATGGTAACCACAAGAAAATGCCCAAAAGTTGTTGGTCAAAAGGAATTATTCGGAGGCCTTCCGGAAGCAAAGACTTATCACGAAATCACTGTTGGAAGGAGTAATCCATGAATCTCATAATTGTATCCTTCGAGTACTTTCGACCAAACATTTTGAGAAACCATTCTGCTGATATCTTCAAATAAAGTTTTCTCGTCTTCATTTTTTGGTCATCATTCAGTAAACTATCAAACTCAATTCACGAGAATGGGAGGTGCTTATGCACTGGTCATTCGTACCTGCTAATTTTCATTAGGCAACTATAAAAAGTTGCCATCGTGCGGAGCGCATCATCATACTAGGCTGTAACAGTGACCCCGTTGAAGCACCGTATCTTGATGAATTTGAGGATTGAATGTAAAGAACTAGAAATGGAAATGATAAAGAAATAGAAATGATATGATAGAAATGATAAATACAAAAGACGTATATCTGAACTCAAAAATAATTCTTTCAATTCCATTCCAATCTCAAATCTTTTTCTTGTGAGATGTACTAATAAACTATCTAACACTTGCAAGCATTCAAAATCGCGCGCCATTCCCACTAATGTGTGCTTCTCCGTTGGTGGGGGAATGGGACGTTTGCGCATGGTCGCGGGCCCGCGGATCGCGAGACTGCGCGAGGAAGGGCGATCTGATTGCGCAATATTTGGTCATCCCAGGGGCTCTGGCGCGATGCAACCAATTCGTAAATAAGCAGAATCAGCACAATAATTGAGCTTTGTTCATCATTCTAGAAGTATTGAAATACTAAATACATGCAACCGAGTTGATAAATTCGGTTTTTGAAAATCGTGGTAAGATTGCACACAGTCAATATTACCTCTCAAACGACATTCAAAAAAGACCCGCGCGTGATGGCGATTTCCGTCATGCATCACCGCTGATGCGATTCAGCAAGAAACGACGACGCGAAAAATTTTGTCAATTAGATTTTTCAATGAAAGTGCTTCTGATCCAAGGACTTAAGGATGCAGATGAGAGATATTGGAATTCTACACAATTTCAATACGGGAAGTGCATGGCTGCGATGCCGATTCAGTGACGAAAAGTATGATCGGAAAAAAAGAGGAGGTTGGAATCCTCGATCTAGCCGTATATGTTAGTTAGGTGTGCTGGAAAGGCTTCGCCATACTTTCAAGCACACCTACCGCTGTGCACAATTGAATGTGCTGCTGCGGTGAAACTGTGCGCACATAGCGAAATTGATGCTCTCGTTCGCGATTGATTTAATACGAGAGTAAGGCTATTTCACGTTGAATTTGAGCACACGCCGTGTAGCACTAGTTCCGCAGTGCTCCAATCTCTTTTCTTTTTTTATTGCGACAGTGCTGTAACTTTCATGGCTTTCAAATTTTTTTTTTACCTATCGGAGGGACGTTTTTAAGTTACAATTGCGACCAGTTTCAATGTGGTTTCAATTATTTCCTAGTCCTAGGGATGACAATTTTTTAAAATTCTCGTGAGTGACATTCTCGTGCAAATTATTTTCAATTTACCTTGACAGTCGGTGGTCAAGACATATTCATATGTTACATGTGACATTAATTGTCTGTGCCGCTAGAACAGTGTATCTAGTGATGCGAGGAGTACAAGTTTTCTGCAACCAAAATGATGTTCACGCGAATCTTGAGGAAATTATAATATTCTACCATTCAAGATTTGAAAATCGCAGTTGAACGGCGCCTCCATATGGGCAGTGCTATAATGTTTTGGCTGTGGCTTATGTGGCTTGGCTTTAGATATCATCTTTTGATTGCTAAAGACAAATGATTCCCTTTCACCCAAGGTTTCACCGAAATTCAGATCCCGAACTTCTTGAACAACTCCCCTTGTGAGTGGCCTTTGTATGATGAGAAGCTAACCTTGGTTATTCGAATCAAATCAGATAGGATTGACGATGAGTGGAACCATCAAAATCTTATCTATCATAATTTTTTGCTTCCCTGAATTATGTGACACTACTGCATATCGGAAAAAGTAGAATTTGGTCCACCTCATCTAGGTCAATGCTATAGAACCCCCAAAAATGTACATATCGGGTTGTACTCATTCATATCTTATTTGGTCCTCGAAATTTTTTTAACAAATATCGATCAATCCATACTATCCATATCAATAGAATAAATATCCACGTAAGTCCTATGGTCGAAACTATATGCAGGAAAACTTATTCCTCAATCGCAAAAATAGAATGAGAAAATGTGGTCTCGCGAGCTTGCGCATTTCAACAGTTTCATCGCCTTCAGCAATATTCATCTAACGTATACAGAACTCGTTTGATTTATAAAGTATATAACATCCTCTATCGAACATGTATCCGTATTTTATACATCCCACCGTAAATATTCCGAGTCTCCAAGCACTCCTCCTGCACTTTCGGTATATATTTTCAGTGAAAAAGGCAAACTCTACCTTCGTCCTCTTCTTTGACTCTTGTCTCTCAGCTTTCGATTTTCCCAGAGAATCCGCTTGAGGTTCACTCTTTTCTACTCCACAAACGGAATATCCTTTGAATTTTCATTACCCTCGACAACCGCACAACAAAAATACAGTAAATAATACAACAATCCACTTCCACCCACCACCCAGTGTCGGTACAGTAGGCATCTATATAAAAAAGTAAATTTTGCTCTCGGGAACGAATTCGATATATCTTTTTTAATCTCTTGTGTAGCGACCTCCAGCAAAAAACTTGTATCAGAGAAAACCACACGAGAAGAGTACTCATGGTTTGCTTCGTGAGCCGGAGGATATATTGAATAATGCCTCGGATAAAAGTTGCTCTCGATAAACTTTTCTTGTAGTCTTGTGTTTGGCATGATACGGCAAAACGCTCGCGTGCACATGAATATCGTCGCGGCTTCGCTGTTTATAGTTTACTCATTCTTGTGTATGTGGAAAGGGGTGAAGAGGGTAGGGAAGGGGGGAGGTAATATAACCTTTTTGAGCAAACTTGTCATTAAAGTTTTGCTTGCACTTTGCTCGTTCGCGTGTCGCAATATTTCAATTAATCAACTCGTCGTGTATGCCATCATAACCTCTCGCATTCGTCAGTTAACTTTTTGCCCTTGTTTTTTGAGGTTATATAGATCCGATCTATATTAGTTCTGTCTTTCACGAATCTCACTCTCATCCCTCAAAATCTATATATCTCTAACTTCTTCTTTTCGACCTACCTCTCTTCGTAGATGAGTCGAACTGCGAGTTTGTCACAAGTATAAACTTTTCATCCGCAACGAGTCACCGAGGAGAGTTCGATGCTACTGATGTCTGTCTCTGTAGAACTAGTGAAAGTATATGTAATGGGAAGAGAGCACATGTGCGGCTGGAAATTACGCTAAAGTACTTAGTCAACTCTCTCCTATATGCTTCTTCTTTCGACATGCCAAAGTATTAATGGCTTGCTCTCACTGTAACTGAGAGAGATTTGCTCATCGTCGAACTCTACATATGGGCATTCTCGCGAAAACTTACACACTTTGGATCCTAAAATCCGCAAGTTGAAAATTAATGCCCCGATTGTCTATCCCAACTTTTTTCATTCCGTTTTGCATATTGAGCGATGATATGTAATAAAACGTATGCAGGAAATTTTTTGGGACTGATTTTCACATGTATAAGACGTAGGGGAAGTAGTACCACGGAACTGATTTTCACCGGTTTTTGACGTTTTGTTGTCTAGCGAGAAATCCTGACGCAATGGCACCAACATGAACCTATATAGAGTTCGTATTTACATGGTTGATTTGAGTCGAAAATGCATGCCCCTGAGCACAGAACTCCATTTCTACGTCTTTTTCGTGCCATGGAGTATCTCAGGGAACGATTTTTGAGTAGACATATTCATGGACCTGACATTTCGCCCCTCAAAATCGATCGCTTATTTAAAGGAGTTGCCATAGAAACTTCTCCAAGTAGATTTTATCTAATCTCATCATATTCTAGTGGAAAAGTTGTTCGCGCCCAGATAAATTGACTCTCAGTAAGGTAACGTGGTATACATGCATTTGACATAAGTTAATTACATGGTTAATTTTCGTCTACAACAGCACTGGGAAATTTGTATTAGGGCCTTTATGATAGCAATGGGATTCGATCGTTTGACATGTTTCTTTGAAATTTCGTCTTTCTGCCTTTTAAAAATATGTCTCATTTTATAGTAAAAATCCTATTACAAGAATGAGGCCCATGGCTTGGCGACTAATTTAAACATTCTGGCCATAATACCTATAAAAAATAGTCGATTCAATATTGTACCCTGTACAATAAATTTCCTAAATCAGACTTGTTTACCTCGACGCTAGCACAAAGAGTATGATTGGAACTTACAGGTGGAATTATTACAGTAGATGGACTTGAAATTTCGACCCTTAATCCCTGAAAAATGAAAAAGATAAGTAGACGGATCGACCTGAAACTTTGCATCAACTGTATTTCAATGGAATATGCGTAGAAAAATTCAAATAGAGTGATTCGGAGCTCACTAGTCGAAATGGAAGGCCATTCCACGTACCGTGTAAGTTTCGGCAATAATACCCATGTATGTATCTCAAAAAGTAGTATTTTATAACAATGTAGAGGGGAGCTTCCAAGCTCTGCTCAGTTTTTACAAAAAAACATTTTACAGAATGCAGCTGCACAAGTTTTGTAAATGAGAAAAGGGGGTCGTGGGTGATTTTCAACAAATGGAAAGAGTATGTTAGAGCAAAAGTTGTGCTGCTTTGGGAGGAAATTTAGAGTCTATATACTTGGCAGAGTAAAAGCTCGGCTGTAAATTGATGACGATGTGGCGTAAGATGATACTGCATTGTAATATTTCTTGCTTCTGATCTATTAATGCATGACTCGGCATGCGAATGCGGCTATTTGTTTACCGTGGCGAGCTGCTGGCACAGTCGAGATCGCATTTTCTAATGTATGGCTCTGGCTTTGCTGCAGCAGTATAATTTTCCAGAAGTTGGTACGATATCATAGTTTCATGCAGAGTTTTGCATGTTTTTTTCATTACTCAGTGACGATTCTAGAAAAAAAAAAAAAAAAAAATCAAACTTGATATCTAGCCGTTATTTCAACTCATCGTCGAAATATACTTTCAATTCCTGTTCTGTAGATGTTCGAAAAACGTGGTTTTTCATTTTCCCATATTCTCGAATATTTTTTCGTTTGCGTTATACAAATTTTTGTGGTATCTTTGTTCATGAGAAAAATGGGAAAGAGAAATTTCGCAGCACAATTGTTGATTATACCTCTGCTGCTCTCCGAGTATTGTTCCCCCGAATTTTCGAATGTAATGGTCGAAAAAAATACAAAAATGAGAAGCGATACCGCCTGAAACAATGCAAAAATCAAACTTTATTGCGACGTGGTGCATGAAATATTTACCGAGTGATTTTGTAGAATTGCACAAGGCAATAAATAAAAAAAGCCTTGCCTCGTTGATTACTATCGGTGGAAGTGAATTTTTCTGTATTTCTGAAATCATTTCGAGACACACATAATACTCAGACTCATTGTAGGATTTTTACACACCTGTGAAACTGAGTTTTGCCCGAATTATCCACCCGAAGTTCGACAAATTTATGCATCAACATCGAAGTTTTTTTTCCCACGTGATTTTGTCTCGTCTCGATAAACCATCCTCCCGTTTTGAATAATTTTTCATAATCAAAGTTCAAATTCGATACTCAAGATCTACTTTGGTGAATTTCTGACCATGTGAGCGCACATTCATCCTTCTGCAACATCAATATTTTTTTTTCCATGCCATCGCTACATCCTCGCAACCGCACCCTATTAATTTAACTAATAATCCATCATTAACACACGACACTAACACAAACAACACCGGGGAAAACAATTTTCTGATGTAAGTCATCTCGAGAAAGTGCCAACATTGCGGGCGTCAATTTTCTCACTTGATACTCGCTTGCTTGTGCTTATATGCTCGAGAGTACAGCGTGAAATCATCGATAATTGCGAAAGTCGAGAGAGCTGTGGGGCAAAAGTGTCTCTCTCTTTCTGTGCGAGTTATTTTGCAGCAATTAGAGGGGCTTAGTCGTACCACTAATTTTGATAAAATTCAACACCTCATCTGTAGGTGAGTACTGCTGTCGTCGAAAGCAATTTGGTGATTGGCTCGAGGCCCTCGAGCATTTGGATTAGCTTTTTTGCATGCTGAAATGGTTGCAACTGTCATGCGTGTATTAGAGTGTCTCCGGATAAAGATAAGGCAAGCTTGGAGCAGAATCTCAAAAGGCTTCTAGAGCTATTATAGCGCCTTTGGCTTTCCCTGTAAGGTATAAAATTGCATAACGACATCTGAGCGTCTTACTTTCTCGATGTAATTTCTGCTTGGGTAATTGTGGACGTTTGAAATGCAAAAGGTATTTATCGATTTTCAATCGATAGGATCGTTGAAAATCATGATCTGCTTTCGGTTATGATGAGAGATGATTCGACCCGTACAAGTTCTCTTTACTTTTACTTTGATTCCGATTTTTCAGTTTTTTTCAGGACATGAATAAGTTCAATCAGTCGCCGAATATTGTCATGCATGAGTTACAAATCGTGATTCTAGAAAGAAAGAGACGCGCACCCACGAGTTTTATTGGATGTTATAATTTCACTATCCCTACAGTGTAGTGTGTATTTTGATGTATATTTTTCGATGTGTCTCAGTTTTCAAAAATATCCAAGAATTTCAGAAATAAATCCCTGTGCCCATGTACATGATAATAGATTTATGCACACTCGGAAATGAAAACTGCATTTACTTTAAGACTCCTCAATCGTGTCACTGTGTCATTTATCATACGAACCACTTTTTAAACTTTTCCTCATTGTAAAAATTGGTTGAATTTCCCCTCCTTCAACCACTGTTGAATGATAACTGCACTCAGCTGGTTGCACTTTTCCGACGAATTTTTTATATATTTTTTTACGTACAGGCAACCCCCGGTATTCGCGGCTCTGGTATTCGCGGAATTCGCCTCTTCGCGGTTTCACAAACGCTGCGTTCCCCATCATCGGCGGTGCCCTGAATCGCTTATGCTTGGTTTGGAACTGGATTTTCTGAGCTTACTTAGGTCATGAATGATGAATTTTTTTTGGATTTCATATAAATGTGTCATTCCAAGACATTTTCGTGATCGAAATATACAAGATGTTGGTATTTTCGTTGATCTTTAAGACTGATTAATCGGCATGTACTTAATACGCATTAACCGCGAATAGCGGGGATTGTCGAACCTTGTCCATAGTTTCGTCATTTTCACTAAAACCTATGATTTTCTCAAACCGCATGCCCTAAAATAAAATTTTTTGAAAAATTGTAATTTTACTTTACTGTTTAACTTGTCAGTCAAAGAATGTTTCTTACATGTATAAATAGAGTTTATGCTTCTAGTTAGTCTATTTATGCTAAAATTCATCCAGAGGTTAAACTCGTGGTAAACTAATTTAATACACGTTTCCGAAATATATTCAAACACCAAGGGAATTCAAATTTACCGCTCACTTCAACAGTAACGCTTCAGCACCTCACCGTCTTGTTCAATATATTATACCCTTGCGTCCGAACAGTTTCCGTCACGGGAGACTCAACCACAACTCTCCTGATCGCAAATTCCGAGGCTATGGCCATTAGCCGCTTCGGGAGCACGCGACCGCCAACCTCGAATTATCGACACCTCGGTTTATGAAGGCCTCCCTCCTTCCCTCCCCCTCCTACTCCTCCTTCTCCTCCTAATATTCAACAGACCAGATTCTGCTCTCGAGTTGTGGCTTTGCAAAGGGATAGCACCGGCTGCAGTTACCACCCGTAGCGGGAAATTCGATAATTAATGCGGAGAACAGGGAATGAGTGGGAGAAGGAGAGGTAGAGGTTAGCCTCTCCTCTGGGATATTCGTTCACTTTTGCTTGGATTAATTTTGAAAGAGATCAGGTTTACAGTATAAATGATTGATCAAAAAGCTCTTTTCTTGCGTTGGTTCATTTATAATATTGCAAGGTTTTGGTCAGATAGTTTTTTATTGTGGTCCAAGCTTGCTTTTTTTGACTCGGAGAAAGAGATATGAAGAGTGTGGTGGTATTGGATGGTCGAGAGTGAAAGGAAGTATCCTTGAAGTGGATAATTTGATGCGATTCTTGTTAAAATTTGATGCAGGAACGTAGACTAATGTTTATTCAGATGTTTTGAGAGTATTATCTCAATCTCATCAGATCACATCATTTATTATCACCTTGGGAGTATCAAGTTTGATAATTTATTCTTCTCTGGTTGGCATGCATGCGTGTGTTATAAGCAGCTTTCAGAGTCATCGAGAATGAATTCAAGGTCTCCTGTTTTGGATTTCGTTTGCATAAAAATGCTGTCCTGCGTGACACCAGCTTCGTGAATATTCGAATGAATTCTTTAATCATTTAGAAGGAATTTCTCAAAATTGAGACATGATTTTGGTATAAAATTTCTGACTGCAAAGTATGGCTTCCTCAGTGTTAATGTAGACAAAGAAGCCAGTTGTTTATCTAATTACTATGACCATTTTTCAGATTTTGTTTCATATGGCCAGAATTTTCGATTTCCGATAATTTGTCATTATCCTCTGAGAGTGTTGCACAAAATCTTGAAAAATCCTCGGAAAAATCAATGCAACGGATACGTCCGCGAAACCAAAGGGAGCGGGGGGGGGGGGCAGATGAATATTGAATCTCAAAAACAAAAAAGAATTGAAAGACGAACATTTTTTAAATTATCAATTTGACCGAGTTTTACCACATTTTCAGTTCACCAGTTCTTCATACAACAGAGAAACTCCCAGAGGAATGATTCACAACACTGGTGACTATTAGCCATTGAACGGGTTAACCTCAATCTCATGCACAATATTGAAATTAAATAGAGGTAGTGTCAGCCAGAGGAGGATACATATCAAACAAGAAAACGAGAGTCGGAACAAGCACTTAACATCTGATTCTTCTAAATAATTCTCAAGACTTCGTATCGACACTTTTCCGACAGCGTCTCCACAATCGTTTCCCAATACCATGCCCATGTCACTCTTCATTCACAACTCTACAAACGGCCCTTTCCACAACTGAATTACCAATGTCTTATCGACAAATTCCCACCAGATAGCCCAAAATTAGTTCGAATTGACACTAGTACCGAGATAGATCTCTCTAGAGGTCCGTTGAACTTTAATGATGGCTTTCTCAGCATATACCGTCAAGTCACCACCAGACCAACAGTCCAGCATACCGTTTTATGTCCTGACTTTAACGATCGTCTCGACGGCGATGGACGTGTAGACGATGGCATGGGCTGTAAGACTCGTGAAATTGTTCAGTGAATGCAAGCACGCATACGAAAGGATTGAGACGTTCTTCCGGGAGTGTAGCTTTGAGATTGGTGACAGACTTATATTTGCAAAAGAATTCCCTCGTCATTTCACAATTTGTAGCTTTTCCTGTAGTATTATACATGATGATGCTGTTGGTTTTGTTACGTTAGACAGATTTGCTCGTGGTTAATAATAATGATAAGGATTTGAGTATGACTTGTTCATGAAGAATGAAATGTAATGCTTGATAATGGGATTAGGTAACTACATTCAACCATCTGTGTAGGCATTTACACTCGAATGTCAAAACTGTCTTGAAGTTTGAATTGGAGTTGATTCCTGATGTCACAACTACCCCAGGCTTCCAAATATCCATCACATGAACGTCTAATTTTTCATGTAAGGTATTGAAAAAATAATTATCAAGACCCGATATGGAGTTAATATCTATTTTTAAACCAAGGAATGGTAACTTTGAGGTTGCAAGACTAAGCTTTCCATGTCAGGAATGCGATAAATTGTAGCTGATGAGCAACTTTGTCGAGAGGCAAGTATCGATGAACTCTCGAAAATGGATAATTAGCTCGAACATTTCACAGGTATTTCAATAATCTCGCCAACTTTTGCGTTCGAATAGGTTACTGGATATGTAATTACATCGATTCTACGAATTATCCAACATCTACTATATTCTTCACTCACGCAAAATTCTGTACGAGATCAAGTATAAATAATATGAAACACCGTGACTATGGGTATTTGAACTTCTGACGAGAACTAAACTGCATATACCAAAGAGCGCTCTCAGGAAATGCTATTCTCGGAAATACCAACAATTTGATAGTTAATCATACCGAACTCGCGTGTTGTTATGGACACTTGATATTGATATTATCGGTTCACAGAAAATTCCAAGAATGCATAGTCTGCATCCATTCAAGTTCAAAGACGAATTGGCTTCTTCAACTCTAACCTCAAAACTCAATTTCGATTTCGTCCTAACCCACTTTACGGTTCTCAGGATAATGCAATCGCTCTTCTGGTGCTGCAATTTGTCTTACGCCCAAATTGACTTTCGCTCACTTACGAAATGTACCATCACAAAAGTATCCCAAACCAGACTGATACGATTCTGAAATACAGTTTTATACATTTGATAGAAATAGATGCGCAGTCATGCGGCTCTTGACAATCTCACATAATTCCGATATTTCAGAGGTTCAAACAGGAGATACATAGTGCGTAAAAATCGTACGTGTGGAAATTTGATTGATTGGTGTGTTTTCGAAGACTTTTGTAAAACTTTTCGAAGATACTCTGTTGTGGATGTGTTGATCAAAAATGTTGGAACAATGTCTATGGTACAACATTATACAATATTCCTGGAACAGCATGTTATCAACAACAAATGAATAAAATAGCGCTCTTCTCCATCGACAACTTCCATCAATTACTTTTTTTTACAACGTTTCTATCTCAAACTAGACAACTTCTGCAGGCCTCTCCTATGTTCATAGCGAAATGTTGTTCTCTCAAAATATCTTCCAAAGTCTTTCTAATGCCTGATGGGTCTGATGTTGAAATCATCTTAGATATACAGATAATTTGAAAAAAAAAAAACAATCTGGATACCTAATATACTCGCTCCAAATTTTAAAATGTCAGCATTATCTCCAAAAATTCAACTCATAACCTACAAAATCTCATCCAACATTTCTCCACCTGGGAACAGAATCATGCAGTAGTAAAAACATCACTGAAATTCAAATCCTCTACACTCAAAAGTAGCTCTTCCATGTCGTCGTCACCAACCACAAGAAGCTTCACTGCACCAAGAAGTATACTTTCTCTCAAAAGACTATACTCTTCTTCTTTCATCCCGGAAACGTTGCATGACAATGCTCCAAAAGCATTCTACACCTTCTGGGCATAAAAATTCAAATCCTACAGTCTTTCTCTGTAAAAACAACTCTTCCCTAAATCCTACTCTATCACCAGTACTCTCACCAGAACTACTATATACAACACAACCCATGCACTTCTTAGCCATAAACTCCTTTTCCAAGAAAATCTCAACTGCATTCCTACATGTATTCGGGGAAGTCATCGCATATGTAAACCAGGATTCGCGAAAAGAGAAGTTGAATCGAGCGTATTTATTCACTACCATAGCATGTATGTACTGGTCGCGTGTTCAAGAAGATAAAAAGGGGGTATACATAACCTCTCACATCAGTTGCATCGTTTTTTATTCATTCCATGTGGACTATATGGCAATGTGCTACACGGTATCGTATTCGACAGGAGGAATCGGTATATTATAAGGTTCTCTTCTTCTTTTCATAGCTTTCCTACTTACTCCTGTGTAGTAGAGAGAGAAACCGCGATCGGGATCGGGAATTATGCGGCTTGCGGCGCGCCTAACTTCACTTGGCGCCAATCCAAGATGGTTTATACTACCTTCTTGCACAACTATTTGGCTATACATATACATATAAAGTAATGTATTCGGAATTCATAGGCATGTCTGGGTTTAACAGTTGCATCGATGTGATTTTGCGACTCTTGAAGAGCTTATCGGTTGAATTAATCTCCTTTTCGGATAAAAAATATCAGAGGTATGTTGTTGCATACTTGTGTATTGGAGAGGTTAGGTGGGGATGATGTCAGTAAGGTTGAGTCTCGCGAGTTTAGAGTATGAATATTTTATGAGGTTAGAGATGGGACAATGATATTGCAAGGAGGATAGAGTGTAGGTGTTGAATGAGATTATGAGATATATATGATCGCACGAGCTTATTTGAGAAATCGTCTGCTCATTAGCATTGGCTTGATGCATGGATCGATGGATGGATTCACTTTCACTGATGCAGATTGGTGATTTGAATGCTTCTGATCTGATCTTTGCTGAGGTCTCATGATTGCTTCAGTGAGATTGAGCTATGATTGGAGTGATGGGTCGATTTCGCATCTTGGTATCTTACTTGGTGAATCGATTTGGGTATATCGGGTATGCATTTTAAGAAAGTCTTTGTCACGTTGTCGTGTCTGGTTGATGAGAAATTGGAGTGTGGAGTATTGAGTATGGAGTATGGGGAAAGATTTCACGAGATTCTATCTCGGGGGTTCCATCGGCCTTCGATACATCAATTCTGTACATATGAATAAAGTTCCGAAATATTTTTAGATTTTTGATAGTATTTTAAACCCATGTTCTAAGCCGTGAAATTTACGAAAACTTGTGATTAATCATGAATATGTATATGCTCTTGAGCTCACTGTCAATAATAATATCTTAATCCATGCTACAATTGATTACTTACCGAGACTCTCTTTTTTCTGTTACAGGTTAGTTCTGGTTCTTCGGCAAATATAAATCTGATGCAGTTTGTGGTATCTGGTTTGTGAGTTAATTGATGGTTGAAATTAAAAAATCAAAATTTTTGTAGTGACTGAAATCGCTTCCGTGATTCTCACGAATGATGAGCACGCGTTTGTCGTTTCTCATTCTTGATTTGGATATGGTCATGGGGTCTGCGTAGACGGAGTTCTGATTTGTAAACAATATGAGCAGCATGGTTTTGGAAAAACTTAGAGTTCACTTCCTTGAACTTCTCCACGGGATACACCTAGATTTGATCTTGGGAGCATGCGGTAGCCATGCAAGCCAAATTTTGTTTCAATTTCCCTCGAATTTTCTTGCGATTTGGGCTAAATGACGGATTAAGCCATTCAAATTAGATAATGACTTCAATGGCTTCGTCGTTTGGCCCAAATCGCGAAAAAATTCGAGGAAAATTGGAATAAAAATGTGTGTATATTATAGGTTAGGATGTACCAGATGCCCAGTGGTTCCAACTTTTCTGCAATAATCTAATTATTTGGGCTGAACGTTGAGTTGTCGAGTATAAGTCGCCAAAAACAATAACTAGACAACTCATCTCAAATTTTGTATCATTGAAATTTTCACTCAAGTGGTTGAATGGAACTTCACGGCCGTGCTGCACAGCTACCACGTGCCTTCAACAATAGATCTTTAGATTGTTGTGGAATAACTTTTTTTGGAAGAGCCACTCATTAATTTATCATAGATAAATATTGCATTCAATAATTTTCGCAATACCCTTGTATCATCAGCGAATTTCATCATAACACAATTGAGCGCTCGATTGTAATAGACAAATTGTTTCTACATTAAGCTTTTAAAATGGAAAAATGTTGTTTCATATATCCACATCATGTCTTGATAGGACAATATGTTCGTTAAATTAATCACGTGATTATAAGATATTATTCAGTGAGCTAGCCATGGCTATTTTGGGATTATATTCGATTTCTGGAATATAAAGAGAAGGAAAGAATCAAATTTCAAGATCAAATTGAGATGAAGATGATTTATTGTATTTGCATTGCAGAAATGCAAATACAATAAGTCAAAGAAGAAGGTCGCCCTCAATCTCACCGTGTATAGAGGTATACTAAAAGTCTCAATAAATAAAATCAGTATCAGCATTATTAATGCATCTCATAAAAAAGAGCCGAACGCTTCTCCACTCCTCGAGAAGTTCTTTCCAGCTTCTATAAGTATAAAAGCGGAGAGCTGCATTCAGGATATTGCATTACGTGAAAAACGTCACGATCCAATCGAATTGCCCTCCAATAATCGCGCGACTGGCTATCACTCTCTCTATTTCTATCTCCTTCCCTTTCGGATTATCAGAATTAAAGCGTTGGCTCTAAGGTTAACAAATAGCTCTCAATAGTAATCGCTTGCGCTCCTTCTAAGGAATACAATTAAGCAGAGCGAGCTTCTCTCTATACCGTCGGATCTCCTCTCCGTTTGAATAACGCGGAAAAGGAAATAGCAGCATCCCGATCACCCACTTTATTCCCTATCATCCAATTCATCTGATTTGCTTTGTACAAAAATTTAGAAGACTTCGACGAGGTAAATTGCTTCTTCGTCTTCTACAGAACTCTCAGCTTGAAATTTAGTAAAGGCTAGCCTCATCTTCACTTTTTTTTCATGTATAATAATTGAGTACAGCATTTCATTGACCTGTAATTGCATTAGTACAACCATTTTGTTCGGAAAGTAGTGGTTCTTTACGACGAGCAGGCGGTAAAATGAAGGTAATTTTACAGCTAAGTTATTATACAGTCAGATTCTTAGCCTGTATCATATTTAATCGTAAAGATTGAGTTCACTTCGAGAATGGCACTGTTGGTGTGTCGATTAACTGACATCCTGGAGTCCTTAGGATTTCCAAGAATGAAAGTCCTTTAATTCGTATAAACATGACAGTAAGTGGGTTGAATTACTTGTCTTATTCTTTGAGCAATAGAGCAATAAGTAAAAGTAAAAATAGAAACTTTGTTAAAATTGTCATGGTGGGCGCTAGTAAGACGGGTGATGAGCACTATAAGTACTTTAGGCTCACTAATGAAAATATTCCCCGAACCTTGAAACAGCCTGCCGAGCAACGGATGTATGCTATTTTTTCGCATTAGGGCGAATAAACGCCAATTTCATGTTCGCTGCCGGGAGTAAAAGTGGCGCTTTAGTCGCCCTATGCTAAAAACCTAATATCGATCTTTGCACATCCTCCCTAGCTCACGCTCACATGCGCCCGAGCTTGCCCGAACACATGTTTACAAATATTTGATCGGAGATACAAAAATTTGGGGAACAGTAGACGAGCCAAATTTCAATAAAAACGTGTATTAACGAGCTCCAGGTCATCAGACACTGATGCAACTGTACGTTAGGGTGACAGTTATTTCCCAATTTTTGATTTTCCTAGGTGGACATGCTTGAATCTTCCTTATTTGGTTAGTATATGAAGAAAAAATATCGCCGAAGTAGTTTGGAGGTGACCTTATAGTGCCCGTCGAACACCATTTTTAGCATTGGAAAGCCTAAAGTCGAGAAATTCGCTCGCCTAATCCTCCATGTCTCTGCGATCGCTTTAATTTTTCATGGCGCCTCTTGTCACGTAGAAAATATCAAAACACACTATTTCGACATCGAATTTCACGAGGAACACGATGATCAGATTTGACTTCCAAAGTGACCATGTGGTTGTATCAGCGGTTTCTTGAAAGAATCACTCATAGCACACCGAGGTCACTTTGAAAATCAAGTCTGAGAGTTTCATCGTGTTCCTCGTGAAATTTTACGTCGAAATAGTGTGTATCGATATTTTTCAGGCGACAAGAGGCGCCATGAAAAATTAAAGCGATCGCAGAGACGTGAAGAATTGGGCGAGCGAATTTCTCGACTTTAGGCTTTCCAATGTTGAAAATGGTGTTCGTTGGACACTATAATAGGGGCGCCTCCTAACTACTCCAGCGATGTTTTTTCTTCGTATACTAACCAAATAAGGAAGATTTAAGCATGTGCACCTAGGAAAATCCAAAATTGGGAAATAACTGTCATCCTACTGTACGTACACACGGGAGTTGATAGTACATTTCAATGCCAGGGTGCAAAAACTTTTTCATCATTCTAACCTAAAAATGCTGCTTTCAAACGCGTTTTTAGGGTTCTCATTTATAATCTTATATCTTTATTTGCATTTTTTTTAATTTCCGCATCTTGATGATGATTCCGATCCTCGCCTGCAGCTCGGCTTAGAAATCACAAATGGTATCAACTCCACAGTAGTTGATTCCTGCATTTCTATCGAATTATCCAGATTCAAGGTTTGAAATAGCTATTTCTGGTATAAAATTGGGGTGTTAGGACCTTAGCTGCAAATGTACGCTTCATCATTTCTTAGATTCTGCATTTTGCTTACAGTCAACTTACAGAAGTGAAGTGTCAAATACCACTGCATTCCCTCTAAGGGTGCGTCCCCAAATGATGCATATGCATGCATATGCAGTGCACACTGCGCACATGCACATGTGCAGCTCATCGAAGTTAAGCAAAAATTGAAGGGCTCGTATCACAGAACTTCTGAAATGAATTCGGTTTGTCTCTGCTGCGTTACCGGCTGATCCAAAGCAGATCTAGACGAGTTTCATCTGGTTTTGGCTAAAACTTGATGAGCTGCACATGTGCACGTGTGCACTGCATATGCACGCATATGCATCATTTGGGGACGCACCCTAAGAACTCCAAAAACGTTCACACTCACACACCAGTCTCTTTTTTAAAACGCTTTTTTCTCTTCAGGCTGTGCTTCTCGATTCAGCTGCAACGTATAATGTCACTCGTAGTTTGATAATCATTAGCTTTCTTCGTCGCAGTCTAGTAGCGTAATACAGCCTTAGAGCAATGTATAAGAGTCTCAGGAATATGTATAATTTGAGAAACCGCGAAAAAATTAAAACCCGGGAATTACGAATTGGCCGACGCTCGCGTAATAGGCTCATTTTTATTTTTCTTACCCGCTATATTAAAGCATATTGCGTTACGCTTTGTTGTTTAACCCTTTGGTGGTATTATCATAGTCTGCGGTTGAACAGAGCCAAAAATATGCATGCCTAGGTATGTATTGCGAAAATGAAAGGTACGGGTACAGTATAAAGCAGACAATGCTCTTTCGAGAGATGGGACGACGATTAGAAAGTTGGGCTGTATTATTTTCGCGACGACGACAACGGTTTAGAGTTCATCCTTTCTGTTCATGCATGTAGTATGTGGTATGCGCATTAATAGTGAGAGTAAGAGTATTGTATTTGTAGTGGGTGAGACACAATCCATTCAACATTTGTATGACTAAAGTCGCGAGGATGATGACTTTCACAACCTATCGAACCGTCACCACTGCATCATCATTATTATCGTCGTCGACGTCGTCATCCACTTGGCCAATTTTCTCTGAATGTATACAGTGCAAAGTTCGAGTTGATCCAAGTATATTATATTCCAATGCCGATTGACTGCTGATGCTATTACAGAAGTATGTAGTCCTGTGAAATTGGTGTGCCATTGAATCTTGTCTTGTCTACTTGTGGGCGGCAAATTCACTTAAACTGGAATATGGGCATTACCGTGGAAACTTACACGGAACTTGTGTTAGTCTTCCATTTTGATAAGCAAGCTTCGATCACTTCATTCCAGGGTTTGAAACAAAACTGATCTTAAATTTCGGTTCATTTCGGATCGAGGGGTCAAACTTCTGTGCTAATTTTGGAGATGTAACCGATAATTTTGTTTCTGTACATTGAAGATGAATGGCGATCAATTCCAAAATTAACCCAGAAGTTTGACCCCGCAATCCGAAATGAACCGAAATTCAAAATCAGTTTTTTGTCAAAGCCTGCTTCATTCAAATGTTTGTATTCGTAATTTTTTTTAAAGATACAGTACCGTGCAAAAATTCCTGAACGGGGGTATGAAATCCTCTCTTGCAAAAACGTCGATTGCTCGAGCCCAGATTAAAGTAGAGGAATTTTGAAAAAAACATCTTAAAGATGAAAAAAAATGCTAACTTTTTCTGGTTTGCGATTTTTCTCTCAGCCCTTTTTAGCATTTTTTCTCATCTTTGAGATGTTTTTTTCAAAATTCCTCTACGTTAATCTGGACTCGAGTAATCGACGTTTTTGCAAGAGAGGATTTCAAACCCCCGTTCAGGAATTTTTGCACAGTACTGTATATACATTCGATACGAAAGTGTCTGGTCGATCGATCCATTAAGCCCTCATTTTATTTTCAAAGATTGAGGGTCGAAATGTCAGTTCTGCAGTTTTGTGAATTTTGAAGTTTCGGGTATATACACCAAGCGCCAGCGTCGAAGTGATCGTTTCAGTGGGTGTTCTCAAATTTCTTTCTCAGAAATCAATGTTAGACCAACTACTTTTGATGAGCCTTATGACAAGAATGATTAGATTATAGTCCTCCATCCATGTGTTTCATTCTTGTTATGGAAATTTCCGAGGAATTCCACTAGTATTGAGAGATCTTTTTGAATCACAACGGAGCATCTCTAATTCACTCCGAGTTACTTTGACCTAAGGAAAATTTCAGAGAAATAGTCAAGTAATCAAATGACAGCGCGAGAAAAGGCAGAATCAAATTCCGGAGTGCTGCATGTACATTTATAGCCGAAAATTAGCCATGCAGTTATAACTTTGTCAGTCCTGTGGATAACAATATGACCCCTCTAAATGTTGATTTATCTCGGCGAAAACAATTTTCTCCATCAGAACATGAAGTGAGTGGGTGAAATTCCCGCGGAGGAGTTTCTACGTCGACTTAATAATTGTTGCTATCAGTTTAAGGTCGGAATGCCTGTTCTGTGTATGTTAGGTTGATGACAGACTACCTGCTACGACACGAATCTTACGACACGACAAAAAATCCATTCCAGCGAACCTCACCGTAGATGGATTGGATTCTTATTCGAAGTACTATTCATGGATTATAAAAATGAAACAAATCCATCGATGTTTGGGTTTGCCGAAATGAATTCCGTGTCGTCGCATGTTGTCTGTCATTACATGTAGTTCCATGGACTCAGAAGGTGTTTCTTTCGTGGAATACCCAATATGGCAACACACACACAAAAATAAGAATATACTTCTTCGTAATCTATATTCAAAAAAATGATTCAAATCAGCATAGGCATATTGGTGGAAATTCAATTTCCAACTCCTGAACTTTTGGACACAAAATGTGTAAGTTTGCGTGACAATGCCCATATACATACTTACGTATGGTTCGTACGAGATTGGAACTTTGTCGAAGGGGTCAGTATAACGGCGTGATTTTTCTGGCTATGAGAGAATCTTGTGTTGGCTCATGGCTATTGTTGAAAATTGCACACTAGAGTCGCGCACGTGATTCTCGTACGGGCCAATATAGCCATCAGACTCGTGCTGCAATGCCAACGATATGTACTTGCCATCACACGTATACGTATACCTTATAAGTTTGGTAAAGGTTGAAAGGTTGAGCCTTTCTTTCTTTGGTGCCGAGCTCTGAGATTTTTTCTTTTTTGAAGTAGAAAATCTTGGGAGAGCAGTTTGGTGCTATGCTATACGGATGTAAGAGTGTCGTTGGCTAGGATTGTGATTTCAAACGGAATCGTCCGGATTGCACTGTGAAATTTTCTTCTTTCTTCGCTTTTGGGTGGGCATATACATTTTTTGGTTTCCTAGTTGCATTTGCATGCATTTTTCTGGCGTGAGGAGGAGCAAATTTTTTGTGATACCTTTGAAAATTTGTAGAATTTTTTCACTCGTCTGATTTTATTTTTTCCTTTAGATTGACGTATATTTCATTGATATTTAACTTGGAGTGCTTGATGATGTAATTTTACAAGTTCAAGAATCGATGGAATGTAACCAAACATAGAAAGAAAATTGAAAATATGAATTGAGTTGGAATGATTGTTTGGTTTATAACACCGCAAACGCAATGATGAAGCGAGTTGATCTAGATTAGAGACTTTTCAGTGATGTTCCTCCAAAATTCTCGAAATAGCATTTTCATTCTGAAAGAACCTGCAAAACTCTGGAATATTTGCGAAATATGTCGGGAATAAATCTTGATCAATGGTTTCTCTTCCACACGACGGAGGAAAATATTTCTATGATTGCAAGGGGATACTGCAAATCATTTTTGGATCAAATTGAAAATTCTCAACCGCCAAGGAATTGAATTACCTCCTCTTGCAAAACAAGAAAAAATTTATTCAACTAGGATTTTGATATCACAATGTTGTCAGTATAGCATTTGATCGATGTTGTCAGAGTTGCACAAATTTTTCTCAAAAATATTACGAGAAATTTTCTAACGACCACATCATGCTGCAAGCCTTGCTCATCATGTTACGATAAGAGATACACTCTTCACTAAATTCAATATTTTATGTTCAGTTAAAATATTGATAAAACAAACTCTTCAGACACCATCGTGAAAGTCCATTGCTCGTCTCAAATAACATTATAACATATACCTATAGTGACACACGAGATAGTCACTTATATATTAACATAATACGAAAGCGAAACCTGAGCCATGAGAAAAGTATCATCATCCTTTGCATGCATGCATTAGAGACATAGAGAAATGACATATAAATATTGTGCGTCGCTTGAATGTATATTTATACAAACTTTCACCAGGTGACTCTTTCATTGTACATTGCAAAGTTTTATTAATCTTCCGTATCGATAATGTGAAAAAGCTGAATCATTATTAAGGTAAAATATTTGAAGCATTACAACCGTCAAAAACTGTCATCTAGATATACACCACTATACGCGTAACGAAATATTCAGGAATCTTAAAGATTTCATTACCTTTTACATCCGTAATTATCCGCTAATATTTGTGAATCTTCACTCTCTTTCAGAAACCAGTAAACTTCAACCACCGCTTAATTAAATACTCAAATCATCGCAATCCGAACTTTGTGAATTACTTTCAGCAGCACAAACACCGTAAACAAAAAAGTCGTATTAGCCAATCACTATCTTATACAATTTTGTAAAAGTCTTCCAATTTTGTAATCAATTCACCAACGCGCAAATATTCAAAACCGCCAACTTTCACTATGTCAATCCCAACTGATGAAACATGCACGACGACGACGATGATTCACAAATCTCTTCATATCCGTAATGCCTTTTACGTCAAACCACACGGTGTCTCAAAATCTCTGAATTCGCATATAGACACTCTCTTAACAAACGCCTCTCTCTCATCTATTCCTATGCGAAAATGCGCAAACACGTACCTATATGATAATATATGGAGGAGTAGAGGTATTTTGTGTACTCAAGTGAGCAAGTATGTGTATAATATAATACATCATACCACCACCCATGTAAATTGCACACTAGGTGTATATAGACTGTATATGCAAGAGAAATTCTGAGCAATTTCGGCTTACTTACTTACTCGATCAAAGCGAGAAGTCTGACTACTGTCACTATACTGTCGACGCGCGTGTCATACTGATTCCATGTAATATAGAGTGTCTGTATGGATGTATGTAAATGGATAAATATGAGGAATTCCGTAGAAACTTTAATAATAGGAAGTAGAAAATGTGCCAACTCCAAATGTCCCTTCGGAAGGTCCCTAGATGTATTTATCAAGTATGAGCTAGCTCGCGCAAAAATTTACAAATTGTCACTCATCGGCACCATAAGAATAACAAGGATAAAGTGTTAGCGGGCACGGAACTTGACATTCTGAGCGTGACACGGAACCTGAAATCTTGACTTTAAAATTGATCTCACGGCCAAACGAACTACAGTCTTGAGACTTTGAGCTTCTCATTCGTCCACTAAACACTTTGAAAGAAGAAAAAAAAACGGACTGAGACCTCGGTAGTTCTACGTTCAAGGATCGCACTTTTAGGACACGGAACTGACCAAAAAATTTAGCAAAAGTAGATTTTCATGAAAAAGTATTCCCGAAAGTATGAAAATCAATTTTTTAATACTTTATAGCATGAATAGTTGCGCCTGATAAAAAATTTTAAGAAAAAATTGGCACGGAAATGCCTGGAATGAGGTGAATCCACTTTTGTGGAGGAAAATTAAGTGGGTAAAATTTTAGTCGTAATCGTGTGACAAAATTTAAGTGCTCACCATGAACACAAAAAGTGGGTCTTTGGGCTCTCATAGCAGTAGAAATTGGTGCTTAATAGCATGATATTTCATGTATTCGCCGACCCGAATCCCAAAAGAGCCCTGCATCGGCGCTTCACACCCATAAATGCCGAAAAAAAGAAAAGCGACGTGACACGGAACTGTCATTTTGACCTTTTTTTGATGATAATTTTTTTTGGGTGACCCTGGATCGAAGAACTGATGATTGCGCTAGATAAAATACCAAAAAATACTTCGAAAATGACTTGGACAATTTGTTCCCCAAGCATTTTGAAAGTTCAGGTGGCACGTGCTATTCCGAAGTTTCCACGAATTTACTCATCTATGTATGCGATTGAATATTTGTGAGATGTGCAATACAAAGATGCTGAGTGAGAGCAATAATGTATATTTTGGCGTTTGCGAATTGTACGAATGAGTGTAGCAGTGATGAGCAGAATCAGGAGTTGAAGAAGTTCAACGGCTTTGAAAGCTCGAGACTTTATTCACCATCGTATCATGTGTGATGGCAGATGGAAACTGTGCCTGATGGATTTCATATGCATTAGTTTATATAAATCATAAATACTCAATGTATGATAGCTTGCTTTATAGAATTGAGTCGAGGAGAGCGCATTAGAGAGCAGGAAAATTCGTGCATGGACATTGGCAAATTGGTCATGTATTGACATCATATAATGGACAGTCAAACAAAGATTTCTACAAGAAGTAGAGAACTATCATATCCTAGCACCCTTGTTACAACTTCTTTTTTCATAAGACATTTCAACTTTTTTCATGATACAAAAACCAAATATGTCAATTTCCTGGAAAAAATATCCAAACCAAGGGTACCCAAGACGTGGTTTGCTGACACATATGAGCAGACGGACGTCTGATGATTTTTTCCAAGGAATTAATACATACCTGCATTATAAAGATGCATATGAAATTCCAGGTCATTTTGTTGAGTAAAAAAAATTAAACATATCCTTCGCACGGATACATCGCTATATTCAACATGGTGTCGGACTAGGGCCTCATGCACCTTGGGGCTTGGGGGCCATCGATAAATAACTCCAATGTCCAAATTGACCATTTTTAACCTCCTCACCCCCATTTGTCATTCTGAGGCTCTTTACCGATCCTCTTTCATACATGGTTAGTCACGTGTGGCGGACCCCCTCCCCTTCCTCCAAGAGCGTAACATAAATTATGCATGGCCCCTTAATGTTTGGTCGATGAGAGATGAGACCGCGAAACAGAGTACACATCCTAAAATAATAAAAAAAAAAGAAGATTGGATCATAATATATATACATTGAAAGTGACGACAACTCTTCGAAGAAAATTAGTTCATTCCACAGCTCAAAGTTCTATAAAAATTTTTTGAGGATCTTTTGGAGATCGCTCAGCAATCCCTGATTGAATACATTACTATTGTTAGCGCAATCATAATGTATAGTCGTATTAGAATAACGACGACATGATCAGGAGTTACATACGAAAAGAAAGAAAATGCTCTTCAAGAACGTCGATTGTTATGATTTTTTTGTGCGACATGCATCAAGTTCGAAGAATTTTCATCATAAAAACAACCGCGAAATCGCTACCACCAAAGTCTCATGCCCGTCTAATAATTGATAACAGATCAGCTACCAGTGTATTATATCTTTTGGGACCGGCCTGGTTCATACATGTACCTCTCGTGACCTTGCACATTCCTTGTGACATATTGGATATTTCTATGAATGAAATTGCCTCCTTGCTGATAATCATTTTCTTGAGAAAATGCCGGCAGTCTGAAAGGTCAATTAAGGTAGTTGTACACCAACTACGTGAGTCAATGACTACCTAACCTCACATTTTTGCCCACATCAAAATATTCGAAATCATTATTATTGTTGATTACTGCACTTTTTCTATCAAACAACGTACAAAAACGGTTATCTAAGCCATCGCTAACAGAAATAGGCATGGTTTTCAAAGTTATCTACCCTAAAATCGAAATCACCGATGGGCTGTTTTACATTTTGCGCTTTGTATGGACAACTACTCAGAAACTACGTGGTCAATCATCTTCACGCTTATCCATATCATTCATCGGTACATAAAGTTGAATAGTCCGCAGTCCCACCGTTTTCTCTTGATCAAATTTTGCGCTGGACCCATTTAGGTGCTCTTTTTGAGGCCCACTCTCATAAGCGCAATGTCAAAAATGTGCGAAACACGTCAATTTTTGACGATCAGTACTCCTAAACGGGATGGTCAACCGATCTGGAATTTTGCACACGTATTCTTTGATACTAGAACTATCTTTCTGCACAATCTCGAGGAATTCTGTTGATGAACAATTTGGGTGTACAACTACCTTAAGAATTCATGAATGAGGCGAATAATGAATGATGATCGTATCGAGGTCTCTGTCCTTCTCGATCTTGTATACTTATACTTTGAAGTTACCTGTGCATTGTATTTTTTGAAGCAAATAGCTTTATCCTTCATCGCAAACACGTATTCTCTTGCCGTACAAAATCCAAACCCCAAGAGCCAATGTACGAGACTTATCGGCCTCTCGCCACCGGTCACCATTATTTTCACAGTTTTCTCTATATAATGCACGCACCAGACAACATTCACGGTCGACCTCTTATCCGCGCACACTGTCTCACACCTCAACAAAGCTTCCCTATAGCTCATCCATATACACCAACCGAATAATGTCCATACCTCCACACATCCCACTTTTCTTTTCATACATACAATTTCTCCTTTACATACTATATACACTATCTGTGTGCACATGCTAGTACCATTATATTCTCCATTTTTCGCTACACATATCCCAACACTGTCCTCTAGGGATATTATGAGGTTATGTTCTATGGTCTGCATTCGATTATTTAAAAAGGATGTTACCTTTACTGTGTATAGTACGGTCTCGGCGGGTGGTTGTTGCGGTGTATGATGATGGTGGTCACGGTGTGTATATATATATATATATATATGGGATATTCTGCTGCTGCTGCTGCTGCTGCTGCTGCTCCCACGCGATGAATAAGTAAAAGCTTGGACAACAAAGATTCCCCGAAGCACGTAAACTCTTCTAGTATATGTACATGTATAGTCAAGTATAGTGATGTGTGCAAACATTGCGAATTCAGATCGCGCATGTTTATGTCTATGTGAGAACTGTATACCCAATGCACAACGGCGCCCGCGAAATTTGAATATCGCTTCAGTCACTGAAGTTCAGTGCGAGCGAATGTACGATGCATGCGCGCGCATCGATACAGGAAAATTTAGTTTCTTGGCGTGATTCAGAGTCTCAGTTGGTGGTATAACGGTATTTTCTGTGTAGATCGAGGTATATTCTATGAAGGTTAGAGATATGGGAGTGTTATGCTCTTTGGGTGATGATATGTGTGTGTGAGAGAGTAAGGTTATGTGCTGCGTGCGGCTCGTTAATAAGGGTGAGTCCACAAATTATGCATGTTCATGCAGTGCACCCGCGCGGGCTTTATACACTGCTCGTGTGCATATGTGCTGCTCATCGGATTTGAGCAGAGATTAGAAGATTCAAATGAAAAAATCTCTGATTTGAGCCGGTTTGTGTGTTTCCTTTGTTACCAGCTGTTCCAAAGCAAAACTCAACGAGTTATGTGCCAAGTCCGATGCGTTGCACACGTGCGCGCGTATGCACTGCGCATGCAACAATTGTGGACACACCCTTAATTACCACGCACCGGCGGTTACACGTGGTTCTGCCAGAGCTGTCTTGAGATTATCGTTCTTGTCACGGATGAGCATTCTCATAATTCTGTGCCAAATCCGAGATGCGTTGCACACGTTGCACACGTGCGCGCGTGTGCACTGCATATGCACTATTTGTGGACACACCCTTCATTACCTCGCATCGGCGGCTACACGTAGTTTTTCCAGAGCTGTCTTGGGATTATCGTTCTTGTCACACGTGAGGATTCTCATAATTCTGCAAAGTCAACCTTTGCTAAAGGAAAGGCTTTGGAAAGCCTTACTGGATGCTACGAAATCGTATTGATTTTACAACTGGATGGTAGAAGCAACATGACTTAATTCGGATGATTTTGAAGATTTGCCCTCAGTCAAGATGGAAGAGTTTGCAAAAATCTTCAAAATCTCTGCTGATCTATAAAAATCACATTTTCATGCCTGCAATCATGAAATCTTTGGTTAGTCATAATTGATTACGGTACATTAAGCGTAAAAGTTGGATTTCCCATGCTGAGCGACTCTTTCCCGCCTGCATGAGCCGAAGGTAAGGGTCGAAGGTGAGGGTCGAAATTTTCGCGGAAATGCGGTATCTAGGTTTCACGTCCGCATATATTTTATGCTATCCCTTGAAAAAGTGTGCGTGAAAGGAGAAAATCTGTTATTGATAACCACACTTTCGCGATTCGGCAAAAAATTTGGGCTCCAAAAGTCAAACTATAAATATGAATCTATTTGTGTTTACACAACTCACACGCTGTAAGCCATTCGTTTCTGCATCATCACGCATGATCTCCAATACTATCTTCAATTACAAATTGAAATATCTCTCACTGCCGATAAAAAAACTGATACATTAATCAACTCTCCAAGCAAATCCAAACATAATTTTTTCATATTTTTGACAAGTGAAAGTGCAGATAATACTATCAAACATTCTAGTCTTATCGTAAGCGTCCAGATGATTGATTACAATCGACAACAACGTATAAATGGAATAAAAAAAAACTTTCACCCAGTAATACGTCGTTCTCACTTTTATCTTATCCGCTCTGCTCGCTTATCAAAATTTCAATTATCCAAAAAGTCATCCAATTATCTCATCTGAAGTCAACTACCCGATTTCCACCATCCAAAACCTTATTTTCTCTCAAACTCAAGCTAAGTTTTCCGCAAGCCATTAAGAAACTACTCTTTTCTCAAGATCCAATTTGAACAAAAGTTGACCCTCGCATCGTCGTCGTCGTCGACACTACAATCCGACACCCCAGCTAACCAGTTACGAAAGGAAAAAAGAAAAGTAAAAGAACCAAAAAAAACATATATGAGTTGATTATTTGGTCTCGTCGATCTTGAAGGACGGTGCCGTTACCGTCCTTCAAGATCGACGAGACCAAATAATCAACTCATATATGAAACATCAAGGACGAAAAATCTACAAAATTACTCATGACAAAAAAAACATAGTCACGACTCTGACGGGCATCACGACGAGATAGAGAAAGAAATAGAAAATTGGAATGGGAGAAAGGTGGCAAAAGAGTATGAGGTAGTTCAGAAATCCGTATTACGCCACTCTCGGATTCGCCACGCTTCGTTTCGTGCAATTCCACTCAAACTTTGCGAGCCCACGACGAGATGCCAACGCCTGCAGTGCCCCGACTAATTGCACACCTGCAGCAAAGAGTGCCTGACTCTCTCACTCACTCGCACTTTGCATGCCTTAATCTTTTTAAATTTCGCGCGCTTGGCGATTTCATTTTCACGCGTTGAGCAAATAGCACTTTCTGCTCAGTGAGAAGCCCTATATAACAGGAGAAGTGAATCGTTCAGAGTAGAAATATGGAAACGATCTGGAGAACACGATAGGGTTAACCATTTTTTTTAAATTTTAGGTTATGAGATTCTGAGACCGATAGAAACTTTCAGCACTCATTTCATATCGTAAGAAAGTTGTGATTGCTCAAAGAAATCGATTCATGCATAAAAAATTAATTAATGAATTACAGGGAAGAATTGGCTATGGATGAAGAAAAGTCTGTAAAAAAATAAGTAGAGTGGCACAAGTTATGAGTATAACGAACGCGTTGAAATTCTACAGTTGAGGATGAATGACTTTATGCATGTACCTATGCATTTGTGGAAAAGTGAAATGCGAGAGAGATGTGCTTTGACAGATTAGAAAGGCGAGACTGATGATGTTTCTCAGATATATATGTATTTATATCTCCGGCTTTAGAGTTCTGGGCGGTGATGTGCGTTGTGCGCGAGCGGGTCTTTGTGATGAGCGAAGCATTTGTATGAATTTCGCGATGAGAGGGGGCAGAGGCAGCAAAGCAAGCTGCAAGAGCTATGTCAAAGCAAAACTTGTTTCATTAAATTAGGCTTATCTGTTAGATGAGCTGCTCCTCATCCCTCAAAGTATTATCATTTTGACTCTAGCAAAGCGTAGTATTTTGCAAAGTATTAGTGATTATACATTTGGTCATAACGCAAGAGTTCAAACACAAAACAAGCAGTAATCCATTATTGTCATGATTTGCAGAATTTCCGAATATGGATCAAATCAGGGAACTTCTGTATCAGCTTGGAAGCCCCATCTGATGATTCCATTGGAGCTGGGTTGTTATTACGTCTTGCTACATGACAACTGTCTCCCGCACAATATAATACTGTTCAATAAAAAGTCATGGAGCATTTGCACTTTGAGAGCCCAGTGATTCGTAGGTAAAATAAAGAAAATTGGTTGAAATACAAATGAATCTTCTAACTTCGCATATCAGCTGACAATTTCTTCGGTCAAAAGTTGTATACATCTAAAAATTGGAATTTCGGATCAGAAAATTTGATTACTGCAACGTGATTGGTCCAGAATGACTTAAATACAGCTCATTTTGTAGCTTTTTCTAAGAACTTTGAGTCAAGTCGGATCTTGAGGAAACTCATAAAAATTTGATCAAAATTCCTCTGCAAGTCTGACACAAGTTAATGGATTGAAATTATTCAAAAAGCATCTAAAATTAGAAATCAAAAGCTCTGACATCCGTTTTTGGAAGTTACTCCAGGTGACTTTTCTGACGAGAGAATTCTCTCAAAAATTGACTCGTGGTTGAAAAAAAAACACGAAGGGATTCAAATTTAAACTGATATAAGCACTACTCATCATTTCTTCCACCACCAATACAGGAAAACTTGAGGAAAATCAGAGAAATATCACCGCGAGTCCGATTTTCTCAGCTGTCATCGATTTCGGGACTCATTTTCGAGAAAGATCTTCGTTTACAACACCAGTCAAAGCTCCCGAACGACCAAGAAACCCACCAACCTAGTGACCTATTATCATCCGCCGAACCATCGATTTGCTGGATGACCGACCAACTCACTGATCGATTTCTTTACCTCATGCCCCACAATGCCAGCGTTCTGCTGAGCTGGCGGGTCAACTTACAGACCCGCCGACCTGTTTACCTGAAATACGACCTCATAGCCTGCCAACCTACTGACCTAATATACGACCCGCCGATCTGCACATTGAATGGATGACCTACAGAACTACTGACCTTGAATATGATTCATTGACCCGGTGACCTGTTTTTTACTCGCTATCCAGTTACGTGTGGCTGATAGAGAGGTTGAAGCGTGAGTACGTCTTTTTGTTAGGTCTGCATATCGGTGTCATATGGCCATTCATAAGCCAGCCAGTAGGTTGGTGGGTCCATGAGTCATCCGGAAGGTCACCAGCACAGCAGATTGACGCAATGGGCCAGTAGGTCATCTGGTAGGTCGACGGGTTGGCTGGGCGTATGACAGGTCAGCACTTCGGTAGATCTATTGGTGATCAGAGAGGTAACCAGGTAGACAGGTTGGTGAATGATGTGGCAGATCGATAGGTCGGTGGATGACAGGTCGACCGGTTCGAGGGTCATATGACAGTTCAGAAGGTCGGTGGGGACCAAGGGTGATTGGCGAGATGATGGATCATATGGCAGATAGAGAGATTGGTGGATGAGTAGGTACATCAGGTTCGTGGGTCAGAGGGTCGGCAGGTCGTCTGGCAGGTTAACGGGTTGACCGGTTATATAACAAGTCAGCACTTCATTAGATCTATTGGTCATCAGAGAGGGGACACCAGGTGGACAGGTTGGTGGATCATGTAGCAGATAAACAAGTTGGTGGGTCGGTAGTGGACGGGTCACCAGATTGGCGGAATGATTGATCATATGGCAGATCGAAAGATTGGTGGATGAGTAGGTCGGTGAGTTGGTGAGGCAAACATCAGATCAGTAGGTCAATGACTCGGCAGATCATCTAGCAGGTCAGCGAGTTGGGATGGTCATCTCCATGTCAAAAGCTAATTCGTTCGATTGTGTGACCTCATAAAAATAACTCGAAATATTCAGAAAACCCATGTGTGGACGTGAAATGTTAAGCTCTTCCCGTTTTTGATTAGACAAAGTGGAATTTTCGTCATTAAAAGGGAGTAATATTCAATATCTCAGGTTTATGTAATAGTAGATGGAGTAAAGCCTCGGATTTGTTTTGAGTCAACTCAACAAACCTTCATTCATGAACTTTCAGTGATTTTTCCTCTTTTGCCTCATACTCAAGTCTGATGCCATTTATGGATTCTATCTCTTCAGGCATGCACTTTACACATGAATAGAAATTCAAAGCCTTTTGGTGGAGTAAAAATCGACAAATCCTCCGAACGGATTCAGGTCTACGTTCAAGATAGCGGCTGACTACGGTTTTCCTATATGTATTAAATTTGAGATTTTTTAAATTTTACGTATTATTCAGTATCATGAGCTCCTACATTTCGTCAAAATTGTCGAGATAATACCGATTTTCACTTGCCGTTCTAGCAGAGAGCTCAGGATAAAGTCTGCAAATTCATCGAACAATTCAAGCGAGCAAAAAACTTCTCAATGAACTCTTTTCTAAAGTACTATGCACTCCTCGAGTTCAATGCCTTCAATATGCTTGCGAAAAAAATCCGAAAAGCGGCACGATTATTTTCCTCGAGTGGTTCGAGTAGTTACTTGGTATACGCTGAAGTAGTCTTACGAGTGGAACAAATCCAATGCTTTCGAATCGTCAACTTTTTTCGAGAGAATTTTGCATCAATGAAGCTCTTTCATTAAATCTTGCAGTTCCAGTATTGCCTTAGTTCTTTGACATAATCCTTTCATTTTCGACAATAGCAAAGTTTTCATCAAGAGAACGTGGTCTAAATAGGCCACCATCCCTTTGAATTAATTAAACTTCAACGCACAAACACCTTCCTTCAATCATATCACGTTAATTAGAAAATCCTTCATCATTCCATTACCGTTCTAAAAATTCGCAATCTCATTTCCTTGAATGCTCCCGCACACATACTTTTATTCATTTCATAATGAGCGGACGAGCCTCATAGAGATGTGCTTCAGCAAAGAAATATCGCATAAAGGACGAAAAAGCGCTTTTCATAAGCAGGTGAAGAAGCAGCATCTCTCTCTCTGTGCTCACGCAATAGTTATCTCTACTAACCCCTTGACGAAAGAAACCCATCAAACAGCCAACAGCATGCTGTTGGCTGTTTTGAGGACTGCAGTACAGTCCTCAATAGCAGTCTTCCTCTCATTCAAAATAAAAAATTCCTCCTTTCCCTGAATCGCTCTTCTTTTTTAAAGCAGCGGGGTGCAATAACTCACATTCATACAAAATATGAGAACATAATCTTTTTCTCAAAAGTACACCCCTTCCTCGAGTAGGCTAAGCTAAGTCGATATAGATTATAGATATATAAAAAAATCGTTGAAAGGAATCGTTCTATCAAATATTGCCGAAAGAGCTTGCGAGCTTGCAGGGAGTGAATCTAGTAAGAAAACGAGAGAAGGAGGACGACCTTGCAAAAGCAGCATGAGAGCAGCCAATTACCAGTATATTTTGTAGCAGTTGTGAAGCGGGACGGTATCAGCGTGATCAAGGCATAGCATAGCTCGGCGTGTCTCGCACCCACCAACCACCATCACTAGCAACACCACCACCACCACCACCACCACCACCACCACCACCATCGTTGAGCTTGCAGCAGTATAGTGGCGAGCTTTCAAAGCCGAGGCGAGAATTAAGTGCGGCCACGCTGCCAGTCTTAATTAACTCGCGCTGCTGTACCAAAGGCTCCACTCTATACATACAACACTACCTAACTATATACAACCCCCTACAGAGCTTTCGAGCTTGCAAGCTCACCCTTACTCTCTTACCGGTTAAATCCCTCTTAAATCCGGCGTAGGCGTCTTTGCGGAACAGCCTCCAACCCTACCTATCACGATCTATATAGTTCTTTTGTTTTTGCTCGAGCTTGCAAGCACAAGCCGATACACCACGAGCTTTTCAAAGCCCTGTGAAGCCCATTAGCTACCAAAGTATACTTGTTCTGCTTCGATGCCTGTTTTATTTATTTTATTTTTTTTTATTCTGAACTAGGAAATCGATGCCATCATGCGACTTTGGGATTTTCTCTGCCCTTAACGATTTAACCACGCTCTGCTACCAGTTGCACGCGAGCTTTGCCCTATCGCAAATTGACCGTGAGTAAATCAAAGCCTTTGCAGTGTTAAACGAAATGGCTTTAGGCTGTTGCCCTCACAGTGTTCTTCGAGCTTGCACTGTTGAATCATCAGCTGTGTATATCATTTTTAGGAAGTTATTGGAGAAGTTCCTGGAGGTAATACGGTGGTATTTTACATTCTAACTCTGTAAGTCGAGCGTTAGAAAATTACAGAATTTAGGGAAGCATACTGTTGTGATATCTGCTCTACATTTACAGTTGAGAGGCTCTAACACATCTAAACTCATACGAGGGATGGAAATATTGCTCGGATTTGGATGATTTGCATGATGTTAGAATTTGAACCTTTAAAGTTCAAGGACGCAATACAGTTCTAGGATCAACACTTAAAATCCTTGAGGGCTGATTTGTTGGCCTACAGCAGAAGTTCGTGACACAGGGCCCGTATTCTAAATTTTGCGGTAAAGTTTTCCGGCAAAAATTACCGCAAAATTTGCCGGCGTCGGTGGCGCTCTGTCGGTAACCTGTAAGATTTGCCGCTATTGCTACAGTTTGCCGGCGCGATTTGCCGTATTTGCGTTGCCGATAGCGTTTGCCGTGAAAAATACGGCAAACCGCGACGGTAAACTATGCAGCAACAGCGGCATGTTTTACAGGTTAACGACAGAGCGCCACCAATGCCGGCAAAGATTGCGGTGAATTTTGCCGGAAAATTTTATCGCAAAATTTAGAATACGGGCCCTGAGTGCTGTTTGGTATCATTCAGAACATAGAGACCTCATTTAATGTTCTAGAAACCATCTTAGAGTACCACTTCTTCTATTTCATTGATTTTAAACGGTCCAAACTTCAAGATCATTAATCTGACAGGATTCATCTACTTTCTTCACGAACCAAGTCTCTTTAATTAAGAACGAGAAGAGTTTTCAAATTCAATAACAAATCCAGCGCTCAACTCGAGAGCGCTCTTATTTTATGAACCGACTGTTCTTATTTCAAGAATTCGAATACTTAGAATAAGAGATTTCACTCTCATCACGGTCAGCCGTTGAACTGACCTAAAATTCTGATAACTATAAGCTCACATTTGAGGCATTGAAGCTCTTTGAAATCCTTGGGACCGTTGAATTCCTCAGCTGATGATCAAGAGAAACCAATAATCCATCAAATCAATAGTATGTCAAATCCGAGTCATACTTTATTCTCAAATCGAGAAGACCCGATTTGTACTTGAAACAGGTCCTACTTTTTCATTATGCGCCACTTACTCCTTATTTTAAAATCCAGCAGTTCTTATTTCAAGAGAAAGAACTCTTATTTTAGGAGGAACTCTCAATTTGAGAAGAGAAATCGGCTGATACTGGTTCTCACTTTGAGTAGTCAAATCTAAACGGAGTGTGGCGATGTAGTGACTGTTGACATGCAACAGATGAAACTCTATACGATTTCGTCCGTGTGACTTCAAAGTCACTTCTCGTTCGAGGACCACAACTGTAATGTTATTGATCATAATATGCAAAAATTTGAGTTTATATCTCATAACAATTACAAAGATAAAATTCTACTTGCTGTGTTCAAAACTTCATAGGATTCGAAAGTTGCAGGAACCAACTGTGAATCAGAATAATTTAGGAAAAAATCTTCCTCCTTGCCTGCTCATTTCCCTCCTAATCCTGAGAGCAGAAGACAAACAATCTCATCCAATCGTGTTCGCTTATGTTATCAATTTGAAAACATTCAAGCTAAAGAATCATCTCAATTTCAAGACTCCGATAAGGAATGAGTCCCAAAATTGAAAGTAGTTATGTTTATAATCATCACGTTCACTACGACGGACCTCACCGGTGGGGCCTACAATTTTTTACAATTCAATTTCGACTAATCCATATCCACTCAAAAAATATTCTCGGAGGTAATTTGGCTTGTCGGTTTAGTTTGCTAAATCCCTGAGTAATGATCAGATAAAAAGTCATCCCCGCGAAGTTAGATCAATCAAAGATTGAAGGTCGAGACCATAACCACCCGAAAACTACGAAAAATTGCTTTCGCAGTGAACGTGTCAGGTAAAAGTAGTTAACTCAATCATACCACAGGGAGTCATACATAGGTCATTGGCTTAGTCTGAAAGCCTGCCTGTATAACCAACGAATATAGACGCTTATAGAAGATTATTGCTTATGGGCGACCCGATGCCCGAAATCGTTAGTTGATGAAGCGACTGTAGGATGGCGGCACTATCGAGGAGCTTGCAAGCCACGGAGGCGGCAGCTCAAATCCACACAGAATCTGATGCATTTTATCCTTCGACCAAATCAATCTTTTTCTTTCAGTAAAAAATTACTGGACCGCTAAAGAGACCCGCAATTTTGAATGATTTTCTGTGATTTATATTTCCCCTGTCAATTTATGCTTATGAGAGACGGAGTTACTCAGTATAGATGGTCACAAACATCGGCATTTAATTAGATTATTCGTGATATAGCGTTGTTTCAATGCAATATCGTTCAGCGATCATCATTTCTTCAAAACATGAAATCAAGATTTTAATCTGAGTCTAAAAAGAGGTAGTAAATTTACAAACATGTCAAGTTGACTGGAGGGCAACGACTTTATATACAAGTTTTATGTATTCTGGTGTACATCGTCAATGGCCTAGGCGGTAGTGTTCCTGCCCAGTAATCTCTTGGCCCCGGGTTCAAATCCCCTCAAGATCGCACTTTTTTTTTTTTTTTTTCATCTAAATTAGTAGTTTATTTCAATGCGAACAATGAACAACCTCTGTTGCAAAAATTGTTCAATTAGAAATGTATGGTTACAGTCGCTCATCTCGCGAAAACTCATTTATGGGGCTTCAAAAATTGTTTTGCAATATGAAGAACGTCAATGACGAAATCTAATATGAGTTTAACGTCAGAGAGGGGGTTTGATTTCTTTGAATCTGCAATTTGGGTAATTTTTGTTTGGAAACAGTAGATACTTGAATTTTACTTGATAATTAAAGCCATTTTTTCAAAAATCCATTTACGGGTTTCTAAATTCTTTTGCAATCCGAAGAACATCAATCACGAAACAATATTGAAAATTGATTCGATTTTTGAATCTACAATTTTTCCACTTACGTTATAATTTTTACCATAGAATTTTGATGTTTTTTTTTTCATTAATCAGTTATAATTTGTTGTAAACGAAAAAAGTATATATCAAGCTGTCCTGATTGAAATAAATATTCTTGAATTGGATAATTCGTGAACGAAATATTGATGAAGTTGTTCGTAAAAAAAAATATTGGCTATGATTGAAAAAAAAAAAAAGATTTTGGGGGGATCCGAACCCCGCCCCGTGGCTTCATCACATGCGTTAACCAACGTCCAAGGATGCTATCGACTGAGCTATGACGCGATTCAATTCAATAGATTAAACTTTATATATAAACCATTTGCCCCCAAGATGGGTTTTCATGTACAGTCAACGGATGTTTATTTATTGATGAACAGTTTACATTTCGCGTCCAACTTCGGAAGTTGGTCCGATTTGAAAAAATAAATCGAGATAATTTAAGCAATGCATCGCTGATGTAAAATTTGCAGGTTTGATTGCTTTGTGTTGTTTGTGCACGCACACACGCAACACGTCAGCTCACACACGTGTTATCCAGTAGGAGCGCCACCAAGCGGTTGGCTAACATAACTAACCCCCCCTGTTAGCCAAGCTCCGGGCTCCAGTTTTACTGAAGAACTGGGCTTCTATAAGCGTCTATATTCGTTGGTATAACTGTAGGATTACCCTTGTTTTACCGTCTTCTGACGATAACTGACCGACACTTTCCTCACAGTGTTTCTATGTGTATTATATTTGTTTGTGTAAATGCTCAAGGGGCTTGGAGAACATTGTTTTTTTTAGGGTGTACTTTTTTGTCTGCTCCTTTTGCTCTTAGGGTTTCTGTGAGTGGGCTGAAGCGTGTTATTTCCGCATTGAATACATTTGAAAGCATTAAAGCTCTCGTGGCACTCTAGGATGGTATGGGGGATGTATACGCTGTATATGGAGTGCGAGCACGTGTATTTAGTTCTGGATAGTTGCGTCCGTGGGAGGAAGAGGAGGAGGAGGAGGAGTAGTCGGACTTTGCGAGCCTGCAAACGATGTTTAATGCGGCTCGTTTCTACGCTTGCTGCACCACCATAGTATGGCTTCTCCTCAACGGCCAGTTTTCGTATACGAATGAAGCGTAACGAGCCGAGTTAACGGGCTAATGCGATTTTTCCTGCATTACTCTCGTGGCAACTCGCGAAATTAAGAGGCCACTCTCTTCTACTCTATGCTTCTACTACTGCTGCTACTCCTCCTATATTTGTTGTATTTTTTTTCTTTGGCATTCTTTTCTTTTTTTCTGCGGTAGCTTGCCGTTGTGGTGGTGTTTGGCGTGTGCCAAGTGGAGGTAAGAATTTGTGCGGCAAACTTTTGCATTTAGATTTCTGAAGAGAGATGCCCTGCTGTTACGCTTGTAAATTTTTAACGAGGGTTACTCGCACAAAATACTCGTATTCTCGGGCAAAGCCATCGTCTTTTAACGAAAAGGCCCATTTACAATTCAAAATAAAACTTCTTATCGGTACTTTTTGTTATGTCATCTTTATCAATGAAGGACTGTTGGAAAGTTTACCTTCGAAACTTGACTCTTCTTAATTATCTTTATTTAGTTTTCAGGACAGCAGTAAACAGATGACATTTTTGAAAATAATTTTGCAGTCAAAGATTGCAGTATCCAAAATATTTTCCTATATGTGCCATGGATGGTCATACGTATCGATATAGTTAACAGTTTTCTATTCCATTTAGGGAATTTATTTGTCCACGAAGGAAACACTACGGGTTCAAAAAGATGATTGATTGGATCCTTTACTAAATATTGTTCTAAAATCAGAAATCTCATTCAACTGCGGTACAGAAAAGCAAACTGTGTCGTCGGTCTCTTGTTGAGTATAGGGATGCAAGCCATCTGAGTTAAGGAAAAAATAGCGGAGTTCGAAGGGTGAATATTATTTGAAAAATGATCACGTGGTGAATGATCATGTGTTGAGATAATCGTAGAGGCAGAATGGTTTTCTAAGAATTTGAAAGTTATGATTTACAGCATCTTCTCAGTCTTTGAGTTCTTATTGGGATCCAAACTCCACTCCCTCACAATAATTTGAAATTCACAACCCCGATCATGTCATGAAGCATAACCACTTATGACCACAGTTATTAGCAAAAAGCCTTACCGAATGCAAACTTGGAGTCTTAAGAACTCGTTCCCTTATGGATCAAATTATCTAGGCATTGAAACCTTGTAAATCTTTTATTTGTTACCTGTAATGCTCCTCGTGATTTTTCGAGTTCGTCCATCCTCAGAACATGATCCAATTAAAATATAAGTGTGGAATCGATCTTTCGTATATCCTCATTGACTAATTTTAGACTGTATTATCCTCGAATGAGTATAAAAAAAATTGAAAATACTCAAAGGACCTTCATTAATTTCCGAAAATGTATGCCTGAATGGACCAAGGCAAAATATTTGGGAATAACTTTTACCAAACATTTCACGAGTGACTGACTGGGAAATACCTTTTCGCTCGACGAATTCGAGCTCGAACTCGCGAAAAATAAAAGAAACAAGAGTAAACAACTCAGCCATTCTGCGCGTGGAGCTTGTAAATCTTTGTTGACTGTCTCACTCACTCTACCTCAACTTCTCTCTCTTTCTTATTCTGTATACCTCTGGATTTGCTCACGTGACTAACTTTTAGAGGCGTAGGTGTGGTATGCATGGCTCGCATTTGCGGCCGTTTAATCAGACCGCAAAATCTCTCTCTTGCACTCGACTCTTGCGCACTCTCGCAGCTCTTTTAGTTGCACGCGACTTTTTTATAGCACTTGCATGAGCAGCAATTCTCTTTTCTAACAGCTTAGTGTGAAAGAATCTTTCTTCTTCTGGAAGTATTGAGGAAATGAGGGTGAGATCAAAAACACTTTGTCACAAACTGTGAATTATTTTAACACAGTTTGTGTGGATATTTTCACCACTTTTCTACTATTCTATTAACACACGCTCGTATTTTTGTATCTCATTCATATTTTTTCCCTCGAATTTTGAACTGATACGAAATTTGACAAATGCCACTTTGAAAAAACAAGAAGAGCGTTATTGCATTGATCGCTGTGATGCTTCGCTCTACAATAAGAGTAATATTACGACCGTGATTTTTTTCATTTTTTTATTTTTTATAAACATTTTTAATCTCTTTTCGAGGTTATTCTGCGGGACCTACAGTTTAAGGTGGGTTCCGAACCACCGAAAAGCACTTATGTAAATTCACATTGGTGCCGGCCGAGATTCGAACCCCAGCTTTCTGCATCGAATGCAAGGATGTTATCCACGAGGCCGCGGTGGCTTCGTGATTTTTATTTGATAAGTTTATGTCCATAAATTACGAAAGTCAAATTCTCATGACTTCTGGTTCCTCTCCATCTCGTGAAATTTCTCGATTAAAAAATGGTAGGCCCATTTTTTAACCCAAAGAAGTCGGGAATTTTTCCTAATGAAATCACCTCAGATTTTTGTGGAAATCTTAATGTATGATGGCTGTATAATGAATTTCATCGTTCCGAAGTCGTAGCGAGTGGCCATCCTCGTCCTGTTCGGTGTAGAGAAGTGGTATGGTGGATTTTTTATTCTTTTTAAGCTTCCTCATCAGAATTTGGTTGTTTATGGATGGGCTGAGTACGGAAAAAATCGTGGAAAGAATCTTCGAGTTGACCTTGACTGCAGCTGAAATCGCATTTTCAAGGTCAAAACTGACAGTGTTCGCACTTGAGCCTTATTCTGTCTCTCAACTGGTTGAGGCGATCCTTGATGGGGTAGAGGCTCTCCGACTTCATAACTAGACTCGGAGACTCCCAAAATACTCGAGTAAGATCTCGCTACCCGTTTAGCAGTGCTACCCTGATAAAAAATTCCTCTAATCATTGGATAACTTCATCCAATTGGATTAAATATTGGGATCCAGGCTTGATCCAAAAAGTCACGCTATTTGATCCAACCTTGATCCAAAATTGGAGCAAGGAAGTGAACTGAGTGCCGCGGCGCGGCGCGCGCGTCATGATTAAATTTGCGTCGTCTGCACGTATATGAATTAAAACATATGATGTGAAGCTTGTTTGATTTTAGTTGCAGAATTTTTCTTTAAATTACCTATAGTTTTCCGTGAGAGCGTTTACAGTAAAAATTCTGATGTCAACTCTCATGTCTGGTTTTGTTCTCCATGTCTCAAGTTTTGTTGTATGAAAGAACTGAATCGCCAGCAAAAGATTTAGCCCAGTACAACAAATAAGGTCGTGAAAAGTTTTAGTTGGCGCTTTTTCAGTCGAGTCACTCCAGATTCATCACGAATACTCCGTAAACAATTCATTCACGTTCCGAAATGTCACTCTGCGTCTAGAGATTAATCTGATATTTCAAGCTTTGTTACACGAACCAAAGTGATCATTTGAATAAATCTCATGTTTTATTTGAATGTAGGAATTTCAAACGAGGAATATTGTACTAACAATGCGTTCAATGATCGAAAAAAAAATCATATTTTGTTAGTTGTCAATAGAAATTGTTAATAAATTTCTCTTTATTCCCACATCGTTTCAAAGTTCTACATCATTCCGACTTGCGTAATTTCGACCACGTTAGGTTAGTCATTGGAACTATTTGATCCAAGGTTGGATAAAATAGCCTGACGTTTTTGGATCACATTGGATCAAGCTCTTCCAACATTTCATCCAATTGGATCATCACTGGACGACTTTTTTAACAGGGTATGTGAGTAATGACTTTTCACACCCCCCTCCCCTCCCCCAAGGTGATAGGGGCAGGTCAAGTAGAGGAACTTCCTTGATGAGATAGAGGCTTTGCGGGCTTCATAATCAGACTCAGAGACCCTTAAAACCTTCTGGAAGTGATTTTTGGTCCACCTGGGTCACTTGCATAGCATGCACCTTGAGTGACCAATATTGGAGCGAATCGCACAGAAGAAAAGATTGGTTACAACATCAATCAACTTGGTCATAACAAACAAAAAAAGTTGGTTGGGATATTTAACGCCTATCGAGTTGGTTAGATCATTCAATTTTGTTGGTTGGATGTGTTGTTATTTTTATAACCCTATCGAGTATCTTTTTCGCCGTAAGAAGCTTATGCATATAACAACAGATCCAACAAAAAGCAATTGAATGATCCAACCAACTTGATAGGCGTTAAATATCCCAACCAATTTTGATTATTAGTTGGGACAACCAATCTTTTTTTTCCGTGCGGACAAAAATGTTGGAGCGAGAGCTCGGATGTGGTGGCAGTGGAAGCGATTCACCTTGGATCCGGGAAAAACACAATCAATTTATGACATCTATCCGTGATTCCTGAAAATATTTGCTTAATTCATGTGAACTTGAACAAATTCGTCGTGTTTACACTCTTCAGATAGGCTATGAATCGATTTCCATTGCCAAATCTCGAGATTTGGCAAAACAGTACTCATTCCAGTTTTTAATCATCATAATTAGTGTTTTGGTTCCATTCCTCGTGTACTGATGATAATGACTTCACGGGGAATTGATACGTTATTGTATGATCAATTAGGACCAGTCGTGCAGAAATATTCTTCGCAATCTATTCATCACGACTATGTAGCTTAATTTTATAGAGTGCCGTTGATTGATTGCCTCGTATTTCAAGCAAACGACGCGCTATCGTTGTCGTTCATACATGGCGAGTCATCAATTGAACTCACTCGAATCCCGATGAGAGTAGTTATGAAAGATGAAAAATGACGTCAAGTTCAATCGGCAGTGTAAAAATTTATCTTACGAATCGACGAAGTCTCAAAAACTCGTTAGTAAAACTAGTATTTTTACACCACTTCAGCTAATTATTCATGATAACTACTCAAATTGACGAGATGAGCTTGTGATGATTTCAATTATGCTGATGGCTGATGACATATGAGGTACCAGATGATCATTTCTGATGCACAGGAAGAAAATGTGCGTGAGATTACTTTCCCTTCTGTATACTTTAAGCGTATGAAAAGCTCAATCTCGACGTTCCCGCAACTCTTCCAGATCAAGCTTGGAAAAGTCTTGTTTGCCCTGGATACACTGTGAGCTCGTGTTTGCTCTTCCGAGAAATACATATCTTCTTTTGCCCCGAGGATTGAATAAGAAATCTTGCGGGTCTCGTTGGAAAGGCAGCTTCTCGACTACTTTTGAATGTATCTTCCGACTATCACGATACACACGCTGACCTCAAAGTTTTCTTCCCTCTTCTATATAGATAGCATGGAAATATTTGCCAAGAATATGATGTATATTCGATGAGTTTGAAATAACATACTCGATTCAATTCAATATTCATTATTTAGTTACTCGTGGCTGTTTCTTGATATTTATTCGATTTTCTTCTTTTTGTGGCAGAGCGCGGAATAAGTTTGTCAAGCTTCTGATGGTATTGGAATCTTAATTTTGAATCATACATTCTTGTGATGACTCTCCGGCATTTTTACATACTTTTTATTCCAGCTTTTGAGGTCGGATAGTATTTGCAAGTTCAATCCAAGTTTTCCATGGCGAGCACTCCAGACAATCGAAGTCGACAGCTGCTGTAAGCGTAAAATATATACAAACCCAGGTGCACGAGACGTTGAGGAAAGTTTTGAGCAACAAGTTCGTGTTTCATGGACTTCATCAGGCTATATCCCATTGCGGTGGTGGAGTTATAGATTCTTGGAAAAAATTCATGAAAATTGAATAAAAGTGTATGGAGAGCTATTGTCTCGACATGATCAAGTTTATCTTTTGAATTTTGCATCTTTCAAACATTGGGGGTCATAACTTATAATCCATAACTCCCCGGAACATAGACCACCGTGGATCTTCCAGTCAAGCACAATGTTGTATCCGATTAATTGATGTGTTATTCCTGACTCACCCGCGCGTTCTGGCACATGTCTTCGATAAGCCCATGATTTGTTTTCCTGATTTGAGTGTTTCTCAGTTTTGTATTTCTAACAACGCTTCAAAGAGAGCAGCTACTCGTGGAAGATTCATCATCATGAGGGTTTGATGAAGAATCAATCGGAAGGGTACGCATTTTGGGATCAAGAGAAGACAGAGAATCGTTTCACTTTTTAATTCAAAACACATCATGGAATGAGGCAGCATATAGATTTGGTTGGATTACAAGAGATTGTAACCGACCAGATTGAATCCAAATTGTCCCCAATTGTCAATTTTAATGGGAAAAATATATCCGTACTGATTTGTGGCCTCTGGTTTATTTGGATTGGGTTCAATTCAATCAAAATGCAGTCACAAATAAGACCTGTTACCGACCCATTAGAGGAGTTACTGGGTGTCAGCTTGGCTGATCATCGAGTTGAGCTACGTTGGGTGCGGCTAGTACTTAGATGTGTGACCACCCATAATCTGGGCCTACCAACCTTGCCTTGGTGACTTTTTCGATCGATTGGCTGACATTTACCCCTTAATAATGTGAGCGGGAGGCACGGAATGTTACAAATAAAGATTTCCATGTTTACGAAAAATGAGCCATGAGCATTGCTACGGTTAGCATGACACATGTGTACCGAACTCTCCAGAGCAGGCTTCAGGAGTTTTTCCTCGCTTCACAGGTATAATATGGAGAGAATTAGGTTAGGGCTAGTGGCTGGATCCCTCAACACGCCAAAATAGGAACACAACATGTTAAACCCACGAGATTCACTCCGGTTGATAAGGTCCTTTGGCCGAGGGCTTGATCACCCGATGGTCCTCCGTGATTTGTATTTTGAAAAAGTTGATGTGAGAATTTGTGAAGGTCTAGCAGACACTCAGATAGATATGTGGGTGAATTTTTGTTTCTGAAAAAACTCAATTCATTTGAGCTTCGCTGTACCGAGGTTACCTCCTCAAACTCAATGCTAGAAAGACTGAAGGAATTGTGTCATATTTGTGCCAGGAGTCTCCTGGTCCATTTATTTCCATAAAATCTTTTCTCAGGCAGTGTATCAAGAAATTAATAATGTCCTCAATATTGCTTGTTGATCCAATGAGTCGATTGAACCAATTATCCTCGAAAAGTTTGCCTGGCCTCAGGACGAGTCTGGTGCCTACTGATCGTCAAATCTGCACAAAGACTAAGATCTTAAGCAGCAGCCTTATCTCCACAAAATCCATTGGCTGCAGGTCACAATATCTACCGCCCCCCCCCCCACCCGTGCCTACAAGTCACTCTAAAATACCATTTTCCCTCCCCTCCCATTTCTCGCTACCGTATAATGTCGAAAATTTTCCACCGAGAACGTAAAGGCGCCTGCAGTTAATATACTTTGCACTAATAACTCGAGCCGCCCCTATAGTCTTCTTCCTAGCAATTTGGAATCCTCCTCCAAAAACCTAACCTCTCTACCATCAAAACTACTTCGAGTTACCGTCTCGTTCATTTCTGAATTCTCTGGCAGCATATTTTGAAAGCAGGAAATAATCGTTACCATATAGTATATACTTATAGAAGACAGGTTAGAGAAGGAGTCAATCGAGCGCCATCAGAAGCTCAGATGCATCAGCAGCGTGTGTGTGCAGGTGACGCTTTAGAGAGCGCCATCAGTTGGCTCTTTGTCCTCGTCATTGTTCACCGCGTCAAAGAAGCACACGTATATATAATACCTTCACAACCCGCGAGCCGCAAGAATTTATACCTCCCCTAGACAGAGAGAGAGGAGGTTTTAGAGACGCTTTGCTTACGCCAAGTGAGTTGGCTTGGTAAGGTTATATGTTCAGCCTTCTTAGACTTCTAGGCTTGGTGAGAAGTGAACGTCGCATGCAAGGAGTTGCACATTATTTATGTTACCCTGCCCTCTCCTGCTGCTCTTGCCTTGCCATCAGGAGAAAATGTGGACATATTAAGTCCTGAGCAATGTATTCCATGACTAGGCTTGGAATATAGTTTGAATTTGGCGGGAAATCGGTTTTGAATTTATATAAAAATTTCACTAAGTATGTCAGAAGGTTGATGTTATACTTACGAGTGATAATTTTGTTTTTGTTCCAGGTGAGCATCGTTTTGGCTATGCAGATGTTCCAATGAGATATTAGAAGTGATCCACGATTCTTGAGTTGGAAGCTGGTTTGAAGGGGATGTGAGTGGTATTTTTAGTAATTGTTGATGGAATTATTGTGGAGGGTTCTTCGCTGGTTGTAATTTGTCTTGTTATGTAGCTTTTCATGCGATCAACTTAGTAGTTTTTGTATCCCTGGGCTGGTTTAGCTTTTTTGATGCTTCAAATATCCGAGAAATAGAGACTAAATTCGCGAGAAATTTGCAAGATCTCATTTTAAGGCGGTAAAAAAAGTCATACTGCACACCCTTTCGAGATAACCACATGGAAGCATGTTGGGTACACACTAATTTTGGCCTTCATTTTTGTGAACGGTCTCCGTAATTTATCCAAATTCAAGTTTTGCGATTTTTGAAAACAGATTTCGAAGGTCTTTGAAAAAAAATCGAATGCGCTAAAGTACGCCAAATTTGGTTGAACCAAAAGTGTTTGACACTGGTTTTACTAAACGTAATTTCGTTGGTGATTTTTTAAGTAGGCAAACACAAAAAATGCAAAACCCACTTTATATTTTCTGTGAGACGCAGAAACCATCCGCGTTTGGTCCAAATGATCAATTTCCTCATATTTCAACATAACAAACTTAAAAAGAAAAATTGCACGAAGGTCAAGCGGTGCTCAGTTCTGAGATCGGCGTATGGGGGCATATTGGGTACAGGGTGCATGTTGGGCTTACTTGCCTTATTTGTCCATTTTCTTGACTTGAGTATAATGATGTCCAGATTCGAAGCACAAGTCTCAAGCTCACGCCTCTCATCTTCTAGTTCAGATGAATCCCTCGAATGACTATGTGCAAAGTTGGTTTCATGAGTGGGTGATCTTCTCACGTTCAATTTTCGGGGGATTGATGACCGTGCACGTAATTGTAGGGACCTCATGGCATATTTTCTGTATAGTTGAAGTTACATTGTGAAACCAATAATGTCGTAAGTTACCTCTAGAATGAAAAATTGTCGAAGTTTTTGATGAAAGATACGCAAAAGTGAAGTGAGATACAACTTCTCAACGCGATGGGTCTTATCTATCTGACGATTTTTACTAATAGGAGACAGTCGTGTCTGTGTTAAATAATTCGGAAGGGGCCGCACAAGATTCTTAGGGAACAATTTCGTGTAGATATTGGCTCCAGTCGCCACGTCTTACCACACTCGTCTTTTACTACTTGGCGCGCCGCACTGTGAGTCCTTGATCACAGAGCTGCCATTAGTCAGGCAGCTGACGTGGTTTCCGTCGTATTTATGAGGATCGCCGGACAGAACTTTGTGTTTCGTGTGTATTTTGACCCACTGAATCCAGTTTATTATGGTTTCAAGTCAAATGAGTAGGTCAGATATTGTTATGAAAAAAGTTCCATAAAGAACTGAAAAAGTCATTTCTTTGGCGATGGAAAAAATCCACACATATTTTTCAAGTGATTCAGAACTGAGAAGATCTGTGCGAGTTTTTTCATGAAAACGCATAGTTTTTACGGAAAACATTCACAAAGTTTGAAGAAAGTCGATTTGTGCAATAATCAAAGTATCAAAGCTTTGCTGCAAGTCGAAATTTTGTAGCGCAGTATAGCTCAAATCGCTCTTTTAAGCATTCTTAACTGATATAGCGAATCTGTCGGAAAACCGTGTTCGCCTCATCTGTCAAGTGAGCTGAAACGAACCTGTGTTCCCCATACTTATCTTCTTACACCACCTGCTCATACACTGATATTTAGAAGACCAACGATGCTTACGGTTTTGACTTCTCATCGCTCGAATTGTTTGACTAGAACCCGTCCTCCACTTGTCCGGAGTTATCTCACTCCAGAAAATGATCGGAAATTTTGTCTTTGCGAAAAAAGTTTTCCAAGATTTCCCAACTTATTTCCGTTGATTTTCCAGTGCCAAATACTCTACCACGTGAGGACCGGGCAATAGAGCGAATAAGAGGTCGAAATCGTGAGCAATGTCGGTCTCTTGGATATCAACGTATGAACAAATAACATGTAAAAGTACTGGAAACACGGGTTTGTTCCAGCTCGCGTAACAGGCGAGGCAAGCAGTTTTCCGACGAGTTCAAATCCCCCCCCCCCCCCCCCCCATCTGTCTAGAAGGCTTGAAAGAGCAGATTGAGCCATGATGCATTAGATAAGTTCAATTTACAGTCGAGCAACAGCAATTTGATTATTGCAAAAATCGGCTTCTTTAAAACTTTGAGAATTCTTTTCGGAAAACCTTTGCGATCTCATGAAAGGCTTGTGGAGGCTGTTTCGACTCTAAATAACACAAAAAATGGGCCGTGAGTGTTTTTTCCATGGCCAAAAAAAACCATTCGACTCTTATTATCAAAAATGTGGATTCAGCGAGTGAAAATGCAAAAGAATCACCAAGTTTTACCCGGAGAGCCCTGTATGCTACGAAACCCGATGCGATTACTAGACTCCATAAGCTGTACCACCGCCGAGCGTATCGCACTAAACGAAATATTCAAACTTATTTCCTAGCCAATCAATCCTTAGTGCAAAGAATTTTCCCCATCACCATGCAGCATTTTCATCATTATAACCTAATAACCTTCACAGTACCCAAAAAATCAAGAAAATTCCATAAAATCTTTACCTCATCGTTCACTCCACGAACTAACTTGATCCAACTCACTTCTATTCCCAAACTCCCTCAAGTACAGAGAGATCGACGAAAAGGATAACGAGCACCCTCAAGGGTCTAGAAAATCCATCAGGCAGCAACAAATACTCTCAACACGCAAACGTTTCAATAAAACTCGTCGACGTCAACTATGTCGTCGTCGTCGTCGTCATCGTTGTTGTAGAATGAGCCTGAAGGTACGCTCACTTTCTTGTGTATTATTACGCGTGACAAGCATTGCCAAGCTCTTATACATTTTGCCGTTGGCTTGTTACAAAAAAGCCCTCCGAGGGCCCCGCGCGCGCGCGCGCGTGTGTGTGTATGTGTATGTGTATGTGTGTGTGTGTGTGTGTGTGTGTGTAACGCTTCAGGATAAGAGAATCTTAAAGCTTTGTGTCGCTTGGACACAAAGGGTACTGCGCGAAGTTTCAAGCGCGAATTTAGCCATGGTGGAGATGAAGGGAAAGACGGAAGGAAAGGAAGAAGAAGGAAGAAAGGAAGGAAGTTCTCATTCGGACGGCTCCTTTGGTCATGTGTGAAAGTGTGTGTAGCGAGGGGGCGGGGGAGGTTGTCTGTGGTATTATATTGACAGAGGCGAGAGAGGAGAAGAAAGGTAAAGGGAGACTCGGATGCATTTTCCGGAGGGCAGACCACTTTTGCTTGCACCTTCACAAGTTTGACCCTCTATCGACGACGACGACGACGACGACGACGACGTGGTGGAAAAACGGGGTCTTTGTGCCTCAGTCGGACGTGCTAGCTAGTCCAGGCAAACGTCTTCCTCTCTCCTTTACAGAATACATTCTATACCTTAGCTTCTTCTCATTCTCCTCTTCTCTCGTTTCTGCAGTAACCTATGTATGCATCTTTGCAGCAGAGATGCAGCAACGCAAGCGTAACGCATCAATTGCGGCTTTCGATCGTATAGAAGAGCTTTTGTGGCTTATGAGAACTTGAGATATTGGATTTGCCCGTATGCTGCAGGATCAGCAAAATTCAGTTTTGCTGCTGTAAGGTTTTCCTGTATGTTGGCTTATTTGTAGATGTTTAAGATCGTACAATTTTTTACCTTGTCAAAACCTTTTTTTTTTTAGAAAAATTTTTTGATTCATGGTGAATTCCGGAGATAAATATTTATCATATTATACCCTAGAATTTGAGTAAGGCGCGGTCACGGTGCACAGTAACCATGGAACTTGAAAGCTTATCTTGCATAACAATTTTGATGATTTGAATTTCTAGACGAGTTGTCGCATACTTGTTATTGTCCATTTTGTATTCCTCAATCCGTCGCTTAGCCCAAATCACAAGAGAATCGAAGAAAAGTGGGAATAACTCGGCCGCGGGAACCTCCTAACCTATAATATGCACTGTGAAAAATTTCCCCTTAAAATTTCAAGAGCTTGTGCGTGAAACCTTTTCCAAGTCTGTGCTTGAATTATTTTTCAGTAACATGTCTTGAAAATTCAAGAAGTTCTTGAATTTTCAGTTACATGTTCTTGGATCTCACACTTCTCCTCAAAGCCTCAAAATCCAATGAAGTACTTGAATTTTCAAGAACAAGTTCTTAAAAATTCAACTAAATCTGCTTTACCTTATTCGGATAGGGTCAGGTGGGGATACATGCAGAAAATGTGAGTATGTCGATGATACTTTGATTTTTATTCAGAGTTTGAGAACAATTTACTTTGAACTCTCCAATCTTGGTAACAAAACTATTAGCGCTCTCAAATAAAGAGCAGTCTGAGCTTGTATGGGCTGATGATGTTTATCGTTTTCAATATCGGATGGGTGAGATGCAGCTCGATACAATTTGACATAACCTGTGGAGAATAAGGAGGATATTTGAGTTCTTCCTTTGAAAAATATCAAGATTTATCAGAAGAGAAGGCTGATTGAGAGAAGACTTACAAGTAAAAAAACTACGAGAAGAATTGGATAACTCTCACAGTTACTCGGCATCAGACTCTTGATAATTTTGACTTGGTATATTTTCATGAAATCAGAAACTTACTGAGGCCTCCAAGGATTATCAGGATTCGTCTCCTCAATCTCCTCCACGCAGCAGAAATACTCGTCTTTGTTCCTCTATAGCAGATCACATAAGATGAACAATCGAACGATAATTGAGGTTATGGTATTCAGCAAATTTCGTAAGAATCACGCGCACTCACGCATTTCAAACGCACAACTGAGGCTCGTGTGTAGCAGCGAAGGCTCGGGCGAAGGAGAAATGAAGGGGGAGTTGTCTTTTGCGCATGAATACAAACTGTTTAATAAAATTCAAGTACCGGTTCTTGAATTTGGAGGCAGAATCTATGGGGATTCAATAAAAAGTTGTTGAAAGTTGTAGTCAAGAACCATGTTCTTGAAAATTTAATCACATTTGTACTTGAAAAGTACCTGAAAAGTCAAGAAATTTTTTACAGTGTACGCACATTTTCATTCCCATTGTCATTAAGGTAGTTGTACACCAACTACGTGAGTCAGTGAGACTTAACCTCACTTTTTTGCCCACATCAAAATATTCGAAATTATGATTATTGTTAATAACTGTACTTTTTCCATCAAACAACAAACAAAAACGATCATCTAAGCCTTCCTGAACAGAATCAGGCATGGTTTCCAAAGTTATCTATACCCTAAAATCGAAATCACGTGTCGCATTTTTTGCATTCTACGCTTTGTATGAACAATTACTAAAAAACGACGTGGTCCATCATCTCCAGGCTTGGCCATATGATTCATTGATACATAAACTCGGATCTCTCGCAGTCCCACCATTTTCTGTTGATCAGGTTTTACGCTGGACCCATTTTTGTGCTGTTTTTGGGGCCCGCTCCCACAAGCGCAATGTTAAAAATGTGCAAAACTGGTCAAATTGTGACGATCGATACTCTAAAATGGGATGGTCAGCCGTTCTGGAATTTTGCACACGTACTCTTCGATATTAGAACTATCTCTCTGCAGAATCTCGAGAAATTCTGTTGATGAATAATTTTGGTGTACAACTACCTTAAACGCTTTCATTGCACTTCGAATTGGTATAGGGCTTTGTAACTATAACTATATCTGATGGTGCATCAATTTTTGGCTTCCGGCCAACCGCCAACAGCCAATCCTGATCATGAGCGGCATTTCAAATCAGCCAATCACAGTCATTAATTTTTTATAGTTCTGGGGAAATCTCAGGAATCCCCTTGGTCTTGTCAGCAGTCGCGAGTGGCTTTACCGGCACAATTGTCAGATCTTTTAGATTATACTTATGTCCAGTTGCGTCAGTGTCTGATGACTTTGATCGACTGGAGCTCATAAATAGATGCTTTTATTACACTTCACCAAGCTCATATAATTTCCTCCGGACTTGACCCGTCTATTGTTCCCCAAATTTTCGTATCCGATCCAGTACTGATCCGATCACATATGGGCTCGGGGCTCGGGTGCGTGAGCCAGCGTGAGCTATAGCGAGGATATGTGGAGATCGATATCGATGCGACTGATATGAAGTGAGCAGCGCTCATCACCCGCCTCATTGGCGCCGAAATTCGAATACGATATTATACGACACCCATTGGGAGTAAACCTCTGTGTCAATTTAAATGAGACTGCAGCGCCAATATGGCGGCGCTAGGGATGTCTTCCATAAGAATAACACGAACGAAAGATAAGAGCGCTTATCGCATGTTTAGTCCCAATAGATCATTCTTCTCCAAGCACCGCGTACTCTGACATCGTACTTTTTTCCCGATGATTTTCATCGTTCTACCAATTCCTATCTCCTTAATATCATGTCAAGGTTGGCAAAGTTTCTTGATATACTTCATAAAAGCGTTACTTTGAAATTCTTTTTACTCTTACTTATTTTCCGATTCCCTCTCAATTTGAGCTTTTTCATTCGAATACTTTTAGAAAGAAGGTCAGTCCCGAGAGAATCCAGATATTTAGGCCAACAGATGGCGCTTCGGTTGGCCTCCGTATGCGATCGGGTAACATTAGAGATTATTATTGCTCACAGCATTTGACCCTCTTGTTTTTATCCCGGAATGAACAATTCAGGCGAATCATCATGAAATTTCCAATCGAATGAGTCACACGTTAGAGCATATGCATTCTTTTTCAAGAGGATCATAATTCTCTAGCTTGCTAAGCGAGGTATCCTGCTCGATGCTCACATTCGTTCACGTTTTTCGCGAACTAGATTTCGAATTCTTGGACGTGGAAGGGTTCATTTGATTCGAAATTTCAATACACAGCCGGGACGCTATAATCTAGTTCAAGCTGGAAATGTTACGTTATCGAGTAATGAGTAGGGATTGGCGTGACGCCGGCGTGCTCGACCATCTTACTCCGTTCAAGTTTTTCTCGTTCCCTAGTGAACGAAAAGTCATGAAACTTTGCATGATATCGTGTTATGAGATTTCACTGGTGGCCTACTATCTGAGTTACACATTCAATACCAATCAAAGCGTAGTATAAACAATAAATACCGCTCTCAGAATCATTGCGCGTAGCTGCAACCTGGAAGTACGCCGGTGCGTGTCGGGTTGCGGTTCAAATCTAAGTTAGATGATCACAAGTATTCGTCCACTCGTCGTATAGCCCAAATCGTTAGAGAATCGCAGAAAAATGGGAATAACTTTCAGTTTACATGGTGACCGCATTGCCTCAAAGCTGAAATGACCATTGAAAATTTTGTTTGTGAGTATTTTGGACGTGCTAGGAAATAATTATTTTAGATCTTGAAACTACCCTCTCTGATCCAATGTACGACCGTATTCAGCTTGGGGCCGCATACAGTCGAGAAAATACGCCGTCGAATAGGGTGCTGTATGCTGATGATATGGTGATCCACCGCATAGCTTTATGGTGGATGAGATCACGGTCTTTATACGTGATACGATCTCTATTATGCCGTAACTTTTTACGATACGGATTTGTATTTTAATGGAAAATTTCCTGATGGCCTCGTGGAATGTGAGATCAAGTTACATCACTTCGACGTTAGCTCGGCTACGAAACCTTTGCTCAATTTCTCAATTCCTCAGACAAAGACGTGCGCACTTTTTTAGAATTCAAACTTTGATCAAGAAAATTTTGAAATGCATCCATCGAATCATAAAGTTTCGAGTCTACTACAGTAATTTGAAGAAATCCAGAGTAGAAAAAATTGATAAGAGTGAGATGCTCAATGAAAAAGAGATGAAAATTTCCTATTTATTATTTGCATAAAATCAAAAAGCCGCGATTCAAGAGGAATATGAATGGAATGACATCAAATATATTGACACCCTTGATTATTTCTTGACTAATACCAATGGTGTTATCGAGCCATTCGACCATTTCAAACTTTGTCGATGATTCAAGCTCTTCAAAGTGCCTAAAATCATTCAATTCAGGATCCCATTTACCTTATCACAGCCAAATTTTTCCACATCAGATGAAAAATTTGATCTGATCTGGCTACAAATTAATTAGACCTTGTATCAATCAGGGGTACCTCGTCGTCACATAGAACATCCTGAAATTTTGAGTAACCACCATGCTATGCCTCTCAAGTATTCCTTTGATACTCTTGTAATTGACTTTCGATGAGGTTCTCGACTCTGTCAAAGCTGTCAACTCTCTCTCTCTATCTCGCTTCTCTTTGCTATCGCTGGGAAATTCTGCTGTATATGCGTGGTGTATCGAGCTTTCAAAGCTCAGCGAACGTTGAGTTTCTACATCGGAAATTTTCCTCAAACTCGTTTGGCTTATTTTCCAATTTTCACAGAAACTTCTCTACCTCTATCTATCTTTCCCGTATTTGCTTATCAAACATTCGCAATCTGTTAGACGACCCGCATTACGATCGTACATACACCTATCCATCAGTCATCAAATAGTTTCCGACTTTGCTCTTTCCCGTGAACGAATATATCCCTGTAACGATCAAAACTAATTGCCCTCGTGCAAACTCAATATCCTACATGTATTTTCACCTTTCGCAATCGTACTTTTAGGCTTAACGTGTGCTCGTGTGTGATCAGCCTAACTTTGGTAAATATTAATCCATTGGTTATAAATATTTATTTTTCATTCACAGTATTCATAACTAAACGCAGAATCTGGGAAAAGGTGGTGATTTGGATTGTCGGAATCGATTTTTTATCCTGTATTTTCACTTTTGATGGAATATTCTTTTTTTTTTTGATAAATACCTGTCTGCGATGCCTATGATAAGATTATACATTTTTCTCCACGGAACAAAGTTTTATTTTGGGTTTTGTTTAGGTGTAATTGAAAATTTGTGGGAAACAACATCATTGGCGTTTGAGCGTATGATTAGATTTTCCAATTCTGACACGAATTTTTGCCGCCATCCTGTTGATTTTGATGAGTCTTGAGCAAATAGGGGTTGAATCGCTCTTGGATTATCCACGATTATTTTTTAATAGACCTATTAACTCGAAGGACAAATTTTTTTCTATCGACTTCCAGTAATCGGTCATCATTTTTCTATGACACGACAGAAGAATCTGGGAAAATTCTCAGAAGTCCCTATCAATACAAGGAATAAATTGAATCCAACGTCGATGCCAGCTATCAAATTGCAAAGAAAATTGAAAGTGAAAAACTTTGAAAATCCGAATTCTGTCGTTTTTTGTACTATTCTCACCAGAAAAACATATTCTGAATGTCAAAAATACGTTTCTTGATGTTTCAAGCTCACGGTAGTGAATGGGTTGAACGGCAGGTACTCTGATACCATCCAGCGAATTATCATGAACATCGATGGGTAAATCTCCTTGTTTTTTTCCCCCTAATTCTCACTACATTTTGGTAAAAGGAGTGACATGAAAGTTTAATTTGTAATATTCACAAGCTGCTCATCAAATCTTTGTCCATTCCAACCCCGTCCTATTCATAATTTGTTGAATGCATCATCATAGCTCTAACCCATTAGTGATCAATATCCATCGTCGTTCTACTATATATAGCAATAGTATGCAAGTCTCTACGCACAATTAATGCTAATAGAGAATTCTACGTGAAATCAGTCCTCGTCAAAGCCACAAACGCTAGATTGCACCCTTTGTGTTCGGCTCTAGGAACTCCATGCATACAGCATCGATAATAATACCCTCGATTCTCAATAATCCTAAAAAAACCACTGCATTCAATTGAATAGACACACTCACATACACATGCTACACACACCGTCCCTTTTATACAGAATCTATAAGCCTTTGGGCAAAATCAAGAGTAATTCCCTGTGTACCTGGATGCAAGATCAAAGTGCACAGAGCAATTTAAAATTTTTCTCTTTCGACCCTGTAGACCTCCTACTGCTGCTGTACTTTGAACAAAGCAATATATTATATATCTACAATATGAGCATAGCTACACGCGTAGAACAAACTAGGATACCGAAGAGAATCTTTTTTCTTGGAAATATTGATGAAAAATGCTGCAATCTCCGCTGCGAGACGTAATGCTCCCCTGCGACGACGACGAGACGCTAAAAAAGCTTCTCGCGGAAGTCTTATCTCTTGCCCTATTCGTGTTGCAAAACTCACACTGTAAAAAAGGATGGTTTTGAAAGGATGGCGCTTGGACGTCTCCTCCTTCTCGATTACCATCCGGTTACTTCAGCAAAGTTTGTTCAGAGTTGATGCGGTTTGAACAAGAAAATTGCATCTCTGTCTTCTCTTCTTACTAAAACGTTCTTTTCACTATTTGCGGGGATTGAGACAAGACTAATTCATTAGTTAGATTATGTTTTATCTTTTTGTGTCATATACGTGATAAGGGTAATAAGGTTGATTGCATCGATGAGAGTTTCCGTTGATTAATTAGTGAATGGTGAGAAATTCATACGGGTCGGATATAATTGTCGAGGGCATTAAGTAGTCGCGATGAGATATTTTCTGAAATTTTAAATATTTCATTCTGGCTGCCCTCGTTTTCAGGTATCTCATAATTTACTTGTGTTTCTCGTGTATGTGGTGAGAAGTGATTCCGAGGAAAGTTTCGTATTTACGTTCAGATCAATATTTCTTGGTTATTTAATTAGTGAGCTTGCACGAGAAATTCGGTGTAAGGGTGTGTTCACGAATGATGCACATCATGCATGCATAATGCAGTGTACACGCGCATATGTACACGTGCACATGTGTGCAACAACGTAATCGGATATGATATGGAACTCATTGAGTTCTGCTTGGGATCATCTGATAACGAGGGCAATACACAAATCTGCTCAAATCAGAAACTCTCTCATTTGAGCCCTCCAATCTCTGCTCAAATCCGATAAGCTGCACATGTGCACGTGAACAGTGCATGTGCATCATTTGTGGACACACCCTAAGGGTGCGTCCCCAAATGATGCATATGCATGCATATGCAGTGCACACTGCGCATACGCACTGCACATGTGCGCATGTGCAGCTTATTGAAATTGAGCAAAAATTGAAGGGCTCGCATCAGAGAACTTCTGATATGAATCGGGTTTTGTCTTTGCTGCGTTACCGGCTGATCCAAAGCAGATCTAGACGAGTTTCATCTGGTTTTGGCTAAAATTTGATGAGCTGCACATGTGCACGTGTGCAGTGCATATGTGCAGTGTGCACTGCATATGCATCATTTGGGGACGCACCCTCCTAAGGAGACGTAATAAACTGTTCTTATTTGAGTTCAATTTTGAATTGATTATTTTTAAAATGCTTGTATCTCGCAAAATAGAGTTCAAACATTTTAAAGTTTCATCTGGATTTTCTTTTTTACCCTTCGATGAGAACCCTATGATGATATACATTTCGATACAAGGGTGGAACAATTTTTTAAGCAATTTTTCGATGTTTCGGTGCTCGTACAATTGCATAAAATAGTATTTGCGCCTCGTTCTTGAGGTTCCCCGCTTCCGAGCGATTATTTCTACCCTCGCCTGCGGCTCGGGCCGAAAATCAATCGTTCAGAAGCGAGCTATAACCTCATAATCTCGGTATGAAATCTACTGTTTTCGTGTCCGAGTGATGGGTATCCGGCCTGAACCATAGGCGAAGGTCGGAATCAACACGGGGATGCAAAAAATAGGTTTTACACCCGTGTATCGAACTGTGTTTTCAGACAAACTGTGCGAGAAAGTGGAACATCAGTGCGGAACAGACACTTGACGCGCAGCGTGTCAAAAAGTGAGTTTTTGCATTTTTCGTGTTTGCAAACTTGACGACTCACCAATGAAATTGCGTGTTGCAAATCCAGTGCCAACAATTTTTGGTTCGACCGATTTTGACGTACTCTAACGCATACGATTTTTTTTTTAGAATTAGTTGATTATCCATGCTCTAAAATCCTTTTTATGTCACGTATTACTCAACATTTGTTCACAATGAACCAAAAATTTCAATAATAATCTCAGAAGCTTCCAAATCCTTGATTCCATTTCACCACTTCACTCTACAGCACACTCCACCAACTGAACTGCTCAACCAAACTGCACCGTTCCCAAACTCAAGTCCCATATCAGCAAAGATACACGTCTCTCATCGATTCTTATCGCTCAGTCGTCGCATTTATCACATTTAACGCTCTCTTGCACTAACCCCACGTAGTAAGAAACCGCTTTTCGCAAGAAGTAGGTAGCGATACCCTCGAGAGAGACAAACTCATGGGACGATTGATAACCTCGGCTCAGCTCTTTCAAGCATAAATTTCAAGAGCCAAGAAAGAGTGAGATTGAGTATAAAGCCAAAGGGATTAAAGCAGAGATATGTAAGCGGAGATGTCTTTTCTTCTTCTACCTCAAAGACATTTTCACCCTATGCGATTCGTACAAAGAGCTAAAGAACCATCATGGCTCTCTTTCCTATATAAAGGTAACCTAACCAAACTTTGTCCCATAAATATCGTTACGATGCCCAACCCAACCTCTTATATACTTATTCATACCTCTCCATATAACCTCATCCATAGCAAATTGTCAAAGGTGCCAGAGCATCGCCAAAAGTCATGGTTTTACAAAAAAAAAGTGTCGTCTGTCTCACCTAACCTCTCTTTTTGTATTTCTATCCCAACGCTCGTTTTCTCACTTTCTTCTCAGTTTCCAACGTGCCATTGTGTTTGTGTCTAAAGTAAAGATTCTGAAAAGTCTTTGGTGGTGTATAGTATACCCATGAGAAAAGTGTCCAAGAGGTTAACTCACAGGAGTTCTTGATGACTTTTCCGACTTCTCGGTGTTCTCTTAATTGTACCCTCGAGCAAAATGTGTGCTATATATAGGAAAAGAGAAAGTTGGCTCGTCGGGTGATTTTTCAATTTAACGGCGGCTTAGGGGATGAGTTGTGTCGCGTGTCTACTCTGTCTGTGTAGATGAGTATAATAGAGCATGACATGCTCGTCAACTGAACAGTAAGATATATTGCGATAAGGGTGTTATAGTGTGATATGAGAAGAATTTTTTGATATGTATGTATTACGAGTGTTGGTTGGACAGTGAGATAGATCGATCGCGATTTCGAGGTATGATAGATATTATTATAGGAGCTTTGGTACTCGTAATCTTTTTTTTCTTTCCTATTTTTTTATCCTCTATAGAAAATGTAAAAGCTGTGTGTGTGTACATAGACAGTGTGGTACCTGCATGTGACACTCGCATCACGGATGGGAAAGTGAAAAAAAAAACTAGACTGCGTTTTATGCGGATATCGAAGCGTAATGCCTGCAATCTGAGCACAAAAAGTCAAGCCGCTTTGCTGCTGAGAGGAGAACACACGTGTCTATATGTGTATGTCGTATACTATAATACTTAACGTTCGATCAATCCTTTTCCCCGACCATCCTATGCACTTGAATTCTCTGTAAAAGCTCATGCATAACACAAGGGTAACTTGTAGAAAATATTCAAATTCATTTTTCACATCACTTCGATGGATTATCCGCGTACACTTGGTGCGCGGGAGTAAGTGTGTTTTAGTGGATCAGATTTGCGTCAAGAGATGAACAAGTGTTATAGTTTTGTTTTATATAGTCATTTTTTTTTATTCTCGTGGGAGTGAGCAATAAAATTTCCCAAGGGATGATTAATAAAACATGCTTCGCGGGGAGCGTTGGAAAACTGATGAGATCATTCACGCTGTACTTATTTCGTAGGGTTTCATAATAATTTTTTCAGACGCTAGGGTGAAAGGGTTTTCTCTATTCTAGTGAGGAAGGACGAAGGAGTTAGTTCTGTTGAATTTTGAATTAGTTTTGAGTTCTCGATTTTTTTCGAAGGGTTTAACGGTGAGGGCAAATTTTTATAACTGAAAACGTTTATATTAGAAAGAAAAATGCTAGTTATCAAGCTCTTCTGAGGAAAAGTTACCTGTCTGGAAAATCATTTTTTTTTTCAATTAATGAATTTAATCCTTACAAAGTATATCAATGAAACCATCATCTTGAAGAAGTTGATTTTGGATGTCAAGATATCGAAACTGAATACTTTATATAAAAGAGCAATACCAAGAAGAAATTTCACTTTGATTTACATGGATTTTCAAGTCAATCGATTCGTATGATTGTCCTGTGACTTTTCCGGTATCAAACACGTAACCATGACAAATGAAAGATCACCAAACCAAGTTTCTTGAAAATCCCACACAATTCAATTGGTTTGTCCATGCAAAAATGAAGAAATTATCAAATTTTTTTGTTAAAAAATATCATTTTAGTGGTTCAAAGTTGACACACTTACCATCTCCATCGACTTCAATACGTTCAACAAATACAGATAACGATCCACCCTGCATGAAACTAGAGTGAGATTAGTTAAATTTGAAGTGAATCGAAATTCACCATCAAATCTGTCGTCAGTTTCAAATTTCACTCTCTGTCCAATCAAAACTTCCAACTTTTCAATCGCTAAGCCAACAACTTTTCGCGCACCCGTTTCAATAGATTCGCAACGAACAATAACGCCTGGAAAGCCCGCAACTCTCAAAAAACTGGAGCAAATCTCCTCTCCGTGTATATAAAGCAGGTATATATCTCAACAATCCTCCCGTATATATAATATCAACAGGAGCAGTATTTGTCCATTCAAAGTTGATGGATATATAACTAGATCATATTTCATGTCTTTCTCACTTGAATTTTCCCAAAGTTATTGAAAAGCTTGGATAAAATTGAAAAAAGTCATCGACCGTAGCTATGCTCAACTTCAAAACCCCTTTTCAACTTTCTCCTTTACAATTGCAAACTCACGCACGCGTCGTCAGTCACGAGTTTACTCTTTCATTCACGATTTTTTCGATTGAGGAGAGGAAAAGAATGAAAGAAGAAAAAAGAAAAATGAAGAGTTAGGAAATATAGGGGATGGTCGCATCAGGGTCTTTGAGAATATCCAGAAACGAATCCATTTCTGGTTTTCCTTTTTTCTTCGTCTACGGTACTCGATAACGAAGATTCATTCGGCGAATTGAAGAGGCAGCTCGCTCGATTGGGATACCAATTCTCTACTATGCTCCCACAGTTTCAGACCCGTATAGTTATGAGGCTTTAATGGAGATTTCCGAACTCATTTTTTACATCGATATTTCCTAAGGTCGATAGTCCGAGTTTTTCACTTTTTTAATGAGAGCAGCTCTTGCATGTATAACTCTTCTACACCATGGATATTATCGTATTTCTGCATGACCTTTTGTCATCGGAAATTTAATTTCCCCACTGTCCGCCGGAATCAGTGAAAATCACTCCCAACCACTGATTTGATTCGCAGTGACAGTGAGTTGAGAGCGATTTCCACTGATTCCGGCGGAGAGAGCACATTTTTACATGAAATGGAAAAATTTGTTGGTTGTGTGAACATACGGGCACTTATTCCGCAGTAAGTTACAAAGAATACGTGCTAGTTGGGCTTCTTATCAAATTGTGCATAACGTATCTGGAGGTTCCATTGTAATTCATGAAAAAAAATCTGTATCACTCGCATTGTATACAGGTACAATTGTGGTTATCTGGACTGCCTGTCGATGACACTTTTTTATGAACTAATTAATACTTTCGCTTTGTTTCTTACAACAATTCTTCATTATTAGAATTATGAATCATAGTCTCACATCAACACAATATTCTTAAGTTAGATTGATGAATTAGTTATTCTAATCGAAATGTTGTCAACTGTGATGGAACAGAAATTTTGTGGGTTGCGTAGTTATGAAAAAAATGTGTCTATTGTATTTATGATTATGGTTGTTCGATAGTATTTTAAATTATTTCAGCTAGAGAACTGTTAAAGTTGATAGAATTTATGAATTCAGAACTCCTGAATCGATTGCATTGAGAAAAATATGGGTTGACGGTGGAATTTTCGAGCGAATTTCACAGGAAAATTGAATGTTTAACCCACTTCTTATATGGGGTAGGCGTATCAACCTTTCTGATTATTTGTATTCATCGGCCACAATGATGAAAATTCGTACATGTAGGAAACACTGAAACTCCGTTTCTGAACATTTTCACAGATTCTATCACCGTGGAAAATGATTTCTGGACTCATCTGAATTCATAATTCGAGTTTATAGATAGAAATTTTTGATCGTCTGTGCGCAAATGAGTCGTTTGCACACTGTTTTTCGCTTTTCATTTGCTTACAGAAGATCAAAAAACATAGTATGATACTCGGGCTCAATGGTTTTCGCTTTCTCGAGACTATTTAGACACTCGCCTGCGGCTCGGGCCTAAAAAAGTCAACCGAAGTGGGAAAACCATCGTTTGCGCCCTTGTATCATAATATACTATTAAGCAATCAGGATCGCGAATATGAATTCTTGGGTTTTTCTGATTCTACCTCAGGAGTTGTTATCGAACTATCTCACCAGAAACAATATAGAAACCGAATTGATGTTGCACGGATGAATGAAGTCAATACCTGATATGGTATACATGAATACGTGGTAAAACTTTTTAATTAACTTTAGGTAGCGATTGTTGGCTCTCTATAGTATCGAAATTTCCGAAATTACATTTCTACGTGCACCAACTGTGATTGCAAATAAACTGTAGATATTGGTGCAGTATACAAATACTATAGTTGCTCTGATTTCATGGATCTTGCATTTATATCGGTCCGTGTTCAATAGAAACTGGCTTATCAATTCTATCAAAGTAAATATCACATACGATGGCGTATCCAATTCATCGAATGTAAAATATCGTGAAACGCTTTTTACAGTTATTTCGATAATCGATGATGAGAAACGATTGCGATTGAATGTGTGAGTAAACCTTCCGTTCGTAGTGGTAACATCTGATTGATTAAGCATACATCTCTTCATCAATTTTACTCCATTGCAAAGTGTTCAATAGATTATGATAACTAAACTAATGCATCAATACAAATACCTTTCAAGTATGAAAAGATAATTCAAGCAAGCCACTTAAACCTCGTTATATGGTGCCATGTACCCTCACCGGACATGAATTCTGACCAAATTTATAAAAGCTTTTTGCCATGGGCTGCTAATTAGATTCAAACCAGATTTTTAGAGATGCCTTGACAATCGCAACTTCACCCTCATCTCTTCAAAATTCAAATCTTCTCAGGATTTTGAGCCACAGCCAAAGGACATAAAATATTACATTGCTGCCCTGGGTTGCGTAAGCTCAGTTCGGATGCTAGGACAGTTTATTTCCCGAGCGAAGCGAGGTTAGAATTATGAAAAAAGCTCTTCAGATTTGTTCAGAATCTACGTCCGTCGAGTGTACCTTTAACTTCGCGTGACCGACGATTATTGCATTGTCGTAGAACATGAAGTTCAGCCACCAACTTTCAAACAATTTCGAATCTCAAAGAAGGTAAGAAGTAATCTCTTTTTGATGGCTATCCAATCATTTTGTAATAATCATAATCATCCTTCATCACAATCTCATTCTCATTGATTCTCTTAACAGATTAATCTCTACCATACCAAACTCAACTCTGAGAGTTGTAATCAGTTTCAAAGAGTTGAAAAGCAAAAGTTCAAACTTCTCCCCCGCCGAAATCAATCTACCCTAAAACTCTGATCAAAGATAGATTCTCCACTCCCGAAAACTTTACGTCGATGGAATTCCAACTCTCTCATTGTTCCCACCGGGGCTATCCACGAAAAGCCATTTTCGAATCACAGACCAGCGTAGTAGTACAATTCCACATAGGCCTCGTGAAAATTAATCAGAGTGTAGAAAATTTCAAGAACTCGAAACGATCCAATAAATGGAATTCACAAAAATTGTAGAATAGATGCACAACAAAGCGTATAACCTCAATCCACAATACTTCGCAGATTTTCTCGAATTATATTTGTATATATATCTATATATATCCTGATGCTTCTCGTACAAAAGAGGCAATCATCGTTACATCCATACTCTCTCACAAGGGTTATACCTACGATTTGTACATAGATGCTGACCTCTAGAGAGTTCTGCTCTTGCTTTCGAAGAGGACCATTCGATATATGGCCACGAGGCATCCTCGACTCACCGGTTAGTCTTTACACAGTATATCCAATGCATTCTGTATAGTAGTACTTTCCAGAATGATCCAGCAACATTTCTATCGCCTCTATACAGACATCGAGAGAATTTGACCTGGTTTCCACACTGCTATTCATTACACTCACGACCCTGGATTCATCATTTTAGAAAATTTGAAAAATTGTAGAGGTTGATGCTTGACGAGTAGCTTGTGATGATGGAATGAGGAGGAGGTTATGTATGATCACTCATAATTATACAGTTGCGGTCGGATTATGATTTCTCGAGAGAATTATTGAATGATGATTAATTCATTGTTGAGATATTGGATATTCGCGCTGCTTCTTTGTGAATGTAGAGGATTCAATTGGATGGCGGGAGAGATCACTTATTTTGATTGACGCGGTGGCAAAAGGGGGTGGTGGGTGGAAATGGGGTGATTTAAAATATCCGAGGTGAATGACGGTGGCTGGTCTGTGTGGTTTGAGAGCTTTTGTGTGCGGACTCTTGAAATGACGAGTGCAGACGTCTGCTGCTCGCTCTCTATCTCTCCTGATGAAAAGTAAACTATTTTCTATCTCATTCTTTTCTTATATTCTTTGCTCAGGGATTTCGCAACTCGATCTTCTTCAATATTGAAGTGGTCTGGCGTTGACATTTGCTCAAGAATAACTTTCCTCTGCAGGAGGAAAAATTGAATGAGGAGTCAGTTCTGGGAATGCTGTTGAATTCGATTATGAAATAATGAGATTATGATCAACATATATTATTTTACCATTTAAATACAAAAGAATTCTAAGCTATCGAAGGAAAAATGAGCTTACGCTCTGTAAAGAATTTCACTCCATACATGTTTTTTGTAAGCATTTCACACATCTCCAACAAACATATCAACAATTATCTCATTGGAAGCTTATTTTGTAGATTTAAACATCTCTAACTTTCAAGTTATCAGAATTGAACCCAGCGAATGATATAAAATACATATTTCAGTTATCGCATGGTCATTCGATGATTAAACTAAGGCTCTAGTCTTCATACAACTTACCGAATAGATTTTTCATATGATGTATTCATTTTATCTCTTGGAAGCACTGAGCCATGATGAAGTGAATCTTATCATATGGTTATTATGGGCATTTAGATACTTCTCATATCAAAGTTTCAAGAGTCAAAGACAATCAGTTGATGCGAGATACTTATTATAGTCATTGTATGGTCATTCGATGATTATTACTCAGCTCAGAGCCTACAAAAAATGAGATGAAAGCATCATATGGAGAACCAGATAGTAATTTGTAAATATGATGACTGAACTTAGTATTTGAGCTAACTTGTATGAACTCAATACTCATTTCTTTGGATATAAATTGAAATTTCTCCTTCGAAAGAGCACATGTTGACCAAGGGATCATTGAAATAGTTTTCGAGGTTGAATTTGACATTTTGGACGTCTGCTACTCTGGGAATAATGGCTCTTTGTAAAAATTAAGTTAACTACATATTTATAAATAAGAAATGCACAATTAAATTTCTGAAATTGTGAATATATTGATATATTGATTCACATAGTGGATTATCCCCAATGTGATCATAAGACTTTTCTTCATTCAATCCTACTTGCTGCGCTCATCATTAGTGAATACTATTTCAACACTTAATCCACAAAATTTTATCATCAAGATAACTCGGAAAAGGCGCACAATTTCACCCAATATCTATGCTACGCGCTTTTTCAGAAGTTAATTCCCAAACTATCGCTCCATATACTGGAGTTATAGTTGGTCCTGTACGGGTTTGTTTTCAATGCTTGAAACCACGTGAATTTCCAAACTCAAGAGCTCATGCACCAACGTCAGTCATCCAACGATCTCTCTCAGCCTTCAACTTTGGTAAAATCTCAACTCTGTTCAACGCAGCTTTTGGCTCTCCAAACTCTCAACGCTCCTTCACTCGGAGCCATTCTGTACATATTTTAGAGCATCAAATGTGCAGAATCCGAACAAACTTTCAGCTTTTACTTCTCCAATGAAGCAAAATTCCACACTCTGAGCAATAAGCTTTTCTCGTTGTTTCATCTATTCATACACATATGTAAATAACCTCACTAACATACAGAAACTATTGGCACAGGGTAATCCCTCTTTGGCGAACAAATTTTTTCATCCGCAAATTTTGGCAGCTCTCACGAAGCCTTGCAATAAACACCTAGCTAACCTCGCTCTCCATCATTTCGCTCGAACGAAAATTGCCCCGCAGCCATATTCGCAGCTCTCGAGTTTCTCCAATTTCCACTCTAGGCTACTACTGTCTACTACTGGTGTTAGTGCCTTAGGCTTTATAGATCTCTAGCTATCTGTATGGTGCGTTTTGCTTGGATGTATACGGTATTCCGTAATCCTCCTCAATAATAATCCGCGTTGTGAAGCGGCTAATCCAAATCTGGAGTGGCAGAGTAAAAAATTGCGATATCTCTGTTGCGGTATTAGAGTCTGAAGATAATCTCTTGCTGCTTTCTGTTTGTGTGTTTGTGTGTTTCTTAGTTTGTGTTGGTTTGCGTGAGATAGAAATGTTTCGGAATATATAGTGGGTCTGCTGGTGGTTGAGCTTATGGTATAGAAGAGGCCATCAACTCGTGCAAGCTGTACTTTGTGATGGGTTCTCCAAGTGATCAGATCATCCCCACGATCGATTTGGCACTTTGGAAGCTCATCCTCCTTTGATTGTTGGCTCGTTGTTCTGTCGGCGACGCGTTTTATTGGCTGCCGAACGTTTTGCTTCCAGGCTTTTACGAGCCTTCTTTTTTCACTATTTCATGTGTCTCGATGGGGACAATCTGTCCTTATGATTCTACTTTTCAGCTCTAGCTTTTTTTATCGTTTGTATCTATCTTTGTAAAAATTATCTGGCTTATATCAAAGTGGGACCAAGCTTTCAAATTATCGGGAAAATACTTGATTAATTCTATTCAAGGTTTACATTGGTTTCAACAAGATATTACCCTCAAAATGCAGCTGAACGAGTCTGTTGTATTTATTTAACATTGCTTCGTATTAATCGTGAGAGAAATTTCAGAAATAATTTTCGTTATGATTGATTTCGCTGTTGAACATGTTGCGTAGAATGAATTATTCCACACGGTTATTATCATGCACTAGAGTTATTTGAGATACACGGTGGTAGCCCTTCCGTGTTATATTATCAAAACGGAAGTAGAGAAATGTGTACAGGCTTTCCCGGGTATGCAATCCATAACTGTGTCAAATTTCAACGGGATATGTGCTCACTCACGCTTGCGAAACCGAATATCGTTGAAAATCTAGTCGGTATGACGATTCAGATTTCCCTGAGGTATTGATTCCACCCGATGCATATAGAGCTTATAGAAGAGTGTGAGGCCGAATTCGAGCAGTTTGTGCCGTATGTGACAGAAATTTCAATCTACGTTGACGTTGAAAAATGCTTCGCTGCTTCGAGTTCAAATTTCGGCTCCGATTCTACTCTCTGCACACATAAGTCAGAAATAATTTTAGCTTTCGTATCTGTAATTACTGCTCAAAATTCTTGGAATGGAAATCTCATCCTTGTATGGAAATTTTTATGTAAGGTTTTTCACAAAGTTCTTTCCGCTGCGTGCGCGCTCTCTGAAAGATAAAGAGTAAGTGAAAGATAATCCTGAATAGAATTCGTAGAATAATTATTCATGTTTGCTTTCTTTTAAAATCTTCTGCAAACATTCCTACGCCGATATGTTCTCTGTAGGTTCCAAAAATCACCAAAATTCTTCTGGAATTATTTTCTTACTCAATGTAAATGAGGAATATTCGAAGTAAATTCCTGAAAAAGCGCTCACTTGGAATCAATGAAATCGGGTAGTTCAACCCGCTCACTTTGGACCCCACTTCCTAGACTCCGAAGAATTTTCTGATAAGATATCATCGAATGGATAGTTACAGGATGACAAAAATGGCAAAATCACAAAATTGAGAACTTCCGGTTCTGCCATTCTTCTACAAAATACAAATATGTAGAGACTTCATAGTTGTGGGGGGTATAATTCCGGTGTGGCCGCAGATTTTTGAAAACTTTCAGATTTTCACCACGGGTCAATCAAAAGTTATCACAAATATTGATTTCCGAGCATGTCGACTGTATGTGGACACTTTTAGTTAGTGGGTTCTTATCACGAAGGATGATGTTGAAAATTAGACCATACAGGTCCTGATCTCCTACGATATACTACTCTCCAATAAATGGCTTCACAATTGCTATTTGATTCCTTCATTGTCACCTCTTTATCTCGGTGTATTCAGGCGCACAATTTGCACATGTGCAAATATTATAGAAGATACGCAAGCCCTAATAGTTATCATCTGCGGGCATATAGATCTGCTACTGCTGCCTAACGGTAATACGAACTCTCGCATTTTCTGCAAATCGGATTACACGTTAATGGCCACGGTGGTGCACATGACATTGTTCGTTTCCGATCGCTATACCCTGACTCTCTCGTTTATATTCGCTGCAACTAATTAGGATTATACAGCAGCAACATCGAGCTTCGATCGTAACTAAGCTTCGTGCATCTATATTATCACACTGAAAACCACCTGCAAGCAATTGAATTCAATAACCCAATTATCATTCTCAATATTCTCATAATAGTATCGATTACCATTCGCGTCTTGCCGATGGAAATTCTTCCATCAAATTCCTTGAAGAATTTTTTAAAAATATTAAAATTGAGTGCATCCAATTTTAGTTCCGGATATTTTTATCGCAAATTTGATGTACCGGAAGCACGCTCTAAACGAGTCTCCTTGATGTCACCTCATTTTTATCGCACATCTCGCTAAGGATACACACCCTGGCTTCAGAGCCTCAATTTTTTTTAGTGTTTCCAGGAACAAGTTCAGCAGTTTCAGAGCCTGGCGTAAAAACATTTTTTCTATTTTTTCTTCATCATCACTACACTGACGATGCGACGAGGACGTTAGCTGCTTGATGCGAGTCTATCGAGAGAAGATTTTTCACCCTTACGTTATGGCTAAGCTGTATTAGGTGTATGCTATAGGGTAACTCGAGGTGGAAAATTGCCGTTCTATAACGCTATATACTGTTAGAGTGCCAAAGAGCCTCTCAGGAGATACGTTCGCGCCTCTTATATTGTGTTACGCGCGTCAGACGCTTCAAATGTCTCCTTTCGATCATTTTGTCAGCAACGGTTCCCTGAAACGATGTCTCTCGTGTACCCAAGAGAGGCCCTGATGTGTATCATTTCTTCTGGGATATCAATTTTAGTGGATCTTGTGGAAAAATGGTGAGCGATTTTAATGATCAATTCTAAAAAATTAGCTATTATCTCGATGAGAACAGTATAAAATGGCATGTTACATCATCATATTTTGGATTTGCGATCTCTGGAAATCATGTGAGGGAATGTCAATTTCTATATCAAAAAGCCATTATTAGTTTAACCGATGAAGAATTTTTTGGAGAGACATCCTGTGTTAGGAAATTTTCCGTATGAAGTAACGATCATGAGTAAGTTCTGACACAAGATGATGTCCGAAATGACTGATTACTGCATGAAAATTTTGTGTAATGAGTATCTATGAACCAGCTGGTTGAATATTCACCGTATGTGTGAGTGAATGAGTACGCGATCCGTGCCATGGATGATCAAGTAGTAGTTCCTGGACGAAATTATTGAGTCAAAAAATGAACAAGTAACTCCATATTCTATGATAAACCAATAAAAAAGTACAGTGATGACATGCCCGCAAGCCACTTCGGTCAAAAATCCTGGTTGAGTAACGTTTTTGCAGTTTGTATCCAGAAGGGTGGCTAACCGTCTTATGCAAAATGAGCGGTCACCCATTCGAATACGAACCGCAAAAATGTTGCTTAACCTAGATTCTCGACCGAGCAACGGAAATCGGGATTCAATCACTTGGTTGAAAGATCAGCCAAATTGTTGAAAATTCAACCAATATTTTACATTTTACGCTCATCATGCGATGGCAGAAAAATTTTCTGTTCCATATATGTTCTTTCCAGTTCTTTTTTTTCGCTCATATAATTGAGACAGATTCACCACTATTCCCTCTAAATTCGTCCAAATAGCTGTTGGCGATAATAATGATCTGACGTGCACATTGTTGGTACTCCGTTTCAATTTTGAATTACATTATCTCCCCACTTTAGAGAATGTTCATAAATACTCATCCACAAACGAAAAATTCAGCAGAAATCACCATACACCAAGTATGAATTAATTAGCGCGTGATAACACATCCTACATGCATATAAGCCCCAGTTCAAATAATTTTAATTTCAAGAGAGGCGCTTCAATTGTACAGTACCAAAATGAAACCACGAAAACTCGTATCCTCATTTCATTGCAGCACCTCAAAAATGAGAGAGTCGGCTTCAATTTCATACTCACTACAAACGAATAAGAAAAATACGTATAGTAAAAAACAGGAGGAGCTTGTAATTTCGGGCTTCTAAAAAAGAGCCGCAGGAGAATAGCCAACGCCGCAACAAGGCATCGCGAGAGGCATTATCATTCGAATGGCTCACGCAGTCTGGCTTATATTGAAACTCATACAGAAAGTTCCATATACCTTATACGTATGTTGGATGGGGTGTAGTATAGGAGCTTGTCACCTACCTTGGGACAAAACAGCGCGATATTAATACCGGGAGCGTCGGAGATGAGCTTTAATAAGGCCCCGCTTCGCTAACGAGACCCATTCATAATATGGTGCTCTCGTCTCTTCTACTATCTCGCATACACGGTGCACCAACACTAGCACACTTCTACATATTATGTATAATGTGGAAGTCTGTCTCCCTTCATACTTGCATCATGAGCTCGGGTTAATTGTTCACTCCCTGTCCAATTACGCTATAGCAAAGTTGAGTACACACAGCCCAACACGTGGATAAAAACCACAAGCTTCATTCCTATCTAACCATAACCTATTTCTTCCATCAGTTCGACCCGTACATATTTCATTCATTCCGATCGGATTTTTGTGGTGACTATAGAACTCGTGGACGTATGACAAGAGTGCCTGAATGAACATCCAAGCTTTTTTTGTTCAGGAAAATCTTCCTTGTAATTTTTCTGAGCGATTCAGAATTTTTAATTATAATGTGGAAGTATTCGCTGCATGGACAAGTTTCAGAAACCATCAGATTGTCAGTGGACTAAGGCAGCGATGCTTCTGTAATCGCTGAAATGCATCGGATGCGAAGCTCATGGTTCTCTTCTGATTTTAGAAGAATTTTTTTTTTTAATATGGAGCAGTGATGCGTTAAAAGATGAGAGTGTCATTACGAGCTTTCATTTTGAGACTTTGAGGGTCAGGTGTGTAGGTTCACACTGGAAATAGATTTTTATCGGCTCATCTCTCTCTTGTGCGATAAATCATCTTTTGATCATCGTCTAGTTCGGAGTGCAGAGTGTATTCTGTGTGTGCTGAGGGTGCTTGACTTGGGTAGTACCTATTAGTCTTTGGCACGGTAGCTTCATACGAAAATGAAAGAACTGAAGGAGAACCGGGTCATCAAATGATGACGTATCTAGTCATCAGAAGATAACTCTCACGTTGGTTAAAGTATCAAGTTTCAATGTAAAAGCTGGTAACTCTGAAAACTTCCTTCTTTTTCTGATCAGGGCGAGGATCGGGATTAAAAAATGTTGGAATAATTGTGATTCATGGATGATGATTGATGGTTTATACCACAAAGAAAACCTTCGATGAGGTACATATTTTATTAATTCTGTTCTGAAAGGAGGCATGTATGGTTCATAGTGACTGAACAGTTCACTAAAAATGTCCACATGTGTGAACATGACCTAAAACCGATATTCGTGATAACTTTCCTTGGATACATCATAAAAATCTGAGAAAATTCTCGAAAATCTGTAACGATATATCAGAGATGTATTACATCAACAAAGAAGTATTTATATGCTTCTTAGTCAAGATATTAAAAAAATTCCCCAGAATAGTTATTGACTTTTTTCGTGTCAGAAAAATTTCCCAAAGCTGGGAAGTGTGGTCCAAAGTGAGCAGTTTAAGGATCTTGGGGGTTTGAGAATTCAGAGTTTCGGCGAAAAAAATCCATACACGTGATAGAAAGATGTATTCAAGAATATCAACTAATACAAGAATACTTACGAATGTCTCTAATAAAAAATATCACTTGATACATATGGTTCATGTTAGTGGATATTTCCGAGACTGGGTCGATTTACTGGGTGACGGGGACATCAGGATGTCGTCTGTTGTTCAACGGACAAGATCATGCCAGGATTCCTAGATTGCATCATTATCCGGTAGTACTTCCTGTAGCTCGATTCTAAATTTTCTCCTCGTCTAGATTGGGACGTCCAGTGATTAGAATTCTTCGATTTTACTCAATTCCATGCGTTGATTCGTGCATTAACTCATTCACTATAGAATTTCCCCTTGTATGAGAAACACGATTTTTGAGATATCTTCGTTTATCATTTTTTTCTCGCATATTCTCATATTAAGACCCGATTGGCGTTCCATTATATTCCTTGTAGTGACAGATATTTCTCAGGACTTTTTCGATGCAACACAAGAAATCGATCACATACTATTGAAAATCGGTAATGTCCCATGTAAGGGACAAAATAGTGACCGGGTTAACGATCCGGGCCTACGTCTGGGTTGCGCTCAGGGTCGCGGAATCGCGAATCAACACGTAGAATCGCAAGAATCTCTAGTAACTGGATGTCCATGTTTATAGTCTTGACCAAAATTGAAAATTGACTTGCAGGGCTCCACCGCCATATTTTTACTCGGGACAGACAGACATTCAGGATTGTCCGTCTCTGAGGTGCTACTTGGAAAGAAAAATGTTTTCCGCACTCGATGATAATATAATATCTCCTATATTAGTTACCGGATTGCGTTTCAAGTCTTCCGAGTAGGTCGCAATGGAAACAATTGGAATGACAATCGTATTTTCTTTAATTTTCGTATTCCAATCTCGCCATTGTGAGCTCACGAGAATGAGTAATGGAGTGTTGCAAAAGTTAACGAGTCCTGAAATATATGAGGCATGATAGCTCAAATCTTATACTTGCGTAAGCTCGCTACCGAATGCCCCGATCTTTCACGATTTCAGTCAGAACATAACCTTAAATTCACTTATTAAAACATTTTTGTACGTTTGAAAATAATGTCGAATGGCCGTTCGATAGAAATTTCTGAACTTGACCTTATCTCCTCCAGGAGATGGGATGTAAATCCTGAATTAGGAGTGATCACCAGATTATGAGGAATGAATTTGTGCCCACTCAAGATTCATATTGTAAGCTCATTTTGAAGCAGCTAGGATTCATAATGGTCTGGAGAAATCCAAGTCCAATCATTGTATTATGCCAAGGGGTTTTCGGATATAATGAGACTAATTGTGTGACTTCAGACATAATGAAACTGAAAACGATTCAAATCGAAGGAGGGATCGGATGCACAGAGTATTTTTGATCTTTTGGTTTTTTCACTCAATAATTTTCATATCAGTCAGAGCGATGTCTAAAACTCGTTTTTACCAATTTATTTTGCAATTCTTTTCCGCTTTCTGGACAATCCTAAATGCGTTCCCTCTTTTTACACTCTCCCTGCCGCAATTCAACAATTCAAACGCAGAGCTGCATCGCTGGCACGACCGCGTGCATATTTTCCCCTATGCAACACGCATAGAGATACATATAATACATGGTGGTGGTGATGGTGTTCAGTTCGTACTGGTGACATCCGAAACTCGATTAAAAATGACGGCTTGAGCTCAACCGGACTCACTCTAATGGTCGTACGTTCCATACATCAGCTCGCTGTTGAATTATACCCGACTCTAATGCGTTTTGAGCCGCGAAGCCGCACACCAACGTGTGTTGTACATCAGAGCATTATATATTCCTCATACATGTTTCAATGGACACATTGTGTGCACCATCATCCTATATGGCAAACGCAAAAGAGCAGTGTAGCATACGAGGAAAGTGGGGGAGGCAGGGTACGGATTTAGTGTGGGAGTACAGAAGTGCGTTGGTGGTGGCATCTCCGTGTCATCGGGTAATTAATTCAAGACCCGAGGCTACTATACCCCCTATCCATCTTTCTGATGAATACGGATATTCTGGATTCGGGGATGCGAGCGTACGAATTCATTTGATTCGGACTGATTTCCTTTTCATTGTTGTATTCGTCTTTTTGCGTACAGCACACGAATGGATCAAGTTTACCTGGTTGCATACGGATAGGAAGCATCGAAGCATTTTTTAACGTCAAGTTGTGCATTTTTCAGGGTGGGGATGAGGCGGGGGGGGGTGATCTATCGGGATGAGTTTTACTGGTTAATTAATATTCGATTGATACAGCCTCGTTGCTCTTATTGAGAATTTGTCAAAGTTAAGCTTTGGCACAACAAGAGTTGAAGGAGACTGTAGAGGACTAAATCGGAATCACTAATTGCTTCCTGGTATGTTCGAGAGTTGACGATTTTGTAAGCCTCTTGTGCATGAACTCATTGGTTACTCTAGATATCAAACCTGTTTCTAATAATATTTGGGTACAGGAAATTGATCTTTGTGATTAGGTTGCATGCGGTCCTCTAGGATACTCCTAGAATATTTTAGGAAGCACAGTCAATGACTTTGGATTCTTCATTTTTTACAAAGTTGGATAATTCACTGAGAATCAAATATTGTCGTCCTCCTGTATTGTTGCGTGGTATTGCCGTCAGACCAATACTGGATTGTCACCACAGCAAAATGATTTTGTTATTGCAGCAATCTGGTAAGAATAACCTCAAAAAATCTTTGGATAATAATGATCTTTCACTGACATCATTACGTGTTAAAAATTGGATGAATTTCGAGGTAGAATAGTCGTAATGTGACTATGTATACGGTAAAACGCATGTCCGTACGACCAAAAATTTTTTCATTACTCTAACCTAAAAATGCCGCGTTTAAATGGGTTGGGATTTTAGGGTTCTCGTAATGAAAAAATATATCCGCACTTCGCTTGCAAGCCCATTTTGGGCACTGGAGGACATGTCTGTCTTGCTTCGCTCGCCAGACAAACTGTCCTAGTGCCTAAAATGGGCTACCGCGCTCAGTACGGAAATATACTATTTCTCAGTGGTGGATGATTTTGAAGAGGATAAGGCAAGCACGAACTTAGCACTTCATACACGAATACCGCACGAATACCGTGCGAGGTAGACGTATACCGCACGAATACCGCGCGGGGTACACGTATACCGCACGAATACCGCGCGGGGTACACGTATACCGCACGAATACCGCGCGGGGTAGACGTATACCGCACGAATACCGCGCGGGGTACACGAATACCGCACGAATGCCGCGCGGGGTAGACGTATACCGCACGAATTCCGCGCGGGGTACACGAATACCGCGCGGGGTACACGAATACTGCACGAATACCGCACGAATATCGCGCGGGGTACACGTATACCGCACGAATACCGCGCGGGTTAGAGCCGTATAGTGAGTATAAGAAATTGGAAAATGATGACTCTCATCAGAAACAGAAGATCGTTAGCCAGGTGTGATAGTATTGAAGGAGTAGGAATATTGGCTGTACTCCACAGGTGTGGGCGTGGCTTGGGCCCCCACCAATCCGACCTCTGCAGGTTGAGTCCTGCAACAACCAATCAGCAGCAGACTGTGAGATGCCGGCCAATGCGGCGGCTTAAGTTGCGGCGTCGGCGGCTCGGATCCTCAGGGTATAAAGCAGGCGAACACAGTGTTGCTGGATCATTCAACAAGAAGTCAACCATGGTATTCTGTTTCTTCGTCTGCGTTCATTTCCTCGATGAGGATGGGAATTCAAAGAGAGAATAGAGAGTGGTATCCTATGGAGGCTATCCGGAATCAAAAGATTGGAACATGATGCCTGGTGAAACAGCTATCAGTGTCATGGCATTCAGTGTCAATTTCCATCGCGAGGATGATGCATGCAAGAAATGCGTTGAGACCGCACCCATAGAATACAATATACTAGATAACTCGCTATGGCTTGCTGACGTCATCTTCTATTACTTCGAAATTGTCAAATACCAGGACTATCCCTCACTATCTATCGTCGAAGATATCGATCGATATTTAAGAGATGATTGTGGGAGCACAAAACTGTATCTGCTCAGGTTAAGGAAATATGTGGAAACAATTCTGAGCAGTGGCATCAAAATGGATGATCATGCCCATATCCAAGCGCTGGGCATAGACATCGTGGAAGAAGATTGAACAAAAAAGCCGAAACCCGGGATCGAACCGAGGACCTCATAATTTGCTGACATGACGCTCTCCCACTGAGCTATTCCGGCTGACACACACACACACACACACACACACACACACACACACACACACACACACACACAAAATTGTATATTTGGACGAAAGGGGGGGGGGTGCCACTGCGCTCGTACCGGACACTGCGCTCGTACCGCCCTGCGCTCGTACCGGGTGCGCTCGTGCCGGGTGCGCTCGCACCGCGTGCGCTCGTACCGGGTGCGCTCGTGCCGGGTGCGCTCGTGCCGGGTGCGCTCGTACCCCCATAGCTCCACTACTCGGGGTCATTCTCTTCCCGGGCTATCTTGACTGTAATTAGACGAACTGCGCTGAGAAAAATCGAAGGCTAACAAAAAATTACTTCACAAATTAGTTTAGAAAAGAACTCGAAAAACGCTTTCAAGCCATCTTCCAGAATCTCCAAATTATCTTGCCATCAGTACTAATCAATCCAAAGCCACAAAAGAAGTCAATCAACTAGAATAAATCCTCTCACTCTAATCCAAGCATCTTGATGACTGTTGATATAATCACCCGGAGAGAGCTCATCAAGAAAACACCTCAAGAATCTTTCGAGATGGAAAATTGAAATTCTGCCGAGACATCAATCTTCCATTCATCTCTCTGGCATTGAATGAACAATTACCACGAGGAAGAGCGTTCGTTTCTACGGAAACACAAAGGAAGATATTCAAACTCAACCCCTTTTCTCAAGAATTGTGCACCAAGATTCCTCTCTCCTTCCTCGTTTCATGTCAGATATCTTTGTGCTTCTCTCGACGAGGTAGCGTCAATTAATACACGGAAAGGGGAGCACAAGAAAACGCGAGAGAGAGCAGAGTTCAAACTCCGATTGCTCAAGTCTCGTCAAAGTTCCATCCATTGAGCAAAAGCCAAACTTGAATCTCTATGCAAAGACAAGCGATGTATAGTTTAATATTCGTTACTCTACAATGTTGAGGTGGATTCTCATCTGTCTTGTTTCGGTGATGGATTACACCGAATTGCTTATACGGTTTGACATTTACAAAATATATATCTTATGCCTTTGTGTTTCGTCTGTCATTAATTCATTTCTATGTTGGTTATGTTGGTGCGTTCTGAATTTCACGAGTTACCTATGGATATGAAAGTTATGCAAAATCAGCATGATTTAAACGTATATTTGAGTCTGAAATTTATCGAAATTCACGCGCCAGTACGTCGATACCCGTGTTATTTCAACTTGAATGACTGATTTTGTATCTGTACGGAGGGTTATATTGAAATTTCAGCTCGATTTATGCGTGATTTTCCGAGTCTTTAGACTTCACTATGATGAAAGTGTTTGAATATCCTTTGAGGGATTTAGATTCTATTGGGAATTTCTGAGAAAAAAGTATAATCACAATATCCGATTAAAAATGAGGCAGCTATAGCTTTTGAAATACTTTAGCATAAAATGTTTATTCCGGCATCGGCCAAGCTTTTTTCAAGAAATTGCGAGATCATTATGAGAAATATTAAAATTTCCAGAGTTCTGCATACTTTTGATGAGTTTTCTTCAGATCAAAGCCTTCTAAATCCTATTACGGCATCGGGAGCAGGTGTGCAAACGGACTTTGTGCCAAGTGCAACCTCGACAACCCCATACAATCTGGATTTTTTTTTTTTTGTGGAAAAGAACTCGATAAGAATCAAGATACCTCAACTAGAGTTGAAAAATTAGCACACATGGGTCGTCAGGAATTAATTACCACGTGGCTAACCGAGCAAGATTTGATTATCACTCGTCTTTTCCCTCTTGATTCCATCCATCGGATTACTACTCCACTTGGCTTTTTACGCTCGATCGATTTTCGCCCATGCAGGTCTTCAACTCGGCTGTACACCGTAATACATGCATGGCATGTCTGTACAATGACATTACGCATTTACGCGTAGACAGAATGGCTCTGTATAGATAGCAGATGTTGCCTCATTGAGCCAGACTGAGTGAGATTCATTACCTGAATCTGTGAGTACTATTCATTTCCGTTACACTGACGTATGTCACGTCGGTCGTTGGTTGAAGAAGGTATAGGTTGTGTATGGGTTCGTATAGTTCTCCTGAATGTTCAGGATAGCTACTAGAATGTGATGTATATGGGATAGTTAGAGAGAAAGATGAGAGGATCCGGGTCATTGGGGTATGCGTATTTTCTAGTTAGAGTATGTGATGAACTTCAAGGGTGCGTCCACAAATATGCATATGCATGCATATGCACTGCACACTGCGCTTATGTACTGCACGTGTGCACACGTGCAGTTCATCAAATTTTAGCTAAAACCAGATAGATCTCATCGACTTCTGCTTCGGATCATCCGATAACGAAGCAAAGACACGAACTGATTCAAATCAGAAATTTTCTGATGTGAGCCCTTCAATCTTTGCTCAAGTTCGATGAGCTGCATTTGTGCACGTGTTCAGTGCATATGCGCAGTGTGCACTTTATATGCCCCATTTGTGGACGCACCCTAAGGGTGAGGCGTACATTCGTAAGTGGATGATAGTCTTCGAGATATTCGTATAATGAGTCCCTGAGGTCTGAAATGGTGGAGAATGTGAAGAATGTTTGTGGAGTATTAGGTCTCCTGGAAGTAAGATTTTAATGATTGTCGGTAGATTGGAGGTGTTTATTTGGCGTTAAAGATTGCAATCATCATATGTAATCCATAACTCTTGCGCTTAACGTGGAAGATAAATTTGAATTCTATAGTCTCGTTACTTGACTTGGTTTTAACACGTCGCAATGTCGAGCAAGTCGAAAAAAGGACCTATATAAAAAATTCCTCCGCGAACAATTTCTACGTACCCTTACTGTGATTTTTCCGGAAGGACCAAAATCATCTGCCGAAGGATTTTTGTCAATTTTTCGATCTTTCCATTACAAATGGCATGTGAGAATCTTCTTCTTCGTGCTTTTCTGTCTTTTTGATAGTTTTTTCCGTTGAGTCGGGATGGATGAGTTTCATCGAAAAATGTATAGAATAGTTTTTTGGAGACTTGTGAAAATTTACAGAATCATTTGTTCTCAGTATTCCAAAAACGGAGAACAACTGCTGTAAGATTCTCAGATGAAAGAAAAATATTGCAAAAACGTATAAATTTCTCGGATTTCTTCCTCAACTTTCTTCGACTACCTTGGGTGGATCTAATTATTGAATAAATAGGAGCACATCATTGTCAAAATCTTTCTGAATCCTAAAAGAACTATTCCACCCTTTTTCGGCAAACTCACTCCGAAAAACAATCAAAAAGACAAAATATCGTGGAAAATACGAACTTTTACATCATTCATCATGAAAAAATCGAAAAATTCTCTTTGTTTCAAATTCTATCGATGGGTAATTTTAATTTTCTCGAGATAATTACCGAGATGGTACCTAGCAATTGATCACGGTGGAATTTTCTTGTTGTTCAACCTTCGACCCCCCGACTTTCCGACGTAGCATAACGCGTCATTGTTCTCCTACATCACCTACATGTAGTATTCGAGTTAATGACATAAATCAGGCTTTATGTGGGTTCATACAACAGTGGACATCTTTTGAATACTAAAATTCCCTGGAATTTGAGTATAATTCGTGAAAACGATTGAGATTTGTTAATTGACGCAACACAACAAACATTGTTCTGGAGAACTGAAGATGATGAGCTCAAGTCTTCGTAATGGGGAAATTACCCTCGTCTTGAGTTTTTTCATGGATTTTCAGTGAATTTTCCAAAACATTCTGACCTACGTGGTTATTTTCAAAACGAATCGATTTGACTATTTTTTCAGTGTATCGGCTATCTCTTACACTTAAACTGTACTTGTACTTGACGAACTATATCATTGTAGACGCTAAATAGCATGAAAGTGCTCAAAAGCGTCTCTAAATAACCAAATAAAAAAAAAAAAAAAAAAAAAAAAACTATATCATTGGGTTCATTCCAGAGTTTGTCACGATTTCAAAATTATCGAAAGAATGATGCAATAAGAACAAGTTCAAGAGCTTTCTGGGGCTCGTTTAGTCTTCAAACTCAAAATCATTTCGATTTTCATAATCCATCATTTGTGATCACGTTCAAGTTTTTATTACGCTCACTTTTCTAGAATATGCACATTATAATTAATATCTTGCCGGCTAGTGATGATTTCAAATAAACTCATCATTTTCTCATGTTATCTGTAAATAGTTTGGTCCGTATCAGTTTCAATTTTCAAATATTCAATCGCAGAAATGAACAACTATCAGTCCAATTTTATAATTCCAAACGCCAATCGGCCTGCAATTTATGCCTAAAATTTCCATAAATTTCGATTGAATTGGAACACACGGACAGCAACCAAACTCCACTTACAACTGTAAGGTATTACGGCTTCCATCATTCGCTAAACTGTTCTTAATTCATAATCACATCCAGTTTTCGTACAACCCCTCAAATTCAAACTCGCGTTAATCAAGCAAGAAACTCGTTACAAAAGTCCGTCGCCTCTCTATAGAATCCATTCTACATCTCACCAGCCACATGTACCCAGTTGCCGCTAATGCAAATTCAAACAGGCATTCAATCTCATTTTTTTCACACTCACTAAAGTTACCATCAATTGGTGATCCACACTCAAGCAATTTCTACCCTTCTCCTCCTCCTTCCCAACCCAGATCACACGCATTTCATCGAGCATTTCATTGTATGCATCCTTCACTAAAATACCATTCAACAAACTTGCATTCACAATTTTCTAACCTAAAATGAGTCAAACTATTCAAAACTGCTTTCTGCACCACTCAATCCACAATAGCTTGATGGCAATTAGGTGCATCCGCGAAGGACAATGGGTGCGCTCACTCAAAATACACATAGAAACAACCAGAGTGAGCTTGAATATGGCATACATATACACAGCTTTGGCCAAAGTCCAGATAACCTCTATATCTGAAAGGAATGTACCATTACTCCATTAGCGGTCTCGCCGTGTTAACTCTTTACTGCCATTTCTCCGGTGCTGCAAATACTCTCTTGCCAAGTAATACTGCTTTTCTCTACTACCCCATTGTCAAGGCTTTTAACTACCGTGCCAATAGTCCAAGCTCCGAGTTTTACACAACCAACCTACCTATATATATAATCACTAATGTACACTTGGCAAAGAGTGAATGGTAACCGGTAATCACCCCGGAATATTGTTGTGTCGCAGTTCCGGCAATGTCTTGCTTGACTGGTTAATTCTGAACTAACTGAAATTCTTTTTTTTTTTATGCAAGCAAGGGTTTCTGCATAGAATATTAGGTAGTTTTCTAATATGTACAGGCAAAGTTGGAGGTAATTCGTATTCTGTGGCTTGTTGGGCTCCAAGAAATATGAATATACTCCGTTGGGAATGCTTTTGGAGGTTATGTTGCTGGAATAGAGAGATGGTTTCTTTTCTGGATCTGTCTGCTTTGCTCTTGTCTGGCATGGAATTGTAGACGGGGATTTTGCTCAGGACGTTGATGCAGTGAGATGAATTTTATTCTTGAGTAAAAGAGAAAGAGAGAAAAATAGTGAGATGCTGGGGCAGCGATATGAGCCAAGGTTTTAGTTTTCTGCTCTCTTTTTGGTTCTGTCTTTGCGCAGTCTATAGCTCTTTTGGCAATAAGTGAGATTACGACGTTGTGCAAGCTTCATTTTTCTACCAAGATGAATTCATATGCATGACTTTCAAGCAATTTTTTTTTCTTCCTTTCTTACTTTTGTTGCTGTGTGTATCTTCTCTCTGGCTTTTGATATATGAGAAGTCTGTCTTAGTCTTTTTGAGGTTCTTGATTGGATAGAACGTCTTGTTCAGTTTGAATGGCATTTAATTTTACTCTTCTGGGAGAACTCGCTCACTGTTTAAATTCAACTGGGATATTTTCTTGGGTAGCTTCTTTGGCAAGGATAACATTTTTTACATCGTAAAATTGAATGTAATTCTGAAACCAATTTTTTATTTCATCTCGACGTGAGCAACAATGCGATTTTCAAATTTCACTCAGTTTGCATTTTTTCATTGCTCATATGAATGGTAACCTCCTTTTGCTTTAATGCAAACAAAAAATAGAAATACACAATGTACCCAATCAAATTGTGAGGTTTACCCTCTACACGATGAGTAATATATTGAAATCCAACATTGGCTATTGGGAGTAAACCTCTGTGTTATTTTAGATGGCACAAAAATCCAATATGGCTGAATCTCAAAACATTCGCATAAGAAATACACGGGGCCAAAATTGTAGCATTTCAAGACAGGTTTACTCCCAATCCATATACGCATTTTTTAATCTTACCGGATAAAGATTCTCAGTCGTCAATTCGTCTTTTTTACTGAAATCAGTACGCTGAATATATCAAGTATTCAACGGACATTTCAATCTCGATGTTACCGCAATCTGTATGCAGATTAAGCACATTTCCAATATCTCATATCTCTCATCTGTACCGTTCCAATAAAATACCGATCCTCAATTATACTATCGTATGGTATTTGATATGCAAATATACGATATATGTAATATGTAAAATTTGAATACGATTACGGATGACTTGGCATATATACCACATATACATACGATCGTATGTAACAGCATTCAAAATTGCAAACCGACATCCTATAACCCGTTATGAATAACAAACATGTATACTGACATTATATAAGGGTAGATACCAACCACCGCATACAGTGTCTCTCTGACCAATCTCATTGGAAAAACATAGACAGGGCCATGCAATATATTCCCATATCTGCAGAATACAAACAACGAGACTATGCAACATTTGGTGGGTAAAATTGTCGAGACTTCGTAATATACAGTGTGTCGGCCTGTGGTGATAACTAGAGACGAGAAAAAAGTATGAATAGTGATAAAATGTCTGTGTGCTGTATTAACATCCGGGAAATGGAGTTGGTTTTCTCGTTAAAAAATGAACGAGACTTTGTGTGTCATACGTTAAACTGACTGTATAACATTTGTTGAAAATTATATGGAGTTCTAGTTTGTAGGTTTTACTACGAGTGATGAATAAATGCGGATCCAACTCACTTCATTTCAGCTGTCCGTTATCACGTAGAGAGTTCGTCAACTTTCTGTTCTACTCGTGCCACCATTTAGAAATTTTTTACCAGAATTTCATGCGGTGCGAAAAGTTTACTGTGGTGGAATTCTCGTCATTGTAAAAATTACTCTACGTGTTTTTTTCTTTTGATAACCGAATGGCAAAGTGTAAAATTTTTAATCATCTTTGCAATAATTTATTCATGTCATATAGAATTTTCTCTTTGGGAATAAATCTTGGCTAGATTATCGATTAGTCCAACTTGACAAAAATGACTTCTGAACGAGACTCTTAACGTTTTCAGTCCCATAGTTATTCTCCGTCATTAAAATTCTTTGAACCAATGACATTGCATCAAGGATGATTTAGATCATGAACATTATCACATTAACTGCGATGGGCCCCACCCGTGGGGCCCACGTGTCCAGCTCTGTGTGTGACGGTGATCAAAATCTCATTCAATGGTCGCCACCGGTGAGGCCCATCGCACACAGGACCCGAACGCGTTTTTGACCGTCATTCTTTTTTCTTATTGTGGATTAGAGCCACATCCCGTGAGAAATATCCGCTTCAATCTTATAACTACCCCCCAAGGGCATCTCAACACAGCTGTATAATAATCTGAAACCGAAATCCTGGGAAAAATACAAATATATATGGAGGACAAGTTGACCCATTTCCTCATCTCAATTTTGCTTCAAATCAAAAGTAAAATAATATTTTTTTCAGAAACTTACGTTGCACTTCACTTTCTGATTTCAGAACTAAACCATGAGCAACCTCTACAAGTACCAACTGAGCAAATGATGATGCAGTCCAGGCCAGAGCAGGCAAATACCCGCTCCGCCATCACCATAATGTCAAGTTACATTTATTGACGTTGACGCGCTGCTGAGCGCCGTCGTCGTCATCTTCCCTCATCATCATCATCATCATCAAAAAACACCATAGGCTATCATCGAAAAATCAAGAGCTTCCAAGATGATGGGCTTTCCTCGACGACGATCGCTCTGGCTTAAAGTAGCAATTCTCGCAACAGCGGTTTGGCTAACTGTGTGCTTCCTACTCTATACGGAAGATCGGGCTGCTCAAGTTGTTGATCAAGTTGTTGGTGGAAGTGGTGGTGGACAGCAACAACAACCACCGCCACCTTTGGCCAATGGATTTGTTCCGCCACAAGCTCAAGCTTTGAGAAGAGAGACTCAGGGAGCGAGTAAACCTAGGATCAACCTTGCTGGGCCTGAACAAGGTTAATATGCAACATTTTTCTGGGTTCATTTTAAAGTTTTGTTGGAGGATGTCTCAGCGTATATTATCACTTTGATTTTGTATTTCTTCATATTAGGATCAAGTGATGAGGACGATGTCTTATTTCGGAAAAATAGATAATTTGGTTAGGACTTTGACATTACCAATGTTGTAAGGCATTAGAAGGTTGGATGAACTTCCTACTCTACCTGGGTACCACTGTCTCATGATATATAATGAGTTCTATGTCGCTTATTTTGCCCATTTAATTTCTAGTTAGTTAGGGAAAGATTAAAATTACCAGACATACTACCATGAAAAATTGATGTTCTGAGCATGACTTTGAACTGGTTTACTGTCTGAATCATAGCCGCCTTTGGACTTGGAATTGTTTTCGACATTTGAATTCTAATCGAAATCTTTGGTCAGCTATTTGTAAGACTGTTCAACGTGGTTTTTTTTCCTTTTGTTATGATGTTTCTCTTCAGAATCGTTTCACCTCGACCCTGGCCTCGACTCTAGGATTTGACTTTCTTTCAGTTGAATCTGATTCAATTGGATCTAAATTTGAATGACTCAAGTATTTATTCATCTCGAATCTAAGTCTAACGAGGGAGGAATCGCTTATCACGAATTTCGCTGGAGCTTTGAGAATAGTCTTTTTCCAGCACAAATGATGTAAACTGGCAGTGATAGCGCTGAAAGTCACAAACTGAAGCTCAGAAAGGCTAGTCCATTAGATTTTTCACCTTTTGATAACTATTATCGAACTGGATTCATCGGTTATACGAACTAAATTCATTTATCATCGCCATACAAAGGTGACGATGATTCTCAAGCTGTATTATGTAACAGCTCTCTCGAAAATTCGATTAAAGGCATTTAATATTTGACGCTCCACGTGATTTGTCGTTCATTATTTGGAGCATTTTCTAAGAGAAAAAACAGAGATGAAAAAATCCACTCGAGGTGGTTTCGATCTCACGACCTCTTTCATGTGCCGGGAAAGTGTTCTCTGTCTTTTAAGCTTTTAGAAATGGCGGTAGTGAGCATACTTCGAAGGATTAATCTCATTTCTGATTGATTCTATACAGATGGCTTTCATGGTTTTCAAAGCCTTGTCAATTTGAGACCCACCTTAGGTGGATTTCTGTCACGTCTGATCTTTTTCTCAAAGAATGCTCCGAGTAGTAGACATCAAACAACATTCTTTGGAGCGCCTAAAATTCTATGTCTTTAATCGAATTTTCGATCGATCTGTTGATTCACAGCTTGATGATCATCGTCAGCTCTGTCTGGCAATAATGAATGGATTTGGCTCGTGATTCATTCCAATAATTGGAATCTCTGCAGCATTGTCCGTAACCTGCAGTTCCGGAACTTGACCACTCTTTGATTGAGACAATTTATTCGAAAATGTTTAGAGATTTGGAAAAATACCGAATCCGTCACGTGAAAGTCGAAAATTTCTCCGTGACGAACAACTTGGATTTTCTCTGTGTAAATCCCATATAACGTAGTAAAGGTGACACGAAATAAAGAACTAAAATAATATTTCCGTGGTATCTGCCTGCCAAAAGCTCCATTTGTCGGAATCATTCATTCTCCAGCGGCTTGGAATTGAATGGTACATCAAAATAATGGCGCGTTGCACTCGAGGAACGTGAATTTTCCATTGTCCGATGAGAGTGGTGCGCCAGAGTTTGTGGAAGAAATGCTCTTTAAAATCTTACGGTCTGTGTACCAGCCTTTGCCAAGTGGAATGCGCTTCATGAAAAAATATTATATATCTCGAAAGAATGACGATTCTGTATAATAGCGTTCTGCTGCTGCTCAGTTCCTGATTTCTCAGAAACTCTAAAAGACATTGGAGAGTACCTGCACGAGCAAACCCGAGTTGAAAATCTCGAGATACCTCCGCAAAAGATGAGAGCTCTTGTATTTTGTGACCCATATTGTAATGTCACTTCTTCGTTGACTACACTGTTAGGACATTTGATAAATGAAAACATTTGAGAACTGTAAGTACCAAATCTGACGGACCAAAAAGTTTCTTATTTTCCTGAATTCTGTAATACAGTACCTACAATGCATGAGAACTGAAGCTCATCGCTTTGCTATTTTGGGCTATTTGCATCGGCTATTCTTAATACATTTTCCGATTACATTATATCGAGGCCAAATTGTATGACAGAATTTTCGATGCCGGAGGAATACCATTTATACACAATCAAGAAACTATTTCCGTTCGTGTCTTACCTCTTAGCCGGATTTGCATTCGTCTTATTTCAGTCTCATTAAGATTGAATCACTGTTACACGACGGTAATAGAACTTGACTCGTACATTTTCCTCACCGTAACTCGATTTTCACTTTCGATCCAGTTCCAGATCGTATGACGCGGTAAATATGCAAAGCTATACGTAATATCTTAAATTAAATGCGGCTGCGTGATTCGTAAAGTATCCCGAAAATATTTTGCATGGGACATATTTTCAGATGCTCTAGTTGATATTTGGACTGATAATATTCCGAACTTCTTTTTTTGTTCCATGATATCAAACCTATTGAAGGTGGTGGGGTACTGGTAGCACCTCGAGATCCGGATGAATCTGCGCCAGGTGAAAAGGGTAGACCGGTTCATTTGCCTACAAATCTTACTGCGGAAACCAAGAAGCTTGTGGATGATGGATGGCTCAACAATGCTTTCAATCAGTATGTTAGTGACCTGATATCTGTACATCGATCACTGCCTGATCCTCGCGACCCATGGTGAGTACTCTCATACGTGTATTTGCTCCCGCTATTTCTAATTTTTTTTCATCAAAATTCTTCCTCATGAGTGATAATTCAATTTTTGTGATTGCAATGGTTATAACATTTATAATTTTATTTTGCTCGTGTGAGATGATGGATGGGTAAAGAACCTCAAATTTTGATCATAGAAGACCCAGAACTATTGTAAAAATGGTATTTTTAATGAACAGCTGTCAGTGTTATGACCAATGATTATTTGGGAGTTTTGGACTGGTGCCATCTTTTTTGACGAAGAGATACATCTCCATTTGACTCGATATCTAACAAGTATCTTGCATTTTTCTGACCCTTCGAACTGGAAGTTGTGCATTTTAGAGCAGTTTCAGTTCAATATTGTGCGATTTGAGAAAAGATTCTCTGAAAATTATTGTTATCATCATGTGCAAATTGTTATAAAGTTGTGTGACATGAGAATGATTCTTGGGGCTCGAGCACTTGAAGTCGTCCTCAAGTCACTCGACTTTGTGATGATTTGCACGAGATGGAAAGAATTTTTTTATTCAATTGCACAAAGTTTAACTAAAAGAGCTCTAAAATGCACGATTTACTTTTCGGGGTCAGAAAAAATGCAAGGAGCCTATCGCTACCCATTAAAATATTTTGATGATCCAAATCTACGAAAGTGTATCGATCAAACTCATTTCAGGTGTGATATTGATAAATGATAATCAAAGTTCCGAATGATCGACATGAGATGTAATCAATCTTTTGACGACCACTGCTGCTTCATCAAATCGAATATGTTTCCGTAAATTTGAAAAAAATATGATGGTTTGCACATTGGAATAATTTTGGGTCTTATAGCTTTGGCCAACCAAAGCCGTTGAGGTTGTTGATATGAATTTCGTAGGCTCATGATTCTTGAATGCTAATATATTCTCTGGGTTTTTTTATATCTTGCTGATGTGTGGTGTATGGTCATCGTGACCTGTATTACAAAATAAATCTACCCGGCCATGAGCGTAGCAGTGAGTGTAAAATACTTGATCAATTAAGAATTGATGGAGTTTGATTAAATTTGGGTCAATTTGGGAAGCAATTCAAAAATTCAACTGAACCGATTTTGAAGAAATCAAATTCTGCCCGAGTTCAGATATCAAGGTGTCGAAAATTTTCTCAATTGAGATCAAAGGAATAATTCTGGACAAAATATTCATTCACATGGGCAAGCTTATACCCAACCTGGCTCATAAATCAAGACTAGTCATCAAAAAATTACATTCCTTGCCATCTCAGCCTAATCATGAATCGAAATCTACCATCAATTTTGAATCAATTGAAATCTTTCCTCCAAAATTCACAAAAAGAAAAAAACAATCAAAAATGGGCACAGGGCTTGTACAAATTTGATGAACTCGTCAATTCCACACACACACATGCACACACACACACACACACATCACACTCCAACACGAAACACAAACCCAAAGCTTGCAAACGCGTTAGCACGAGTAACGATATATCCCCGTGGGAAATCGCGGTAGACTACTACAGCTCGAACAGAGCTGCCAACCTTGCGAGGTGAAAACCATGTAAACCTACATAGCAGCAAAGAGAGCCAACCGAAACGTCGGAGCTCTGTGTATGCACAGTGGGCTCGTAAATTGGAGGAGCTCGAGCTTGGTGCGTGAACTCGCAAGAGGCATAGCAAGTTTCCATATAATACCCAAAGCCAACAGAGCAGCAGCCGCAGAAATTAAGCCGAGCCCGTCGGGATATTAATATCACCGCTTTTCGAGATATTAGCCGACATTATCAGGACAGGTGAGCCAACTTGCTGCGACACCACCACCACCCACCACTACAACCATATAATAAATATAGTCTCTAAGGTAGTAGACACTTTGCAGATGCCAGAATATATTCACACAAGCTTTTCCAGTATTATATGTCTACATTCAGAGTTTCTGTACAATCTCTCGCTCTCTCTGGCTTTTGATGAAACTTGGAGTATACGTTTGAGCATGAACAGCGAGAGAAGAGAGTGAGGAAGCTCATTCATGAGAATCTGGTTAGAATGATATGCGGTTGATGGCATCAGTTGACGAGTGGTAGCACTTGCATGCATGCATAGGGAGTTACGCGCGAGAAGATAGGACTTTAGAGAAGTTAGGTTAGGTATATATGAAGTGGGGTATATGAGGATATTACGGTGTAATTGCTCGGGATCGCGGGCGCTAAATGCATTGTGCGTTTGAGGCCTGCCATGCTTTGAATATGTTCTATATAGGTATGTATATGGTAATCGTTTCGCGAATTCCAGTGTTGGATTCCGTATAGTATACCACGACTTATGCTCTCTCTGTTATGTGCTCAGTTGACGATGCACACTTTCGATCTCCGACGAGTTAATGGGTTGGCAAGTTGGATGATTGCTCGAGAATTGAAGCTAGAATTCGCTGAAGATATTTTGTCTCTAAAAATGGATTCTGGATGATTGGAGTGGGTGCATTCAGGTCTGATAGAATTCATTCCATCCTTGCGCGTGGACCGGAACTTTTCTTAAGGCGATGCGGTTGCCGTGCACGCTGAACTTAGTTCACAGAAATTTCATAATCATTTCCAATTTGGGCTAAACGACGAGTTATACAGGCTTTATTATCATCTAACTTAGCCTGGATAACTCTTCGTTTAGCTAAAATTGGAAAAGATTTTGAGATTTTTGTGAACGGAAACGTGCCAATTTGTAGGTTAGAACACGGAAAAAAATAGTTTGTTGGATTCACAAATGCCCGTTTGTTGACTTCAGTGTTTGTGATATTCACAAATGAATTTGTGAATAGAACAAATGACATATTTGTTAGGCTAACAAACGCGAGCTTTGTTGGCCCAACAAATGGCTATTTTGTTAGATGCCTTTTAACCAAATGTATTTCACATAATCCAGGATGATCGATTTACAACTATCATTGATCATCATTGGATAGTTCTGATATATTCACGATCAGACCAATACTCTTCTCAATGAATCGATTCTCTGCAAATGTACGAACGTACGCACGATAATCCAGTTACATTCTTGTTATTCTCTAAAAGTTTGTATTTTTGATTAAGGTAAAATAGGTGGATTGTCACCTATTCCGGCATTTTCCCATTTTATCAAAATTTCCTCAAATCACTTCAAAACACCTATTTGTTGGGCTAATGAATTCCAACAAATAGTCAGTTTGTTGTCGTCAGAGCGAGACCGGATTATTTGTGAATAACACAAACACATTTGTGAATCTAACAAAAGTTAGTTTGTTGTGCGGAAATGATTTGGTTTGTGAATTTCACAAAACCTTTTGTGAATCCAACAAACTATTTTTTTCCGTGAAAGTATCCGCGGGCGAGTTATTCTCGTTCATCTCCGATACTCTTGTGATTGGTGACAAATGGCGAGTTGTCCACCAAAATTCAGATGATTGTAGATCATGGACAACTCGGCTCGCTATTTGTGTCGTCGAAATTTTGAGTTACATATACGTGAAACATAATTTCCGGGGTGCACGGCGGCGCCCGCATGCCCTTAAGCAATTGATTATATGATATAGTTTGAACTATATCATACAAACATACAAACTATATCGACGCCTCTTACGAAGATAAACACCTATTTTCTTGTGACTGACGAAGATTAACGTTTATTCGTTGTGAACACGAATATTAACGGATTCTTCTTAGGTCCACGAAAACTAACACTTACTCCTTAGGGACACGAAGATTAACGCATTCTCGTTAAGTCCACGAAGACTAACACTTACTCCTTAGGGCCACGAAGACTAACACTTACTGCTCAACGGCCCATGAAACTAGCACTCACTCTTGAACGGTATGAAGACTATAACACACTTGCACACGTCCTCGTCCAAAGGGACGGAGACCAAGTATTTCGTCTTAGGGCCACGAAAAAAAAACACATTCTCATTAGCGGCACAAAAATTAACGCATCGGTAGACTTCATTCATAGAGGGACGGAGACAATAAGTATTTCGTCTCAAGTCCACGAAAAGTAACACATTTTTCTCTACGCCACGAAGACTAACACATTCTTCTCGATGGAATGAAAAACAACACATTCTCTTTGACGTGACGATGGACGGTAAGTGATTGTGTTAGCCTTCGTTCCGCTAAGAAGAATATGTTACTTTTCGTGGGCTTAAGACGAAGTACTTATAATCTCCGTCCCTTCAAGAATGGAGTCTACGAATGTGTTAGTCTTCGTGGCGTAAAGGAAAATGTGTTACTTTTCGTGGCCTCAAGACGGAATACTTATAGTCTTCGTCCCGTCAAGAAAAAAAATGCGCGAATGTGTTAATCTTCGTGCAGTTTGAGGAGTAAGTGTTACTCTTCGTGGTCTTAAGCAGTAAGAGATGATCTTCGTGGCGCTGAGGCGTAAGTGTTGTTCTTCGTGGCGTAAACAGTAAGTGTTAATCTTCGTGGCCGTAACAAAGCAAATGCTAATCTTCGGCCACCGTGTTTTTCTTCGTGGGCGTTAGCGGATGTGTTTATCTTCGTAAGAGGCGTCGATATCATATAATGTATTATATGATATAGTTTGAGTAGTCCACTAAATCTGGAAATCAGGGAAACTTTGAAATTTTTGGGGACTTCATTCATGACTTGCATGGAAAAACTGATACATAGTAACTACTTCAACTGACGATTCCACCCCGAAGAATTTAGAAGCTGGACATATTCTTTAGACGTTCTTGAAATGAGAATCGAATTATGGCCCTCAATAGGATTCCTGTAAAATTTCAAAATCAATTTTCTGGTTTTTTTGGATGTTGTAATTTATCGATCCTAAAAAACCTGGATATTCTAGGGAAATTTTTCTTTTCGTGTTGGCAGAAAACCTGTACACTGAGAGAAATTATCTAATAAAATTTGTTACCCCGGGAACAATTTTTATTAATCGCGTCAATACCAGAGCACCAGCAGGAATCGCAATAGATTTTGTTCCTGAATTAACAGTTTTTACTCACTCGTCAACAATTTTTGTTGATCCCGTTCAAGAACTTTTAAAACTGGCTCGTTTGTAAAATTTATTGATTTCTCAATAAAAGTTATTGATTCGCATGTAAATTTTGTGCCGAATTGGAAAGGAGGAATCGTTGAATTTCCGCGATTCCTGTATCTGCCACCAGGTGGCTCACATCGTCTTCGGCATCGATGTTACGACCAATATTTATTTATTACGGACAACAAACTTGACGAATGATAGTCAATGCAATGTCATCGATACCAGATTTCCATGAATAACTGGGAGTGTATTTTATTTTCCGCGTATCGTGTCTATCGACTAGCAATCAGCTCGTTTATAGGTGGATTGGGCTTACTCGCAAGCGGTCAAATTTGACAGGGTTTGTATATATACGAGTTCCAAAATTTCCACACGAACATAAATTGTTTGCGTGAACCCGTGTATGCGAAATTGGTAAAACGTAAGATAATATATAATGGAATGTGAACATATATTTGAGAACTTATAGAATTAACAATATGTGAGATGATAAGTCTAATTCTAAGTGCGTGAATATAATGATGTATGCTCGGATGTATGTGATTGAGCGTGCTTCGTACTCTAAAACTGCATATAATCCATTAAACATTGGCTGATTACTACTTCATAAATAATATAGAAACCTTATCATTTTGAAATTTAGTTGGGCGCCAGTATCAAAATTTGTGTCATCGTCAACAAAATTTGTAAACTGGTTAATAAAATTTACTTCCGCATTAATAAATTCTGTTACCGTTTCAACAAAAACCGTTGAGGATCCTGCTGGTGCCACGGTATAAATGTATTTATAAAAATTATTCCTCAGTTAACGAAAACTATTAGTAAATTTCTCTCAGTGTAGATGAAAATAGGTTGTTGAAACTTTGCTGTCTCGCACTGTGACCTTGTTGTGAGCTTGCATAGTAAACGCGTGACGAAAAATGTGTGTGTGCGTGTATAGGGATGTTGGCACTATTCATGTATTTATTTTGGGAACATTGATCAGAAACGTTTGTTACACCATTAACAGTAAATTTACTTATATAGAAATTGGCTGTAGAAATTGATTCACCAAAAATTTTCAAGATCCTCGTAGAATCACAATTTGCAGTTTTGCCATTCTTCTTATATTTGTGACGTGGTCATCTAATACTTTCGCTAAATTCGTCTTGTTTGAATAAACAATCTTAGCACTTGGGAGCTTATACAGTATTCCATAAAGAATTACAAGTTTTTGACAAGCTTTATAATCACTCAGCAAATGAGATAATACTTCATTCTATAGCCCGACAAGCTCATCAGCCATATACTCTCACGGTATACCGTAACTATATGGTTTACTCATTGTATGGGAGAAATCGAAACGCGCTCGTGCGTTTGATGATGCGCTCATGAGATCCTGGCGCCTAACGACGTACACACATCATCTATGTCTACAACACCGTCCATTGCATGCAGAATTCAATGTCGTAGAAGCGCAGATACATACCTTAGTTGTGATACAAACAATTGTAGAACTGTTATTTTACAATTAAACGTGTATCAGGACCTAATTGCTTCAGAATTTTTATTTGAGTGTGATGAAACATTGACGAAAGAAAGTTCATTTTTCAGATAACGAAATTTTGTTGAAGATTCTTCACCGTGGAGATATATTTTTTCACAATGTGTGATTCTGACATGATTTTTGGTATTTTTGCATCAAAATCTGTAAAAATCGCTAAAATATGTGTTTCCTCCTGCTTAAGAGGATCCTCGAGTGATTCCTTTTTAAAATTCGAGTCGTTGAGAGTCATGTACAATTTCTCGAGAAATTGAAGTTTCAGAAGCACCTTATCCCTCCTTATGATTAAAATTTGCTTGAAATATTTGATAGTTCTTCAAAAAATTATTGCCAGTAAAATTAGTGTAACTTGGCGGGAAATTAAAAACCCATGCTTTCCAGCTCTGCAAAATTAAACTTAAACATGGCCCAACTACTTTGTCTGCTGCTCCATCTGAAGGGCTAATTCCAAAGCCTCTCACGGATGTTAAAATTGAAAGTTTCCAATAACGGTAATCATTAACTGATGTCTAAAATTTCCTTGTAATTCATCCAAACGTTGTACACGTTTGCTGCAATAAAACAAATTGCCATAACATCTACATTTACATATTTCAAACACTATTGCGTTCCCACGCTGCATACATACATCACGATCCTAGCATCACCCACGATAATTCATCACGCTAACGCCATTAGCTCAATAATACGAGCGTGATGAGTGATGAGCAGTGCTCGTATCGAATCGAGATATACAAACACACTTACACACAAATCCATAGACCTACTGCTATTGTATATATGTGAATGTTTGCTCTTCGATGCTCTTGTGTATTATTGCTTCTATGCTGATGCAGCACGTGCGTTGCAGAATTTACGCATTCGTATCCGTAATATCCCTAGCACAGCAATGAGGCACCATCACCATGTATATATTCCGATTGTTCTCCATATACTCTGGCTTCTCGGTACACCTCTTGTGTGTAAACCTTATAGCGATATGTACCCAAATGTATATATATGTCATAGATGAACATTGTGGTGTATTGTATAGAAACAGAAACTGCAGCAACAGTTTCTGGTCGTTATGACGTTCTTCGGAGGTTAAGGACCACCTGTACGGAGAGCGAGAAATTGAAATTGTTTGCAGTTAACCAATATGTAGGTATTATATACATAGTATTGATGCAGGTGTGCCGATGTTCAATGCAGATCTCGGACTCTGAAATTGTAGATTATATATCCCAGGCGATATTGGGGATTGCCATTTTCGATTAGGTCGGCCGTAGATGAGAGGTGATTTCGATGGGGAAATGTGTGGTTACGCTGATTCCAGGGCTGATTCAGTCGGAAATTGCGATTGTGCTGGGCTAGAACATCGATAGTTGTATTGGAAAGAAGATTTTTTTCTACTCGAATATTCCAAAAAGATTTCGCCGTGATTCATAAATTTAGAATTTTTTTGTATTCTGAAGGTGTATCAAGTGATCGAAATTGTAATCTCGAGACTTTGGTACCAAGTTTCTAGTGGAGGTAAATTTATTCGCATCAAAATCTTATACAATGGATTCTTGGGTTAAGTTGAATCTTATGAACATCCATCCTAATACTTGAACAGAAATTTAATTGGATAATTAAAATAGGTCATATATTGACTTAGATTCTTCGGGAGTATAAATCACCCGATGAAGAAGTTGAGCTACCCATGAATACCCTAACAACAGTTCCTCCAAGAATTGAAATTTCAAGTACGGTGCAACAATTTCTTCATCCTCGAAAGGGATGCAAATTCATTCCTGAAAAAGGGTCTCTATATCGAGATCATCTTAAGTGGCCAACGCTGGAATCTAGTTGGAACCGTTGCTGAATTAACTACAGTGTCCATCAAAAATTAACCAGATTCCACTTTCATTCCCCAGTCTCTTAGTAACTTGGGTAAATAAATGGTGTTCTCATCCACCTGCCGCTTTCCATTTTTGAGAGATGTAAAAAGCAGGGATCGAGGCAGTGGATGATCACCTAGAGAATGAAGTAAGAGAAACTGTGCTCCTCTTCCAAGGAACTTTTGGTAGCTCTTGGTCAAGCAGAAGCTCGCCTGAATTTTGGCCACTCACGCCCTCTAGTGACGATCCCGCAGATCTAGCAGGGCTCGCTCCTGCAAATTTTATCTATTGCTTCTTGAGAACAGACTTGCCGTTGGCGAAATTTCTTCTCTTTGTCGGTGAATACTCACTACAAAAATGACCCAGAAATTGTGGTACCGTCTATGGGGATCAGATATCATTGTTGAGTGATCTGCATACAGGCTCTTTTCCTGCTAATGTGGCAGCGAAAGAAGCAGATTCAGCATTGGATGCATCGAGCCGTGATATTTCGTAATACTGAGTTTCTAGCACCCCTCAGTCGATGAATGTCTACCCGCCCGAAAGGTGAGAACACCAAAAGTTTCAACATCAATGCTCTTTACTAGATTGTATGAGCAATACCGTCAACGAAGCGAGAGGTCTAACCCTATAAAGCTGAAACTTGGTATATCATTTTACGTCTGTATACAGACAACCCGAAAATTATGTCAGATCCTTATACGCCAAGAACGAGATCACGCTTCGAGCAAGATGTCCTCTGGATCGCATTATGAAGCACACCGGGAATTCGCTCCGTCGAGAAAAATTTCAGATTAAATATCCGAATGATCTGTCCGAGAATAAAACCGACAACCCCTCGACCAGTGTTTCTGTGTATAGCACACTTACAACTGATCCAACGCTGCTCTTGCCTCGGAATGAATGTCCGAATGTTCTTGCCTAGAATCGAACCCACAACCTCTGGACCAGTGTTTTTTTCGTTTATAGCACGCTTACAACTGATCCAACGCTTCTCTTGCCTCGGAACAAATTTCCGAATGTTCTTACCTAGAATCGAACCCACAACCTCTCGACCAGTGTTTTTTTCGTGTATTCGCTATGGTCAAATTGCTTGCGCGAGACAACTAGCGGTTAGCTCGCGCGTTACGCCGTGGTGGTCCTTATGCAGACAGGCAACACTCCGATGTGCGTGTAATTTCGGCCTCACCGCTCACTCCCCGCAGCGCCCAGGCAACTTTCTGGAGCCACCACAGCGTCATGTTATTTTCTGCCATAGGTGGCGCTACAGTCTACTTTTTGTATATAGCACATTCGTGACCCCAACACCGCTCTAGCCTCGGAATAAATGTCCAAATGTTCTTACCTAGAATCGAACCCACCACCCCTCGACCAGTGTTTTTCCGTGTATAGCACGCTTACAACTGATCCAACACTTCTCTTGCCTCGGAACAAATTTCCGAATGTTCTTACCTAGAATCGAACCCACAACCTCTCGACCAGTGTTTTTTTCGTGTATTCGCTATGGTCAAATTGCTTGCGCGAGACAACTAGCGGTTAGCTCGCGCGTTACGCCGTGGTGGTCCTTATGCAGACAGGCAGCACTCCGATGTGCGTGTAATTTCGGCCTCACCGCTCACTCCCCGCAGCGCCCAGGCAACTTTCTGGAGCCACCACAGCGTCATGTTATTTTCTGCCATAGGTGGCGCTACAGTCTACTTTTTGTATATAGCACATTCGTGACCCCAACACCGCTCTAGCCTCGGAATAAATGTCCAAATATTCTTACCTAGAATCGAACTCACAACCCCTCAAATAGTAATTTTTCCGAGGATAGCACTCTAACTACTGAGCTGATGTCGCTCCGGTTCTCGCCTCAGAACGAATGTCCGACTGTTCTGGCCGAGTTTTGAGCCCATAACCGCGCAACCAGTGTTTCTTTCGTGAATGGCACGCCAATCGCTCAGCCAAACGCACTTCTGACTCAGAAAAAAGTACAAATTTTCTGTCCGAGAATCAAACCGACAACCCCTCAACCAATGTTTTTTTCGAGGACAGCATATTAACTACTCGAGTCAATGCCGCTCTCATCTCAGATTAGATGGCACCAGACCAGAGGGAACTCAAGAACTTTGAGTTCCCTCTGGTTGAGAAGCGAACCCACAACCCCTCAACCAATGTCTTCTTCGCGTATAGTACGCTCACCACTGAGCCAATACCGCTCTCGCCTCAGAATGATAGTCTGAATGTTCTGATTGAGAATCGAACCCAAAATCCCTGTACCAGTGATTCCCGTCAAGGATGGGACTGACACCTGATCTGATGCCGCTTTCGCCACAGAATGATTTCCCGACTGTTTTGGTCGAGGATCGAACCGACAACCCCTCAACCAGTGTTCTTTCCAAGGATAGCTCACTGACCACTGAACCAATGCCCCTTTCGTCTCAGAAAGAATTTCCGAACGTTCTGGTTGAGAATCCAACCCACGACCGTCACGATGCCATCCACACTGTTCAGAATTTAAGCAACATTAATAGTTTAGAAAATTTGGAGATCAGTTAAGCATGAGTTGTGATTTTCAGTGATAAAGGTGTCGTATATTCACCGCTCAGTATAAAAATTTTTTCTCAATAATCTAATCAGTTTGAATTTAACAATGAATAAAATGATTTCCAAGGCCTCCATAAGGAAATGCAGCATCTAAATGTCATGTGACACGTCAAATGAAACTGTCTCAAACGCAAACAATGTCTCGTCGTCGTCGACCTTACTCAGCTATCAAAGTCCCAATACATGAACACCACCCATACTACCCACAATACATACACCATACAAGAAAGCAAATGACGCTCAACGGATAAATTCGCGCGGGAGGTCCGGTTCGTTATTCGCCGATACTATCCCTTCACACATACCCCCACACTTACAACCCACAAATCCCGGCATCATCAAGGTGCTATATATACAATATATACGTGTATCAACACGCACACACAAGCGGTTGTTGTAAACGACCTAAATTACAGCGTCAACCGTACATATCCGCACCACGCAAGAGCAGCTCTCTTGCACTCGTGACTCTCTCTTGACGTGAGCACCTCTACACGATGCTTTATTATCGAGTCTCTAAAGCTATGGTCCGGAGGGGTCAATGATGGCCGCTGACGACGAGCAAGAGACTGAGTGTATACATATATACGCCCAGGGGGGGGGGCAGGGTGTTCCGAGCGGCAATCGCATGCCAACCGAGAGAAATGGCTATATACCCCGCCTCTCTCTGCACAAGGCCTAATTGCCGATTCGGTAATCGGTGGCGGCAATGGCAGTATAGTAGCGGAACTCTTGATAATATGTGAATATACCTATATATACGCGTCCTCGCGAATGTCGAACAACGATCTCGGAAAGTGGGCTCGCTCTCTATGTGGACTCTGGAATTTCCTATCGTGACTCCAGCAATTCACTGCTGCAAGGGGTTTCATTATCGACTTTTGACGATTGTAGGGCGAAATTGGCGGTTCTTGACTTTTCTCTGTGGTAATGGGGCAGTAGTCGTCGTTGTGATTGATTTTGGCTATTTCAGTTGGAGTAGGATTGATTTCATGATTTTGTTAAAGAGCTTTGGAGTTTGGTTTGTTGTGGATTCAAATGACGTGATAGATTACAGCGATACGGGAGAATTTCATACTTGGACAGTAGGCTTAGTTGAAGAATGATTTTTTATTTCAATCGTTATGTCTCGGGTCCCACTTTGAGCTCTTCTAAAGGTAGATGGAGGAAAAATTTGATGAATTATTGAAAAAGAGAATTTAGTTCCCGGCCACTAGAGCACAGACTAACTACGAGGCATCTGGTTACGTTATGGATATTTAAGAATAATGGCCTCCAAGGAAAATTCCTTTGGAACTTTTGTGAAACATATTTTCATCATCCTGTTGATTCACACTGTTTTTTTCCACAACTCACTCCAAGATCTTTGAAATTGTTTTGAGAAGAAAAACATGGAAAACCAGGTAAAAATGATGAAATTTGCAACAGTGACAAAGTCGAAAAATTGCATTCACAACTCTGCCGCGCAAATTGGAATAAGTTCATTTATCTTGCCTTAACTTTTCCTTTTTCAAAACCATGTGAATATTCTTTTGTCCAAAAAGCACTCTGCGAAATTGGGTGTAGTCTTGACGGGACCGGGTTTACTGAACGTAATTTCCTCGGTGATATTTCCAGCTTCTAAGATCACGAATTTCCTTCAATTGAATTCAGTACGTCACTGTTAACAAGCCACAACACTTTTCACCTATAATAATTATATTATAATCTACCTCTTTACATACCAGATGACGTAAAACCGAACGCATGCATTCACGTAAAGAAAAATTATAAGGATATGGAAGAGATAACGGTCACTTAGAAAATTATAGATCCTCATACAAAGTAGCGCACTTATTGAGTGTTAAAAACTCGTTTAGATCATAAATGCCTGCAGTTTTTCATTTGCAAAGGGAAAAATTCAATTTTCATGTATATTAAATTTAACCGTATATCTCCCGTTACAATCGACAATGGTGCGTCAAGAGTAAGTATAGTATGTAATTTTCTCGTCTTTCAGCTTCAACAGCTGCTACTTGTTAAGCTAATGCGACCAGAATTACCGACATTAATTTTTGTTTCATCTACGGCGGCGTAGTACGTCGTTGGTACAGGTTGATGAAACATTAATAATTTAATGATGGTAATGAAGTTTTTCCCTTGCTACTTCTCTTGAATATTCACTCCACCTCATTCTGGAAATTTCTGAAAAGCTGCGAAGTTCAAGCTTAGAGTGGCAATTATGTAAGTAACCGCATAAAGTTATGTAGTTATAATACCAGAGTCTTAAGAAAACATTAATCCCATGAGAATCTCTGTAAAACTTTCTCAAATTTATGAAAATGAAGTACAATTTTATCTTCATTCTGTAAAACATCATCCACCGCTTCAATGAGTTATAAAAATTTTTACGGTTGTTTGCTTTTTTTATTGTTTAATAATGTAAGGTAGCTTGAAATTTTCAAAAGTCAACAGCGTAACTGCGGTTATATTGACTGTATGGATATAGAAAACACATGAATTTCCGCTTTGTAAATATTGAATTGACAGTACGTCAAATGGAGTAGGGTAAATCGTTCCTCATTAATTATTATTTAAGCGAATGAATATGCAACTCCGGCTTCTTTGTGTGTGTGCTATATGCTTGCGCTGTGTTTTCATTCGTTTCCTATCTCTTGTTTCCTTCAAACAATTTTAATGCTCATAATTTAGCATCGGGACATTATTTCCAGCTTGATCTCGTACAAATTCAGTGTGAATGAATCATTCCAACCTCATTATATTGAGAATTTCCATAACTGTGGCTATAGTATTTCTCTTTCTTCCTGAGCTTGAATAAATAATTCTTACTTATGAGTTGATGGAACATCGAGCATTTATGAAATAATGTGAGCATTTTCCCTACTCATTCGCCACGAGTAAAGCTCACTTCTTTATTCTATTCGAAGCGGGTCAGCTGTAGTACACAAATTAGAATGATTCAAACGAAGTAAAGTTTAATTTAAAGTGGACACATATAGGCTATGATGAAGGTGTGTATTAAATTAAATCCATATGTTGGTATGAACCAATTCCTCCTTCTTTGACTTTTCCATCATGACTGGGAATAATTTGGCTAGCACGAAGTAAAATGAGACATTGGTTATTTCCTCTGGTACCGCTGACTGTGGATGTCTGAAAAATGACCCTCGTGATACATTCCTTGACATTCTAATCATTTATTCATCTTTCATATCATTAATTATGGAGATTAATAGGAAATAATAATTTTCACTGACGTATTAATGATTCGTGACTGCTCAGATTCCTGAATCTTCTGAAAATCAATATGCTGAGTAAATTAGGAGATATATAACATTGAGGAATTAGAACTCTGAAGTTGAGCAGTCACATCTCGATTCTCTTGAGTTCTACCCCATTTTTGAGTAAATAGATGGTCTCATGCCGGTCAAGTGTTTGAAAAAAGAAGCATTATCATATTGATAATTTTGCTGCAAAAAAAACTTGAGCTCAATATTATATGCGGGGAAAACGATTTGTTCCAAGATTTTTGAAAGATTTCATCTCAAGGGTTTGTAAGAAAATTTGCAGACTAATGTTTTTTCGAAGCTTTGCCAGATTTGGCCCTAATTTTTGTTTAAGGGCAATGAATCGTTCAAGTCTGGGCTGCCCACTAAAGGTCCTTGAAATAGAGGTCATATGAGAATTCTTCTTCTCTAAAGCCATAGAGTGGAGTTTTTATTCAAAGTTGTCGATAGTCTCTTTTCTGATCAATTTTGGAAAATGGTCTGTTCCCTTTCAAAAATAGAGAGGATTTCTGTACTTTCTTAACCCGTTGGAGTCAAATTCGACTTCTTGTGACTGAGGTTCACTCAAAGAGTCATAGGCATGTATCTTTCGTACATGCTCTGCCATATTTTTTTAAGAGAATGAGATGCAAAATTTTCAGTTCTGAAGCATCAAGATAATTTCGAACTTGAAATCAATCCATCGATTAAATTATTTAATTAGAACGATATGACTTTGTACCATGTGTCACAAAACGCGCTTATTCTAACCTCAAATTCCACAAACCTTCACTGTTTCTTGCACTGATTCGATTTCAGTGCATCACATCGAGTTTTAAGTCGATGTGATTGATTATGTCGTTATTGAATTTGCACCCGATGCACGGTAAGCGAAATAATTCGATGACACAAAGAATTAGCTATATACGGCTGCTGCTTCATTTTGGGTAAACAAGATACAAGCGTTTGGTTTGACTGCTGGGTGCGTACTGTTTCGATGGCGTCACGTGCCGTTCATCCAGAACGGCTTTCCGTTGGAGGTGGAAAGTATCCATGTGAGGGTGAATACGTGTGTTCGAGAATATTCGAAAATCTCCGACATACATATGAGACATACTCTATGCATAAGCTCGTAGAGCCAACTTTTAGGGCTGAAAAACACATGTGCGGCGACCAAAGGCTGCCGGATGCCGCGAGCCGAGGACGATCGTAAATTTGTGTGCGAGCTCCACAAGAGTAGTACACTCTATGAGGCAAATGCTACATCTGGTGTGAATTTGAGAAAGATTTGAAAAGCTAGAAAACCGTATACCTGCGGCTCACGCCATGTACAATATAACGATGTTTATTTGCAGATTATGTTCATTTGCAGATGAAAATATTCAATCGATCAGCGTCACCAATTCGCTACTTCAAATTGATCTACTGTACTCAACATTCACAAGTATCAACTTCTTCTGGTTTCAAACACATGTTAATTTATCCATCCTCCAAACCGTTCATAAAAGATTTATAATTGGTTGTTTCCATCGAAATGATTCCAAAAAATCTCAACAAAGTCATTCGTAGAACAATCACAAAGCAAATTCCCGCAAGCACTACAAAAAGCTCATCCTCTCAATAAATATAACAAGCTTAATATAACGACAACGACGATCCCTCTGTGTGTTTTCTCTACCTTCGACAATCGAAATAACAGATGTCAAAGAGCAGGTTGAGAAGCTATCTCAAAGAATCGCGACATTCTATAGGGTGAAGAGTATGTAGTAGGAGGAATAAGACCGAGAGAGACAGAGAGAAGTATACCACAGGATTGTGTGTCGCGGGTCCGCGGGAATGCCTTGCAAATTGCGTGGAGAGCGAAAGCTTCGCCTTCCTTTGGGTAATTGGATTTTCCGAATGCTCGCGAGGCTCACAGGTATAGAGCAGAACTTGATATAGTGACATGAAATATACATAGGTAACCCCTGCGAAAGAGCCTTCCTCGATTATCAGTGACTATCCCCCCCCCCCAAACATTCTATCCTTTCTACTTTCATTATAATCTAACTGTGGCCCTCTTCCATTTCCTTTCCATACTTCCCAAATTGAATTGAATGGACTCGGTTTCTGGGTTGATATGGGCCTTTTGTTCGTCCAACCCTCCGAGAGGTCGTTCCCTTTTTTTTTTTTACATTATTCTACTCTGGTGTCGGATGGGGTTATTGATAGGTATGCGAAAACCATGAGGGTACTTTGTGCGATAGGCAACTATGTTCGATTAAGAGGGTATGATTCATTTTTTTATTGAGTTTAGAGGTTACGAAATTGATAGGATATTTTTGCTTTGCGACTCGATTTATTTTGGGTATGGTAGAGACTGTTGTAGAGAGGGAGAGGAAAGAACAAAAGCGGGAAATAATGATGGTTGAATGAGGGGGAGGATGTAGAGAAAAGTGTGTTGAGGGAATTACTGTCAGCTGAGAGTGTGTCTCGTGAAAGATTTGCGGTACAGTTTGGTGTAGTGATGGTGGTTTCGTTTAGACAGATCTGTTGATCGTCTGTGAATCAAATCGTCACTTTCAATTTGGTATTATAAGTTGTGCTGTCTCCTGGGATACACTAATTTGGAGATTTGTTGATTGAGTTTATCAATGATTTCAATGAATCCATGTAAAACTCACAACGCTAAGAATTATATTGGATTCGTCGTCATTGTCGGCGGAGGTAATTTTGTGCGCAAGTAGTAATATCCGGGTATGGTCAGACATGACATTGATGCGACGGGCCATATTTGGCGATAATTTCATACATAATCAAGTGTTGTTCCATTATTTGTCGCTTCTCCGTTTAGCTGTTGTTTTCTTAGGGTGACAACAGACAAACCGCCACGACGCGATTCTCACGCCACGACATCGCAAGACATGGCCCGACCCGACTCGCGATTCATTCGTGAGTTAAATTGTTGATCTGATGGGTTTCAATGATTTTCCATGGCTCATGATAGGTCCTATCAAATCCACCGATGGTCGGGCTCATCTGTATGAATCGCGAGTCGTGTAGGGACACGTTTTGCGATGTCGTGGCGTGAGAATCGCGTCGTGTCGGTTTGTCTGTCAACACCCTGACATAGCTTTTGAGAACGAGATACAAACATGAGGCTGCTTGCTCTACCCTAGTAGAAATTCCATCTTGGTTCGTGCCAAAATTGACTCGAAAAACATAAAATTTCGGGCCTATACCCTTTAAAAGTAGGGGAAGGATCACCCCATATCGCCATTGATCGACATTTGTGCCAGAATAGCTTTCCTTAGCCAAAAAGTATTTGTTAACTTGATCTCACAAAATTGTGTTTCAAATTTTTGTTTTTCCTTTTAACCCGTCACTACTTTGTCCCCTCTAGGAGACATCATCGATTTCCAATAATACGTGATATTTTTTTTGTTACGCATCGGAAAAAATTTGAAAAATCTGAATAATCTCTTCCACTACAAAGAAGAAATTGAGTTACCAATGAGGTGTCTCAATATGGAATCATGCGCGCGAGAAAAATAGCATTCCCGATACCAGGGGCAATTTTGTAGTGAACGGGTCAGAGGGAACGTGGAAGAACAAGCTATAGTCCAATCTTGAGTTGAATGAAATCGATTATTCGATGCATCAAATGTCTTCGAAGAGGTGTCCTTGAAAAATTTATTGCGATGAGTCTTAACGCTGTGTCTGCGATTAAAAGTTTCAGAAGAACATCCTTGTACCACGGGCAAGATCACCACTTTCAGATCCAACGCTTATGTTTTCATCCTTGGAATATCAAATGTATTCCTTCTTGAGTGATTTCTCATATTTTTCAACATTAAGCTGACAATATATTTGACCACGAAGATCTAGAATTAGTATACGACAAGGTCATTCCATGTTACTACTAAATCAAGAGTCACAACTCAATCGAGTGTAAAAATTCAGCAGTCAAGTTTCACTACCTAATCACTTGGAATCACGAATAACAAGATCACATGTGATGCATACAATGAAGTCACACATCCCATAGTATCTTATTAGCCTACGATCTTGATATCGACGCTACTGTTCGGTTGGTACGTTCGATGGTGCGCAAGAGTAAACGAGTATCTAATTAGCGTACTATCTTTAACCGAGATTCACAGGATTTGCTTCGTATAATATACCCACCGAGAACTGCCTCTATATACCGTCTGCTACGCGAAACGTCCAATTAAGGAAAGTGGAAGCGACAAGGAGAGAATCGAGCATACGCTACTGTATTATACCATCCCATGTGGTACCACAATACCTACACCCACACACTCAAGTAAGCTATACATTATAGATGGTATACACTTGAAACAACAGATGAAACACACCTACCACCATGTATAATATAGAAATACACACATAACCTGCATATGTACACATCATATACGTTTTGTACATGCGTGAGGGTGAAATTTCACGGCAGCGAGATAAGAAGCTCTCCGCAAAGCAAACAATCGCATCGTATTAAACCTAGACTCTGCGTGCGCACCAAGTTGCATCCGAGCAATGCCACAGGCATCAGAAGCTACCCGAAATCCAACAAATACACAATGCACTCTCACACACACACACACACACACTTTCAAACGCTCACCCATCCACACCGAAACCTACCCACACACACACACACACACACACACACACACACACACACACACACACAGAGACTTTCAAACGCTCAGGTTCGTTCTACATAGGATGCGCTCAGTGCGTGTGCGTTCGCGCATACGCTTGCGCTTGAAGCATTTATTGCATGAGATTTCATGGAGCAGCCTCACTAGTCGTTTCCTTCTCAGAATTTCCCCAAGGGAAGAGTTGGTTGATGATTGGTGGGCTCCGAGTGACATAATTGAGCCAAAAGATCAATTTTCCTCGTGTTTTTCCACAATAAATTACAGAAAAAGACCAGTGTTGGCCGCCCTAAGAATTACTCGCTCTTCCATTACCGGTTACATACGCGACCCATGACATTGAATGACGGAGGTCTCCGGGTGACATTTTTGGATCAGAAAAACAATTTCCTTCGTTTTTTTTTTTTCATGAAAAGATAGGATAAACCAGCAGTGGTGGTCCCGCCAGCTATTTCGGGGAAAAATCCAGGTTGAGCAACGTTTTTGCAAGTCAGTATCCGGATTGATGACCGCTGGTCTTAGTTTGCGGAAACTGTATCTTGGTTTGGGATCAGGAACTAGGCAAGAGCAAGATAAGCGGTCACCGATCCGGATACTGAGTCGCAAAAACGTTGCTCAACCTATATTTTTTTCAAAAAAGGCTCACGCGGCCACCGCTGATGTTGTTCTCTATTAATCATGGAAAAGCATGGAGCAACTTGATTTTGTTGATTTGATAATGTCACTCGAAGCCCACTAATCATCAACCAACTCTTCACTTGTGGAAATTCTGGGTAGAAAATGACTGGTAAGGCTACTTCATGAAATTCCCTGCATCAAATGCTATGAGCGCAAGCGTATGCGCGTACGCTCACGCGCTGAGCGCATCCTGTGTAGAACGAGCCTCACCCATCCACACCCAAAGGCTCGTTCTACATAGAATGCGCTCTGCAGCGCGTGAGCGTACGCGCATACGCTTGCGCTTATAGCATTTCATGCAGGGAATTTCATAAAGCACCCTGACCAGTGATTTTTCACTCAGAATTTCCACAATTGAAGTTTGGTTGATGATTAATGGTCCCCGAGTGACATTATCGAACCAACAAATCAAGTTCCTCCATTTTATTCCATGAACAAATAGAGAAAAACATGAGCGTTGGTTACGCGAGCCTTTTTTGAAAAAAATGTAGCTTGAGCAAGGGTTTCACGATTTAGTGCTCGGTGACCGCTCGTCTTGCTCTTGCCTAGTTTCTGATCCCGAACAAAGTTACAGTTCGCAAACTAAGATGGGTGGTCACCAATGCGGATAATGAGTTGCGAAAACGTCGCTTTACCTGGATTGTTCCCCGAAAAGGCTCGTGGAGCCACAACTGCTGATTTATCCTATTTAATTATGAAAAAAACCTGAGGATATTATTTTCCTGACCCAAAAATGTCACCCAGAGACCTCCGTCATCATCCGTCATTCAATGTCATGAATCGCGTATTTAACCGGTGATGAGAGAGCGAGTAATTCTCAGGGTGGCCAACGCTGATTGTGGAAAAACATGAAGAAACTTGATTTTTTCGCTCGATTATGTCACTCGGAGCCCAACAATCATCAACTACCTCTTCTCTTGGAGAAATTCTGAGTAGGAAACGACTGATGAGGCTGCTCTATGAAATTCTCTGCACTAAATGCTTTGAGCGCAAGCGTATGCGCGTACGCTCACGCACATGAGCTCATCCTATGTAGAACGAGCCAAAGGCCCGTTCTACATAAGATGCGCACACTACGTGGGCGTACGCGCATACGCTTGCACTTGAAGCATTTGATGCAGAGAATTTCATGAAGCAGCCTTAGCAGTCGTATTTTACTTGGTATTTTGATGAGTGAAGAGTTATTGATGATTGGTGGGCCCCAAGTGACATTATCAAGCCAAAAGATCAAATTCGTTCACCTTTTTCCTCAAACAAATACAGAAAAATATCAACGGTGGCCACGCGAGCCTTTTCGGGAGGAAATCCGGGTTGAGCAACGTTTTCGCGATTCAGTGTCCGGATTGGTGATCACCCGTCGTAGCTTGCGAAAATTGAAACCTTGTTTGGGATCAGAAACTTGGCAAGAGCAAGATGAGCGGTCACCAATCCGGATACTGAATCGTGAAAACGTTGCTCAACCCACTGTATTTCCTCCCGAAGAGGCTCGCGTGGCACCACTGATGTTTTTCTGTATTTGTTCATGGTGAAACATGAAGAAACTTAATTTTTTGGCTCGATAATGTCACTTGGGGCTCACCAATCATCAGCCAACTCTCCACTTGTGAAATTTCTTAGTAAAAAGGACGGCCAAGGCTGCTTCATCAAATTTTCTGTATCAAATGCTTCAAGCGCAAGCGTATGCGCTCACGCTTACACGATGAGCGCATTCTATGTAGAACGGGCCAAACCTACCCACACACTCACTAACACACACACACACACACTCTTTCAAACGCTCACCTGTCCACACCCGCACCCAGCCACACACGCTTTAACACACACATTCGCACGCACGCACACACACACACACACACACACACACACGTAGACACTGTGACAAGTTTTAACAGTCTCGCATTGATGTAATGATAGCGAACCTCTCGCGAGATTACCTTTCTATCTCTCTATTGCTCATGCACAGTATGTAATCGTGAACTTTGCCAAACGAGTAACTGAAGCACTGTCTGGATTGTTATATAGCTTCTATATACTCCTAGGCAGTCCTTGCTGCAATTTGTTATTCAAGGTGGCCGTGTGGGTCTGGTACGTGCCGCGTAATTCTGCTGCTGCTTCTGCTGGTCCTGATGGTTGGAAGACCCGTGACGAGAGTTGGTAGTTTTGAAGTTGAGAACGAGCGTTTTTAATGAGACGGAGTTATGATGGAATGGAAACTCTGACATTCTGGTGTGGTGTTTCTGTGATGTCTCTGCGTGGTCAAGTGGAAGAGCGGTAGTTGTGGTACTTCTACTTTGGAATGCGTTGTGATGGTAGTCGTTGTTGTTGAAAGTTTGAAAATTGCAGGATGTTCCTGGTTGTAGATGTTAGTGAGATTGTAAATTACTGTGAAATGAGTTTGAAACATCAAAAGGTTAAGCACAATGAAAAAAGACCTTGAAGTGTCGTCTCATTCTTGATTTGTAGAGGATAAAGATGGCTTCCTTCCAAGCTGTTTGAATTGTTCAACTCGCAATATTGGAAGCCCAAAGGAATTCTAGTTTCATGATTCTGACACATCTCATCGTCAAGATTGGTCATATTCATCTTTATCTGAAATTCCACGTCCGATCCGAAATTCCACCACCTCAGTCTGAAATTCCACGGGAGCAGTAAACCAGCCGGTATCAATTTAAAATATTCTCAAATTGTCCCAAGATATTTTGTTAGGAGAATAGTTGACAAATCACTACCATGGATAGGCTCAAATTTCTGAATTTTACATCGAAAGCCTACATTTGAGACTTCCAGGTTTAAAACGTTTTGGGGTTTATGCTTTGCCGTTCGTTGGGTCGAAAAAACCTTTGTGTACAATACTTGATAACATTTTTGACATACATTACATTGGCGGTAGTTGATTTTGTTCTGAAAAGGGGAATCAGGTCCTCACAGTTTCATCGCTTTCATGCGACTCAGACCGTATACGTAAACTTGCGTGGCTCTCGGACCACGCCACTCTCTTGTTATCTTCCTCTTCACCAACGAAAATAGCTTTTATCTTTCTGCTATTGTGCAGATGTGAGTCTAGTCATAGCTTAAATGAATGAAAAGAAGAGACAAGTCTGAGATGTAGTCAGAAGAGACGATATTTCGAGGTTAGAAGTCCACAAGTATGATCACGGCTCAAAACGCTCCGACCTCTCTCTCTCTCTCTTTCTCATGTGTCGAGAGAATGGGCAAAGCGCTGAAATCTCCTGAGAGCGACGAAATTGTGAATACCTGGTTCCTCTTCTAAAAAAAAAATGAACTATCGTCAAGTGTACCATGCAATAATTGCTAGGTTATGTCAAAACATCTGTCGAAGCTTCATTGCATTCCAAATCATGATACCTGTGGCACAATTACTTGGAAACTTCATACATCCTGCTCCATAAATCCTTTCTTGGCCAGAAGTTTCTGGTTTTAGAGAAATTTTTCAAAATATTCTGAAAAATTTTAATAGCGACTCCTAAGACAACCTTTTTTGAAATTAATTTCTAGGCCAAAATGTTTGTCCGAAGATGATTATTATAAACTTATCCATGCAAAAAATTTGGTTCATTCCCAAAACAATGTTTCTACGTGATACATCTCTCATTACTTGAATTTCATTTGTGATAATTTCCCGCTTCGAAAAATGTTCCATCGTATCCTACCCCTGAATCAAAAAACATGTTTCAAAATTACCAATCCGGATTTGATGCATCTGCACAATGTCATACTTAAGAATCCAGCGTTCCTTCCAATATTTTACTTTGATCATACCCAAAAGCTATGCAAACCTTATACAGTACATCATCTTCCACTTTCAAACCACTCCTCTTCCTGTCAACTCCAGCATCCTAAGACCCCATACATTACCATCCAAACCCCGAGGACCATCTCGAGTACAGTAAAACCGATGCTGTACCCAATCTTACCGCCCATTTTCAGCAGAACCTCAGATGTTAGAATCTACCTTGCACATACAGCAGACACCCCATTCCTCACCCCATACGCTCGTAAATATTCGATAACGAGCATTAAGAGATTCAACAACGCCCTCTACATCCACATCCTTCGCTACCTCCAATCGTCTAACGAAAATTTATCAAGCATAGGCCATTTTATATCTTATAACCGATTACCCAATCCTCGATTATAGGTTATGGTCTCTCTATCTTACACTCTCTTATCTATTCCTCAACCTTAAGAGTTGAATACCTACACACTAATACAGATATATTATGGATAATCGCTCTCGTTTTCTCTTCCTCACACTTCAGGTATAAGATCTTACACCGGAAAATGTAAGACTATATCTTCTCCTTCATCACCATCCCCTCTTTTCTTTACCCCATCTGGACGCATTATAAAAGTAAAGAACACGTTCTCGCCCATTGAGCTTTACGAGATAACCCAGTCGTTATATATTCAAGAGAGAATAGAGATGAATATATACATATAGGCTTTTTGCAGAGCTATGTTCGGACAGTGAAGATGGAGCCGTGTACGCTTGAGCTGGCTATAATGGCCCATCGTAAAGACGACGACTTCTATATACAGACAGGTAATGCTTGGATGACGATGATTATATGGAAGATATGAGCAAACGACGACGAATCGAAGCGGACACTCATTCTAGACGCTTAGTTGTAAAAAATGCAGCGCCATCTACAATGTATGTGTATTTTTCTTCATGTATGTATTATTTTATATGTAAAAGTGAATGGATATTGTATAGGTTATGTAAAGGTGTTGAAGAATGCATTATTCAAAGCGCAGAGGGAAGAATCCGGCCCGCGTGTGCAGGCACGTTTTTACTGGCAAATCATCTCTCTGTAGAGGTAGCGTTCGAAATAACCTGACAAGCGCTCGTTTTCGCGCGACGTGTGTATGGATAAACTACTATGCTCTAACGCTTCGTGACGAGTGACGACGACGTCTTCACGTTATTCAGAGCTACCGATTCTTCCGCCATTGCAATCTTCTTATACTATATATACGGGGACTGGAGTATAACCCGCATTCGAATCTCTTGAAAAGAGAAGAACATGGTAGAGAGAGGCTCTCGTTATTCAATTTCCTGAAGTATAGAGAGACGACGAATTCTTGGATTATATGGGGGTTTGTACGATCTTGTCTGGGAAATTTTCTACGCGTATCTCACAATTTCAATATCTTCTACTTCTCGTTCAATGGTGACGAAAGATTGATGCGTCTTATTTTTGTCATTGTGATTTTGAATTCTCGATTGTGTTTTATTTCCCTCAGAGAATTCTGTGCATATTTTTTGACAATTTTTGAAAACTCCCATCCCACCTCACCTTGGTCGTAGTTCTCATGACTGTTTGCCTAGTTTCCCACAATTTTGGCTACCGTCGTAAACATGTCCTCGGATATAGCCGAAAGTGAGTCATCTTTGGTGCGTGTGGGTGTTGTGTGGTTGAGGATGTGCGTGTTGTGTAGGTGTGTGGGTATGAGTGTGGGTGTACATGAGTTTTGTGGGTGTGGGTGTGGTGATAGGTGTGGGTGTATATGAGTTTTGTGAGTGCGTGTGTGTGAGTTGTATATTTGTTGTATGGGTGCGGTTTTGCGTGTTGTATAGGTGTGTAGGTGTGGGTGTGAGTATACATGAGTTTCGTAAGTGTGGGTGTGGTTATAGGTTTGGGTGTACATGAGTTTTGTGGGTGCGTGTGTGTAAATTGTGTATGTGTTCTGTGGGTGTGGTTCTGGGTGTGTGTTGTGTGAGTGCAGTTGTGGGTGTGCGCGCGTGTGTGTCGTGAGTGTAGTTGTAGGTGCGCGTGTTGTGTAGGTGTGGAGGTATGGGTGTGGGTGTACATGAGTTTTGTGAGTGTGGGTGTTTTTGTAGATGTGGGTGTACGTGAGTTTTGTGGGTGCGTGTGTGTAAGTTGTGTATGTGTTGTTGTGGGCATGGGTTTTGTGTGTTGTGGGTGTGGTTGTAGGCGCGCGTGTTAAGTAGGTGTGTGGGTATGGGTGTGGGTGTGGTTATAGGTATAGGCGTGTGTGTGTGTGTGCGTGTGAGAGAGAGAGGAATGGCTGTTGGTGTGGTCGTGTGTTTGTGTGTGCGGGTGGGTATGTGTGCGTGGGTGTGATCTGATGATATTAAACAGGATATATGGACGGCGAACCGATATGAACGATCGATCTCTGTTGAATACTTATTTTTGTCTAGTACTGTCTGCTGTACCTCATGTTGAATGTGACTATCGGCATTATAATAGTCTCCCATACACAACGCAATTTCCATCTAAATCGATTTCTACCAGTCTGTGAAATTCCGTTCCTTCCACACCAATCCGAATTCCACGACATTTTTCAGTGTGGCGGATAAATCGTTTCCTTCAAATTTTTTTTCATTAATTCAACCTAAAAATGTTGCGTTTGAATGCGATTTTAGGGTTCTCGTAATAAGAAAATACATCCGCAATCCGCTGGCAAGCCCATTCGGGCCACTAGAGGACACGTCTGTCTCTCTTCGCTCGACCGACAAACTAACTTCGTGTTCGAAATGGGCTAACGCGCTCCGTACGCGGAAATATGCTATTTCAATTCTCACTCATTTGTCGTTTCGTACCGATCTCTTGAAGGAATAGTCGTAGTATTTTGATCGAACCTGATTGAAAATTCAAAAGTTAATAAACCGATTCCATATAGCAAATTAAGACTCGATATAATCAATCATAAATTATTACCGCATGTTGTAACATTTGCAGAAAAAAAGATATTGATATCGGTTGTACTTGATCAATAGCCAAACTTACAGCGCACACCTAACTCGGACTAAATTGACCATCATGAGTGCAAGGTGGTAAATTTGAAACAAAACAATAAAATAATTTCTGATCTTTGACAGATCGTCACTCTTGTTTCTATCTCTCGAGCTTGTCTTTGAGAAACCCATACACAAGTGTTGCCAAGTGAACGCATTCGCGCTCATCCAACTAGTCGTTTCAGAGGAGATATATAGACACCTCTAGAGAGAAAGAAAGAGAGGAAGCGCGCAAGGAGTCGACACTTGGAAAGTGAAGAGAGAAAGAGAGAGAGAGAGAGACACTCCTCTCTCGTGGCGTACGAATTGCCCTCTTGAAGAGTTACCCTCGTATATATAGCTCATCTCTCTCTCTTTCTCACAGTTTCCTCTTTGTCACGTTCCTCTACACTGCTGATGCAGCCTTCTCCCAACCAACTCTACATCTCTCTCTTTCTTATTCTCTGTTCTGCTGAGACGCATCTAACGTGCATACTCCTAACTCTATATACCCTCCCGTCGAGTGTTTCTTTGAGGCTGATTCAGAGGAGGTCTTATATAGAAGTATCAAAGTGTATACACTTGCCTCGAGTCACGCTGATGCTTCCTCTCTATACAAGATTCCGCCACTCTTACTTTGAACATACCTACCCATGTGAATTACAAGTGTGTGAATGTGTTCGTATATGTGTAAGTATATCTATCTTTAAACTGGCTCGATGTGACAATGAGACTCTCCGGATTTTCGAAATTCGCGCGCATCGATGGTTGAATTTGATCTGAAGCTGTCTCTTCAATTGGATGGTACAAAGGAATCTATAAGAATCATGATCTTGAGACGGATAGGATTAGATATTTGAGTTTAACTTGCTGTATACATTGTGAATATCGATATTCGAGTGGTATCGAGAGATTGGTACTCCTTGAGTTCATAATCAAATTTTAACTGCTGAATAATGTTGTGTATTAACCTTTGAATCAACCTTTTCATAATCTATGTTTTAGTAACAGAGTGGCCCATGTCCTTCAAAGCTGATTTTAAAATTTTTTTAGACGAGCTAAAGCAGGTTGGAATTGTTGAGAATGTGTCAGAAGAACAGGTCGCAAAATAGAATTTTATAGGGTGTAATGCACCCTAGTTGGCATTCATTTTTAATTAGAAAATTCGATAACTTCTGGTAATTTTTCAACACGGAGAGAGGCATGTTCTGAAGCACTGGTGAAGGAATGTCGTGTCTGACCAAAGCAACTGTTTACTACTGATAATATAAGTATAGAGTGACTTGAGGAATAAATTTGGATCTCATAGACATCTGATATCAAAAGATACTCCAATAAGAAAATCCCTCCTATTCGTTGTGAATTATTTGACGGGTTCAAAGATTCTCATTCGTTCAAATATTTTATTCACTCTCATAACCATATCGATGCGATACAGAGAGTATAGCCTCCGTTCATTTTGCACCTTTCATTCATTAGTGAGTTGAGAGTGTGATGGCAAATCGTATACAATTTATTTGAGAAACTTATTTGGAAAAATTGAGTAAGGTTAATCTCACATTTTTTTACGATATCACTTCTTTCCGAAAATTTGAACTGAAAATCCTTCCCATGACCGACGTTAACTTTTGCTCAAACGTGAAACAAATCATTGATAATTGGGTCAATCGAGTGCTAATGCATTTTGCAAGCTCAACAATCTCGCAAAAGCTTCGTGAAATTTTGGTTTGATCAAAATTTGCAAGCTCAGCTAGGTAATACAGATTCTCGATATTGAGTGAAGTTTCAAGAATCTCGTTCATCTTGCATCAATTTTCATAAATAGGCTACTCTATCATGAGTAACCGACGCACAAGTGTACTTCGCTACATAGTTGAAATCGCAAAGCGTCGAGAGCATACTGAACTTATATACTCTGACTCTCTTAGTAAAGCTCCTCTCAAACAAGCTCAACTACCACTGTATACAGCTCAAGCTTTACTTACTGTCTAGCCCTCATTAGGCTACTATAATACTCGCTTCTCCTTCTCATTTCAATGATTTAATGAGTCCTCTCAAGAAATCTCCATACAGTCGCAAGTATGTATCATGGCTGACTTAACCTATACTTATCTATCTATGTCTCTTTCGACGTCATTCTTCGTATGTATGTGCGTGAATATTCGTGTATCTTATGTGTATACGACGGCGTGTACATTTTTAGCGGCGTGCAGCCATGCTAACGAGCAACAGTAGAGAAAAAATGAGCAGTTAATTGGAATGAGAGGGAGACGTGGTACAAATGGTCATGGTTACTTTTAGTGTGAATGAAAAGGCCAATTTTGGATGAACAATTCTGAAGAACTGACTATTTTCTATGTGATTTTGATGGATCATGTGCTCATCTCATGTTCGACGTAACAACTTAACCATTGTAGATTCCTCGCTTAGAATCACTCGAATTCATTGATTGAATTTTTTCTGTAGATCAATTTTGGTTTTTGACTCTTCACTTCAAGAAAGATTTTTTGAACCGAGAAATCATAATTCTAAACACAAGTACGTGCGAACTCGAGAAATGCCGAATTTCTCTTTCAAGAACTTTTTCAAATTGAGAAATAGAGTATCATTTTCTAAGAGATAAATATCTTGCTCGTGACCAAGCAGCGACTAACCTATAAAAGATATCATTGTTGCATTCGATTTTGAATAAATTCGCGAGAATTTTTTGCCACGACAAGCCCCAAAATTTTTGTTCGTCATGTACTCTTTGTTCACATCTTACATACTATGACATCGAAAATTTGATCCTCAAAATCTCAGGATAATATCAATTCTACTTCTGTAAAGATAAAGAGCTTGACGATGCAAAGCTTCACTCTAGTCCCGCCCAGAACAATAAACTTTGACATTTGGCAATATTTTGTGGGAAAATGAATTCTGAGGGAGTTCCACAGCTTGAGTGAACTTGAAACAGACTCTAAGTTTGACATGGGTATTCTCATAAATAGATGGTAAATTGCACATGTTACTCTTTGAACTGGTGTGCATTCCGAAACTGCCCGGCTCGACGGATTTTATCGAGCTTTTATCCGAATTTTATCCGAATCTCGGCGGATTTTATTCGAATAGCATAACATGTTGAGCAAAGAAATCAGATTTATACGGGTACCAAATTTCAACGGTTCAATCTTCTGATCGGTATCAAGTAGAATGATTCAAATAGACCGTTCACCATTTGCTATTGCAGTAATGCAAGCAATCACCTGGTAATCATAACCCTTCAACGAGGCCACGAAGTTTGTATAAATGGGTTAGAGGTTTGAGAAACTTTTTCCTTGAGTACGAGACATTATCGTCCTCGGTTTGAGAACCATTTCTTCAAGATAGTTAATTTTTTCTCAAGTCGTCTTCCTGAGCACAAATTCTACTCAAACTCCGAGTTAATTTACTCATTTGGAGAATCTATAGTTCTCGATGTGAAAAATTGACAATAATTTCAATCCCTCTTCGAGCAAATCAGCTTTAAGAAATGAAACAATTTTGAGAAATCCTTTTCGTAGCGTTAATAACGAACCACCCTATCTCGTACTCGGAAAATTCAATTGTATCGTTTCATTTTTGAGAAAGTGAAGAACATGTTTGGAATCGAATGTGAGTTGAAGAACAAAAGCCTTCCAAAAATGAACCATGCAGAGTTTCACACTGGAATGTTTTGCAAAAATCAAACCTGACAATTTTGCATTCGACTTATTGCTTGGTGACGGCTCGTATGCGCGTTTAAACCGGTATCGTGAAACGAATGAGAAGAGGGACTCTGAAGGCATGCAGTATACTATCATATAAAGAAGATAGATCTCATGTGAATCTTTTGCGATTTTTAAACGTTCGTTTGATCGTACTTGGCATTCTATTTCTCGGTGTGACTCATAATCACAAAGGCACAGATATCAAATTTTGAAAAATTTTGACAATTTTGCTCACGTTCAAAGTGTCCTGTTCCGATCCAAATTCCATTCTGACTCATCAAAAGTGTTGAAATTCTGAATTCCATGTGATCGAGATTCATATAACGGTGATGATGTAGACGGCGCGCTCCGCGGTCCGCGCGCAAGTAGAACAAAGCGAGTTTGGTCAGACACGCTCCCTCGAAATATTTCATCGATTTCCCTTAAGCTTTGCTAGATTTAGAAATATTTAGAATAATTCAAATTGTTAAGTCTTTACAACCCGGTGGGTCCTGTAGGACCCATGGACAATGTGTTGAGTTGCAAACATTTGAATCAAAATTTCATGCTTCTGGAGGTTTCATCATTTTGTTTTATGCCATACCTAACTATTTTGTATGATTATCGAAGTCTATCAATAGTCTTTTAAAGTTTCCCGACCACTTTCAATACACCGTCCGACCAGATTTTCGGATCGGTAAAAATTACTCGTCATTGTACGAAAACTATATATATATATTTTACATTCCCGGAATTCCTGATCGGGTTCGACTTTACGGGAGATTTGAGTGATCTAAATGGGACTCCTTAGGACCGAGAATGTAATTGTGGAGCATTCATAAGTAACCAAAATTGTGAGAAATCTTATTTTGGAACTCTGCATGACCGGGGCAATAAGTGAAGTTCTTGAATATTCCATGAGATTCTCCGTGGGTTGAACCTAGTCGTAATTTCCAAGGAAGTTATTGGAACAGAAAAATAACATATTTATACGTTTTTAGATGGTCTCGGTCTTAAGGGGTTAAGGTAGTACTAGCGGCCCTCGAATCAGCCTACAGAACATTACGAAATTCGAAACAGTGGTAGATTAGTATCCCAAACCACCCGAGTTGATATTTCAAGAGCGTTCAGAGTCGGGGAGGAAGGATTTTGGTACTTTTGTAAAAGTTGATTAACATGGCGGCATCTGGGAATTGACGAGTATAGTAATATCTACCGCATAGGTTGACACGAGTCGATCCTCAAGGAGAAGAGCACACGAAAAACATATAGAAACAAACAGATCAACGATGCAGAGCCTATGAAGGAAAATCTAAGCATCATTTCTGCAGTTCCGGGGTTCGGTTGTCGTCTGCTTTGTGCATTACTATACCTATATAAGTGGTCGGAAACTAGTCATACGAAAATCTAATCTGCGCTTGGGCTCATCAGTGCCGCTAGCCGAGCCGCTAGCATTCGGTGACTGTTTAAATAATTGAAGTTTTATTTCATAGTGTAAGTTAAATATCAATTGATAGTTTGAGATAAGGCGGAAGTGGTTGGTTCCCTATTTTTGGTCTCTCAAAATATGCTTGCAAGATAATAGACGATGTTAACATCGCCAATCGCCGGCACTGTGCATATGAATAACACAAGTGGGCGCCACGAGATCCCTCTCATTATTTCCGTTACTTTGGCGTATAAAATCTGAAAGAGTCGTAATGAAATTCCAATAACTTGAAATGATATAAAATAAATGTGATGAATTTTCAATATTTCCTGTGTAGGATAATCAACAATGTACACATTGTCAATATTATATTTGAAAATATTTAATTGGTGCCACCGGAGGCAGGTCTCGCGTACCAGTTCCGCGCGATCAATTTCGACTATATTGAATCATTAATCACGATTAATGAATACTACAACGCTTCCTTGTTTCATCAATTTTCACGAGATACGTTGGTCCTTTGAAAGGCAACTTCTACCTCTTTACCCATAATAATTTGACTTCAAAACGTGAGCTTAGATACACTATTAGAGTCTCTTCCCCTTCAGACAGAATGACACTCTCAATGGCCTAGAATTCCAGAGATTTAATTAGCGAGAGCGACAGGTTGACAGCGCGTCACGTTTCTGCATCGATTTCTCATCAGTGGCTTCCTTCTGATTAAATCACTCTAGGGTACTACGTATACGCTATAGAGAATTCCTTTCGGAGGAAAAGGCAAATTTCGCGCGCCACTATTGGCACCTCTTCTAGCACCTATTAGTAATTTTACATCAATGCCTTTCGAGTGGATTCCAGAATTCGGAATGCACATTTATCTTGCATTTTTAGAATATCGGCGATGAAGTTTGAGAATTATCAAAGAAAGTGAAAATGAAGTTATGGATCAACCGCCGCATTGGTGGAGTCGTTGGTTGCCAGCTTTTCCGATCAGTCAAGCTAAGCATCGTTCGGCGTGGATAGTACTTGGATAGGTGACCGCTCATTCAGGTCTACCGTATCGGCTTTGTTGACTTTTCGGCTCGATTGATTGATGATTACGACTCAGAAGTGCGAGCGGGAGGTGCGAAGTGCATACAGATTTGGTATTTATCGATCACTGATGCGTAAGATTTATGCCCAATCGGTAACACGATAAGTGCACCGGGCTCTTCGAAGCGCGTTTTCTTTACACCATAAAGTTTTCCCTTGCCTCACGGGTAAAACCGCGGTAAAACCAAGGAATTTACATGAACACACAGTACACTGACACGCTGTTATCTCCAGTTATACAAATGAGACCTTCCGCTCTGCGAGCAGGTGAGTCCGTCACTGGGAGTAGGTACACCCATTGATGCCTTGAATAAAGGGTCACTGACGGCCTTGAATAAAGGATTCAGGTGCCTCTCAGAGTGTCTGAATAAGTCGTCTGATGTACACGGGTGGGATCTGGGAGTAGTTGTCGGGAGGGCCCGGATAAATAAGGAGGGTACAGAGGCCATCTCTGGTGGGCTGTGCCGGGGAGTTCTCCGTATCAACCACGAGTAATCAAGAACAGAACACAGCTTGCGCTAGTCGTAACACAGTACCACAGATTATCAAACAGTGTGACCACACAGTTAAACTGTATAGGTCTTCAAGATGCCTCGATGAAAAAAAAAAAAAGAAAAAAAGGAAGTTAAGGATCAAGTGACAATTTGGCTTGTCATAATACTAGTGTTCCTTTGACCTTCAATCTTTTTTACCTCCAATACATTCATAGAATTCTAGACGAATCCGCGTTCACATTAGCTCGGTGCATCAAAATTTATTTTGTCTCTTCACGCTTCCGCTTAACCAAAAAAATATTGTACCTTTGTACTATTTGTTGAAATAAGAGTCGTATAAATCAATGCTGAGTACCCATCTCAATCGCAATTCGGAATATCGTACTAGAGAAAAAGTACACCAAAAAAATCGGCTCATCGTTTTGGTATTTCGCGCGTGGTATTAGTACTATACGAAAAATCAAGCACACGAATATAATGGGTCGGAAAAAAAAAGTAGAAAGGTGTACAGCAGTGGTAGCAACCCCGAAATACGAATGGAAAAAAATGAGCGGTGGCGCATAGTGTGCGGTATTACGGCTGCAAGAGAGGCGCGTACGTGCAAATGCGCTCCAATATGGCCATCCAATTGCGTGACCTGCAACCCCCTTCCCGTTTCTTGCTCTTTTTGCGATCGTTACGGTCAGCATATTGGAGTGCAAGCTTTTTTCATTGCGGGCTTATTCCGTTTTATCGCTCGTTGTATGCGTGCTATCCTGCTGTACTGGGAAATTAAGCCGCAAAAGATAGAGCAATGTTTCTATTGTTCGATCTTCTGTAGCCTCGATTTTTGAGGCTTTCATTTTTCATCGGGAATGGAAAGAGCTTTGATGAAGAATTTTTTGCTATTTTTGTTGTAGGTTATGAGAGGAGAGGTGGGAATCGCGCTCGGTGATAATTAATCCTCAGTTGATCTTGCATTTTGTGTGCATGAATACAAAAATGAAGGAAAGGAATCGGGATATCATCTCGCATCCCTATAACGATTACCGGATTTATTCATAATCATTCTTTTTTTATCTCATTTGGCAAAAGTGTATTTATCCGTTCGATTACAGAGGACAATTACAGGGAAAATGATTCGTTATCATTCATTTTGAACGAGGACCATATTCCATTCTAGACCAGTTACAAATACAGTTTGATGTTCATGAATCTCTAATTTACAAATGCATAGATGCGGCTGTCAATGTAAAATCACCTGAAATATTGTAAAATTTTTCTGAATTGAATATGTTTCCTGAAGCCTCGTTCTATTTTATTTTCATTGACGGTGAGTATGAAAACTTCTTCGTTGAATTTCTGTGACATTCTCCCGCTTATTTCCCATTCATATCCATAGCCGCAAAACCAGTCACGAACTGGGTGGTGGCTGGTACAGTGTGCCGATTTCCTGACAGAAGAATATCTTTGCTCATCACCTCTGAAAGAACGATTTATCCTGTTTCATCATACTTTGAAGAATACACTTCCTTTCAAGAATTTCCCGCCATCAGCATATCGGGTGCTTTTTAGCACAAATAAGCACCTGCTCCGAGCGATTCCTGTTTACAAAAAGGCAGTCTATGCGACGCATCCATGATATGCAATTCAATCTGCATTCCCATAAATGATAAAACCGACCGTGTGCATTTGTGAATCAAAGATACCTCTTGACGTGTAAAAGCCGTACCCGGAAAAGCGTTCCAAAAATTCATAGAGCTATGATTGCATATTACCTGTGCTAGTTCAAAATCAAGCCATTCTACATGCTGAGCTCAAAATTTTCATCGCGCAAACAGGCTTTTTCTCGAGTTCTCGCAACCTTAACCCTTTGCACACATCAAAGAGATAAACTCACACTAGACGAACATAAACCGAGCTCAACTATCCAACCCTTTTGACTACGGACTGGACTTGGGTTGCGATATCTCCATCGCAAAATTCAATCCCTCGAGAGAGCGTCTCGCATCCATTCGCTACTTTATCCCCCTTGCAGTTTCCATTTTTCTCTTTCACGTCTAGAAGAGCTGTCTACCTCTCGCTTATCGCTCCAAAAAAGTATCCCGGCAACCCCCGGCAACCCTACTCTCCTCCCTTCACTCGATTGCTATAGGGGCAAAAATTTCTTTCGTGCACTGCTTATCCCTTACCGCGTCTCAATTTATGAGCTCTACCTTATATACATATATAGTTGATACGGAGAAAGTCATCGTAGGTTAACCGAAAGTTTGAGAGAGTCTAAAATTAATCGGCACCCAGTGCGAGCGACATGATTAATATACTTTGCCGATTTCTCATTTCAAAAAAGCTGCCCTCATTTTTTTGGATGAAAATCCTATGAGAATTCATGATACAGAGACACTTTAGGTTAGTAAGGATTGATGGAAGCACTCAATCTGGAGATTTTAGAATGTTCATCTATGTCTGCTGGTAAATGTCAAGTTTTTGTTGCTGTGGCAGCATAGGAGCAGGCCATTGTAGCAGAATGATACGCGTGTCAATATTTTTCCAAACCTTGGTTGGGATCTGCAGAATGATCATTGAATTGGAACTGCTCTTTATTCAAATGAGTGATGAGATTTGAAAGTTATATCTTGAATACTTATTACCCTGTGAACAATAGCTAGAACCAAATAATTATTCATTTTTTTGTTTTTCAATTTTATTGCTTCGACTCACAAAGTTTGCTATTGTTAATAATCTGATTGCACATGTCTGCAGTATTCCTGTGAAAAGGTCTCCGGGACCATGAATAAAATAAATTAGGAGGAATAAGAAAAAACAGAAGCTCAATATGATTGAGTCATTACAGGCTGAGCTAAAGATTCACGAGCATGTGGACTTTGACTGAAAGAAAGTTATTGGCACGATCGAGGAATTGAATGTATCACTCACCGGAATTAAGTACACCATGCCCTTCGAGATACCCAAAACTCTGCTCTGACAGGTGACTGAAGATCACCCCCTCGTAGGGAAAATATGTTGAAAGGGAGTGCAAAATGCAGGGATGGATACATTTTTATCGGTACAAACTGAAACGCGAATCGAAGGCCCAGACTGCGTGAGTTAGGTGAGCTGCGGTCATATTGAGGCTGTTCAGCGATAATAGTCCAAAGCACGTGAGTGACCGGTAGTAGTGCAACAAGCGCGAAATTGTGTAATTTTCGAAAGTTTGAAGATCTAACTCAACTTTTCGGTGGTTATATTCAACTAGCTATCGTTCTTGATCTATCGGCGTCTAGGTCACTGAGAATTCTTAATTTTACCTTCACCAAACTCAATATTTCCTAAAGGCTTATAATATATCCTTAAAATTCATTCATCACTCATAAATCTTTTCTTCTCGAACTCAACTTTCACTTCGTCTACACCGTTGTATCTCGAAGTAGAGTCAAAGTAGCACCATCAATATCTTTTTTCTTCCATCTGTACGACAAGAGAAGAGCACCCATTCGCGGTAAAAGCTATACTCCTGTCCTGCACGAATCCAAGTACTAGGCGATACAAAATACATACAACCCAATAATACAGCTCCACTCTATTGAATCCATCCATTGTCGTCCTATCGTCGTTCTCGATCGAGGTCGCTCGTCGAGCTCTCCATCATCTATTGCAGTCTCATTCATCTTCCATAGCAACAAATGGCCAGCAATTTTCGTCAATAGTACCTACTTTAATAGTTTCCCGAGTACATCTGTATAGTCATCCCAAAATTCGACCATCTCCTTGCATTACCATCAAAGTTGTATTAGTGAGCTGCTGCAAGATCTACCGTCATTTCCAACTTGGCATACCTTGAGCTCAAGTTGTGCCTCCGCCCAAGACAGGCATCGAACTGGAAAATGAGCGGTGGCAGCACTGGATGCGCAAGATATTATGAGCAAATTTGGATCTGCTCTCTAGAGAGGAATCTTGGCGTTAGCGTAAAGTGAGCTGAGCTTTGTTATTGCCAATGCTGCAAGCTTTAGTAAGATTTGCTTTGTCTGGTAGATGTGGATAATCTTCTCTAACGAGCTTCTATTGTTTTGAGGGATCTAACGTTGATTCGGTGATCGTTTTGAGACTAGAGTTACGATCTCTCGTCAAGCTTACTTCTGCTGCTTTGTGACGATTAGATTCTGAAGTGAGGAATCTGCGACATAAGAGTTTGTGCTGGTATTGCAAATCGTGCAACGGAAGGCTCCGAAAGGGAAAAGCCTATTATATGCGTAAGATTGCATTTTGAACAAATGTGATTGAGCTGTTTCTGTCACAAGGACTTGACCAAAATTTTTAGAGTATGGATTTCGTGATTCGGTGTTGGTATGAGATAGCTTTTTTTATTGCCAGTGGATCCCCTTACAACTTTCATCGATATCATAGATTCCGATATCGGTACAAGCTCAGGTAATTCAGAAACATCGGCGACTGCAGACTACTTTTCACTGTGTTACATTGAATGTGGGATATCTCATCATTTTATAGTCTTTTCTTCGAAGTGTCTTCACTCAAATGTTTTCTACTCTTCTACAAGAGAGCTCCAGGTCGTTAACAAAAATATTCTTCCTGGTAAGGATCATTCGTGAATTTCGTACGGGTTTGATAATATAAGTAGCGCAAATGACTTACCAAACAAACACAATTCTCTGACCATCATACACAACGAGTTCTTTAGATTTTGCTCTGCAAGGAATAATACGAAGGTTAGGATTTTCTTTCACTTTTCCATTCCAACCACTAATGGTCTTGGTTTCGTAATCTATTATAAGTAAAAGAATCGAGTTGAATGCTAGTATGTATACTTCACCTTGAACGGATGTAAAAAAGTATAGCTATCCTCATTATTGATCGCAATAATTAAAATCAATCACCTGACGGAATGCAATCACAATATTCTGCTAACCTTATCTACCAAGTTCACCTCCACCATACTCACACCCGTTGAATTGAAAGGCTACATCCCTATCCATCATCAGATATTGAGTTTAGTGGTATACTTATATATCTGTTCATCTAGGCATGTGAACAGAACGGATTATCAGTTGGAAACTCACCCCTTATCGTAGAGTGCTTTGATGCCTCATCAGCAGTTGATGCTGCGCTTCCTCCATGTTCTCTACATCTTCCTCCTCTCTTTCCGTTCCTCTCAATATAGATACGAGAACTCGATAGCCGCAGAATATCGGCAATGGATTAACGAGCTGCTCTCGATCAATCGCTTGCGTTCGTGGATCAACTGAGCATATCGCTGATGCCAAGTTGAAATATTCAATTAGTGGTAAGGTTCATCCTAACCTCTATCGGGTTGATCCGTGAACCACTTCGCAGATAAGTGTAAGCTCCTAGCTGACTCTCCGGAAGTCTTCGATTTGTTCGAAATTTTTGAATTTAGTGGATCTTTGCCTAGACTGAATTCGTAAAATAATACTTAATTGCGTTCTCTTAAAATCTACTTTGATTCCGAATTGAATCCAGATATTCGAATTATTCAAATTCAAATTATCCGACGCATCATTTGTGATGTTGACTTGAATTCCAAAAAAATGTTGATGATCCACGATCAGGAATGGGTGCTGGGAATTTGATTTCTCTTCGTTCACAGTTTTCGATCGAGCCATATTGTTAACATTGCTATTGTTGCACCATACACGTCCATGAATCATCATGTAAAAACTAATGATTGAACGCACCCACGCACGCGTGTGTGTATGTGTACCTTACACACTTACTCACCTCAAGTTGAAATCAACCTACAGTGACGCGCCTCCAGTCAGATAATCGAAATTCAATTTCTTCAAATACTCATCTCTCTATCACGTCTGTCAATTCTAAAATTTCGGCACAACAGCAGCGCACTCTAGCAGGATAATTTCGCATTCAGCCGTTATTCTCTTATATATACATTGATAAAGATGGTTCCAACTGCTGCTACTGCTACTCCTGCTGCAGCTGACGTTGTTATAACACACTCAGGACGGGAAGAAATAGAATTCTTTTATTGGCTCTATGCGATATCGTTGCTGGGCTGAATTTTCCGTTTTCAAGTGCTTCCTTTCCATCTCCTTTGCAATTGAACGACGCATTCGAGAGAAGAGCTTAAAAAAAGAAGGTGCAGAAAGAGAGAAGGGCTTTGCTCGACAGCGGAAAGCTGCTGCTACTACTATATACTGGCACAGAGTTGGATTCTGGTCCATAGAGTAAAGACGATTGCCCGTGAGCATCAGGGGCAAGAATTGGAGTGGTGGTTTTATCGGGAAGTTGCCGAAGCAAATACTCATCTTGTGTGCAGATTCGATTTCTACGCTTATGCAGCGTCGTCGTCTCGACAAACTCTACCTCCGGATTCATATTTGATATCGTCCTCTCTCAATTTTTGCATAATGAGTATGGATATTGTATCATTGGCTGTGTGTATTTGGTATACATGTACTTGCTATACATATAACGAAAAACAATGTGATATCAATTTCTTTTATATCACATTCGTTAGTTGACTCGGTCTTATATCTTGTCGTTTGACTCAATTAGTGTCCTCAAATCTTTTTCACGATTTATCCGCGGTTGGGGAATGATTACATAAGTACTTTTCTTTCTTGTACAAAGTTAAAAACCGCTTGTTCGTGATGGGTTTGAATAATACCAGGACCAAAAAATGTTTTTTTTCCAAATTTTTGAGATTGAAGTTAATTTGAACATCATCTTTCATTCTTATAGCCGATCACTAGAATTACTCAAAGTAAATCAAATGATGAAGCTACTGACATTCACTGTTTACTCGTCAGGGCCGTATCGTCAGAATATAATGCAAATAGTTGATATCAATTGATTCTCGATCCATTATTGTTGAATGTAGGTCAACGCGCTCTGTAACCACGGAAACAATTGAATCAGATCCGGTCAATGAAAATTCCTGATGCGGAATAGTAGGTAGCTGTTGAATTATTTTGCAGCCCTTATAAGCGTGGTTGAACGACTTTTGCATGACCAACCGAACATTTTTGGTCTCGTTAACGAGCCGCGAAATTCTAGATAATTAGCCTCACCAGCATGGTTCGTTCTACCATTCAACTGCTACTATTGGCGCTATTTCTATGTTTTCAAGCATCGAACAGTCTGCCACCGCTGTAATTGTTACAGCTTTAAAGGAAAATCTAGTTGAGTACCAAAGTTGCAGCTGGTGCAGTGCAATTATCGTGTGTGCACGCGTTACACGCTTGTGCTCAGTAAAATTACCGCTGCTGCGTCTCTCTCTCTCTCTCTCTCTCTCTCTCTCTCTCTCTCTCTCTCTCTCTCTCTCTCTCTCTCTCTCTCTCTCTCTTTCTCTTTGTATGACCGTGAAATTGCGCTCGATTAGAGACGGAGTCAGCGCGTAAAATTCAAAGCGCGCGAAATTTGCGAAATTTCAAATTCAAATCGAGCCTAATTCGCTGGTAATTAGGCTTGCTCGCTCTCAGAGTTTCGTATTAGTACATAAAGTGCAATGTTGGTCGTATGTGTAAGTTACCTATGCGAAAATTACGTAACTTTGTGAACTAGATGGGATGATTTTTAGATTTCGATATCAAAATTTACCATTTTCAGTATGTGTGGTAGTATTGAGTTTGTTAGTTGTTCTTAACTGAGAAACAGTAGTAATTGATCGCTCATCTTTCGAATTTGGTAAGGACATTTGCAGTTCCATGGAAGCTTGCTCCAACGAAACACAAAAATGGCCAAGAGGCGAGAGTGAACTACTGGGTTTGTAAGGTGTATTTTTTTCGCCCCTGATCTCATTTAGATCGCGGATTAAAACTAAAAAGTATTGGAAGTTGACAAAGATTTTTGCGGGTTGAATTTTATAACGAATTCAGTTCGGAATCGCGATTTTGCCACGGAAATGACATTTTGTGTTTGATCAGTGAATACGGTTTGACGAGTTGATGAATCGCTTATTACGCTCAGCATGGTCTTTCGTATCCCAAATCCTCACAGAAAGTCAGGCGAGAATACAGATTATCGATGTTTTGACTGTGTTCCGAGATGTAAAGTATCCCTCCGATTCTCGGAAGTGAAGTCATGAATGTTTATACCGTAGCTGTTTGATAGTTTGGAGCGAGAGGATCAAAATGTGCCCTTAAGCGAAGGGTTCTAAGTTTACAGACGCCCTCACGCAACAAATATTGTCAAAACAGTGATTTTGTCGCAAATTCCGGGACATTGTCTATACACAGCGTGGGGGGAAGGGGGGAGGAAGGGTGAACAACCACATTGCGGTCCTATAACTGTGAGAACAAATTAGAAATATACCCAAATTCGATGCCTTCTTGCGATAGTATCGTTTAGAGGCCGTGTATCGTTGCACTGCGCACTTGAGTGCCGAATTTAGGGGTGCGCCATGGTACGGAAATGACATTTTGACCCTTAATTCGCAATTTTCGACTCTTGAACTTCAAGATAGGTCTATTCTAACTTTTTGCTAAAGAAAGAGCACAAAAAATTCATAAGGAACGTGTTTCGCAAAATCGATTGAAAACGCACAGACGCCGCAACAGGCCGAGACACATTGGGAGCAAGTTTACGCAGAACTGCTCATATGATTTTCCGAAACTCCGGCGTCATGTTTCTGCCATAAATCATCGATCGAATATTATTCGTAAAAAAAGGGAATGGAAGTTTTCTGAATAGTAATTCTTCCATATTGTCTGAATATTTCTACAGTGTGGAAAGAAAAGCTGTGAAAGTGTCGTTGCAATACAGGAAAAGAAAAGAGCTTACAGCGGTACTTAGGACATTTTAACCAAGCATTTCTGAAATTTCATGTCTTCCTTCCTTCTAAGCCTCATTTTTAGTGTGTCGCTTAAAGTGTCCCGTCCCAAACGAACACCTCAACCACGACAACGGACTAAAATGTCTTTGTAAGGGCGCGAAAAGAGAATGTCAGAGCTCAGTTTTATTATAAATTAGAGCGCGTAAAAAGCACACTCACAATCATCCTTCTTCCTTCTCCCTACTTTACGCATAAAAAATTTCACTACTGACGCTAATATGGTCACTTTGTGATTCTTTTTGTTACAGGTGCAAAGAACCAGGAAGATACCGAAAGGAACTTCCACCAACGTCTGTTATAATATGTTTCCACAACGAGGCATGGTCTGTTTTACTACGTACAGTGCATTCTGTCCTCGACAGGTCACCCGACCATCTCATACACGAAATTATCCTAGTCGACGATTTCTCCGACATGCGTGAGTACAATTTGCCCGTCTTTTTATTTTTTTTTCTCTCCCTTATTCTCATTTTTGTTTTCTACGCCTCTTTGTTCACGAAAAACGCCCCTAATTGCCACTGGGTTTATACATACCAACCCCGAAAAGAGCCCACCCGAGTAGAGATTTTCCGGGACGAGTTGGCTTTAATCCGGCCTTAAGAGCTTGAGATAAGCTCTCTACTCCTCTACGCTAGAAAAGCCGGAAGCGAGCCTCATAAACATACCCCCGGACTTGGGACAGCATTGCTCTACAACTCCATCCTCTGCAAGCACTCGACGCCCTAAACCTATACATATTTGTACACATACATACGTGCGAGCGTTTGTGTATTTTCTTGCTTCTATATGCACAACCATACAAGCCCTGTGCTGTATTCAAATGAGCTTGCACAAGCTCCTACAAGGTGTAAGTAATGATCGAGTAAATATTGGTAGAATTTATTTTTTGTTCGGCGCTAAGCAATTTGGTCGGTGTATTTGGAAATTTTGATTCTATTGGAAAACTTTTGCGTAGTGTACCATGCAAAAGCTCACTTATGAATTTTATCGAAATTTTTCTAAGTCACTAAACAATACGATATAAGGTAAGACACCTATCATTTTATTGAATTTCGAACTCTCGATAGGAATCCGTGGCATGTTTTGTGATCATTCTTCAAAAAGTTGTCATTATTATACTCGTTACACGGTACCCTATCGAAATATTCCCCTCAAACTCTGAAATCTTATGAAACAGCCAGAGACAAACGGTTCCATTGATTCTATGATGGGCTCTTATTTGTGACAGCATATCGGATAGAAATTTCCGTGGAATTAGCTCTGGGATCATATCGCGGATCAATTGCTCATGTTGTTTCTTTGGTAACAGATAGCTATGATGAAAAATGTGAATTTTTGGCATAGTGCGACTAAACGGCCATTCATTCCCGGCTCGAATCTGAAAATTAGTGTTTAGTCGCCCTGATACCAAAAACTAGAATATGCACTATTTATCAATGTACGACGTATTTAGCGAAATCTGCGTGAAACATTCCTAGTTTCCTCCATTTGGGTTGAGTAGAAATGTCTTCAATTTTCACCCGAACATGTCTCATTATTGCTAACTCAAACAAATGAGAAGCTCCCACCTACGACACTACTTTCTATGGAGTGTCATCTTCAATGAGATAGCGAGAAGTTTCATCGTACGGACAATATTGAACCAATATTAGTCTTTACGAGCAACTCTATTTTTAGAGCGACCCTAAACGAAATTCTCAGCCGTAATCTTGGTCGTAGGGATGTAAAGATTTCATATGATTCTTCCTGAATTGGTAACGTGTATTATTCAACTGAAAACATCCTTACGATCAAAAATTCTGTTCCGACTCACACTTGAATAGGATATTCCGTGGACTAACATTTAGTTTGGTATTAGCCATATAATAAAACTTGTCACTATCAAATCAGCCGAACGTTAAAATCTGAATTCATTCTCAATTAGGTTTACTTTACTAATTTCCGATCTGGCTTTTTTCACCCGCAAAAATATTTCTTTGACCCAACATTCTTCACCGCCTAATGTCTCCGATTATTGTTTCATCATCGAAACGAGATAATAGAGTCAGCTCCTCAATATGTCTGTATGCTACCCAACCTTGTTCACAGGCGAGTTAATATTGCACTCGGTAACCATTTGCAGCTCGCTCTTTTCCTCTCTTGCGAACATTATATTATTTTTAATTAAAATAGGAAATGTTCAGCTAACGAACCAGAGCTCGGTAACGCCCGAGGACTATATACTCTGTTGTTTAAGCTTGCTCCAGAACTGCGTCGTCGCATGGATCTCGTTTTTTTTTGCCAGTAGCTCGCTTTGCAGTCGAGTTCATAATATATATATATATATTATACATATACCCTCGTCATTTTTCCAACGATCTGCTCCGTGCGCATCGACTTCATCACGCGGATAATAAAGCATACGAGCGCGCATGAGAATATAAATTGAGCCATTTTTACGCGTCGCGAAGCATTATTCATCGTTATACACCCCCGTGTGAGCAACCGTACATACAAACTTTTCTCGTACATATATACGTTTGTGAAAATATATGTGGTACATAGTTTTGCGTAGGTTCATGGGGATATAGGCCTTGTGCGACTCGCTTGCTTTACGAGGAAAAAATTACCGCAGGGGTGAATTTATTTTGAACCCTCTCATTCGTTCGAAGTTCTCGTTTTCTCGCTTTCTCTACTGTCTGTTTGATGAAGCTTGCGATGTGGTGGCTGGTGAACAGAGTTATCATTCAATTTTCTGCGCCATCTGTTCAAGCAGCGCATCGAATTAGCTTTTTGTTTTCAACGAACGTTGAGCGTGCTCCAGCACTGTCTGAATGAGTTGGTTCATTATCCTGGAAATTTAATGTTATGGGCTTGACAATTTAACAATATTATCTGCTTTCCGAGTGTGGGATCGATAAATTTGGTAAAACTTTTGGAAATTCCAGAATTTTGGAGAAGATTGATATCCACTCACGAGGGGAGCACCAACTTTGTGGGTCCTGGATTTTGACGAAAATTTGGGAATCTTGTTGTTTTAGTGAGCAATGAAGGTATCTCCAAGGGTTAAGTCCAATGGGCCTCCTGTCCCAAGATACAGCTATGGAAATTAGAATTGTCTATATAGGTCCATGTTAAAATGACGCATATATAGATATGCTGACAATGCTGACCTCCATGGCTGTATCTCGAGATAGGAGGCCCATTGGACAAAACCCTCCTAGGTACCCATATAAAACATACGATTACATGAACACATATGATCATGGAATCCGAGGATTCCATGGTCATATATGATCATACGTAAAACAGTTTCAAATATTTTTTTTTTATCCCAGAAAGTTGTGATTATACTGGTTCAAACCTATTCTAACGTCCATGCGTCACGACACTAATCATATACTACTGAAGGAAAATATTCCTAGGAGTCGGCCTCGAATTTCAAAAACGTGACATTTCTTACGAAACCTTCCTCTTCAGTGCTTCAAATGTTCAATACCTGAGAATGACTCCGGGAAAGGTTTTTCTGAGCGATGTTTGATCAATAAGTGAGGTACTGATGTTACACCAGTCGTAAATTAGTATATCACGTCTTTCCAGAATAAAAATGACAATTTTTCAAACCTATTTTATATCTGATCATATATGAACACGGAATCCACGGATTCCATGATCATATATGTTCATGGAATCTTATGTTCTACATGGGTACCTTCATTCCTCACCAAAACAAGAAGATTCCCAAAGTTTCGTCAAGATCCAGGACCCACAAGGTTGGTGTTCCCCTGGCTTAGTCTCCTGGCTTCAGTCGAGTGTGGATATTCCGGCACTCTACAAAGAATGATTTGACTTTCCTCTCATGTAGTTTCATCCAGCTCAATATATAAATGCAGTCTTTGATAGTCTGACTGTTCCTATGTCTTTTATCTATTGGTCATTCCATGCCCTAAATGAATTCTCTCATTTCCCTTATTCCGACCTTCGGTTTGCTTTCCAAGCTTTCAGCCCATGGTTTTGCGACTCATACCGTAAGCGCGTGGCATTGGTATGAGACATGTTGTATGATATCTTTTTCTTCGTTGCGTTCCCTGTCAAAGTCGTCGACAGTTTTCCTCAATTTTTTGAGGATGACTTCCGACTCTCAAGGGTTCAGCTGTTCTGTTGGTATCAATTCCTGGCCGACACGCTCTGGAGATTTTACAGTCGATCTAATTTCTCCATTTTTAGTTGTGTTAGTTCCTGATTGCCCTGTCGATTTCATCAATCAACATTTTGATCGGTGGTAGAAGGAGGCTGATCGTTTTGTCTGTGTTTAGACCCGCTTTCTGCTCTGCTATTGCTTATGATATTTCATACTCTACGACTCCGTAGTGCCCCGGGACCCAGCAAAAGCTGATGGTGCAGTCACGGATCCATGACAGAACTTCTCGACAGCTAATCACTGCCTCTGATATGAGTTTGAAGTTAGCAGGGAGGTGGCAGGGAGGTAGCAGGGAGGTTCGTAGCACGTGTTTCAAAGCCTCAAACTGAAAAACAAAGAATGTTCATTCTTCCTCATGATCTGAGGAATCGATTGGATGAGGTATGAAAGCCCCCACCCCGCCCCCCCCCCCCCCCCTCATCTACCCTCCGGTGGTGGAACTAGTCCAGGTGCTGGAGTAGGCTCCCGTAAGCGCTAGAGGCTGCATGCATGAAACAAACCTCTTTCAATGTATTTTCTTGCGTAGAATGCGAATCCGTCGATATTTTTTGGGTACGTGGTTGAGATCGCCTTCAATATTTGACTATTAACCCCAAAAACCACGTGTTTCATGTGCCGGGTAGGCTTAATGATATTTGAAGGATCAAAACTCCTACTTGAGTGGGATGATACTTGAGGAAGTCTCTCACCAAAAGTTCTGGGCCCTACGGACCCAATATACAGGGTGGACCTAATATACAAGGTGGACCCAATATACAGGGTGTTGAAGCGGGGGTAACCTCAAAACATTGCTAGTGTGTGTCTCGGATCATGCCGAATCATATAAGTCAATTTCGGACGATGAACATGTCCCCAAGTCATTCTAGAAGCAGCTCAACCCGAAACACTCTAAATATGTATTCCGGATCGTTCCAAATAATATATGTCATTCCTGGAGAATGAACACGTCGCTGAACGATTCCAGAGACAGCTCGAGGTTGACAATACAGAGCAGACTCGGGGGTCCATCACGCTGCTCGTCAATTGGGCTCGCTCGAAGCAATCAGTGTCCCTCAGAACAGATCTAGTGTGTGTCTCGGATCGTGCCGAATCATATAAGTCAATTTCGGACAATGAACATGTCCCCAAGTCACTCTAGAGGCAGCTCAAAGCTGATGATACCGAGCAGGCTTGTTCTATGACGACGCTGCTAGGCCGTCTCGACCGCTGAGGGCATTCGGGGTTGCTCAAAACACTCTGAATACGTATTTCGGATCGTTCCTAATAATATATGTCATTCCTAAAGAATGAACATGTCGCTGAACGACTCCAGAGACAGCTCGAGGCTGACAATACACAGCAGACTCGTACGTCTATCAGGCTGCTAGTCAATTGGGCACGATCAAAGCAATCGGGGTAACCTCAAAACATCGCTAGTGTGTGTCTCGGATCATGCCGAATCATATGAGTCAATTTCGGACAATGAACAAGTGCCCAAGTCATTCTAGAGACAGCTCAATGCTGTTGATACCGAGCAGGCTTGTTTTATCACGACGCTGCTAGTCCACCTCGACCGCTGTGGGCATTCGGGGTTGCTCGAAACACTCTGAATACGTATTTCGGGTTGTTACAAATAATAGATGTCATTCCTGGTGAATGAACATGTCGCTGAACGACTCCAGAGACAGCTCGAGGCTGACAATGCAAAGCAGACTCGGACTTCGATCACGCTGCTAGTCAATTGGGCGCGCTCGAAGCAATCAGGGTCCCTCAGAACATATCTAGTGTGTGTTTCGGATCATGCCGAATCCTATATCGGCATTCTGGAAGATGAACATGTCCGCTAGGCACTCTAGAGACAGCTCAACGCTAATAATGACGAGCAGGCTTGTTCGATCACGACGATGCTAGTCCACCTCGACCGCTGGGGGCATTCGGGGTTGCTCAAAACACTCTGAATACGTATTTTGGATTGTTCCAAATAATACATGTCATTCCTGGAGAATGAACAGATCGCTGAACGAATCCAGAGACAGCTCGAGGCTGACAATACAAAGCAGACTCGGACTTCTACCACGCTGCTAGTCAATTAGGCATGCTCAAAGCAATCCGGGTAACCCCAAAACATCGCTAGTGTGTGTTTCGGATCATGCCAAATCATATAAGTTAATTTCGAACAATGAACATGTCCCCAAGTCAATCTAGAGCCAGCTCAAAGCTGGTGATACCGAGCAGGCTTGTTCGATCGCGACGCTGCTAGGCCGGCTCGCCCGCTGAGGGCACTCTATGTTTCTCGAAACACTCTAAATATGTAATCCGGATCGTTCCAAATAATATATGTCATTCCTGGAGAATGAACACGTCGCTGAACGATTCCAGAGACAGCTCGAGGTTGACAATACAGAGCAGACTCGGACGTCCATCACGCTGCTCGTCAATTGGGCTCGCTCGAAGCAATCAGTGTCCCTCAGAACAGATCTAGTGTGTGTCTCGGATCGTGCAGAATCATATAAGTCAATTTCGGACAATGAACATGTCCCCAAGTCACTCTAGAGGCAGCTCAAAGCTGATGATACCGAGCAGGCTCGTTCTATCACGACGCTGCTTGGCCGTCTCGCCCGCTGAGGGCACTCTAGTTTTCTCAAAACACTCTAATTATGTGTTCCGGAACGTTCCAAATAATATGTGTTATTCCTGAAGAATGAACATGTCGCTGAACGACTCCAGGGACAGCTCGAGGCTAACAATACACAGCAGACTCGTACGTCTATCACGCTGCTAGTCAATTGGGCACGCTCAAAGCAATCGGAGTAACCTCAAAACATCGCTAGTGTGTGTCTCGGATCATGCCGAATCATATAAGTTAATTTCGGACAATGAACAAGTGCCCAAGTCATTCTAGAGGCAGCTCAATGCTGTTGATACCGAGCAGGCTTGTTTTATCACGACGCTGCTAGTCCACCTCGACCGCTGAGGGCATTCGGGGTTGCTCAAAACACTCTGAATACGTATTTCGGATTGTTCCAAATAATAGATGTCATTCCTGGTGAATGAACATGTCGCTGAACGACTCCAGAGACAGCTCGAGACTGACAATACAAAGCAGACTCGGACTTCGATCACGCTGCTAGTCAATTGGGCACGCTCGAAGCAATCAGGGTCCCTCAGAACATATCTAGTGTGTGTTTCGGATCAGGCCGAATCCTATATCGGCATTCTGGAAGATGAACATGTCCCCTAGGCACTCTAGAGACAGCTCAACGCTAATAATGACGAGCAGGCTTGTTCGATCACGACGCTGCTAGTCCACCTCGACCGCTGAGGGCATTCGGGGTTGCTCAAAACACTCTGAATACGTGTTTCGGATCGTTCCGAATAATATATGTCATTCCTAAAGAAAGAACATGTCGCTGTACGACTCCAGAGACAGCTCGTGGTTGACAATACAGAGCAGACTTGGACGTCTATCACGCTGCTAGTCAATTGAGCACGCTCGAAGCAATTGGGGTCCCTCAGAACATATCTAGTGTGTGTTTCGGACAAGTTTCGGATCGTGCCGAATCGTATATCTGGATTCCGGAAGATGAACATGTCCCCTAGTCACTCTAGAGACAGCTCAACGCTGATAATGACGAGCAGGATTGTTCGAGCACGACGTTGCTAGGCTACCTCACCCGCTGAGGGTACTCTAGGTTTCTCAAAACACTCTAAATACGTATTTCGGATTGTTCTAAATATTTTATGTCATTCCTGGAGAATGAACATGTTGCTGAACGCCCCTAGAGACAGCTCGAGGCTGACAATACAGAGCAGACTCGTACGTCTATCACGCTGCTAGTCAATTGGTCACGCTCAAAGCATTCGGAGTAACCTTCAAAACATCTTTCGTGTGTGTCTCGGATCATGCCGAATCATATAAGTCAATATTGTACAATGAACATGTCCCCAAGTCACTCTAGAGGCAGCTCAAAGCTCATCATACCGAGCAGGCTCGTTCCATCACGACACTGCTAGGTACCCTCGCCTGCTCAGGCAGATCTCGGTTGTTCAGGACTCCCGGGATATGTGCCCTGGAGGGTGCAGAATGATTGTCATTCCTAACCGATCAACATGTACGCGAGGGCCTCGAGAGACAGCTGAGTGCTGACAATCCAGAGCAGGACGATACGACCTCGATTATGAATATGAATCTTACGATTATGCGCAGAACCACTGATAAGGCATATTTACTAAATTCAGCTTCAAGGCTATCAACCTCCTCCTAGCATTGCTTTCTCCGATAGAAATTTCGATGCTTACATTTCGTTGAGCCTACAGAGAGCATAAAACACGTATCTTGCGGAACAAACAGGGATCACAGAGCTGCAATGACCGTAGTATAGTGGTCCCGTTGTGCCAAAAAGATCCGAAGAGGTCCTTCTCGAAGTATGAATCCATTCAAGCTGAAATTTCGATCCATGGAGTTGAAATTGAGCCTAATCAGCGCATTGAATACGTGGTTTGGCGATTGAGTACAGGCGTCTAAGTGCATCCAGTTCCCGTACATATCGGGTCTATGGGGCCCAAAATTATTGACGAAGTATTTCGCTGAGTATATCCCCACTCAAGCACAAGTTTTGATCCCCGAAATATCATTGTGCCCACTCAACGCACGAGACACGTAGTTTTGGAGGTTAAAATTCAATTTTTAGAGGTAACCTTAATCTCGTTCTGGTGGAATACCGACGGTTTCAGATTCCACGCGATAGGATTTGCCGAAATACGTTTATTTTTTGCATTCACCCTATAGTGCCTATGGGAACTTACCAATCGCCGGGACAATTCTACATAAATCGTTATTTTTTGGTTCCAGGCAGGTTACCTGAAAATTCTGAATCGTGTTCATGATTCTTCTCAACATCTGCTAGAGTGAACATAGTCACAATCTTCAATTTGAACTAAGACTTCCCATAAATTTGCACCTTCTTGCTACCAGGGACATAACCTAAAAAATCTGATAAATGTTCAAGATTCCTTTCGACATTCCCGAAAGTAGACATTTTTCACTTTTTTGATGCGATGTCTGAGTCTCGTTCTATCTCACCTGCCTGCTAGCAGAGAAGTAACCTCAAAATTCTAACAAATGTTCAAGATTCGTTTTTGTTTTTCCAAGAATGAACATGTTTCCGTTTTTCGATAAGACCGCCCAATTTTGGTCAAGCTCACCTCCCTGCTAACTTCAGACTCATGCCTCTGATGTCGACCTTTTAGATGCTAGAATCTTGAGTGCGGCTTGACTATTCGTGTAGATGATGACGCCTCTTTAGAAATTTTTTATCTGGATTGCTTTTGGTGCTTTTCCAACAGCGAAAAATTTCTGCTTGTACATTTGAGTACAAATTTGAATTGAAAAGGGCTGCCTAACAACCATATCCTGAGATTTTTTCCTCAACGCACTCGTGCTAATACCATCAGGATGTAGTGGATCGCATAACTACTGTCTCCGGCTTTGTGAAGGTCCGATGGTTAGGTATTTTGGTCGTTGTGCCATGCGAAACTGGAGGGGTATTACACATATCTTACACTTCCTACGTACGCTCGTACGTACGTTTCCTACGTTACCGAAAAGAAAAAAAAAAGTAAACAAACCTAACCCAAAAAAGATATTTTTCGTCTGCAAAGAATGTTCAGAGCAGCTTTTGCTCAACTTATTCTTCAAATTAAGCAACAGCTCGGGTTCTAGACGTCATGAAATGATTAAGGAGATGGAGCTCAAGCTAGTTTATTTCTTTCCAAGGTCCATTTTCTTCTGTGAGGTGTGAGGAGATGATATTTTGTAACCTTGTCGCATGATGCTACATATATCATTGCGATTATGGTGTTTATTCGTGAATTTTAGGGTGCTGTTGCATTTCTCACACTCATCAAAGAGGTGATACACATTGTCAGATTAGCGCGAAGAAAGATAGTGCACCTCAATCTTTGACAAGTTATTTGGTCCATCTGTAGAGTGATATTTAACACCATTATTTGAAGTCGATCGCTTTTGATGCTCTCAAAGTAATGAGATGTGAGCGAGGCAGTTCCCGTTTCCAACCGAGCCACCAGTTTGAGATTTAGATGCACAATTTTCTTAACTAGTAAACTGAACTTTTAAAACTGCATTCAACTTTCAACCTGAATACAAACATTGAATGACAACAAACTTTCTTCGCACTAAACTGACAATATGTATCACCTCTTTGATGAGTGTGAGAAATGCAGCAGCACCCTGAAATTCACGAATAATCACCATAATCGCATCACAAACTCCACTTTTCTCATGTAAGCCATTCACCATCATATATGTAGCATCATGCAACAAGGTTACATGTGAAATACTATCTCTTTACACCTCACAGAAGAAAATGGACCTTGGAAAGAAATAAACTAGCTTGAGCTCCATCTCCTTAATCATTTCATGACGTCTCGAGCCCGAGCTGTTGCTTAATTTGAAGAATAAGTTGAGCAAAAGCTGCTCTGAACATTCTTTGCAGACGAAAAATATCTTTTTTGGGTTAGGTTTGTTTACTTTTTTTTTTCGGTAACGTAGGAAACGTACGTACGAGCGTACGTAGGGAGTGTAAGATATGTGGTAGACAATAGTGTTTGATGTTACAAGCGGTCCGGTGCGCGCAGGTCCGCGTTGCCCATAGGCCAAAAGTGCGAAATGCAGCAAAACGTGATTGCGCGATGTAAACCTCGCGGGTTGCATCGCACGATTCGTTAATATTCATACGAATACTGTAAATAGATGCCAATTTGGTGATTTTCCGAAATTTTTTACTCCCGCGAGTGCTGGAATGCACATTTGTACTCTCTCATAAGCCCAATGTTGAATCAGACCAAAACACTCGAATTTTTCATGGCTAGGGTTTCGAAGCAAAATGGTTGATTGACTTGAAATTTCGCACAGATACTTATCAATACTTGAACTGAACTTTTACCATTTTTCAAAGAATTTTGTGGTCAATCAATTTTACAAGACTACTATCCCAAATTCTACAAATTCACCAGTACTGCATCAATGATGAATTGACTTGATTCTGCAAGAATCTAGAAGTCTATCTATCGTCCTGCGCGCTGAATAGTTGTAAAACTTGAAAATCGGAAAGAAATAAACTCAACTGTAACGAGTCCTTATAATTTTCCTACAGATTTACTCATCATTATACGCTGTATATTCCTACACTACAGCCTAGACTGAAATACATTTTCAAAAAATGTATACAATATCTTTCTCGCAAATGCTCTCAAAGAATGCAGATCCAATAAATAACTTTCTACATTTTCCATCTTCTCGTAATACCAGTTTATGAAATTCCTCTCTGCAGACTTCCAAACGAACGAAATACTGTCGCGCATTCCTCATCCTTCGATAATACCTTCTGCACGTATACATCCTGCTCCCTCCTCTACCACCACCCTAGAGTTCAAAACGAATAAGCTTACAACAAAACGATATAGCTCAAGCTCCATACCCCTCGGGCAATTCTCAGTTTTCAGCATTACGAATTTCAACATCGCAAAGGCGAATGCCATATAGAAAGCCTCTCTGCCTTACAAGCGCCCCACGACAAACATACCCGAGGATCATCATCATCTCAACATAGAAATCCCCAAGAACCATGTGCCACCTTTCCATTTTCATCATATATAATATATCTAAAGTCCCGCATCTCCAAAAGTCTACTATTAGAGCCCATACGATTAAAATGTCCACCCGGGTAATCTTGCATTTTCCTTTCTCCTTTACGCAAAATGTCAGCCAAAATCCCCTACTCTGCACATCCTGCATTCACAGAATATAGAATTTAAGCTCACAAGTGAAAGAGAGAGAGACAGCATCTCTTTGCACCATCAGAGACAGAATCCCCAAGACGACGAGCTTTCTAGCAAGTCTGCAACTTTAGTAGTCAGTCGTCGTATAACGATTCACTGCAACTGAGATTATATACATGCATTATAAGATGTATATGCTTGAAGGTATAGGACAAGTTCGAGTAAATTCAGAGTCAGCTCTGGCGATTTTCGGGTTGAATATATATAGTATTTCTGGTTGGGTAAGGCTTGTAATCCTGCTTGTTGGCCGTGCGAATATAAATCAGGCCTTCGGTTATGTATAGCTTATATAGTAGCCAGTGTCGATATTATCGATCGTGTCGTCAATCGTGAATTTAGTCCGGACTTGTATACATGTGCCTGTGTGCATTTCTTGAAGGTAAGGCGCTATATTGCCTTTTCGTGATGCCAGAACGTTTGGAGATTACGCCAAGGGATGATAGGGGCTGTGTAGAGGGGGGAAAGCAATGCCTTATACTTGGGCTCGTTACCGCTAGCCCCGTGGGCTTCTTGGGTCTTTTCCTCTTGGCCGTGATCAATGGGAACTGATACGCTATTCCGATCTCGATTTTCCGATCAGATTATCTTTTATGACTTCATTGAGCGAGCTCTGCTGATCATGAATTATGAGTAAGCTCTCGTTATCATTTACTTCTCCTTTAGTCTCGCCTAGAATTTGGAAGTTTTCATAGACTACGATCATGAATGGTTGAACGTTTTCTGATGTTCAAAAAAAGTTTGCTATCGACAAGGGTATCGGTTAATTAATCCCAAAATTAGAAACTTTTTCGAGGTTAGTTTTTCATTTTATTATTTGTCCATATCGTTATACTCGGAGGTATGATGAGTGCTCTTTGGTTACAAATCTGATGTCATTCACCACGCGCCAATAGCCCCAATCCCACAAGCATGTCATCTAAAAGTAGTAACCACTGATCGATGATTTGAATTGCAAAGATTGTAATCTCACCAACTCCAGGGTCCTGGGCACTCGTCAATTTTTTTTAATAGTCTTGATGAAATGAGAAGTTCATTCAATGATTCGAATCATATGATCCAGTAAGAAGGCTGATGGAGAACTCTTTCGCCCTCTTCCTTCATCTACTACGAGGAGAAGATGAACTTGATAACTTCTAGCTTGGTTACGGGGTGTGCAGTTTGATCACTCATATTTGTGTTTGATGTTGGAGTGTTTCTGGATCGATTTTTATGAGTCAAATGTCATTCGACTCATAAGAATCGAAACTCCTAATTTCTAGCTTGGTTGTTTCACCCCGCCCCCCTTCCCTGGTAGAAAATCATTTAAATGTAACACTTCAATGACCATAAAGTGGCAATCTTTGAGCCAATACTGACTAAAAACTGATCATTTTATAGCCATTATGTGTTACAATAAACAGAATTTTCACCAGGGTTTTTTTAACTATTACGAATTGAATCTCAGCAAACAAAAATAATCCCAGAATCTGAAGACTATCCTCTCATATTTAATTTACAGCGCATCTGAGACGTCAGCTGGAGGACTACATGATGAACTACCCAAAAGTAAAAATTCTGCGAGCGTCGAAACGTGAAGGATTGATCAGGGCTCGTCTTCTGGGAGCAAAAGTTGCCACTGCTCCTGTACTCACTTACCTCGATAGTCACTGCGAGTGTACTGAAGGTTGGCTTGAACCTTTGCTAGATCGAATAGCTCGTAACAGTACTACAGTTGTCTGCCCTGTGATTGACGTAATCGATGATACAACTTTAGAGTATCACTGGCGAGATTCTGGTGGAGTCAACGTTGGTGGTTTCGACTGGAACCTTCAGGTTGGTTGTGGAATTTTAAAAATTTAATGAACTCAATTACACGTTTACGGCATACGAGCATTTGATATTTATCAATTTATTTATCAATTATCATTGAGAGAAGTATATTCTAATCGTCTGGAAATGTTTGAATATATTATTTGTCAGATTAAGACTACTGCAATTACCATCTTATGGTCTCCTTGAATTGATCGAGGTTTTTGTAATATTTCAATCTTCAGCCTGTATCACTCTAACAATCTTATTCCCGATCTGATCCTATACTGTCGAAATTTTGTAGGAAAAAACTACAACCAATTGGTTGTAGTTTTTCTCAACCATGGGTTGGAGCCGAGAATGAACCAACTGGTTGTCTTTTGGCGGCAACCACTGGTTGAAATTTTTCTCACAGCGAATATGGGGATGAATACAGGACCCATGAAGTTGGTAGGTGATGGATCCCAGGTAACATTTTTGGATCAGGAAATTTTTTTTTTCCATGTTTTTCCATGGAAAAGTAAAAAGAAACATCAGCGGCGACCCTCAGGGCCTTTAAAATTCGGGTCAAGCAATGTTTTCGCGACTTAGTACTCAAATTGGTGACCGCTCATCTTGCTCTTGCCAAGTTTCTGATCCCAAACCAGCAGTTTCAATCTTCGCAAGCTAAGCCGGGTGGTCACTAATCCGACTGAAAAACGTTGTCTAATTTGGATTTTTTCTGGAAAGGCTCGCGGGAAGACGCCGATGATGTCTTTTTCGATTGATTTATGGAAAAACGTCAAAAATCTTGTTTTCCTGGCCCGGAAGTGTCGCTCCAGAACCACCATCCATCCATCTCATGGAAATCATATTCAACCCTTCATTCGCTGGGGGAAAAATGTCAATTATTGGTTGGATTTGGTAGGCAACCCCCTGGTTGACTTTTAAATCAGCTGGTTGCCAATTTGGTGTGAAGGCAACCAATTTTTTACAGTGAACTCACACCCAAACTTTAATATTAAGATGGAAACAACGGTATAATCTTACGTTCTACATCTGGATCTTCGAAATGAAGTCACGAATGCTGATCAAATTAAAAAGTCTACAAACGTCTCAATATTAAACATAATTTTCTGGCACAAATATTATTTGCCTCAATATTAGAATATTGTCACAGTGGCTGATGACGATTGGGACTCATCGCCCTTCTTAGCAAATCTATTTTTAAAATCTAATCATTTCCTTCATCTTCAAACTTTCTTCTACACTCGATTCTGCAATTTCACTTAAACGCGTACTTTGGATTCTCACAAAATGACTCCACGTATTCAAACATGTTTTGAGTCACGTTTCATGTGTGGGTTGACCAGGGTTGTCACATTGCACCAAAGGAAATTGCACGCGAATATACGCTGTACTTACACGAAACATTCTCGTGAGCAAGAGAGAGACGAACGATATAGCGTGCAAGAGAACTGCTTCATGTCAAGGAAAAGCCGAAGCGACGAGCGACGACGTCGACGCGCCGTGAGCTGTGTTATTACGCGTCCGACCAAGCTCCGTGATTCTCCGCAAATAGTTCTGTTCGCTTGAGAGCAAATTGTTTTGGCGCTTATACTCTCTAGGCTCAACAAACGTAATCTCACTTGCATCTTGTGTGTTGTTAGCCCCACACTCACTGATGCAGTGTATATAAATGCATAACAACTACTATACCTCGTGATTTCTGATCTACCGGGACGATCTAATACAAACTGCTCTCATCGTGGCCCGTGTGATTGCTGCGCTCTAAGAGAAACACTATACACGAAGCCATGTAACCGCTAAAAGCGTGGAAGTGAATCAACTCAGAAATGGGATTAAGCGGTTTTCTTTGGAACAAAATTGTGTGAACAGTTTTGATTTTACTTTTGAATGCCGAAGAAAAGTTGATATCCTACATCGAAGACTCAAAGTAGATGATTATTTCGATTAGTTATCGATCTTACAGTGAAAATTACTCCATTGGAAATTCACAAGGTTCGATTCGAATGAGTAGTCCGGTCTCTACATCATTTGGCGATGACAATATTGCAAGTTTTCAGTCATGATATTCCTCAAGTTCCCTCTTGAGACCTGTCTTAGAATTCTGGAAATCACGGAGACCTTAAAGAGCAATTTCTATATTTCCAATCTGAAATAATTTTGAAGCTTCTTAGCAGCTTCTCGAAGCCCTGATCGGATCAATACTCGTCACTCTCTCGATAAATCGAATTCCGAGAGCTCGAAATTTGCGATATCTCAAACTGCGATAAATCGATATTTTTGATATTTCAATCTCCAATCTAAGCACCATGTGAACCGTCTTGAAAGTCACGAATTAGATATTGTAGATACACATAATCTGACAGAATGATTGAAATTTCTATATCTCGAACTCGCAATATCTCGAACTACCGATAATACTCAAAGCAACAGGTGCTATCAGAATTTTGGAATTGGAAGCTTCAGAACGCCTTGATGAGTTGAACTCAAATTGCTCGTAACTTTCGATAGCTCGATATCGAAATTCTACTTTTTGCACTCTTTTCGGGAAAAAATATATTATTCATAGCAATGAATCGATAAAATTGAGCACCCAATGTCGAAATTTGAAATCGTACGGATAACTCAGTACCTGTTTGATTTTTTTTTTTTTCATAATTCAAATCACTACAACATAGCTCAATTTTTATCTTATCCGTATAGTTCAATTGGCACGCGCTACCCGAACGAGAAAAGAAGCGCCATGAAAATTCGGCAGAACCAGTATGGTCTCCAACAATGGCCGGTGGCCTGTTCGCAATCGATAAAGATTTCTTTGAGAGGCTTGGCACTTACGACAGCGGTTTTGACATTTGGGGCGGAGAAAATCTTGAACTCTCATTCAAGACTTGGATGTGTGGTGGTAAGTCATTTTTTGAACATATATACATATATCCATACATCTAACCTCTTTTTCATTCGCTCGAACGATTTTACGAGATACACGCAAAGAGAGAGATGTAGCCTTCTACTGTACCACGAAATCAATATGAATCAACCTCGAAATAGTCCTCTCAGTAAACTCGTTCTCGTACATGTATATAGGAAAAACTTTAGAACCATGACGAAAAAGGTATAGAGAGAGGTTGAATCGTATATTCCTGCTAGCTACTGCTACTTCGAACTTTATCCGTCGTAAATCCGCATCTGTTTGGATTTCCAGTTCTCCGAATGAAAGAGAGAGAGAGGGATAATTCTGCAAGCTCTCACCGAGATTTGAATATCGATGTGTAAGCTCACGTTTGCTCTATACGCTATCGGTAGATTGATTGATGTGCTATATTTACGGGAGAAATATTTGACTATAGCTCTGATGTTATACTGTGATGAATCATCAATGATTTTGTAAATATCATCGATAGTCCCGTCAATTCAATTACGTCTCTGAAATAACCCATGCAAAAGTGTATGTGTTGACAGGATCAACCGGGCTTTTTTTTATTGGTTCGTCATTCTGCTTGTTTGATTTGAATATACCACGGTCGGTTCTTGGTCTAATTTTTTTATTTTGTTTCCCCCATTCATCCTCTTTCAACAATTTATACAGTATCCACAAAAACAAAACAAACATGGCTCAATCCTATTTCACCTGTTTCAATTTTAGAGACCAAACAGAGGGCCAATTTTCTTTATACTCCGAAGCTAATGGAATTTTCGCGTGTCGAACATCGTCAAACGTATAGCGCCCGATACTATCTACAATTTACTTCTATTTTATTTTTGAAAACAAAAATCAGGGTATATTTTCGATAGCCTTTCAAAACCTTCACAAACAAAGCTCCTAAAACGAAATCCAAAAAAAAAAAAGAGTTTGAGTAAAAAACTGAAAAGTTATCCAAGGTATTTTTTCTACCGCGTGCACTCAAAGCATTTGGTTCACTCGAAAAAATTTCCATCACAAATTACTCGAAGCGAAAATCCCCCAAAATCCCACTCGTACACTCGTACAAATTTTAATCCAGAGTTACCAAAAATACATACATACTAGAATATACTACATATATGTATGTGTGTAGGTTCGACTAGAGTTTGAGCTTTTAAAGCTTGAAGCTTTGAATTCGTAGCCCCAAAGCGTCGATTCCATCGGGTCTGATTGAATATAAAAATAAATACTCTTGAGACTACTGCCGTTGATGCAGCAGCAGTAGTAGTCGTTGCAAGCTCGTCTCTTTGAGTGGAGCTTTAAGAAATCAATGTATGTGGTGAATTTATATGTGTATGTGTGTGTATGTCCGTAGGTACTCTGGAGATCGTGCCATGCTCGCACGTTGGCCACATATTCCGCAAACGCTCACCCTACAAATGGAGAAGTGGCGTGAACGTGCTCAAGAGGAACAGTGTAAGACTCAGTGAAGTCTGGCTCGACGAATACGCCAAGTATTTTTATCAGAGGATAGGCAACGACAAGGTATGTTTCATGTATATGTTTGATTTTGTAACCATACAGACTTTTTTTTTTAATGCAATTGCCCCTTTGCCCACGCACTTGTACTTTTTTGCTAGACGAGAAGGGTTCCGGTTGTTCTTATTCTTGACTCTCAGAGTTTCTTGAGACACATTTTGTTTGGATAAAGAATTGAGTTTGTAGATGGAGAAGTACGATCGGATAGTGCGCTTTAGTGGATTCTATTTGTATTCAATACGGTAGTTGCATTGGTCGATTGTTCATCGATTGCTACCTCATTGTTATTGTAGGGATTAGAAGACTAGCACTTTGTACAGACTTGGGGACTGAAGTATTTTTGTTAACTGCGATGATGGTTTTTTGAAATTTTATCTTGGCCACGAACTGGGCTTCCGTATTCTGCCAATTGTCTAAATGGGAGCAGACTCCTCTTTTTTGTTTTGATTGATGATTCCTTTGGGAAAGTGAATCACCATGAAAGACTTTCATTGGAAATATCTTTCGAATAATTGCAAGCCGGTAAACCGGTATTAGGTCCCGTTGTCGCAGTCAAAGCGTTGAACTTGATAACATTGTAAGGTTGCAGTGTGGTTGAAAAGTACCTCTGAATTCAAGTGTATGAGTTCTTGATTGCACGTACACTCACCCCGGACATGATATCTGTCCAAATCTGGCAAAGCTTTCTTGTTCCTGAACTGCTTAGTTGAAATACTGAGACTGAAGTTCCAATTCTGAGATTTTCAGGATGGGGTTACAATTATATCAAGGCATCAAAACTGATCTGATTTTTATTGAAAAAACAGACCAGGGACAAGCAGCTTTTTAAGATTTGGACGGATATGATGTCCAGTGAATGTACATTCCAGTGTGAAATTCAAATTGAATGACCCATGTAGAACATAAGATTCCATGAACATACATGATCATGGAACCCGTGGATTCCATGTTCATATATGATCAGGTATGAAATCGGTTTGAAAATTTGTCATTTTTATCCCGGAAAGACGTGATATACTCATTTACAAGTAGTGCAACATCAATACCTCACAGTATTGATTGAACATCACTCAGAAAAATCTTTTTCGGAGTCATTCTCAGGTTTTGAACATTTGAAGCACTGAAGAGAAAGGTTTCGTAAAAAATGTCACTTTTTTGAAACTCGTGACTGACTCCTGGGAAGATTTTTTTCAGTAGTATATGATCAGTATCGTGACGTATTGATGTTAGAATAGGTTTGAATCAATATATCACAACTTTCTGAAATAAAAAAAAAAGTTTGAAATGGTTTTACGTATACTCGTATATGTTCATGGAATCCGAGGATTCCATGGTCATATATGTTCATGGAATTGTATGTTTTACATGGGAATTCATCAAGTTGATCACAATGAGTGTATTGAATTTTTCAAGAGTATTATTTGATGATCGGTTCTTCTGGATGCATCAAGAAAGTCTGAAATAATTCAGGGGAATTTTCAAAATTGGAAAAATACATGCAGCAAAGATGAAATCCCGAGTTTATATTTTCGACAAGGAAGCCGAGCTGGAGCTAAATAGTTTTTAAAATCTTAGATTGAGAACATTTTTCACTGGTATGTCTTGTTTCCGCTTCAAAATGGAATTTATTATTGTAAACTGATCATTTTTATGGCTAGATTTCAATGTTAGTTTAAAAGTAAACATTTGACAAATTCTAAAATGAGAATATATCATCCAAGACTAACATACAAAATCGACGGAAGATTTCTGAATTCTATATCTAGATTTTTATATTTTATATTCTATATTGAGATCAATTCTATAAAAATTTGCTTGTTGTTAACTTTTTAATTTTTGATCATATTTTGTTTACCCAATCAAGTACTATACAACGGCTTCATGAATTATCTGAACGGAACAAAGGGGAAGGAGTAATGAGATGAATGATAAGAGAGAGCTGTAAAATTTATCTGAACTGTTTAGCTTCACCACGGACGCGAACTCAGAAAAAAAAGTTCAGTTATAGTTCAATCCACGAGTGTGTACCAATTCAACAACAAACACGTATCAAGTACCTTATAAAGTAGTAATGGAAAAGGGTTAGATTGCCATCCGTGCACACAACAATAAAACTGAATGTCCCAATCATATCAAGCCCGCGCTCATATTTGTGCTAAAACTCGTTGTCACGTGGGCAAACTCTCTCCAGTCGGCGCAATGTCATCTCGCCGCGCTCGTAATCGCAGCCTCAATTTCCCTCGAGTTGCGTGCAAAACTCTCGTATAATGCGCCCCTTTACCTTCACGTTTTCAGCATCACTTTTTTCTCATTTCCTGCAACATACTCAAACCTCATCCTACAGATGCTTCCGAGCGACAGCCAATTCAGCTACTCTCGATTGCACTTTTCTCAATTTTCTTTTTTTTTTACGATCCATCGTCTTCGATACTTTTCATCACCATCTCATACACCCTTAAACATATATTTTACACACGTATTATTGACCAATTCAAATTTTTTTCTTCAACGTTCTTATATTTTCAGGGAAATTACGGTGACGTGTCGGAGCGAAAAGCACTTCGTAAGAAGCTCGGATGCAAATCGTTTAAATGGTACCTGGACAACATATATCCTGAACTTTTCATACCAAGTGAAGCTGTTGCATCGGGCGAGGTGAGCTTTCTTTCCAACTTAACAATTGAAATTATAAAATTGTGTTCATACATGTTTCACGCGAATGAGGAAAAATTACGACACCTCGTAAAAAAATGATTCGCTTTTTATCGTTGACAATCGTTGGAAAAAAAAAGCAGACGGTTTTATTTTTCCTCATCGTAGCTTAAAAATGACAACTTTTTTAATAACCACTGAAATCTGGAAGACCCACAACTAAAGCCTTTTCCACAACTGTTTCTGTTCCTCCCTATAAAATTTTGTTCTGGCGCGCGAGTCGCGTTGTTAGCTACTATGCTTTTATCACAGACTGCACACGTGAACTTGAAGCTTATCGAATTCGTCGCGTTTGGTTTGGATGGCTTACTTTTGCCTACGCAACGTTATATAGATAAAAGCTTAGTAGTATCTGTAGAAAAGAATTTGATATATAGCCAGAAAGTCGTCGTATTTGGCTTTTGTATAAAGGTTGATTTATGGGATTCTTCCAGAATTCGGGTGTATGATATATCATATATTTTTCTCGATTTTTATATATACATATCAGTACTTTTCCATTTCAGAAGTTTTGCTTTGATATTGATTTATGGATGTTTGGCAAATTTTATATTGTACGTTTGACAACTACGATTCTCTGATTGTCAAAACGGCATTGAATTTAATATTTGATAGTTTAAAGTGATTTTTAGCTTGCTGGTGGAATTTGTATTTCACCTTCAATCAAGTAATTTCTATTCATCTACATTGAATGACAAATTTCGAAATAGATGAAAAACCTCACGATAATTAACTTCATCTTTAAACTCGCGTTGTTCAATCAGAGAATCGAAGCCCTTAATTATGATTGAATTTTCAGGTTAATTTTGTATTAACCCAGATGAGAAACAATGAGTATCAATCTAAATTTTCCAGGACTCCTTAAATTAATCAAAAAGCTCTCTCCCAATGCGGTTTTAACTCAATGATTCCAGGGTAATTGAGACAGTTACGAGTTTCAAAAATACCTCGTTAATTGGTAGTAGCTGGATAAACCTCAGCAAGTTGATCCTTTTGAGTAACGTTCTACGAATTCAATTCAGACCACTGTAAACATTTCAAAGATTCTGGATAAATAATTTCACGTGATTGCACAAAGTTACTGATGGGTGAGAGAGGCCAATTGCCAGTTACAATATAAAGTACAAAATCAAGAAATGTGACTATCGTTTATTTGAACTCTTCATTGGGCTATGCCGATGGATAGGCAAGGCTTGAATTAAATATCAAGCACATGGACCTTCATGGTACCACTTTTTTCTATGGCCTCCAAATGAAGGATTTGATTCGAAATAGAGGAAAAAAAGTCAATCAGTTCTGAAACGAGCATCCAATTCTACTAATTCCTTCACCATCAGATTATTCTTTTCATTAGTCTTAATTTGGTATAGATGATCCGAATCGCATAAGGACCATATATTTCGACTGAGCGATCTAGTTGGCCTCTAAATAGGTACGTGCTGGATTGCTAGGGTTCAAAAAATAAAGAAATTAAAAAACAAAAAATAGAGATAAAAATGGCGTTTTGTAACAATGTACAGAGCTCACTCACCAGTGCCCTTTCTGGATAGTTTTGACTTACAATTCAACTGCATTGCTCAATATAAACAAATTGGCTCCTTTTTTACTTGAAGACCATATAATAAGGTCTTAAATAATTCGAGTCACCCATACCAAATTTTGTAAGCCAGGCCATCCGACTCAGATTTACTTATCTTTAATAGGAATTCGATTATCATATTTCTTGATAATCGAATCCCTATATAGGACTCGCACGTCGTTATCTCAACAAAATTTTTCACCTTAATAAAATTACATCTATAATATACAACGGTATCCAAATAGTAAAGATCGATTTGAAAAGTGCAATTTCTTCTCTCGCGCCTACATCGATATGATATCATTCGTCGAATCACGTACCAAACGACCGATCGCTTCCGCCGGCTTTCTCGAGATTTACGGCTAGTACGCGAATAATTTTGCACGACTCGGAAGAGATCTGTACAGTGTACTATATACCATATCTACTAAAGTTGTATAGAAGCTTCTCTACGTGCTTGTGTCGTCGTCCGTTGCTCTCGTCTACCTCGCGTTAGTTATTGCCTGTTTTTTCTTGCTCGTCTCTTATATATATTTTTTTTTACTCTATGATGCAACGACTTTTCATTGTAGAGCGAACGCGTGACTTTGTGAGCTTGCGACTAATTAAGCTCTACACCGTGATGATGCAGGGTATGTGTCAACGGCCCAGGATACTAACGACGGATTGGTTTGGATTTTTTTTTACTTCAGGTGAAGCATTGCTATTGTGAGAGGTGGATATCAGAGTGTAGAATTCGATGTGAGTTCGAGGTTAAATTGAGCTGTCGAGGTAAAGAAATGCGCGAAATCGATGTTTGTGGTTTGATATCGGTTGAGCGGTATAGTAGAGTTTTGGATTAATTGAGGAGATATTTTTACATCCTTCGTAACGGGAAAATGAATTGTACGCATGAAATGTCAACTGTCACCTATGGTAAATTTTCATCGTTGATACGCGGCCGTAAGGCTGATATTCTCTTTACGGATTGGTTACTACGATCTATGCTACTTTACTTAAAATTGGAAAGTTGATGCTTTTTTCTGAATAATGTGAAAATTGCGGAATGTAAAATTGAGGCTTCGATTTTTGCTTCTGGAATAGCTCGTGCAAGGATGATAACAGTGTACAACACAATTTTGGATTCAAGTGTTACATTGACCAGACTGTAATTTCTTTATGTTTTTTTTTGACGTTGAAATTGAATCCGAGCCCTAAAATGCGTAAAAACGTCAGGTCTATTCAATCGTCAGAAGTCGATTCTTCTGAGGATTTTCTTGACGGAGACGAAAATTCTTATGAAGAAGCTCAAATCGGAGCACGAGGTGGTGTTTTTTAGAGTTCGAACTTTGAATTGCCCTTTTACGTCGGATAAGCATATTGGGATATCCCGCGCAAGTGAGAATTTTTTTCCTCGTAATTTTGAAATATCAAAGGTTATTGCAAAGTTGGGTGTTTTTGACCACCCCCCCCCCCCCCCTCAAATACGTGAAAGCACCTGATTTTTGGGATAATCCTTTGCTGTTTCAAAATTACGAGGAGAAAAACTGTCACTTGCGCGGGATATCCAAATATGCTTCTCCGGCGCCAAACGACAGTCTAAAGTTCGAACTCTGAACACCATCCCTCCGTTTCGAGCTTTTTCGTGAGGATCTTCGTCTCCGTCGAGGAAATCTTCAAGAAAATCGAGTTTTTGCGATTGAAAAAAGTCTGACGTATTTGTCACGTAATTTGGGGCTCGGATCTTTGCCTCAGGTAGTTTGTAGCAAGTAAATGTATTGAGAGCAGTGAGGGAAAAGAGCATCTCTTAATCATTTGTAAAAACTTGTTGCTGAAAATGCATGTGATGATGAAATTAGACAGTCTTCGTATTAGATCTTTGAATATGTCTTAATTTCGTGGGAGACAATTATTCAATGAATGATCTGGCTAGACATTAAGACAGCTCGTCGAGTGGATACAATTAGAGAAGGATTGCTTAGTTTTAAAAGCGATTATGTGAGAAAATTCTTTGAAATAAACTCGTGTGCCATGCAGATCAGACGTATAATGTAGGTAATGATCTCATAATTTATCTGTCTGGCCGTCTGGGTCAAGTAAATGCGACAGTGTATGGAATAGATTCTCATTAATCGTCGTGATTAATCAGAGGTAATATAATCAGGCATCAACTCTTTAATGTCTTTAGCCGTCTCAGGAAAATGATTTGCGTCACTCAAACTGATTTTCCATCTTCAATCCTGTCAACTTTAATCATATACGATCTTTCATTCGTACTGATGAAGGATGGCCAACACTCCTTTATCTCACTTCCATCAGTAACTTGATGCACATCTAATCACGTTATAATCCAATTTTCATTCTTGAATATCCCATTGAAAGAGAGCTCATGACTTGATGACAACGAGAAAATTCCGAGTATCTTATCATATTTTCCATATTCTAAGAAGAGTACGGTCTAATATCGATAGTCTCCCGCCCAATTGTAAATCTTCGATAGCCGTTATTTCCAGCGTACAGCAGTTTCGATTTCAGCAATGTTTTCCACATCACGAAGCTTTCCCAATGCAGTAACAACAGCAGAAGCAGCAGCATCGTACAAGAATTATTCTTTCAGCTAATATATGAGCACGTTGTCGAGTATCGGAGGCTTGTAAATCTCTGCATCGCATAAACTTTACAATCGATAACCTTTCAGCTACGAATTCTACTGCCCTGACATACATACATACGTACATACTTTATAGATATATCTCTCACCACTGATTTCTACGAGAAGAAAAATTGGAAATCCATGGCTAAAGCTTCCAGTCTACATTCGCTCTAATAAACATGTATCCCTCTCTGCCTGTCAGATTCTACAGATTTTTCTCATATATATCTATAGGTTATATATATATACACATGTGTATTGTAGCAGACAGCTGCTGTTGGAGAGCTGAAATTTGCAGTGTAGCCAAAAAAAACGTGCGATTACACTCGGATCTCTCGCAACTCTCGCGTATACGGCATTGTAGTATTGTCCTCTCGTGCGAATTTTTCATCCTCGAATTTCGATACGCTCAACATCATCTGTATACAGCTTATTCAGTCTATCGTGTTGAGATTGGCTAGTTCCATGTCGATGGACGATCAAGTTTCTTCTTTACACTGTAACGATTTTTTTAGTAATCCTACGGAATTCGGGCTTGTATGCATTGTGTTATAGAACGTGGATTTTTTTGTTCTAGATCTTGTTGGCTGCATACTTTTTTATTCTAGAGAATGAAAAATTCTTTAGGGAGTTAGGCACGACGGTCAACAAGTGAGAGAATGAGGTTTCTGGTTTAGTTATTTCACGAACCCGTTGTAAATATTTGACTTTTTTTCCATCTGGAAAAAGCCGACAAGAGTCTATTCGTTGCGAAACTTGGAAATTTGAATTTTGCCGCGTCACCGATGCTGAAAATTGCGGCTACGATATTGAGAGCTTTTCTCGTTCTATTGTGTTTGTTCGGGTACAACTTCGGATTAAATTTGTAATTGGAAAATTCGATGAGCTAGAAATACGAGCATCGGCTCTTACATTGATCCATTGAGATATAGATATAGATATAGATCAAAACTTGGAAGTTCTGAAGCCCGTTTTCCATTCGGGATTCTTGGAATTGCTGGGAACTTGAATTTCCACTAAACCTTCTAAGAAACTGTATTTTAGTGAAATAATTGAATTAAATGCTGCCAATAGTAATTTCGTTCCAATTCGAGTATATTTTGGAGTTTTAAATATTTAACCCTCTTCACGAATCATTTCAACAAGTTGGAATAATATCCGAACTAAAAATAAGACTCCATCGAATTCTAATCCGATCTTGTAGTCACGATAATTTCACCAGACCAAATACGTACTTCTTGAAAAGAACACTTTTTCCAAATCTTGAAATTTGAAATCACTAGCCTGTGCCGAAAACAGCACTCCCTCACTTGTGTGACCTTGTTTTGAGCTCTAAAAGATTAATCCTCAATCTTTCAATAAATTCCAAGACTGAACAGTCGAGCTCCCAATTCAAAATTTGAATTTTTGACAGTTCTATAAATCTACATCTTTCTTGGCATAAAATTATGCACCACTGATCATCGCTATAACCCTAAAGCTAGTAAAATTCAGTAACTCAGAACAACGTAACTTTCCAAAATAAAAAAATACAACTTCAATTATATATCATCATATAGGGCAATACAGAATGTCGTCGAGAGTTGTCTCTTGAGATTTCGAGTTGAAAAAAATGTTCATCTCAAAGTCGAGAGCTCGAGGTTCGCTCACCCAAGAGCACGTATATGAGCTCATGAATGTAATTAACTACGAAAATGTACATAGACTTTATGTTATATATACTAACTCTGATACGTGCTAGGTGAGAAATTTGGGCGAGGGCGGCAACACCTGCCTGGACTCGCCAGCTCGTAAAAGCGATTTACATAAGCCGGTTGGGCTTTATCCATGCCATCGACAAGGAGGCAATCAGGTATATCCCCCATACAACGAAACCCGAATTTACCCGATGCATCCTTGTTGTTTTTTCTTTTATTTTGCTTTGGCCTATCTATACTCGAGCTTCAAAATTTTGCGCAAAACCTTTTCTCCCTGTCACTTTTTTGATAATAGTTTTACCATGTAGTCTTGGAAATTGAGTTTGAGGTATGTCATCTTCAATTATTATCGATGTATGAGAGCTCTACTTTGAGAAAGATATTTGTACACTGAATCCTGAATGGTTCTCAATTCTGCAGTTTTAATTTTTATTCGTTGAAGCAGTTTTCCAGGAATTTTCAACGAGTTGTTTGCTGTAATCTTTCTGAAGAGCCAACTCTACAATTTTTGGAATGCTTTTGTAAAGCTCTGTAAATTGTCGAAAATTCTAGTATGATTCTTTTGATCCAAAACTCATTTGAGATTCTTGAATAAGTTTGTGATTCGAAACTGTGGAATAGTTTCTACTTACTATGAAATCAATTCGATCGCTTTAACGAGAAATGTTTGCAAAATGTGCTTGTCGAGTCAACTCGACTTCCTTAAATTACACACAGTTCACTACTGCTGAAAATTTACTCAATATTTTACAATGAAACGCTATACCCGTGGCAATGTTCAAGTGTAATTCAAAACTCAATGGAGATTCAGTTTGTCACGCGCACGTATGTATAACCCTCGAGTGAGTCAATTTGATGCCAAACAACACTGTCCATCGTTAAAAGGCATATCGGATTCTCAATTACTGCTCTCTCTCTTTTTTGTCATGCATGGTAGCCTTTTCAATTAATTAATTTTCGATCTGTTTGAAAATGGATACTGTGAACAACCTTTGAGAACTAAAGTCGTTTCCAAATGTGTATGCGTGCGTGATTCTTCCAAATTCGTTGATCTAGATGCAATAATTTTATGTTTGAATCGAGGGTAGTAACCCTTGAGGTAAATATACTACAAATGTAGAATATTTTATAGAATTTCCAGTTGATCACGATAATTGTCAAACTATTCATCTGAGAATAGAAAATTTTCCGAAAAATATCCTGATCAATATACTCAACTTTGAATTCTTAATTCTCAGCTGACAATTGTTGAACGATTTCTTGGACATCATAGTGAATTATTTGCACGTAGAAAATAGAGAACAAAAAGGGAAAAAAGGTTCCGCGCACCAGTCTCGAGTTTTGCCTATACGCAATGTTATCGGCTATACCTGTGCATGTTATGTGTGCCCATGTTTATGCGTGTATCAATCCATTTGTATGCGTCTATGTAATGTGTGTGTCCCTCTAGAGCAAAGTACGCATCACTAGAATTACGACTCAACAAAGGGCCCAAAATCGGCATGCTGCAGCAGTGATTTAAGATATATTCATAAAATAAGGCATTCTCTGACTTTTTATCACTATACTTTTTATTCATTCTGTAAAACATCATCTAAACTTGCAAAAAAAAAAACTATGCTCTGAGCGCAGATCCGCCACTTGAGTAGCGATATGTGCATTGACTCGCCCGGCAACCCGGAAGATCTTCATCGGCCAGTAGGCTTCTATGAGTGTCATAACCAGGGCGGCAATCAGGTACACGCGACGCCTCCGCCAAAAAAATATTTTATTCGAGTCTATACTTCAGCTTTTCTAGATAAATTTTAGATTCTTGTAATTGGTTCTGGTTCTCGGACCTACTGTTAGACATTGTTGAAGGCGAGGTTGAAGGCATAATTGGTGGTGGTACTTATATTTAATCCTTCATTCTAATTTCATCAATTTTGTTGGAGTTGCATAAGTATCCTGGATATTGTTGATCGAAACATGTATTGTGGAGCTTTTCTTTAGCGTCTAATTTTTAGTCTCAATTTTTGAAAAATTGCAATAGCTTCCTGCCGTCTTTGCAATTTTGAATGAAGATGTTTCTGATCAACAAGTAGCCTTTCAAAATTTTTAATTGTTTTAAACTCAAAAATGATCGTTTAGTTCAGGTATTGTTCAAAGACGAACTTGTCCAAGAATCGGGATTAATTCTTTAGAAAGACAAAACCGGAACTTAGACATTTGCATAGAGAATCAAAAATTTGGGAAGTCCGGATAAATTTCAAGGGATTAAAGTGCAGATCGCCAAAAATCCGAAAAGACAAAAATCAAAAATAATCGAAACAGCAAAAGTTGGGAACGATCGAAGTTCGAATTGGCAAATGTTCGAAGGAATTACTTCGAAATTTTGTCTCTACAAATCTTCTCATTCGACTTTTTACCTATCCGAATTTGGATCATTCTTGATAATTGCTTTTTCGGGTATTCCCAACTTTTGTACCTCTGAATTGTGGCATCTTCAATTTCCACTCCTGCTGGTTCTTGATTTCCAAACTGTTGACGTTCCATTATTTCTTATCCAAATTCTATTCTTTCCGAATTTTCGCCTCTCCGGATTCCTAATTAGTCCCGAATTTTTGACTCTCCCAAATAGTGAATCTATTCCGTGTCTTCATACATCAGCCCAGAGTAATGGCATAAGAAATCGAAGCTCCTGATCGCACAATTTTGAAAAAGAACCCCGTATCATCATGATTTACTGCAAGTTCTAAATATAGCTGCCTAAAGATATTAAATCATCATTTCAAAAGAACAAGGAAAGATTCGATCGATACAAAATACGTAATTAGACTTCCGCTTGCTCCGCGGGTGCAATCCAATTTTTCATCCTCGACACGAGCCTTTCTCTATAAAAGCTTCTGGCAAAGAGCTGCGCCAGTGGGGCAAACAAACGGCTACCTCATCCATCATTTTCGACATATCGGCGCGTGCAGCTCCGACGAAGAAAACAATAATAGACGATCGTTCCTGCCATAATCAGGCATTCAATCTATATATAACACTGTACATACATAAATCAGCTCCCAGCAATAACCATTATTATAACCTATACTGCCGGTCAAAAGTTTTTGGGCACCCAAACTTTTTTTTGTCAAATTTGTAAATTGAACCGCTAGGCTTTAATTGACCGAAAAGTACCTTCCAGGGCTCATTTTGAAGATCTTTTTACATACTTCAAGATGGCTTATTTCAGTTTTATCTGCACAAATCTGGATATTTCCAATTTGAGTCGAAAGAGTGTTTATTTCGATGATTTTTGAGAGAATCTTCTGGACCCTCCACATTAGACATATGTGACCTCAGATTATAAGTTTGGAGTTTCAAAATCCATCCCTGAAAGTACCCTTGCGCTACTCCCACTCTGAGCTATGACATCTTCCACGAGGAAAGTTCATCTACAAAAAGTAACTTTATGCAATTTTCCGATGTTTCAGTGCTTACAAAATTGCACAAAATACCTAGCATTCGCGCCTCGATCATGAGGTTCCCCGCTTCCGAGCGATCATTTCGACTCTCGCCTGTAGCTCGGGCCGAAAACCAATCGCTCGAAAGCGAGCTGCAACCTCATAATCTCGGTGCGAAATCTACTACTTTGTTCAAGAAACAAGGGAGAATACGTTTTATGAGGGATATAATGTTCGTTTCCGGTGTCTATCTCCTACATGTTAGTCGAAATAAACTAGAAACATATGGAGCGTGTCCCAAAAAGTGGATTATTTTGTGATTTTTTGATGAGGGTGCTATTTTTCGCAAAAAGACCCCTCAGTGAAAATGTCATGATTCGGACTAAAAGGGACGTTCAAAGACGAATTTTAAAGCTCTAGACTTGTATTTTGAGGCCTTTTAAGTTCTATTTAAGAATAGTTCTGTGCCTTTGACTATTAGGAGCCAGAAGATTTTCTCGAAAATTTTCGAAACTAACACTTTTCCATCCGAGGATTAGAAAGTTTCGGATCCTTACACATAAAAATGGAATCTGCCATGTTGAGGTACGTAAAAAACTTTCAAGATGGGCCCTCACAAGGTAACTCTCGGTAAGTGTGAGCCTAGAAGTTCAATTTACAAAATTGGCAAAGAATTTTTGGATGTCCTGAAACTTTGGAGCGGTATCAGTGTAACAGCTGATTTACAAATTGTAGATTGTTTTTCGCGGGACCAATGGTGTGCGATGTGTAACCTGAGCGCTGCTACTCATCCGATTTCATAAATAATTCATCTCCAGCCCTTTTCGTATAAACCTAACCACAAGTTTTCCCTCCTTTTCAATCAAGAAAGCCTCACCTCATCTACTCTACCTTATTTTTCACGTTACACACATCTATGATTCATCGCACGTGGAGGAAAAAAAAAAGAGAGAAGATTTCGTGGCCTAGAGTAACGAGATCGGCCCTCACGTATCCTGATGGTCAGCAACTTGGAACCGTAATCACACCAAAGTCCCCCCCCCCCCCACACACACACACACCCGCGCGCACACACACACACACACACACACACACACACACACACACACACACACACACACACATGTTTAGTCTTGTACGCCCATTTGACTTTGCCGCGTATCCGGAAAAAGGACATAGAAAGGACGCATTCCCCTAGCTCACTACTACTATATACTCTGTCTCTCTTTCACTTGGCTTTGTCGCAAAGCGCGCGAGAGCGGAATGAGAAGTGGAGCTTTCGAGAGCTTGCGAGGCTTGTGAGGTTTGCAGCATCAGAGCGAAAGCTGAGCGTAATTAAAACGCCCAAGCGTATACAGAATCGTGGCACCTTTGGAATTTCTAGTCGTTGAGTGTATGTATATATAGTAAGTCCTCTCGTTGCTCACATCGTACTACGGTATGATACGGTATTTACCTATACGGTGCTTTTGAGAGTGACTTTGGTGAGATGCGTTTGGTGAGGCTCGTTTCAATTTCATGTTTGATTTCGGTGCCGATTGTGCCTGCTCGCGAGCTTTAGATAATTTTTGATTCTCGTTATTTTGAATGATTGATGAAGTTGATACAGTTTGATTTGCACGATTTCAGATCAAATTCGATTGACATTGATTCGAAATCATCATTTGTGTGACGCGAGACGATTATTTTACGTCTTTGAATGGCGCTGGATTGATTTTTAGACTTGTTCGACGCGACGGTTTGAGTGTTGAAAATTAATGTACGGCGTGTCCTGGCGGCTATAGAAATTTTGACAGATATTGACTTCTCAAGTTCTGTAACGCCTTCCAAAACATCTTGAGCCGGCATCTGTACATTTGCAAAATCAAAAGATTTAATAGTGATTGGCAGTCTAATTTAATTTGATCTGAATTGGTATTGGCAGGTAAACATGAAACATTTCATGGAATGGCAATGAACATAAGTTTGAAAATTCCAAAGATTCATGTCTCAGAACACGAATCCTAATTGCGCACTAATTTAGTATGGCTAACGAACTGAGTGCAAATAATGGATCGATTCGCGTAGAATTTTGATCAAATTCATCAGAAACAGTATCTAATCACCTGCGAATCGTTAATATCTTTATAAAATCTCCAATGAGGGTTGAGATGGGATCAAAATCTTGAGGGAGTAATCTCGACAGGGTCGGGGTAAGGTCTCGGTCAGAATCATCAATTTTTTTCAAACATCGCAAATTTGGCCACGTGTTTGTCTTATGTGTTATTAATCAGATCCTAATAGACATAAATTCGCATAAGCGTCGTATGTATGAATTATGAAATATCGACCCATAGTTATCAGCAAATATATCGTATTTATGACTTATTCGTGACTTTACGCTGGAAATTGATCAGAACTTCTATCTAAGCTAACTAAAGCTCGAAAAAAAGTTCAAGTACCTTCTTCATGTGATTGTCTACGAGTGAACGTGATAAGGACAGAAACTGATCGGCCAGTGTTTCATAGTTTAACATTCAACGTGATGTCGCAGAAAATACCGTTCTTAACCTCTGAAGATGTTAATGCTCATAGTGTGCCTCAGGAGTATAACCGAGGCTCGTGAAATTTTCCCTGTGTTCAATCGACATGCAAATACACATTTCTTTCAATTTTAATAAAAATTTGATTAGTATAGATCTTCTACCGAAGTTACTCTCTCGAGCTTCCTCCTATGGTTCTCGTTCATACATTCATCCACTTTTTTATTTGCGCTCGCGACGTCCCGGTGGTCTCACAAAGTCATGTAACTTCTGAAATTGAGTGTCCTAGAGCAGGGATCTCAAATTACTCGTTCTTGGCGAATAGTGCAAAAAATAGAACGAATTGAATTGTTTCTGAACAATTTTATTACGTGGATTTATTAATGTTTTTTGGTGCCCTAACTCCGAAAAAGAAAGCAATTTAGGGAACTCGCGCCGCGACCGGAGATCGATCCAAAAATCTTGAACTTTTGAATTCCAACGCTTTCACCACTGAGCTAAAGCTGATGGGCTGATCTTACAGCGCAACAATCGTCTACACTATATAACAGATTGAATGGAACACGCCAGCCCTCGCGCAGTTTTTGGAGCCAATTGACAGTGGTCAAAACGAGATATCGCCGGAACGTTTCGAATTTTACATTTTACAATATTTTATTCCGACTTCTGAATGAACGAACTTTTGAAATCTATGTCCGTTCCCCATTATTCCGACGATGATATCCAGTTTACGAATTGGAAATTACAAACAAATTTTTTTCCTCAACCCCCACACTATATGGACTTGATCTTGAATCCTCGAGGACCTGAATATATTTTATTCAGGCTAAAACAGCTTGTACTCAATCTGGTACAAAATCATTAAGAAAGTCCTTTAATACCCCAGTACATCCCAGTGCTATAGCTTTGCGGATCTGCGTCTCAATTTGACGTATCCTTCCACTCACCTCAATCTACACTATATCTATTGTAAAATCTTTTAATTGTACGTCCTTGAAATACGTAAAATAACCATTCAGAATTCGGTCAGTCTTGACCATCATAGCTTCAAACTAACTTCAATGTTGCTTCGCTTTAACAACACTCTGCACGCTTTGCCAGCTTGTACTACAACAAAGGATGCGAAAGTGTGTTACACCCTGTGCAAATGAAATCAAGGAATCGGCTACTGTTTCTCCCTGATTCGATTACACAATTTATATACTCGGAGCTTCAATATCAATTTGGAACCATCCGAGATGTATTTTAAATCGATCCTGGAGAAGATTCAGTGTCGAAGAACGAATGTTGCATGGCATGATTGAAATTTCATAGTTTTGTAATCATGTAATAATTGGTTGTACTTATTCGGAATTTCTTTTGGCGCAGTACTGGATGCTGAGCAAGGCTGGTGAAATTCGTAGAGCCGAAGCGTGCCTGGATTATGCCGGTACCGACGTCATACTCTACCCCTGTCACGGCAGTAAGGGCAACCAGCAGTGGAACTATGATACTCAGGTAAATCTTGGACTTTTGTATTCTTCTCTAACTATATCGATGGACGCTTTCCCCTATTTTTTTTTCATAATTCTTTTTCTTCTGTTCTTACCATTTCGAGTTTTGCGGGTTTCTTTCATTTGACGGTTATTTAGAATTCAAAAGCAAATTGCATGTCCTAATAGATAATTCACTCATTTTCATAACTTGAGTTCACGAATTCCTAAAAAAATTCAAGATAAACACCTGTTTTTGAACTTTCTTGCAAGTAACATCCTGAACATTTGAGTATCATTGTATCATGGTGTGATTCTCCAACTTTCCGAATTGCAAGATCATTTTACGTATTTGAGCATGAGCTAATTTGGCAAAGGATGTCATGTTCACAGATATCCTTCTTGATAGAGTCCACAATCATCCCTTGCATAATTAGAGATAATCTCTTAATATTCACTTGGACGATTAGTTACTCCCCCATAAACTTGAAGCAACTATATAGTACAATTCATACTTAGCACCCACTTATGAGGACTACTGGAAAATGTCTGTTCACCACACGTGATTGATACTAGTGTTATCGACTCTTCCGCTAGCGCTCCTTCAACTTGTAAATGTTCTTGGAAAGTCAGAGATCCCTGAAATGCTTTTGTAGCTCAAAAAGGATAATGGTGAAATGGTGGGTGATCATTGATCGATGATATTGAAAAGAGGTTCCTTATGAGATTCGTAAAGATGAGACTTTGTTAAGCTGGTGCCGCTCATAGTTATAACCACAGACTCATTAATCATCTGCCCACGCACCCATCCGACCATTAACCTACCCACCTACCGAATCTCCGGCATCCTACCAATAACCCATACTGCCACGTTCTGCCTAGACCAGATCATCCCAGACCGTGCCATACCATCACAGACCGTAGCAGACCATCCCAAACCGTTACATACGAATCCATACCACTCAAGATCATTCTAGGCAGATCCACACAGTTATTGACTGCCGTAGGCCGTTTCCGATCACCCCGGACGGTTCTAGATCATACAAATATGACTCAGACTGTCTAAGACTGTACCGGTGCGTCCCAGACCATTTCAGGTCATTCCACACCGTTCCAGATTATTTTACATCATTTGAGACCGTTTCAGACCATCTCAGACCATTCCAGATCGTACCAGAATGTCCCAGACTGTCCGAGGCTGTACGTCCGAAACCATTTCTTTACCGTCCCAGACCATACCAGAACGTCCGAGATTATCCCAGACCGTTCCACATTGTTTCAGACCGTCCCAGACCATTCATCCGTCTGACCACCAACTCATCTATGACCCATATCTAATAACCCACAACCCATTATACTTCACCCCTTCCACGTAGGGAACTTGGTACGCGAGATTCGGCCGAACTTGGCCTATGTTTTGTACTGAGCGTTTTTGTCATTGCTGAGCTCTCCCAATAATATTTGATTGGATTGAGCACAATCACCACCTGAAATCATCCGAGGTTACATGACATTCATTCCATACTAAACTTCAAGTTTTCTAATCAACACGCGTTCTCTAATACTTCAGACTTTTCGCTCCCAGAATTTTGACCGTCGCTACCTCGTAAAAAATGAAATCAACGTGAACTAATCCATTCATCCAACTCAATGAAATATCTCACTCACTCCCATCATGATTTCCACAGAAAATGTCCGCTCGCATCGCGTTACTGCTATACCTACCCGCCACTCGAAACTTTATCGCGATCAATCGAACTCACAAAACACAATGGCTCGTGATCGAGTGTAATTTCCCTCCCAAACAAGCTATTCCGATGTTCGTACAGCCTCACTTACACCCCCCCCCCCCCCACATACACACACACAGAACACCAAACATTTTCATTACGACTATGGTAGCAGTGGCCAGCCATAATTCAATCAAGTTCGAAAGAGCCATTAGAATATCGGGTTCCAACAACCAGCCCTCCATGCGTAAAAAAAAAGAAAAAGCCTTCTCTCGTGGGTATGTATAGCAAAACAAACGCGATTTTCCGTCGTACTGTTATAATACCACGACGAGCATTCGCCGAGAGCGATTCGTTGGACAAAAAAAAGACTTATCGTACCGTACTATTCGATTTGGGAAATCTAGAGTACTGATGCTCGTTATTCATGCACCGTATAATAACAATGAGAGAGAGTTTCCTCTCGTTTATACTCCCTCTCTCTCGAGCACAAATTCATTTTTCGTCATGTGTATAGTATAATAGAGTATTATATATAGTTGGCAAGTAGAATCATTGTTCTAGCCGCTGGGTAGTCCTGGGAGGTTTTTCAAGGGATGATATCCCGTTGTTTCTGGTGAGGATGAATAATGATCGCACGGGGATGTATACGTTCACTGATATCGAGGTTTTTGTTTACACTCGACTAATTGCAATCATAAATTCTCTTTCTGGGTTAATGACAGTCATACGTCCTCTCTTTTGCTCCCTCTCTTACACTCTATTTCTATCTCTAGGGATTTCATCGATCTTGATCCTCTCGGGATATGCGTTACTTCATGCAAGTGAATGAGAGAGTGAATTTGAATATAAATACCATGCTGGTTGGTTTGTAGCCCCGAGGAAATTCGCGATGAGATTGTATTATTTTGCAATTTTCATGCTGTATTTGATAATCTTTCAATGCCTCAAGGGACGTACATTTTAATTCCCTGAATTATCGTAGTTCTCAGTCCCTTATTTTCTTAAATGTTGGAATCCTCTGGCGTAAGATTGTCGGTGTACTGAATTTTGAAACGAGAAAATAATTTATAATCCAACTCATAACTCATGTATTATTGGATCTGTGGAACAGAATCATGATTCAAATCTCAAAAAAGTGATTTATAGCATCGATTGGCTATAAACTGCTGTCAACTTTCTCACTCGGAATTTGCAACTGTTTCACTGGAAATATGACGAAGATTGTATCTTTCTTTTATAAGTCTCGAGTAACAGTTTCAGAATTGCTTTGAAATCACCGAACTTGAATTAAATATCTTTGAAAATTCCACCAGGTATAATTTTTAACAAGAGAGTCGATTTAGGTTTCAACCGTTTGTTCGGCAAAACCAAATTAGTTGTTTTCTGAGAAGGAAAAAACGTAGACAATTTTTCACGGAAACGTCCCTATCGATCCATCTTCATCAATATCTGCTGATTTTTTCCCCAATATGAGTAAACAACGAATACAATCAAAGTCTGTAACGCTGAAGTTCACGGGTAGGGGCAACCCTACTTTGGTAGACCTGCCTAAAATACCGTTGGAGACTGAAGATTCATATTTATGTGTATTGTTTCGATATAAAAACGATGGCATAGTCGGTTAAAAAGACAGTTTTCTACCAAATCCATTCTCTGGTTCGCGCCCCCTTCTTCGGATTGCCAAATCCATTCGACATTTTATTCAAAATCATAAGATGTACCCTCAAAATTGCCTAGCGGCTTGAAGAACTACGATTTTCTCGAGATGTAGAATAAATTCCCAGTCATGAAACAACTCATCCGGTTGGAAACGTTATGGTGGTTTACTTGCTTCATTTCTTTTGAGTCGAAAATGTGAGATTGAAATACTATAAGACGAAAAATTGATTCATAATCGCCCATCGCACTCATAAGGCGGTCACAGCGCTATCTCTTGGTCGAAATATCTGGATTTCCTGCGGACTGGCCTTAACTAGACTTTGAAAGAAGATATCATACGATTGCTATAGGAGTCCTCATCATTTTTTTGAAATTTTTTCATTACTCAGATATTCCTTTAATCTTTAATGAGGTGATCAATAATCTCAAGCCTCGAAGCAGAAACCCACATAAATTCGAAATCTCTCTCAATTCACTGACTAACCCCAACTTCCTTTCCATTTTCAGACTAAGCAGATAAGGCACGAGAGCAGTGGCAAGTGCCTAGCCATAACCGAAAGCAAGCAGCGTCTTCTAATGGAGGAATGTTCATCTTCGGCAACCCGTCAAAGATGGTCTCTAGAAAATTATGATCCAAGCAAACTATGATACCGGTCTACTCTACTGCAGCCTCAACCTCCACCGCCGCCAGCGCCACCATCAACTTTTAGAAGGTCTCGCCAGGCAGCGCTGATGTTGATGCCCACATAGCAAGCGTTCGACGATCATAATTTGCGTAAAAATGACAACAAAGTCATCTTCGTCGTCGCCATTGCTGATGAATCGGCTGATAAAGAGATCGATATTTCGCTCGTGCCCAAGAGATTATTATTTTTTTAACTTTTGTACCGATAAAATAAATCGAGCCGACAAAAAAATATGGACGCGTGCGATCAAAACAGGCCAGCTGTAAATTTGTGTGATATACATCTATTGTAATGTATTCATATGTAATGTATAATTATATATAGATAAAAAATTGAGATATTGTGGGTCGATGAGACCTACGACCGATGCCAGTTCATCATAGGATAGTTTTTAAGATTGATTGAAGAAGAGTGTGCGAAATTGTGCTTATTTTGTTGGTGATGGAGGATTTGGATTGCGATTGATTGAGAGACAGTTATCAGATTGTGTGTTTTTTTTTCTTCAAATTTTGCAAACGGATTTGTTGAGGTGTGGTGATACTCAGTATGGTGGTAAACTACGACACAAAGAGATTCTAGAATTGATTTTGGAGGACTGTGATAGAATCGAAATTATTGTTTTGTTTTTGGAGTATTTGATGTTAATTTATCATTTTGAAAGTTATTGATCTACGTTGTAAACGTTTGACGTATTTTTAAAAAAATCATGATGAAGAGCCTGATTGGCAGAACTGGCTATAGAAATCATTTTATGCGCTTCTTTCTAAGTATTGAAGTGAGAAGTCCATTTAAAATTAGTGAAATAGCGAGAGTGAATCATGTCTGTACTAATGTTTTCATACTTACGTTAATCTCAAATACTGCTCATTCCATGGAATATGAAAGAATCATGTTTCCATATTCAGTTCAAGAAAATGTGATGAACTCATGTGCAATGAATCATACACAAAATCAGAATTGTATATTTTACAGTCCTTTTACGTGAAGTTTTTACTTCCACGATTGACAAGAAATCGAACTTTAAGACTAATATTGTGTACTTCCAAGAGACGCGTGCCAGTAAGACTCTGCCGCGTGAGATTTTGAATTAGCTCAGTACTAGTTGCCAATCACATTGTAATCGATAAGTAAACTCACGCGAGAGCCACTCGCGATACCTAATTATTTGTTGTAGCGTTTTGTTTTTAATGCAATATGTAACATTCCAGTTATGCATATTTAAGAAGATTTTTCAGATTTTGCTCTTTGCAAAAATTGGATTGCATTTATGAACATTCTCAAGCTCGTAGCTCTTGATTAATTTATCATTCTGAGAAAGGCACGAATGGTTGCTGGCTTCCTTTTTTAATTCCTAATCAATAGGCCTAAGCCAGAATTTTGATTAACTACTTCCAAGTGTCTCTCGATTTCTTTTTTTCGAGAGCAGAAACATTTATAATACATACTTATATTACGTTGTTGACGACTGAGTGATATTTTATTGATTTCTTCCGCAAAGCGTGAGATTAAAAGTATGAATGATAGAAAAGAATAAATTCCATAAATATTGTATATTTAGGTGAAAGAGTCATCTGTTAAATTAGCGCACCGTCGATAGACGATAATGAGATTGAAATGAGACGAGAGGAGAGTTTATACGTGAAAAAGTACATAAATTTTAAGCATATTATACATAAGAATACAAAAACATACAATTACAAAAATTGAATTAAACACATGACTTTTTTACAATTTGGTAAGGATGTGGCATATCGCTAAAGAAAGTGACATATGAGATACAGCGCAACAACAAATCGTTCTTTGGAATAATTCCGAATGCGTTCGATTTTTTCACTGCGCTCTAAATCGATGATTTATATCGAATGTGCCTTACGTTCCATGTAAATAGTGATAACGAGCTAGAATCTAAGAGCTACTATTGTCATCGAAGCGAAATAAAAAAAAGTAACAGCGGGTTTGGAAACAAAAGTGATATCTGTACGTGATATCGTGAGAGAGCGCTTGTGTTGAATAAAATCGATGTTGTTTTATGTTATACGGAATTTTGTATTTATTCAAATTTAACATCCACATATCAATCCCATATCGGTTTGTTTCGACGAGTCACCAGTAAAAAGAATTATGGCTCGTTAACCAAACATCGAACCGTAACTCTTCCATCCACAAATTTACGCCCATTTTAATTGCACGATACCGAAAGCCGTAAACTTTCATTTCGTTGGCGATCAGTTTGATGTATCTCTAGATCTCATGAACATACATACGCGTGGCTTCGTTCAATTTCCGAACCTCAAACAAACAGGGACAGAGTTTGCTCGAATTACAGTTTGTGTGCGCAAAGTCCGAGAGAAAATAACGAGAGTTACATTTTCCTATTGCGTGTATGTACATAAACACGGCAAATTACGGTTTTGAAAGCTTCACACGTATACTCGCATAGTTCTTATTTATCGCGCGAATAAATAATGCTAGACGGTATTTTTGAAAGCAGGGGTGTTATTAAGTTGTGGTTGAGTGACTATGGGGGTATATGTAGAGATTCGTGCTTGAACGGGTGAATAAAGTCTAGGGAAAATCGCTCGTTACTCTGGCGCAGTCGCGATGAAGTCTAGTAGTTGAGAGAGAGAGTCATTATCACGCTGTTTGTGCACGTGCTTTTGTAGTATCAGTTGTTACGGAGTCAGTTAATGTAGAAATCTGTACTTTCAATTTTTCTATCTTCTGAAGCTAACTGTAATTAATTAATGGTTTTGAAGAAAAAATTTTATAGCTGAAACGTGAATATTTTTTGACGAAGTTGACATATCATTCCATGAATAATGTTTGGCTCAATTTTTAACGATAAATAGTTTTTCAGAGCAAGATCAACAAGTGTCGATAATAATGCAATTTTCTGACACAAAATTATTCTGAAGATACTACAAGTTGGAAGTGATTCTTGAAGCTTTCATGGTTTTTCCTGTTACAGTGAGATTTTTATCACACATTCGTGCAGTGATGAATCTATTTGGAGTAGAAGAGCTGAATACCAATGTTTTCAGAAGCCGCTCTCAAGTAAACTATCGTACCATCAAATGTAAATAATGCCTGTCAACAAAATAACTGAGCACTTATAAATTTCTAGTTCACGCTGCGAAAACGGTTAGAGAGGAAATGGCTGTTAGCCCATGGAAGCGTCTTGAAAAGAAAATTAGTTGGGAAGAAATCTAGTATGAAGCATTCCATAAAGAGACTTTGTTGATTTATGGTCTGATTTGGTATACATACCTACTCCAATGAAATGTTTACGGTTGGATTTTCGAAACTCTCCTTTTCGAAAATCAGTTGAGGAGCAACGAAAAAGTACTCAATCAAGTTTCACATATTGAAATATCATTTGTCCATTTATCAAAAAGTAATTCGTAGGCCATCGGAGTTTTTGGCGTTGATTTGATTGACCAAGACGGTGAAATCCTGTCTTAACTTCAAATCAGTGATTCCACGAGCAGTACGGGAAAAAATCCTTGATAAACTTCAAATAATGCGTATACGAATGACATCGATATGAGCTCCTGCCGAGCTCTGGATAACTCAGCTTGCAGAGCATTTCTGAGGTAAGAAAGAGATTTCCAATTCAATCCTGGGTCCAGAGAAACTTTTTCACGACGTCAATCATGTGCATTTTTTCATTGATTAGCATATATCCATGATCAAACCCCGATTGTTAATTTCTCATTAAATTGACCTGACATCGAGTTTGATCGAAAAATAAATATCGATTTACTTGTCAATACCATTGTTTTAAATACATAACTTCATATGATAGAGGAGTCGATCATAACTTGTTGCATTTCATTTTTATTTTCGTATTCAAAATTTTCAAAACCCAGAAGAAGTTTTCTTTCCAATTTGAATTATTTTTCGATTGGCGTTATGAAAATCAAAATTCAAACACCAGCCAGTTCCCGCGCTTGAGCTTGCAAGCTTGAAAGCTCTGCCACCCCACGGCGCTTCCATAGCCCCTACTTTACTTCGATCGACACTCCGCAACAGCTGCGACCACACAGCAGCCAGTCATCAACCTAGCGCTTGCGCGCACACCTCAATCACAACCACCCTCGTCGATTTTCCACATCGTTCAGTGCCTCACCTCATCAGTAATGGCTCTATCACGCACCACCTGAATCTTCCATCTCATCTCATCCCATTCAGTACATCAAATTAAAACACTCCAGCAACAGGCAGAAAAATCTGCAAGCTTGCAAAAAAAAAGAAATAAACAAAGCTCGAGCTCTCGACCAAGCTGTTTTTAAGAAGCGATTCAACGGGCAGCCCTCCGGGCTCCGAGCAACAGGTACTCTTACTTATAATCTTAAGATTTTATATTTTCATGTACTGATTTTTGTGATTGATAGGGGTTGATTTGAAGTGGGATTGAACGTAAGGATAAATGTGTTGATTTATAGGAGGCTATGCCGGAAGCAGCGGCACCCGGGGGCCTGGTAATGCTGCCCGATGAACCGGATCATTCGACATTCGAGAATAAAAGCGGCCTTGCCGAGGATATGAAATTTCTTGCGCGCATGCCTGAGCTTTGCGATGTTACCTTCCTCGTGGGTGATACCCGTGAGCCTGTTTGTGCGGTCAAGGCTGTTCTCGCCTCCAGGAGCAAGTTTGTATTAACACCATAGAGTATTTTAAAAACTTCCTACGTATCCTTCACAGTACCAAATATAGAATACATCTTGTCCTTATCCTTTAATCTTTTACTTCCTGTTCACTTTGATGTATATAGGTATGTAAGGGGAATATGAGAGTTGCGCACGCGCCGTTGTACATTCTGTAAAAGCTATTTTGTAAGCCACGCGCCGCAGAGGATTTCTATGAATGACAGCTACGAGTCGATTCATGTTTAGCAATCGTCATGACCTATATCTTTCTTGTACATATATTGAGCTTACAATTATTTTGGGAGGGTCAAGCATTTTTTCGAGATGAGAGTTTTCGGGCCTATGAATTCAACACTTTTGTATTGTAGATAAACGAATTTATGAAGTTAAGAAATCAGTCTCTTGATTAGATAAATTAATTGAGAGTAAATGTGGCAATGAGTAATTCGTAAACTCAGGTAGGATTAATATCAAGACGATCAGAATAACGTGACAGTGTCTGAGACGAATGTCTGACTAAACGCGGAGCTTATCTACTTACACATTCTATTCTTAGCACCGGCCTTTTCAAACGCTGAATTGAAGTTCCACAGCACTAGTTCATACCTTCCTTGAATATTAAGCTGAATATTACCATACAGTATTCACATCATTCTTTACTCTAGTTTCACACTTTTCTTTGTGATCTCGATAGGAGATACGGGAGAACTTCCAAGAATCTTTGATTGAAACTGGACTTCACCCCCCCCCCCTCCTCGTCAGGCTTTTTCGATAAGACCCTGTTTTTTCGAAGAATTTTATGATTGTCCCCGTCTTCATAACATTGAACACTGGATTTTTAATCTAAAAATAACTGTGATAAATATTTGGACATATCAATCAAACAAACTCATATACCAGAAAATATCCAAAATTTCTAATGTGAAGAGTCTAGAAGCGGAGAATTTTCCCAGAATTTTAATAAATCGATAAGAATTCCTGTCCAATTCTACTCGATCATATTCCACATAGCAACAAATTCTAAATAAAGATGTTCTATGAGATCTCTTATCTCAAATCTATCAAAAAACAATCTGTTTCTCATCAAGATTTCATGTGAATGTGACTGCAAAGATTGTTGTAACCCCATCGAATTTTTTTATTTTATTCCATTAATAATAAAGCTAATTTTTGCTCAGGGTGTTTCACAAGATGCTGTACCAAGCACCAAGTCCACAGCGTAAAAAAGATCCGCCACCGAGGGAAAATAAATTGCGTCACTTCCTCAAAAGAAGCTCCGAGCCTTTACTCAACCTGCAAACTGCTGCTCAACAGGTAAATTACCAATACTTATAAGCAAGTATGACGATTTGATACGTGACTATAATGCTCGCCTACTTCCATTTTTGCGGTTCAGATAGTGTAGAATCAGATGTAAAGACTGATTGATATATCGCGTGCGCTTGTCTTACTAATGTGGGTTTATGTTCAGGCTGTGGTAAAGGGTCTTTCAATATTCATACGGATAGACGTCGGTTTCAAATAGAGAACATAGTTTATGAGATTAATTGTACATACTCGTTACATAAAATTTTGACGGATCGGATCGAAAGATAGCATTATAGAATAATGATCTTCATTATATGATGATGTATGTGTATGATGTGCACACTCAATTTATCACTTTTACACTCTTTAAAACTACCACTGGCTTTGGTGATGGAAAATGACCGATAGCAAAGCTCTAGTAGAGATTTATGTACTTTTGATATAATGATGAGGGGTATTATACTGGTCACTATCTCAAGTGTACGAGGTAATTTTTATTCGGTGATGAATGCAGCTCTGAAATAATTTTAATGGCACCTTTTCAAATTTCATTGGAAGATGCGACAAAAGGCCGGAAACATTGCAGTTATCGGTTGACATGATTTTCTTTTTATCGAGTTATTTGATGTCTACAGAAGGCCGATCGCAATTCGTGAGCTCAATTTTTAACGGAAAATTTTCGAGAAATATTTCTCATTGGATAAAATTCAATAAATGAGTCATTCTTTTTAATATCGCCAGGTTTTGTGGCGGGGGTCAGGGATTTTTCTGTAACTTTAGGTACATGTTGTATATGATAGAAGAAGATGAAAAGCACAGTTTTTAGGTCCCGAAAGTCATCCGCGCGAGTTTGGCGCCCTATTTTCGTTTTCAAAATTCGTGAAAAATTCGATTTTTCAACTTTTTGATTGATTTCTCACCTGTATAGAACCCGGTAAAAAAATTATCCAAGACACATATTTCGACGTAAAATGAGCTGAATTTTACGAAAAAAATACTCTTAGATCCGTCAAAGGTAAACATAACCTCAAAAAAGTGGTTTTTTTCAGAAAAACACAATTTTCAAGTCTTAGGCCCTATTTTATCTCAATTTTGACATTTTTATCGGATTCCTCGTCAAATTTTACGTCGAAAACCGTTTCCATAAAATTGGGCTGAAGATGGGTTTGGCCACCATAATAACAACTTTAGTAGCAGGGTCGTAAAAATAGCGCTAAATTGTTCGTTTCGGGAGGGACACTTATAACACTGGACAACAAAATGTTGGTTCATAAGTAGCGCATTGATCAAGCAATGACTTTTTCGTGTATTTTTCGACGCAGAAACCGAATCCGAAACCAGTTTTGCACCTAGACATCAGGAATTTTTTTAAATCGCGAAATACTGAGCTTCTAAGAAACTGCGTTTTTAGCGTTTTTTGATGATTCTGTAGATACATGATTTTGATGGTGCAACCTTGCAGCGGGCTTTGAGCGTACCCAAACTATGATTTCTGACGTATTTCGAGCTGCTGAACACGATGGCAGTGGTTTTAGAGGGCTAGCATGCGTTCGAAACAAATGACAAGCTGATTTTTCGAGTTGCTATCAGGAGAGTTTGGACGATTTCGTGATAAATCTCAAAGTGATCACTGAGTTGATCAGAAACACCCTCTGCAATACCACGAGAGCGCATTCTTTTTCTATTCGCACACACACTAAGGGAATGATGTTTGCAGTCGCCTAAAAGTAGATTAGTCGAATATACATGTATAATCCCGAAAAGAAACTTTTGATCTATTCCGAGATCTATTCCTCGAGTGAGTTCAAGCCTCCTCGTATTGGATCAAAGCTCGAGTATTTGTACGTAGAAGTCACTCAAACTATTGAAACAATGTCATTTTGTTGCTAGGATACGGTATCAGAAGTCCCGGAGACCTAAACTCGGTTTAGGTCACGGAACGTACCTTGACATACCATGAATATGTCATCAACCTAGTTACATCGTTTTTCACCGTAAGCTAATGTGGGCACTCCAATGATTCTATTCTGGAGGGGAGTGAATAAGAATATTCAGCGTCAGATGTACCATCTTGGGCTGGTTCCAAACGGCTACCTATATGTTCTCAGAAGCACATGAGACTAGGAAACTGCTTTGACTCATTACGAGAAAGCTTGAGCTTACCTCAGGAATAGATCAAAAGTTTCTTTTCGGAATAACACACGTATATTCTACTCATCTATTTCTAGGCGATTACAAATATTTTTCCCTCACTGCGTGTACAAATACGAAAAGAATGCGCCCTCGTGAGATCCAAAAGGGTGTTTCTGATCAATGTCGTGAGCACTTTGAGATTGATTGCGAAATTATCCAAACTCTCCTGATAGCAACTCAAAAAATCACCTTGTCCTTCGTTCCGAACGCATGCTAGCCCTCTAAAACCACTGCCATCGTGTTCAGCAGCTCGAAATACGTCAGAAATCATAGTCTGGGTACGCTCAAAGCCCGCTGCAAGGTTGCACCATCAAAATCATGTATCTACAGAATCATCAAAAAACGCTAAAAACGCAGTTTTTTAGAAGCTCAGTATTTCGCGATTTAAAAAAATTCCTGATGTCAAGGTGCAAAACTGGTTTCGGATTCGGTTTCTACGTCGAAAAATACACGAAAAAGGCATTGTTTGATCAATGCGCTACTTATGAACCAACATTTTGTTGTCCAGTGTTATAAGTGTCCCTCCCGAAACGAACAATTTAGCGCTATTTTTACGACCCTGCTACTAAAGTTATTATTATGGTGGCCAAACCCATCTTCAGCCCAATTTTATGGAAACGGTTTTCGACGTAAAATTTGACGAGGAATCCGATAAAAATGTCAAAATTGAGATAAAATAGGGCCTAAGACTTGAAAATTGTGTTTTTCTGAAAAAAACCACTTTTTGAGGTTATGTTTACCTTTGACGGATCTAAGAGTATTTTTTTCGTAAAATTCAGCTCATTTTACGTCGAAATATGTGTCTTGGATAATTTTTTTACCGGGTTCTATACAGGTGAGAAATCAATCAAAAAGTTGAAAAATCGAATTTTTCACGAATTTTGAAAACGAAAATAGGGCGCCAAACTCGCACGGATGACTTTCGGGACCTAAAAACTGTGCTTTTCATCTTCTTCCATCATATACAACATGTACCTAAAGTTACAGAAAAATCCCTGACCCCCCGCCACAAAACCTGGCGATATTAAAAAGAATGACTCAAATATATCACAACTAGTGACTCATTGGTCTGAATTTCGGAATAATGGCCAAAAAATTCACTCACGGAACATGTGACTGCACTAAAGAGTCATTCGACCAAATTTGGAGAACACGGTGCACTAGTCAATAAATAGCAAAGACAATAGCTTAAAGATGCTTTCTTGCAGTCAAGACATACGTAGATGATCGATCAAAGAATTGAGAGCTCGTAGGATAAAGGAGCATAAATAGGTATAAATTGATTGTTCATAGTCAAAACGAATCAAGTCCAAGTCTATTTTGAAAGAATGCCGAAGTCGATTTTAAAATTTTCGTCCTTGATTTTTAGAATTCTTGAATCAGATACTGGGGAAACTATCAATCGGTTGGCATATGTTTGCCATATGAGCTAGAGTCGATTTTTCAGCATATTTGAACAGGATCGTTCGTGCTTTGAGATCATGTTGATTGCCTTGAGAATGACGGTGTCTTGAGAGAAGTTTGAAAATGAGTTAGTATATACTTGAAGATATTGTGAGCTGTGAAATCATATTTTTTTGGGAATCAATGCTCACAATTCCAAAACTGCAAGTTTTCATCCCATGGGGATCGCATAGCCTGAATCTGTTATATCTAAATTGAAGTAGCTTGCTTCATTCCAAAGGTCTTGCAAAAATAAGAAAAAAGGATGCGAGAATTTTCTAGAATACCAGGTTGAGAGCTGTCGCAAGTTCTGGTGGTTTCCGAATCATGAGTACATTAGGGTGTCGGTTGTTTCCCGATATTCTTTCATAAACTCCTTTACCTTCCGAGGGCCTCTTGATGACTAAAAATGAAGGTAAAAACTTCAAGTGTAGGCAGGAAAATTTTCCTAACCCCCTTTGTAGAGCCATTCTTTGTGATCTTTGAGCCAAATGTTTTCCTGAGTGATTTTTTTTTATTTTATCATATGTACAGGATAGTTAGCCCTTAACAAGAGAATGAATAAGTATCAATCGCAAATGTGGCATAAGAGATAACGATGGTATAAAATTTGAGATCTAACCTTATAAAATTTGAATGAAGTGTAACCGAATCATAATTTCAGTAACACCTCTCCGCGCATCTGCGCTTTAAACAGACTTAAACGTAGTGATCTAGATTCTAAGGGTAGAGTATTCCATAGTCTATTCAATCTGACTGAGCAAGAGTGATAATGACGCTAATAAGTTGAGAGCATTTCAACGTATGGACGTGGATTTTGGGAGAGGGTAGTTAATTGATCTGAGATCAAAATTGATATGACTGCTGACGCCTTTCAGTAAGTTGAAAACTATTTTATACGCTAACAAGTAATCGTGATAATGAATTAAACTTCTTATGGATGGCAAACCGACTCTAAATAAAACCGGATCATAGTTGTGACCTGATTGAATTTTCTTTTATTTTTTGTCGATAGCTGCCTGAATTTTCCTTTAAATGGCCCCTTTGACGGGGCTCGGAATTCCGCTTGCGGGAAACCTCGTCAATGGGGATGAAAATAATTTCACTCCCGCGTCTCGCTGGCCGGAGACGAGATAGTTGAGGGTTGAGCAGTCTTGTTTTGTTGAGTTGAGGCCTCAGCTTTCAACGCTCCGAGCAGCGCCAAGCGTTTGGCCTGTTGAAGTCCGTAGAGGTCTCGTCGGTGCTCCTCTTCGGAGCGGGGTACGTAGGTCTTGGGACGTCTGTGCCGTTGGCTGGGACGGTCCATCCGTCCGGTCCAGGTGCGTGGGCGTGCTCACGCCGTCGTCGGGGTAGGAACGGGGTTAGGCACTCGAATAATTCTCACGGTTTCAAGACACAATTGCGACTCGGTACTCGAGGTGCGAAACACAAACACTACGCACACTTGGTCACTCATGCCACCGGGGCAACTTGGAACGGTCGCGGCGGGGCACGTTGAGTCGGGTGCGTCGGGCCACGGCTGGGCCAAGTGTCGTGGAGACAGCGTCGCGACGGCGAGCTGGAGAAGACTGAGCTGCCGAGCTTGGGAAGCGCGGCCTTATATACCCATGTTCGTACGCTTGAGAAGCGTACGCGTAATGGGAGCGGCGCTTTACATTAGCGGGAATGTAATGCGTGAGAACCGTACGGAGCGACGTACATTTGCTGGGTTTTACTAATTCGAAGATTTATGAGAGTGAATTTATGATCTGCCGCGTACGTTGGGGGAGCGTTACTTTTCCGTTGTCGTAATAGGGCTGTCCAGTTACAAGGGTTTTTAGTATTTTTCCTGGAAAACTTTATGGCCTGATCGGTACGGTGGATAAGCGTTACTTCTCTGTTAATGTAATGTGACTGTCGAGTTACAGAATATTTTGAATGACTTTTTCTCGGAAAACTTTACGACCTGGGGCGTACGTTGGAGAAGCGTTACTTTCACGGTAAAGTAATGGGTCATGTCAGTTACAAAGTTTTCATGTCAAATTTCTAGGAACCGTAGATACAAGATCTATGCCGTGCGTACGGTGGAAGAGCGTACGATCGTAGTAATGGAAAAATTATATATTCGCGGCGATCAAAATTAAATGCGGGGGTATGCCCACGTCAAATCGTCCGGGGGATCGACGCGGATATTATTTTTGCATGAACAGTGCCGTGAGTGTGCATCGCATTCGGTACCTTGTCGACTTTTTATTCGACCAAACTAATTCTAAGATACATACTATGATTATACATGATTGATTATATATTCTGGCCAGATAGTTATACTTAATTATTGTTCCGGAGCTGGGGATTTCCTCCGGCTCCTCAAATTGTAGCGGTGGCTAGGCGGTGGGTAGGCGAGCTTGCGCTCGGCTTCTCTCCGTGCTGCTTCTGCTAAGGTAGGTCGCCCTTTACGTCGCTTCCATTGCTGGTTGCTCAGGACTCGGGGCGCATCCGCTACCCCTGGGTATGGTTCTGCCAAGATGTCCACCTCGGCAACGTTTGTCGGGGAGTCCTCCTCGACGTGGTTTGCGATGTCGTCCTGCGCACGATCAGGGGTCGTGGCAATGGGGACGGTTGCGGATCCATTCCGACCTTGGTCCTCGGACAAGTGGGCGTCCCCACCGGCAGGTGTGGTCGGCGGATGTGGCCGCTCGATTCGGGGTCCGTCTGCATCCTTGGCGCCGCTGGTTGCGGGGGATGGTGACCCAGGTTCAGCCGCAGGAGGGGCTGGAGCTGTGTGGTCTCGCTTGACCTGCGAGATGTGCACCTTCAGGGCGGTGTTTCCGGGACGGTCGACGGTGAACACCTGCGCTGAATGACAGTGGACGATCTCGTATGGGCCTTCCCATTTCGGGGCGAGGCCAGCGTTGAAGTTATCGGCAGCTTTGGAAAGGGGGTGCGTCTTGATGAACACCATGTCGCCCTCCGTGAAGACTTCATCCGAAGGTCTCCAGCTGCTGGTGAAGTGATCCTGTGCCTGGTTGGCTGCAGCGATGCGGGTCTCGAGATCGTCCGATCGTGGCGAGACTCGTTCCCCTGGGCGAGCGATGTTGTGTCCCAGGAGCAGCTCACTAGGTGAGAATCCAGTGGCGGCGTTGCATCGGCGGCGCATGGCGAACAGGATTCTTGGGACCTCCAGGTCCCAGTTGGTTTGGTGTTGGTACGGAAGTAAGGCCAGGCGTAGTTCCCTTCTTGATCTCTTGGTTCCGACGTTCCGTAGGATTCGCCTGGGGATGGTATGCAGGCGTAGTCCATACTTCGACTTGCCACTTGTCGCAGAGGCGAAGCCATTTTGCACCTTTGAACTGTGGTGCGTTGTCGGGGAGTACGGCTCCCGGGTATCCCCATCGTTGGAACACTTCCGTCTCCAGGACGTTGGCGATGACCTCGGTCGTCGATGATGAGATGGGGAAGGCTTCCGTCCATCGGGAGAACAAGTCCGTGACGACCAGAATGAACCGCTTCCCCCGGGGCGTCCGGGGATAAGGGCCCATCAGATCCAAGGCCACTTGTTCCCAAGGTCGTTTCGGCTTCCTGGCGATGTTGGCTCCGGCATCCGCTGGTCGTGCAGCCTTGGTGAGGTTGCAGGGTCCGCATGCTCGCACATGTTGTCGGACGTCGTTGCGAAGTCCGGGCCAGTAGTACTCTCCGCGTATCTGGCGGAGTGTCTCCGCAGCACCAGGATGGCCGGCGAGCGGGTCGTTGTGGAAATGGTGCAGGACGACGTCGCGTGCGGACTCAGGAACGTAGATCCTCGGGTTGGCCGGATCTCGGCAGTATGACAGCAAACCGTCGTGCGTGCTCCATTCCGGTCCTTGAGGTAGTTCCCTGGTGTCGTCTTGAGCCTGGCGGAGGTAGTCATCCAACCAGTTGCATTCCACGCAGGCAGTAATGAGCTCGTCTGAGGGTGGTGAACTGACTGGAGGCGTCAGGGCGTCGTAGTCGTGCTCCTGGTCCTCGAAGTCCTCATCTCCTGGGGCACGAGACAGTGCGTCTGGCAGCTGGTTCTCTCGTCCAGGGACGTGTTCCACACTGAAACTAAAACGACTCAAAAACATTGCCCATCGTGTCAACTTACCCCGCTCGTCTTTCACACGGTCCAGCCATTTCAGGGCTTGGTTGTCCGTGCGAAGGGTGAATGGGGCATCTTCAAGCAAGTGTTTGTACTTGCGAAGTGCCCAAATGACGGCCAAGCACTCTCGTTCGTTAGAGTGATAGCCTCTCTCAGTCGTCGTGAATTTAGCCGATGCATAGGAGATGACGTGCCGCTCTCCTTCTGGTCCCAGTTGGAAAAGCACGGCTCCCATGCCGGCGTCGCTGGCATCGGTCTGCAAGTAGAAGCGCTGGTCCAATCGAGGTCGATGGAGCTTCAACGGCTTCTTGAAGGCTTCTTTGACGAGGTCCATCGAAGCCTGCGCAGCCTGGGTCCATTTCCAAGATTTGCCCTTGAGGAGTTCCGTCATAGGTGCTGCAATCTCGGAGAAGTTGGGAATATACTCCCGGAGCCAGTTGGCGATGCCCAGGAACCTCTGTAAGTCCTTCTTGTTGCGTGGTGGGGCGAACTCCAAGACAGCGCGAATGTGCTCCATCTTGGCCTCGTTGTGGTCCGTGGATACCACATGGCCCAGGAACTCCAGGCGGTCCTTTCCGAAGTGGCATTTGTCAATGGCACAGGCCAGTCCGTACATCGACAGTCGTTCCAAGACTTTGGCGACGTGGACGAGGTGGTCTGACCAGCTGTGTGAAAAAATGACAATATCGTCCTGGAAATTCAGACAGAACTCACCAAGTAGTCCGAGTAGCACTTCCATCCCGATGAGTTGGTTGCAAGTCCTCCCGGAGTTCTTTAATCCGAAAGCTGCAACGTTGAATACGTATTGTCCGCCGTCTGGTGTGCAGAAGGCAGTGAATTGCTTGGAGTCCTCGGTCAGCGGGATCTGCCAATAGCATTTTCGAAGGTCAATCGTCGTGAAGATGGTGGCTCCGCCGATTTCCTTGAGGACCTCATGGATGACCGGGTTCGGTTGACCTGCATCCTCCGTGACGCTGTTGATCCTCCGGAAGTCGACGCAGAAGCGGAAGGTACCATCGTGTTTGTCCACCAGTACGATGGGTGAGCTGTATGGGGATGAGGCTGCCTCGACGACTCCATCTGCCAGCATTTGTTTGACCATGTCGCTTATCGCTCGCTTCTTCTCAGCAGAGTAGCGATAAGGTGGAATCTTGAAGGGGCGACGGTCCGTGACTCTGATCTCGTGCATGATGAAGGGTGTCCTGGCCAGGGGCGCCGAATCATCGAAGATCCTCACGTGTCGCATCATGATTTCCTTGAATTGATCAACATATTCATTAGGGAATCCGTGGTTTACCTTGCTCCATACTTGCTCTTGCAAGTGGGTCGATGGCCCGTCAGGGGCGCGTCCCAGGAATACCCGGATCCTTTTGCTGGTTCCTAGGTAGAGGCAGTCGAGGTCGTGATCGTGGACGGCCTTCACCTCCTTAAGCCATCGTCGTCCGAGGATGGCGGCAGGTCGAAGCTCCTCGGCGACGAAGAACTTGACGTCACATTCAAAGTTTTGGATCCGCACGGCGAGTGTGCAGGTTGCTTGGACGCGCATCTCGGTTCCACTGCTTGCCAGCTTGGCTCCGCGTGGCTGGATTCTCTGCACGATGGCTCCGTCCGGGATGCACCGTGGCGAGATGAAGTTGTCGGATGCTGCCGAGTCGACGAGCGCTGCGACGAGCTTCCCTCCAATCCAGATGTCTAGGTTGGCGGCGTGGAGTCCGGTGGCGTCTGCGGCTGCAGCGCTTATTGCGGGGCTGCAGGTGTCGAAGCGGGTGTGCCCGCAGCATTCCCCGCTTCCCGCCAGTTTCCCGGAGTCGTGGCCTTCGGGTACTGGGGTCGTTTGGGGCAATCCCTGTGCCAATGATATTCAGGGCAATAATCACATTTAGGCAATCTCTCACCATTGACCTGCTTGAAGTCTCGCACAGCCTTCGATGGCTGCGCTGGAGTGGCAGCATTGCCCTTGCCCTGGTTGTTGTTGGCTGGGTTGAACTTGCGGGCGCCGGCCTGCTTGGCCTGCTCGTCGTGTTCGACCTCCGTGGCTCTGGTCAGCAGCTCGCCCACAGTGGTCGGCGGGTTGCCTCGCAGGTGGCAGCGGATAGTCGCGTTCAGTGACTCCGTGATCAAGGTCACTAGCTCCTCCTCGGTGGCCTCAGGAAGCAGACGACGAGCTAGGAGGTTACGTTTTTCAATGAAAGTACTCACATCCTCCTTTTCGCCTTGGGCCTGTCCGTAGAGTTTGGCTTTGAGTCGGAGTCGAAGCTGCGATGAGTCAAAGCGGGACAGGAACAGCTCGGTGAAACGGGTCCAGTCGACAGCCAGGTTCTTGTAGCAGGACCACCACTTCTCGGCGTCACCCTTGAGTGCGCGTTCGGCCACTTGCACCTTGAAGGCCTCCTCGGTCCCGAGGCGCCGGAAGTGCTCCGTACACTTCGTGATGAACTTCGCTGGGTCCTCGTGCTCCGCACCAGTGAAGTCCGGAGGGTTGAGGGGCGTGCCAGCGAGTTGACGGAACATCAGCCGGAGGTCGTCCATGGTGATCGCAGGTGGCTCCGGATTGGCCGCCGAAACGTCCGCTGCAGCTTCTGGAGCAACAAGTGAATTCGGATGAGTAGGTACCTGGTTGACGGAGGCGGGATCCGCCGGCTGCTGCTGCTGAGCTCCGGCTTGGGGATCTGCAGGGTCGTCGTATAGCACAGCAGGCGATGGTCCGGTCGGAGCAAGGTCCTTGCGGGATGTCCTCCGGCGTATAGGCAGCTGTGCTCCGTCCAGGAGGGACTCGAGCTTCTGCTCCGAGCCAAGGGACCGCTGACGTTGGTGGCGTGTCACGCGAGCGGTGCGCTCAAGCGAGACGGTGCGTTGTTGATCCAGTTGGGCGCCACTGGGTGTTTCCACACTCCCAGAAGTGCTTGCCGCTGTCTGCCGGGTCGTCCGGGTTGCAGGCGGCGTCCGGGGAAGACTGCTCATCAGGTCGCAGGTCCTAGCATCTCCTGATGCCGACGAAGTCCAAAAAGTCCCTCGTTGGCCCCACGTTGGGCGCCAAATTGACGGGGCTCGGAATTCCGCTTGCGGGAAACCTCGTCAATGGGGATGAAAATAATTTCACTCCCGCGTCTCGCTGGCCGGAGACGAGATAGTTGAGGGTTGAGCAGTCTTGTTTTGTTGAGTCGAGGCCTCAGCTTTCAACGCTCCGAGCAGCGCCAAGCGTTTGGCCTGTTGAAGTCCGTAGAGGTCTCGTCGGTGCTCCTCTTCGGAGCGGGGTACGTAGGTCTTGGGACGTCTGTGCCGTTGGCTGGGACGGTCCATCCGTCCGGTCCAGGTGCGTGGGCGTGCTCACGCCGTCGTCGGGGTAGGAACGGGGTTAGGCACTCGAATAATTCTCACGGTTTCAAGACACAATTGCGACTCGGTACTCGAGGTGCGAAACACAAACACTACGCACACTTGGTCACTCATGCCACCGGGGCAACTTGGAACGGTCGCGGCGGGGCACGTTGAGTCGGGTGCGTCGGGCCACGGCTGGGCCAAGTGTCGTGGAGACAGCGTCGCGACGGCGAGCTGGAGAAGACTGAGCTGCCGAGCTTGGGAAGCGCGGCCTTATATACCCATGTTCGTACGCTTGAGAAGCGTACGCGTAATGGGAGCGGCGCATTACATTAGCGGGAATGTAATGCGTGAGAACCGTACGGAGCGACGTACATTTGCTGGGTTTCACTAATTCGAAGATTTATGAGAGTGAATTTATGATCTGCCGCGTACGTTGGGGGAGCGTTACTTTTCCGTTGTCGTAATAGGGCTGTCCAGTTACAAGGGTTTTTAGTATTTTTCCTGGAAAACTTTATGGCCTGATCGGTACGGTGGATAAGCGTTACTTCTCTGTTAATGTAATGTGACTGTCGAGTTACAAAATATTTTGAATGACTTTTTCTCGGAAAACTTTACGACCTGGGGCGTACGTTGGAGAAGCGTTACTTTCACGGTAAAGTAATGGGTCATGTCAGTTACAAAGTTTTCATGTCAAATTTCTAGGAACCGTAGATACAAGATCTATGCCGTGCGTACGCTGGAAGAGCGTACGATCGTAGTAATGGAAAAATTATATATTCGCGGCGATCAAAATTAAATGCGGGGGTATGCCCACGTCACCTTGATGAAGTCAATTTGATGAATGCTAACCCGAGTTATGGCTGATTTGAAGAAGTAAAAGAGATCAGGGTGTCAAATCCGTGAACTCAGAGGCTCGCAGACCATAGCTGTTATGGCTCATAGATTCAATACCTCCGACCCTCTCACTTCTCCAAATACATAAATAATGTATATCATAACTCGGGTTAGGATTCATCAAATTGACTTTATCGGGAGGTCATTTTAAAGAAAATTCCTTCAGCTATCAATCGAACATCCTTGGAGAGGCATTCAATCACACGCATGGGAAGAAAAGCCAAATACCGAGGAAAACATTTGGCTCAAAAACCACAAAAAGTAGTTTCACAGGGGCGGGGGGTATAGAAAATTTTACGCCTACTCTCGAAGTTTTGACGTTCATTCCCAGTCATAAAGAGGCTTTCCAGGGGGCGAAGGAGTCTACAAAATAATATCGGGAAATAAAGGACACTTTAGTGTACATATAATGAGTCAGAGAAACTCCGTAGAACAACTTCTCCGGCACTCGCTTTGAAATTTTTATGAAAATATTTTTAGGAAAATTCCAAGAAGTGAGGATAATTTTCATTCAAAACTGCGTTAAATTATTTTTGTAAGATGTAATACTGTAAACCTCGAATCAAGATATGTAAAATGAACAGGATAAAGACGTACACATCTCACATTGATTTGACAAGAAAAAAATCAGTTTCTGAAGTTTTCAACGAAACCAGACAATTTCACTCATCAGTTTTGGTCCAATGCATATTTGATGGAAACAACATTTTTCACTTTTTATCTAGCGATCGGGATTCACACAGCAGTTGGCTCCCATACAAGAGGTATAAAGTCAAAATTCGATCAGCAATCATATAATTCAGTCATAATTTATCAGCTCCTCTTCCAAGCTAGTACCCTTTATGCATCATGAGCGTTGAAATTTCCTCTTCAATGTAATACTCATTGAAAGAGGCTTTCTCACATGTACATGCACACCTATTATACAAACATACTTTGTTTATACTGCACTGTTCAAAGAGGCACTATGTTGTGTTGGGGTTGGCACACTCAGTTTATCGAACATACTCGCTTCATGTTTTCTCAGGGCATAACGAGTAAAATTGATTTCTCCCCTCACTTATTATGCCCCCACCGTACCTCACTATTTCACGCACGTGTTGATGATCAATAAGCATATAGGTAAAACTGATAAAGTTTATTCTGCCTATGCTGACTGATGTGGAGTATAACCCGCATGCGCATGTGGTCGAAAAAAAATTCTTGCATTTTCGATTGATGGAATTACTCGAGATGAATCCAATAGCCGTACAATGAGGAAGCTGAAAAATCATATTTTTTGTGAATATTTTATGATTATCCTTCCGCTTGTGAGCCATTTCAGAAGGAATTGGCGAGCAGAATACAGACTTACGAGTCTCAAGTTATTTGTCTCGCCACTTCGGGACAGATTGAGAATTGAAAATTTGTTTTCTCAATTTGAACCCGCTTAATACCAAATTGTTATCTTAATTTGAAAATTTGTCCTCGAAGAATATAATTCCGTGAAGTGACAACTTTTTCTATAGAATTTCATGGTGTTATCTCTTATAATTTGAGTTTGACATCAGCAATCAAGATGCGTTATAAATTTTGCACTGTGAGTTCGCCCAACCCATCATTCACATTGATAATTGAATTTTTAAAAAATATTTATCATTGTCTTAGCCTCAAGGATATCAGCATCAAACTCTCATCATAGAAGAGTTTGAGCCGGATGTGTTCCGGCAGCTCATCGAGTACATCCATACGGGAAGTGTCACACTGCAACCTCGGACTTTACTAGGTAAGATAATGCATCCTCCAAAATTTATATTTTCGTTCACTGAGATGTAGATTTTTTCATTGTTTGTATAGCCAAATGTAGCGAGGAATGTGGGTAATTCCGCCGAAAGTGGGATTTTTTGTAGCCAAAATCGTCACGAGGAGTGATTCTGGTCGAAAGTTTACATCAGTCCCAGCCAATTTCCGTTGGCTTGTGGCAAATAATTTCCACTAGTTTGGGTCCAGAAAGAGGGTATCTAGAGCTACGGGTCTCAAAATTGAACCCAGAGAAAGATATGTAAAGTTCAAGGAGTCGCAGAGGAGGCGGAATTGACATTGCGCCTTAAAAATCTCCCCACGGCTCGGAAACCAATCGAGTGCTCATCCTCATATAGATTTGGTCTAATGAAACTAAAAACTGCAAGAGAATGTGTTTCACAAAGCCATATAACCGATATAAGTCGACAGGGAGGAGCACAACATGTGTACAGAATTAACCGAAAATTTTGAGCGTCGTTCTGAAAATATTTATGTATGGTGCGTTCGGTTGCGGATTTGAGTTTTTGACCAATGTCAAGCACAGACTACATTACAATCCCACCGGTTCAAAAGGCCTCGTAGACGACTAGAGGTTTTGCCGAGTTAATTAGTGCTGTGCAAGAGCAGTTTTGGTGCAGACCCATCTTCAAAATGTCGGATAATCGTGTGCGAGGTTAGAGTTCAATTTCGACTCATAAAGTGGTTGATTATAATATTTGAAGTCATGCAAATTATTTGAAATGCATCACTCACACTTAGGGCGTTTTGACTCTACGCATGAGTCGCAGTGGATCCAAAACTCGAAGTTTGGTTTCCTACTTCAGGGGATGGAATCAAAATTTTGACTCTTAGGGAAGCACCACAAAATACGGAGACGTTGGCATCACTTCAAGAACTATCAACACAGTTGCAGATACACCTAATAATAGAATACACCTTGCAAAATTGATATAATGAACATTCCAAGTTGTAGAAACTTGAGGGAGCTTAAATTCCACTTTCATCGGAATCATTCATATATATGGAGGGACATTAACTTTACAAGTGTTCTTTAAGCGTAGCTCGGACAACTCTCGAAGGAGACTTTAAATTCTAAAAGTTTCATTCATCAAGTTAATCATAAAAAAACTGTACTGTCCTGTCAGTCTTTGTCACAAAAGCTCCGTTGTTGCTTATATTCAAAATCGCCGAGAGGCAAATTTGATCGTGGTTAAATCTCGTTGCTCTCTTTTAAATATCGATAGCTGAATAAAAGAAAAAGGGAACGATGAAGAATGAATAATCCAGAAAAATGACAAAAAAATTGAAAAGGAAATATTTCAGACTATTGTCTGAAAGCTCATATTTTATTAATTTAATTCTTTCCGTGCAACATAGTTTTGGATTCCAAAATTACTGGGTCGAGATTACAATATTATCAGTCTATACTAGTTTGAAAACTCACTTTATACATTGGGTTGACAATTATTTTTCAAGTCTCAATTTTTCCATGGGCTCACGCTCGAATTAGCCTGATTTGGTGATCGTTCATAGTGTCATGTGACAACAAATTCCAATATTGAAAAGTCTACTCTGAAAAATTTCCCCGGCTAACCATCTATGCCTCTACGATCACGATGATTTTTAGTTGCATTTGAAATACATATCTGAAACATTATTTCGATGTAAAATCTCACGAAGGTATCATGTAAAATTCCCTGAAAGTATCAGGTTTGTGCTACGTAGGATTTCTCGATTGGTAATAATGATTTTTTGAAAAAATTACTAGTACTACGCAAGAGACAGTGCAGCTTAAATCTGATATTTGTATCGCGCCTTTTGTGAAATTTTGTATCAATGTGACGCAATTAGATATTCCTAATATGGCCAAGGACTGAAATTTGCATTTGCCTGGCTTCATTGAGGTATCTCCAACCTTCTTCGGAATAGTTTCTTCGCAATATACTCACCAAATCAGGAGGATTCAAGCGTATGAGCTCACAGGAAAATCGAAACTTATTTTGTGTATACATGAGTTATATAGCTTACATATGTCAACATACGTATCGTACATACGGAATAGCCCCATTCTCGCCCTCCGAGTATTTCAACAAACTGTAAGAATTATATGTATCAATATTAAAAAAGCTTTTATATCCGTGAAGTTTTGAAAAAAAAGACCATTATTAACACTTACTTTTCTTCAGGCAATTCAATGTACATTCCTCATAACCTGATATACTAGATTCTTTATTCAACATGCCTAAGAAAAGGAAAAAAATGGACAGTGAAGGATTTCAAATTTCAAATAATGATTAGGATACGATGGTCAAAAAGAAATGAAGAATCAGATGGTATCTCCTACCTTTACAAAGATCGATACAGTGCTTGGACAAAGGTTTGGACAAATCTGGACCTGGGGGAACTACACAGTTCAAAATGTATTACTCATGAATATTGATTCAATAAGAACCCAATGCATGAACATACCTTGGAAGATTTTCAAAATTGAAATCGTTTCAGTTGGCATCGAAAAAATTGTGGATATCATCATGAAAAGAATGATAAGTTTCATCACTCCCACAGACAAGAAAGAATTAATGATTCAAACGATGCTCGATCGTATCTCGCTATCTTGAATCTGGAAACGTTTCTCCATTTATGTGTAGAAAAAGAGTGCGGGGATTCATATTCTCAGTAATCTTTGATCAGCATTTATTACATAACTGATGATTTGCGCTCATTGAATTTTTGAAATCTTATGTCAACATTGACGAATATTTCTGAGCGGGATATCAAGATCTCATCAATGTATAGCTGCATTCATTCAGAAGCATCATAAAATATCATTGAATCAATGTACCAATGATCAGCTGTTAATTGTCTATAAGTCTTCTGGCACGTTTACGGTTGACTACATCGAGTTAAAGCAAGATATCCCATTCTATGTTTTTCGTCCTCACAAATTAGTCCCTTAATTTGTTTGTTTTCTAGGTGTCATGAATGCAGCCGATTATTATGGTTTGGATGAACTGAGGCGTGCTTGCGCAGGTTTTGTACAGTGCTGCATCACTGTGGATACGGTGTGCGCATTGCTTGCTTCAGCAGAACGATATATACAATATAAGTGCACCAAATCTCTTGTACAGAAGGTAAATTCAGAGAGTTGGAATCTTAGCAATTATCTATTGAGCTTGTTTAACATATACATCTCAAATTATGTGACCTTGTAGTTTACTATCGCAATTGACTGATTTAGTCTTTGGTGATGAATATCCTAGAGCCAATATAAAAGTGAGGGGTCATTAGAATAAATTTAAGAAAATATTTTTCAGGAAGTAAATCTTGGCTTCCAATGTGCCTGTGAATGCTATGAGCATTCCATCTAGTTGACGAATTAAAAATGTCGTGAGACGCGACTGATTCTTATCTTGATCGAATTTTCCGGGATTCATGATCCCCTTCAATGACGATTCTAATAACCAGAGTATATCATCGAGACCTCCAATTTTCATCATTTTCATGTGCAGGTCTTGGAATTCGTCGATGAACGCGGTAATGAAGTGTTGAATCTTGGATCGTTCACGCTCCTTCCACAGCACGTGGTACGCTTAATCCTTGCCCGGGAGGAGCTGCGTGCGGATGAGTTCACCAAATTCCAGGTAACTATGAATTAATCATCATATTTTTCAATTTTTCTATATTCCTTGGAGAATAAGTTCGGGAGCAGAAAAACCTGTGCGGAATCCTGAAAATCGATAAATTCATCAAATGGGCTTGATATGATTGATTTACAGGCTGCCTTGATGTGGAGTAAAAAGTATTGTGACAGCAATGCAAACACTAATCTCGTTGAAGTCATCGGAAATTTCATTGAGTACATTCAGTTTCACAAGATCCCTGCTAATGTCCTCATGCATGAAGTTCATCCACTGAATTTGGTGCCAAATGAAATCATCGTTACTGCTTTGGCTTATCAGGTTCGTGAATTTTAGAATGTGCATGAGTATTTGTTTGTTTGGATTTGAGTCATATTGGCGAGTGAAATGCTTCAAAATCATTGTCAGGTAATTCGAAAATTGTTTCAACAATTTGTGAATATTGTCGGTTACACCTTTATTCTTTCGACTTTTATTGCGATTGCTTCCTTCAAATGATTCGATAATCTTATCGAATTGTTTTTATTTGCTTCTTTTCACTCACTCGCCGTTATGCAAACTCACATGTTCCGACAATCTTCAAGAATTTACACAAAAGGTTTTTTATCGTAAAGGACACACTTGAAACCTCTATTAAATCATTAAAAACTGAGTTCTAGCATAAGTAGATAACACGGATTATTCAGTCCATCAAGAGGCTTCAGGCCTCACTTTTATCAAATTTCATTAGGTCCTTGACGAGATCCGAAATTCTCAGAATTTTTTTGGACACGTAACAAATAGATGAAACATTCAGAACAAGAAAAGTGCGTTGTGTGACCAATGATTCTCGTAGTTGGTTTACGCTCTGAAATTCTGGGGGAGATTGATCCCGACATATTTCTCTTTTCTCAATTGAATTTTCGACAGTTCTGAGCCCTTGTACCATCCGAAACATGTTTACATGCGAACGATTCTTTCAATCATGTGCTTATCAGAGCTTCTATCTAGAAATAAACTCAATGGCAACATTCTGCAGAATCCGCCCCCTTTCTACCGAACTGAATGGATTATTTTTAGACTAGCACTTTTTCAAGGACTATATTCAAGTTTGACCAGTCGGGTAAGAAGTGGCAGAATATCTTTGACTACACGGACCGACAAATTAAGAAAAGTGCCTTCTTCCAGATACCGGGCCTACACATCCCTACGTAAAATCGTGCGCTCAATCCGATAAAGACATCAAGACACATCGGGTTTCCCGGGACCCTCAGATTTTCGAGAAAATCGAGAAAAAATCCTTCAAAGCCGATATCGGATAACTGACCTCGGATTCTGAAAGAGAGGGGAAATTTTACGCCAAAATATGGACTTCTGGAATTTTTCATTCAAGGTGGTGATTCTGATGCAATACGCAGGAAATCACTCGTGATCAAGACTTGAGCTCTCAAAGTGGCATTCGTGATCGAATACTCAGTGTGGTACTCGCAATCGAGAAATCCGTGATCGAGAAATCAATGTGATACTCGTGATCGATGACGCACTCATGATCGGGAACTCAGTGTGGCACTCGTGATTGAGGACTCAAATAAGAACTCACGATCACATCAAAAATTGGACTAGAATCATCACATTGAGTTCTCGATCGCAAGTTCCACATTGAGTTCTGGATCACGAGTAACACATTCAGTTCTGGATTACGGGTACCACATCAAGTTCTGGATCACGAGTACCACATTGAGTTCCGGACCATGAAAAATACATTGAGTTCTGGACCGCGATAACCACATTGAGTTCTCGATCACGAGTATCTTATTGAGTCCTGGATCTCCAGTACTACATTGAATTCTGCACCGCGAGTACCTCATTGAGTTTTCGATCACGAGTGCCACTCTGAGTTCTTGATCACGAGTATGACCGTGAGTATTTACGGGATCACGTCTACCACCGTGGATGGAAATCCTCAAAATTGCTTATTTGGACATGATTATTAGGGTGGGCCGAAAATGAACTTTTTTTTTAAATCGATTAGCTTGGGGTCGGAAAAGTTAGGTTTCGACTAGTAGATGTGAAAATTTCTTCGCTGGACGCTGGGAAATGAGATCTTCCGTCCGAGCAAGAGCCGTGAAGGGTTTTTTTAAATAACATGCGTTTAAATGGGAAACTGCATTATTTGTACATTTTTCTTCCTTGTTTAGCAGATAACTCTGACGCATCTCAACCTTTTTAGACGTACTTTAGCTCATTTTGAAGCTCTTTTCAAGACCTACAAAATGAGCTAAAGTGAGTTTGATCTTGACCAACCGGAGACGAGTTATCTTGATCTTTCCCAAGAGAGATTTTTATCGAAAATAACGAAAAAATCGCATTCTTGGCCTCATAAGGCTAACTGAGGGCATGAAGCTCCACAAAAATGAAGGGTCAGCACTTACACTATGATATTTGGATGTTTTCTCTGTATTTACACTCACAAACGTCATTTGATAGCACAGGCACAAGAACTTCCACTAATACCGATAGGCGTGCTGCGAGTGTTAACTTGATACAGTTCGATACGCAATTTGAAGCGGGCGTAACACTGAAATCCAGCGCCTGCTAGTTCGGCTCGCCACCACTAGGTGGATACCAGTTATAAGTCGACTGCTACTGAAACGGTGACTATGGTTAACTTCATCCGTCCCGGATCTCGGCGTAGTAGATGGTACTCCTGTTACGCAACAAGTGTATGGATTCGGTGAGAACGATAACAAGAGGAATTTGATCCCAAGGCTGGTCCTGGCTCGTGGCTTGCATTCACTGAAAATCATGTCGACGTCTAAATATAACGACAGATACTATCTTCGGCATTATCAGTGTCCGGTTCTTGGGTCACTTAAGAATCTGCCAAGGGCGCGTCTGCCCACATATCGCGATGTACTGAGCGCCTGTATCTTGGAGAGCATTGAACGTGGAAAATCGAAGAGTGGCCAGCACCCTCCCATCACGGATATTGCGGAGTCCATCAGTTCTATGGTTGAAAACATGTATTCAGAGTTAGGAATTCCAATTCTTACCCACATAAGAGTTAGAACCTTGATCTTGAACTATCATAAAAAGTATAACGATATAAAACGTATAGTCAAGCGTAAAGATGAAAGTGAACATTCTAAATCGAGAGTTGAAGGATTTCTAATAGATTCACTAAAACTATTTGACATAGCCGCGTGTAAATGTCAGTCATCTGAGAGTTGCAACTGTCCTAAAGATCGAAAGGTCCCAAAAGAGGCGATGGAATTTTTGCAGGACCAAAGAACGACGAGGCAGATGGAGATGAATATCTGTGATCCTAGTGAGATAGGATGTCTCAAACGAAAATCGGAAAATAGAAACGAAAATCCGACGAGTAACAAAAAAGCACGCTCCGATGTAACCAATCCCCAAGATACTCTATCTCCCCCACAGGCCGAGGATTCACAAAATACTCCTGATTCTGAAGAATTCTATCGACCGTCACCAGAGCAGATGCCCTCTTCAAGTACTCGGGTTAGGGTCGAACTCCCGCACACAGCTGCAGTCTGCCACCGATTTGGGATTCCAGACAGAGCTGCCGCTGCATTGGCGACCTCTGTGTTGCTGGACGTCGAGATGGCCACAGGCTCACTTCAATCCTTCGTTATCGACAAAAACAAAATTCGCAGGGAGAAATCTAAATTCGCTGGCAATTTGAGAGGCGATGGTGGCGAGGATGACCCCATTCATGCCTTGTACTTTGACGGTCGTAGAGATAAAACTAAGTTCATGGATCAGAAAGATTCTAAGTATTATCCGACTGAGATTATAGAAGATCATTATTCTTTAATCGAAGAACCAAGTTCTAAGTACATAACCCATCTTTCTCCAAGCACAGGGTCCGCTGCGTGCATCTCGAGGTGCATCGTGTCATATATTGAAGAAAATCACCCTAGAACATTGGATTATCTCGAGGCTATTGGCTGCGATGGGACTGTGGTTAACACCGGTTCAAAGAATGGCGTGATCACAGCAATTGAGAATGAAGTTGAGAGGCCCTTACAAAGATTCATTTGCTTGCTCCATTTCAATGAACTGCCACTCAGACATCTATTTCAGAAGTTAGATGGCGTAGCATCAGGCCCAAAATCGTTCACAGGGACCATCGGTAAAATGTTGCCAGGATGTGAAAACATGCCAATTGTGAAGTTCAAAGCTCTTGACTGTAACTTGCCTGAACTGGACTCTGTAGAATTGAGCAAAGATCAAAAATACCTGTATAACATATGTCTTGCCATTAAATCGGGCAACTGTGATGCAGACCTTGCAAATAAGAACCCTGGCAAGTTGAATCTTTCCAGATGGGTGACTCTATCTAACAGAGTTTTGAGATTCTATGTTTCGAAGGAAAATCCAAGTCTTGAACTCCAAATTATGGTAGAGTTCATCTTGAAAGTATACGCTCCTTCCTGGTTTCGTATTAAGATAAGGCATTCAGTCTCGGACGGAGCGAGGAATCTCTTTGATTTCATAAAAGCTTCACGTTATCTGCCAGAACAGTACTTGCAAATTATTGATCCAGTGATCCAACGGAACGCTTACTTTGCTGCTCCAGAGAATATTCTTCTGAGTATGTTAACTGACGAAAATGTTCAAGTCAGACGCACAGCTCTCAACAGGATTATTCAGGCAAGAGAATTGGAGGCCATTCAACGAAATGACCTTCCAACTTTCGAAGTACCCAAGCTGAATTTTCGAGCAGGAACCTACGTCGATATGATTGATTGGTCAAATGCTCGTGTTCGATCTCCTCCAGTTCTTCGAGCTTTAGGAACAGATGAAATCAAGATGTACCTTGAGGGCGACGATATTCCCGTGAGTTGGCAATTTAGTAAGTACCCGTGCCACACACAGGCAGTAGAGCGTATGGTTAAGCTGGTGACGGAGGCATCGAGCAAAGTTTATGGTAAGAAGAAAAGAGAAGAATATATATTAGCAACGCTTCAATCTAGACAAATAATGGCGAAGTTCGACTCGAAGAAAGATTTCAAAGCCCTTTGAGATGAACTCAGATTCAAAATCTAACAATAATATAAAATAACTTCCAAAGAAGTAGAAGAAAACAAAATGGAGAAAGATGAAGAAAATGTAAAAAAAAATGAAAAAATACAAAAAAAAAGTAACTCTGCCATTGACGGTCCCAAGCCCGTATGAGAAAAGAGGAGGGCCGGATATGATGGAAGATTTTCGATAATTTCGGGATTATTGCTGGATTTTCAGCGCGGGCTTAGTGAATGGGCTTTGAAATGGCGTTTGTGAGTGTAAATACAGAGAAAACATCCAAATATCATAGTGTAAGTGCTGACCCTTCATTTTTGTGGAGCTTCATGCCCTCAGTTAGCCTTATGAGGCCAAGAATGCGATTTTTTCGTTATTTTCGATAAAAATCTCTCTTGGGAAAGATCAAGATAACTCGTCTCCGGTTGGTCAAAATCAAACTCACTTTAGCTCATTTTGTAGGTCTTGAAAAGAGCTTCAAAATGAGCTAAAGTACGTCTAAAAAGGTTGAGATGCGTCAGAGTTATCTGCTAAACAAGGAAGAAAAATGTACGAATAATGCAGTCTCCCATTTAAACGCATGTTATTTAAAAAAAACCTTCACGGCTCTTGCTCGGACGGAAGATCTCATTTCCCAGCGTCCAGCGAAGAAATTTTCACATCTACTAGTCGAAACCTAACTTTTCCGACCCCAAGCTAATCGATTTAAAAAAAAAGTTCATTTTCGGCCCACCCTAATGATTATGTCCTCCTCTTTCATAATTCAAGGTTCGAAATCCAGTTTCTGGCTTCAAAAAATTTTTCCATTGATTTCCTTAAAAATGTCGGGATGTCCGGGGGAAACGGGGAAATTGGTGTAAAAATAAAATTATACTTGTTAACTCTTGATCATGCACAAGAATGATAACTCCTGTAAGCGTGTTTGCTCTCAATGAGTGAGGCTTCCGCAACGAGTGTATGGGTCAAAATGCCGTTAATCCTCATACGAATATCATTTAAATAATCCTAGTATATTCGGAATAACCGATAAATCCTTTGTCACAGGCGGATCCAAGCAGCATCGATCCAAATCAGTTATCGCCTCATCGCGTACGACGTCAAGGCCGCAGCATGTCCGTACAATCGTCTCTTGATCCTTACGGCAGTAATCTGAGCTTGAACTCTCTAAACAGCGAAGGAGGCGGCAGTGGTGGCGCCACCACTGGCGGAGGAGGTGGAGGAAGCGGAAGTGGCAACGTAACAGGTACCAGCGCCGAACCCGGAAGTAGCCCCCAGCCTCCAAGCCGTCCAGGAAGCGAGTCACGTCAGCATTCGGGTGGTAACTAACCCGCGGCCCCGGCGGCTACAACCGCCGCCGAGTTGACGACGTTCGTACAGTGCTCCGACAGCCGAAGCATCGCCGAGGAACAGGCACATGCGCAGCTGCAGCAACGAGCCATGAGAACAGCTGTTGTCAGAGTACTTCCACCTACACCATCGCCCACGGCTACCACTGCGACCACCCAAGAAAGTGGTGACAGAAGTGGGATTTCGGATGGTGTTGCAGGGGCCGCCACAAGCGCGTTCTATGTTCGTATGGTGCTTAGACAGGAGGGTAGGCTCACTGACGTCGTCTGGCTTTACAAGACGCATGTATTTTGAGGGACTTCATTTTATTTTCTTAGCTTTAGAGAAATGAGAAATTAATTGAGTGCTCATTATTTGCTACAACTTCTGTTGTCGTGCTGTTGATATTTGTCTCTTGCGACGTGTAACTTTGTTGGTGAGTGAAATTGTAATATCGTGATACGGTCATTCTTATGAATCCGACATTTTCTTTGATAATGAACATGCCTCTGAGCTAGTGTTTGAAGCGCTAAATCGACTGAAATGCGATGTTAAGTTTATAGCTACGATCATCAAATTTCATGAGTAACCTTCAAGTGTGTAGTTGAGTACTCCATCAAAATCATGTGATTTTTATAAATCCCTACTTGAACTCGGAGAGTTGTTTGATCCGGAACCACTAGAGTTATCTCCAAAATTCACCCCCAACTCACTTTTCGAAATCATGTCATCTGAATGGAGCTATATTTCGACTAAAAGTTTCCTATATTTTCGCACCCTTAGTTTCGAATCCTGCATGCCTCCATCCACTCACAATTCTCCCCCATAATATATTGCATTTTTTATACTGTATATCCTATCATCTTAATTTTATTCTTCCAAAACTCACCCAAATAATATGGGATTGTCCATAGCTGCCAGAAAATTGGAGAAATATTCCTGATTGTGGGAGAATTTGAGCGTAGGTTGACTAGAATGCAATTGTCATTTTTTTCCATTGTTGTGACCGCCATCATGCTCCCTCAGAGTTTTGCTGGAAATGAGCAGACTTTTTCTGGAAAGTACCTAGCTTAACTTCTATCTACGACTCAAAGCCTTGTAATTATCCAAGTAACTAAATGACCCAATGCTGCAATTCCATACATACAAATCTAAGTTCATTCGATAATTGTGATGTTCAGAATGAAAGTGTGGTTGATTGTAAGTCCACTCTTCAGACTCATTCGTTCTGCCGGCCTCACAGTCAAATCATGAACGGAGACCATTCAGGAATTTCTCTTTAATTCGAAGAAGCCTATAGAAAAGATGGGATAAATCTTCTGCGAAGGATAACTTCAAATCTGCCGAAACTTGAGGAACTTTGAGGATGATTCAGTGGACTTTTTGTTAGTCCACTTTGATTCTGAACAGCACAATTCCCTGTCAAGTAAAAACCATAGTCGTATCATGATAATTTATTGCCGAAAGTAATTAATATGATAATGGAAGACTCAAAACAATACAGCTCTATTTATTGGGTATATCGTCTTCACTATTTGCAAAATGATCATCTCAGCTTATCATCAACATGAATAGTGACGGAATATAGTTATTGACTATGCATATTTTGCATCGCAATCTGTCATCTCGACTATTATCGACGGCCAAGACAAAAAATACTCATCTGTTTTCGATATTTTCAAACACTGCCATACAATACTCACTAATGGATTCACTATTATTTCAATTTCGCGCTGGCGTGCACTATTTGACCTCCGAGATATTTTCGAAAAAAGATGCGATATTTTCCAGGACCTAACTTTAACGGGGACACGTGAACGCCAGTTGACGCAAAATTGAAAACGATGATTTTGTAAAGATCTTACTTACTCGGATACTTATGTACAAGATGTTGCAGCGCCGAATAAGACTAACTCAGCTTGTGACATTTAGAAATAGATCGTTTCAAAAGTATTTGCTATGAAATTGATTATAAAGATTCAATTTACTTTGTGTGAGTAGATGTTATGTCAGATGTATAAATATTGATTTTTTGGCAGAATGAATCCGAAGAAACCGACTATGTGTCATACTGCAGTGTAAAATGTTTCACATATTATTATTGTTTGAATTACATTTTTATTGAATATACAAGGTCATTAGTCAGAGCCTAAATATTTTGAGATCAAGGTGTCAGTTAAATGCTCAGGGCCAAAGAGTGAAATCTACACTGCTCTATACTAAATATTTAGAATTTCATGTACCAAATATGAGAAAAATTCAAGAGCACGAACGCTCTAACAAATATTTTCTCATATTGTCTCCCTCCTATTCCATATTAACAAGTGAGTCGATGTATTTGTGAATTTTCAATCATATAACTCGATGCTGAATGAATGTAACATGCTTCGCAGTTTCTATTACGATTTCACTAATGCCAAATGACAAGATTATTATTTTTGTTGAATATTATCTTCATGTCTCAATCTGATATTTTGGAATCACGTTCCAAAGATTTTGTGAAAACTAATTTCTCTCCTTTAGTTCTTGACTGCACCCACTGATTTTTTTTCGAATGAATATGTTGCTTTTTTAAACATTTCTAATCGCCGCCAAAGAAATAATACGACGAGTCTTATACGATTTTTATAATTATCTATCTACAATCAAACTTATCGTGCAGTGTGTACAATGTATGATGTATATTCTGAATGTGTACCTGATATATTTAATCCCTAATTCAAAACTCACACCCAAACGCTTGAAAAATAAGCCTTCTCATACTGGGTACGAAGCAAGCTATTAATTCCATACCTCTATCTCAGTTCATATTTTGAAAATATGATTGCCAATACCAGTCTACCTTATTAAATGTACTGCAATGATATAAATGAGCTAATTTCATCAAATTTTGGGTATGGCCATAGCAGATTTTACATAAAAGTTTCTGTGGGTCTGATTGATTAGTCATTCCTAACAGATAAGAATTATATTTGCCAGCAGTATAAGATCTTGCGTTTGCATCAATTTTACTGCTTGATCACGCGATCGAGTAAATACGCCTTACTCGTTATCATCTAGACTGCAGATTCTACATAGGCATTTATAATAAAAAATCCTTGTGAATTAATCTTGTGCCATTGTTCGGATGAAAAAAAATATATATATTATAAAATCATACGTATTCGTATTATACAAATACTCGTATAGATATCATTGACGTTTTGTCTTTATAAAAATACAAAGTCTATTTATCATGATGACTGTTAATGGATAAGAGAGATAATAAATGATGTTCGTAATACCTACGATGATTTAATTGCACACAACAAAAAACATTATGTGATTCTATCTTTTGGGGAAAATGGCCACAGTTACGGAGTAGTATCACTGCTCGAGTGCTCGAAAATATTTTCTCTCGAGTTCCGAAAGCAGCATAGCAAGTAAAAAAACGTATGGGTTTCTAGTTTATGTCGTTGTTCTGGTGCATTATATTTTTTATTATTTGTCTTCCAAAATAATCAATTCATAGATTTACATCTTTCTCTTACGATCTCGAGTGGAGAACGAAAATGAAGCAAGATAGTACTTAAGAAAATTATGGCTCAATTGCAAATGTGGCATACATGTTTGTATCAAGATCCATGGTCTGCTAAAATCAATTTTCATATCCTCAACAAAGGATATTGAGCTAAATTTTCCAATATGGGGAAGCTGATTTGATCAAACCGTTTAAGCAACACTAAAATTCGCGTACTGGAATTTTTTTTAATTTAGTACTTATTATGCATCGATCCAAGGCCTGGCTCTTTCACAAAAATCAATATTCTTAAAAATGAGAAATGTTACCTGTACAATTTTTCAAATAAGTATACAATTTATAATTTAGTAATCGCGATTTTTTCTCGACAATTCTAAATAATATAAAAAGTACATTTTTTATGTGAAAAGTTGTGTACCCCAGTACCCCACGAATAAAATATTTTCACTCTGTATTTTTGGGTTTTAAGCTATTTTTGCGCACTTTTTGAATTTCAATGATAAAAAACCTCAATTGTCTGCGCATGCGCGAGATGTGAAAATTTCAAAACCGATTTTTCTGAAAAGCTGAGAATATTTCCTCCCAAATGACCACTTGTTAAGCTCGAATCCGTTGATTTAAACTAGAGTTCCAGTGACCTTTGACAGCCATTACAAAAAGCAGCTTCTGGTGCGAGACCCCATAATTGCTTCAGTCATTGCTTGAAAGCCTTCATGTTTTCGCTCGAATCGTTCTTCATCATTTAGGCGCTGCAACTCCGGTTCCAATTGATGAAATTGGACTCAACAAGGTTATTTTGGACGAAATTTTCTCAGCTTTTCAAAAAAGTTTGCAGTCTTGAAATCTCGCGCATGCGCAGAAAATTGAGGTTTTCTGTCATTGAAATCCAAAAAGCGCCCAGAAAACAGCTTAAAACCCTAAAATACAGAGTGAAAATATTTTATTCGCGGAGAGCACAACTTTTTACATAAGGAAATGTTCTTTTGAATATTCCAAAAAAATAGCTTTCTACTGAGAAAAAAATGGTTTCCACGGAATCGTCCATATATAATCGATGTAATATGAGAAATAGAATTTCAAAGTGGTTTTTGATAGGTTTTTTCCTCACTTTTCAGATGCACCAAAGCGCGTCCCTCTATCTAACGTTATTACGGAGCTGTAACGATTTGAGTGTGAAAAAGTTACGAAAATTTTGCAAAAAAAAGATGAAAACATAACTTTGATTTGTGTGCTAGGGTCCGAAAAAAATTTCTAATTTTTTTCATCGTGACAGATGATCCTTTTTCAACCCATGGTATCGAGAAAGTTCACTCAAAAAGAAATTTGAGACCGCTACCTTCGACCATATATCGTTTTCTCGTGAAATTACTCGTGCGTTAATTGAATGTGATGATTGTTACCTCGAGAGAATCTTCCACGATTCGTCCATATGAATAGAAAATACGTCTCCTTCTTCTTTCAAATATATTGGCCTTGTCTTTTGCTCCTGATGGGCAGGTATGACTTAGGCCATTTCGTGTAGATGTTGGATTAAGTGTATTGTAGAGAAAATGCGTATTTTAATAGACCACATGTAATATCACGCCGATTCCCAGCTAACAAGCTTCACGTGTGGGCGTCATAGTAACCATCCACTGTGGGTAAACAGCTCGTCTTGACTCCCTTTTACAGTACTCCCTCGACGTAACCTGCGTATTCTTGTGAAACTTCTCAAATACCTGCTCTTTGATAAATTTTAGAAAAATATGGTGCGACTGAGTGAGACAAAACCAACAGTTCGAACGGCGTATTACTTAAAACACGGTCAAACTTTAAAGAATACCAAAGTGAGTAATTAGTGTCAATATTATATCGTCTGCTAACCACTCTACACTTGCATACACTGCTTCATTGTATTGCGTATTGTTCGAAATAGGTATCCGAGCGAGCTTTGGCTCTCATCGTTCCCAAAAGCATCTATGAACGTTTTAAGGATGTTCCCGAAAGCGAAAAACAAGCTGTCCTCGCTGAGCAGGAGGCAAAAATATTGGCTGCTCGCAAAAAAGCGTCGCACGAGATGACAAAAACTTGGACAGACACAGCTCAGGTAAACCTACTCTTATGTTTTCGGTTATCTCAAATTTCTCGTAATTCTTGGTAATTCCTGAATCGTAGAAAAATTTCATTGTTAACTCGGAGATGTTTACGTAGAAATGAGGAGCATCAAAGCTGAGTAGCTGAAAATTTCTTCTATTTGTTTGAATTCGTAATTTTCATTTCTTAACTTATCTTGGAAATCTGTACTAAAGATCCCCAACCAGTGCGACGAAAATTGATTGAAAAAAGTCAAAATGAATCAAAAGCCAGGAATGGACCATTGTGAGACCAAAATTGATTACACTCGAAAGAATTGGTATCAGAGCTGTTAAAATGCAGGAGCATTATATTCAGATACCTACTCACAGGTTTCTCAAAATCCTGGTTGGATGTATCATTTGAGAGGAGAAATGGATTAGATTCCACTCTCAGACTAAAATCAATTACCTTCAAAAGACTATAGATTTTTGAAACTCTGAAGTTCAGAACTTAAACGAATCAATTTGTGTACTTTGATGCTATGTTTAGGCTAGTACGATCACGATGAGCGTACAGAAATCAACCCATCTTTGAGAAATTTGGTTTCGTTCATATTTTGCAAGTCACGCCGATTATTCTGTTTTCAATCGATATCATGGTTCACTGATGGAAAGAAATATCAGATATTATAATCTGATGTGATACCCCGTCAAAGTTTGATATTAGCACAACAACCTCTGATCTCCTCGTAACTTCAGAACATTGAAAAACGGAGGAGAGAGGAAATTCTGTCTCGGCGAAAGGTTGAAGAAGCCGCGAGATTGGAGTTTGCGAAGGAAATGCAGGCCAAGAAAGCCGTTGAGAGAGCCGAGATCGTAAAGCAAGCAAAGGAACTATTACTGTATAAGAGACCTGCCTGTAGACTTATTAATCGATCTCTCTTGGTTTCCGAGGTGAGAAGAAAATCTTATCACATAGTATGATGACTAACGAATTCGTATAGAAAATATTAAGTATATTCCGGGTTAGAGCTAATATCACATTCACAGTGCAATCGGTGTTTGATGCATCTAAACTCGATTTACCCAAACTTCATGAAATATGTACTAGATTCTGCGGAGTTCTTTTTGAGTGAAAAACGCTCAGATGGAGTTCAGAATTACGATTCTACAACTGGTACAGGCAATTGCCTTTGTCGAAAATGAGAATTGGCGTCCTTTAAAAGGAAGAAAATCCGTTAAATTTTTTGACGATTCAACTAATAATTGTCAATTCTAGCAAGTTTCAAATGATGAAAATGAAATATATTGGCAAGTACAAATCTCCCCCGATCCTCCCCTTGTCGAGAAAAATTTTGGATTTAAAAAGGTACCCCAAGAGCCTATTGGAGATTTACGGGGCTTTAAATTCACAAAAATCGTGTTTAGTTTCAATTTCGAGTAAATGACATGACCTACTCGAATCCCGCAAGCATAGGGGAGAGTGGGGCGGAATTGGACGGATTTTATAGTGGGACTATCTGGCGATACTTGGGACTAGGTGCGCTACAGGACTCTGAAGTACAACTATGAAATAGATTGTAAAAAGAATTTTCAGACCCCTAGGTCAACGCTTTCATCCTTTGTTCTTCAAAGTTTAACAAGAAAAATAAGTTCAAATTCGTCCCACGCTTGGGGGCACGTTTGACAAGTTTTGGGGGCAAATTTGGACGGACTACTATACTCAAGTCATACGGCAATATTCCTAATCTAATTACATTGCATATGTTCACCAAAACACCTGGTGACAACCCATCAGTAGAGAGACCCGCCCGCGACTTTCACATGCTCCAACAGCAACGGCGAGCAAGACATTTTCATGTGATTTTTCGACATAATCGCGATAGGCGCTTTGTCAATGCGATCCTGTCTGCAGTAGTCAACGATCGACTTGCAGCTCCGAAGGATCGACTGTTTCTCATGATTCTGAGCTTATACTCGCCTTACAATATCGGTACCAATGATAACGTGTGGCAGAGAAGCTTATGAGTCAATGAATTGCAAGAACGAGAATGCACAAAAGGAGCACTCACCTCGAACACGTAAAAAACGAATCCTCACCTCTAATCTGAGCTGTAAATCGGATTTTTAACATTGTAACTTCAATTTCTAACTCATTTTCAATCACCTAACTCATTTGCACTCCTCGCGCAGCGCTACAAGTTCGTTCCTGCGCATACTCGCACATTTCCTCGCAAGAGCATAGGTACGCACCCGGTCGGCCGATATAACATAGGATTTAGCCTTGTCGAAATTCACCCCCACCAATCCATCCGAAAATACCCCCCAGGCGTTTCTTACGCAGAACTGCGATTATTTGGGCCCAAGAGAACCGATTTTGGCAACAAAATCTTTGTTTTCTAATGCAGTTTCCTACCCGCAAGCGGCGATTAAGTCGGCCTTTGTGCAAATGCAAGAGCTTATGCCGCTGCAGAAGTGGTCTAAGCTCTTGCATTTGCGGAATAAACCGCGTAAGGCCCTCAAAAAGCACCCCTATATCAGTACAGGCTCCGAGTATCGTTTCCGGAGGTCTTACCGCCATAATAGTAGATTTCGATACAAGGACGGGGATGTTGGTTTTCGCGGCCCGAGCGATGTTTTTCCGGCTCGAGCCTTGGCGAGGATCGGAATCATCGCTCGGAAGCGGAAACCACCCCGCCCGAGTGTCGAAAACTATTTTTTCATCGTCGGCGTGGGAAGAAAATAGAAAAACCGCTCTTTTCCGCACAGACGATGAAAAAAACCATTGTCTGTGATGTTGTTGAAAATGTATGCATGCAGCGAAAGCCTAAAATACATCCTGACCTAGCTATCTCACTCATCTAATTTCGCCACGGTCCAAATTCATCCCACTCTTCCCTACATGTAAGTTGAAGCAGATTTGAAGATAACATGCCTCACAAAATATCATTTTAGGTCTTGAGAGAACTAGAGCAACAAATAAAATTCAAAGACTCGATCAAAGATGCACACAAAAAAATCGACGATGATTGGGTGAAACACGTTCTCGAAGATATTCAAAAGTTTCGACGGGAAGAGGCCATAAGACTCGAGGCTAAAACAGACAAGACGAGAAAACACAAGAAAGAAATGGAAAAACAGTTAGTACACAATCATTTACCCACAATATTTTGGTATCTGAGACAAAATTTGGATCAAAATACCATAGTAAATTTCCAGAATCCAGAAGAGGAAGAAAGAGTTGGAAGAGATGAAAGAGTTCATAAGGAAGGCTGAGCTCGAGGAAATGGAAAATATGTCAAAAGAGATTCAAGAAATCAAAGAGAACGAGTTGAAGGAAGTACTGTAATTTAGATTTTCTTCATTCATAGTATTTAGTCTCTGCAGAATGATTTTATAGTTGTTTCTTATAGGCGCTGAGGAAAAAAGAAGAACTGAATAAAATGTTCGTTGAAGCCATTGAGGAAAAAAAAGTGTTTGAAGCTAAATTACGCCAAGAGGAAGAATTCCAGCAAAAGACTCTGAAGATATACAATGAAATGAAACGGGAAATGGATAAAACTGCCAAAGAAAAATTGAAATTAGCCAGAGAAAAGCGGAGAAGAGTTGCAGATCAACTTGGTAAAAATCAATGAAATCCGGTTTCGTGAAATAAATTCCTCAAATCTCTTATTCATTTTTTAAATGCTCCAGCCAAGAGGATTGGCAAAAAACTCGAAAAGGACCGACAGAAAAATTCAAAAGAAGAAGAAGAAAGAGGTGACGAGGCCGCGAAGAAAATTGAAGAACAACGTAAGGCCGAAGAACTCAGAGTGCTTGAAGAAAAGAAGCAAAAGAAAGAAAAAGCTCGAATAGAAATGGAACGGCAGATGAAAATTGACGAAGAACAAAGAGAAAAGCGTAAGAAGGAAGAGCAGGAGTTGAACTTGTGGGAAACGTTGCAGAGATATAAGCGAGACGAGTTCAACAAACAGTGGAATCTCGAACAGCTTCAAAAGGAAAAGGAGAAAAAAATTGAGTATGGTAGAATCTTACAAAAACAGATGGTAAGATTTTTCATTATATTGTATAATTTTTGGGTAATCACAGGCAATTTCGATTTCTGGGTAATAGTAATTTTATCGGAATAGATGGCTCTTTGGCATGTTTCATATTAAATTTTCTGATCAAGTGATGTTTCTGGGTTTTCCAATTCTTTTACTATCATAGACAGCAAAACTCGCAAAAGAAGTATCCCTTAAGGGTGCTCATCTCTAAGAATAAGATAAATCCAAATTGTCTCAATTCACTATTGACCAACTGCTCAATTGAGCCAGGAAACTTCGTAGAATTGAATTTTGAATGCTTGGTTATTATCAATTGACGAGAAGCGCACACCCAAATATGAGGTCTCGGTGAATGTCTCGGCTTTGAATTCAATACAACCAAATTATTTTGTGAAAAATGTGCTATGGATAAGGGAATCACATTTTTTGTGTTCTTTTCTATCTTCAGGAGGAGAATGAAGCGAGGAAGCAGAAGATTCTTGCAGAAGAGGATGATTCTAAGTTGGTCAAAGAAATGGTTGATAAAGCTAATGAGAGAATTTTGACTTATGGTGAAAAAGTTCTGAATGAGTCCCGTGGTGTTCGACCCCTTTATCCGATAATTAAAACTATTGAGGTAAAGTTTTTCAAGACAGTAGCAAAATGCTTTTATTCATGCAGATGGATTTTGAATCATCTAAATATTCTTATAGCAATTCAAGAAAGAGGCCGGTCTAATACCATTGTCCAAGGCGGATGAAGAAAACAATGACGATGTGAACGTTCCAAAAAAGAAAAAGGGTCGCCAGATAGTTTGTAAAAAAACAATCGACGATGCAGATGCTTATTACTTTGCTTGAATTTAGAGCATCATTTTCAAGAATTTCACAATGATGAAGCCATGTAAACGGACCAGGTGTATTTACAATCTATGATTATAACGATTGCTTGGATTACTGAGTGCATCTGCAGGTACAATTTCCAGACTGGAATTTTCACTTTCAGTATTGATCATTAGATGCTTGATGGAAATCTCCAATGAAATTTTGATAAAATTGATCGATACTGCACAAAAGAGAGGATGATTCAACCCAATCCAATTCTTGACTTTGATGAATTGTATATTTTTCTATCAAGTGGGTCTTGAGAGAACGATTTAAATCAAGAAATTGGAGCCGAAGATTCTATGGGTGCATATTAGGGTGACAGTTATTTCCCAAGGTTTGATTTTCGTATGTGCACATATGCTTGAAGCTCCCTTATTTGGTTAGTATATGAAGAAAAAACATCACCGGGGTGGTTTGGAGGTGTTCTTGCAGTGCCCATTTGACACCATTTTCAACATTGGAAAGCCTATACCGAGAAATTCGCTCGACCAATCCTCCACGTCTTTGCGATCGCTTTAATTTTCCATGGCGCCTCTTGTCGCTTGAAAAATATCAAAATAGAACCATTTCGACGTGAAATTTTACGAAGAATACGGTAAAACCATCAGTTTTAAGTTCAAAAATGTCCCTTGCTTAGTATTCACGACTTTTTGAAAAAATGACCTATTCCGTGCTGAGGTTGACTTGTAGCTCAAAACTGATGGTTTTACCGTGTTCCTCGTGAAATTTGACATTGAATTGGTATATCTATTTTGATATTTTTTGAGCGACAAGAGGCGCCATGGAAAATTTAAGCGATTGCAGAGACATGGAGAATTGGGCGAGCGAATTTCTCGGAATAGGCTTTCCAATGTTAAAAAAAATGGTGTTCGATGGGCACTATGAGATAAGGGCAGCCCCAAACTACTCTGGCGATGTTTTTTCTTCACATAATAATCAAATAAGGAAGGTTTAAGCATGTGCACCTAGGAAAATCAAAACTTGGGAAATAACTGTCACCCTAGTATGCAGTCACCGTGCTTTTCGGCTATTCAACTTCTTTTCTATCTTACAGTGCCCACCAAAATGAATGGAACATGGCTTCCTTTACCAAAACAGCGATTACTCGGACATCCTTGGGACTACGGCAATTTTACAAAAAGCATTGGAAAGATGAGAAAAAAAGCTATCAATTCATGTATTCTAAAGATTTTTTAAACCCAAAACTCATGTTTTTGATTGGCTCCAAAAAGTGAAAAATTCTTAATTTCAATCAATCATCGATCATTTATTGGGAAGTCACGATAGCGCAAAAATCCTTGCGGGACCTTATATCTCTTTTCAAGACCTTCAAAATCGTTTTCTATACATTACTCTACGGTTTTTTGCACCCAAGTTACGAGGAATCAAAAGAGAGCAAATTCACACGCGTTGAGAGTAGCGGAGATACAAAAAAATGCGTAATCCACGATTTTGACGTAAAATCTTCTGAAAATCATAAAGTATGAATCAGTTACGTTTTAGAACACACTCGAAACGACCTCAGACAGCTTGAAGGCAAAAAAGCTCATACCTCTAGATCACCAGTACACTCGGACCGCACCAACTTCTCTTTGCCAGATCACTCGTAACCCGGGTGGGAAAAACCGTAGAATAATGTATAAAAAAAGAATTTTGAAGGTTTTGAAAAGAACTCCAAGATTCCGCAAGGTATTTTGCGCTATCATAATTTCCCGATAAATGATCGATGATTGATTGAAATGAAAAAATTTTCACTTCGCGGAGCCGATGCAAACCATGAATTATGCGGAAAAAAATTCTTTAAAAGACGTGAATTGATAGGTTTTTTTCTCATTTTTCGAATGCTTCTTTCAAAGTTATCGTAGATCCAAGGACGTCCGAGTAATCGCTGTTCTAGTCAGGACTCCGCGTTCCATTCATTTTGGCGGGTACTGTATGTACGCGGGAAATGATTATTTTGAATTCAGAACGAGTTGTCGAATCATTGCGACTTTCTAAATTTTTCATCTCTTATACCGAATCGCAAAAGTATCGAATGAAAATAGGGACGACTTTGAACGGGGAAGTTTTCTCAACCTATAAATTAGGTATATTTTTCCTCATTTACTCAAATCGAAAGACAATTTCAGTAAAGTGTGGAAAAATTCAGCGTGCACGGTGACCACGTTGTTTCAAGCATATTACTAGTCGTATCCGGGTACAAAAGTTTTATTACATGAAGTGCAAAGACCACATTTATAAAATCATGCAAATGGCAGTGGGATATTTGCGAGTATTTGTCACTTATCAATTCCTCTGAAAAAATTGTTGTACATTCCGAAACCACATTCGTGTTTGGGAAAGTTCATCAGCCCACAAAAAGTTGCAGGCCGTTCAAAATTAGACACTCCATCGAAGCTTGGAACGAGAGTGAGATCCTTCATTTTGCTGTCCTCGGGTTTCTGTTACAGTTTTTTTTTTTTTCATAGTCGATGAAAATACATAACAAATCATATCCTTACTCCACACATGGTCAAGTAGTTCCCTCGAAGAATTATTGTTGATTCGGAATGACGGTTTCCTATGAGTTTGTTATAAGTTACAGGTTGCACCAAAGTTTACAAACAATCGCAGAACTGATTCAATGGATATTGTTCTGTCCATTCATTAGTAAATATTTATTCAGCATTTTCAGATTCAATTAACATCCTTTCAATATGTAAAACTTATTCATTACAGCGCTGAGTTCTTTTAAACAACTCAAACAAAAATCCCAGTAAATAACTGTAAAATAATATTCATAGCAATAACTATGCCAACAGTGATAGACTTTTAAATGAACTTACAGCACTAGAGACGAACAAATAGTTGAATATCGACTTGCATCTATATTAAATGTGTGCAAACAGTGACAAGAAATAATGCTCATTGCATGAAGAAATGTCTGTACATTTCAGAAAACTTTTCATTAACGATGAAGGTTATCACTGTGTGGGGTCCAACGCGTGCATACATTGGCCAAAAACCCTTCCAAAGTGCCCGTGGTCCCTCGTTCATCGCAATCTCACCAATCATACCAAACATTCCAGGTCTCTTGCCTCTGGTATCCAAATTCTGTATCCGTGTTTTGGCAATGTCGAAAGGCATTGAGTTGAAGACGGTTATCAACCCCGATACCATTGAAGCGGAGAAATGCAGAGCCACTCCTTCTTCCATATTCACTGTAAACCAGAGTAGGAGTTTTTTTTTTTTTATAAACATGCTGCTATGAATCTTACATGCGCTTTCATTTGAATTGACACAATCGCGTGACAGAAATTTTGGTTTACTAATCAAAAATATTGAGGTGAGTTATAGCAATACTGTGTAAAGTTTGAGGAATAATATTAGATCACGCTGCGTCGGAAAACCAAAGGTTGATCAATATGAAAAATTTTTCTGCGATCAAATTCAAGGTATCCTCGCGGCAATTTTCCAAAAAAAAAAAAAAAAAAATCACCCGTTGATGGGATTTTCATTCAAGTCAATTTTTCAATTTTTCCATTATACAAAGTATGCAAAAGTTTGTTTTTTCCACGGTTCTTCACCTTCCTGTTGGATCTCTTCTAACATGTCAAAAGCGATGAGTTTCATCAGAGTATGTGTGTAATAATTTTTGGGGATTTGCCTGACGTCTACAAGATCATATCCTTTTGGTTATCCAAAAACGAGGAATATCCTCTCTGAGATTCTCAGATGAAGGAAATACATCGCAAAAACTTATAAATTCCTTGCACTTTGACTTTATTTTCTTCAACTATCTTGGGTGGGTACAGTTTTTCAATAAATGACAGCACATCATTTTGAAGCTCTTACAAAATAGTTCAAAAGACTATTCCACTCATTTTTGGATAAAACTCATTCTTCCCGGCTTATTGCGGGAAAACCATCGAAAAGACCAAAAATAGTGAAAATGCAGTCTTTTACATACCATTTATAATGGAGAAATTAAAGAATTCATTCTATTTCGAATTTTATTGACGGGTGATTTCAATGGTTTTGGGAGAATTTCAGTAAGGGTACGTACAATTCCATTAGGGTGGAATTTTTCATACTCGCCAACCCCCGGATCTCTCAACTTTCCGACACAGTGGTGATCTGTATCATAAGTATGACTATTTTTGGCATGAAATGTTGACCATGAGCCGATTGAAGTAACCAGATATGAAATTCAAATTATTGTACTGTGTTTGACAGCTTTTTTCAATACTACACTATACAATATGTTGCATTATCGCATAGTTTCAAACGTGAACTGAAACCGAGTTGATGATTCACCAAGCCTGTGAACTTCAGATTGATTTATTGACGAGATTGATCATTAAATTCAATTTTATCCTGACTCTGACCTACATCACAAGATAATTCATTCGTTTTGAAGAAAATCTATCCTAGCAATCGATGTTATTTATTAATGAAACAAATTCATCAGCAGTAATGACTCCTTAAAACATTCATGATTCTTGCTTTCAATTTATGAGCAGGGATGTCTAAGAAGTAGGGCATATCTAAATCATGCAATACCCCGATCTATTTATGGAGAGTAAGACTACAGAAGTACAAGCCCCATAATAAACGGTTACGATTATGAGACAGGAAAATTATTGAATATATCAAACTTCACAAGAGGTTTCATGGTAACAAGTTCATTCTAAAAATATAAAAATGACTGAAATAGACCTAGAATCTGTTTTCTTTACTAAAACTACCCTTGGTTTACACTGGTCTTTCCTTTTGAACTGAGGGGTCTATTCTAACATGATTTGGATAGTCCGAATTTTGAAATTTTTGGAAGAAAAGAAACTCATCAACAAAAATAATATCAATCGTCATCGGTAGAGTAGAAGATCTGAGGATTGTCTATCAATTTATCCTAAGATATTATCAAATGTGTGCCACGTCTGTGGTTTATACTGGCTTTTACGATTATAAGCTCATTCAGCAACAGTATATCTATGTGTGTCTCGATCAGGGTTTGACACGAAACTGATTTTTGAAATTCGGTTGATTTCTGTGATAATTTTGAGGATGTAGGCGATAATTTTGTTGCTGTGCATTCAAGATGAACGGATATCAATCCCAAAATTATCACAGAAGTTCGAACCCGCCCGATCCGAAATGAACCTAAATTCAAAAATCAGTTTCGTGTCAAAACTTGGTCTCAATAATATGGAGAGTTCTCAATCATAACTTTGTGAATCACAGGATCTCGGAATAATATAAGAATTGAATTGATCGACCTTCGACTTTGTCTACTCATTCACCACCGCATTTCTTGTGACCCTAGATTGAGGTTGTATTATTCGTGATCTCTCTAACGTTTGTTAATTAATAATCATTGAAACTTCGTGCGAATGTAACAACTTTTTTTCTTACTTACAATTTACCTTTACTCTTTCCTCGACGATCAAATGGAAGAAGTTTCTTCATAAATCAAAAGAAAAAAAGACGTGCGCAATATATGTCCAGAATCATCAATCTTGAATGCAGATACTCACACTTAGAAACAAATATATCTTTTGTTTGACTGTATGTGGCCAATTGAGAGACATTGACAACGGCAGCTCTACCCATTGTGGGAACACTTCCTCTCCATAAATCTTTTATCCCCTCTTCTTTCATAATCCTTGTAAGAGCGTTGAAGACATTTTTGTAATTTCGTCTTTTTTCTGTGAATTGGATTATCAAATTGTTCATTTTCTATGGGATAGAATACATCACTATGAAAAACTGTTTGGAATTTTGCCGATATTTTTAAAAATGTTGATAGACTCGATTCAAAGATAATCCCGAATCGCAGTAATTTTTTTTACAAATGAATCTCGAAAATAAAGATATTTTGGCACAGCTTTCGGCTGACATTCGTTAAATCATGGAAGAAATTTTAATACGCGGTCTTTTTGCAACGAAAGTGCGTATCAAGCAATTTTTCTCACGATATCAGTCAAATGCCTTTTTTCATTGACTAACATCTCGATGATCGAACCCCGATCTATGATTTCTCACTGAGGTCGATAGAGGTATGAAAATGAGTCCTCAAATGCAGATTTACGAATTTGATATCATTGAAAGCGCGCTAGGAATAACTGGAATTTTTTCTACCAAGGTCACGAGTGAAATGATGCATCAATCAATCGTTGATGTGTCTCTAGTGCTTATAATCCATTGAATTAGTTCTGATGAGTTCGATTGAACTAATATTTACCAGGGGGAAGTCTGCCATCTGAAGACATCCGGACAAGTGCTACATCGGCTGGAGTGCCCAAGAATGCACCAAACGAGCCAGCGAACATCGCCATCAACGAACGCTCAGAGAAGCTTGGTTTTTTGCCGGATCGATGCTCCCTATGTTAAGTAATCCAATCACTATTCGAAGATTTTAATCTTCCAGCACTGATCACAGAATAAGTTCTCAGATTTCTCTGAATTTTTGAAATTTAAATGACAACAATTTTGAATTGAACTTCTCAAAAATTTGTGAAATCTAATAGGAAATGTATAACTTTGAGATTTCGCTGTGTAGATCAAATCTACAAAACTAATATATCCGACGAGTGCTTGGTTCACGGAGTCAGATGACTAGTAGTAGTAGTATCTCTAGTATCTAATAATGAAAGTACAATGAAGGTAGGAAGATTCGGTTTCCCAGAATTTCGAGATTTTCCATATTTTTATTGCCTGACAACCTCTAGACGAGTGTAAACCACGAGATTTAATTTTATCCCGCAAAAAGCTTTCTAAGAGTCATATAGTAGTTCTGAGATGACTTGGAACAGACATAACAGATACCAGTGATCACGAAATACTCTATTTCTGCATATACATACACCGAAGACAATGGAAAAATCAAAAATGAAAAAAATTTTATCAAGTGTAACAGAAAGCTATCCCAAAGAGTACATACATTTCTTATATCGCGTCAAAATGAGATGACATTGTTGACAAAATAACATCAGTACCTGTACATATCTTGAAGTTGATTGTAGATTCCAAGACGAGCAGTTGTGTAAGTTGCTTGTCTTAGAAGTCCAGCGCTGAGGCCACGGTAAAAATTGGCCAGGCCCCCCATAGCGCGGATGTCGCCAATTACCTCCCTTATACTTGGATTGCCTTTGGTCATCTGCATACGATTCTTCAGCACGTCCATTGGATGCACAAAGCACGTTGCGGTCATCCTGCGATAAATATAAGAATTTTTGGTTACCTTATTCTGCTTGTTTTTCCAAGATTCTGATCTTGTAATTTTGTGGCAAACGTTTACACGACATTCTTCAAACCAAACGTTATCTATAGCACTTGTGTGGAAATTGTTACATGTGGCCATTGAATTATTTTGGTTGATACCACGAGTTCGAGTTTGTAAGCACAATGTCGTTCATTTTGAAATAGTATTCGATTATCGATACAATTAGCAAATATGAGTGACATAGATCGTTCTTTTTGTGTTATGGGTTGCTCATAGTACTCACCCTGAAGCACCAGCATTGACGAAATTGAACCATGGTGGTACCGCTTGTGACTTTGTGACACTGTCACCTTCTCCACTTTTCTTATCTTTACTGCTCATTACACTCTTACAGCATCCTCCTCAGCTAATCAGACTCGGGGGAGAAATTGCGAGACACTCTCTATTTACATTCACATTATGATAACATAACCTTATCCCAAGTGGTAGTTACCCAATAGAAGCAGAAAATTTTTTCAGGTGCCAGAAATAAGCATTTTAAAATAGAAGATGGAAAAGCCCATCATCGATTTGGTTAAAATGTACGGTTCCCTAGTAAGGTTTACGGTTGCATGTAAGATCTACTGTGATCACAGAGTCTAAATTAACTTGATAGCTCTTTGATTTCTTTTGTATCTTTCTATTTCGTCTGCTGCACAGTGTTAGGTCAGTTTCGTGTTTATGAACGGAATGCCATCGCCGTATGTTTATTCGAGTTGCGGCACTATTTATTGACATATCTTCGAACAAAAAGTAAATTGTGATAGAACTCCACTTACAAATGAGTTTGTTCAACCATCAATTTTATGCGTGATAAATTGAATCACATTGACCCAAATGTGTATTCCTATATTAGAGATATTTTGTTTGAATTTTATTACAAAGTCACAAGAAATTCGGAGTCTTAAACATAAAATTTTGATTTAATGTACAATTGAATCGGGCTTGCTGCAGACGCAATTATAACAGTATTAGACTAATTTTTCTCAGACAACGACGCAGTTCTCTAAGAAGTGCTTCATTAGTAAACAATTTCTCCAGAATTTTTGGACAACCTTATGATTGCCATTCCCAAAGATATAGGGGAGAGTGGGGCGAATTAGGACAAGCAAGATAGCTCGCTTGTAGGTGAGTCTAGACTTCCGCCGCATAAAAACATTTGCAATACTATCACAGAGAATGGTTTTTATCCCGGTTAGACCTCCCGAAACGATACTGGGAAGCCTCGCTGACATAGGGGTGCTTTTTGGGGGCCTCACGCGCGGGTTGTTTTGAAAATGCAAGATTACACGCTGCTCCTGTATAACTGGACGGACTTCATCGCCATTTGGGGGTCAAAAACTACATCACAAAACAAAGATTTTCAGCCGTCGTGGGCCAAAATCGGCCCAGTTGAACCCAAGATATCGCAATTTTGCGAAAAAAAATGCTTGGGGGCATTTTTGGACGAATTGGTGGGGGCAAATTAGGACAATGTTAAATCCCATCTAAAATCGGTCGACCGATCGCGTGCCTGTGTTTTTTGAGGATTATTGCTCGTATCGAGGCGCGTATGCATTTTGTGCGAATCTTTCGAGACGCGTTAGGTTGAGGGTGAGTTTGTTCATTGAAAATGGGTGAGTTAATAAAGTTACGATGTCCAATGGCCGTCTTAGGAGTCAGTTTAGAGGTCAGAAGTCGATTTCTACGTGTTCGAAAATAGTGCTCGATTTTCGCATTTTCACGGTCATATTCGCTGATATTGGGTTGATTGTCGCCCACTAACATTTGGATCTTTGACTAAGGGCCAATGAGGGTACCTTCAATTTGAAGAGAAACTAATGAAAGTAGACTCTTAGAAGCCACCAGTCGATTGCTGATTGCTAATAACGGCAGTGCACTAATGAAGCGCCTATTTAAATAATGCTGAAGAATGGCACAAAAATGGCTCGCTTGCTCGGGCTATGGGAGGATGTAAAAGTCTCAGGCGGGTTTCCGTCTTGGTTCTGGGTTATTACCACGTGTTTTGGTGGATGAATGCGACTCTAATAGGTAAAGAATAGTGCAGTGTACCTCAATTTTGAAAGGCTGTCCTAATTTGCCCCCAAAACTGTCCTAAAGTGCCCCCAAATGCGGGGCGAATTAGGACAGATTTTTTTTCTTCAACTTTAGGAAAGAGTATGAAAGACATTACCTTGGGGCCTGAAAATTTTTTTACAATCTATTCAATAGTTGAACTTCAAAGTTTCGTAGTGCGCGTAGCCCCAAGTATCGCCAGATAGCCCCACTGCAAAACCTGTCCTAATTCGCCCCACTCTCCCCTACTGAAGTTCAAAACAAGCTTTCTTTGGGCACTTCCTGAATTTCCAGATTATCCTACTTCCCTCCTCCCACTTTACTTTTTTCAAAAGTCTTACTTGGCGAGTATCACCATCCTCTTGCCCCATAACTTCATCTGAGATCAAAGTATGAATTTCAGTTCTTGAGGGTCCTGAGATCAGGGAAAACATGCCGAGTAACTTTTTACAAAAATCTAAACGTCAAACGAATAGAGAGAGATTGCAAAATATTGATTTCAATTCTTGAGAGCCATGAGATCGGGAAAAGTATGTCGAGTAATTGTTTTGCAAAATCTGAATGTGAAATGCATGGAAAATGATTGATTACATGACAATCTGATTATCTCTGTAATTTTGACTCAACTGGAGTTACTCACCATCTCTCTTTCCTTCAAAATACATTGGAAATAATAATCTATCCAGACCAATAAAAAACAGAAGTAAGAAAATTCAATCCAGCATTGATTGTTCCAGTTTGGAAGTCAGTGGAGATGGTGAGTAACTCGAGTTGAGTCAAAATTACAGATAATCAGATTGTAATGTAATCAATCATTTTCCATGCATTTCACATTCAGATTTTGCAAAACAATCACTCGACATACTTTTCCTGATCTCATGACTCTTAAGAATTGAAATGAATATTTTGCAATCTCTCTCCATTCGTTTGACGTTTAGATTTTTGTAAAAAGTTACTCGACATGTTTTCCCTTATCTCATGACCCTCAAGAATTGAAATTCATACTTTGATCTCAGATGAAGTTATGGGGGAAAAAGATGGTGATACTCGCTAAGTTAGACTTTTGAAAAGAGTAAAGTGGGAGGGGGGAAGATTTCAACACTTGGCCATGGTAATGATTGAAAATTCTGAGGTTGACAGATATAAGCTGTGAACAGTAACATATAGAAAAACGAAAAATACTTATGCGTATCTTATTCTCAAAAATCATCCCACCAATGAACAGCAGTGTGCTGCGTTCCAAGATGAATATTTCTTAATCTCAAGCAACAGAATCTGGAGCAGTACAATTTTTTGTTTTTGATAGCAAAACTTGGAATTAGTTCATGAAATTCAACTTAAGTTGATGCAAAGATTCTTGACTCTACTTGTAATAGTAGAAGGTTTTCAGTTGATGAGAAACTTTTTGATTGTGGAAATTCCCTACACGACTTGATTCATCCGCTCTTCAAGAAGAGAGGATCCTAACCACCAAAATGACCAACTAATGGGTGACTAACGAATGAAATATGGAATTATGACAATACATCTGTTTCTCAACACTATTTGAAAACCAAAAACTGAAAAGAAATGTCTAATAGGCCATTGATTACTTATGACAAATTAAGGAGTTGGAGTACTTTGTAGGAACTCATTTTGAGAATGAAGATTCAATAGCGTTAAGTGAGAAGTGCTTTGATTCCAAACAAAATGATCCTCAAAGTACAACCAGATGAATGTATGGATCCAGTTACTATGTTGATTGACTTCTCCGCCCTAAATTTTTCCAAGTTGAACTAACCAGTATCCTCTAAAGGCGTAAATGAGCCACTCTCTCTCAATAATAATTTTGATGAATCAGATGAACCTTGAACAACCCTCAATTAGACCTATTTGGGAATTGACATATGCCCGTTAGTTCTTGTTGAAGTCTTTAGCAAGAGTGTAAGTGGTGCGTCAAGACAGCTCAGACCCTTAAATCAAGAGTAAAAGGCTAGCCAAGACTAGGATGTACAGTGATATGCAATAAAAGTATGTTACATGAAATTGATTAGAGCAGCATTACAGATCACTACCCTGGTAGAAATTTACTTCGATGTAACACATTAATAGACATAAAATGGCTATTTTTGGCCAATTTTGGCTGGAAATGGCCATTTAATGGCTAATAATGTGTTACATTAAGATAAATTTCTACCAGGGATACACGTATCACAATTACTGTTCTATGGACAGTCGCCAGTAGGACTGACCATCAGTCTCACAACATCTGGATGTGAAAGACGATTTCTCTTGTGTTGGACCTGAAAAGGTTTTTGGTCAGATACAAGAAGTTGCTTAAATAATAATCCATTGATCGCAATGTAATTCTTTCACTAGAGAAGATTATGAACTTGAGATACACAATTTACAGAGTTAGGTTTGTCTCAAGTATCGGAGAAAGTAAAAGCCAATTCACTGATAAAATGTTGATAAATGCTGGCACCCATGCATCATAAACTCTTCAAATATAAAAGATTATTCTTGAACACTGCACCTCACACTGCACAACAGCAAGGATGGCACACATTTTGGCCATCATTTTTAAATTCACTGCAAACAAGAGAGCATACATCAAACGGCTCCTTTTACAAGTATACACCAACCATAACGATAAGCATCAATCTTCACTGTACTCGATACTCTTGGAGAGAATTATAAATGCTCGTCCGGTACAGAATCTGATAGCTGCCATATCTGAATTTTAATTGTGAATGTGGTCTGCTCGCTTGCGCGTTTATAACGTTAGATTAGTCGCTCATTATGCACACAAGGCCGATTCGAGGTGCGTGGCGACAGCCACGCCGCCCTATCGGGCTCTGCCGCAAGCTGTCTCGGTGCCAACAGCTGATCGGTTCGAAATGGTTTACCGTAGCGCGGGCTGGCGCGGACCCGGCAGTATGTACACGAGGCTAAGTTTCTACATAAAAATTATGAATAATAGCAATATTGAATGTCTTGCCTAGTAAATTTCAGTGATTTGGCGACTCATGGAGGGTCGGGTATGCGGAATGTGTACATACATTATATGATCCGGATCCGCCACCTCATATTCAGTAGTGCATCTCCGCATACCCGACCCTTCATATGTCGCCAAATCATTGAAATTCACCAGGTAAGACATTCAATATTGTTATTATTCATAATTTTGATGTAAAAACTCAGCCTCGTATACACACTGCCGGGTCTGCGTCAGCCCACGCTGCGGTAAACCATTTTGAACCGATCAGCTGTTGGCACCGAGACAGCTTGCGGCAGAGCCCGATAGGGCGGCGTGGCTGTCGCCACGCACCTCGAATTGTGTCACACCGACGCAATATCGACTTCGAGATGAGTCGAATCTCGAAAGTGGCTGAAGACGAAAATCTACGATGAATTTACTCGAGGAGGGTCTCAAATTTTTCGTTCGTGGAACGATGTTGTTAGTTGATACATCGACGTGTCAAAATAGTATTCCGATAGAGAAATGATCAAGCTCGCGATTACTGGGGCACATCGTCGCTGATAACCGCAAGAATCCATAGTATTCTATGATCGAGGCAGAACGAGAGGTTAAAAAACCCCACCTTGGCGTATATAAGGCTACTGCAGCGCTGCGAGTTTTTTTCTATATACTCGCCAGCATAAGGCGCTACCGCGCCTTCTGATTTACTCATATGTGTATGTACAGGTAATATTGACGTGCCATACAAAACGTAAATTGACCCTAATTGACTTAGCTAATTGAAAAAGTTCATGTTTCTCGCAATGGCATCAATATTAGTGATGACTTAGGACTGTTTCCGGTTGCAAACAAAAATTTTCGAGAATAGGCGCTTTGTTTCTGAGTCTTCAATGATTGGCCCAAAAATTCTGAGAAATTATTCGGAGCAAAATTTTTTATATCAGAATTTGCAAGTATTCGTATCATTGTCATTTTAGACGGAAATTGGTGTGAGTAGCTGCAACCGAGAAACTAAAGCGGTCACGAACTGGGGGTAAATTATGCATGGCGCTCGATTTTCGGCGGTGTCGACACCGTGAAAAATTTTGAAAAATCGTCTTGGGCCTTTTTGACCTAAAACGAAAATAAAGGATAGTTCATAGATGTCCAAACCTACTCTTTGCTGATTTGAGATGATTTGAATATTGTTCAATTCACAATACTCTGAGGGATTTCAGAAGATAGAATAATTTTTTGCAACTGTGTGCGCGAAGTTGTAAAAAAATGAGACTTCTCTTCATTATTTACAGTGCGAGAAGTAATGCGTGAATGACTTCTCGCACAGTTTTACATTTACGCACTGGTGAAGTGTGCGTAAATGTAACTTTTCGCTCTAATGCATTTTCATTCACGCACAGTTCCAAAATATGATGTCACGTCATCCCTCTGAATTTCGCCTTTCTCGAAAACTTCGTTCTCAAGATGATCTTGCTCGGACAGTGGTGCATTTAATTACAACTTCGCGCACAGTTGCAAAAAATAGTATACGCAACACGTGCGAGAAGTTTCCGCACACGTTGCCAACTCGCGCGAGAAGTAACATTTACGCACACTTCGAAACTTCTCGCACACCTAGAAGTACATATTTACGCACGCTCGCTTCGCGAGCATGCGTAAATGTGTTCTTCTGGGTGTGCGAGAAGTTTCGAAGTGTGCGTAAATGTTACTTCTCGCACTCGTTTGGCAACTTGTGCGGAAATTGACCTTCTCGCACTTGTTACGTAATATACTATTTTTCGATAGAGCACACCCTCGACTTGGTGGCGATCAAAAATAAAAAAAATTCTATTTGAATACATAGAAATTTCAATTCTGCGTAAAGTATCTGCCTTTGGTGAATACTCATCCAAAGTATGACTTCAAAAATGAAGGATTAAGGTGGCTCGCGCGCGTGGTGCCGTACGACGCATAGGGCCCCGCGCCCAGGTAGTCGGGCCCCATCGGCTGTCCAGTCCGCTCCTGACGTGAATAGAGGTATACTCACAACACGAACACCGAGCGGCGGCTGCTCCGCGCCGATGTCTCCTGAAACTCACTTTGAACTCAATTTACTCTCAAAATTCACACCAGCAATCCATTATTTTTTTATGTCTTTTGACGCGCCGTGCGAAATATTCTCGATTTTTTTTGTCATAAACAATGGTGAAGGTTTAGTTTGCGCGTGGTTTTGTTTATCTCGCCGATCACATAAGAATACACGTAGGAAGATTTTTTCTCTAAAATGATTTTTCTCTCCGTTTTCGCCCGCGACCCCCTCTTTTCTTGGCGAATTATGATTTCTCGTGAATTCATCTACGATTTCCAATTACTTTTAGACCCATTCCCAGTTTAGTTGATATCTGCGCGAGCCACCTTAAGGTAGTACTAGCGGTACTGATGAGTCCAAGCGCGGATTGGATCTACGCTTGACTCGATTCCGTCCGCCTATATAGGTATAGTAACGCACACAGCAGACGACAACCTAACCCCGAAACTGTCAAGAGTAGTCACGTATTGGCTCTGATCATTTCTTTGTAGGCTCCTAATCGTTGATCTGTTTGTTTCTATAGACTTTTCGTGTATTCTTACACCTGTGTGCTCTTTCCTGTGAAAATCTGATAGATTTTGTTTTCTTCGCAGCTCTAAAAATTTCGAAATTTCAGCTGTGTCTGTTTGAGGCACTAATGTACCACAGTGCCGACTTTCGTAATTTTCTGATAGGTAATTCGAGTACCGCTAGTACTACCTTAACACCTCGATTGCGATATGCTCCACCGGTGGGGGCCACATGTTCAACTCTACATTCAGCGGTGATCGAAATCTCATAAAATGGGCCCCGTCGGTAAGACCCATCGCGCACGGGTCCTAATGCGATTTTTGCCGCCACAGTGAGAACGTGTTAACACGTTCTCTGCGATTCGCCCCACCGGTGGGGCCCACGACTTTCGATCTCACAATCTTTGCTGACTTATATTTGCTCAAAAAATAATGTCAATAGCCATTTTCTCTGGCGTTTCAATCTATTAGGTGTGTAAATCATAAGTCTAAACAGAATTTCCCTCTGTACACTTGCATTAATCGGAAAATGAGGGTCGTGATGATGACCAACCAGGAAATACGAAAAACTGCCTTCGCAGTCAACGTGTTAATAATATATGTTTTATACTGTATCGTCGAAATCAAAAATTGTAAGTGTGTGATCGTGTATATTAGTGAGCGTTGGTGCAGTGGATGCACCTGCTTTCCGAGATGCGACACTTCCGTGTGCAGTCTCATGGATAACCCGATGGTGATCGCGTTGTCGATGCGCACCAATCACCCGTCGATGATTGCGGCAACGAAGTGGCCTAGAAATCGGCACGGCTCGACAATGGCGCGCGATTTCGGAGCACAAATTTTGTCGACTACGATGCGCGGAAAATAAGTAGCCCGATGATTGACTCCTTTCTTTCACGATGACGGATTTGCGAAGACAGGGGAATAGGAAGGCGCTGCGCGGAGTGCCGTGGGTGCGCGACCCTGGATATGTTTTGCCGGCAAGATTTTTACGACCGTTGGTTGCCGTTCGTTGGTCTCCGCAGCGGCGGCGGCCAGCGAACGGCTCAGTACAAATATGATACGTTGGTTAAAAACGAGATTCAGGAGCGGGCAATTTTAAACTCACGTTGTAAAACTTCCATTCCATTAAACATACGCCGAGTTGCGGAAAAGGCATTTCCTGTACGAAACAAGCACTGTACGTTGGCGCAAGCCGACGTCCAAGACCCGTTTTGTGAAGAAAATCTTCTTCTGCACGAGGTACATGATGGATTTTATCCTCTGACGGTGGAAATAGCATTTGTTCGTTTCCGTCGGTAAGGCGATAAAAGATATTATAATGAAATTACACCCTCGCTATATTTCAATGTGTGATGGGAGGAACAGCTGAATTGCGAGGCCCTCCCTTATCGAAGCAAGATTGCTTGACAGAGCTTCCGTCACTCTGATTATCTGGGGAACATACATCCCCTATAGAACCACAGAGCCATCGGGAAAATATCAAGAACTCAACTTCAATATCATTATCAATCTCAAATGCAGAGCTAATGATAGTTTCCATCCTTTTCTCTACACCGTACTGGATTATTTAGACCATGAAAAAGGTATGTGATATTAAGCTTTTTTTTCTTAATGTGATATTAAGTGTGTGTTCCGCCCTGGTCTCTCTCTTGGGCTCGTCAGTGCGACGAAGAGAGACCTGTCTCAGACAGCAGTGCCTTGCAATTCGGCTGTTCCTCCCATCAAAAGATATTATTATGAATTGAGCTGTGTGCGTGAGTGTATCAGGCGCGGATCCAGGATTCAGGTTGGGGGGGGGGGGGGGCGATTTTAGATATATCTATATACGCACACTCGACAGAAATTCAAGTACTTCAGTTCAATCAATGTTTCATTGAAATGCATTCGTGAATAAATTGATTGATAGTAATTATTGTTAATTACTTATAAATTATTAAGATCTTTAACAACAATAAACTGAATATACGTCCCAATACATATGAATTTCACATCAGGTTCGACGCGATTTGAGCATAAAACGGAGTATGGGTACGGGGGGGGGGGCGATCGCCCCGTCGTCCCCCATCCACGCCCGGAGTGTATGTAAGGGCGTGTCTCCAATTCAAGCGCATGTTATTAGACTAGGCGAAATCACCGCCATCGCTGGAAAAATCCGTCTGATGGAATTTTTTTACGGGATCCCCTCCAGAAGACCCTTCTGAATCCGAAAATCCATGTTGCCAGACGAAATTCTGGTGCAAAATTGTTTAAACTGAAATTGTTTAAACAAATTAGCAATATCAACTTTTTTGGTCCCAAAGCAACTTGGTAAGGTTATTTGGTTTATTTTAAAAGGAAAGTCTCTCTTGTCATTTTTCTCTAAAAGTCGTTGTTTTCGAGCTGTGAGCGTTTCAAAGTTGGAAAAACGCGAAAATCGCGGTTTTCAGCGACCGATTAGAGTACGAAAAACGTGAAAATCTCATGTTGCTAAAGCAAAAAAGTGTTGATTGGGATGTCCGTAACAATGTCCAATAGCAAAAATTCATGTTTCCGAGCGATAACGCATTGTTTTTCCAATGTTAACAAAAGGTAGATTTGCGGGCTACAGCAACGGCGAGGAAGCAGACGACGCGACGCCGCCCAACGCCGCTACCGTTGAATCTCTACGGCTATATCGTGCGCAACTACCCATTGTTTACATTGAAAAAACAATGGGTTATCGCTCGGAAACATGAATTTTTGCTATTGGACATTGTTAAAGACATCTTAATCAACATTCTTCCGCTTTGGCAACATGAGATTTTTACGTTTTTCTCACTCTAATCGATCGCTGAAAATCGCGATTTTCGCAATTTTTCAACTTTGAAACGCTCACAGCTCGAAAACGATGACTTATCAAATAACCTTACAAAGTTGCTTTGGGACCAAAAAAGTTGATATTGCTAATTTGTTTAAACAATTTCATTTTAAACAATTTTGCACCAGAATTTCGTCTGGCAACATGGATTTTCGGATTCAGAAGGGTCTTCTGGAGGGGATCCCGTAAAAAAATTCCATCAGACGGATTTTTCCAGCGATGGCGGTGATTTCGCCTAGTCTATATCCCACGGCGCACGATACGTACGGTGCAACACACGCACACATAGGCTCACGCGGAGTTCGTTTGTTCGTCACATAGAGAGCAGTCGCATAACCTATACCGCTTGGATGGGCAATTCGCTTCTTCTATATCTTTGGGCCGTGAAAGCCATCAGTAGCAGCGAAGCACAGAATAAAAAAAGAGGAGGGGTAATTTTATCCTATCTCTTTACTTCTTCTATTTCTTCTATTAAATTATTCTAACTTCCAATCTTTCTTTCTCTCATCAAATCAAATCTATAATCATTCGACATGGCTTGCGCCACCGAGATTTCAGACGACGAAATGGATGATTTCATGGGATTTGAAACCGCAAATTCTCAAAATCACTTGAATAATGATTGTGAAATGAACACGGATAACGATTCAGCCGGGAAAATCAATCCAAAAGGCATTTTAAAAAATGGTAAAAGGACATCCCCGGATGATGAAATCCAGAAAAATCTAACCTCGTCAAAAAACAAAAAACTCTCGAATATTGATTTTCCTGGACAACATGGAATTTTCTTAAACGATTCCCAACCTTTCCAAAATCAAGACAACTCAAACATGAACTCATTAATTTCAAATCATAATACAAACTTTGAATCTAATGGTATTGAAAAAAATTCCGATCTTTACAACAGTAACTCCAACCTTTCACAGATCTCTGGCACCTCTGCTTTAACCCAATCTGAGACCACGGACTTTTTTCCGAGAATCAATTTTAAAATGTCACATTTCATGAAACACCATAGACCTCCCTTTACTGTACATGTATCTCCTATCAGCAATGATGTAAAATCTATTCTGTCATCTAAGGTTGGGAGTCTTCTTATTCAAAGTTATAATAATATCAATGAAATTTATTCAAGTCCTAATAATATCAATGAAATTTATCAAATCAACAAAAGAAAAATTGGCATCTCAATTCCAGATAGGAAAACTGCCAACTCTTTACTCGATGATCATGTATTCCCAGATAATGGTCTCAACGCAGTCATTCCTCTTCATCTGATCACCACTGATGCAATCATCAAAGGTGTACCACTTGAAATTTCAACTCAACAGATTGTACAATTAGCTCATGCGGATGGTAATGTTATCATCCTCTCTGCAAGAAGGTTGAACAAAAAAACAGTTAACTCATCAAACAAAACTTTCAATTATACTCCTTCGACTACTATTCTTGTCACTTTTGATTCATACGTTATGCCTAGATCTATTCGCATCAACTATGTGAGATACAATACTGAACGGTATAAACCTTCTCCAAAACAGTGCTATAAATGTTACAAATTTGGACATCTAAAAAAAATTGTAAAGCTAAGGCCATATGCATCCACTGTGGTGAGTTAGATCATTATTCAATACTTCACTGTCCTAAATCTTCTGATCCACCATGTTGCAGTAACTGCAAAGGCGAACATGAACCAACTGACTTCAAGTGTCCTGTCGAAATTCACCAATATCAGGTTTATGATTATGTCTTCAAAAACTTCATTACATTAGATGAAACTAGAGAAATATTCAGGCAACAAGGTCATCAGAATCTGAACTTGAGCAACTTTCCCCCACTTCAAGGACATTTTCACCAACATAGAGGTTCCAATATCCTCACTTCAGCAACTTATCGGCAACAACAACAGCACTCTAAAACTCACAGAACCACATCTACAATAACATCACCACAGCAGGTAAGCCCATCTGAATTTGACCTGAGTTCTCTTGCAACAAGCATAGATAGTTGCCTTCATTCTCACAACAATAATGATCAATCTGTTAGTATGCTCTTGAACTTTGCCAAATTAATAGTAGACACTGTCATTAAAAATCAATCAAAAAATACAATACCTAATCCCACTGACAACATTCCACCTAAACAAAACTGCAATCCTCTCTTGAATTTACCCTCTCAATCTAAATAATTTCTTATTGTTACAATATGAATAATAATATTACTAATTTATTTAACAAAAAATTGAAAATTTGTCAGTGGAATATTAATGGATTTGCAAACAAAAAACATGAGGTCCTAAACCTATCTCATGATGTGGATATTTTTGTTATCATAGAATCTTTTTTAAAACCTAACTCTAAATTCAGATTCAAAAAAAATTTTGCACTTGTAAGAAATGACAGGCTAACTAATAACAAAGGTGGTTTATGCATCTGTTTAAAAAAAATGTCACTTTTCAAAAATTACCCAGCTTTATTGACATACCTGATATTTTTGAGACTCTGAATGTTATAATCTTTCCCAACAGCAATAAACCAATTTTAATCTCTGCTGTTTACAGACCCCCAAGTAGGCCTCCTCATCAAAATTTTGATCCAGAAGTTTTTTCCCAATTTCTTAGAAGAACTGAAATTTTCATCCAACACAAAAACATAAGCGCAATCATTTTGGGAGATTTCAATTGCCACCATTACTCGTGGAATTCAAATAGTGAACAAGACTACTTGGGTCTAGAGCTATTCAATGCAGTCAATGACTCAGATTTTATTATACTAAATAATGGTTCTAGAACTTATTTTAATCATAATTTTAACAAAATATCTGCAATAGATTTGTCAATTATCTCTTCAAATCTTGCTCCTACAACAAAATGGTCAGTCCACTCTCTCGAGTGATCACTTTCCTATTTTTATTGAACTGATTTTAGATACAAACCAACACAATGCTTCTCAAAATAATGTTTCACATTGTATTAGCACAAAAAATATAGACTGGGAGAAATTCAAAAAAAATTTAATATCTTTTGAAACCACTTCTAATGATGACAATTTCAAGGATCTCTCTGTTCAAGTTCAATATGAATATATTTTAAACTCTATATTTCAAGCTCTGGATAACTCAAGAAATAATACGCATAAAACACCTCGGCATGGTTATCAAAATCATTCAAACAGAAATAGAACACAACTTTTCACATCAAAAAGGAAATATTCTGATACTCCTTGGTGGGATGATAATTGCCAAAAATTAGTGGATGATAGAGAAAACTCTCTTGCAGACGCCTTAGAAAACTTCTGTATTGACAAATGGATTCTTTATAAAAAAACTAATGCAAAAGTTAAAAGAGAATTAAAGAAAACAAAGGTGAAGAAATTTCGAGAATTCACTGAAACCTTAAACTGCAAAACACCTCTGGATTACGTCTGGTCAGTAGTTAAAAAATTTAAACATGGAATCTTGAATGATCAAATTCAATACTCTAATGATATTAATTATCTGAACTCTTGTGATTCTTTCATCAGAGAATTTTGTAATTTACCTTCATATGATTACATCCCTCCAAAAGAAGATGAATTGTGTAATAATCCTAATCATATCAATCTTGATAACTCATATATTGACGCTCCCTTCACTAAACAAGAAATGATATTCGCTATCAATAGTCTGAAAACCAATAGCTCTCCTGGTCTGGACAAAATTAATAATGAAATATTACAAAATATCCCATCATGTATAGTGGATAAAATCTTGACTATGTTCAACAAAATATTCAATACTAATGAATTTCCTTCTGAATGGAAAAAATTTTTGATTACATTGATACCAAAGGGATCAAGTGGCAAAGTTAGACCTATTGCTCTCGCTTCGTGTTTGTTAAAATGCCTGGAGAAAATGGTTTATTTCAGGGTAAATTTCTATCTTGAAAATAACAATCTTCTTTCACCTACACAATTTGGTTTTCGCAGAAAAAAATCCTGTCATGATTGTTTGGCTATACTAACTACTAATATTTATAATGCTTTCCTGGAAAATGAGTACATTGTTATTTTATTTCTAGATGTCAACGGGGCATTTGATTCTGTCGACCCCAATATTTTGATGCAAGATTTACTTGATCTCAATATTCCTTTCAAAACAAGAATGTTCATTTTTAATCTTCTGGCTAACAGAAGCCTAATCTTCAAAGTTGGAAACAGCCCTAAAGGACCCTTCCCATTGTTCGTCGGCTTGCCACAAGGTTGTGTTGGTAGTCCCACTAATTTCAATATTTATTCTAAAGACGCATCAAAATGTATGGAACCTAATTGTCATTTACTACAATTTGCGGATGACAATGTAATTTTTTGTTCCAGCAAGAGTTTGCCTGAAGCCATCAATTCAGTTCAAAAAAGCGTTGATAACTTATCTGACTACTTTTTAAACAGAAAACTCATTTTATCTGCCATCAAAACTAATCTCTTAATCATGTCAAAAAAAATCTTTGACAAAAATGAATTTAGTATAAAAATCTATGATAGTTTGATCAAACCAACAGAAAAAGCAACTTACTTAGGTGTTATTTTTGATGATAAAATGACATGGGCACCTCATGGTGAATATATAATTTCTAAATGCTCAAAAATCAATAATGTAATAAAATTCTTGAGAGGAACTTGGTGGGGAAGTCATCCCCAAGTTCTATTGAATATATACAAAGGACTGATTAGGGGTGTATCTGATTATGCATCATTTATATACAGTTTCAAAGACTATAAGCAAGAACTCTCCTTTAATCGAATACAGTATAAATCTCTAAGACTTGCACTTGGGTATAGGCAAAGCACTCCAATTCGTGTAATTCATGCTGAGTCATGTGAACCACCCTTACACCTTAGAAGCTTGAATCTTGCCCACAGGTATACCTTGAAACTTTTCTCACAAACTAATCATCCATTAATATTGGATCTACATAGACTTCTGCTTAATACCCAAATGAATAACAAATATGGAATAAAGAAGAAATTTTCTCTGCTGAGTGCGTATGGGGAATTAGTTCATATGAAATACTTAATCTACAAATCTGATATTACACCTCCGTTCAATTATGATCTACAATCTATTTTTTACCAACCTTCTTCCGATATCAAATCAGGAACAGTAATTAAGAATTCTAGATGTCCAAATGATGCTTTCAGAAACATATTCAAAACACAGTTATCCAATCACTTTAATCTTTTTACTGACGGGTCTAAACTATCTGAAAACTCTAACGGTGGATACGCAATCTATTCTGATGATTGGGAAAAAGAACTCATAATCCAGAAGAAAATGTCTGGGTATGCTTCCATATTCTCCCTTGAAGCTTCAGCCTTAAAACATGCCATTCAATTCAGCAGAGATAACCAACTGAGCCCCACTGTGATCTATACAGATTCCCTCAGTGTTTTGAAATCTTTAACTTCAAACCCTTTCAAGAAAGATATCTCCTTTTTATCTTTGGAAATTAAAAAATTGTTATTTAAAGCTCACTCAGAAGGTCTGTCTATCCATCTAGTATGGATTCCATCACACCATGGGATTACTGAGAATGAAAGAGTTGATTTCCTGGCCAAAAATGCATGCAGATATGGTGAAAATTCTGACATCCAGATTCCGCAAACAGATTTACACCAGTACATAAATCAGAAATCATCTACTAAATTTTTCAGTTTCTTAAATAACTTCCGTAAAAATACTGGTCATTATTACTTCAATAATTTCTTTTTGAAAAAGCTGAAACCATGGTTCCGGAAATGCAACAGTTCAAGAAGACTTATTGTTACCATAAATAGAATAAGATCTAATCACTACTCTCTCAATCATAGCATGCATAGAAAGAATATTGTCAATAATGAGTTTTGTTCATTTTGCCCAGAGGTGCCAGAAGATATTAATCATGTCCTCTGGGAATGCCCTCAATACTCATCTGAAAGAATAACCTTGATCAAGTGTCTTAAAAATGCTGAAATCAATGAACCTTTCTCGGCTGAATCCATTTGTAAATTCCCAAACAGTCTGGGAAGTCATCTCATTTTCAATTTTTTGAAAGCATGTTCACTTTTTATATGATAACAATAATATAAATTGCTACTGTTATTCTAGGTATCCGCTATAACCTAAATCATCCATTTTATACCTGATTCCTCCTCATTATCTCCTTCACTTTCATACATATCATACCTTCTACAACTTCATTTTCCTTCCTCCATTCTTTTCTACCCCTCCTCGCCAAACAGTGCTGAGCAAAAACCATCTACATCAATATTAGAAGAGCTCTTTTAATATTGCCTGCCACTACAACTAGAATCAACATCATCAATCAACTTATTCCAAGATAAACAGAATAGTTCAACGAGAAACTTCTACAAAAAACCAGATATTAGTCCATCCAATACAGTTAATCCAACATCTACACGAAATGGCCTAAGTCATACCTGCCCATTAGGAGCAGAAGACAAGGCCAATATATTTGAAAGAAGAAGATAGGCTCACGCGCCGCGATGTTCGTTTTTGTTTACAAAGCGCTGCAAACTCATTGTCTCACATGCTATCGCGAGTTTTGGATATAAAAATGCTCTCTCAATATCCAAGAGTTGGAAAATATCAACAGAAGCGCTTTGTAAATAAAAACAGACATCGGCGCGTGAGCTTGGATGGGCCTGCGGTGCGCCGTGTCATGCCCCGTGGGATGGCACGCGCTCGAATTGGAGACACGCCCGTAGGGGTTGTCTACAAATGAAGTGCCTGCGCCACGTCTTGGCGCATGATGCGGCTCACGGCATCCGCGCTAAAAAGTGGGTGTTAATTTATGGTACATTCGGGAACAAGGTGAACTGCAATGGGATGACGGTCAGCGGCCATTCGAGATCTCCCATCTCACTCGCACCTAGTAGGTTATCCCATGAGTGCGAGGGAGACGACAGATCTCGAACGGTCACTGGCCGTCATCCCATTGCAGTTCACCTTGTTCCCGAGTGTACACACACATCGAATGCTCATTCCGACGTCATGGGACCGAGGTCGCTAACCTCCGATTTTATACTTCGGATATATAATCGGTCACGGGGAAATTTATTTAGGGTGAGCGGCGTTAGCGCGGGTGCTGTGAGCCGCGCCATGTGCCAAGGCGCGGCGCGGGCGCTTCATTTGTAGACACACCCTAATAGCTCGACAAGCGCCTTAGTACATTTTTATGGTGGCAAAAACAGCTCCGCGTTACGTGCAGTGTGGGATAAGTGAATGGGAAAAATATCTACACGTACTTTGTACTCCCTACCACTATGACCAGTCTCATATTGGTGGGTAAAATTGAGAAATGAGGAAGGTTTTTAATAATTTTCAGATGCATTCACAAAAATCACAGCGGCCAAATCCACGAGAAATCGCTAGTCCCCTTCTTCGGCTTTTCTGTCTCGATATCGATCTTCAAAGACCTCTATCATAACTGTGTATGCCAAATAGATGGCATGTGACTTCACCCAAAGGTAATCGACCAGAGTGTACTGTGAGGGTTTTCTCATTTTTGACCCTCTAGTTCGAGCCTTACCCAAATGGGGGCTTATCTATTCCATTCTGCTTGTCAAGACCTATCGGATGGTACCCCTATAAATTTCACCCGTAACGCTCCCTGTGAATTATTTTAAATCACCCCTTGTGTATGTCCATATATATGCGTGTCTGTAAATTGTCGTCTCTTTGTCACGCGAGTACTCCTTGACCCCCAAAGCAATCTTACAGAAACTTCGAGGGTGTGTTCTAAACTTATCAATGATAAATCCAGTCCATTGACAGCTTCATACTCTCAAGACTTTCTCTTCCACGTCAAATTGATTACTTAAAATTCAACCCAATTTTCAGACCATGTTGGTTCAAACGTTCTGACATTTAAGACTCTGAATATAAATTGACAAATATTTAACCTAAGTATTTCTCGGTCGTTCTGAACAGAATGGTTGATAATCATATTATATTCGTGAATCGGCAAATCGATCTCAAATTTGAGATTGATAGAGAAATTAAACTAGTCCTCCAATGCCGATTCACGGACATAATATCATTTGAAACATAAGAGGACGAGTCAAGTTCGAAAAGTGTAACCAGAATGGTTGATACGAAATTTTGATCGTAACTTCCGTTTTCCTCAAAATTTTTTTTTCATTTTCCCTCCTATGTCACTCCAAAACTCGTATATACTTCGATCGATCTCTTTGAAATTTTGAGGCATTATTCAACGTCCTTGTGCAATGAGCCCAGTCTTTTTTGAGCCATATCCACCGATTTTTTATGACTCTAGGGTCATTTTGCTTTCTCAAAGAGAAAACCTTGTGATGGTGCAGAGTTTTTCACATGTATATTATTATAGGCCGAGCGGAATGCTCAAAAATGCTCATGGTACGTGCTACTACCTTCCTATGTTCACTGTGTCTGCGGTAATGGCACAGTGCGTTACCTAAGGTAAGTGTGCCTAATTTGCCCCCACTACTTTTGTTTTGCTCGCCATTTCAACTCATCTCCATATTTTTCAACGAACCTTAGCTCATTTTAAAGCTTGTTCCAAGACCTTTGAAATGAGCTGAAGTACGTTTAATCTCAACAAATTAGAGCCGAGATATCTTGACTTTGGCTAAAGAAGATGTTTTTCGAGTTTCCAACAGTGTGTTCCTAATTTGCCCCCACGTGGAAAAGAAGCCTATTTTCATGAGATTATACGGGTTTTTCGTATAATCGGGATATCTCGGCTCCCAGACCTCCAAATAAGACGTACTTTAGCTCATTTTGTAGCTTTTTTTACCTTCTCTCAAATTTCTTGAGTGAGATTGATGTATTTGAATGGAGCGAGGAATGAATTTGGAAAAAGACCATGGGGACAAATTAGGAACACTGCACTTTTTCTCGTAATATGGGCGTAGAATTGGCTAAAAATCGAGTTTTGCAATTCTGCAAAAAGCATTCTAAAGTTGAGATAAAGATGAAGAAAATGATTTAAAGGACGTTGAGATTGGTTGCACCAATTTTGTTTGGCATAACTTTTAGTGGGTAACAAAAAAGAAGTCGAACGTACCGAAAACCACTTTTTTGTTGTAAGAAATGCGCGGGTCATAGAGGATAGGTCCAGAACGTTTATTTCCTCATATTTTAAGAAAAAAATGCGCGGCAGCGTCTGCGGGTGCATACATTTTAGAACTTGAATGGGGGCAAATTAGGGAATGGGGGCAAATTAGGCACAGTTACCTTAGTTTTCAAATTGACATTACCTTTTCGGTAATGCCCCGTGCCGTTGCTACGTCTATGTATGTTTGGCGTTGAAAAATGATATGGCGTTCCCGTTAATGGTAAGTCGCATTAGATTGGCCATGTCTTGTGTGAAGAACTAATACCGCATGGCATTGGCTGTACCGAGTGTATGGAGTGTTAATGCCGCGGTTCTCAAACAATTTTTGGGCTGCTCGAGGTGTAGGGGTCGTGAGTGATATTTTATCTTCTCGATAAAAGTTAACATGCATACATCCCATACTTACGGAAAAAATTCGAAGACCCAAGTTGTAGAACACAAAACTTCCGACAAAGAAGGTTCTCACAAATTTCCCGGAAAACCCAAGCCTGGGTCGGGAAATGCGCGAAAACCGTTCCGCGCGTTCAACATGGACTTATATGGGGCAGCCGATGCAGCGCTACTAAACTCGATGCTAATTTGATAGTTTTCAATTTAGGCCTGGGCGACCAAGTGCATCTTGAATAGGATAAAATTCCCTTCAGTATGACACGAGTCGTATCTCGGCAAGAACGAAGCACTTCGAGCATGGCTCAAAAAAGAAAGACAACTATGGTGTCGAAACGGTATTCTCGCAGGCAAAACTGCCGGCACGCGGTGCTCAAAATTTGCACTTTACTTCGCTTCGCGCTGGAAAAGCTCCATACTCAGCAAGATACGACCTGTACCATTTCAAAGGGAATTACATCCTCCTCAAGATGCACAAGGTCGCCTAGTCCTAGATTGACAACCGTCAAATTGGCATCAAGCTTAATAGCGCTCCCGCGGGTGCTCCATATAAGCCTATGTTCAACGCGCGGACCGGATTTCGAGCATTTCCCGCCCCAGACTTGGTTTTTCCGGGAAATTTATGGGGACCTTTTTTGTAGGAAATTTTACGTTCTACAACTTAGGTCTGCACAAATTTTCCGTGAAAATGGATATTTTTTGACAACAAAGATATGCCGGGGTTTCCGGGCTGGCGACCTCATGCGTTTACTTCAGTGCCTCACAATACATACGAATACACCTTTCAACCTTCTGGAACACGAGGTTTTATTCAGACTACTCTCCATTTCCCTCCAGCACCCGAATTAATTCACTCCAAGTTCTTCCTCGTGTGTTCTCCTACTCAACTTTTTCCAACGCAGCTTCGACGATATCACCAATAGTACTAAGATCGATTAGTTCTATCACTGGCACAGTGATAGCAGTGCCATCGTGTCGTCTGCGTAATCCACAATTTTTACTCACCTTTCCTCGGATAGAATCACTCCTCCCCCCTCTCCTTGGGGCAGACCTGTTTTGGTTTTCTTCGTAGAGATATCCTTTGCCATGGTTGACATATGTACACTCGGGAACAAGATGAACTGCAATGGGATGACGGTCCGCGGCCATTCGAGATCTCACTCGCTCCTAATAGGTTATCCCATGTGTGCGAGGAAGACGACAGATCTCGAATGGTCATTTTGACCGTCATCCCATTGCACTTCACCTTGTTCCCGAGTATATAATCCTGCTTTTAAGCACCCTTGTCGTGGACTATATAACCACTATGGAGGTTGTTCGCCCCTATTCCTCGTGTTACTTCTTTTTAATAAGTGTACGCAGTGGATATTTTGGAGACTTTTATTCTTTAGTGAGTGATACACATACAAGAAATACATACTCGTGAATTTCGATAAGAACTGGGGAAATATCCTATATTTCATACAGTACAATCACTTGAGTTCTATTCAAATTGAATTGCTATCTCAATCACACGTACTGTGAGAATTTTCTTTGATAAACAAAATTGAAGATCACCATAGAACACACCAGGTTCATTCGATCACTGCTTACAGGGCGTACTGTGGTGCTCCAAGAGCCTTGATTAGATCTTATTCAAACAGGTGTTCGGATGGGGCATGCCATGGGGCGCCCTGAACGCCCTACTGGCGCTCCGGAATTTTCCAAGCTTTCTCTAATGGAATACAGACAGTTAAAAATTCTCAGGACGGCCGATACAGCGGGCGCTCAGAGCGCTCCAAATTGAATAATCGAATAAAGCTATCGGGAGACCCCTAAACTTTCTGAATAGTGATATACATTCTATACCTATTTGATGCTCATTGTATGTCATATGAATTATAATGACTTTATGTGGAAAGCTGAACAGTAAGAACAATTCAGGCATACGAGATAAGGTAAGTGTAGACAACTTGCCCCCATATGCTCGTTGACCTTTCCGCAACTTTTTTTTACGTTTCTTACGTTAGGATATTGAGAAAATTAGTGATTACGTTCATATCCGAGTAATTTCTGTGAGTCCCAGCAAGTATAAAGTGAGATCTTCCTTCTTTCGTTTTTGCCCAGCTAAGAAATCTTCAGCGAAATTACGTTTAGTAAAACTGGTACCAACAGTTTTTGATTCGACCAATCTAAAGGAACCTTGGCGCACTCAATGCATCTTTTCAAGACCTTCAGAATCCGTATTTTGGAGTTGCAGAACTCGGATTTGAAGAGATCTCATGAGCAAAATACGGAGATCGATCGCAAAAATGGAGGCCAAAGCTGGTGTGTGCACAACAAGCTACCATGTGGTTATCTCGAAAAGGAATGCTGTACGATGTGGTTTTTCGACCCTCAGAGCTTGCTTATCAGGTTAACATAGGACGAAGATAGTGTTTTGACCGGCAAAAAGCTCCAAATGAGATTGCACGTTATTGCATGCAAAATATGAGAAAATAAGTGATTTACATGGACCGCGAATCATTTCTGCGTTTCCAGTAAATTTCTCCAATTCCCAGATTTTCACAGACTAGAAATCACTGGAGAAATTGCAATGGGTATAAGCAGTGCTGAATTTTTCTAATTTGACCAATCGTTGCGTGCCTTGAGGCATTTCTTGTTTCAATATTTTCAAATCCGATTCTTAGAATTGGGTCTTTGCATTTTTTAAAGTACCTCTGAAAAATATCCCACTTCCATTTTTATCATGGAAAATCTAATTGGAAAGTCAACATTTTGAATTTATGCTTGCATCACTGAAAACGATTCCTATTGGCCGGAGCTCCTCTGACTTTACAACTTAGTAGATTCAAATGGATCACATCCGAATAGATGGGGAGGAATTCTGTACCATTCCAATTTTGATCTTACACAGTTTTAGGATCAACTAATATTTCTCCACAGGTACTTTGGTCTTCAAAGAGTGTGTGCTGATATGATAAGTCACCTTGCAACCTTTCCTCAGCTTGGTTCTCGCGATACAACTTTGGACATTGGAGGTTAGCTGCTGACGTAGCATCTCAAGCGTACCCCGAAAGCTTTTCGTGTGGGCTCAAGATCATACTCCTCCTGATTGCTCTTGTCTTCTGAATATATGGTGGGGTCACTTATTGGCTATTTAACATAATCTATAATCACGTAACTGAGCTTCCAGAGCAATGGCCATGTATGTCATGTAGCTTAGATGTAGTGACAAAAATGCACTTCCAGCAGTGATGATTTATATTATTTCTTCTGACATGGAATATCAGCAACCACTCTACATTCATTGGAAAGAGCTTAAATTATCCATGGTTTTGGAGTCATGAAAAGTGGAAGTGTTTTTCACCCTTCCTCACTCGTTGCTGGGTGGGGAGGGGGGGGGGGGGGGGGGAGGCTTACTCAAAAGTAATCTCATTTAATCTGAATTCTAAATTTTGTGTTGGACAGTTCTTGAACTGGAGTTACTTCATCACTTCTGAAAGAACTACTTTCTCGTAAAATGCCTTGTGAACTTGATGTATATTTCTTACATGTGGGCAAATAAAATGATACTCACTCTATTTTATTCTATTCTACTCTAAATTTGATTTAAACAGCTGATGATGAGGCGAGTATCATAGTGTCGAGTACCAAGAGATCCTGTGTTCTCAATTATTATCACTGTGTTTTTATTGATGACAGTTGGATATTCATTTATGCCAATACTTGTGATGGTAGTTTTTTGAAAGTCAGCCAAGCTCAATAATGGAATAACTGATAATTTTGATTATGATATTTGAGGTATTAGATCAATATTATAGAAAGTTTTTCTTTCGTCGCAAGGAAAGAACTTTTCGACCATTTTCTGCAAAAAGCTGAACTGGGGATTCACGTCTCAGTTCACTTTGTGAAATGGGCATCTAATTCCAGGGCTGATACTGAGATTTCTTTCATTTGCGCAGGATGGTGGTCTTACATTGGTGTAGGAAGTATGTCAATGGTCAAGTATGCTTGTTAGTCTTTATACAGGTGCTGAAATGAAGCATTAATTTAATCTGATCAGGAATCAAATAAAAATTTGCATCTGATTCTTCTATTAACTTGGAGTGAGCTGGATTGAGCTGGAGATTTCTGGCAATTAGCAGGAAAATGGTTACGTATCATTTGTAAATTATTACTCGACACAAATTGTTAGTGGAAGAATGAAGTCATTCCGACTCATTATTCCAGGTATCACTCACGTTTTGAAAGTGAAAGAGGTTGATAAGATTGAAGAATTGTGTCATTCTGAAATGAAGACGGAAATACTGATACTCGCGGACGAATTTTTTGTTATTGAGGTCATTTGAAAATACAATGATTATATTATCAACTATGTCAATGTGAATGATGAGTATTTATCTTTATCCCCCGGGCAAAAATTGAAGGAGTTTAGTCAAAATGTCCCCAGTAGAATTCCTACGTACAAGAAAGTGGTTCATGTAACTAAGATGTTACCCGTGTAATTCATTCTTGCTCGAAATTTCAAAAGAAGGAGTAAAATACGGAATGAGAATGCAAATTGGATAGTGTACCATAAAACCAATATGCCCGGTGTATGACAATAATATAGTGGGTGGATGAGATAAAGATAGTGGAGCTCAGCAGCAATCGGTGGCCTTCAGTGGTAGTCAGTGGAATTCGGTGGAGTTCGGTGGAGGTCAGTGGATTTTAGTGCAAATCAGTAGAAGTGACAGAATTCCATTGCAAAGAAAGGGAAATTATTGGTTGTACGTCAGTGGGATTCAGTGGCGGTCGGTGGAAGTCGGTGGGCGTCGAGACCGTTGACAGTCAGTGGCGATCAACGGCAGTCAGTGGAGGTCAATGGATGTCAGTGGAGATAGTGGGGGGTCAGTGGAGTTAATTGGAGGTCTGTGGAAGTCAGTGGACTTTTATGGAGTTCGGTGGACCTTCTTTTTTACTACTATATCATATAGGGATACTACTATATAATATAGGGAGATTAGGAGCTTTGAAAAAATCGTAAAGAATCACAGTAATTATCTAAAAAGTATATCGGTGATTCCGTTGAAAGTGTGATTTTCCGTGTTCCAAGTGCCCCTTAGTTTCTGAGGGTTTGAATATGTATTACAACAATTTTCTGGGGTGTATTCTATTGGTGCGCAACAATTTTGATAGTTTTTGAGTCGATTCTGACGTCCCCGTAATTTATAGTGCCTCATAAAGGGCCGAAATGTCAATTCCGTCCCCTGTAGTAAACCCAACTCCGACTTTTGAATTCATCACGACGCATATGCGGAGTCAAAAATCCCTATATGTAGCTATGCACTTTAATTTTTAATACTTCAAACTACATACTCCACCAGTTTGCGAGTCAGAATTACTTGCTTAGTTCGCGCACGGACATCCGACATTTTGAAGACGGGTTTGCACCGAAACTGCTCGCACAGCACTAATTAGGTCGGCAAAGTTCCCGATAATCTATTGAGCCTTTCTAACCAATGAGGTAGGTTTCGAGATACCCAAATACACCTAATTCTTGCGTGACATAAACCAAAAACTCGAATCCGCACCCACGCGCACCATATAAACATGTTTTCCAAATGGCGTACAAAATTTTCTGTCCTTTCCGTCCCCATGGTGTGCTCCTCGCCAACGCGCTATATCCCTTTGTGGAACACATTTTCTTGAAGTATTTGATTGCATTAGAGCAAATCTATGCGGAAAAGAGTCTACGATTAGTTGGCGAGCCGTGGGAATTTTTATAAGGGGAAATGTCAATTCCGTCCCCCTCTACGACCCCTTAAACTGCACATATCTTCGTCTGACTTCACTTTTGAGATACGCGGCTCTGGATACTTCCTTTTTGTGCCCAAACAAGTGTAAATGACCTGCTACGAGACACCGGAACTCATCTAGGGTTGAAATAATTTTTTGACCCAAATCACTCCCTGCGACGATTTTGGACCCAAAAAATCACACTTTCGGCGGAATCACTCATACAGAATCTGGAGAAAAAGATTTCTCAAAATCATGCAAAGGCCCAATTGAAAAACTTTGACCAGGAGTTATTTGATGTGCAAAAAACGGAGATCACTTGTAAAACAAGAAGACCGACATCGGAGTGTGCCCAAAATGCTCCCATATGCTTATCTCAAAAGAGCGTGCAGTACAACTTCTTTCACTACTTAAAATGTATTTATATCGTCAAAACGAATCGGAAATAGTGTTTTGAAGTGGTGAAAGCGTCAGAATGCGGTTGCGAGGCGATAAAAACAGATGAGACGATTTTAGCCCACCGCCGATTTACATGTTTTTTTTCTGGGAAAATGGAAAGTTAATCAAAGTCAGACGTATTCCAACTCACTCTGAAGGTGTTGAAACAAGTTTCAAAATGAGCTTGAGTACTTTGAAAAATATTGAGTTCGGCTAGAGTTGTTGCTAAAAAGGCCTATTGGGGCAAGTTATTCCGCACACCCCTTCATAAACTCTAAAAAAGTCATCTTAAAACAAGTTTCAAAATAAGTCATACAACTTTGAAAAATGTTGAGATAGATCCGAGCTGTTGAGGAAATAGCTCAATGGGGACAAGTTGAGTTCCCAAGACCTATATCTCGTGGTTATTGACGTGAAAATGGAAATGTGTTTTACATCCATAACCAAATTGTATATTTGTTATGTGCTAGACATCAAGAGACAGAATATATCATATTAAAGTGGTGTTTAATTGATCGTGGACGACTCGGTGGAACGAAAGACAAAAGTCTGAGGTTCGTCCGCTTCGATTGATCAATTTTATAAGAAGAATAGGTTGATGAGAATTTTGTACACCTGAAGTTATGGGTCACCGAGGAATACACAACAGGTATTCAGGTGATATTGAGATGTTGACATCAATTTATATCGATTTATATCGATTTATACCACTACCAGTATTATCAAGAACTGAAATGCCGATACAAAACGTCACAGATAATGCTGTTCATAATTCAGTTGTCCGCGAGAAGTCGAGAAGAAATAGTTAATGAATTCTTCAGATGAGTGATTCTGGAATTGACAGGACAAGATCGTCACAAAGGTGGGTAAGGAAAACTTTCAGAAAGGCTGTTCTGATGAGTTCTATGCCAAAATTGTACATACAGATATATTTTCAACCTAATGAGGTCAAATTTGATCGATTCTCATTAAATGTTCAAAACGCTCTAACTCGAAGTGAAATGTATTAATCATTTTTGATCAGGGGGCATCTTGAAGATTTTAAGATGGCTGATGATTCAATCAGTGGTGCAGTACGATTTTCATTTGCCTCCTAGGGCATATAGGATATTATAATTAAGTAAATGTCGAAAGAGTTGGAATTTCAGGATAGACCTTTCACGAGACAAGTCCTGGACTCGTCGTGTACTAGGTATTTCTCGGTCTCGTCTAGATCTTGACGGGATTTCTCGATGATCTTATTTAACACATCATAATATAGGCTTCTATTTTCGATAATGTCTACACCTCAGTATTTGTTCGGGTTCAAATGAGTTGTCTTATGTGTTAATCTTCCTATAAATATTTGAATAAATCATTTCATTGATCATTATTCTTTTAGAATATATTTGAATTAAATCTATTTTATACTATCACATTGTCAATGCGATCGCTGCTGCAAATTTCATTCCAAATTTGTAAAATGCTTGATTGAAATTTTTTTTTTCTTGAACATGAGACGCTGCACTCTCATTGTCTTTCAGGCGTATAACACGGACTCGTCTGGGGCTACAGCTGTCTTGTTGAAGTTTTAATCAAAGACTACGACACGACTCGGCGCAGAACCCGTTCGTGGGCATTCTGATTATCGGGAAAGATATTTGGAATGATTCTCTTTTAATCCTTTTCGACAACTATCTACGCGGTTATCAAGTGACGAAGCGAAGGACTAACTCTTGTGCTTCAGAATTGGCAGCGATCGCACGTCCCTCTTGAAGAATTTTGATATCTGTATACTTGGATTTGTTGAAATAAAAAGTTTTCAAGTTTCACGCAAAAAGATCGTCTACAACTCAACTGTATCCCTTTTCACGAGCAAGAACAGGAATATGGTTTGAATCATTCTGTCTCATATTGAAGAATAGAGAATAAGACGACCCATTTGAGATTCTTTTACAAAGATACCACACAAGAGAATCAGATATCTCTAACTCAATTTTTGACCTCGGACTGGACATATTTTTCACGGGTAAAATCATCCTAACACCACCTGAGATCGAAGATCTGTATAAGACTCGATATCAATCTCTTATATGTCACATCGGTTGTTGTATCCCCTCAATGTTTGAAAAAGATGAATTGCTTATCCATACTTCCAGGAGATACCCGATATTTTTGGAGAGCTTGAAACTCTGTTCAAACAAACGATGAAAGGAGGGTATAGTAGGAGAATCCTGACTTCATCAACTGGAAAATTGAATAATTATTCAGGGCAGTTCTCACGGATGAATAGTGACATCGAATGTGAGAATCGATCGACTAACCTGGGAAAATGATTCCATGTTCAAAATTATGAGATTTCCTCCGGTCAACTGACATAGCTGCTGACTCCGCAACATAACAAGAAGTAGTCTCCTCTTTATTTTCTCGGAAGCGAAGTACCACTTGGTACCGTAACTGTTTTTTAACAAAGATTGAGTGAGGCTAGGAACAGTAATTTGCTACGAGCCCAGTACTTATAGAACCGATTCTATCCCCACCCCTTTTCGGGTACAGGATTGAAAACAGCTTTTGAGTTCTTTCCCATTTCCTGACGTGAACCATCGAATACGCCCGTTCACTCACGATTCTGTAACCGGAAGAGCATCGAAACGAAAACAGTCACATAACTTTCGTTCCTTTCGCCGGAACTGGAATACATTCGATATCACGTCCCATTAAGGCGATGCGATCGCTGTGCACCGCGACCATGGACCTTGAAAATATATCTTACATATAAAATTTGATTATTCGAAGTTTGACACAAGTTGTCGGATACTTGTTATTGTCCAACTTGTATTCCTCAATCCGTCGCTTAGCCCAAATCACAAGAAAATCGGAGAAAACTGGGAATAACTCAGACGGGGGAACTTCCTAACCTATAATATACGCACATTTTCATTCCCAACTTTCTCCGATTCTCTTGCGATTTGGGCTCGAATCTAAGTTAGATGATGACAAGTATTTGTGCACTCGTCATTTAGCCCAAATCGCAACAGAATCGTGGAGAAAGATGGGAATGATTTTCAGCTTGCATGATGGTGACCACATCGCCTTAAACAACGCGAAATTTGATAGATCTGTAACTATGTTACGGGAAACAAAAAAGGAAGCTACTTTCGGTTCTGATTAGAATCCCGATAAGGAATTGGATCACGGCCGATTAATGGCATACATTTGTAATGATGTTTATGGATGGAATGCATCTGATCAATTGGATATTTCAGTAGTGCATCAAACCAAATATTGAACATCAATAGGTTTATTCGATTATGAAGATCGGACCAGTCTGACTGATGTGACTGCGCTGATCTAACCTGACCGAACGCGCGTTCGGCGAAGTTTAGCCTGACCAAGTCAGACCAACCACTTCCTCTTACACAAGCTCAGCTATAACTTTTCATGACAGAAATGTTGCTGTAAGGGCTCATTTCACGATTGTGGAAATAGATCTACGTCAATGCACAGGGAATTACATTCCTCGGAGTGTTTACATTAAGATAAGGTGTGGTTAAGCATCTGACGGCGGAGCAGCTGCCGCAGCTGGTCTGACTTGGTCAGGTTAAGCCATGGCCGAACGCGCGTTATGGGTCATGTTAGATCATGGCAGTCGGATCAGTCAGACCGGTCTGATCTCCATAATCGAATAAACCTAATATGAATTGAAGCTCGTCATTTGTCCATATAAGACTATAATATTCAATCAATCTCAATTTCAATCAGACTTACCAGTCTCGTGATATATCTTCATTTGCATCTATTAATCGCTGTCCGGGTAAGAATATGCAGAAAAAATGTAGCAAGCTAGATGTATATAAGGCTCCGTTCCTGATTCCTAATATAAAACCCTCTTGGTGACTCAAAATAACCTGCAAAGGGGAAATCATGAATTTGAGAAGAAAATGAGCATTAGATAATGGCTGAACCAAAAAGTTTTCTATAACTTCCCACGGCCCCGGTGCTTCCCGCGGCCGAGTAGCATAAACGAGAAAAATTGAACAGCAACACGCTCATGGGAATATTTCAATTTGATTTGCACATTTCGACGTACAAGCTGGATCTAGGGCTCGTTTATTCCCAACATTTCAGGAATTTCTTTGAGGGAAGGGTGAACCCAAGTTTTGGACTCTCGCCTAAAATATCATGGGGAGGGGGTTCGAAAATCTGGTTTTTATACGTATTTTTTCGAGCTGAAAACCATGACGTAGTCGGTTTTTCAAAGAAGAAATTTTTCGACTACCATATTTATTTTCTGGCTCACACCCCCTTCGACGGATCGCCATACCCATACGACATTCAATTCAAAACTTTCGAAAAACCAAAAGAATACTCTTTAGTTTCGATCGAAGAATTAAATTGGTTTGATGGACAAAAATGGCAAGAATCAAGGAAAAATATCACTGGGAAATCATAGGATTGTTCGGTTTTTTGAAAAAAAAAAATCCGACTTTTGCACTTTCTTATTCACTATCTCGATGTGATTTTTCGATGTGAACTAGAAAGTATTACAAATTATGAAGATATAATTCATCGGTCTTTGCGAGTTAAAGTCAGCTGATATTGCTGACGTTTTTGGCATCAATCGAGAATAGATTCTACTCCACTCTCGATCAATGCACCTTTAGAGCCTCGTATGGTTTGGCAGAAGGCCGAAGAGCTGCCATAGTAAAAATGTTGAGGAATCAAATGGGAATAGCGGCTTAAATTGACCTTCCTCGCAAGCGCTTATCGAAGATGAACTTTCGTATATAAGGGCGTTCAAACCATCGAACACTCGGCCACTTGAGCCGCGTGTCAGTGGTAAACTTTCATATCTCTTCCACCACTTTGAAAAGCCCGAGCAATGAGAGAAGGGCGAAACACGCATAATATCAGCGCAGAATCGAAATTTTTCACGAAGTTTCTCATTTCTCATCTTTACTCCTTTATTCCTTTCCATCAAAGTCCTTTAGATGCATCCCCGCAACCATACGAGGCTCTAAAGGTGCATTGATCGAGAGTAGAGTAAAATCCATTCTCGATTGATGCCAAAAACGTCAGCAATATCAGCTGACTTTAACTCGCAAAGACCGATAAATTATATCTTCATAATTTGAAATTCCCGCGAGTGATAAATACGATATCCGATCAAATCGATCTAGTGTCAAAATTAATTACATATAAAAAGTATTACGATCATTTTTCGGAATAACCGATATCATATGAGTTCTGTGGCGTTTTAGCGAGAAAATTCAGATTCTTGACCCGGGAAAAATGTATCCAGTCCCACATAATTTGATGGATTGGTCTGTGAATTTTGTGGGAATACTTTTCAAGGTTTTGAACAATATGTCGTACGGATTTGGCGATCCGACGGAGGAGGGGCGAACCAGAGAATAAATAGGGTCGATTTTTTTTCTAAAAAATTGACGGTGACATCGTTTTTAGCTCATAAAAATACGTGTAGATCCAGATCGTCAGCCCTCCCCCCCCCCCCCCCCCCCACCCCTCCATAATTTCTAGGGCGGACGCCGGACTTCAAAATTGGGGTGTAACCTCCCCTTAATCGCAAGAACCCGATTCGCTGAACCAGACCAATTCTTTTACATGTTTAGTATATTTTCGAAATTGATGATCTCGACGGCATTCTTCGATCATCATCCAAGTTTGCCATACGAAATAGAGTTCCTTACGTATTCTGATTTGCTCAATACGACGTTTGTAATTTTATGGCGCTAAGATTCTTAAGATATGCCCAAGATAGGGTATGAGCTGATTTTTCCAAGTTGCAAATTTTAAGTCTAAGCTATATACATAATAATTTTTGCAATAAACTTTGGAATACTCATAGGGGACAGATATCCTAGTTGAACTCACGACAGACTGTTATCAGACTACACGACAGACTATTCATACAGACAGGGGAATATCCCCTGTTTCGCGTGTGCCCTCGGGAAAGAATATTGGTGATAATTTGAGGATACAAAATAGTCAGAACATGAATGCATTATTCGCAAATTGTCAATTTGTACGGAATTCAAGATAAAGCTGGGCTCCTCATTGGTGAGGGGAAATTTTCATTTTCAGGGCTGAAATAAAGTTGATATGTCGCGGATTTCTTCCTGAGCATCTTAGTCCAGTAGGATTAGATTTTTTTCAGAAAAAAATTAAAGAATGGTGTTTTAAAATATGATCGTGTAGACCAAGACGTCAACATACTGTGCTTGAATTTGGCAAAGATGGCGTGCGGTGGAAGTTGTTCGAAAAAATTCAAACAGTCTGGAAAAGCTCTTTCCTGGCTCCTGGGAAAGCGGCTATTGGCCTTACAGAGAAAAGTTGTGACCCAAACTTGTAACCGAAAACTTCCTTTAAATACTGCTTTTTCTAGATATCTCTATCATGATTTGTTCATGAGTAAATGGAGGAGAAGTGCCGAAGATTGCCGTTTTTACATTGATTTTTGTCTCGGAAAATTCAAGTGGGAGAGTGTTGCCTTGATCGTCACAAGTGAGTTGTGATCTTATCACTATGCATGTTTTTTTACAGATCTCTATCTTGCTTTGATTTCTTGTAATATTGATTATTTATTACAAGATTCCCATTTTTATTTAATAATAATCCAAAGTTTGCCATAGTTGCAGCACTGTGCTTTGGGATCTAGCTCTGAACAAGCCTTGAATATGGGGATGATCAATAAGCAAATGAATTTGTGCACTTGCAGTTGGTTCATTTGAGCGTTTTCACCACATGTCATTTTGAGATATGAACAAATGAAATAACTGTTCCGTGTGCAATTTTCTCGAAGAATCGACCACGGGCTCTGATAGCCATCAATTTTTGACGAATTTAAAGAAAAAACGTCATCCCCGAGCATTAGGAGGTGAGTTACGATTTTTTTTTTTTCTAAAAATCACAACCACTCGAATAACGACTTCGAAAGAACGAGGTTCGGCGATATTATTCACTATTAGAATTCCTACGTGAGAAAAAATTCAGGAGCCATTACCTGTAAAACCATCCCTTCGAGGGATGTATCAAGAGTAGAGAAAAATGATGCAGTATTCGCGCGCACTCGGTCCGGGGAGTGGGGGAAGTTGGAGAGATGAGAGATGAGGTCGTTCGGAGAGTGCGCAGGAATTGAATCACGGGCTTGAAATTCGGATGCGCAATAAGAATCATGGTTATCTCCGAAACTATCCAACCCAATTCGACCATTCTTTTCCTCATTCGGAGTAGCTTCTCCTGAAACGAACAATGATGATGTTGTTGTCCATCCAAAATGCATAGGGAGAGTGGGGCAAAATTGGACGGATTTGCAGTGGGGCTATCTGACGATACTTGGGTCTAGGCACGCTATAAGACTTTGAAGTTCATCTATTGAATAGATTGTAAAAAAATGTTCAGATCCCTAGGTCTCAGCGTTCGTACTCTTTCTTGAAGTTGAAAAAAAGAAATCTGTCCAAATTCGCCCCGAGCTTGGGGGCACTCTTGACAAGTTTTGGGGGCAAATTCGGACAGCCTTCCAAAATTGAGGTGTACGGCATTATTCCTTACCGAAGAGAGTCGCATTTGCTCATCAAAACACGTGGTAATAACCTAGAACCAAGAGGGAAACCCGCCTGAGACTTTTACATCCTCCCATAGCCCGAGCAAGCGAGCCATTTTTGTGTCATTCTTCATAATTACTTGAAATAGGCGTGTCATTAGTGCACTGCCGTCTTCAGCAATCAGCAATCGACTGGTGGCTTCTAAGAGTCTACTTTCATTAGTTTCTCTTCAAATTGGAGGTACCCTCATTGGCCCTAAGTTAAAGATCCAAATGATAGTGGGCGACAATCAACCCAATATCAGTGAATATGACAGTGAAAATGCGGAAATCGAGCACTATTTTCGAACACGTAGAAAGCGACTTCTGACCTCTAAACTGACTCCTAAGACGGACATTGGTTATCGTAATTTCATTTTCTCACACATTTTCAATGAACAAACTCACCCTCAACCTCCCGCGCTTCGAAAAATTTGCCCAAACGCATACGCGCCTCGATACGCACAATTCTCGAAAAACACGGACACGCGGTCGGCCGACCAATTTTAGATGGGATTTAGCATTGTCCGAATTCGCCCCTACCAATTCGTCCAAAAATGCCCCCAGGCGTTTTTTTTTCGCAAAATTGTGATCATTTGGGCCCAAGTGAACCGATTTTGGCCCACGACGGCTCAAAATCTTCGTTTTGTAATGTAGTTTTCGACCCCCAAACGACGATTAAGCTCGTCCACTTTTGCAATGTAGCGTGAATTTTTGCTTTTGGAAAATAAACCGCGTGAGGCCCTCGAAAAGCACCCTTATGTCAGCGAGGACTCCCAGTATCGTTTCAGGAGGTCTAACCACGATGAAAACCATTGTCTGTGATGGTATTAAAAGAGAATTTACGCGGCGAAAGCCTACACTCGCCTCCGACCTAGCTATCTCACTTATCCAATTTTGCCCCCGTCCAATTTTGCCCCACTCTCCCCTATGGCCGCTCGAGGCGGGGAACATGTCCAAAATATTGGGAAAATCCATTTTTGTATGACAAAAAATGGATTTTTGTCCCGCTTTCCCAGGAGCCAGGAAGAAGCTTTTCCAGACTGTTTGAATTTCTTCAAACAACTTCCACCCCACGCCATCTTCGCCAAATTTAAGCACAGTATGTTGACGTCTCGGTCTACACGATCATATTTTAAAACACCATTCTTTAAATTTTTTCCAAAACGGCCTCCTTTTACTCCAATTCTACTGCCTACTCACGATGAATCTCTATGTGCATGTGGACCATTAGAATGGGAAGAGGTGGCACAACGGTGACTTGACGAGGTACACAAGTTAAAGTATGATACGGAATTGAGAGTTGAGAAAACCATACTCCCGTAAAGAACACTCTCACTCGCGGAATACAAAATAATACAACACTCACCGTAAAAGAAATAGCTCCAACTCCTATTGTATTCAGGATCAGTGTAATGAACCACGTGAGCGTATACGTTTCTTCAAGCACTCTAATCATCCTGAAACATTTCTCGAAAGATATATTCATTCAAGGTTCACAGGGGAACAACCAGATATGATCCGACCCAATTATTATTATGGCCAAAAAGCAGATACTTCAGTGGTGAGGGGAGGGGGGGGGGTCTGAAGCTCTAGCTATACCTCCACGCGTATAACACGCCAATTTCCATGAGATTATATGGGTTTCCCGTCAAATTGAGATATTTCTGCGCTGGCATTTCCAAAACAGTCGGACCTTGGCTCATTTTGTGGATTTTCTTACACCTATTCGTACTATTTGAGGTGAATTGAGGTTACCATTAGGTGAAGAACGAATCTAGAGAAAGGTTACCGGAGCAAATGAGGCAAACTGCACTTTTTTAGTATTATGGGCGTGAAGTTGGTCAGGAATCGAATGGTGCCACTCTGCAGAAAGGATTCTGCAACTAGGACGAGGGCAGAATAATGAGCTGAAGTACGTCGCGATCAATACCGTCGTTTTTGTTTGGCATAACTTTCAGTGGCTACGAAAAAAGCCAAAATTAGCAGAAACAGTATTTTTTGTCAGAAACATACAGGCCTTTTTGGATCGCTCGAAACAATCAGTTTTCCCATTCTATGGTAACAAGTATAAGAGCGATGGGCAGCAAGTTCAGTGCGTGCGTATATTCGAGATCTGGGAGGGGGGGGGGGCAAAATATAGGCAATGGTGGACACTTACCGTACCTTTTCTTTTTGGAAAAATTGAAGTACGTAATCATAATTTTTGTTATTTTGTAAAAAAAAGTTCATGATTTGGGTCAAGGGCTCGGTTGAAGAAAATTAGAAGATCAATGTGTGACATCTGACGTGGAATTACACTGAAAATTATTTGATATCGATTAACCCCTCACCATAAGGCCTCGTTGTGAACATCCACTGCAGAATTCATCATTTTCACTGCGCGGGCGTGACAAGCAGAGTTTGGTGAACTGCTGATGAGATTAAGATCCATTTCCACAGCTTTTTTCACCCGAATACTGTTGAATAAATAAAACAGTCCTGAGGTGCTGACAATATCATTATACCAGTGGAATGGCACTCGTTCGCATATCTATAAAATTCTCAAGTTCTAATGGTGAAAAACATCGAATACAACTACATCATGACTGACAAACATAATCGCGGCTCATTCAAAGTTCTCATTGGCCTTTAGGATCCTTGAGGCTTCAATCGCTGATCACGCGAGAATAAAAAAAGAAGTTATATCATTATTATCAGTAATATGGTCATTATTATGGAATGTAGGTTCTGCAAAATGACTTTGAAAAAGGCACAGAGCATCAATAAAGAGGAAAAGGAAAATTTTCAAATCATTGCGGATTCAGTCTACTTCAGCACTCGCTGGAATTGATAAAAATGAGTCGATTGATTTTTCCTGCCAATTTCTCATTTTTGCACAGCTCATGCGACGTTTTCGGTTGTATTATTTGGCCCTCTTTGAGCTTCAGAAAAACGTCTAATATTGCGTGTGAGTCATACCAAGAGATCAAAGTGACAATTGTTTCAAGCGATAGACAGGCTAATATTATCACAAAATAATATTAACCACGATAACATCCGTGGGGAGTAATAACACAGCCCCACAGAAAAAAAGTTCTGGCCTAACTCCCAAACTACATCCTCAAAAATTCATGATTCTCCGAGAATGCTTGGGGTTGGTGATGAAACCATACGTTATTCTACACATATTCCATGTTATCACGATCGCTGAATCCGAATCCGAGGTTGATTTGATCCCAGCACGTCAAGGTTCTGACATAATCTCAAAAATTCATGATTCTCCGAGAACGCTTAAAGCTGGTGATGAAACCATACGTAGTTTTGCGTTCACTCCATAAGTCTCGCGACCAGACTTTATCAAGCTCACAACTCGGGCTCTATTCTTTTTTGGAGCTATAGCGAGTCTTCTTTTCTTCGAATGACCTATGTATGGTATACCGTTGTCTCTTCCCTGGTGTTGTATCTCGTTTCAGCATTGGGCAGAAATCGACCATCACGTTTACATCCCATCTTCCTTGATAGCGAGTTTCCATCTCTTTGAGATCTTGATGAAAACGTTCGCCTTGCTCTTCACGAAAGTCTCCGACGTTTTCCGGGAATTCATCCAGATGGTCACCCAAAAAATGTAGCTTGAGGCGCATATTACATCCTAAAGCTTTGAAATCATTCACCATTTTTCTGACAATTTTTCCATAATTTGGACTTTTCCTATTCCCCAAAAAATTAGTCGATATCTCTTGAAACTTCTCCAAGCTGCTCCTCCAAGTGGAGTCATCACTTTGATGAAATTTGTATCTCTCAACATGGTGCGGACTTGTGGTCCATCGAAAACTTCTTGTTTTATATTCGCTTCCGATAGCTTCGGAAATGTTCTCTCAAGATATTTGTATCATTCACCATCTTTATCCAAAGCTTTCACGAATTTTTTCTGAGGTTATGTCAGAACCTACACGATTTTGAAGTAAGTGCGAAACAAAGTACGCCCCAATCAACAGCTCCGAGTACTCTTGAGGTTATGTCAACCTCGACATACTGGGACCCAATGGACTACGAAATTGGGTCCAGTGACCCCGAAAATATGGAGTAATTGCGAAACTACGCATGGTTTCATCGTCAACTTCAAGCATTCTCAAAAAATCATGAATTTTTGGGGCTATGTCAGAACTTTGACGTGCTGGAACCAAATTGACCTCGGATTTGTATTCAGTGATCCCGGAAACATGGAGTAAGGGCTGAATAACGCATGGTTTCATCGCCAATCTCAAACATTCTCAAAAAAACATGATTTTTTGAGATTATCTCAGAATCTTGACGCGCTGGGACAAAATCGACCTCGGATTCGGATTCAGCGACCCCAAAACCCTATAGTTACTGATCCAAAGTGATTCTAATACGATTCAATTGTGATCCCCGAGCAAATTCTAAAAATCATGGTTTTTTGAAGGTTATGTCAAAATGCCGAAGTGCTGGGGCCAAACTGACCCCAGATCCGGATTCAGCGACCCCAAAATTGTAAAGGTAGTGTAGTTTGAGAGTTAGGTCAGAACTTTTTTTATGTGGGGCTGTGTAATAAAGATGAGATAGCTCAGTGCCATTTATAACCCCAAATATTGATTGAAGCTTAAAGCAATTATCATATTAACCGCTTAGTATGACTCACCCGCAATATTGTCATTTCTTTTAAGCTTTGACGTACGCATTAACTTCGTATTTTCTTTTTCAATCGATCCCGTGCGTTCTCACGTCATAACTACCCAATGCGCGCCGCGCTCGGTGACTACCAAACGTGTCACATCGGATGGGACTAGAATCCACATCTCTCTGCTTGATTTCGATAATAGAAACTCAGTCTAGATCCATGTGACCCATAATAACGTTACGTGACTGCTAATTACATCAAGTGACCCATGGCGTAAGGATAACAAGGTGTGGGACCCCGAACGATTAGAACGCATCGGCTACCGCGCAGACATGGCGGCCTACGAGCGCCATCCATATTGAATTTCTAGATGTTGAATAGAGTGCATATGTGAGTAACCGACAACCAGCTGTCGTGCCGTGTTGCTCAAATTTGCATGTAGCTCCACAAGCCCCACATCTAATATCTTGGAAATGTTATACTGTTGTGTTGAGAATCAATGCAAGAATCTAACAGGGCCAGTCTACGATGGAAAGAAAAAGTAATTCAACCGATTTTCTCGGGCTAAGAATCTTCTGGACAGATTCATGAGAGCGTGTGGAGCATGAATGAGAATTCTAAATCCCAATATCGTCATTAAACATTGACATTCAGAGAAAATCAAATTAGTGATTAATGTGATGATCTGACCATTCTCCACCCGTTCGTATGAATGAATAAATCCGTATAGTCGTAAAACCGGTGGCAAAACACCGTGCTATGTTCATTCAAAGGTCCTGCGATGAAATCTCATTATGGCGTCGGTCGGTGGGCAAGCGAAAACGTGCGCGGTCACACACCTTGTTAATTTTACGCCATCAAGTGACCTCTAATAAAGTCACGTGACCCCTGATTACGTCACGTTACTCTTAATCACGTCACGTGGTCCCTCATTACATCGTGTGACCACTCTTTCTATCACAACCGTTTCGTTCTGAGCGTATATATAAGTCCGTGCTTCCGAGTCCACGGAGGGTCGAAAGGCCGTGAAAGTGAAAGTTGCGTAAACATTGGATTTACCTTTGGATGTGTTTCGGGGTATTCTCGTGGTCATTCTCCAACAAGGATCAAAAGAATCTGTAGAGGGGATTTGAAAGAACAACCGATTTTTCCGGATATTATCCTGTTCTTCTCAAAAATCAAGTTCTATCGCCGTTCATATCCGTTTCTAAGACTTTTATTAACTACAAAAAATTGTTTGTGTACACTCAGTCGACGAAAAAAGTCCATACCTCACAGAATGCTTGTGATGCCAAAACTGGGATCGAATAGAATTGGATGGTTCGAATTTAATACTGAAGGAGCAGAAACAAATTTGTATGTATCATGAATCCTGCGGATCTTCATTCCCAATCAATATACACAATGCTTGATCATCCTGGGCGGATCATCAAACATGTAATCTCGTAAATTCGCATATAGAGCCGAACGATTCCTCTGAATACTCACCGAAAGTCACTCGGTGTTCGTACTTCTGCCAATATTTATGGAAGTCGTAATTCACTGACTCAAATGCTTGTGCTTCGTATTTTTCGAGCCTGGGTCCGATCATCTTGACGTCCAACATCATGGGGCAAGCTTTATCAACAGGTCATCAAGCTTTATGAAGCTCTACAATCGAGGATTCTGTCATCTTATAGGGATTACTGAATTCATAGAGATATTACAGATAGAGGAGGGAAGAGGTGGGCCTCTCTGTAAGCGGGATTTTCTCTGCAAAAGAGAGAGAGAAAAGCCAAGGAGTTTTTTTAAGGTGGTTGTAGGGCAAATACGCTGCGACGTACGAAGGAGAGGCACCGGTCAGCCAAACACGGCTGGCCAGCACCTCCCCAACGGTCCCGGGCTGGAATCCGCATCGATACGGCCATCCGAACCGGGTAAACCCTCTCTCTCTTCCCCTTTGGCACTGACCATCGGACAAGGGAGAGATCCACCAACTTACCAATCCGGCCCCGGCACCGCGTGAGCATTACTTCAGGGCCGGCGGCGTCTCGCGCTCAGGATCGAGCGTCTCTCTTCTCACGACTCGCGGGTGCTGTTTCTCCTTTTTCGATCTTCTTCCATCTCTTCATTCTTCTTCCTCCTCTCTTCTTCCTTCAATCTTCGATCTTCGATCTTCTCTCTTCCCTCTTCAGTGCATCATGTTCCTCCTGAAACCATTTGGATCTCTTCTGTTTGAATTCGTAGACTCACTGTAATTCACCTGCTTCGAGGCGCCTCACTTTCCGCTCTTTCTCCTAGAAAAGACAAGGAGTCCTCTTTCTTTCTCTCTCGCACCTGCGCGACGCATTGCGCAGTCGACACCAAGACACATAGGCGCGTCGGAGAGGGGATGATGTACTGCGCGATGCGCCACGCGAGTGCGAGAGAGAGAGAGAAACAGGACGCCTCCTCTCTCCTCTCTCTCTCTCTCTTGTGCGAAGAAACGTCTAGGCTGCGCTTCCCTTTTCTATCTGTAATATCTCTATGAATGAAATTCCCGATTTCGAGGAGTTGTTTCGGAAATCTTTCATGCGACTAACATATTGAACTTCAAAACTCGTGCCGAAACAAGCTTTTACTACCCAATTGGAAGTTGCTAAAACTTCCACGTAACTTCGGACAATTCACTGTGAGATTTCTCAGAATTTGCAATGGATACCAGTTTCAACCCGTTACTCTGTCGGTCTAACAGGATTTTCCTTCTTGCATTCGTCAAAATGATCTGCACCTAGTGATAGTTGAAATGTGTTCACAAACGCGATTCGGCGATTGAACTTATACCAAAAGTTTTTGAGAATATTATAGAGAACTTTCGTCTGCTCCGAAATGAGAATTGATCCATACAAATCCATCGGGTTCGAATTATGACAACATATTCTGAAAAATTAGAACTTTCTGCTTCGGTTGAAAATACCCAAACAATTTCTTGGGGTTGATTGAAGTCTGAGGAACAAATAGAAATGTGAGTAGAGCTCAAATGTTATGAAAAAACATGACAGAATTTAGAAAAATTAATTTTGCTCCAAAATTCCTCCACAGATTTTTTTGATTCTCATTGGAAAATGACCGCAAGAACACCCTAAAACATATCCAAAAAGAAAAACCCATGTTTACGCACCTTCCACTTTTTCGGGTTTGCGACCCACTGTGAGTCCTCTTCATCCAGTCTCCACCGGCACTCTCACGCCATTGCTCTACCCAAATTGCTGCCACCCTGGACGTGCCACGACTACCGCGAGTTCCGGGACCTTCTCGAGTGATGAGTCACCACGTGTGTGTGGTTTTCGTGTTCAACACTTTGGTTTCTGAGTCGAAATTGATGTTAGAAACCATTCGTATCTTTTGCCTTCCTGCCCCTACTCCCATCCCTGTGGCAACATTGTAAACGCTTTTTGGATTCCGATTGAGCCATTTGTAAAATGCTTTGAAATCTTTCAAAAAGTAAAGTCTTTGACCTCGCGTACTCGCACCGTCGGGCAAGACGCTCGATCCGGTAGCGGAAGACTACGCCATCGCTCGATCCATGGACAAGTGCGGCGTTCAACGCAAGCCGTACGCACCAAACCCCGAAGCCAAGACGAGAACCAATGAAACCTGCACGGGCTGCGAAAGGACCGGAATCTCGCACGACTTGGAGCGAATCAGGCTGCAGCCACTACTCAGCTATCTAGCGACCCTGGCGCCAACCAGCCTAAGGCCGAGCTGTCGAACGGGCGAAGTTGAATTCGCTCATTGACAAGGAGCCCGAGGACCCGCCACGCTGGTACTTCGTGATCCACTTGTCGATCAACTATTCAGCTTGAAGGGGGCCATACATGACATAGCCGAAACGTCACAAGAGTTGTTCTAAAATAAAAAATATCAGGAAAAATCAACCAACTCATTTCAATTGATTAAACGACATTCTGCGATAGAATAATCGCAAGGAGAACCTTGCTGGTATTTATAGTCATTTCACCTACCCGGAATCCTTACGAACCATCCGTATGCGACAATCTATGCCAGCTTTCCAATTACGTTTGGTTAAAATCCGTGCAAATACTCGGTTAGATAATTTCATGATAGAGCTTAGCAGATCGGACTAATTGATTTCGTGCCTAAAAAACAGACTAACTGCATTGAGTCCACTCTACTGCAAGCTCTACCGGCCCAAATAACACGAGGACTAGCGCACACTGTCGCAACAGCCTATTGAAACTGACCATAAGCTGTCCCACGAAGGGATTCGTGAGGTTTTGGGGTATGGAGAACGACTTATAAATCTTAGCCCAAGCTTACACGCTGTCACAATCTACAAGATCTCAAGGTCATGACAAACCCAGTCTTTATCCGACTGCGCAAGAATACGAGGATAATGCATTTCCTACAAAAAAGGATATCTCAGAAATGAGTCTGCAATATATGGGAGATAATTATTCGGTCTACCGTTTTGATGTGAAAATGAGTCGATTGTAGAAAAAGAGCTCATCGACTTGACTCCTTTCCTTTTCCAAGAAGTGAATTTGATCACGGATTACAACTTGTTGCAGCCATTCATTCCATAAATGGCGTAGGAAATTTTATAAAATCACTTAAAGCATGAATTCAATGAGCGGCCCACCATTTAATTCATATACGATGGAGTTCCGCATATCTTCCCCCAAGAAGTCACGGTGAGTCATTTATGCGAAAAAGGCCGTGTTGCGTGCACGTGCCTTTTGCCCGTGGGGTATGTTTTGGGGTCATTAGTAGAACATTTTCCATCAAGAATCAAAAAAATTGGTAGAGGGTTTCTGAATTAAAGTCGATTTTTCGATTTTTTAGCCATTTTTTCAAAACAGTGGATGACCTCCATCGCTCACTCCCGCATCTCGCTTTAAAATCGACTATTCAAAATGATCGAAGTACCCAATCCGACGTCGAAAGACCCGATCCTTCGGAATTCGAGGTTCGAATCAGGCCCAGATATGATCTGAGTAATTTCGATTGACTATAGTGCAGGAAATCCTCTTTTTATGAATAAATTTCACGGAAAATGTAGGTGTCCCTCGAGTTGTTGGATTTTGTTTGAATTCGTTTGACTTCACCACGATTCGATTACAACTTATTTGTGAACTGTTTTGTGACTTTTCAAATTTTTCCAAGATTTTTTAAAGATTATTTCAAGATTATTCTAAGATTATATAAAGATTATCATACGGTTTTTCTAAGGTTTTTTGAAGGTTTTTGAGATTGAAAATACATGACCGAGCATGCCTTGGAACCACCTTAGAGAAACGTTCAGAAAATATATTAAAAATATATTCCATTTTCACCTAGGCATACACTATTATTGACTTCATTGTTCCACACGAGCTTCATTTACTGTTGGGGTTGATAAGTCGGGTGTCTGAAGCTAGCCCAAACATTCTCTCACAAACGCAAACAATTTAAACCATATTTTATTACTTTTTTATTGCTATTTTATTGCCGCAATTAGAAATTTATTGCTGCAAACCCGCCTGAGCAATTAATGTTTGGGCCAGCTTCAACCTGAAGCTATCCCAAACATTGAGTAATAATGATCCGATCAGAATCGGGCTTAGCTTATCTTTTGTTGCTGTTTCATTGCTCTAAGGCTGGAATTCATAGTCGTTAATCCGAGATTACAGTCGGCGGATTTAGGGCGCTGCGATCGCCATGGCAAGGCATTTTAAAACTAGGCACAGCAATCGCAGCGCTCCTAATCCGCCGATCCTGATCTCGGATGAAAGACTATGAATCCGAGCCTAAGAATCCGTTTCGATCATCCCTCCAGAGTGAATACCGACCGAGCAATTAATGTTTGGGCTAGCTTCAACCTGCAGCTAGCCCAAACATTGAGTAATAATAAGCCGATCCAAATCGGGCTAGGCCTATCTCTTATTACTTTTTTATTGCTCTTAGAATCTGTTTCGATCATCCATCTAGAGTGAATACCGACCGAGCAATTAATGTTTGGGCTAGCATTGAGTAATAATGAGCTGATCCAAATCGGGCTTAGCCCATCTTTTGTTGCTTTTTTATTGCTCTAAGTATCCGTTTCGATCATCCCTCTAGAGTGAATACCGACCGAGCAATTAATGTTTGGGCTAGCTTCAACCTGAAGCTAGCCCAAACATTGAGCAATAATGATCCGATCGGAATCGGGCTTGGCCTATCTATCATTACTTTTTTATTGCTCTTAGAATCCGTTTCGATCATCCCTCCAGAGTGAATACCGACCGAGCAATTAATGTTTGGGCTAGCTTCAACCTGCAGCTAGCCCAAACATTGAGTGATAATAAGCCGATCCAAATCGGGCTAGGCCTATCTCTTATTACTTTTTTATTGCTCTTAGAATCCGTTTCGATCATCCATCTAGAGTGAATACCGACCGAGCAATTAATGTTTGGGCTAGCATTGAGTAATAATGAGCTGATCCAAATCGGGCTTAGCCCATCTTTTGTTGCTTTTTTATTGCTCTAAGTATCCGTTTCGATCATCCCTCTAGAGTGAATACCGACCGAGCAATTAATGTTTGGGCTAGCTTCAACCTGAAGCTAGCCCAAACATTGAGCAATAATGATCCGATCGGAATCGGGCTTGGCCTATCTATCATTACTTTTTTATTGCTCTTAGAATCCGTTTCGATCATCCCTCCAGAGTGAATACCGACCGAGCAATTAATGTTTGGGCTAGCTTCAACCTGCAGCTAGCCCAAACATTGAGTGATAATAAGCCGATCCAAATCGAGCTTGGCCTATCTTTTATTACTTTTTTATTGCTCTTAGAATCCGTTTCGATCATCCATCTAGAGTGAATACCGACCGAGCAATTAATGTTTGGGCTAGCATTGAGTAATAATGAGCTGATCCAAATCGGGCTTAGCCCATGTTTTGTTGCTTCTTTATTGCTCTAAGTATCCGTTTTGATCATCCCTCTAGAGTGAATACCGACCGAGCAATTAATGTTTGGGCTAGCTTCAACCTGAAGCTAGCCCAAACATTGAGTAATAATGAGCCGATCCAAATCGGGCTTGGCCTATCTTTTATTACTTTTTTATTGCTCTTAGAATCCGTTTCGATCATCCATCTAGAGTGAATACCGACCGAGCAATTGATGTTTGGGCTAGCATTGAGTAATAATGAGCTGATCCAAATCGGGCTTAGCCCATCTTTTGTTGCTTTTTTATTGCTCTAAGTATCCGTTTCGATCATCCCTCTAGAGTGAATACCGACCGAGCAATTAATGTTTGGGCTAGCTTCAACCTGAAGCTAGCCCAAACATTGAGTAATAATGATCCGGTACGAATCGGGCTGAGCCTATCTTTTATTACTTTTTTATTGCTCTAAAAATCCGTTTTGATCATCCCTCTAGAGTGAATACCGACCGAGCAATTAATGTTTGGGCTAGGTGGAAACCTGAAGCTATCCCAAACATTGAGTAATAATGAGCCGATCGGAATCGGGCTTGGCCTATCTATCATTACTTTTTTATTGCTCTAAGAATCCGGTTCGATCATTCCTTCACATTGAATACCAGCCGAGCAATGAGCATCTCACTGAGATATGGATGAATCGTGCGGGGTGCGGAGACGATACGCCCTATCCCGACAATGTGATGCATCACCTATGGATTTTTCTCCAAATTGCCTAATAGATGTCTGTATGATTCTTCACACCATTCGAATTGAACGGCAATCAAAGATGTCGCAGAATAGTGCATTATTGCGATACGAGGGTCTGGACACTTTCTTTCGCATCCAAGTGATGGGTTTCTGGCCACGCCGTAGGTGGGGATTGGAATCGTTACGAGGATGCAAGAAAACGGTTTTACTCCCGTGTATCGACCCACACTTCTGCTTGCACAAAAACAAATCTCTCATCCGATGCCAGTAGACTTTCCGACATAATCTTACTCACCGTAGTTGTACACTAACTACACGAGTCAATGGCTAACTAACCTCACATTTCTACCCATATCAAAATATTCGAAATCATCATTATTGTTGATAGCTGTACGTTTTTTACCGAAAAACTTACAAAAACGGTTATCTAAGCCATCCCTGACAGAATTTGGCATGTTGTTCAAGGTTATCTATCCTAAAATCGAAATCATCGATGGTCTGTTTTACATTTCGCGCTTTGGACAGACAACTACTCGAAAACTACGTGGTCAATAAGCTTCAGGCTTATCCATATGATTTATCGGTATATAAACTGAGATATCCCGCAGTCCCACCGTTTTTTCTTGATAAGATTTTGCACTGGACCCATTTTTGTGATCTTTTTGAGGCCCGCTCCCATAAGCGCATCGTTAGAAATGTGCGAAACACGTCAACTGTTGACGATCAGTACTCCTAAACGAGATGGTCAACCGATCCGGAATTTCGCATACGTACTTTTTGATACTAGAACTATCTTCCTGCACAATCTCGAGGAATTTTGTTGATGAACAATTTTGGTGTATAACTACCTTAAAAAATGTCTTTTCCCTCCAATAAAGTTTTTGGATAAATGAAATATAACAATGAAATTCGTTTTCCCGAGATTTATCGACCATAGGTCACCATTCTCATTCATATGATACTATTGATACTCTTCCCTCTTGTCTTGAAGAATAAGAGTCGTTTGTTATAGAGGTTTTTCGAGTTGCCTAATCGATCGGTCAACACGAACTTTTGATTTGGTCGCATTTTATTCTACATTCTTTGTACTCTTTACATTAGTCTGTAAGACCATGAAGATGAGATTCTAAGAAAATTTCGTATCAAAAAATCGATTCAGCGTCTATTATTCCACCTAAATCGACTATTTGATCACTTTTCCAGCTCAAGGAGGGGAGTACAAGTCATATTTAAGTCATGCTTTCTCCGTGAAAAATGGAAAACTCGCAAAAAATTGATTACTGCTCGAAAAACACTATTCCAGGCATGCTCTTAATCCACTCAAATCATCATCAGACTCCTCAAAATACATGCTCAAAGTTTCAGAAGATCGGTTGAAACATCCGAGAGATTTCGTGTTCCGTAGAAAGCAACATTATGTCAGTTCTTTCATGTTCCTCAATACACTAGCTTCTTCCGCAATCGGGATAACTATCTATCAGAATTCTGTAGCAACCAATCGATCCATCGCGTCAAGACCAAGGTATGGAAATCGAATTCGTTACGAAATTTGAATTAGAATGTAAGAATATTTCAATTACAATGAAAAAAAAAATAATATTTCACATTTCCGACTACTGATACGTGGCATGATGGAGTCTTACACTTCCATGAGAAAGCATTTTGATGATCTCGTTCAACAGCGTATTTGATAAACTGCGAGTGAAAGCAGACGAACTGTGTGCAAAATACATTTTGAAGTACAGTGCATCATAATCAGGGAACTTCGCATAGAGTTGATGAGGTTGTACCTCGCTGTTGAGCGTTATCTCTTTGACCAGAGCCATAGGTGAGGTTTTAGATAATGACTCGGAAGCGGAGAATTTCATGAAGAACTTATCTTCCGCAAGTTTGTAGGCGCCTGAATATTGAGAAATGGCCAAAAATACCTCCAATCTTACCAGGAGAGGTCATCACATCCGGATCACGGATTTGGCTGAAACTTTGGGCATGGTCTTTTTTTAGTGCCAAAAGATGAAACCTAAAATTATAGACCCTAATGCTCAAGCGTTTCCGAGCTACAGCCGAAAACATTAGCATTGCCCATATAGGCCCATGTTAAAAATGATGCATATAGGTATACCTGCAATGCTAATGTCCTTGGCTATAGCTCGGAAACGCTTGAGCGTTAGGGTCTATAATTTTGGGTTTCATCTTTTGGCACTGAAAGAAAACTATTCCCGAAGTTTCAGCCAAATCCGTGACCCGGATGTGATGACCTCTCCTGGTTAGTTCGAATATAATGTACCTTAGTGGTCAAGAGACTATTCCACTAAAATCCAAATGCAGGAATGATAACAGGCCTGAGTCAAGCACCAATCGAGATTTATCTGGGGAATGAGCATGTCCATCAATTTTCCCATGGAAATTGATGGACATGCTCATTCCCCAGATAAATCTCGATTGGTGCTTGACTCAGGCCTGTTATCATTCCTGCATTTGGATTTTAGTGGAATAGTCTCTTGACCACTAAGGTACATTATATTCGAACTAAGATTGGAGGTATTTTTGGCCATTTCTCAATATTCAGGCGCCTACAAACTTGCGGAAGATAAGTTCTTCATGAAATTCTCCGCTTCCGAGTCATTATCTAAAACCTCACCTATGGCTCTGGTCAAAGAGATAACGCTCAACAGCGAGGTACAACCTCATCAACTCTATGCGAAGTTCCCTGATTATGATGCACTGTACTTCAAAATGTATTTTGCACACAGTTCGTCTGCTTTCACTCGCAGTTTATCAAATACGCTGTTGAACGAGATCATCAAAATGCTTTCTCATGGAAGTGTAAGACTCCATCATGCCACGTATCAGTAGTCGGAAATGTGAAATATTATTTTTTTTTTCATTGTAATTGAAATATTCTTACATTCTAATTCAAATTTCGTAACGAATTCGATTTCCATACCTTGGTCTTGACGCGATGGATCGATTGGTTGCTACAGAATTCTGATAGATAGTTATCCCGATTGCGGAAGAAGCTAGTGTATTGAGGAACATGAAAGAACTGACATAATGTTGCTTTCTACGGAACACGAAATCTCTCGGATGTTTCAACCGATCTTCTGAAACTTTGAGCATGTATTTTGAGGAGTCTGATGATGATTTGAGTGGATTAAGAGCATGCCTGGAATAGTGTTTTTCGAGCAGTAATCAATTTTTTGCGAGTTTTCCATTTTTCACGGAGAAAGCATGACTTAAATATGACTTGTACTCCCCTCCTTGAGCTGGAAAAGTGATCAAATAGTCGATTTAGGTGGAATAATAGACGCTGAATCGATTTTTTGATACGAAATTTTCTTAGAATCTCATCTTCATGGTCTTACAGACTAATGTAAAGAGTACAAAGAATGTAGAATAAAATGCGACCAAATCAAAAGTTCGTGTTGACCGATCGATTAGGCAACTCGAAAAACCTCTATAACAAACGACTCTTATTCTTCAAGACAAGAGGGAAGAGTATCAATAGTATCATATGAATGAGAATGGTGACCTATGGTCGATAAATCTCGGGAAAACGAATTTCATTGTTATATTTCATTTATCCAAAAACTTTATTGGAGGGAAAAGACATTTTTTAAGGTAGTTATACACCAAAATTGTTCATCAACAAAATTCCTCGAGATTGTGCAGGAAGATAGTTCTAGTATCAAAAAGTACGTATGCGAAATTCCGGATCGGTTGACCATCTCGTTTAGGAGTACTGATCGTCAACAGTTGACGTGTTTCGCACATTTCTAACGATGCGCTTATGGGAGCGGGCCTCAAAAAGATCACAAAAATGGGTCCAGTGCAAAATCTTATCAAGAAAAAACGGTGAGACTGCGGGATATCTCAGTTTATATACCGATAAATCATATGGATAAGCCTGAAGCTTATTGACCACGTAGTTTTCGAGTAGTTGTCTGTCCAAAGCGCGAAATGTAAAACAGACCATCGATGATTTCGATTTTAGGATAGATAACCTTGAACAACATGCCAAATTCTGTCAGGGATGGCTTAGATAACCGTTTTTGTAAGTTTTTCGGTAAAAAACGTACAGCTATCAACAATAATGATGATTTCGAATATTTTGATATGGGTAAAAATGTGAGGTTAGTTAGCCATTGACTCGTGTAGTTAGTGTACAACTACGGTGAGTAAGAGGATGTCGGAAAGTCTACTGGCATCGGATGAGAGATTTGTTTTTGTGCAAGCAGAAGATAAGATCTATATATGAGATGATTATTTGGTCTCATTGATCTTGAAGGACGGTGGGGAACTAAATAAATTCCCAAAATTTCATAAAAGAAATTTTATTGCTACGTTTCGTCCACTAGGTTTCGTGGACCTCATCAGGCTCCAGGTTTCTGTTATGACATAGAAAGATAGAAAATATGAAATTTTTCACAAAGTTACAGTGACCATCTACAGTTTATACATGAGATCGAAAACAACAACACCATCAATTTTCTTGACATATCTCTGATCCGAGAGGATGGAAAAATCATCACCAACTGGTATCAAAAGCCAACGTCATCAGGCAGGATTTTGAATTTCAAATCCAATCATACTATGAACCAAAAGAGGAACATAGTGTTCAATCTAGTCGACAGAGCCACATCACTTTCACATATAAAATTTCATTCCTCTAATTTGTCGCTTATAAAACAACTCCTTTTAGATAACGATTATCCTAAAGATTCCACTGATAAATGTATAAAAACCAGATTACATCGTTCAAAAGATCTTATGAACAGAGCAGAAAAAGTACGTTGCAATCAAATCTTATATGCCGGCCAGAACAAAATCTGTATCCCATACCACGAACGTTCATTCGAAAAATGTAATGCTCTGTTCAAACATAACGATATTCACACTCTTCAAAAAGTTTCCAAGTCATTAAGTTCAATAGTAAAATTAGGCAAGGACCAACTAGACAAATTTAGCAAAACTGGTGTTGTTTATAAATTTCAGTGCAAAGACTGCCCAGCAACGTATGTGGGAGAGACAAAAAGACAACTAGGTACACGTATTAATCATCATGTTACAAACAAAGATAAAAAGTCCGTAGTTTCTGTTCACAGACTTAATGATAAACACGATTTCCATTGGGATCAAACCAAAATTCTTGACACAGAGAAAAATTGGAAAAAAACAGTTGATTTCTGAGATGATCCATATTAAATTCGATGAAAACTGCATCAATAAAAAAGACGATATTCAAAATCTCAGTCGAATATATAACCCGTTGTGGGCAACGGCTGACGAAGCTCGTTGACCCCCGCTCTCTTTCTCTCTCCCACATGCACTACTTTTCATATATATGTCACCTACTGTATGCTGAGATCGCGCTAATATGAATATGAGTGTAAAATGAGAGCGATGACTCATTCTATTTACCTGTATCGACAGGAGCCAGACGTTATGTCTGTGCTCTATTATAAGATCGTTCAAAAATATCATGACGATCTAAAGAATAACGTAAGTTGCGCATCTTCAATATTTACACATCCATTATTTGTCAAAAATTTCATATTTTCTATCTTTATATGTCATAACAGAAACCTGGAGCCTGATGAGGTCCACGAAACCTAGTGGACGAAACTTAGCAATAAAATGTTTCATGAAATTTTGGGAATTTATTTAGTTCCCCACCGTCCTTCAAGATCGATGAGACCAAATCATCAACTCATATATTAAACATCAAGGACGAAAAATCTACAAAATTACTCATGATATAAGAGCTATAATGGTTGCTGTGTTTCCCGTGACCCTCTCAACTGTCGGAGCAAAATCGTCCATGAGGCACCATGCTCCATCTCCGCGTCCATATGAGTATGCCTTGTAATGCACGGTAATTTCCCCATTTTCTGATCATCAAAACAATAGAGTGTGGTGCTAGTGCTGCCCGTTGCTCCGCTGGTCAAATAGCTAGCAGTTATACCGACTGCATCATGAGTTTGTACACCCAAAGGAGATGGAAAATTCCTACATCGTATACCTGTCAAAATTCGGAGTCAAAATGCTTCAATAGTGAGAAGCCTGACCAGTAATTTTGAAGGAATTTCCCTAATATTTATATCATGATATATCACCGCGTTGGAAAATATTGTTGTACACTGAGAAAAATTTCTTCTAAAATCCAATAAATATGTTTATTCATCGAAGATTTGATTGGTTTGGTAACTCATTTTTCTTCAATGAATAAAGTTTCAAATTTTCGAATCAATCTGTATTCAAACCCACAATGAAAATGCCCTTTAATTTTCAATTTGATAAAATCAGAAAAATTTTATGGAAAAATATTTCATTCAAACGGAGATATTCCTTCATGACGAGTCATCAAATTGAATATCTCAATATTTCCGAACAAGAGCAATCATACCGAATAAATATCGATCCAGATTCGATTATTCATGTCATGAATTTCAATCAATGCGTGTTAAATCAGAGGTCATATCAAAACTTCCATTTGTTACCTTAAATAAGAATAAATATTCATTCAATACCATTGTCGATTCATCGAATCCTAAGGATCAAACTTTCATATTGATTCAATCGATTTTACAGATGTTCATATGCAGTCGTATCATGGTTATACCAATTATTCATTCCTAGTGAATATATATTACTGAATTCAAGGGTCAGATTCACTTATGATTATTAATAAACGTTTTGCTGAGAGCTGTACAATAAGACGATTGGAGTGGTATAAATTCGAGCTTATGATTTGAAAATTCTTCAATATCAAAGATTGAGCTCCCAATTTAGTCCTCCAAATATCATCATCTGACCAGAGCATACATAGATATTGTGATGAAATGAATCAGATCTCAATTAGACAGTAAATCAGTCTAAGTTGAGCGAATATACGTTGTTTTAAGAAGATAAAATGTGCTGAACCATGGAATGTTCGAACAGGAGGAATATTCTTCCTATTTTATCGATGATTTATCACTCTGGATTGGAATATTACTCATTGGATATTTGAATTGAAGAATTGAAACTCTCATTTTGATTCAGTATTCCTTTCGAAATTCGATATGTCGTCGTCTTATATTCATACTAAATATTTAGTCATAACGAATGAATATTGCGAGATTCAAGAATCAGTTCCATTCATGATTAGAATCTCATTTTTTGTCGAATAGTACTCAGCTCAGGACATTAAGAAACAACCCGAAATGAATCAATTCTGATAACGAAAAATATCCTCGATTTCAATGTTATTTACATTTGCTTTTACCAGTGGAGCAATTAATGTTTGGGCTAGCTTCAGGTTGAATCTAGCCCAAACATTAATTGCTCGGTCGGTATTCACTCTCGGGGGATGATGATCGAAACGGATTCTTAGAGCAATAAAAAAGCAATAAAAGATGGGCTAAGCCCGATTTCGAGCGGATCATCATTACTGAATGTTTGGGCTAGCTTCAGGTTGAAGCTAGCCCAAACATTAATTGCTCGGTGAGTATTCACCCTAGGGGGGTGATCGAAACGGATTCTCAGAGCAATAAAAAAGCAACAAAAGATGGGCTAAGCCCGATGTCGATTGGATCATTATTACTCAATGTTTGGGCTAGCTTCAGGTTGAAGCTAGCCCGATTTGGATAGGCTCATTATTACTCAATGTTTGGGCTAGCTTCAGGTTGAATCTAGCCAAAACATTAATTGCTCGGTCGGTATTCACTCTAGGAGGATGATCGAAACGGATTCTAAGAGCAATAAAAAAGCAATGAAAGATAGGCTCAGCTCGATTCGTGTCGGATCATTATTACTCAATGTTTGGGCTAGCTTCAGGTTGAAGCTAGCCCAATCATTAGTTGCTCGGGCGGGTTTGCAGCAATGAATTTCGGATTGCGGCAATAAAATAGCAATCAAAAGGAATAAAATATGGCATAACTTGTTTGCGTTTGTGGAAGAATGTTTGGGCTAGCTTCATACACCCTGATAAGTCATACTCATGACCGTATGGTACAAGAGTTGCAAGAAATTGCTCGAAATTGAGCTAAGTCAGGCAGTGTGAGTCGCCAGATCTTCCACGGTGGTGAAGAATGCAATGGTAATGATCGTAAAAAGTTACTGAATGATAACATAAACCTCATAAATGGCAGAGATGAACCTCCTGTGAAGAAATATGTGGATATTCTGGGAAGTTTCGAAAAAGTCGTCAAAGCTAGTTTCGGCACAAATGTTCTTCAATATGCTAGTAAAAGAGCAAATTTTCGCGGTTGCTATTTGAAATCGTGTATTTCTGTTTTACCGAAAGTTCATGCAGTTATGTATCACATTGGAGAATTTTGTAATAGAACTGGAACTGGTCTCGGAAAGTACAGCGAACAAGCATTCGAGTCAGTTCATCACGATTCCAGTGAAGTAGGTAAGAAATATAGAATTCATACTGCACATTCTGCTTATTCAGATCGTCTTTTCCGTGCCATATGCGAATCCAATGGATTACATGTATGATGTATTGTTCCCGCAATCGGTACAAGGATGTCAAATCCCATTCCACCCTGATGAAGATCACACGGTGAACATTTTAGGATATGAAATGAGAAGATGTAACTGTTTAGCAAGTGCGCTTTGTGACACTTGTTACATTTTGCACGAGCAAGATTTTTCTTGTTAGAAACTGATGATATGAGAGTGGTCTGTGCTTGGACAGTATTATCTTCAGAGGGCATTTCATTCGTATTGAAACAACAATTCGAACAGAATCGAATGCTCGTTTGTTATCAAACCTTTCAGAATAACTTCTCACTTATTTTCAGGATTCCAATCAAATGATGAGATAGTCTTGGGCATAACAAATATTATTGAAACACAGTGCTATGACGATACACACTCCGTCAGCATTCAGTCTATCCATGTCCACCGTTGACAATAGATACTCTTGGATTTAGCTTGAATTTTAATCATAAAAAGAGGGTTTCCTGCACTATAGTCGTCCCGAATTACTCAGATCGTATCTGAGCCTAATTTCGACCTCGGATTTCGAAAGATCGGGTCTTTTTGAGTTCGATATGGGTACTTCGATCATTTTGAATATTCGATTTTAAAGCGAGAGACGGGAGTGAGCATGCAATGGAGGTAATCCACTGTTTCGAGAAAATGGCTAAAAAATCGAAAAATCGACTTCAATTCGAAAACCCTCTGCCAATTTTTTCGATTCTTGTTGGAAAATATTCTACGAATGACCCCGAAACATACCCCACAGGCAAAACCCACGTACACGCACCTCGATCTTTTTCGCCTAAATGACTCACCGAGAAGTATCATCTTCATTCGTTCTAGAAAATCAGACCGTTCATCTATTTCATCGCTCTATACGAGAAGATGATCCAAAGAGACGTAGCTTTTCAATGTAATACTGAATGTAAGAAAAGAAGCAAAACATACCTGACTATCCTGAGGAGAGCGCAAGCGTGATGAACTTGCATTATGTAAACACAGTCATGGGATAGATGTGTTAATCCCGTAACTACCATTATTACTGTTGCGTTAAGATATTCCACGTAGAATAGTTTTTCACAATTCCATGGATGAAGAAAAGGGATAATCAGGAAAGTTCTATCAATGCTGGTTTTGTTTGAGTCCCAAATATACAGAACTGATTCCTTCACCGTCATTATCAATCCAAAAGTGGCTACGAGTGACGATCCGAGTACTGAAAAGTGATGAATGAATTACGATGAAGAACTGTCCAAGTCTTCTATACATGAGTTGATCTATTACGTGATAATAGAGAACCACATTTCCGCTCGGCCCGGGGCATAGAATTTTAACGAATTACTCTCGAAATTACTACTTGGCGTTTTTCAGACTAGTTTGGTGTATGAATTACTTCTTCTTTACTCATGGATGAACCAATTTTCGTGCCACATTGTCAGAGATTGCAGTAATGCATTACGTATAAAGTACTTTTAAGTTGATGACTATTCGATCAAGGGATTTGTTGGCCTCCCAAAATAACTTGGGTCTTGAATCTGATTTGAGCAACCGATTCTCCGTGGTTCATTTTCGAAGTCTATATTCTCGTTATATGGTTAATATAAATCAAAAAATGTCGGAATTTCGCGATCTGAGCGAGTGACCCAGTTAACGGCATTATCCGTGATTTAAACAGATAAAAGGTGGCATGAAGTTTTGGGCAAAAAGTCTGATTCCAGTTTTGTCTGGGCTATTACTCTAAATCCTTAAGAGTTGAGTTCACCCCTCAGTAGGATAGAATTTATCTCTGAGGATGGAGTAATCACGAATATCTTCAAGTCAAATTAAATTTACCTCCAGTCAGAGAGAAAAACTCATGGACTCTCTCATTACCTCGAGCCTAGAGATGGAGATACCTCTGAGCTTGACTGATTTAACGAGCTAGTCGATCAGGACAAGAACCATAACCTCCAGGGTGGAGTTCTCAAGTCTCGTCTCGAGTAATGAGCTCATATTTTTGACACGTTTATCTTGATCAAACTAAATCAAATTATAACGTCATACGGGAGTGACGCGAGCAACTCAATGCCGCCCTTGTTGCGTGATTGTCTCCTGAATTGCAGCCCATTTAGGGCCTGAATCGAATGGAGGAAGTGGAAGAAATTAATTAATTCAATATCACAAGGTCATTTCCATGCAAATACGGGCAGATATGAAGTTGAAACCAAATATGCCCCCCCCCCCCCCAATAAGTCACTTATTTTTGTAATACTTGTACCACCATCCTTAGATCCTTCTCAGTGACAGTGAGAGACTCAAATGAGCAAATTCCATTTATATCTGGATGAAAAGTGGTTGGAAATATGAAAAACCCCGGGACGCGTATCCCCTTATTTCGTAGGGGTTATGCGGTGGTTATCTTGATTTTGACCTTGGAGGTCATTTTTAAGGTCATTTGGGTATTACTCGATTTTTTAAAATAAAGATTTCTACTTTCAACCTTGGATTCTGAAAGAACTCGGAAAACCATGAAACGTTTGTCGAGATTATCTTTTGCTACGACTTGACCTTGGCGAGATAAATAAAGGTCAGTACGGCTTGTCGGTAACCGCTGTAGCTCCAAAAATGAGCGTTTTCTTAGGAATTCATTTGATCTAAGTTCTATAAGATCACAGTGAAAAAAAGGTTGTGGCCTTTGATTTCCTTGGAGGTTATTCTCGAGGTCATCTGGAGGCCACCCGTATTGACCTTCATTCACTTCGCCGAGGTCAAGTCGGATCAAAGAATGACTCACGCACGGGCTAGATGGGAAAAAGTGAGCCATGAAAATGACACCAAGAACTGCGAATGTAGTCTTTTTCTAGGAGTTGAACAGATCAAGATACCGTTTTGCAGTAAATCTAAATGTTCGAGTAGCATAGTATTGCATATTTTATGAGAAATCCTATCTAAGGTCAGTGTACCCAACTTGCTCGGCACGCCGATCTCAGAAATGGACTCTCGTTGACCTTCCCGCATATTTTTTTACGTTTGTGATCTTAAAATATGAGAAAAAAGTGGTTTGGATCGACTCCGATTAATTACTGCGTTTCCCCGAAACTTTAAAGTGATTTTTCCATTATTCGTGTTTGCACGGCTAAGGAATCACCGAGGAAATCGCGTTCACTAAGACCGGTGCAATTCCATTTTTATTCGACCAATTTCAACGTACCTTACCGCATTCAATTTCTTGTCTTAAGACCTTCAAAATATGCTCTGATTTGGAGCGATGCTATGTACAAAACACGGAGATGATTTGAGAAACAATAAGAAGGCCGACATCGGAGTGTACTCAACATGCTCTCATAAGTCAAATGACGAAATCTACCTAACCTTCAACTTTTGGACCATTCTGGAGAAAGAAAAAATTTTCACATTAGTCGGCGAGAGTGCGCAAGAACTTCCTTAACTCGTCCAGAAGCAGTACAGTGAAAGAATTAAACGTGGTTGAAGTGTCAATTTCTAACTTGAAATAAGTCAACAATGGATTCAGTGTGCTCGGCCCTATGCTATATACATTAGATCGAACATTCTACATTATTATGTCGAGATCGGAGAATCTGGCCCCTGCTTGATGTTCATTCTGATTCTAATCCTCATTGATCTAGGAATCCCATGTAAATCATCAGGTTAACAGACAAATGAATTTACTTCCCCGATTTTGCTCCTCGGATCTGTGGAGCTTTGTATTACTCACCTCCTCGCATTTTATATGTAAGGTAAGTGTACCCAACTTGACCCCATTAAGCCATTTTCTTAATAACTTTGGCCCATCTCCATATTTTCCAACGTACCTTAGCTCATTTTAAAGCTTGTCTTAAGACCTCCTTTAAAATAAGTTAAGGTACATTGAATTTGAACCAACTGGAGCCAAACTGATTTAATCCTCCCAAAAGGTGATTTTTGAGAGTTTACAGAAGTGTGTACCCAACTTGCCCCCATTAAGCCTTTTTCTTAATAACTTTGGTTTATTTCAACGATTTTCAACGTACCGTAGCTCATTTTGAAGCTTGTTTAAGGTCCTTTAAAATGCACTAAATTACGTCCAATTTCGATCAATTGGAGCCGAACTGTCGCAATTCTTCCGAAATAAATGATGGAAATCGGCGATAAAGTGTTTTTATCGCCGCGCACGCACATTTGGAGCTTTTCGATGGTTTGAAACACTATTTCTGACCCATATTCACGTGATAAACACGTTCTGATTATTAAAAAAAGTCGTTCTGCACGCCCTTTCGAGATAAACATATTGGGGCATGTTAGGTACGCTCCGATGTTGGCATCCTTGTTTACAAATCGTCTCCGTGTTTTGCACATAAAACAGCTCCATATCCAAATTTTGCAATTTTGAAAAATGGATTTTTAAGGTCTTGAAACAAGGAATCAAATGCGCTAAGGTACGTCAAAATTGGTTGAACTTAAAGATTTTGGCGCCGATTTTACTGAACGCAATTCCCTCGGTGCTTTCTTAGCTAAGCAATCACGAAAAATGAAAAAATCACTTTAGATTCTTTGGAGAACGCAGGAATGATTCGGGGTCGACTTAAACTACTTACTTTCTCATATTTCAACATAACAAACGTAAAAAAAAATTGCCGGGAGGCCAAGCCCATCCCCGAGATCGGCATATGGGGGCAAGTTGGGTACAGAGGCAAGTTAGGTACACTTACCTTACATCATAGTCGCTACAGCTACAGGCGAATAACTCGAATTAGCTTTCACGAGACCTTCTCCTCTCCACCTAGCAATGGCAATGGCCTTTTTCACTCAGATTGAATAATCATGCAATATCATATCAGGCTCTGTATATTCACTATTGCAGCATTCGACAGCTGTCTCACTTTGACGTCATGCGGGGTTCACCCAGCAAGGTCACTCGCAAATCGTCTGACTTGTAAACAATTTGTACAAGATGAGAACAGTTCTTGTGAATTTTTTTCCAATAGCAAATCACTTATCTCGATTTGCTCGAATTCGCAAAAGCTTGCCGAATAATGCAAAATGCCAATTCGAGGTTGAGGATACGTTTTTCCATTTGAAAAAAGTCGATATGACCTCCAATCGAACTTGAAAATGTCATCCAAGGTCACTCATTATTGTTGTGATAATGAAGAACTTCCATCCCTAACATTTTCTGATAAAACGCCCACCCTTTTAGCTACAGTGTGGTGGCTTGGTGGCTACCGTCCACCAGTACTGACCCTCCATTTTTCTCGCTGAGGTCAAGTCTGATCAAAAAATGTTTTAGACGAACGTAATTTTTCACATTCTTCCAGAATCCGAGATCGATAGTTTGTGTTTCCATTCAATAAATCGAGTTAATCTACAAATGACCTTGAAATTGACTTCCAAGGTCAAAAACAAGATCTCTAGCGCCTTTTCGCTGTGATCGTGAAAAACCTCAATCGAAAAATCCTCGATAAAATGCTTACTCGTGGAACTACAGCGGTTGCCGGCAATCCTTACGGAGCTCTGTTTATTCCACCAAGGTCAAGTCGGATCAGAATGTTTCAGACATGAATTTCATAATTTTCCACGTTCCTTCAGAATCCAAGGTCAAAAGTAGGTAATCCAGTTTGAAAAATCTCGTTGACCCGTAAGTGACTTTGCGAATGACCTCCGAGCTCAAAAACAAGGTCACCACCAGATGCCCTCCCCCCCCCCCCCCGAAATCAGGGGACATGTGGTCTGAGGTAATTCGCGATTTGCAACCGTTTCTGGGAAAAAAGGGGGAGTTCTTCTATTTGAACACCCTGCACATGCCACCGACTGATTTATTATATAGTCGACACGAAGTCCTTTCGGGGAACTGCGCATTGGAAAAATTTGAAAAACACAAGGTTCTGCCCCGGAAATATCCATTGTTGCTATTGGATCTTGTGCAAGACATCCTACCTAGAGAACCAGTTTCGACACTGACTATGAATTTTTCGATTTGTTGTTGCTTTTGTATAACAATGAAAATCGCAAAGTTTGAGTTTTTCCTACTTCAAAATGCTTATACCTCAGAAATGATGGCTCTCAGGGGAAAATAATTCGCGCACGCTAAAAACAAATTGGCTCGGTTTAGCAAAATCTTTAGGTGACCTAACGTTTTGTTGATGCTGTGTTCGGACAATGTGAGTTGGTCTGCTATCCTGCTAAATCTAACCTTCGGACTTTTTAGTGAAAAACAAGCTCGTTTAGCAAAATTTGCCGCTGAGCTAGCAACTTGACGTCAATGGCCGAGCAAATGTTTTGAAAAGTTCAGAGCGCTATACTGTTTTAGCGAGGAATTTTTGTTAAAGTAATGAGAAAAATCGATACTTTGGCAAAATACACTTTAGCACATGTCTTCTGCTTAATCAATTATGCAATGAAGTGCCATGCCAACAAGAAAATCTGCACGAAAATCGAAGAGATTAGTGATAACAACAACTGCAATTACCGGATCGAGAGGTCTTTTGGACCTGAGAAAATGATTTTCACAATTCGTTTCAACGATTTCGGTTTGAAACATTTTGCACCAGATTTCGGCTTGGAAACATACATTAGTAGCAACAGTAGGGTCTTGCGAGGAGGGTCCCGCGAAAGAATTTCATTAAATTATTTTCGCATGCAATGGTGGCGATTTCGCCTTGTCTGATTTCGATAAACTAGCTTCAAAATATCAAGCTGTGGCGGTCACAAAATGATTTATCTGGTGACCTTGAACTTTTAACCGGTAGCTTACATACAGGTAACATTTGTACCAATTTTTCTTTCAACATGAGCCGTCTTTAACCATGGATCAATATTTGTCCAGGCTAGCTGGAGTATTATGACTTGTGGTCATTTCCTGATGCACTTTATTACCAGAATCTGATTCCAACAACTCCGATTAAAAAGAGCTAGGAAAAATGATAATGCACTCATTTTGATATTTCCGTTATGCAGTTCAAACTGCATAGTTGGAGTAATATAATCATGTAAATGCATGGTTATTTATCTATATTTTCTTTTCACAGAGTATGAATCAAATATAGGACACGAATAATTCTGCTGGAGAGACAAATTGATCGAAACCATTCTTTCAAACCTATTTCTCAGAGACCGTAGTTTATCTGTGATAACTCACCTGCGTAGATAAGTACCACTACAATCCCAGAACTGCAATATTTCTTTAGTTGAAGTACTTCGCTAACATCGGTTACCGTGGCCAAGTCAGCGAAAATTTTATCATGCAATTTTTTCCTCTGCACACATTTTACAGATGTGATCCAAAATTCCAAACAGTGAAAGAAAATTTCAATCAATCGTGGGATAGCACAGGTAGAAATGACGAATAATGGAAGAATGTCCACAAAATAAAAAAAATCGCCTGTCGTATTATATCTAACTCAAATCGACCGTCTATACACTAAATTGAGGTCTGTTAGGGTTTACCATGTCAGAATTCGTTGCTAGATGCAGAAAACTGTTTCGTTGGAATTTAAAAGAGAATCATGAATGTGACTCACCCTATTCCGTAACAGCCGGCTCAGGACATGTTTTGCTGTAGACGCTGAGAAGAAAAGGAAGCCCGCAAATCCGTTGATACTCCTCACAATATCCCCGTTAAGATTTAGTATAATCTCCAATGTCTAGTATGGAAGATATCATTATAGACAGGGAATTGAGGACACATATACTCGGGAACGAGGTGAACATAATAGTATAATATTAATGACGGTCAGCGCCTATTCAAGATCTCCCCTCTCACTCACACCCAATGGGGTTATCTCACAAGTGCAAGGGAGACGACAGATCTCGAACGGTCACTGAGACCGTCACAGCCATTGCAGTTCACCTTGTTCCCGAATGTATGTGTAACGTCGTTCGAGGGATGAAAGACGGAAAGAATAGCTGACAGATAAAAAGAAAAAAAAATATGTTCAAAAAAAAAAATATGCTCGAAAAGTCAAAATATACATTAAAGCGATACGGTCGCCGTGCAATCCGGGAATTATTCTTACTTACATGAAACTCAACATTCCGACAATACAAAATTAGACACGAGTTGTCCACTACTTATTATCATCTGAACTATGGTGGAAAACTTGCCATTCGTCACCGATCACAAGAGCATCGGAGATTAATGAGTATAACTTGCCCGCGGGTACTTCCTAGCCCTTACAACAGGCACATTTTTGTTCACAAAAATCTCAGAATCTTTTCGAATTTGGGCTAAACGAAGAGTTATCCAGGCCGAGTTAGATGATCATGAAGCCTGGATAGGTCGTCGTTTAGCCCAAATTGGATAAGATTTCGAGATTTTCGTGAACAAAGTTCATGGTGCACGGCGGCCGCACCGCCTTAAGACTTCGATGAAATGAGTGCTGAATTGAGCCCGTTTTGCGTTGATTGCTGGACTGTCACGCAGAAGAGGGTAGAGTTACAGCGAATCTATCACCACTGTCGCCCAGTTGAACTAGCTGAGTGTATTGCTATCCTCAACCGGAATGCGAGTGCTATCGTACGATGGGCCGCTGATAATGGTCTGAAGTTGAACTCGAAAAAAACCACCGTCATCATTCTTGGAAGTAAACCTAAACTGAAGTTCATCGAAATTGATGATCTTCCTAAGATTGTTTTGAATTTCACAATATTTTGAATATTGTATATTCCTATTATCTCCATTAGTTTTGTATTATGATATTGCACTGCGCGCGCTACAAATCTCGCCACAAATGCCTAATTCAACTTCTGTCATTTGCCGTACCTGCAGATATCAACATACTTTTCTGTACTTCTCTTGTACCAATAATCGCTTCAAATAATATGTATCTACTTTTACTAATCCCGAAGAGTCTCTTGAGGTTTTACCTCCAGACTCCGATAAAATTCATTTCAATCAATCAATCAATACCATGCCGCAAAGGCTGAATGAAGAATCTCTGAACTTGTCGCATCTTTTTCTGAGCTTGATCAAAAGTTTGCCGAAGTTCAGGGGAGGTTTGATACAATTCAGAAAAAGTTTTCGTGAGGCTTTCTCATTCTTAATGTATCTAAGAACTTATTTAAAAATCAAAGTAGGAAAATCCCGTGATAACAAAATAATTTCGACGCGGGAATGTGCTTTCTATTATGGCAATTCTATACTCGCAATAATGCGAGTAGATTTTCAGCTTTACTGTTATCGAGGTGCTCGGGTGAGCTACTTTGTTCGATGGAATGAGGAGCGATCTTGGACAGGATCAATCACTCGTTTCTAGGTTATGTTATCTTACCGCAGATATGGCACCCCCTAAGGCTATGAGAAAGATAATCCAAAACATTATCGTTTCATTATGATATGGTGAAATTCCTTTTACGCGTTCTATGATGAGAAGTATCTTCCATGGCAGCCTCGTAGACATGATTCACTCAAGTGTCGACAAATTCATTCAAGTCGGTGAGAATTTCGTGAAAGGCATCCAGAGAATGACTGAATTAGAATATCAACGGTCCCAAGATCAAGTCCTTATTCTTGGTGTAGTGTCATCCAAGTCAACGGTGAAAATCTGTAAATATTCGTGATTAGAATTTTCGTTACATTAATGGGCCAGTTTGCGATAACTCAGCCAGCTCCGTTCCAGAGACTATATTTGGAGACCCAACCCTTTCTCCGTTTGTAGGACACATAGCTGGTCATATATGACCACAATTTAGTCGGGAACATGCCGGTATAGATATATGAGTAGGCCCGCGATAAACCTGAGAGCAGAGGACCCCGGAGAAGAGCTCTCGCCGGAGGAGACGGTATCGAGCGTCATCCGGTCCATCACCCGAGCCTGCGACGCCTCCATGCCGAGGAGGAAGCAACCCCGGTTCCAGAAGAGGCAAGTATACTGGTGGAACGATGAGATCAGGGATCTTCGCCGCAGCGCAAACGCTCAGAGGAGGCGAGCGAAGCGAGCGCGCAAACGTGGACGTCCATCAGCGGCAGCAGACGAAGCGGCCTACAAAGAGGCGAAGAAGCTTCTTCGGGATGCCATCCGTCGCAGCAAACAAAAATGCTGGTCGGAGCTATGCAACATGGTCGATCAAGATCCGTGGGGCACACCGTACCGGGTGGTCATGAGCAGACTGCGATTGAGAGACGGACCAACAGCGCCAACTGACAAAGAGTCAGTTCTACGGATCGCCAGGGCACTCTACCCGAGAGGGGAGCCCAGACTCACATTCCCTGGGTTCATCTACGACCCAATCCCCCTCTTCACCGAAGAAGAGCTAAGACGAGCCGCTACAAGACTGGCGAATGGTAAGGCCCCGGGGTTGGATGGTATCCCTAATGAAGCCCTGAAAATAGTGGCCCGAGAGCAGCCTACCCTACTATTGAAGCTGTTCAATAAGTGTCTCCTTGCGGGAGTGTTCCCGAAAGTGTGGAAACGGCAGAAGCTAGTCCTCATCCCCAAGGCGAAGGGTGGAGAACCAGCGGAGCCATCATCGAATCGGCCACTCAATATGCTGGACAACATCGGGAAGATGTATGACCGCATGATCCTAAACCGGGCGGAGAAAGAGTATGAGCGTAGCGGAGGGATGTCCCCGATGCAGTTTGGCTTCCGCAAGGGGCGCAGTACAATGCACGCAATAGAAAGCGTACAAGACAGAGTTCACGGAGCGCATACAATGGCTCCCCAACCAGGAGGAGGGTTTTGTGCCATAATGTGCTTGGATGTGAAGAACGCCTTCAACACAGCAAGCTGGGAACGGATCTATAGGTCCCTAGATGGAAGAGTCCCCCTGCTCGCAGTCATCAGCGATGGACTGCGTGACAGAGTCCTCGTATGTGACACCGATGAGGGAAGGGTTGAGCTGGAATTATCTGCAGGGATAGCTCAAGGATCCGTGTCAGGACCGTTCGAATGGAACACGCAATACGACGAGTTCCTGAACATGAGTCTTCCAGATGGGGCAGAACTCATTGGCTTCGCGGACGATGCGGCATTAGTCGTGGTCGCCGAAACCGCGTGGCAAGTGGAGTGTGTGGCCAATGAAGCTCTCTACCGCATTGGTCAATGGTTCCCTGAGAACGGGCTGGAGCTTGCCAAGCACAAGTGCGAAGCGATGCTAGTCACCAAGAGGAGGAGTTTCGAAACTCCCGTGTTCTCCATCAACGGGTACGAGATTCCACTCAAGAGGGAACTTAAGTACCTTGGGGTTTGGTTTGATGACCGATGGAGCTACAAGGCACAAGCCAGAGAAGCAGCGCTGAAGGCAGACAGGGTCGGTGGCGCCCTCCAGCGGCTCATGCCAAACATTGGTGGCCCCAAGCCAAACAGAAGAGCCTTACTCAGCACCGTGAGCTATTCCATCATGCTGTACGGTGCACCAATTTGGGGGCAGGTAGCTAGAGGGTCCGTAATCGATGCAAAGCTAGGTCCAGTCCAGCGGCGTTTCGCGCTACGGACGATCAGTGCTTATTGCACGGTGTCTGACCACGCAGCCTGTGTGCTTGCGGGTACACCACCCATTCGACTGCTTGTAGCCGAGAGAGTGCGGGTATGGAAACGCCAAGAAACCCTCAAGAGCGATGGAGTCGTGCTCAACCCCACTCGCAAGGCCCTCATACGAGACGTCGAGAGGGGGGAGACCGTCGAAGAGTGGCAAAAAGAGTGGGAGAGCTCAACGAATAGGAAGTGGACGCGAAGGCTGATCCCCAACATAGCCAGGTGGATCGATCGAGCTCACGGAGAGCTGGATTACTGGCTGACGCAAGCGTTTAGTGGGCATGGCTGCTTCGGAGAGTACCTGGAGCGGTTCCAGAAGAGGGAGACCCCGGTCTGTCAGATGTGTGCGGCAGACTGGGACGATGTGGAGCATGCACTCTTCCATTGCATGAACACAGCTACGGAGAGAGCGGAGCTCGTGAACTGGCTTGGAAATCAGATCACCCCTGAGAATCTATTGCCGTTCATGCTCCACAACAAAGAGACATGGGATAAGATCGCCGCCTATATCAAGACGGCGATCACCCGAAAAGAAGAGCGAGAACGGGCATTGCAGCGTCAAGCAAGGGGCGCTGCATAGCGAACAACGACGACTTGAAGAGTGATCATTGACGACGAAGAGAGAAAACAGAAGAGCGGACACACCGAAGAGGGACGCCTCATGGCGCGCGATACGCCTCCCATCCTGAAGTAATGCTAACGCGGTTCCGGGGTGGGTTGGTTAGATAGTGGTTGGCTGCCCCCAGTTCTGCAATGATGGCTTGCCAACATCGTAGGGCTGAGAGCAGAAGGTTTTAGCCCCCAGGGCACACGGGCGTTGGATTCATGCTCATCCGGTTTACCGGGTGAGCAAAATGAAAGCGCTTATGGTCTGCCGGTGGGAGATCCATTAGGGATAGCCTGTCATCAGATTTTTCCTTATATTCCACTTAAAAAAAAAAAAAAAAAAAAAAAAAAAAAAAAAAAAAAAAAAAAAAAAAAAAAAAAAAAGGCCCGCGATAAAACAATGTATAAAACACAGGTGAATCTTGGATCTTGTTCCAAGTCACCTCTCCGCAAGCTTTAGGTCAAGATATGCACATTGAGGTACACCCATGAAGATAAATGTAAAAAGATATTTTGACTCTTGTGCCCGAATGAAAATTTTGTTGAGAAGTTATCGAAAAATTTATGGATTGGGATAAGGATTCACGAGTTCTTGAATGAATGCAAATCAGTATTCCCTATTATCAGAGAGATACTCTAGACGGCTGACTTGAAAATCATTTTTCTAGACCATCGAATATCTGTGTGGTGATCAGCTCAGCTCCAAGGGCATGAATCTGCAGTTCTTATAAACAAAATCGTAGTTATTGTGGAATTTCAACACACAATCTCTCGAGCTTTTTACGCACAACTGGATTGAAGGTCTTACAGGTCAAAAATAACTTTTCACAAAAATCAAACTTTACAATTGGCTATTTTCTTTAAATTCTTGGGAACAAAGCCCTCTTACTTCTTTTTCTATGTTATCCTCCCATAATTCCTCCTTCAATTAAGAAACTTGTAAAGCAATATCGAAAATCTTCAAAACGGATGAGTGAACCGTAGGTTCGGAATCACCATTACACACCATACATACCAAAATTTCTATTTCTATCTTACGTCCGAGTTCTTGCGAAACTATCAAGGAAATGAATTCGTTCCAAGCTGTTACAATATTGAAACCACAAGACTAGAGGTTCCGAGCAAGATTTTAGCCAGTAAAGACGTCGAATAAATGAGCGTAACCCTTGTCGACGTTTTCAGTGTATTACCTAGTCAACGTGTATGATGAGTCATGGCAATTATGATATATGTCAGGGAGTAACATATAAATGGAGCATGAATAGTTCAAGATATAATTTCAACGATTTCTAATCTCTAGGATATAGTTCATTGGAGACTCATTCCATGAATATTTCTCTTTGACTTCGCAAAATCATGTAAACTCTCATTAGAAAAGTGTATGGGCTGTGTGCAGTATTCGTGATTTTATCTGTTCCAATAAGAATAGGGATCTCGATTATCTGAATATATTGCACAGGGCTATAACATCTTGAGAAAGATATTTTTCATGGTCAAAATACCATCTGTCAAAACTGTAAGAAAGTAAGCTGCTAAAGAGGATAAGCAGAATTTTTCTCAGAACGTAACAAGCTAGGCAAGCACTCCCCCCTCCCTCTTCCCCAAATATGAATTAATATTTGCACTCGTAAATTCACGGTATGAACAAGTTTTGCGCAGTATAAATCTGATCTCATTCAATTAATTCAAAGCACAATGTTTCACGGACAACATCAATGGAAATTACCACAAGAAATAGTATATTACGCAACTAGGGAGTGAAGTGGGCCTTTTACTCCCGGGTGTGGATTATCGCTGGAGGCGAATCCGAGAGCGATAAACACCCGGAAGTTTGAGGCCCACATTACTCCCGAGTTGCGTATGCTATTTTTTATCCTACAGGACTAAAGTACGCCCCCTCCCCATCCACGCGCGCATCCGAGCATGCATTCTTTGTCGCAGTAATCTGGGGCGGGTTTCAGCAAACTTTAGAAATTTACTAAATTTACTAAATTTACTAAATTATTAAAATTTCCGTAAAAGCGCATGCGCTGGGTCCGAGCAGGAGCGGCGAGTTTAGTCCACAAGGTGAACAGCACTCACTATACCAAAATCGCCATACGCGCGCTTTTTCAAATTGGCATGTGTAAAATGAAAATTTTGGGAGCGAGGAAATGAGGCGTTTATGCGAAGATACGTGCATAGTGAAAGAATAGACGCACCTGATTCTTGCAATAAGAGTGAAAAATTGTTGAAGCTGAGATGCTGATTATGAAGGAACTGACCGACCCAATGTCGAGTCTGTCTTTCATCGCAGATCAAGGAGAAATCAATCAGTATTGTGATGAAAACGAACCCCAAGCGTCTTACGTATAGCAGTAATACACGAAGGCGTTTTGTTCCCAACCTTCATCCAAGAAAATTTCACTCCTTAATATCTAAATCCAAATATTCCTCAATTTACTGATAGAGATTTTGAAATTTTCACTTCAGTTTACAATGAAGGTTCGCCCTTCCTTTTTTTCATTTACATAATTTATTTATTCAAGGAGAATTCAGACATACAGGTATTTTTACACTGGTATTCGTGATTATTCAGGTAATCGTAAGCTATGGATGTATTAGTCGCTCTATAATATCTCAATATGGAGCATTTGCAAGCTCTGAAAATTCATTAGGTCACCCAGTCACCGATGAGACCTTCCTCTTCTTTAGGATTCACAATCATTTGGATGTTCAAAACATATGGCATGTCATCACTCTGTTGCGATATTTCGATTATTTCGATTCAGATACTAAGGAGTGAAATTTTCTTGGATGAAGGTTGGGAACAAAACACCTTCGTGTATTGCTGCTATACGTAAGAAGCTTGGGCTTCGTTTTCATCACAATACTGATTGATTTCCTCCTGATCTGCGATGAAAGACAGACTAGACATTGGGTCGGTCAGTTACTTCACAATCAACATCTCAGCTTCAACAATTTTTCACTCTTATTTAAAGAATCAGGTGCGTATATTCTTTTACTATGCACGTATTTTCGCATAACGCCTCATTTCCTTCCTCCAAAAATTCTCATTTTACACATACCAATTTGAAAAAGCGCGCGTATGGCGATTTTGGTATAGTGAGTGCCGTTCACGTTGTGGTCTAAATTTGCCGCTCCCGCTCGGATCCAGCGCATGCGCTTTTACGGAAATTTTGACAGTTTAGTAAATTTAGTAAATTTAGTAAATTTCTAAAGTTTGCTGAAACCCAGCCCTGGCTCAACGATCAATCTCGTCACCTGTGGCAGTTATAATATCATTCTTCTTCGTGGGGAATACGCACAAACAACTTTGGGAATCGACACGCCCTCAATGTCATATAACCTTGTCAAACTATGTTCCGCTAAAGTCTCATGAACGGCCTTGAAACCGTGGCCTCCGGGAGTCACGGCCCATTAATGTCTTACCCGATTGCTAGTTGCTCCGTTCCCTAAAATTTTGTGATGTCCAAGATCTATGGTTAATTTTTCCCAAACATATGAGTAATTCCATCCGAAACAGACCTACGAAGAAGAATCAAGTCTAAGACTGTTTTCTTGGCCTTTCGATTCGAATCTATGAGACAAAATATGAACTTTTCACCACGTATGGGACCCTATAAAATTTTTCGAGGTATCTGAGACACATTTCGATTGACCCTTTTTAATTATCTCCAACAACAAAGTTTGGAGCTTTTTTTCAATAAAATTCATTTGTCTCAAATCACATCAGAGATACGCGAATGCGCTTTCCGGCATTCGAAAGGTCTTTAAAAACCCATCGAAATCGGTCGCGTGAAACTGATTTTGAGGTTGTGGGCAATTCAGCGAGCAAAAATTGAAGAATACAATAATATTAATTTCTGAAAAAACCATTTTTGAAAATTTGATGTTCGATGTGAAATGTTGTGTTTTTCTCAGAAAAAAGGCCCCAAACATTTTTGCGCGTCCCTAGGCCTGTTTTTGCTATTTTCTCCAAATTTATTTTCCAGTTTGAAAATCGTCTCTTTTTCTACGCATGTGCATGCGCAGGAATTGGGTTCCCTGAAACCAGTTTTATCAGAAAGCCAAGAAAATTTCCTTGAGAATGAACGCTTGGCGAAGTAAATTTCATCAACTGAGACCGGAGTTGCAACGTGTGGTAGATGAATCCTCAGCTTATAGGCGTACGCCATCCTGCGCAAATTTTCTCCATCACTCGATCTCTTTGGTAGATTCGATCCACGTCTCGAGATATAGGTAATCTCTTTGCTCGAGATCCAGTGGTCTTAATTCTTAGTTGTAGCTTTTGTTCAAATGCATGGCATTAACAATCGCCAAGTAGTTATTTTGACGGAAATTTTTTCGGCTTTCTGATAAAATTGGTTTTAAGAATCCAAATTTCTGCACATGCGCATAAAACAGACGATTTTCGATCTTCTAAAAAATACACTTGCAGAAAATAGAAAAAACAGGCCTTAAGACGCTAAGTTCAGAACCATCTCATTCCGACAGAGCACAACATTTTACATCAAATATCAAAATTTCAAGGAATAAGGAAATGGCTTCTTAAGGGATTAATATTTCTCTATTATTTGTCCTTTCGCGCAGTTACCGCCCATAACCTCAAATTCAGTTTCCTCAAGGCCGATTTTGATAGGTTTCTTCGAGACCTTTCGAACGCCGCAAACGGCATTTCCGTAACCCTATAATGTGATTCGAGAAATATGAATTTTACTGAAAAATACGCTGCTAAAAGAGATTAGCAGAATGATTTCTCAAATCACATTTATTAAATCAACAATTCATCTATCGATTATCTGAAATTCGAAATATTATGATTTTTCATCATATAATGAAAACAATTTTGTACGTTTATTCAAATTTTATTATAAAATCCATTCACATATACTTTTCTATTGTATTCTTAAATAATATCAAATATGAATATATGAACTACCCAAAAATAATAACCGAGAAGAATTTTTTGAAAAAAAATTCGAGGAAAAACGGAATAATATTGCTTCATAGTTAACACGAAAACTCAAAACCGCTTCGATACATTATTTTTAAACACTGTGGGTGGATTACAAAGACTCTTACCCTAAGGCCAGTGAATTTTGAGCATTATTCGATGAAACTTTTTTATGACAAATTTTCAATGAGGTGCTGAATCGATTGGTTGATACGAAATTTTGTTAAAATGTCATCATTATGGTCTTAGAGACAAATGAAAAAAGAGTACAGGGAAGCTAGAATTAAATGAGAAGAAATCAAAATTGTGTATGAACTAATCAATTCAGCACCTCAAAAAAGCTTTATATTGAACGAATCATATTTTTCAAAGCAGGAGAAAAATATTTGAATAGTTTTTAAGATATGAAGAAATGAGAAATTTTCAGAAAAAATTTTATGATTCAGGTAATAACGGTCGGGGGGTGCTAAAATTGTAGCGTTCCCATCTACAGATGACACCAAATATGTGTGCAAAATTTGAAGGGGATTGGTGAAAACGGTGACGAGTTCCGCTGCGACATAGAAAACAAAATACATATACACATACACACAGACACGGTCAGAGGGCTCGAAAGATGGGGTGATAGTAATTTTCCAAGGCTTTATCAAAGAAAACTGTCACCTAGAGTCGATAGATCTAGGGAAAACCAAGAGGACAGTACAATTTCTATGTATCCAAGAGCTTTATTGGAGGAGAAAAAAATTTTTTGAAAAAAAAAATCGAAGAAAAATCCACTACCATCAAATGAAAGCTTTCTCTTCTGAGAAAGCAAAATACCCGAATTTTATTGTTGGAGATAATTCGAAAGGATAAATAAAAATGTGTCCCAAATACCTCGAAAATTTTCATGGGGTCCCATACGTGATGAAAAATTAATATTTTGTACCATCGAATCGAATGGAAAAGCCAAGAAAAAAATCTGAGATATGACCCTTTTTCGCACGTCTGTTTCGCGTGGAATCAATGTAAAATGAATAATTCATGATTCGTGTGACGTCTGCAACCAGAGAGCAGAGCAGGGTAGCAAAAGAGACCTCAAATAAAATTGGTGATATGGACTAAAGTATGTACCTGGAGATAATCCAGTCCTCTGATTAATATTTGTCACCTGGTGGGCATAGCAAACTAATTGAGGCAATTGCAAGTGTTGGCAGATGACAACCGACGACACATGATTCGTTCTGGTGGCAGTATAAATGATTTGTTGGCTCTCACAAATTGCTTCGTTAGTCATTTTTATATGAATATTTTGTTGCGATTTCGCGAATTCAGGTGGGATTAGTCTAAGAATAAGAACATCATTTTTCTTGTGGTGATGCATGATTTTCTCAGTCGTTGCCAAACCTGAATTGTTTTCTTCCCCTCGGTCAGACCTAATGAAGCATGATATATATTTCCATACTAGATTGTTTACGCCATGATGAAGGATTATACTCACCTTGCTGTGAACGAACAGAATTGTGGAGGAAGATTCCAATTATACCCGTTATACCCACGTGTGACTGATTGATTTCTTCGAGGGTTTCTTACAATGTTAGCATATTAGAGCACAGAAACAGAATATGGTGAAACAAGTCAGACCGTCAAAATTGTACGCGTTTTGTTTCACAATAAATGCCTCTACCAATTAAAGGAATTCAAGCTGTGACAGTTGAATGCACTAAGTCAATGGTACCCTTTGACACCTGATACCTTCTCTAAGTAGATGGTACAGTCCCTGCATCTGATTGCGATCCATGTGCTTGAACTGTTTACCCGTTTCCCCGATAATCGATCAGTATTTTCTTATCCAGGATATTGATTTCGGCAGTTCCTCTCAACGTGTAACTTACAAGGGAAGTCCGGAGTCTCCGGGTCCTGAAATCTCACCAAAATTTTTCACAGTTCCGTACCACCTAACATATGAAGAATCCAAAGTAACTCCGTCAAATGGGCCTTCTGTCCAGAGCTACAAGCAAAAATGTTAGCGTTGCCAGTATATCTATATATATCACTTCTTAACACGGGCCTATATAGGCAATGCTAATGTCATAGGCCGTAACTTCGGACACGAGGCCCATTTGACGGAGTTACTCTGGATTCTTCATATTCTAGGTGATAAAAAACTGTAAAAAAATTTTGGTGAGATTTTAGGACCCGGAGACTCCGGACTCCCCTTGTTAGTGCTTTTGTGTTCTGAGTGCTCACTAGTAGTACAGTAAAACTTCGATAAGTCGAAGCTCCATAATCCACGAGAAAAACTTCGAGTTAGCGAATATTCGAGTTAGTGAAAATTTGAGTTATCGACGAGGCGTGGGAATGAATTCAAATTAAAGTTGTTTGATTCGAAGAATATTTTTTCATCCACGAATCGGTATCTTTTTGATGCGTATCGTCGTTACAATCAACTTTTAAATTCATGACGTAATTCCGGTCCTAATGACTCGTTATATTTCCTATATGAATTGAAATGAAATAAAACGTGGCAGAATTAAAGTTACATTTCTCAAGGTGGTACTAACGCTACTGATGAGTCCAAGTGCAGATTATATCGCGCGCTTGACTCTCTTCCGCCCACGATATGGGTATAGTGAATGCACGCAGCAGACGACAACCTAACCCCGAAATCGCAGAAATCAGTGACACGTGGGCTTAGATCTTTTTTTGTAGGCTCTGAATCGGTAATCTGATTGTTTCTATGTGATTTCGTGCACTCTTCCTCTTGTGGACCGACTCTCGTGAAAATCTGTACGGTAGATATGATCTATCCGTCGTTTCCCCTAAGTCCAAGTGTTAAATCAACTTTCACGAAACTGCTCAGAACTTTCCTCTCAGACTCGGAAGGCTCTCGAAATTTTAACTGAGCCAGTTTGAGATATCAATCTACCACTGTGCCCAATTTCGTAATTTTCTGTACGCTCATTCGAGGACCGCTAGTACTACCTTAAGCTAGTTGTACACTAAAATGCAAAATATACCAGAATGTCACCAAAGTTGGTGAGGATTTACTTCAAGTGTTCATGAACATCTGAGCAAAATTTCAAGATGATTGACCGTATTGTTTCAGAGTGGTAGTCATCAGAATTCGTCACTTTGAGCATGGCGCTAATGGAGGATTGTCGACTCCCATATGAACGCAATGTTAAAAGTGGCGGGTTTTTGATGGCTACCACTCCGAAACAAAACGGTCAATCATTCTGAAATTCTGCACAGGTGTTCATTAATACTTTAACTAAATCCTCCCCAACTTTGGTGATTTTCTGGTATACAGTGGAATCTCCCTTAATGCATACCTCCTATTAGCGGGCACCTTTCAATAACGGACTATTTTTTTGCGACCAGCAGAAGTATAATCACGGAAATGAGCCCCTGACGAGCGGACAGTTTTGATGCAACCAGAGGTGTCCGTGCGACCGGAGATTTCACTGATTTTCAGCTTTAGTGTACAACTACCTTGAATCAGATTTCTTGAGAATCTGGCAAAACAGGTTCCGTAGATGAGATCTCAACAGGGGATCTCGTTTTTTTAAACAATCTTTGATGAAATCGAAGGTGACCGATCTCCAAGGTCGATCGATCATGCGGAAGGCATGCACGGCCCCATTGGACTGTGCGCACGGCCTACACAGGACCGTGCGCATGGCCCATAGTGTTTTCCCCGGGGTATTTAGCTTGAAGAGTTCTGCAAGTGCTCACACTCGAATAGAAAGGAGTCAGCAACAAATGATATCGATCCTTCTAAATGACATCCAGTTATACGATAGGGCGTGAGGCTATCACCATCTTTCTTTTAAAAAGAAGTTATTCGCTCATTCTGCTCAAAAGAATACTATAAAGAAGCAGCGTACATAATTGAAATCGATAGAGGTGATTCACAGTTGTATCCGGAAATAGTGGAACTAGCGAAATTGCGAGAGTGAAAGTTGAGAGGCTGACAAATCAATTGAACCGAAATTCAGAATGTCAATCAATTGAAATAATGAATCAGCTATTCTAGCAAATGAGTTGATTGCAGCAATTCTAATTTTTTGAAGGAAATTCGAACAGTCTTGGTCCACATTAAAATCACCTCGCATAAAGAATCGATCCAAAGTGGTCATTTAGTCTAGAGGCTTATTTTATCTTTCTTTAGCCACGCCAGTCAAAAAGTGAAACATTTATTAGACGGTGGTAACCTGGGGAACGGACAATGATAACATTACTCCAAATCAGCTCTATTTCTCAACATTCGCTAGTACCCCTGCCGGTCTTTACTAGGAAATTGAATTTGCTAAGTCAGTGCTAATTCATACAACTCGTATTCATACATTTCCTTGGATGGTGGGCTTTTTAATTCGATGGGAAATTCATCACTTGACTATTTCCTTGTCGATACAGAATCTTGCAAATTTCTCAAGTTATTAGTATCCGGTGGAAAGATCTCCAAGGGGTCAGATAATTATTGAGAAATAATAACATCAAGTGAGTTGATATAGCATAGAATCTTTTATTCGCACGATGAGCTATACGGAGAGAATCCGTGAATGAAAGAGTCGGAACCAACATTCACAATTTTTCATTCTTACTTTCTCGCAAACTTTTAAAAAATTTTGATTGAACTTAAAAACTCAGAATTAAATTGTTAGTGAAACCGCGCTTGAATGTAAAGTAAGGAGAGGCCATCACATCCGGATCACGGATTTGTCTGAAACTATGGAAATAGTCTTTTTTCAGTGCCAAAAGATGAAACCCAAAATTATAGGCTCTAAAGCTGAAACGTTTCCGAGCTACATTTTCAAGTAATAGAATTGTTCATATGGGCCCATGTTAAAAATTATCCATATAGGTGTACCTGCAATGCTCATGTCCTTGGCTGTAGCTCGGAAACGCTTGAGCGTTAGTGCCTATAGCTTTGTGTTTCATCTTTTGGCGCTGAAAAAAGACTATTTTCGAAGTTTCAGCCAAATCCGTGATCCGGGTGTGATGAGATCCTCTTTCGGCACTACGCCTGCAGGAAATTTGCTTTAAGCATTCTGAAAACGAATTGGTTGGAGTGAGGGGATATGTCATTTCACGAATATTGCAACGTGTATTGAGATCACTCAATAACGCCAAATTATCAGTAATTCCAAGAATAAAAGTGATTGTCAAGTTTTGTTTTCGATGAAGCATTCTCGACCTCTTTTCAGAGATTTTTCAGAGACTTTCAGTTTTAGATAGATTCCAAATCATCGTAGCCAACGAAAGAGACACTCATACGAAGTGACGTTGGTGCACTGGCATCAGCTGAGGATTATAGTCTGTCCTTCCATGCTCAAGATTGTCAAATTTACTCATTATCGTCTTTTACACATAATAGGGAGATCATCGCGATAGTGTGGTATAAGGATGGAAACTCCTGTTTCATCTTATTACCGCAACTGTGTGCTTATTCTTGGGACCTTGGGAATATGGCCACGTTCTTCGGAAGCAATCAGATATTTGAAGTGTATAATTTTCTTCTCAATCAATTTATCAATATCGATGCCAATCGTAAGTCTAGCTCAACGAATTTCATTGATTACAACTATCTCAGAAGATTCAGAAAATTGATCGTTCAGAACGTAGAATCCTTCAAACAACGTACATGGATTATGAACTCTTCTTGATTTTACCTCACTTTAAAACCGCCCTCCAACTTCTGATTCAATTTTAAGATCCTCAGGATAGATGACTATCATCTGTTCCGTGCTTGCGCAGCTACTACACGCAGAAAAGTAGGCGGGAGATTGCGCGACGCGCTCGCAGCAAACGATCGTCCGCTCTCGACTCGAGTAAACACGGGCCTCACGTCAAAATTTCTGACGCGCTTATCTTGATGATAAGAATAATGGAGAACAATAACAATTGCAAATATTCGAGTGTGCTCGGAGGGCCGATGGATATGTACCACTTATAAGGCTATTACTTTAAGGATGTCGACTGGCCGAGCGGTTAATCTATTGCTCCATAAGTAAGAGGTCGTGAGTTCGAATCACATTCTGGCCAGAATTTTGTTTTTCCTCAATAGGTCTAAAACATTCCCAGAATTTTTGAGCTTGGATCTTGAATTTATGTCAGCGATTCGTGAAACAATTCTTTGAATATTTATGAGACTACAGTATGTTCCTGGTAGTTTTATGAAAGCCCATTTTATCCGTTCTACTTTAATATCCCGATCTCGAAGTTAAGAATATTCTGGATATTTCCGTCCACGCTACCTACCAATTCACGCAAAATATATATTCCTTACACGGATCAGATTTTTCAAGGAACAGTTCTGGGAATCGCTGAGATAAATTCGAGACCCAAGCCCAAAAACTCTGGGAATGTTTATCGACTAATTCAAGGAAAACAAAAATTGTCCGAAACGTGGTTCGAACTCACGACTTCTTGCTTATGGAGCAAAAGATTAACCGCTCGGCCAGTCGACATTCTTATAGTAATGGTCTTATAAGTATTCATCGGCCCTCCGAAGACACTCCAATATTTGCAATTGTTATTGTTATCCATTATTCTTATCATCAAGATAAGATGTGTAATGGAAGAATCTGAACTAATCTACTATAAAATATTTGGCAAGAGTATCACCGTTCGATTCTGATGAGCCGTTATCGTATACGAGGACTCGGGCTGGGCATCGCAGGGAACCGTCAGCCGCGGCGCGTCAAAAATTTTGACGCGAGGCCTGTGTTTAATACTCGAGTCGAGAGCGGACGATCGTCTGCTGCGAGCGCGTCGTGCCATTTCCCGCCTACTTTTCTGCGTGTACAATCGCTAAGTACTCGACCCGTCTGCTGCGCGCGGAAAATCCATTGTATTTGCAACCATCAAAAGCGCTTGTTGACAAAGCTGGGATCAGCACTCCCCCAATGATTTTAATTCGACCAACCATGACAGTCGGGGACAGCTCAGATCACTGGGGAGTGTACCATTTTTGAGTAGTATTTGAATTTCGTGACGGTTTTTCAACGTATCCTCGAAAATGACGGTCGGTATCTAAGATTTAGTTCCGTTTTCGGGAAAATAGTTTTTACCTCATTGAGATTATTATAAGATTCTATCATAGCATCTATCCACCATGGTCTTGTATCAATTATTACTGTTACTCATGTGTAGGTTCTCTACCTTGCGAAAAATTTCAGAAGAGACCCCGAGGCCGCTGTGATAAATGCGGGGGTATTGGTATTCAGTATTGCTTGCACGATAGGTTATGGCATTGCGTTTTACAAGTTTTCGAAGGTAATTACTGCATGTAAATTCTCTTGAAGTGTTCATGGCACTGCTCATCTCCATCGCATTCATTGCACTTTCCCGTGGCCCTAGTTTACACATCTCAACTCACCTAGTTCACCACTTTTTTGGCTCCCGGTTATAGACTGTCGATACCGTACTGTCGTAGCCATCAGTGAGTCATACTCCGCATATCAAAAGGCGCGGTAGCGCCTTGCTGGCGAATATATATAGAAGAAAAACTCGCAGCGCTGCCGTAGCCTTATATACGCCAAGTTGGGGTTTTTTAACCTCTCGTTCTGCCTCGATCATAGAATATTATGTATTCTTGCGCTGATCAGACACGATGGGCCCCAGTAATCGCAAGTTTGATCATTTCTCTATCGAAATACTATTTTGTTCCGTCGATGTATGAACTAATGGCATCGTTCCACGATCGACAAATTTGAGACCCTCCCCGACGAAATTCATCGTGGATTTTCGTCTTCAGCCACTTTCGAGATTCGACTCATCTCGAAGTCGACACTGCGTCGGTGTGACACAATCGTCCTTGTGTGCGTGAATGAGCGACTAAAGCAAGCTAGCAGACCATATTCACCATTCAGTGCCATTCAGGTTCTGTTCCAAATGAGTGTTTACTCTCTGCGAGTGTATCGAATATACAGTGAAGATTTAATACAAATTGATGCCAATCTCATTGTTGGTCTATTAGTAAAAAAGAAGCCATCTGATGTATGCTTTCTTGTTTGCAGTGATTTAAAAATGATGGTCTGATGGCCAAAATGTGTGCCATTCTTGCTGTTGTGCAGTGCAAGGTGAAATGTCAAGAATAATCTTCAAATATATTTGGAGAGTTTATGATGCATGGGTGCCATTAAGCATTAATGTACATTTTATCAGTGAATTGATTTTTACTTCCTCCGATACTTGAGATAGACCTAACACTGAAGCTATAAATTGTGTATCTCAAGTCCATAATCTACTCTATAGTGAGAGAATTAGATTGCAACCAATGTATTATCCATTCAAGCTATTTCTCATATCTCACCAAAAACTTATTCGGGTCCAACACAAGAGAGATCGTCTCTCACATTTAGATGTTGTGGGACTGAGCAGTCCTATTGGTGACTGTGGAACAGTTGTTTTGATATGTGTATTAGTGATCTCTGATGCTGCTCTAATCAATTTTATATACTTTCATTGCATATCACTGTACATCTTAGTCTTGGCTACACTTTCACTCTTGATTTATGGGTCTGAGCTGTTTTGACGTGCCACTTACATTCATGCTAAAGACTTCATCAAGAGCTAGTGGGCATATGTCAATTCCTAAATCGGTCTAATTAAGAGTTGTTCAGGGATCATCTGATTGATTAAAATTATTATTGAGAAAGAGTAGCACATTTACGCTCTTAGAGAAAACTGGTAAGTTGAACTTGGAAAAATGTAGGGCGAAGAAGTCAATTAATAGAAACTGGATCCATACATTCATCTGGATGTACTTTGAGGTTCATTCTGTCTGGCATCAAAGCACTTCTCACATAACGCTATTGAATCTTCATTCTCAAAATGAGTTCCCACGCAGCACTTGAACTTCTTCATGTGTCACAGATAATCAATGTCCTAGTTGAAATTTGTTCAAGTTTTTGGTTTTCAAATAGTGTTGAGAAACAGATGTATTGTTATAGTTCCATGTTTCATTTGTTAGTCACCCATCAGTTGGTCATTTTGGTGGTTGGGATCCTCTCTTCTTGGAGAGCGGATGAACCAACTCGTGTAAGGAATTTTCAAAATTCAGAAGTTTCTCATCAACTGAAAACCTTGTACTATTAAAAGTAGAGTTGGGAGTCTTTGCATCAACTCAAGTTGAATTTCATGAACTAATTCCAAGTTTTGCTATCAAAAACAAAAAGTTGTACTGGTCCAGATTCTGTTGCTTGGGATTCAAAAATATTCATCTTGGAACATAGCACACTGCTGTTCATTGGAGGGATAATTTTCAAGAATAAGATATGAATAATTGATATCGATTTTTCTACATGTTACTATATTCACAGCTTATATTTGTCAATCTGGGAATTTTCAATCATTGCCATAGCCAAGTCCTGAAATCTTCCCCCCTCCCACTTTACTTTTTCCAAAAGTCTAACTTGGCGAGTATCACCATCCTTTCCTCCCATAACTTCATCTGAGATCAAAGTATGAATTTCAATTCTTGAGGGTCATGAGATCAGGGGAAACATGTCGAGTAACTTTTTACCAAAATCTAAACGTCAAACAAATGAAGAGAGATTGCAAAATATTGATTTCAATTCTTGAGAGTCATGAGATCAGGAAAAGTATGTCGAGTTATTTTTTTGCAAAATCTGAATGTGAAATGCATGAAAAATGATTTATTACATTACAATCTGATTATCTCTTTGTAAGTTTGACTCAACTTGAATTACTCACCATCTTTACTGACTTCCAAACTGGAACGATCAATGCTAGATTGAATTTTCTCACTTCTGTTTTTTTTAATGGTCTATTATTCGCAATATATTTTAAGAAAAGAAGAGATGGTGAGTAACTCAAGTTGAGTCAAACTTACAGAGAGATAATCAGATTGTAATGTAATAAATCATTTTTCATGCATTTCACATTCAGATTTTGCAAAAAAATAACTCGACATACTTTTCCTGATCTCATGACTCTCAAGAATTGAAATCAAAATTCTGCAATCTCTCTTCATTTGTTTGACGTTTAGATTTTGGTAAAAAGTTACTCGACATGTTTCCCCTGATCTCATGACCCTCAAGAATTGAAATTCATACTTTGATCTCAGATGAAGTTATGGGAGGAAAGGATGGTGATACTCGCCAAGTTAGACTTTTGGAAAAAGTAAAGTGGGAGGGGGGAATGGGATTGATCTAGGGATATTATGAAGAAAAATGAAGGAACCTCTGTGCCGATATCGACGATTGAACAGTCAGTGCAGTCAAACTAGCCAACCCGTTTTGAACATTGAGCAATTTTCCTCCAAATGACTTATTTTAATATCAAACCGGCTACGTTTTCCGTCAAAGAATCATGGTTTCAAGAAACCATATTGATTTCATCAAAATTCGTGCTGCCAAGGTCGAGCATGCTGGTGTACTTTGCACTTCCGAGCCTTCTAAAAATAGCTCACGTATATGGTAAAGGATACCGTCAAATTGGGTAAAGGGACTAGGCGGGTAAGCATGGTGAATCGGCCCTTGTCAGGTATGGCCCCGGAAGCAATTTCCCCCAGTTTCTAACCCCAAACTATGAGGAAAGCAATCATTTTTAGGTCCCGAAGTCGCCCCTATGTTTTGGGGCAGCCTGGAAACCCTCTAAAAAACGCTAAAAAACGATGTTCCTTGTATTAAATCGCATTCTGACGCATCTCAATGAATCGTTCTGAAATTTTTCTGACATACTTTTGAAACATTAACAATTCGAAGGAGAGTGGTTTCATCTCGACAACTTTTGATTCAAGCCCCGAAAAAAATTGTTGAAAAATGAAAATCAATTTTTAACCCTGTTATCCGTAACTAAGACGTTAGTGAACCATTTCATCGTATTTGTCGGCTCATTTTACGTCAGAAACCTTTTTGAAATATATCATTTTTGGTGGTGAAAAGTGGTCAAAAACGTCAAAAATCAATTTCAAAGCAAATTTTTTTTCATAAACTAGCCTCTCCTACACATGCGCGTTGATTTACGATCCTGAAAGTATCTTTCATCGATAGCTGGTGTAATTTCCTTCAAAATGACCTCTTGCAAAAGTCGATTTGATGCAATTACAGCTGAGATATGACTGGTGCAGAAAATGGAAAAACCCAAGGTATCAAATCCGTGAATCCGCGCTTCCTTCAATGGCCTTGAAAAATGCGAATTTTGAATTGGGCCCTTTCTAACATGCGAAAATGTGTTTTTGATGTATTTTTTGACGTAGAAACCGAATACGCGGTCAGTTTTGTTCCAAACCTTCAGGATTTCTCACCAGACTCATAAAACCGACTCGATAATGGATGCTCATCTTCAGCCTTTTTACACTTATGTGAGATGAATTGTCGGTGTTTGGGGAGGTTTGGGTGGATTGTGTACTAGACACAACTATGTCCCTTAACGTATTCTGACTAGCCGAAGACGATCCCGGTGGTTTTGAGGCTCGAGGAAGCGGTGGGAGTGAGATTTCTGGGAGTGAGATTGTTCGAGCTGGATTTTGTTGTTTAATTTCATATGAGAAAACTATATCGACCAGCTTATATGAGGATAGCAGCGCTTCCTCGAGCTTCGAAACCATCACCATTGTCATCAGCTGATCAGAATACATTAGGGAACATAGTTGTATCTGGTACACAATCCACCCAAACCTGCCCATACACCGACAATCCATCTCAAATAAGTGTAAAAAGGCTGAAGATGAGCATCCATTATCAAGTCGGTTTTATGAGTCTGGTGAGAAATCCTGAAGGTTTGGAACAAAACTGACCGCGTATTCGGTTTCTACGTCAAAAAATACATCAAAAACACATTTTCGCATGTTAGAAAGGGCCCAATTCGAAATTCGCATTTTTCAAGGCCATTGAAGGAAGCGCGGATTCACGGATTTGATACCTTGGGTTTCTACATTTTCTGCACCAGTCATATCTCAGCTGTAATTGCATCAAATCGACTTTTGCAAGAGGTTATTTTGAAGGAAATTACACCAGCTATCGATTAAAGATACTTTCAGGATCGTAAATCAACGCGCATGCGCAGGAGAGGCTAGTTTATGAAAAAAAATTTGCTTTGAAATTGATTTTTGACGTTTTTGACCACTTTCCACCACCAAAAATGATATATTTCAAAGTGGTTTCTGACGTAAAATGAGCCGACAAATACGATGAAATGGTTCACTAACGTCTTAGTTACGGATAACAGGGTTAAAAATTGATTTTCATTCTTCAGCAATTTCTTTCGGGGCTTGAATCAAAAGTTGTCGAGATGAAACCACTCTCCTTCGAATTGTTAATGTTTCGAAGGTTCGTCAAAAAAATTTCAGAACGATTCATTGAGATGCGTCAGAATGCGATTCAATACAAGGAACATCGATTGTTAGCGTTTTTCAGAGGGTTTCCAGGCTGCCCCAAAACATAGGGGCGACTATGGGACCTAAAAACGATTGCTTCCCTCATAGTTTGGGGTTAGAAACTGAGGGAAATTGCTTCCGGGGCCATACCTGACAAGGACCAATTCACCATGCTTACCCGCCTAGTCCCTTTGGTACGATTTCGTTACTTTTTATTTTCTTTGGCTCGGCATCTCAACATACATTGACAAAACCCACTTCTATCAGTGGTCAATCTCGAACTCACAGTTTCAGCGTTCGATTGACGTGCTACAAAGCTCAATTTGATGAGTTTAAGCCGGAGCTATTAGCAGTTGAAGAAGTGTACCAAAGTTAGACCCCGATGGGGCAACATGGTTTTTCATTCATTAAAATTCCAAATGCTGTAAATACTCTAATGTAACAATGGTTTCTTCAATATGGTGATATATGTGGTCGAAATGTAGCATTATTCATCCGTAGAACGTTACGGAACAGTTCTTGCCAGGTACACTAACTGGACCACTCGCGTATCGCTGGTAGATCAGCCTTTTCGGAAAAAGCTTGAATAAACGAGTACAATCGTTCACGCGGGATCTACGGTGGTTCAGCACATTGTTTATGCGTGTGTCAAGGGGGGTCAATAGGTTTCAGAGCGATAGAATCATTTACCTTGCCGAACGCAGCTCTGAAAGTCATTTTTCAGGGGTGTACCAAAGTTACCCAATTAGACGGTAGGGATTTTCCTTCGTGACTTTATTCAAACATCGATAATAATTTACGCAAAAGCAAAACTCATTATTTGCCTCCGTGACTACCTATACTGGACTAATATAGTTCATGAGCTGTGTGATTTTACTGCGATTCTACCAGCAAGCATTATCCGAACCTAATTGTGCATTCCATCTTCCATCTCTCTAGATACTAGCCAGTATGTTTGACTGATCGGTTGACAAGACTCGATCTCGATCTCATACCCAATTCGGCCAAAACATCCGATTGCTGAACCGTTTACGATTCAGTTTCTTTACAGAAATCCTCTAAGAATTCATCACAATTTGTCGGTGGAATTGGGTACTTCAATTGATGGCACAGAGGTTGTGCTAAAGTTGCCTTCTGTAGCAAACTTGACTGACTGGGAAGGGGTCTGAAGGGCTCTCCTAACCTGAATCGGACGCAAAATCTGCGCTTAAGATCATTTCTCCATGAACAATTGTTGGAATTTCTTTACTAACGCCGGCCACCTCCATCAGTCGAGTAGCGGAAGCTTTAAGCGGCCGCGCTAAACAGATTAGTCCAACATTCAATTGGGAAGCTACCGTGCCATTCATGTACATGAGTACGAGCTTTTTCCAATATAAAGAGACCTGGTTTTGGGCATTGAGTTGATGTATTGGCGAATGAACCTGAGGAGTGGTAGTGATATTGCATATCCAACCTCGATGTTATTTACTTTGTATGAGCGCATGCATTTATTCGTTATCTGTCTAGTCAAGTAAGTAACTGGCTGATGCCATCCGCCAGTTGCTTAACCGGCTGGCGCCTCTTCAGCCAGTTCATGGAATCTCTGCGATGAGTATCGGACAATGAGCACGCCTCGCGATCGTCGATCGATACTTGGAATATACGTTCTGTTTACGATGAATATAATGTATTCCAAAACAGAGACATATGTGAGAGCAGATTTGAGAAAACTTCAATGTGTTTCATGTCATCAGTCAATCGTACATTCATATCTTTCTAATGAATTCGTTACGCATAATAAAGTTCTGAGAGTATTAATGGAAAGCTTATGATGGTAGAATATATGTTTGAAAATATTTCAAAAATTTTCAAATAAAACGTTGATATGGTTGAATGAACTGTAAGAATCAATGCATTAGAACAAATATAAGAGAATCGTCAGTTATTCTCGCAAGTCCTAGAATGATAACATCGAGAGTTACACTGTAACTGCGCCTTGAAACTGGAGCAGCGCTTAGTGCAACACTGATTTCCTGCTGGCAAGCAGTTACATTTTTTGAAGCCTTGCCCTCCAGAACTTGACTGATGAGACGCAGCTTCCTTCAGAGATATAACATTGTTTTGAGGTATTCCTTCAAGTGAGACGGGCGTTGACCTCTGACTCCTGAATTTCTGTCCTAAAGAACCAACCCTTGAGCATTCCGCTCTTCGTCCCAATTGATACACACTGTTTTGGATATCAAATACCACCCCAAATATTCTGGCTGAAGAGGCGCCAGCCGGTTAAGTAACTGGCGGATGGCATGAGCCAGTTACTTAACTGACTAGACAGTTAACGAATAAATGCATGTGCTCATACAAATTTTATTAACTGGCCGCGGTTACTCAACCGGCTAGCCGGTTGAGTAACCGGCAGATTTGAGTAACCGGCTACGACATATACGCAACCTCGCTGTTATTTACTGAACCTTCAGGATAGTCTCTCTTGGTGTACCCGGACCATGAACAATCCCAGCAAAAACGATTTGCCGAATCGGGGCGTTTCTGCTTCTCTTTGTGACTCTTACGGTTTCATGGCCAGTCTTGGTGACAGGTGTAATCTCCCGGCCCGAGATATCAATGAAGTTGTCCTTGTCTCCTGTGACTTTTGCTAGAGTTTGAGGAGTAGCACCGATATAATTGGCTTCAGACTCCTTTTTTGGTGCAGTTTAAAGTCATTTGGTCGGGTCGGTACGTTTGATTAACAGTGCTGCCATTTGGCTGTACTGTGATTCTCTTAGGACTTTCCTTGTTTTAAGAACTTTGGAGTTCAAGTCCAGCTCGAAGATTCTTCAGAATTCAGTGGGGAACAGTTAAATCGAGAGTTGCTGTTCAAATCAGACATGTTCAGTTTTGCTGATAAGAGGAAACAATGAGTTCTCGCCAACCACTCCCTCACTGGATCTATTGTTGTAATCGTGGAAGTGACTTTCGGTATAGCGATCCAATCCTCTGTTCATAGCTCCAAGGGGTTTGAAATGTATTAGTTATCGATATCTGATCTCTGTGTCTTCTAGACCGGGAGCTAGCTGACATTTTTTGGTAGTTATTCCTACCAGGACAGGCCATTAACTAATAAGTCATTAGTGGTGCGGAGAAGACGACTATGCAGTGACAGACGGGTGAGCGGTTCCGTTTTTGTGCGATTGGTAAACAAACATGTCGGATAATTCGATATTTCAGAATCATTTTCTACAGAGTAATCCAACAATATTCCGTCGATTCAGTTGAAAAAAGTCATCGCTGACCAGTTGGCATACTCATTTGACGATTCCTAGTGCCTGCCATACTCGATCGAAAATGTCAAAATTTTCAAACATTTAGAATCTATTTCTAAAGTATGGCACTTTGATATTCGGATAGATTATCGGAAAAAATCCATCGGAAATGCATCGCCATACTGATAGGGCGGTTCGGAATCAATCAAAACCGCGATCAAGGTTGCAGAAAATGCATTGAATTTCCTCGTGGCCAAGCGACTCAAGTGTTGATCGAGAGATGGCGTAGTGGAGCAGGGGCATTGGGTGCGTTCTACGCAACTTTGATCCCGGTTTTGATTGATTCAGAATCGCCGTATCAGTATGGCGATGCTTTTCCGATGGATTTTTTCCGATAATCTATCCGAATATCGAAGTGCCATACTGTAGAAATAGATTCTGAATATTTGAAAATTTTGACATTTTCGATCGAGTATGGCAGGCACTAGGAATCGTCAAATGAGTATGCCAACTGGTCAGCGATGACTTTTTTGCAACTGAATCGACGGAATATTGTTGGATTACTCTGTAAAAAATGATTCTGAAATATCAATTATCCGACATGTTTGTTTACCAATCGCACAAAAACGGAACCGCTCACCCGTCTGTCACTGCATAGTCGTCTTCTCCGCACCACTAATGACTGATTAGTTAATGGCCTGTCCTGGTAGGAATAACTACCAAAAAATGTCAGCTAGATCCCGGTCTATTCCTTCTTTGACTTGCGCCCGTGACTTACAAGGGGAGTCCGGATTGTCCGGGTCACCAAATCTCATCAAAATTTTTTTACAGTCTTGTACCACCTAGAATATGAAGAATTCAAAGCAACTCTGTCAAATGGGCTATGTGTTCAGAGCTACAGCCTATGACATCAACATTGCTCATAAAGACTCGTGTTAAAAAAGATATACAGATATGAGTAGTTCTGTGGAAACTTTGAAATAATGTGTGCCTGCTTGACAGGACGAATCCTCATAACGCTTGGGAAATAATTCGAACAAGTCATTTTCGACGTATTTTTGGTGCTCTTTTGGCGCAATCACAAAGTCGGCGATCAAAGCCACCCAAAAAAATTATCGAAAAAGGGGTCAAAATGTCAGCTCCGTACCTTGTGGTTTTCCTTTTTTTCGGACTTTGTGAGCGTGAAATGTCGCAGTGAGGCTCGTCTAAGATTCGGGCGGGCCAATACACCAAATACATCAAACATCATAGTATCAAGCACCAAATGGCATTGCTATAAGACCATTTTTTGCATGCGCGCGGAGCACATACATTTTGTGGCGCAGTTTTACTTGAAATTTTACTCGCTCAGTTTTCCTCGAAAAGAGTGAATTCGACTCATTCTACACTTTTCCGCACCAACTTATTCTGAAAGTAAATCGTCAGGCGCAACTTTTTCATGCCTCAGAATTTCGAAATAAATTGATTTTCATACTTTGCGGAGCTCTTTCCCGCGAAAATCTGGTTTTGCTAACTTTTTTGGTCAGTTCCGTGTGGTACTAGTGCGACCCGTTAACGCGAGATTACGGAAGCCTTATTCAGTTTTTTTCAAAGTATCTGATGGCCAAATGAAAACCCCGAAACCTCAAGACTGTAGCTTGAATCTTTTGGTCGTGAGATCAATTTTAGTATCAAATGTCAGGTTCCGTGCGCCACTACCGCGTTATACGTGTTATCCTTATGGTACCGATAGGTGGAAATTTTTAAATCCGTGCGCGAGTTGAATTATACATTATATGTTTGAAAAAGTCGAAAAATACATGCCAGAAACTTTCGAAGTGGGATTTGGGATTGGCACATTTTCGGCCTCCAAATGTTGAAGTTTCAACGGAACTACTCATATACAAGCAATATTAACCTTTCTGGCTGTAGCTCTGAACAGAGGGCCCATTTATTTGACAGATTTACTTTGAATTCTTTCATATTCTAGGTGGTACCCGTACCCTACAGGATCCCCTTGTTAGCTCCTCACATGTGCATGTGTATATCCACTACAACATCTCAAGCATGTCGTGTTTAGATCATGTAGATACAATTCGATGATTTTTGATACACCTCAAAAAGGTATATGGGTCAAAAGTATGGTGGTACATCTGCACTGTTTTTGCGGCAATAACATGAGCCTATCATACTTTTAACGCGTAATACCTTTTTGAGGCATATCAGAGCACGGAATATTCAAACTGTAGTTATATCAAAGGATTTGACTCGGTCCATGTGAAAAATGCAATACTCGAGCTTCCTAATCTTTCGAATATAATTCAGATGTCCGCGCGAGCCATCGGTCGAATCATCAATCGGTAATGTCCGTGCCTTCCTGTAGGATGGCCTGTGCCACCCTTGTGAAGGTTGCTAAACTTGGACGAGGTTTTACACAAGTAAATTACACTCGCGGTTACTATTCACACTCGAGATTTAATCTGACTCCAAATTATTTAAAAAGTGCTACAATTGAGTGCTAGGAGGCAACGAGCTCTCCAGCTGATCTGTACTTCTCGACTCGCTTCTAGCTAATGATTCCCGCGCGGCTCGATCGCCGGTCTGATCGAACTCTATCTGTCTCTTTCTCTCTCTTTCTCCTCTCTCCCCGCTGGGAGACCGCATATGTGTATGTACGTGTGTTAGTGTAGTTGTGTGTGTATGTGGCAGCTGGTGCCTACATTCCGCGCCCCGCCACAGTAGAAGACACACACACACACACACACACACACACACACACACACACACACACATGCACACTCTCTCTCTCTCCACGCAGGCAGAGTTGCAGACGACACAGGTCCGGGCTTGCACATTTGGAGTTGATTCGGTCGTGAAATACACTGACTTTAAATGATTGAAAGAAGATACTTATTGGACTCGAAAGGCAAAACTGTATTGTAACTTTGTTTCTTGGGTTGTCGATCATCGAAATTAAGGAGAACCGAATTGATCTGTGTCGCCTGTAGTTTTGTCAACGATCAAGTATTAAGCTGCGCTACGGGATTCGAATATTCGCCGCTCCTTCCCGCGCTCTACGAAGTATATATATGTACTTCCGTCAAAACATTTTTACAAAATCGATCTCGACCATCACAAAATACAACATTACTTATCTCGGCGGATAAATGACCAATCGCAAAAATCCAAAGTTTATGTTGAAGGGCCTCTGATTCTGAATGATTTTGATGTGAGAATGTTGTGTCTTTGAGGTCGGCAATGATGATTAATGTATGTTCGAAAATTATGAGGAGTATTTGCCACAGCGGGGCTGCTCGGAGGCTTCGCCATACTTTCGAGCACAACTACCGCTGTGTCAAATTAAAAGGTGTTTGTCCGGTCCATTACATTTCATTGTGTCACCCTTGGATTGTGACCATGTTGATCATTCCCCCCTCGATCGTCGACCCCTTTCTAGCGTGACACTATAATAAATGATTCGATTGGCGCATTTACATACCTGCCGGAGCTTCACATTCGTCCAGTTATGGAGCTCTACACCATCTCATCCTCCAATCGATTAATCTTATTCTCACTGACGGACGGTTTTTCCGCCGTTAAACATCGGAATGTAGATACATGTGCTCCTCCCCAGTCATTTGTTATGTTTGGATGTGTTGAGTGACACTAAGGATGATGTCCGGTTGTAAAACTCCTAATTCAACCAGTATTTATTGAAGTATCATTGCTTGGTCCGATCTGATTTGAATCCCACGTCGTACTATATTCTCCATTATAATGATAGTTGATGAACATATTTTGCGAACTCACTCGTCGTCTCTGTTGTTGATCCGGGTTCGGCTATTGAGTTACCAAGGAGATCCATGATTTTTTTTGTAGACAAAAAAAGTACGTCTGATGCACACCAGCCTGCTCTCATTGACTAAAAATAATATCACAGCCTAGTGCGAAAAGTAGGAATATTCCACGATGAATTTTGCGAGTTCTAGGCACGAAAGCACGTCATTTGCGATCAGAGTATGGTCAAATTACGTCGGAAACAATATTCCCCGTACGGTGCTGGCCTAGTACAAGTACGTGTCAACATGGCAATCGATTTACAAAGTTAGCGGAAGAACGATGACAACGTTGCTTTGGTTATCAGCTTTTAAGATTGAAAGGAAATCCTGACGTGATGACGGAAATTGGGGTCGTATTAGGTTTCTCCGTCGAACACGGTGCGCCTGAATGCATTGTTTCTTAAGAAAAGAGACCCTCTGAGATTATTTTAAGATTCATTTCTACATCATTCGGGCATCATTTTAACACGATAATTCAAATGGCGGGCTGAGCCTTTTTTGGGGCATGTCACTTGGGACATTTTCCGATATGGGGCTGTGAACGCTCAAGTCATATGTCTCAGTCCAATCCAGGTCGTAACCAACCTCGTTGAATGCGACCTGGAAACCGAGGTTCACTCCACTTTCTAACTCTAGTTCTCAAAGAATATGACTGATTTTGGGTCCATATGAGGCTCCAGTCGGATATGCACCCGAAGAATCCTTCAAACATGGAGAAATCCATGAATAGACAGATAAATAGATATTGACCAACAACCTTGTGATGTTATACATCCCCTGCGTATCTCCCGCATTCCGCCCCCCCTTTCTGTCACATATTCGTATTTCGTACACAATATATTGCGTACAAGTGTGCGCTTCCTACAGGAAGCAGTGACATCAGATATCCACAGCCCATCAGAGTGCAGCAAGTTGGCTCGCGTTGGCAGCAAAAAACTTCAACCTGAAACGAATTGTAAAAATACATACTCTTGTGCCCGGAACAACAAAGAGTCTTGGTGCCGTATTTCTACCTTTCGTTCCAGGCTGTGGAATTATTTGTAGTAGATGTGCGTCAGGTATGCCTTCTCAATTTCTAAGAAGATATGGATCTCTTTATGGTACCTATTCAACAGTCGAACCCAGATTAAAAACAAAGACGATTAATGAGCTTGCAAGACATTATTATAATACAGAACAGAATACGATGTGGAATTCCAATCAGGACCAGTTAAGCAATAATATAGAAATAAATACTGGTCAAATTATAAAAGCCTGCCACCAAAAATCGATCAATGCCAACCGCATGAACACAGCCAACACTGAGAAAAAAATTTTGGTCGTACGGCCATGCGTATTGTCGTACGACCAAAATGGTATTTGCTGCAGAACAATACCGATTTTGTTATCGCATCAATCTATCAGAACGGTTTGGTGATCTGGTATTAGAGCCAGAATAGTTAAATATAACGCGTATATTCGCTTATTTTGCTACAAAAGCTACCAAGTTTTTGCACGGAATAGTACCGCAAAGGAACAAATATAATCCAACGATTTTTTAGGTTATTCGTGCCAGATTGGTGCAATAACAAAATCATTTTGCTGTGGTGACAATCCAGTATTGGTCTGACAGCAATACCACGTAACAATACAGTCGTATTGTTCCGACGGCAATATTTTATTCTCAGTGAAACTCAAAAATTGGCTGGGGGAAGGCAATCAATTAACTCATCAATTCAGACGGGTATCAATAAATCAACCCCGAACACAGCCAACTTAAAACAAATGACAGGGTAGGGACCAATCGGTTGATCAATTCATTATTAATTCGAACGGGTTCTGTCGATGTGTATTGTGCCTACTAAGCATGGAATATTGTCCAGCTTCAGTCACATCGTCGGTCAACATGTCTCTTGTACCAATAAACAAGGATTCCTCATCATCGAGTGTCCATCAAACGTTCATAATCTCACAATACCTATTCATTAGCCCTACTATCCATATTCTGATTTATACCATATTAGGATATAATGTAAGTGGAATAACATCAAATATGAGTTGTTTTGCACGAAACAAACTTACGGGAAAGGATTATGTCAAACATTATTTTTGTAGAACTTTCATTCGATTCTATGATGGAAAATATAAACTTTCGACAGCCTATGAGGTCCCATGAAAATTTTCCGGGTACTCGTCCGGGTATTTCGAACGTATTTGACCATAACAAACAAATTTGGGCCATTTGTTTAATAAAATGCTTATTCTTCGAATACGATTAGGAATTCGGGAACGTAGTTTGCGAAATTCAAAAGTTCCTCAAATTGGTGTTGTACAGTTATTAAGAGAAATTATCTAATGGGATATGTTAGCTGAGGAATATTCTTCATCCATTTGATCAATTCTAGAGCCCCAGCAAAAATCGCAATAGTTCTTGTGGAAATGCTAACAAAGTTTGCTGAACCACCAGCAAATTTGATTAACCCGAGTTGAGAAATTAACGCAGTCGATCTAGAAGAATTTATGGTAGAGATTCAAACGAGATGTGTCATACATATTTGATAGCCTAAAGCATTTGGATGCTAAGATTTACAATCATTGTCACCACCACGACACTGATAATATACACCAGTATTAACACAATCTTAATATACAGGGTGTACGAAAAGTCAATGCCCCCCCTCCCCCTGAAAACTCAAAAATGGCCCCGGGTATGGAAAACCCCCGGAACACGTGTCTCCTTAAGGCTGTGTCGGAATCTCGCGCGAAACGGGGTTACAAGTTACGCGATGGTTTTTCCATCCATTGAGACGGGGGTGGTCGCAAATGACTCGAAATTGCTCCAGAAATGTGCCTCTGGTACGATTTGTGAGAATAAACGTCTCTATCCCTCTGAAAACTCGATGTAAGGTGCAAAGTCGCGCTCTTTGAGAATCAGAATTGGAATATCTCTCGATTCTTCGATTCCTCATCAAGAGTGAGAGACGTTTGTCCTCTTGGGTCGTACCAGAGGCACATTCCTGAAGCAATTCCGAGTCATTTGCGACCACCCCCGTCTCAATCGATGGAAAAACCATCGTGTAAGTTGTAACCCCGTTTGTGCCGCGAGACTCCGACATGGCCTTAAATCGAGGGAAAGCTCAGAGAATGTAAAACTTTGCGCTCTTTCACAATTCAAAGTCAGAAATTGGGGTTATCATTCAAAAACAACCAATTTGACCTCCGAAAAACCATTAAGGCTAGTCCGGAGTCCCCGCAAAACCGCAACCAGACACGCACCGGCGTACTTTCAGGTTGCAGCTGCATGCAATGATACTGAGAGCGGTATTACTGTTTATACGCTTTTATTGGTACTGAATGTGTTACTCAGATACTAGACCACCTGTCAAATCTCATAACACGATACCATGCAAAGTTTCATATTTATTAGAAATCGAGAAAAGCTTGGAGGCAATTTTTTGGTGGGACAGAGCGCGTCCGTGACTATTCCGATTTATTCCTCAATAACAAAACAGTTTTGGCCAATATCAGATACTAGGCCATCTGTGGATTGGAATTTCCCGTCGAATGAGCCCTTCCACGGCCGAAAATTCTGAATCTAGCTCACAAAAACCTTGAACTAGTGTGAGCATCGACCAGGATACCTAGCCCAGCGAGCCAAAGAACTACGATTTTCTGGAGATATAGGATGAATCCCTGGGTATGGAACAACTTATTCGATGGGAAATCTCATGGCGTTTCAGTTGCCATATTTCGTTTGGGTCGGAAATGTGAAGTTGAAATACTATGAGGCGAAAAATTGGTTCATAATCTCCCATCGCACATGCAGTATGATCAAAGCGCCATCTATCGGGCAAAATATCCGGATCCTCTACGGACTAGCCTTGAGGTAAAATTCAAAGTCAAATCTGAGACCAAATTTCAACTTCCCTCCCGATTTTAGGGGACACGTGTTTAGTTCTTAGAGGAGGGCCTGATTTTTAGAACATTTTGTTTGATCTTACATATAGTTATCGCATAGACTACGCTCGCACGCACATACGTGGAAGGGTTGGTTGTGATCTTATATGTGTATGAGCAAATCCACGAAACGCGGTGATTCGTGTGATCCGCTCTCGTTGCTCCGATTTCTCGTGCCAATGGGTATATATCAACTCCGCACCAAAGTGGATAGCTTTTTCACCACTCCATAACCAAGTAAAAACGAGCTCAAGACTTATGGAAAGGGGACAGACAGGAATGACGGGTCATCGCATTTAACAAGTCTCAAGATTTCGCGTGTGACATGGCTCATTTTCTTTAGTGTTAAGGTCGACATTTGGATGCAGTCTTGAATATCGACATGTTCTTCGCGGAAAAATGACTCTCTCAATTGAGATAACAACCAATCTAAGTCCAAAGATGTGCTCCCAGCAGGTATGAGACTATCTCCTGTTGATGAAGCGTGGGCCATCTTTTAGATGAAACGAAAATCGCCGATATTTCTCACCCTGCAACGACGGAATCTGACCCATTATATTCCTGCAAATGACATCTGATTCTCTATCAAAAAAAATCTAGACGAGTTGGGTTTATGTACATCACATCATGTTCAACTGACAAGCAAATTATGCTTTGATGTTGAAAACGTGATCACTTCGAGAAATAATTATTGTCGAGGTGCACATGAAGAAAGCGGGTGATACTGACCGATTTGGTTTTACTTGTGATCTCTCACTTCTGTTGTACTTAACACCATAAAAGTGACCGCGTGAGTCACTATCTCGTTGCTGGCTTGCACGAGCTACATTTTGGAACGGAGTTCCTTCACGCTCGTCTGAGGAGTAAAATCGCTCACGATCAGCTGACCGACACGGCCCCGCGGAACGAGATTCGATGCAACCTGCCATACGATGCGATGCAACGAAAAAGCGACATTTTGCGATGTAGGTATACTGTTTGCATTAAGCAACAGCGCGTACTCATTCTCATCAGCATCTCGCATCATCAGATGCCAAATGCCGAAATCCGTCTGCTATGGTCTACCGTCTAAATTCATGTGATTACGTACCTCTGGTGTATATTCCTGATAACGAGGATTTAAAAAGTGCGAGGCAGGTCTTCCGAACCGGTGTGCCGTCATGACTTTCCCAATGCAATCACTAAAAGTTGGTATTTTTCTCGACTAAAGAAGGTTATGCAAATAACAACAGATCCAACTAAGAGAAATTGAATAATCCGACCAACTCGATAGGCGTTAAATATCCCAACCAATTTTGATTGATTAGGACAACCAATCTTTTTCTTCCGTATACATCAAATATCGAATCTTTTAATGATTTCAAGGGATATGTTTCCGAAAAACCAATTGTTTGTATTTTTTACTCTTTTGCTTGATAAAACCATCCATAAGGGCTCTCGTTTGCTTCTTTGCGCGTTTGCTCCTTCCGTGTATAAGCATAGAGGCCGCAGTTCCCTAGCGCGCCACGGGCGGACAATGGCGCTACTTCCACGGGGAAAAGGAGCAAATGCGCACTTTCTGTTGAGAACCTAACCTCAAAATTAACTCTCCAAGCTCAAATTCGATATGTTGTTTCAAGACTCTCCAAATTCCGTAGACCGCATCTTCGTATAACTAATCGGATATGAGAAATATGAGTTTTATGGGAAAAAAGACCCAAACTTTTTGTTGAAGGTGATTTCAAAGTATGAAATGAAATACATTCTAGACACGGGGGAAATTCTTATGTGGACCCATAGGTAGTGAAGAGCTGATTATAGATTCGACAGAAAAAGCTTCAAGAAATCTGAGACATGGCCATTTTTCGTAGGTCTGTTTCGAGTGGAAACAACTCATATAGGGGAGCACATTGAGTGCGAATATATACAATACTTTGCATATGCTTCTGCTATTTACATTGCTGGAAAAATTGACCAAAAAATTTCGAGATACAGGTCGAGGCAGTGTTACGTCTAGTTTCGAAAGGATATCGAAACATAAAGAATGAAGACGAACAGGAGATATTTGATAAAGTTACGAAACTCGGACAACTCATAAGTACGGTTTTGACAGGTGAGGCGCCCAGGTACTTACTTACGTAGGTAATATAATCTAGTAAAGTTATAGGAATCCATAATTGGTTTTACTGTCTCTTTACTTTTAATATATGCAAAGATTGAAATCCATGATACCGGGAAGATTCCCAGAGCATTGCCAATGTCAAACACGGTAAGATGAATACCCAAAGATTTGATCTCCTCAAAAAGATTATGGGGTACCCAAACAAGACTTCCCGACGCAAAATGACCGTCTGAACACAATCCCGTGGTCCATTCAGCTTACACGTCAGAATTTTCTTCTAGACGCAAAAAAACCGTTTTTTGAGGAGTTTTCTTGACCTAGACCACATTCCTGACATGGTATCCCAAAACGAGAACCACGAGATTGTATTCAGACGGCCATTTTGCGTCGGGGACGCATATTTGGATACCCTGTGCAAAGAGAAATTTTTCTCCTCGTGATTTTAGCACAGCAAAAGTTATGACCAAAATGGGTGTTTGAAAAAGAAACTCCTAACGTAAAACCAGTACCTCTACGACTGTTGGACAAATGTTTTTCCTCAAAGTATGTTATAAAACGGAGAAAATGCGAGGTTGAACGTCTAATTTATCCCATTCTAGACTGTTTTATGATTTTTCGAAGATTTATTGCAAAATTAGGCTTTTTTTCTAAATACCAGGTGGACTTATAGGCTCATACGGTTTCAAGGTTGCAAGATAGTGCTCTAAAAACACCAGGATCGTGTTCAGCGGGTCAAAATACTTGGAGAAACACATTTTGGTATGCATTTTGACCCATCTGTACTCCCTGGCTAAGAGACCTTCAGTTTACAAAATTAGCGAAGAACGTGAAAAACGCTGTTTTTCAGAGGATCAGTTTGTTTCAATTTGAAAAAAATTCTCACGTGTAGGCGGAAATCTGAGGTCAGATTCGGTTTCAGCGTCGAGAACCACGTAAAACGTGAATCCGAGCTCGTCCGGAATTAATCATAGAAGACAACGTACGGTCCATATTTAAAGCGTCGTGTGATCAGGAAGAGAAGAACAACTTTTGGACCGTATTTGAATTTGATCTCGAAGAAAAGCAGACTAAGTGTGCGATCAGTTTAAGACGTCTATTCACTTATGTGACGAAACTATGAATATATCCATATCTGAATGTGTGATGGAATATACAAAAGTTGCAATGTTCTCAAATTGAAGTAATTGTCATATAACTGAAGAGGGGGATAGTATTGATTTTCGATTCCGTAAAGAATTCGTGGAATTCCAAAAAAATAGGAACGACTTGGCTCCAATGATTTTTAAATCGGTTAGATAGTCAGAAAATTCCTTCATTTCACTCGAATACTTCCACAATTGGAACTGAATTCTAAGTCGAGAGATGAAAATCAATCATAATCGCGATTGGCCATCTCGTTTCTCAAATTATTGACTTGAATTATCGAACTTTGGAGTGAGGTCGGAACCAAAAACCAAATTTATTCAAATCCAACCCTTAACCCAAAGATTCGAGCGCTTGCGCGCGTAAATACATCCTATTATATAGAATAAAATCGCCATAAAAGCTAATGAATGTTTGCATTCCGCGGAAAAGTGCCCAACTTAGGTGGGTGCCCAATTCACAGAGGTACCCAAGTTAACTAGTTTAACTGTATATCTTTAGTGCCAAGAGTTTTACAGTGCATGATAGGAAGGATTACATATAGAGTGTTACAATGTATTGAGGTAAATATAAGTTTTTCAATTCGGCTGTAACTTTATCTCTCACGTAAATTGAAACTTTCACGAGTTAGATTCAATATGTCCCACAGTATCTCAACTCATTTTGTAGTTCTTGAAATGAGCTAAGATAGATCCGTGGATTCCGAATTTTGACTTTCGTGTGGGACAGATGAGTCGCGCATGTTACTGCAGCGTGCATGTGTGGTTCATTCTCATCAAAAAGGTCATCAATCGGTAGAAATGTTCATGTTCAGAGGCATCTATGAGGCTGGCAACAAGGAAAACAATAGCCAGCTCAGACTCATGTCGCGTGTATGCTTGCCACCACCTGCTGGTCAACTCTTGACTCAGAGTTCTGTATCAAAGAGAACCCGGCAAGGAAGGGCAGTTCTTATCGCAAGGGTATAAAAAGGCTGTCCACCGTGGGCGCGGCCCTATTTCGAATCACATATAACGCGTTACACGTCGCCGTCTTTGCGATTGAAATTTCACCACTCATTCTCAAGTTGTAACAGCTTCAAAAAATTTGTAACGTTTTTGTTAAGTCTGTAATTTGAACGGAATGAGCCAGCATTCTTCAAAAACAAACTTACTCTTTTTTCACTCAATACGCCCAGCCTCACCCCTTTGAGTTCATAAAAATAAGATATATTTATGGGTCCTTTCATGAAATATGTAATATGAGCTCTTAATCACTTACAATGTAGGAATTTCAAAACTGTACATACTTCTGTATACCTCCGCCTTGAAAGTATGACGAGAATTCCAATGCAATCTGCATTTGAATCATCTTAGTAGTCTGATGCAATTGGCATCAGAAACTATATTCGAATCCCAATGCGATTACATCAGAAACTATATTAGAGTTCTAGTGCAATTTCACCAGAAACTATTTGATAGTTCCAGTGCAGTTGCACTGGAACTCTCATAGTATACCCACTCTCCATCATAAGGCCATGGTAAGGCAGAGTTCATCTTTGCAAATAGAGCTTGTACCAAGCGATTCTCACGCGTGATACAAGAGCTAAGGAATGCATAACCTTTCAATGAGTAACCATCTCTCATGCGTATTCATTTCTAGCTTACCTCATGTTCGTTGCGATAGCAGAAGGTTTGGGACCAATTTTCGTCTCGTGGGTGAATGATTTCATTCTTCGAAATTCTCAACAATACAGATTCACTGTGGTGGATCTCGCTTACATCTTTTTTGAGCAAAAAGATCACTTCTATTCAACAACATTGCACTATGGTATCTTCATCGTGACAGTCTGTGCTGAGCTTGCTGGCCTCGCAAGCACTTTAATCATCGCTACACAACACATATTTGGATTCATGTTTATCACAAGGTGAGCTAAGAAACTGGGGATAAGGAGAGTAAATGAAGAAACTTGGTAATCTTGATCAATTTAAGAAATTACTTTTGTAGGCTGTATATCATTAGTTAAGGGCATAAGATAGTCTGCTATAAAAATTTTTTCCATTATAAATGAATTCATCCAAACCCGTCGGACAATGATTTTCATGCTGGGAAGATGAAGATGAAATTTTAAATGAGTGTGTAGGGACCCAGATACATATTCACACAAAATGAATTTAATTGAATGGTTTTATCGTTGGCGATGAAACATTACCTTCCTATTCTGGAGGTTGTTTTCATGATAGACGTTGTATACAATATGGAGCATTCTGTCATAGGAATTTTGAATTGATTGACTTCTATCAAAACTAGAATATCATTGAGGTGAGAATGTCTAAATAGGCCTATATTTCTGATGATAAGGAAGTCTCATCGAATACAATTTTTTTCTATGTAGTTGGTGACGAGGGAATGACAATTACTATACAGTTCTTTGTTATGAGTCCGATAAGGATTGTTCTTATTTGTTGAAAATCGTCCTGTCTCGTTTCCCGGTTCGAATCGATGTCACGTGGTTTGCGGTACTCCCGAGCGTCTCCGTTCGTTCATCGAAAAGTGACATATCAGAAGAACGTAACTTCGACGACATTTCAGCCCAGTCGAAATGTGTTGCGTTCCACATGCAGCGATATATAGCAGTAGCAGGAAGGAAGCAAAGAGCCGATTTATTTTTTTTGTGAGCAAGTTTCTCCCAGCTTGGAGCCTAGTTAGACACTGCGTATGAATTTATTCGAATAATCAATGCAGTTGGTGAACACATCAGTAACTGACACGGGGTATTTCAGCAGGTCAAGTATATGTGAACATTGGCCTCGGTGCAGGCTATGTAGCACTGCTATGATTTTGCAGTCAGGTAAGAACCTTGTACACTGCACATATTTCCCTTGGTGCAATTTTTTGAGTGCATGAGCATCGTGACACAGACAGGACAAGGTCGAGTCATAGCCCTTTCGTGGGGCGGATTTATGAATGAAGTGTATGCACCACAGAATAGATATCTGAAGTCAACACCGAGTTCTCGCTCTCCATGCGTTTGTTTTTCTATCAGATGAGTATTTTACTAACAAGGGGAGGGGGCCAAGTCTCCGGATCACCTAAATTATCCAAATTTTTTTCACAGTTTTGTATCAGATGTAGTATGAAGAATCCGGAGTGACTTCGTCAAATGGGCCTTTTGTTCAGAGTTACAAGCAAAAACGTTAGCATTCCCAGTATATCTGTATACCGCGTCGCCCCCGAAGAAGAAAAAGACTTGCATACTATGAGGCGACGAAGACTAACACGTGCGTGTTAGTCACCGGCGAAAAGTAACACGATATGGGCGTCAAAGAGTAGCACTTCTCCCGTAGTCTCCTCGAAAAATAACAATTGATCGTGATCATCGCCGAAAAGTAACATTTGCCGGAAGCCCGGACGAAGAGAAACGCCTCCCGTAAGCCTGGACGAAAAAAAAACACCTGCTGGAAGCCCCCACGAAAAAGACCACCTGCCGGAAGCCCGGACGAAAAAGAACACCTGCCATGTGCCCCGACGAAGAGAAACACTTCCCGTAAGCTCCGACGAAGAAAAACACCTCTCAACATCGTTCGGCAAAGAGAACATCTGTGAGTTTTTCATACTGTTGGGAGGCACTTTAACCCACATTTGAAGGAAAAATTGTGTCTGGACGTTGCAATCAGCAGAGAGCATCATAACCTCTGCTCGAGGCCAAGAACGTCTCGTAAATATTACCCATCGCATAATTTCTCCTGCTCACGTTAATCAAAACTACTCTATCTTGTCCCTGAAAATCTGTACGATAATTCTAGTCCATCCTCATTATTTTCACTAGAAACGCCCCCGCAATTATTGCAAAGTGAGAGGGAGCTGTATCTCTTTCCTCACTTCCTCTACTTAATTTTTTCCTATCGAAGGACGTTAAACCTACGGTATACTTTGTCAATCGAATTCCTAAACTCAAGACCAAATTGAGGAAATTTCTGGAATTATTCGTTCTCGTTTCTGTACAGAGTTACTACACTTCAAAATTTTTAAGCTCCAAATCAGGCCGTACCACGATCTAGTCTGTATTGGAGATGTTCACGTGTCGCTCACGAAAAATCATCGTATCTCAGAATCTTCTCTTGGTAGATCAAGTCAATTCAAAGGTAAAAAATAAGTTTGCTCTTCTTGCCTTTAAGATTCTGTAATTCCCTTTGAGCGTGTATCCGTATATCGTTTTGGACTTGCAATAAGCATTTCTAACAAGGAAATGGTTTTCTCGGTACAACGCGTACCTATACTTCCGATTTTAATTACGAATAATACTGAAAGGATCTTCGCGCCATTTAAAATGTCTATGGCAATACTGTTTTTGAATATAGTTTTCATGTTATAGCTGTTTTCTATGGATAAGAAAGTTGAATACATGAAAAACTGGTTTTCCAGGAATCCTATTTTCAAAATATTCTTCAAGAGTATATTATTTCAGTGTAAAATATTATGTTCGCGGGAAAAAACTGGAGTTTTCGTCTATATACAGTATTGATGGATTAGAAGGAACATATTCCCTGACAGAAAACATGGGAATTAACATTTTTCCAGAGATAGCTCCGGTTATTACCACCGCGTATTATTCTTCGTCGGAGCTTACGGAGAGGGGGGTGTTTTCTTCGTCCGGGCAAGCGGTAGGTTTTTTTTCTCGTCGATGCTTACGGCAGGTGTTCTCCTTCGTGGGGGCTTCCGGGAAGTGTTTTTCTTCGTCCGGGCATACGGCAAATTTTTTCTTTCTTCGGGGCTTACGGCAAATGTTACTTTTCATCGCTACTACGGGCAACGTGTTCATATTAGCGGGTAGTTACGAGCGGGTGTTACTATTCGTCGGAAGCTACTGCCGAGCGTTATTTTTCGTCACTAGTAAAAAATACGCGTTAATCTTCATCCTGGGATATGGATGGTGTTTCTCTTCATGAATGCATCCAGAAGGTGTTACTCTTCACCGGTAATCCAGAAAGTGTTTTTCTCCTTCGGGGGCGACGATATATCACTTTTCAACATAGCCTCTAAGGGCAATGATAATCTCAGTGCCTGTATCTTTGGACAGGAGACCCATTTGACCGAGTTACTTCGGATTCTTCATACTCTAGGTAGTACAAAACCTTAAAAAAATTCGGACAGGACTGGTGATCCGGACACCTGGTCCTCTCCTTGTAAGTGGAAATAAGGGATAAATTGGATGTGGAGAAGAGCTCAATTCTTGGTGAAGGGATCACACCTTATATTTACGTCTTCATTGTATCGGAATACAATAGACATGATGGACCGTACAAGTCTTGGTGTCACTAACCTTATCAATACTCAAGAACATGGAATTGACAGGCTCTGTAATGTTTTCACCACTTAGGTTCATAAATCTCCCATTCAGCCTTAGAACCCAGTGAAGTATTTGATACTCGAAATACAGCAATGCAAAACGATTAAGGGGGTTCGGAAGCTCTACTTTTACCGACCTAGGTGGCCACATGTGAGCTGAGTCTAGTGACTGATACGTGACTTCATGGTGTCTATTTGTAGACATCTGTCTCAAGCACTTACTGACATAAGTAGAGATGAGTTTGTTCAATAGAGATTTGGTGTTACATCTCTATTGTTTGATATTCATCTCTGTCACTGGTGGTCACTGTCTGTGAATGAACTTCTCTGCTGTTTGTTACACACAGGAGTGTGTATTTCTGACTGCAAAGATTCATGCAGAGAAATGGAAAAATTCTCTGTATGAATTACTTCTAATGTTCTCCTCAGCATTTATATGCAATCACATGCATTTTGCATGCATTAGTGGAGATTGACATTTCTGAATAGAATACTGCAGCGTACTCTCCAAAACACCACTTTCGATGCTGTTTATACACATCTTTCATATAAATACACTGTAAATGTGCATCTTGGCATGCCTAGATGTGTATTTCACGTCAATATCTTGCATTCTTAATACAGTAGAATCCGGTTATAACGAGTCCGGTTATAACAAGAATCCGGATATAACGAGAATCCGGTTATAATGAGCCAAGATTTTTTCAAAATTTGGTTCTGGCACCGGCTATACCGAGCAAATCGATGTAAACGCCGTACGATTCTGAGTTCGGAAGCTTGAGACTCGAGGTATACTCGAGTATCAATGCGAATACACATGCAGTACGATTCTAGTGAGCAAAATGGATAGATCGAATACAAGGAAGAGACATTTCATGACGAGTGTGGCCTCGTAAACTCTGAAGCAACATTGAAATTTCTCAGTTACAACTTTCTCATTTTCCATCACGTGTATTCGTTCATTTTCATGTTGCGGTTCTTTGACCTTATGACAAAATGCGAATTCCTGAATATTGTGGGTCCATACCATTAAAAGGATTAATGCACATCTACGTCATTGTCACCATGTCATCGTATATTCTGAATGTTAATCATCATGAGTTATCTGAATTCTCGATAAAAGATACTTCATGGACTCAATATTAGTTGTTTTTCATTCATCAGGGGGTAGTGATAACGAAATCATATGAATTTGGGCCGATCAAACGGAGTCCGGTTATAGCGAGGTCCGGTTATAACGAGCATTTTCCTTCGGTCCCTTGGAGCTCGTTATAACCGGATTCTACTGTACAACCAAAACTTCAGTGCATTAGCTATGCAGTAATGTAAACAAAACAGATGGATGTGTCTGGACATTTCAACTTTGAGCGGATGGAAGGCAAATATTTCTGGTATCTAATAGAGACCTTAAAAACAATCAATCTTCATTCCTGCTCAATTCGGTATTTTAGTTGAACATCTTACATTTTTATGCATCCAAGGAGTGGGTGCATTTATTATGCAGTGATATGAACAAACATATCGCTGAACCAGGACATTCGATTGTGAGCGGAGGAAAAGCGAATATTTCTGGTATCCAATAGAGACCTCAAAACCAATCAATCTTCATAAATGCTCAACTTGGTAATGAACTGCATCAAAACCCATACTCGATCTGAAAAAATTCCACCAAAATTAACCTAGAAAGATCAAGTTATCAGTTATTCTTTAGTAATCCATATTCTCTTCTAATAGAATAATTTTCATGGAAGTTACAACTTCTATCTTCACAAATTACAATTCACAAATTTAGAAATGATTTGACACCTGGAGATACCATAATCTAGAATGCGCTGGTATAGGAAAAGCAGTTGAGCTTCGGATATGAAATTGGGTTGCTTCCACCGATGGAGCATGTCATCATCAATAGATCAATATCTGAAAGTATAAAATAATTGATATTCAGGGATGAGATTCAGTCCACATCATTTTACTGAAGTGAATCTTGCATCATTTTGGAACTCATTTATTGTTAGAATCTGAAACATGTAAATTTTTGGATATGATGATTTTTCCTCGAAGACCTCATCAAAACGTAGATTAGAGATGTGGTACTCACCCAATCTGAACACTTACAAAGTTGTATGATCCCTCAATACAGTTAGTGTTGAGGAAAATGAAGAGAAACGGGTTGACTGACGGAAGAACCCATGCTGGAAGCTATGAGAATCAACATGAGTGATTGAGTTCTGCTTACACCTGGCAGCAGAAATTTGCTTAAGAATTCTATGACAATTTTCTATACGTGCTGGGGTGAAGGCATGATTGAGGCTCAATATGATCCATAAAAACCCGAAGAATTTCGTTTTGGAACTTGTGCAGTACATAACCTGATGACCAAGTTTTGAAATTATTTCTAAACAATAACAGAAAACCATGAAGCTTCATACATTATAAATTAAGAAAATTCTCACCATTTGTAGGCAGTGTAGAGTATGAATTGATGGGCTAACTCACCATACTGAGTCTACATACAGAATGTCGTCAACTGCCCAATCAAACAACCATGCCGTAACTTTCGCGTAAAGTTTTCAGAAAGTTAACTATGCCACTGTTGGCTGGACTTTCCGAAAGGTTTTGGCGAAATGTGCTGGACATATTTCAGGAAAGATTTCATAAAGGATTTCTGGAAAGACTGCTTCAAACACTTCAGGAAACCATTGTGGGAGTTTCCCTGAGAGAGATTGAGCAGTTGTCCTCGGAAAGTTTCTGGAGGAAAGCGAACGAACTGCTACTCGAAACTTTCGCTGAAAGTTTTCTGAAAGGTTTCCGAGAGGTGTCCCTGGAATCGGCCCGCCAAAACTTTCGCTGAAAAGTTTCCAAGAGGTGTCGATGAAACCAGCTTTCGCTGGGAGGTTTCACCGAGAACCCTCTCTTGAGTGATGACAGTTCGATTTAGGTTCTGAAAATAATCATCTTGGGATAGTTCCATGGGGTTATACCACTCTTGGGCGAAGAAACGAATCTTTCCACGACATTTGTTACTTAAATTCCATCAACTATCTGGCATTTAAATTTTCTTCAGAAAAAATTTCTTAGCACCTCGTACTATTTTTTAACGCCTACCGGACCAATTTAATAATGTTCAACATCGTTTGAAGTACTCTAAAGAAAATTCAAGAGGATACGAATTTATATTTTTGAGCAATCGCATTTTTTCATTTTCCATCAAATTGTCACTTTTTGGCGTTCTATGAGAATTTTTTAGCACCATAGGGTTTTTTCTGATAAAATACGTTGGGTTTGATACAATGTATCATGATTCATCTCGAAAGAGCCATTATGTGAGTGGAGTTATTTCGAAGTTTTTCCTGATTTCAGAGTAAAAATTTGAATTTTCGACTCCAAACTGGAAACTTGCATAGCTCCGAAACAAAGTTGATCTCGGCTAAACAGAAACACACGTGTCACCTCATTCCAACTCAAAAAACACATATACCTCTTTGGGGAGGAAATTTGATCCTATTCCATTGGATGGTCTCATCTAGAGTATAGGTTTTGGAAGGATTCAGGAAGTTTTCGAGGAAGTAATCGGACACTCAAAAATGCAAGGTCTCGTGTAATGTCATGAAAGCTTTCTGATAGCTTCCACCAAATCTTTCCCTGCAATGGCCGAGAAGTATTATTCAACTTCTCGCTGAGTAGTTTTCGAAAGCTTACAGAAAGTGTCCAGAAAGTTTACAGACACTTGGCTATGCAAGATTCCATAAAAAGTTGACCAAAGGTTTCTGAACGTTCTTACAAGAACTCTCCCTGCAACGGCCTCAAAGTTAATTCTTTTTGGACTTCGGCTAGAAGGCTTCTGCCCACGCAACATGGGAATCTTTCATAAATATTCCAGGAATATTTTATTGAAAGATTGGAATATTTCAGGAATATTGCGATGAAATATTTCTGGAATATAGTTATGTCCTCGGCTGGGAATTTTTCTTGAAGCTTTCATACACAGATCCCTGAAAATTTTACGGAAATCTTCCAGAAACCATTCAGTGAAAGATCTCTGGAGGATTCCACTGAAACCTTCCTGAAATATAGTTATGTCTGCAGCTGGAAATGTTCGTGGAATCTTTCATGAAAGATTCATGGTAATATTGCTGAAATATTTCAGAAAAAATCCTGAGTATGTTGCATCGAGATTCCTCAAAAATTTCGTGGGATCTTCCACTGTCGAGTTATAATCTCCTGAATTCTCTTACAAACAGTTCAATGATAGAGATCCAATGCAGTTTCCTCTAGAACCAGAACTAAAACTATCTCAAAGTTAGAAGTATCAACTCATGGCAAATCTGAGAAAAGAGCTGGCGGATATTAACTGATTTTGTTCACAGCCAAAAAGCAGCCATGTTGGTCAAACTGACAATGTATTGTACATCCGTTGTGTTCATCTGAAGTTCAGACCTAATTCATTCTTCTAATTGTGGGGACCGAGTAAAAAAACTGGATACTTTTTAGTATCCCCCTTCTTGAATGAAAATGGGATATGGTAATAAAATCATTCCTAGCGTAGTTAGAATCTGTTCACTCCCCTTATAGTAGCTTGAGTAGTTGTTGTTGAACCATTTAGTTATAATATTAACTTTCCTTATTACGGATTTGATAAGATTAGCTCTGAGGCAGCAAAATCGAGAATTGACGTTAAATAGGTAGTATATCCTAACTGAATTACATTTCAGAATTGGAATAAGGAACTAGTTCAGATTTTACGGCAAAGTGTCATATAGATTTGGCTCAATGAGGAATTTTTACATATTTAATTATTCTTGAGAGTATCTTCTCGGATATGTTGACTGTTCATAGCGTGAGAAAACCCAAAACACAGAAGCATAATCCCCAAACTTGACTCCATTTCTTCCCGAAGAATTGTATCTTCAAAATAACTGACCCAACATATGGAAAGGATACTTCTTATTGTGGCTCCAGTCTGGTAGCGGAACTCCTCCAAGTTTCCTAACAGTCTTTGATATTTTCACTGTTTTTATATAGGATCGGTTAGCCAATAAATTCATCAAGAAAGGGAATACAGCCTGAGTTAATGGGTATTGCACAAGATCACAGTAGTCAAGATCAATTGATCTTGACTACTGTGAGTTTGTGCTGTGATGAAAGGTGTGTGCTGTGATGATATTCTGCAATGACAATTTGTGAAAAGCACTGTCATTCATTCGATGATGATGACAAAGCATCCAAGAACGGAATAAAAGTCTACGCTTATCAGTTGTGTTGAATAGGGAAAGTGTACTATAAGACTTACCTTCACAGAATCCTGCAACCATCACTGACGACTCCAGGAAGCTTTGTAAATATTGTGTATGACAAGGTGTATAATTGCACTACCATCACAAGTGGTGGAGTTCATCTACAATACATATGCTGGCACCAATTTTCCTAAAAATATATGTTCTCTTCAACACAAAGGGTCTTGCTCTTTGCTCAAGACTTGAGACTTAACAATGTTAGTAGACAGAGATATACTCATCTGATGCGCAAATCTCACAGCTCTACAAATTTATCGAGGAAACTACTTCTATAAGTCTATGGAGAAAACAGAGTTTAGAGGTTATTTTTTCCTCACCGCGATGAGGAAACTGCACCAGAAAGTGAGTAACAGAAAAATCAGAGGACATGTAAAATACACGAGAATGTTCTCGAATTGCACAAATAGATTTCCACTACGAATCGGCAAGAAGGCTTCAATCAAGAGAACCGACACTCTCAGCACTCGATGATTTGCAGAATTGACTTCGAACTCAATGATTAATGCGAAATTCACTCTTGCACGAGGGAACTGGGGATAGTCAACAAACCATCAAGATGGCCGACTTCCCCAAACATGACCAGACTTGACCCTATACAGACTGCCTGATGTCGACTGTCGCAGTACGGTCGCGAGGATGGCCCTGGTAGAAATAACGAGCATGCGTGATCTGGACTTGGCAATGCAGGGTTCACATAAAAAGTTGCCCGGAAGTTTCTGGACGCTTTTACCGGAATTTGTTCTGTGAGCATTTGGAAATTCCATTGGAACTTTCACTGAAAGACTTCTGAAAGGTTTCAGAAAGTTTTTCGAAAAGTTCTCGGACACTATTAGGCAGGGCAAAGTTTTGTGAAACGTTTTCGGAAGCATTCTAACAGCTTTCATAGAAATTTTCCCTGTCGAGACGAGGAAGTTTCATTTTAACTCTCACCGACAGGCTTCTGGAAGGTTTCAGAGAGTTTTTCGAAAAGTTTTCGGACACTTGGCAGGGCAGAGTTTCGTGAAAATTTTCAGGAGACCTTTCTGAGAGCTTCCATCAAAAGTTTTACTGCAAATATGTGGAAATTCTGACAGTCCTCACACTGAAAGGGTTCTGAAAGCTTTCTGGAATCTTTAATCGAAATTTCCCCTGTAAGGATCTGAAAGCTCCATTGGAACTTCCACCGAAAGGCTTCTGAAAGGTTTCAGAAAGTTTTTCAAAAAGTTTTTGGACACTTGGCACGGAAGAGTTTCGGAAAGATTTCGGGGAACCTGTCTGAAAGCTTTCATCGGAAAGCTCTCTGCAAAGATATGAAAATTCTGATGGTCCTTGCGCTAAAAGGCTCCTGAAATCTTTCCGAAAGCTTCCATCAAAATTTTCCCTCGGAAGATCTAGGAGTTCCATCGAAACTTTCACCGAAAGGCTTCTGAAAGGCTTCAGAAAGTTTTTCGAAAAGTTTTCGAACACTTGGCACGGAAGAGTTTCGGAAAGGTTTCAGGAAACGTTTCTGAAAGCTTCCATCGAAAGTGTCTCTGCAAAGATATAGAGATTCTGATGGTCTTAGCGCTGAAAGGCTCCTGAAAGCTTTCTGAAAGCTTTCCATCAAAATTTCCCCTCAAAGGATCCAAAAGTTCCATCGGGATTCTCAGCGAAAGACTTCTGAAAGGCTTCAGAAAGATTTTGAAAAGTTTTCGGACAATTGATACGGAAAAGTTCCGGAAAGGTTTCAGGAAACCTTTCTGAAAGCTTTCATCGAAAGTTTCTCTGCAAAGATATAAAAAATTCTGATGACCTTGCGCTGAAAGGCTCCTGAAAGCTTTCTGGAAGCTTCCATCAAAATTTTCCCTCAAAGGATCTAAAAGTTTCATCGAAACTTTCACCGAAAGGTTTTTGGCGGCTTCAGAGAGTTTTTCGAAAAGTTTTCGATCACTTAGCACGGAAAAGTTCCGGAAAGGTTTCAAGAAACCTTTCTGAAAGCTTCCATCGAAAGTTTCTCTGCAAAGATATAAAAAATTCTGATGGTCCTTGCACTGGAAGGCTTCTGAAAGGTTCCAGAAAGGTTTCATGGTATACTTTCCATGAAAGCACAGAAGAAAGCCATATGAAAGCTTTCAGAAACCTGTTGGAAAGCTTCCATTGAAAGCTTTCCGTGAAATCATAAGTGATTTTGGTAGATTTTTTCGTCCTTGATGGTTAATATACAAGTTGAACATTTGGTCTCATCGATCTTGAAGGACGGTGGGGAACTAAATAAATTCCCAAAATTTCATGATGGAAATTTTGGGAATTTATTTAGTTCCCCACCGTCCTTCAAGATCGATGAGACCAAATGTTCAACTTGTATACTTTCCGTGAAAGTTTTCATGAAGACCTTTCAGTGCTGTCTGGGACGCACTCGGTCGGCCGATTTAACATAGGATTTAGCCTTGTCCAAATTCGCCCCCACAAATCCGTCCACAAATGCCCCCAGGCGTTTTTCCGCAGAATTGCCATTATTTGGGGCCAAGTGAACCGATTTTGGCCTAGGGCGGCTCAAAATTTTCGTTTTGTAATGTAGTTTTTGACTCTCGAACGGCGATTAAGCTCATCCAGTTTTGCAAACAGGTGTAAACTCTTGCATTTTTGCATTTGCAAAATAACCCGCGTGAGGTCCTAAAAAAGCACCCCTACATCAGTACAGGCTGCGAGTATCGTTTCTGAAGGTGATACCGCGATGAAAACCATTGTCCGTAATGCTGTTGGAAATGTATGTACGCAGCAAAAGCCTGGAATCTATTCTGACCTGGCTATCTGATTTATCCAATTTTGCCCCACTCTCCCCTATAGTTGTTACGGTAAGTGAATGGTTAGATTTTGACAACGGGATAAAGGTGGAGAATTAACATGAACGATAGAGTAAAACGTTCTTTCATTACAGATTGCATCAGCATCAAGCAAATCGTAGCATAATAGATGCACTCCAATGATTATTTTTCTTCCTATAGAATGACGAAAAACTCGCATGTCACATATTCGATCTCCTGCAGTATTGCAGTCAGTGACATAAAAAAGGACTCAATATTTCCTTTCATCAGCCTGGTGTGATGTGTATTTGCCATTATATATCCCCAGAGTCCAGTAAAACCAGTATTTTTCATGTGTAATGACTGAAGAGCCATCTCCATCAAAAATACTTTTTCTCTGTGCTGATCTGATCTGCAATAAAAAAACGTCTCACCCAATCATGTTCCTGGCTCGCACATTGTCACAAGCTAAGTCTTTACTTATCTCAACAACCCTATTCTTCCGTTATATGCCTCTGATTGGTTGATTCATAGCGGTGGTTACAATTTACGGAGCAAGTATGACATTGAGAGTCCCGTGGGACCAACACCAGCACACAAAACTATCACAGCTGGTGTCGGAGAAAAATAGGAGGGATATTTTTTCCTAAAATTCTACGGTTAGAATTATAAACAACGTTTTATCTTGGATCTGTTCGTGACAATTTCATTCAAAGTTACTGAGAATTTCCTTGTGACAAAAATTTATAGTTGATGAGTGCAACATGCAACATGACTCCTGAACATTGAGGACTATGGAATGAGAAATACCTGTCTGAGAATTTGTTTCGGCCGTTCTTATTTCAAAATCATTCTAGAAGCTTCGTTGCCGCGCACAGCACACATACATGCAAAATTCATTGTCCATGCCGGTGCGTCTTCTCTCGTTGCCGCGCGACGGCTCGTCACTCTCGCTCGATCCGCCGAGCTAGTCAGCTGTGCGTGCGCCCGCGTACTTTACCACCAAACGATCCAATATTCGCTTTCAAATCACTTTGCGTCAGTGCACCCTTTTTTGAGTTTTAATTCGTAACACTATTAGATTGTATTTAACGGTTAGGAATAATAAGCAGTGCAAGTGAAATTATCAATTCTTCGTCATTTATTCGCCCCTCTCTCTCTGTTTTCGTGTACCGGCTCACTTCTTTTCGAGGCATTTCGCGTTTACAGTCCATTTTATATATCAAGTTTGATCGGCCTCGACAGAATTCAATTCCCCCACCTTAATCAGGAAAGTTATTCAAGCTGCAATCCAGTCTTGACCAAGAAGATTGATCGCTTATGTTGAGGTTTGTAATACCGCATTGGTCAAGCCATGATCAAGCCTTTGTCAAGATTACGGGATGTGTTCGAACTTGTTAAAGACCTCGTCATTCACTCCGTCGCAATTTCAAGGGGCAAAAAAATTCTTCTAACCTAACGTCTAACCCAATTTCACCATGTTCTTCAAGGCAGCATTATAATTTTATCAAGGAGCGCTCAAGAGTCTTGATCAAGGCTTGATGTCAGAATCAAGGCCCTTGAATACTTTTCTAATTATGACATAAGCGTATCGTTTCCCCTCGCTGAATTTGAAGGTTTGCGTGCCTCACTGGATCTCAGGGCTGAATGAAAATATATGAAAATTAAGTGGTAAAAACGCCATACAACCTGCCAATTACATGTTCTTGGGTATTGAGCAAAGTCAGCGATACCAAGACCAGTGCGCATTTATCCTACCCGATGTATTCTGATACGATACCAGAAACATCAAAATGAAGGATGACCTCTTCACCAAGATACAAGTTTTCCTGTATATCCATATCATTCCTCATTTCTACTAAATAGAATACTCATCTGATATGAAAAGAAACACATGGAGCACGAGGCCTCAGTGTTGACTTCAGGTATCTCTTGTATGGTGCACACGCTTTATTTACAAATCTCGCCCGCGAAAGGGCCACGACCTCGACCTCGTCCTGTCTGTGTCACGATGCTCATGGACTCAAGAAGTTGCACTGAGGGAGATATGTGCACTACATAATGCTTGTCTAACTGCAAAATCATACTAGTGCTACATAACCTGCACCGAGGCCAATGTTCACATATATGCAAATTATACCGTGTAGATCTCGTCGATACTTGGACTCTATCGCTCGAATTGATGAAATACATTTAATGAGTGAATTTATCGTTCTTTCGAGCCACTTATAATCGTCGCGCTCAGGCGGCGATCACAGTTTGACAAATGTCAAACTGCGACCTTCGAGGCTCCACTTCCATAGTGGCTGCATCACGAAGGGATTTTTTATTTTTTTGGATTTTTTAGTTTTTTATTGAAATATTGACCAAGAGATGAAAAAATTCTCCCTCGGTCGGGACTTGAATCTCGCAATCTCCGGTACTCCGAACCGGCGCCTTAACCAATTAGACCACTGAGGCGATTGCATATTCACTCGCTCGGGGAAGCCTTCTCTTATCTCTTGGGCCAATCTTTCGATGCGGTCAATCAAGGAACCATGACTATTCAAATATACAAATTATACCGATGAGGTAAATCTCATCGATATTTTGACTTTGTCGCTCGATTTGATGAAATACAACGAATGAATGAATTTATCGTTCTTCCGAGCCGCTTAGAATCGTCACGCTCAGGCTGCGATCACAGTTTGACAAATGTCAAACTGCGACCTTCGAGGCTCCACTGTCATAGTGGCTGAGCGAGTGAATATGCAATCGCCTCGGTGGTGTAATTGGTTAAGGCGCCGGTCTGGAGTACCGGAGATTGCGAGGTTCAAGTCCCGCCCGAGGAAGAATTTTTCATTGGTCAATCTTTCAATAAAAAATTAAAAAATCCAAAAAATAAAAAACCCCCTCGTGATGTAGCCACTATGAAAGTGGAGCCTCGAAGGTCGCAGTTTGTCATTTGTCAAACTGTGATCGCCGCCTGAGCGCGGCGATTATAAGTGGCTCGAAAGAACGATAAATTCATTCATTAAATGTTCACATATACTTGACCTGCGAAAATATCCCGTGTCAGCTACTGATGTGTTCACCATCTGCACTGATTATTAGAATAAATTCATACGCAATGTCAAACTAGGCTCCAAGCTGGGAGGAGCTTTCGAGGGGCACCTCGCTTGTAAAAGTGAGCGCTCGCTCATAATTTTGCTCGCTGCGCTCACCGATTCTCACCGGCGCTCATGCGTTGCTCACATGCGCTCAGAGCGCAAGTCATCGGGCGCCCGTGGTGGGGGGAAATCGATTTTTACACGGCGAGCGTGACGAGAGAAGAGTGAGCGAAGAGCTGAGCAAAGTGAGCGAGGAGCTGAGCAAAGTGAGCGAGGAGCTGAGCAAAGTTAGCACTGAGTTTGAGCGAGATGAACAGAGCGCTTATGGTGATAATTCACCTTTAGATCGAATCGTAAAAAACGGAATGATGGTTATTTCAATACTATCTGCTTCTCATTTTGCAAGAGAATATCAGATCTTCACAGTAGTATGTAGATTATTATACGCGCAGTTTCAGGCATTGGCGTCCTGCAAACATTTTTCAGAGTCTGAATAGTTCGCTTTTCCGTAGTAGTTTTTATTCAACAATGCAAATCCAACAAAATATTATCATGTATATGGGCATTATCGCAAAAATACACAGAACTTACAACTTACGAAACACTGTAGTAAAATTTCTCTTCACGTATTATATTGAAATACACTCGGCAATGAGATCAAGGTCGATCCGTCGAGTCTTGATTTTATTTCCGAAAATTAAGTGTCGAAATGTCAGGTCCATGTACTGTTATAATCGGAGTTTCAAGCATACTCTCAAGGCTAGCACCGAGGTATTGAATATATTATGGGTCCTCTCGAATTCTTCCGAGGGGCTTCTTCCCAACTTGGCGTATTGAAAAATATGATAGGCAACTGCGCGGCGCCGGATGTAATGTATTGTCACCGGATTTCCGATTCAAAATTCTACCGATGAAGGAAATCAACCTTGTAGGCAACTGCTCGAACTTAAGATTCTGTCGTTGGAGGAATCAAATCCAAAACCTACGTAAGGCAATCGAACCCATAGATAAGCGAATGCTGGGACCGGAAATCCTGTCGGGGAGGAGATCAACCCCAAAACCTAATTCCAAAACCTAGGGAGGAATTCAAATCCGCAAATAACCGCATGCTCGAAGCGGAAATTCTGTCGGGGAAAAGTCGACCCCAAAACCTAGGAAGGAAATCAAACCCGCAAATAACCACGTGCTCGGACCGGAAATTCTGTCGAGGGAGGAATCAAACCCAAAACCTAGGAAGGCAATCAAACCCGCAAATAATCGGATGCTCGGACCGGAAATTCTGTCGAGGGAAAAATCAAACCACGAATCTAAGATGGCAATCAAACCCACAAATAACCGCATGCTCGAAACGGCAACGCTGTCGAATAAAAAGTTGACCCCGAAACCTAGAAAGGCAGTCAATTCCGCAAATAACCTGATGCTCGAATCGGAAATTCTGTCTAGGGAATAATCAACATAAACCTAGGGAGGCTATCAAACCCACAAATAACCGCATGCTCGAACCGGAAATTCTGTCGGAGGAAAAGTTGACCCCAAAACCTTGGAAGGCAATCAAACCCGCAAATAACCGGATGCTCGGACCGGAAATTCTGTCGAGGGGAAAATCAAACGTAAAACGTAGGAAGGCAATCTAACCCGCGAACAACCGGATGCTCGGACTGGAAATTCTGTAGGGGAAGAATCAAAACCATATCCTAAGAAGGCAATCACACCCGCCATGGATCATCGCACGGGAGACTGCTCACGTAATCCATCACTCCGCTTGTGAATGAAGTTTCTCCCTTGGAGTTTTAGGGACTAACCACCGCGGTTATAGAACCGTTTGGAGCGGTTCGCAGGTCCGGTATTCGTGATCGAGAAGTATTCGAACAATTTGAAAAATTTCAAGACAGAATGTCGACTGTGTTTCGACTATTTCCCCTTCCTAGGATTTCTCCCTCGACGGAATTTCCTGTCCGAGCATCCAGTTAGTTCCAGGTTCGATTGCTTTCCTATCAACTTTTCCCCCGACAGAATTTCCGGTTAGAGTATGTGGTTATTTGTGGGTTTGATTGCCTTCCTAGGTTTTGAGTTTGATTTTTCCCTCGACAGAATTTCCGGTCCGAGCATCCGGTTAGGTGCGGGTTTGATTGCCTTCTTAGGTTTTGGGTTCGATTTCCCCCTCGACAGAATTTCCGGTCCGAGCTCCCAGTTAGTTGCGGGTTTGATTGCCTTCCTGGGTTTTGGGGTTTGATTTTTCCCCGACAGCAATACTGGACCGAGCTCTCGGTTACTAGCGGGTTTGATTGCCTTCCTAGGTCTTGGGGTTGATCTTCCCCGTCAGAACTTCCGAGCTTCCGGTTATTTCCGGGTCTGATTTCCTTCCTAGTCTGGGGTTTGATTTTTCCCCCGACAGCATTACTGGACCGAGCATCCGGTTATTTGCGGGTTTGATTGCCTTCCTAGGATTTGGGTTCGATTTTTCCCTCGACAGAATTTCCAGGTCGAACATCTGGATAGTTGCGGGTTTGATTGCCTTCCTAGGTTTTAGGCTTGATCTCCTCCCCGACAGGGTTTCCGGTTCGAGCATCCGGTTACTTGCGGGTTCGATCGCTTTACGTGGGTTTTGGGGTTGATTCCTCCAAAAACAGAATTTCAAGTTCGAAAATCCGCTTATCTGCGATTCTGATTAAATCCCTGGCTCCCAAGGTTGATTTCCTTTGTCAAGAGAGATTTGAATCGGAAGATCCGGTTACTCGCGGGTGGGACTGCCTTCCTTAGTTTCGGGGTAGCTCTATACGGAATCTGTGATCCGAGCGGCTAGCACGCGGTGGTTGATTTCTGAGAATGAATTCCTCAAAATTCTCGATCTCATGGAGTTGTACAACATATTCGTTTAGTATTACAATACGCATGTGCACGTGAGTGAGCCTGGAGTAAAGCACATCGGCACGAGTGATGGCACGTGGCGAGCCACTGATGCACCTGTTGAAAACAAGTAACTGTTCTTGGTCGAGTTTTTAGTAGTGCAATACATGAAATTTCACAGTACTTCGAATTGATCGAATGCTTAAAGAGCTTTTATTTTCGATATCATCGACTTCAACATTCGCTGCGCTGTGACAAGAGTTACAGTACACTCCAAGCGCTGCATTTACGGGCTCGTGAGAAGTATTTAAGGGAGTAACCTCGGTACCGCGTGAGTCAAGTGGATCGAATTTTTTCAACTTCCACAAACTTGCCTACATGTGTGTCTTATGTGTTAATCAGATCTCAATACACCCTCACCTAAACTTGCATAAGCATCCGACTCACGAATCATGAAATATCAATCCCTCATTGTGGGCGAATTTGTCTTAATTGTGACTTATTCGTGACTTCACGCTGAAAATTAATCAGAACTTTTTTCCAAGCTAACCAAAGCTTGAAAAAAAAGTTCGAGCACGTTCTTTGTATCAAGATCTATAAGTGAGCAAGAGTTGAACAAAAACTGATCGGTTAGTCTTTTATAGTCTAATAATCATCGCGATGCCCCGTAAGACAGCATGTATAACCTCTAAAAATGTTTATGCTGATGGTTTGACTCAGGGGTAGCCAATGCTCGTGAAATTTTGACTGTGTTCAATTGACACGCAAATACGTCTCTCTGCCAACTTTGATCAAAATCTGATCGGTGGATCTTCTACCGAGGTTACTCCCTTAAGAGGCACATATCCAAAAATCATTATCAATAGACTAATCGACTTCGGTCACGGCGTGATCTTTTTGCAAGGATATTGCCGTATAATCAATTGATTGTCGACCGACCTATGGTCAATGACACGTTTTTTCGACCTCCCAGAGCCACATCTATCGAGTTTGATTTGAATTCCGTCTAAATCCAATTTTGAATGAAAGAGCTGTGTTTTTCTGCAAAAAAATTGAATATTGATCAGGATTGCCTAAAACAAGATTTTCCCACATATTTCAAAAGTTCAGACAGTTTGACGTCGAATACATGCACTCCGATTTTTTCTGAGGGCTAAACGAGCCCCAAAACAATGACATGAATGTGCCATTTTAAGTGTCAACGGGTTAAATACTATTTCGTCAAATACAATAAGACATGAAAGAATACTCGAACAGAGAATGTTTTTCTCTGGCACTTGCTATATATCCTCTTTCCCGCGTGCGCTCAGCCACGCTTGCTCGTTCGCTCAATTGCGCTCATGGTTCGCTCTCGGCGTTCATTGAAATTGCTCTTGCACCTTCGCTCACCCTCACTCGCTAGTTCGCTCTCTTGCGCTCGTGCTTTCGCTCTCGGTGCTCTTTTACTGAGCGGGAGAGCGAGGCGCCCCTCGGGAGCTTTCTCACAAAATAAATAGACTGGCTCTTTGCTTCCCTCCTGCTGCTTTCATATGGCTACATATAGAACGCAATACATTTCGACTGATGGGCTAAAATGACGTCGATGTTACGTTCTTCTACGTCACTTTTTGATGAACGAACGAAGGCGCCAAGGAGTACCGCAAATCACGTGACATCAATTCAAACGAGCCTCAAAACCGGATGAATTCCCAATTCGGTGGCAAAAAGTGGACACTAAATTTTAAGTTATCCTCTCTGCAATTTGTTCTATTTATCTCTACTATCTAAAGAATAGACCAGATATCGTTCATCTGACACACACATCCTCCCTATTCATGCGCATCAAAACTAACGGATGGTTCTCTGACCGAAAAGACTGGTCTGATCACAAAACTATCTGACAATCTTGTTGTTATCCTTATCAAGGTGATGTGTGTAGAATTCTAGCGAGCTCCATCCCAAAGGTTCATCCAAGATTTCTATGGTACCATTGAGCCAAAAACTCAATTGCTGTCGAATAGCATATTAAGGAAAAATTGTCTATGTACAGTGGGGTTTCTGCACTAATCCACTCAATGCTCCCTGATCAGACAATGGAATTTCTCAAGCACCTTCCTCTCAAATCATTCTACTATCTTACGCACTGTAAAATGAGCGGGCTGAGGTCACTACCGACGTCGGAGTTCCCACACTACCAGGTGTTTGGTGGGATTCCGACGCGAGCCGTCGGACAGTACATACGTGTTTACCAGCACCGGTCCGCGAGCGAGTAATGTCGATATGTAATACATCGATACATACGCGTGAGCAGTGGAATTTCGAGTGCCAGTGAATTTGTGATTGGTGCAATTAAAAGTCTATCTCTTAGAGATAGCAAAAGTGCGCTGTGTCTCTGAGTACAGAGACCTCGCAGCATCCAAAGTACAAAATGAGTCAAGTTCAAGTAAACCCTTCAACCACGTTCTCAGCCATGCTTCAAGAAGAAAGAGTTCCAACAAAAGAGCAAGCAGTAATCGTAGATGCAATCGAAGGACAGACAATAGAGGCGTACACGGTGGCCCTTGCAAAGAAAGTCAATCCGAGAGAAATCGAATATGTGTCAAGAATTTCACACTCAAGAATTTGCTTCTACCTGAGCAGTGAAGAACTGGTTGAGAAATTAGTAGAAGAACGAACCAAAATAAACATTGAGGACAAACAGCTGGAAATACGAGCATACGTGTCAAAGGCGAAGAGAGTTATTATTTCAAATGTTCATCCTTGTATACCCCGAGTAATAATCGAACAAGAGCTCGGAAAACTTGGAATTTCACCTGTGTCTCGAGTAACATCGATGCGGGCAGGAATCAATCTGCCGGAGTTGGCACACGTAAAAAGCTTTAGAAAGCAAGTCTATATCAAGCCAGAAGATATTCCAAAACTACCAAGCAACATGAAAATTACACACAAAGATACGCCACACTGGATTTATTTCTCATCCGAAAATCTCACGTGCTTCCTCTGTAAGGAAGAGGGGCACATCGCGAAAAATTGCCAAAACCTTCCGATTACGCCGACGAATGATTTAACTAACAACGAAAGTCTAGAAAACGACGGCATGGAAACACTGGATGATGACGACCAGCCACCACCCATAACAACCGAAATGGACGACAAAAAAATTGAAGAGGACGCAAAGTCCACTACTCAACTTCCACCTCCGAGGACCAAGAGACCACTATCAAGCTCGGCTTCGTCAACTTCAAGAACTGAATGCAGCCAAGCGGACATCAAGATCCACAGCGACACGCCAAATTCTTCTAAGAACATTAAGAAAAAACCAAGAGTGTACACGGAGAATGATGTAGATGATAATCTCATATTAGCTAGAAACCATATTATCTCTAAAGCCAAGGAATACCCGGTAAAGTATGACGATCTCCTAGAATTCATAAACCGCACGATCGGAAAGAATAAAACCGACATTAGACAAGAAGCTAGTAAGATCACCCAAGATTTTCCCGCTTTGATTAAGATGCTAAGTGATATATATGAGTTCATGAAAGATCGCGGCATTAAAGCTAGAATCACGCGAATTACGACGATCCTGGACGGTAAGGAAGAAGATGTTCAAAGCGATGAATCCTCCGCCTACGAAGAAATTTCGACCCAACATAGCTCTAGGTCGAACAAAATTAAGTGAAACGATGAATATTACACTCATACAAAAAGATTTGCGAATTCTTTTTTGGAACGCCCGGAGCATCAAAAAGCGCAAGCTTGAGCTTCCGAACATTCTGAGAAACGTCGATATTTTCATATGCGTGGAATCGTGGTTGAAAGATGATAGTTTTGATCAAGATGAAATATTCGCGAAAAATTTTGTTCAGTACAAAAAAAACAGAGAACATGCAAAAGGTGGCGGCATCTTGTTACTAATTCGCAAATCAATCGCTTATCTCGAAATAGACAACATCAAATCCCCACACGTATCAGTAGAACTTTGTGCAGTACGCATTACGAATATGAAGCCCACTCTGGACTTGATAGTTTGCTATAGAACTCCGGATCGCTTCCTTTCACAAATACAATGGGATACAATCATTCAAAACGTAAACACAAATCAAGCTAGTATACTAGTAGGCGACTCCAATGCGCACAACGTTACATGAAACTGTACAGACACAGATTTGAATGGTGAGAGACTTCAAGAGAGTATAGACACGCATAGTTTATTATTACACAATGTCAACACCATCACAAGATCTGACTTTAAGCGAAATTATCATTCTAACATCGACCTAATTTTCTCCACCTCGAACATTGCGCAAAGCATAGGCGTAAGCGTTCTCAATCAGACGTACGGATCCGACCATTACCCTTTGATGTGTGTCGTTAACGTAGAGAAACATTTGTATCACAAAAAAACATTCAGGTTGAAAACACTACGGACGAATTGGGACGAATTCCAAAGGGTTTTAAAAGTCGAATTTGGAAAATTCCTGACATTTGAGTTTGATGAGCTGTCCGGAAAGAAAAAGTATAATGAATTTGTTGAAATAGTTACAAATTGCATGAAGATGTGCACACCGCAAAAAAAGAAAGTACCATTAGAAAAATATAGAAATCCAGTATCGTGGTGGGACAATGAATGCAACAAAATAGTCAGACTCAGAACAGCCGCGTTTCTCAAGTAGAATACAACACGAAAGCTCAAAGACCACATAGAGTTCAATCGATTACAGGCAGTATCTACTAAACTTTTTAGAACAAAAAAAAGAACCAATTTTCGCGAATTTGCCGAAACAATAAATTTTCGATCTGATCCCTCATACGTCTGGCAAAAATGCAAGCTATTCAAGAATAAATATATCAAACCACGCGAATCACATTCAAGAAACAATTTACAAAATGGAGATCAGATAACCAAAGCACTCGACAAAATTAGTCCCCCATGGTGCATCACTGACCCAGAAGAGATTCCCAAATGCGATGAAAATGAATTCTTTGGTACCCCGTTTGATTTTGCAGAGTTCAATACCGCGTTAGAATCAGCTAACATCCATTCCTCTCCAGGAATGGATGGTATAGACTACGAGATCATACAAAAACTGCCCATCAAGTATAAATTGATACTTCTGGACATCTATAACGAGATGTACAAGCAGTGTGAGTACCCAGATAGTTGGCTCGAATCATTCATACACTTTATCAAAAAGCCAGACGGATCAGGGGTCAGACCTATAGCGCTTACGCCATGTCTGTGTAAATTATTCGAATCAATGATAAAAAACAAGCTGCAATGGTGGTGCGAATACAACGACCTCATTCCACAAACTCAATCAGGATTTCGTAAAGGACGATCGACGATTGATAATTTGACTACTCTTACTCTAGAAATAGACCAAGCCTTTTCTGAGAAGAAAGAAGTGCTCGCCGCACTTTTAGATGTTAGCAGTGCATACGACAACGTGAATTGTGGAATTTTACTCGAAAAACTCGCTTCTATTGGCTGCTCCGAGAACATAGTTAGATTTGCAAAGTTTCTCATTCATGACAGAGTCATACACACTGACAGTTTAGGAGACGAATATAGACGAGTGGGCAAAGGACTGTTACAAGGAGGTGTTTTGAGTCCCCTCTGGTATATTATATATACAAGTAATATCGCAGACGGTATATCTAAGAGAGTGAAAGTCTCGAAATTCGCAGATGATATTGAAATATATACCAAGTTCAGCTCATTAGAAGTAGGAAAGAAAACTATCGAAAAGTCAGTGAGTTTATTTAAGAAAAATCTCAATCATTTAGGTCTCGAACTTGCAGAACATAAAACTGTCCTCATGCACTTCACGAAGTCAAATGTCATTCCCGGGGAAACTCAGATACGGATAGGAGAACATGTAATTAAATCAAGTGAAAAAGCACGATTTTTAGGAATAGTCCTAGACCCTAAACTGAATTTTACTCTCCATATGAATCTAATAAAACAAAAATGTTCAAGAGCAATCAATATACTCAAATACTTATGTGGAGTATGGTGGGGCTCTGACCCGGAAACCCTGCTTACTCTGTATAAAAGTTACGTCCGGTCCATCATAGATTATGGCCTCTTTATTTATTATCCTAAGTACAAAACTCAACAAGAATTGTTAGAAAAAATTCAGTACTCCGCCATTCGAATTGCCTGTGGTTATCGTAGAAGTACCCCAACAAACATTTTGATTGCAGAATCAAAACTTCAGCTCCTTGGAAAAAGGGCAGAATACCTCTGTAAATGTTACCTAACCAAAGTACTGTCGAATCTTAATTCGTCAGTTCATGCTATGGTGAAAAAAACACATAATAATAGTAAGAAAAAGTCTTTCGCAAATGATAAAAATCCGAGAATGTTGAAACAGTGTATTTTACAGATCTACGATGCCAAAACGAAACCGACGAAGAATTATCATATTTATTGTCACGAATACTCCACGAATTATACATCTCTGAATGTAGACATCGACTTTGGCATGCAACTGAAAACATTGAAAAATCCAAATGAATTGATGAACAGCTTACTGCATGAAAAAAGCAGTATAGCTATTTACACCGACGGGAGTAAGAACGATAATCCTTTTCTGGGCTCAGCGTGTACATGCCCACAGCTAAACATTCATAGAAAAATAACACTCAATGGCAACATGTCTATTTACACAGCAGGAAGTATAGCGCTACAGGACGCAATGAGTCTCATCAAAGAGAATCCAAACCATAATTATTCCATTTTTTCTGATTCGCTGAGTGCGCTGCTCAGTTTGAAATCTACAAAGATGCAAGCCAAAGTGAGTGAATACATTCTAGAGACGAAGCGAATACATAATGAAATTAAAAGACAGAATCCGACGATTGAGATCACACTGTATTGGGTACCGGCTCATATAGGTATTCGTGGAAACGAGGCAGCGGACGCCCTAGCAAAAAGCGCAACCATCGCGGAAGAAGCAGAATTACTCCAAGTCCCCTTCACAGACCTGTATAGAGGTTTCAAACACGAGAGCTATCGCAATACTGAAAACGAAATCGTGGACGAGGGCAAGGTAAAAGGGATTAAGTATTTCTCACACTATCACAAGCCGAGAATCAAACCGTGGTTCCATAGAAAAAAACTGTCACGCGCCCTCGTCGTAACGATAAATAGAGCCAGATCAGATCATTACAATGCAGCAAAGTCCTTGAATAGAGTTCATATCATTAGTAGTCCCGAATGTGAGTGTGGAGAGGGGGAAGAAGACCTCAATCACATAGTTTGGCAGTGTCCTATGTACGATCAGAAAAGGACAATATTAATAAGAAAATTGACAAATGAAGGCTTCCAGCTGCCAATGAACATCGAAATATTGATTGCTCTTCCGAACATAAAAGCATGTAAGATAGTGTATGAATTCTTGAAAGCATGCAACAAAAATATCTGAGATGTAATGAGAGGATACTAGTTATAACCATATTGAAATTGATATATTAATTTGGAAGTCTATTTTCAGGTCTTGATATGTAGCAAATATAAACCATATGAGGTTTTCAAATGCTTAAATAAAAAAAAAAAAAAAAAAGAAAAAGGTTTTTGGTGTTCCTCGATTCTCGTGATCGAGGCTCCTAGGCCCCGATAGAAGGCAATGGGAGCGTGAAGTGTGAGCCATACAACTGCTTGTGTTGCACTTCATGTACAACGATGAAGATAAATTTGATTCCCTTAATGAATTGGATCAGATTCTGCTGTCGCTAACTCAGTTAGCAATATTATGGATTTCTTGGTTGAAGATTGATTTATTCGAAATTCTTGTGCATACTTTTGATCACGCGCTTACTCAAATGAAGTGAATATCTGGAAGAATTTTTGCAATGAAGATGAGGTATGATCTGCATCAAGTGAATAGTTCGAAAATAGTTGGTATTTCTATCATTTCCTCTTTTTCGTAGTAAGAGAGCACGTAGTACGTCATGTATTGCTGAGGCTATGTGTTTCAAGTTCGAGTTGCAATGAGACCGTCAGCCAGCTGACATTTTTTGGTAGTTATTTTCGCGTCGGGCTGCCACAGCTAGATCGGTCATCTGCGGTGAGGAGAAGATGACTGTGAAGTGACAGACAGGAAAGCCGTTCCGTTTTCGTTTTATAAATAAACAAACATGTCGGATAATTCGATGATTCAGAACCATTTTCTACTCAAAAATCCAACAATATTCCGTCAATTCAATTGAAAATAAGTCATCGCTGACTAGTTGGCATACCGATTTGGCGATTCCTAGTGCCTGCCATACTCGATCAATATTGTCAAATTTTTCAAATATTTAGAATCATTTTCTACAGTATGGCACCTTGATATTCGCATAGATTATCGAAAAAAAATCCATCGGAAAAGCATCGCCATACTGATAGGGCGGTTCGGAATCAATCAAAACCGCGACCAAGGTTGCGTAAAATGCATTGAATTTCCTAGTGGCCGAGCGACTCAAGTGTTGACCGAGAGATGGTGTAGCGGAGCAGGGGAATTGGGTGCATTTTACGTAACTTTGATCGCGGTTTTGATTGATTCCGAACCACCCTATGAGTATGGTGATGCTTTTACGATGGATTTTTTTTTCAATAATCTATGCGAACATCAAAGTGCCATACTGTAGAAAATGATTCTGAATATTTGAAAAATTTGACAATTTCGATCGAGTATGGCAAGCACTAGAAATCGCCAAGTTAGTATGCCAACTGGTCAGCGATGACTTTTTTTCAACTGAACTGCAGGAATGTTGTTGGATTTTTGCGTAGAGAATGATCCTGAATCTTCGAATCATCGGACATGTTTGTTTATTTATTTAACGAAAACGGAAAGGCTTTCCTTTCTGTCACTTCACAGTCATCTTCTCCTCGCCGCAGATGATCGATCTAGCTGTGACAGCCTGTCGCGAAAATAACTACCAAAAAATGTCAGCTGGCTGACGGTCTAAATTGAATGATCAAGATCTCTATAATTTTCGGTAGCAAATTGAAGGCTGGTAATGATTTGTCCATTTCTAGCAAAGCTTGAGATGGTAGAAGCCACAAAAACAAAATGAAAATGTTTAGGATCGAGAGGGAATAGACTTCTTGTACGATGCATGGACAAACCTGAATAAACCTATTCATATTGGAGAAATGGACATATTTGCTCGGCATTCCATTCAACAATCAGTGGCAGTAAACATTTTTCTGAATTTGAATGAGTTAGATTCAAACTCGGAGAGAAATCGAAATTACCCAGTCCTCGAACAATAACGAAGATATTTAACCTAGAGTAGGTTATGAAAGATTGATTGGGCCTGAAATAATCAGGTTCAACTTCACTGGGACACTATGCTCTTCGATGACTTCATTGGTGCTTTTCTTGCCAATACAATCACGTATCATCAGAGCCATTATACATTTACCTCGAGCAGACGATGGTATACGCAATTCATGCCTTTGTTTTCATTGGTCGGGGTCTTGGAAACCCTCACGTTGAGATTCAAGGGACACCGCACAATTGGTAGTGCGGAACTGCGCCGTCAGTAATGACCTAACCCTGGCAAATTTTGATTGAATGGAAACCAACTATGCAGGGAGATAAGCCGTGTGATCATCAACAGCTAATTCACCAAACATTTAACCCCCATTCCTTTGATTGCTGCTCACAAGACACTTTGGTCTGTTCAAAAATTTTTGCACAGTGAATAAGTCCATGAACATATCCAAAGTCACTCATCTTTATGATGGAGTATGCCAGGAAGAATGTTCACTATCTGTAATAACAACTCATATACAGTATATCCAAAAAGTACCACCCCCCCCCCTGTATCTCCCCAGGGTTACGTCGTGCGAAAAAAAGTTTAGTAGAAAAGGTGTTGGATGTCAAATGGAGGTTTAGATGTGCCCCCCCCCCCATTCCCCCGAAAACCCCTAATTTGCCCCATTATGGATAACTTTGAATTTTCACATAGAAACCCCTTTTTATGGCCTCAGATTCTGAAAGAACGGGAAATCTTACATACAGATAGGTCTGTATGCCCTTGGTCAAGGTGACCTCCAAGGATAAATGGGGGACGTGGAAATTTCCGTTCTTTCATAATCTAAGGTCAAAAATGAGGGTTCCCATTTGGAAATTCCAAGTTAGCCACAATGGGACCAAGGAGGAGGGGGAATTGGGGGTACATCTGAACTGTCATTCAATATTTAACAACTGCTGTATCTAACTTTTATTGCTGGATGTAAGCCTGGGGCGATACGGGGGTGGGGGCAGTGGGTCCTGTACTTCGTAGGTTATTATGACCCCCATTCAGCCCTAGGGGTAATCTTGACTAATGTCGTGAAGACCCATTTGAACGTAAAATTTTCTCTCTTTCAGAATTTGAAGTCAAAATGGGGGTTTCCATTTGAAAGTTCAAAGTTAGCCACAATGGGACAAGTTGGGGGGTTTGGGGGGAATTTGGGAGAGCCCATCTGAACCCCCATTTAATACCCAACATTTATTGTTTGAAACATTTTTTTTGCACGATGTAATCCTAGGGAGATACGTGGGGAGGGGGGGGGGGTCCGGTACTTTTTGAACATACTGTAGTATTAGCTAGACTACTATCCAAATTCTTGATAGCCGTGTCACTAAAATGAGCACGTTTAAATTCTTGCATATTATGAATACACCGTAGAGATTATCTTGGGGATCTTTCTCTGCAAATGATATTGTTCATTTGATCCAAGACCGATCAGCTTTTCCAATACTTGAACTCAATGAGATGACTCTGACAGACTTGTACAGGTCTGCCGGGCTATCCCGACTTGCCTAAACTATACATATACGAACTATATATACGCTCGTGTACACGCGCAAACTCGCGCACGCAGCAGCCGAATTGTAACCTCAATATGAAATCGCGGTGCAGACGACAATGATCTAGCTGATTGTTATGAATAATTTACAATGTTTTTGAGATGCCAGATGGTCGTGGAACTTATCTGGGGATGATGAATGTGTAAATGTGAGTTGTCTGATAATACGAGATGTCTTGGTATAGTACATAAAGGGAAAAATCTGCCTATCCTACCATGGTATTCATCAACAACTGAATTCTAATTCTTCAATAATCCTTGAATTTCCAATTTTGAGACTCGAATGACTGTGGAATATTCGGTTGAGCACTGTTCTGTACTCAATCTCAATCGATGGAAGAGTTGGCATTCTGACAAGACTTATCGCCTCAAGAAGCAATATTCCCACAATGCTCAAGTGCATCTCAGATGAATCATTTACTTTTCTATTCAACAAGATTGTTGGATAATAGCATATGCTTGCAGGAGAATTCTTGTCTCATCTCATTCTATCTGTACATCAAGTGCGAAGACTTGATAATGAGTCTTTGGTATAGAATCCGTTGACTTAGCCGTCGGGATACCCCTGCTGGCTGAATATACAAGATCATGCGAAAGCCTGTTCACAGGACCAAACCTTGTTCCACCGGTCACACTTTTTCAAACTGCTCTGGTGATTTACATGATTATACAGGCAAAACTCGTTTGACGCAATTTCTTTTTATGCGATTCCACTCCTATGCGGTTCGCTGATTGATACCAATTTTCATTTTATGCGGATCGAATTCCACTTTAACGCGGATCGATATTCTTTTCCAATTTTCAAAACAAGCCATTGATCGAATTTTTTTGTGAACAATATACATGTTCAGATTGTTTCTCGCTGTATTGTAGACAAAACCTCAAAATTCCAACGTCCAATGGTTCGAAGAAAAACTCCTTGTCAGCTATCATGACTCCTAAAAGGAAGAGACTCATCTAGCAGCACACCTGCGACGAGAGCAAAAAAAATGTTAAGCATTGAACAGAAGATCGAAATTTTGAATCCCCTATCAAAAGGAGAAAAAGTATGTGGTGTGGCACGAAAGCACGGGATGAATGAACCGATAGAACTATTCGCGAAAATGAGACGAAAATACGTAGCAGTTTCCAAACATTGGGTGCACACTGGAAGGCGATTAAATATAGTAGAAATAATAATATCGAGAAGATGGAAGATATGCTGTACATTTAGATTCAAAATATGATTCACAAAAAGGTACTTCTAAGCACCGCCATGATTCGAGAAAAGGCTATGTACTTCTATAAATATTTGTCGGAGAAGTATGGAAACGCAGATGATGATGAATTCTGTGCTAGTCCAGGCTGGTTTGGGCGTTTAAAAACGAGATTCTCTCTTCACAATGTGCAATTTACTGATGAGAGCGCCTCTGCAGACCATCAAGCAGCTGCAATTCCTCCCGCCCAGCTAAAACGAGCGATTGCTGAGGAGGGTTATTTGGCAGATCGAGTCTTCGACGCTGATGGAACAGGTCTGTATTGGAAAAAAAAATGCCAAACAGAACATTTCTCACTTATGAAGAAAACTCGGCTCCGAGGGTCAAATTTTCGGAAGATAGATCCACCTTGTTGCTCTGTGCTAATGCGAGTGGTTCATTCAAATGCAAGCCCATGTTAATTTATGGATCTGAAACGCCACGAGCACTGCGAAGGAAGAACAAAGCGCAGCTGCCAGTCTACCGGGAGTGTAATAAATCTGCTTGGATGACACAGACACTTTTTGAAAACTGGTCTTAAATTCATCCATTCCTGAGGTCAAAAAATCTTCACTCAAACGTAATTTGGCCTTCAAAGTCATGTTATTGCTCGATAATACGGGCTCGCATCACAATCTTTCATGAACTCTCATCCTGACGTAGAAGTCATCGCTTCATCACCAAGTGCGACTTCGTTGACCCAACCTTTGGACCAGACCGTAATTTCTACTTTCAAAGCCTCCTATTTACGACGCATCATGAAAGGACTTCTAAAATCTGTGAACCCCAATGATGAAGAGCTTGTTGCAGATCCAACCGGATCGGTTCGTAATATTTGGAAAATTTTCTCAATTTTTGATGCTATTGCCGTTGTATAAGAATCGTGGAATAAAATTGAAACTGAGACACTGAATAGCAACTGGGAGAAGCTCTGGCCAGAAGTTGTAGAAAACAACACCTCAGTAGAGCAAGTGCGGTCAAATGCAATTCAAAGTACTGTGAATCTGGTGAGACACGTACCAGCTGAAGGTTTTCGTGAAATTGAAGGAACTGAGATAGTTAAGCTTGTTACTGATGCAGAAAATGTGACTGCTGAGGCGATTGAAGATCTCCTCCGTCAAGACCTTGAAGGAGAGAAAGCTTCAGAAATTGAGTCTGAAGAAGAGCTTCTGTTATCATCGAAAAATTTGTCCGAAATTTTGAAAGCAGTCAACCATGCTGTGGATTTGGTGATGAAATTTGAACCTATCATGATCAGTAGTTTAATAATAAAACACGAAACACAACGAATTTTTGGTCCTTATGAAGAGCTCTAGAGAGAATGCAATAGAAGGGCAGAACAGTCTCGTTTGACGGACTTTTCCAAGGGAAAAAAAATTCCTGTTCATTCATCCGTGCAAAGAAATAATTTCCTCTCACAATCAATATTCTCTTCCTTTCAATCGAGACAAGTTTTCCTATTCATCGCGGGTAATTCGAGCTGGAGTCAGTTTTGAAGTCTCCAGAGCATCGAGCCTGCACCGAACCCCCGTTTTCCATAAGGCTAATGTTTTGTTCTACGCGAATTCGTTTTACACGGTAGTTTTTTGGGACATATTGACCGCGTAAAACGAGTTTTGCCTGTACAACATTCTTCTCTCTTGAACATTCTGTTTCAGCGCGCCGAATAGTACGTTTTAGCGTGAAAAAACTCCAAGAAAATGTTTCATTGTAAAGCAATGAAATGAATCGCGTGTCTTTGTAGTGAACATGGTACTCCTTTCCAATTGAGCTATTGGGTAAGTTGTTACCAACTGTCTTCTGCTTCAAAGTCGAAGGTCATCTGGCTGGAGAACAAGCCATCTGTCAACACGGTCCGCTTGAAACGACTTTAACCCAAAAGTGCTTGCGCATCGGAGATGTTGTTGCTCACTTAAACTACATGATAAATGGAAGATTTCCTCGTGAGAATGAAAATAATCGGTGGAGGGCTTTTTGAGAAAAATTAAATCGACGAATCTCCCATTCAATCCCATGTAACTCTTCCCGTTGAGACATTTCTGAGCTTTTCGCGGTCCTAACTCTGATTCACTACATATTTTCTCACTGTAACTTGGCTCAACTTCAAGAGTATCAGGAAAACTCCAAAATCAGCTGGAGGAAGTTGAACTTCGATAATGTAGAGCTGACACATCCCATCAACATCTCATTTCTGGAAAAGGCAACTTCAACAAATCAAAGCTTTTCGAGCGTCTAACTCGTGCGTATCTTGTTATTGTCCCCCAACGTTTGGGCTATTTCCTAGCTTATTCCAATACTATACCGAATGAATCCCTACCACGGTCGTATATACAGGTCTGGAAACTCCCTCAGAAAGCTCGGCGCTCTTAGAGAAGACCGGAAGTTTCCTATACCCGCCACTAGGATCCAGGGCGTTGCGGTCGAGTTAGTCAGTGTTTACTTTTTATGATCTTTCTGCTAGAAATTTCAAAACATTGCAGACGAATTACAACCTAGCAAGGCGGTATCAATTAGTGCAAAGGAATAATTCAGTCATCTCAAACTTTGAAGTGTATGAATGCTGATGAGATGCGTTTTTACACGAATCTGCGGCGTTTTAGATAAGGAAACTCACGAAAAAATTCTCAATACGAAGGTCATTGAGCCCTGGTGTTACTCTACCACTCTTATTTCTTTGTGATCTCTCCAAAAATGTCAGGATTAGCGATCGAGTCAGTGATATCACTGACAGATGTTTCTGTAAGTCTGCACCATCTTGCTCCTTGTCGAGACAGCTGTATTTTTCTCAGACTTCAACAAATTATTTCACTCTTGAAAATGGTCTGAACTGTGTTGTGTGATCTCTAAAAAAGCCACCAGATAGCCATTAGGTCTGTTTTCTGGTAGTTTCTTTATTGGAGCGCATACAATTCGATCTTCCATAACACGAAGGCAGCTCTAATGTAATATATTTCATTGGTAATCTCATTAGGTTATATTGATATTTTCATTTCATGATATGCTAACACGATCGAAGCGCCTCTTCTGCCGTGGTCAAAATTGAAACCTCACCCTGTCTCATTACGGGCGCCCGATAAACCAATGGAGTTTCCAGACCTGTGTACACGACCGTGGTCCCTACTCTGGTTCCACTCCATCCTACTACAGTCGCGTTCCATATCTCAATAGAACACTATGAAATGGAGTGAGAGGAGTGAGGAAGTATGGTGATGCGTTAGAGTTGGGACCTTCAAGAACGTAAATTTCTTAGAAAGAAATGAAAGAGTTCCATGTCTAATAAAAGTGGGATTTCTCAGCGCTCTGCCGTCAGAATCAAGTTTGCTGTATTTCATTGGAAAGTACTTGGAATAAGTTTCGAAATCGCCCAAACGTTGGGGGATAATATCGAGATACGCACGAGTTTGACGCTCGAAAAGCTTCTATTCGTTGAAGTTGCCTCTTCCAGAAATGAGATGTTGATGGGATATGTCAGCTCTACATTATCGAAATTCAACTCCCTCCAGCTGATCTTGAAGTTCTGATACTCTTGAAGTTGAGCCAAGTTACGTTGAGAAATTATGTAGCGACTCGAAGTTAGAACCGCGAAAAGCTCAGAAGTGGCTCAATGGGAAAAATTACATGGGATTGAATGGAAGAATCTTCGATCTCACTTTTCTCAAAAAGCCCTCCACTGATTTTCTTCATTCTTACGGGAAAAATCTTCCATTCATTATGTAGTTTAAGTGAGCAAAAGAATCTCCGATGCGCAAGCACCTGTGGGTTAGAGTTCAAAAGATATTCGTTTCAAGTGGACCGTGTCAAATGACAGAATCGAAATACGGTAATGTAAAGCTCACTCTGCAATCGGGTTACGTGGGGAGAGTAAGGGCTTGTTCACATCAGGGTGTGCGGATTGCAGAACATACAAGATTCTGAACCTGATGCACCTAATTCGCTTAGTGGCTACTCTTTCGTAGGATGTAGGAGGTTTCATTGTGAATTCAAAAGTGAAATGTTGTTCGGACATATTCAAATCGGTTCTGATGGAGCTAGTCAATGGGTCAGGAAGAACAGCATCACAAAGAGACCGCCAAAGAGACTCAAAACAAGTTATTTATGTGAATAATGCATGGTATCCTTTACAGAGTCTATAGCCATTGTCAAATATATTTGATTGCTTCATGATCTTATCGAGTAATTTTTCACATCTAAACCGTTCCATTACTGTACGGAGCAATGGTTGGGTCGTGTTGTCAAAATTATAGGATATGATTTACTCTTTATGGAAAGATGGTTTTTCTAGAGATAGCCCACAAACAATCAAAGTCATATCTGGAAGTGATTCTACTCCCTCTGGACGTTTATTAAATTTTTTTCTCGCAGTTTAGGGTCAAAGATCAAACAGATCAAGATTTTTAACCCTCGGTTGGCACACCTGGGTCTATTGGACCCAAGGCCTTTTTTATGAGATCGCTACGCTCGTAATTCAAAGTTTCCCGAGCCCATCAGGGTGACATTTGTTGATAGTCAAGATGTGCCACTTACCGACCGTGCATATAGCAACAGGTCTGGCGCGCGCGTCTTCCCACCACAGCCAAGCAAAGTCGCTGCTGGGTCTAAAGTACCCAGGCGTGCCAGCTACGCACGCTTTTTTGATTGCATTTTGTTGCAATAATAAATTTTTGCAAACAATTGCAAAAAAAAGCTTTTCCACTGAATACTTCCTGGAGAACGCAATTTCCAATGGAATGAGCTGAAAATTCAAGTGAGTTATCTCAAGATCAAGTAGATATGAGGAAAAAATAGTCCAGTGGTCAATCTTTCAATGGAGGTCTTCATTCCGGCATATTAGGTGAGGATGAAAATTCTCAATTCATGCGTCGAAATATGTCAGGATAAATACCTTTTTTTTCATCATCCACTCTTGCACTATTCTTTTCTTGAATTGGCTCCATCTTGAGATGACTCAGTTAAATTTTCAGCTTATTTGGACGAAAATCGCGCCGTCTACAATTTTTTTTAGTGAAAAAGGTGATTTTTTGCATTTTTCTGGACATTTGTATTCTTAAGAATTTTTCTTTTGACCTTGGAGATTATCTGGATACATTGGCCCATCAAAAAACATATTAAAGAAGCAACAAAAAAATTCTTAAGTCAAAAGATCCAATATAATAGCTACAGCATCAATTTTTCGGAGGTTCCAATATTTGGCGGAGGTGTGCCAGCTAAGGGTTAAGGTAGTACCAACGAATATAGACCTGTATAGAAGCACAGGTTCTTATGGGCGACGTGTCGCCAGGCAAGGTTATTGAGTTAGCCGCGTGGCAGCGCGGTTGTCGCGCAAGCTTTGCAAGCATCGCTGTGGCGGCAGCGCGAATTCGCTCCGAAACTCCGTCGCAACTCGCAGCCGATGAGGTTTCAAACTTTGATTAGTAAATCGGTTCTGCTTCCGAAAATCGGAATGTTATTTGGAAAGGGTTCTTCAAAGCACCCATCAACGATTCCCCCGTATACGAGAGTTTTCGCTACATTTGAGATGCGCTCAAACAAATGTGAAAGGCTTGAGTGACATGTGTATAAATGTGACATGGATCATGATTTCTACCCTGATGCATAAACAACCCGTCAATGGCAAGTCATAGAGTAATTAAATACCGAGATATATATAAATAAGACACCAACAATTCCAAACTCCTCTAGGGGCCTGCACCTTAGGGTGTGTCCAGAAATGGAGCGCCCGCGCCGCGCCCCGGCGCGTGGCGCCGCTCCCGGCACCGGCGCGCTAGAAATAGTTTGTGTTAATTCATAGACACACACATTGAATCCTCTTTCCGGAGTTATACTTAGTGATCGAGGTGGCTAAACTCCGGTTCTATACTTCGGATATATAGTCAATAACGTGGAGAATTTTTGAGCCTGCTCAGAGCGCGGTGCCAGCGCACCAGAGCGCGGCGCGGGCGCTTCATTTCTGGACACACCCTTATAAGAAACATTTGACTCTCATAATAGTCAGATGGTATAGCTCGGTTGGTAGTGTGCTTGGATAATAAGTCAAGGGGCGCGGGTTCGATCCCGACTGTCCGCATTTTTTTTTTTTTTCGTCATTCGCTACAGAACAGTCAATTGTTTTTCTTTCACAATTTCTGTCTTTTTTTAGATTTATGAACAAGAGCCTGTTTTTTATTAACTATCAGTATCGCGGCACAACGATGGGTGATGAGCACACCTTTCTCTTGAAATATATTTTGGAGTGTTTTCGACTTGTTTCCTCGTTGGATTTAAAATCAGCAGCAAATAACTAATTGTAGGAATCTCAAGAAACGTGTTCTACCCTGTTTTAAATTTTTTTCCTCTGATTTTTTTTATTATATTTTTTTTATTTCACCCCGATAACTCAAAAAAACTGATTTGAACATGATGCCCAAAGACAACTTTAGTAGATCATGAATCTGCACTAAAGGAGTGTACTCAATTCTTCAAAATGCAAAATGCCCTCGTCCAATATTCGTTCAATAATAATCTTTTCATTGAAAATGTGAGCCCGAACGGGATAATTTTGTCGAAAACAGTGTAAAATCTTTTACCACAGTTTAAAAAAAGCGACATTTACTTGCAGATTTGCAAATGTTCTTTTTAGTGATGGGACACGATATTGGGGGTTTCGAGGATTGTAAACCTTGTAACTTCGATAAAAACACCAAACTATGTCGTTCACTCATCATTGAGTTATCGGAGAAAAAGATAGGGAAGAGGCTAAGCAACGCGTTTTTTATCTTTTTTAGGGAGACTCAATTCGATGGCTCAGAGTAAAGAGGAACTATCTGAAACCGTAAGACCTTGGAAGGAACTATCTGTAAATATCTGGGCAAAAAAAGTACTATATCTATAAATTTTCGGTTGACAAAAATATCTGAATTTGTTTGATTTAAAGGAACTATCTGAAAATGTTTGTTTTAGAAAGGAACTATCTGTGAACTTCTGGTTTGAAAGGAGCTATGTGTAAATTATAGTTCCCTTCAACTAGAAATTGACAGGTATTTCCTTTTGAACCAGAAATTCACAGATAGTTCCTTTCTAAAACCAAAATTTTCATATAGTTCCCTTTAAATTAGACGAGTTCCCTTACGATTCTCAATATTTTCTTTTAGCCGAAAATGTATAGATAGTTCCATTCTAAAACAGAAATTTCCAGATAAGGTAAGTGTACCCAACTTGCCCCCATTAAGCCATTTTCTTAATAACTTTGATCTACCTCAACAATTTTCAACGTGCTTTAGCTTATTTTAAAGCTTGTTCTAAGACCTTTAAAATGAATTGAATAAGCATACGTTCAAATTCAATCAACTAGAGCCGAGCTGTCTTAATTTTTCCAAAAAGTGATTTTATAGAGTTTACAAAATGGTGTACCCGACTTGCCCCATTGAGCCATTTCCCCAACAACTCTGGCCTACCTCAATATTTTCAAACGTATCTAAATTCATTTTGAAGCTTGTTCTAGGACCTTCAAAATACACTAAGATACGTCTAAAATTGATGAGTTGGAGCCGAACTGTCTCGATTCTTCCAAAATAAATGATGGAAATTGGCGTTAGAGTGTTTTATCGCCGTGCACGCACATTTGGAGCATTTCGCCGGTTTACAACACTCTTTCAGACTTATTTAGACGTGATAAACACGTTCTGAGTGGTAGAAAAAGTCGTACTGCGCGCCTTTTTGAGATAAATCTGTGGGGGGCATGTTAGGTACCCTCCGATGTTGGCATCCTTGTTTACAAATCGTCTCCGTGTTTTGCACATAAATTAGCTCCAGATCCGAATTTTGCAATTATGAAGGACAAATTTTGAAGGCATGGAAACAAGGAATCGAATGCGCTAAGGTACGTTAAGATTGGTTCAACTCAAAAAATTTGGCACTAGTTTTACTGAACACAATTCTCTCGGTGCTTTCTTAGCTAAGCAATCACGAAAAATAGAAAACTTACTTTATATTTTCTGGAAAACGCAGAAATGATCCGGGGTCGATGAAAACTACTTACTTCCTCATATTTTAACGAAGCAAACGTGAGAAAAATTGCCGGGGGCCAAGGAGTACCCATTCTCGAGATCGGCATATGGGGGAAAGTTGGGTACAGAGGCAAGTTGGGTACACTTACCCTAGTTCCTTTTAAATCAGACGAATCCAGATAGTTCCTTTTAAGTAAACATTTATAGATAGTTCCTGTTACAAACATTTTTGAATAGTTTCTTTCAAGTCTTTCGTTTTCAGATGATACACTGAAAAAATAATTTTCTAAGATCTAATAATATATTTATTGATCGGAGATTACATTGGCTCGAAAACTCATTCCTGTAAAATGAATAAAGTTTCAAATTTTTTAATAAATATTTATCTGAATCATCAATGGAAATTGACGAAATTCCCAATTTGACAAGATCAGAAAATTTTTATTCTATTCAGGAAAACTGGAAAACATTGATTCAAATGGAGAATACTTCTCCATAATGAATGATCAACTTTTATATTCAAGTTTTATCAAATCGAATGAATCAAGTTGAATAAATATCAATTCAGATTTGATAATTTATGTCATAAAATTCAATCAATGCGTATTGAACCAGAGAGTATATTACAGGTCAAGTTTATTATCCTAGATTAGAATGAATTTATTTATTCATTACCATTATTAGCCTATCAAATCTCAAAAATTGAATTTCCATATTGATTAAATAGATTCTTCAGAATTTAATGTGTAGTCGTGTTATGGCTTATCACAGCTATTTGTTCGTGGTGAAATTTGAATAAAAGTTAGGACAGCTGTATTGTGTTGAATATTTATTAAAGTCAAGTAAGTTTTTTCGGTATTGCTAAATTTTTTTTCAGTTTAGTTCCTTTATACTCTGGGCCATCGAATTAAGGACAAAATACGTAATAAATGAAACTATACATGGCCTTCATACTTTTTATGAAATTTTTATCATTCTATTACGTACAAAAACGAATGACAAAATTCGGCATATTACATCTGGAGACTCAATTCTGTAGAGTCAGTTCTTTATTTAGGCACAAAATATGTAAGTGGAAACTTATTGCCCAAATGAGTTTCTGGTTTCATTTGTAACAGCTGCAAAAACTCTGTCAATGAGTAGCATCTCCGCCTATACTGTTTTGCTGATCCGAATGCAGATCATGACGGATGTGAATTTTTCTCAACTTTCTACCCTTTCTGATTCGTATTATTAAGAGAGACGCTGAGTTTAGTCTGAAAGCCCTTATCTTTTAGAAACTCAGTCGAAAAAATTCTAATATCCGTCTACAAAACGAATTAACTGCATCATATTCGATGTGCCACAGAAAGCTAAAAAAACGTGATTCTATTAGAATCTAGCCATTTCTCGTAGCAATAAGAAGCGGTATGGTGAAGAGTTGAAAAAAAAAAAATTCGTCTTCCGGGATTTGAACTCGGATTAGCAAAACGAAAGGCGGAGATGCTGCTGACTGCGCCATTAGCGCGTAACACCCTTGATGAACAAAAACTCATATATAAGATGCTTACCCACATAGGGAGTTCGTCATTCAAATAAGATTTTGAGGACAAATTTCGCACTCCTGGGGGTTAATAAGATGAAGGATTGCTGCCATTATCATTGTGAGTCAAACATAGCGGCAACAACGTTGTTTAGAGTCGGGTAACACTTTGGGTCACTCAAAACATTGCTCTATGATTGTGTTAGTCCACACGGACACGCGAGAGTAACCCGAACGGGTCGCCACCTAGTGTTTGGGTCACCCAACTAACGAGCGGGTGACCCAAGCTCTGGCGACACAGAGCTTTACGGGACCTGTTCTTCTATACAGGTTTATATTCGTTGGTAGTACTAGCGGTACTCGAATTAACTATCAGAAAATTACGAAATTCGGCACTGTGGTAGATTAGTGTATCAAATAGACTCAGTCAAAATTTTGAAACCCTTAGGAGTCGGGGAGAAAGGTTCTGGGTAATTTCGTAAAAGCGAATTAACATAGCGTCTTACGGAAAACGGTCGATACACTCATCTCTGACTATCAGATTTTCATGGGAGTGATCACACAGGTGTAAGAGTGCATGAAAAATGCATAGCAACGAACAGATAGACGATTAGGAGCCTGCCAAAAAAGATCTGAGCCAATATGTCACTACTTTCGGCATTTTCGGGGTTAGGTTGTCGTCTGCTGTGTGCATTACTATACCTATCTAGACGGGCGGAAACGAGTCAAGCGCGGGTCTAATCTGCACTTGGACTTATTAGTACCGCTAGTACTACCTTAACGAAAGAAAAGGTGTGTAAATATCCAGTTTCACTCAAAAGTAGACCATGCTATGATAATGATATGCCCTTAAATGATACTTATAAAAGAATGTCAAGATCTAACCTAAGAGTTTATTTTTAGATACAGATTCGAGAATTCGATTCCGAATGGAACGACTAGGCGGAATCGACGAATAGTGTTGGGAAACTTTCACCGAAATCTTGTGGAAGCAGTGAGCATGCACAATCTAGTGATTCGGTATGTTATTGTTATGTACTCTGGTCGATATTTCCACCCAATTTTGAAGTAAAGAAGAATGTTGAGAAAAATTCGATTGGATTGCCGACTAACCACCCTCTCCAACATTTTACTTGGAGCTCTTTCTATGTAATCACTGATGTCATGCTATGACACGCAAAATATTGTCTCACATGGCTCGGTATGATTCGCCAATTCCCTCATTTATTCTTAGATTGGTTGCATCAGTGGAAGAGCTATATTCCATCAACTTCATGATTGTTAAGTTCACTTGTGTTGGTGTAACAACTTTGATGTTATATGCTGTAAGTAATACCTCATACTCGCATTGAAGTCCACTCGCTCTCCATCGGGAATACAGAAAGAATCCCACTTTCCTGGAATTTCAGGTAATCCATACAAAACTTTCTTTCTTCGTTGCGATTCTCTGCATTGCAGCGGCGATCGGATGTAACATCTTTTTGCTACTCTCCAACTGGTTTGGACAACAGCTCATTAATCAGAATGAAGAAGTATTGAACGTTGTGTGAGTACATATGACACAGGCCGACAAAATGAAAAAAGTACCCTTATCCAGAGACCGGACCAATATGATTTCACGTGAAAGCGTGAATCGAATCCGAAAACGACATCAGTTTCTTCCGGACAGCCTCAAATTTTCGAGAAAAAGTTAAAAAAATTCGTGTGCGTTTGAGAAACGCGTTAGGAACGGAGTTCCGAAATTTGCCTCGATAAGATGTGTAGAAATGTCAATAAAGTCTAAAACTTTGATGGACTTAAAACTGAGGTTCAATCTTTTGAATGATCATCATCTTTTGATAAAGATGATGAGCATTCGATCTTGTGCATCTTTATCGATACCGATAAAGATGCACACCAATAAGCCCCCGAGTGATTGAGATAATTTGCATAGTTTTTTCGAGTTTCAAGCTATTATGTAAATAAAATGACGAGTTACTCCTTGGCTTTGGGTGGAGTCTTTAGAAGATTATGGCGGGGGACATAAAGAGCATCTCAATTTGAATCTGAATCCTCACTACTTAATTAAGGTTCACAAAATGCATCAGAGCTGATTGCTCGGCTGATTGAATAAGAAGAGAAAAATTTTGGGATTCACTGAATCGTTAGATTAAATGTGTCACAATGAAACTTCGTACCTTTTAGATTGTATATCTTATTCATTCAGACTTTGAATTCTGCCCATCAAAGAAAGACATAGATATCACTTTCATCATTGTATATCTATAGCAATACTATGAACAACAATCGAATAGGGCTGGATGCATTCAGACGGTAGACCATAGCAGACGAATTCGCGGTTGCTTAGCGCAAACAATATACCTAGATCGCAAAAGTGTTGCTTTTTCGTTGCATCGTATGGCGGGTTGCATGGAATCTCGTTCCACGGGGCCGTGTCGGTCAGCTGATCGCGCGCGATTTTACTCCTCAGACGAGCGTAAAGGAACTCCGTTCCAATAGTTTTTTGAAGCCGGATATAGGATTTTTGACCCCCACTACAAAAAGAAATCCTTACTCTCAGATTGCCGTAGTGTCTCACTGTTGCACCTCAAAATCGTTTCGTGTCTCTGGGCTTCAGATAAAAAATAGAACCGCACACATCTCATGATGTATTTGCTGTGAAAACTTTCAAAATTAGATATTTAATCGTTGTGCAAATAATTTTGTATGTGGTCGTGCTTTGTGGGTGTCCATGAGTCGCTAAAATCTTGATCGTGGGTCTAAGAGTGTTTTGAAAAATAGACAAAATTGTTCTTCTATCATTTGCGAATTTGAAAGTATAACTAACCTATACTTATCATAATAAACATCGGCAAGCAGCCATGAGTGATGCTTATGGTAAGATCAAATCCCGCTTCAGATTAATCGCTTGCTTATTTTGAAGATTCTTCATCTTGAATTTGTTGCATCTAACTCTAAGCGCGAAATCAATCTGAGACTAAGGATTCCTTTTTGTAGTGCCGAATTCTGAAAGAGGAAAAAATTTTACGCCCAAATGTCGTCGACCCCGACGAAGAAAAACACGTCCCCATTAAAAAATGCACTGGGAGAACAATGGGAGGTGTTTTTCTTCTTCGGGGGTGACGATATGGACTTTTGGAAAATTCCGTTTCCGCTGGTGATCCCAATCCAGTCAAGGCCGGCCTTCGGGCAGGTGCGGCACCCTTCACTCTTGCCCGCCCAAATTTTCGAAAATTTTCACAATCTCGGCACTCTGGGACTGAGTTAAATCCTCGAACAACCATATGCTTGGGCCGGGAAATGTATCAAGGGAGCAATCAACCCCAAAACCTAGGAAGCCTAGGTAACCCGTAAATACGCGGACGCTCAGAATGATAGTCCAGTCGGGAGAGAAATCAATCCTAATCCTAGAAACGCGAAAAAACCCGCAAACACCCTGATGATCCCAACGGAAATTCTGTCGGGGAAGAATCGCCGTCAAAACCTAGGACGGAAAATAATCCCGCTAACACGCGGATGAATAAACCAAATATTCTCTCGGTGGGGAAACTGAATTCAAAAACCTAGGATATCAAACAAACCCGGAAATTCTCGTATGCTCGGACCCAAATTCCTGTTAGGGGATAAATGATCCCCAAAACCTAAGAAGGTAAACGAATCAGCAAATACCCCGATGCTTCGACCGGACATTCTGTCGGGAGAGAATCATCGCAAAACCTAGGAAGGCGAGCAAGCCCCAAATACCCGGATGCTCGGACCAAAAGTTCTGTCGAGGGGAAAATCATACCCAAAACCTAAGATGGCAAACAATCTCGTCTATACCCAGACGTTAGACCGACAATTCTTCGATGGGAAACTTAAACCCAAACCACGGAAGTCAACTCAATCTTCAAATGCCTAGTTACTCGGGTCGGAAATTCTTCCGGGAGCTAATTAACACCCAAGACCCCAAGAAGGCAAATCTTTAAACACCCTGATGTTCGGGAAGGAAATTCTGTCGGTAACAGAATGTAACCAAGAAATTCCATCTTGGTATTTTAGAAAGAATTTCATCACCCGATGCTATTTATGTCTAAGCTTCCGGGTCTTCCCCGATGGAATTTCTGGTCTAAGCACCTGGGTAGTTGCGAGTTCGTTTGCCTTCCTAGGTTTTGGAAATCGTTTCCCCCGACAGAACTTTTGTTCCAATCATCCGGGTATTTGCGGGTTTGTTCGCCATAGAGTCCACACATAGAGTTCTCAGTTATGAGTACGGCATTCAGTTCTCGATCACGAGTACCACATTGAGCTCTGGATCAGGAATACCACATTAAGTTCTCGATTACGAGTATACCACGTTGAGTTCTTAATCACGAGTACCACGTTGAGTTCTTAATCACGAGTACCACGTTGAGTTCTGGATCAGGATCACCACTGAAAATACACATTCTCAAGAATCCACACTTGGACGTAGAATTCTCTCCTCTTTCAGAATTCGGGGTCAAGAATCCGATTTCTGGCTTTGAACATTTTCGTTCGTGATTTTCTCAAAAATTTAGGGGTGTCCGGGGAAACTGATATTATTTTCGGACTCAACGCTCGATTTTACGTAGGAATATGTAGGTCCGGTTTCTGAAACAGGGTACATTTTTTATTTTGTCGGCCTGTGTTATCAACATTATAAATCGTACACATCATTGCGATCGAGATTAATCATGAAAAAATATCCTTTCGGATTCTAGACACATGATGGACTGGCAATGTTTGAATGCTCAAGAACGTAGAGAGTTACTCCTAGTATTACTTCAGTTACAACGACCTTCTTACTTGTCATCGGGAGGGATGTCAATTCTTTGTTTGGAAACTTACTCTGAGGTATGTAAGTTCAATTTCAATGAATTAAAATTACATCATAAACTGACTACAAAATGCGTTTTCAGGTGATGAAAATGATTATGAGCTATTTCACCGCTCTCGTAACCGTGACAGAAGGAGAAAATTAATGAGCTTATTGACTTCGTGAAGGCCGGAAGTTGATTTTATTTGGTTCCATAACCGCTAAGGAACAGATTCAAATGGATTCACTTATTGTGTAAAACTACACAGAGTCCATCCTTCTGCATTTTTCAGGAACCAATTCATACGCCATAGAGAAAACTTTCAAAACAAAACTATTCAATGCTCAAGCTTCTTACTTGTTTTTGGTACCAGGGTCAAAAAAGTAAGATGATTGGTCGTATATCGCAGGCTTTCAGAAGAATCAGGCGTTCCATAAAATCCTAGGCCTTTCATGAAATGCCAGGCATTGCTGTGGACGTTTGTCTTTCCACCCCGTTCCGTCATCGGCCCAGCCTTTTTATGAAAAGGCAAAGGAAATTCAGGTTTTTGGCATACGTCATCTGGACAGAGCCATGCAGTATCGCGGCTGAGCAGGGACAACATTGTGGTCGAGAATAGCGAATTGATTGAATCTTGCAAATTAGAATCAATTGGAACATCTCTTAATTATTGATGATGGAATCGGGTTGCTCATAGAAGGCTATAAATGATTAAGGTATTTAAATGAAGGAATCAAAAATTGCAAGGATCGTATGAGAACAATCATTCTGATTTTATCTGAAACAAAACTTGTATTCATTCTACAAGGAAAATTAAATATTTAGGTAATGTCCTTCATAAATAATGATTCCCACAAATATTCGTAAAACATAATTCTTATTCGCGGAAGGTAAGCTTGAGAGACATCTTGACTTAGATTTTAGAAGTTTCATGATACACCGCTACTTGCCATTTGGATTCTTGTTTCTTTTAATGCTAGAAATATAATGGAACGATATGAAATAAACAAACGTTCACACCAAGAGTCGGAGTTTCACGAGGAGACTATAGAAAATTTTCATGAAACGTCCAATCTTACAAAATACGTGCGACAGATGTACAGTATAATTTTCCACTGGGCAAGAATTTTCTCTATCAATGATCACGCGTAAGTTTTAAGAATGAGGTTTTCGAGCTTCCTGATGGTTTTTTTGTCAACTGTATGTCACTTTACTGACCTATCAAAACCCGTGGAAGCTCTGATATCAACGTGAGAGCTATTTTACACGTACATTTTATGTCCACCTCGATTGTTGATTATAAACTCCTCACATTTATATGGCTCTCATATACACGCACTCTGGTTCCAAATGATGGACTTGTATTGATCAAAAGGATGTGTGCGAGTCATTGGTTCTTTCATAGCCGCAACGAAAAACGTGTCAGATCGAGCGTTCAATCACGTGGAACGCGTAGGCTCCATAGAAAACCGTACCAAACCTTATCTCACCAACCGACTGCGTTATTGGCCTACTCTACATGGTCCATATGTATAAAAGTGTCTGTATCAAGTAACTCATTAGTGACATGGATAGAAAAATAGCCACATTGCGCCCGAAATAGGGTTGTCATTGTTTTATTCCATGTGAAGGGCTTCCGAGATCGACACGAGATGAGATTTGACGTCGTCTGTATCACAACCGGTTTGAAATCGGGAAATTCGCAACATTGTCTCATGCCGGTCGAGATATTTGGAAACAAACTCATCTTCTGTTATCAAGATTGGGTTGTCTCGCCGAGATTTCAAAAAATGCAGAAACGCATCGCGTGCTGCTCCAGGATATGACATCATTGTTAATTCATTGCTAAAAAGAGACTTGTCAAATATTATTTAAAGTGCAACTGGATTTGCTGTGTGTCAATAATCTTGGATCCAAGGCACAAAGTGAAAATTCTCGATCTGAGCTCGTCGAGACGTGATCTTAACGCTAAGGATTATACTATGAAAAAATTCAAGAAAATATGTACGGAGGATCACTGTGACATTCATTATGAGAATGCCATTCCAGTCGATGATGATGGTATAAGATGGAGATTGGCAAAGATGAGCTGAACTTGAATAATCTACTAATTGTGAGCCCACCAGTCCAATATCCTGACTGAGATTCTGAAACTAATATCTATTTCCGTGAACTAAGAGAGGCCTACAACGCTGATTTTTGGAACGGTAGAGATCGAATCACTCAAAACTTGCTATTTGATCTAGAATGGAAAGAGAATTTCTAGCGATTATGCCAACAGCAGTACCACGTGAGAGAAATTTTTCGGAATGACTTTGCTGGTAACTAGAAATGGCTGTCAATAAATGGATGCAATGTCACTTGAATAGAGTTATTTGTCAAGTTACAATTTAGATTACTCATGATGACTGACTTCTTCAACTATGATCCTTGAGATTTTCTAATCGTTCCGATTATCGTGGTATTCATTGTACAGATTATATCATATCAAGAGACTTAACAACGTCAGTTCGATGTTAAAAATTACTTCCTGATGAGAGTAACATAATTCCGGATTCGTAATTCTCTCAGTCGAAAGACGTTGACATTTTTTTAGAGATCCAGGAGGTTTCGGTCGACGTCCTCATCTTGTCGAGATTCTTAAATGCTGAGACAAATCTGAAATTTCGTCTAAATCTCGTTCGAGATAACTCTAAAGTATCTCGAGAAATTTCGAAATCTCGGAAGCCCTATATACATATCCATTTATGTGTATAGATTTCCCAGTTTCATGATTCATCCGATTCAATTGTTCCTTATTTTACCTGCCGGTAGAACCTACATCTAGCGTGTCATAGAACTTACGAAAAATATGAAGAAATGATACATACTTGAAGCAGCACGGGCAAAAAGTACGAGCAAATCCTCGAAGAGAGTGCGTAAAAGTAATCTTTGCGCACAGTTGTGGCTTTTGCGACACGAGCAAAAGTACGCAATGAGCCCAAAAGTTCACTTCCTACAGGAGCAATTTTCGGGGACGAAAGAAAAAAATTGTATCCAAGTCGTTTACTATTGTCACTATTATTTGGGTTTCCGGGAATCATGTCGTAACCTTTCCCGTAGAAAATTTTGTAATTTACAACTTCGATTACGTCCTCTTCGAGAAAACAAAACAAGGGAAGGGTTGTATTCCTGACGAGATATTTTTCTCTAATTCTTTAACTCAAATTAATTTTTCATTCTCAAAATCTTCTCTGACAAGAATTTACTCTTAACCATTTTGTTCCTCTTCTCGAGATCTTTCTTGTAAGTCATACTATTCTCTCCACGCTAATCGCTGGTCTTCTAGTAATTTACCTTGGTCTGTCACTATCTGTGTCTGTCACGGTGTGCGTGGATATATTATTTTCTTTGGTCAATGAGCTCCCCTCAACCGTTCGATCGATCGTTTTGAAATTTGAATGCATGATAGATGACCACCCAAACATGTGCTGGAGAGGTTAACAGCTCACGCTATCAAAGAGTTTCCGATTTATGAATCCTGAAACATGAAAATGTCAAAATTTCCAAAAATTTTATTAATTTATTCACAAATATCTTTTCCCACGATGATCAGAATTGATTTAGTACTCGATCGATATGAATGATCGTGACTTTCTTGCGCGCAGTAGTTCCAAATTTAATGTTATTTCTCGGCCACTGGCACGCTAAATTGAAACAGCATGTCTGCTGTTCTCTGGTGACGTAGATTGATATTGGAGGAATGCAATCCAACCTACGCACCTTTAAAGCTCCTCGAAATCCCGAAGTCGCGTTTTGGAGGATTTTAATGGAAGTTACTAAGTGGAATTATATGAGACTCCAATACCAAAATATTTTTAGCTCTATGCTTGATGTTGGTGCGTTTCGCCTTTCCTCGACAGATCCAGCTCTTCAGGGGGACTGAGGGATCTGTCAGGTTAGTCCCCGACGACACCTAGCCTAAGTGGCATGGTGATCGAGATTTTGATCTCCCTAATATATGAATCGCAGTACTCGCAATCGCAAATATTTGAGCGATTACGAGAAAGGTACTCATCTTTTAGAGATACTCATCGGTTGCTTGAACGCCGACAACCGGTGTCAATCAGAATTAATTCAACCCATACAAACCGAGACCATTTGAAATCGGGTAGATATTTTGTTTCTTGATTTGATTCGCTTCTTTTGAGGTTCCGACTAGACGCAACGGAAGCAGGATCTCATGAAACATTCAAGAATGACAATCATTAGTCCCGTCATGTAAAGCGTCATGTTAAGATTTCTCACAATTTTGGTTATTCATGAATTATCTAGGCGAGCATTCTTGGTCAAAAGAGTGCTATTCACATCACTGAAAAACCCCATAGACTCTAACCGGATTAAAAACAGGGGTCCGTACCTAAAATGAATGACTCATTTGAAATTACTCTGGGGTACGATAGAAATGAGTCATTTCCAATGACTAATTATAAATGACTCATTAGAAATGACTCATCAAGGAAACTTGAAAAAAATTCCAACAATCAATAATTCAGTATTTCTTTACTCCAGGGGAGCACCAACCTTGCAGGTCCTGGATCTTGACGAAACTTTGAGAATCTTCTTGTTTTGGTGAGAAATGAAGGTAGCCAAAAGGTTTTCGTTCAATGGGCCTCCTATCCTGAGATACAGCCATGGAGATTAACATTGTCCATATAGGCCCATGTTAAAAAGATACATAAATAGATATACTAACAACACTAATCTCCTTAGCTGTTCATCGTGATAGGGGGCTCATTGGACGAAACCCTTTTGGGTACCTTCATTTCTCACCAAAACAAGAAGATTCCCAAATTTTCGTCGAGATCCAGGACCAACAAGGTTGGTGTTCCTCTTGTTAGTTTCTAATAATAAAACAGGTTCTAATAATGACTCGTTTCAAATGAGTCATTTCAGATTATTCATTTCTATCGTTCCTCAAATGAGTCATTTCAAATATACCAAATCGCTGAGTCATTTCAAATGAGTCATTTATTTTAGATAGGGGAAACGTAGAACAGTGATGTTCGTACAATGACGAGTCATTTTTACCAATCTGAAAATTCGTCCATACGATGTTCTGAAAGTGGTCTGGAAACTTGGAGACGCTCGATAGACTTCAATAACCATATAAAATAGTTAGGTATGGCCTTTGACAGGATGATGAAACCTTGAGAGGCATGAAATATTCATTCACAAGTTCGAGACCCAACATATTGTCCATGGGTCCTGCTGGACCCACCAGGCGCCCATGGGTTGAAAGTGATGAGTACCTTTCTCGCAACCGCTCATATATCACCGCGATTCATGTACGAGGAAGATCAAAATCTCGATCACCAAGCCACTTAAGCTAGAAGTCGTCGGGGACTAACCTGACAGCACCTTTTCAGCCCCCGTGAAGGGCCGGATTTGCCGAAGAACGGCGAAACGCAACAACCTCAAACGTAGAGTCGAAATTTTTTTCGTACAGTCTCGTCTACTTTTATTTATTAATGTCCATAAAAATCCTCCATAATGCGACTCTGGGATTTCGAGGGGCTTCGAAGATACGTAGGGTGGATTGGATTCCTCCAATATCAATCTACGTCAATAGAGAACAGGAGACTTGCTATTTCAATTTAGCGTGTCAGTGGCTAAGAAGTAACATCAGAATTTTTCCACAATACTCGAATTGAATTTCGGGCTATCTACACAACCGTTCCGTGGCTGTTATTCGTCGATGGGTTAGTACGGAATTTTCATTTTTATCCAATTCTACCACTTAAATCATAACTTTTCATCATCCAAAGTGAAACTATGCGCATTTCTTTATCTCTCCACTTCAATCAAATTACCCATTAAATAATCGATCAAGCGTGGCAAAATGAACATTTCTTTAGGTTACTCTATAGACCATCATCAACCTTTTTCATAAGATATTAATGAAAAATTGAATAAATTTTCCAAAAATTTTGACATTTTGATTTTTTGAGACTCAAAATCGAAAACTATTTTATAAAGTGAGCTGTGAATCCTTCCAGCACATCTTCTGGTGGTCATCTATCATGCATCCGAATTTCAAAACGATCGGTCGACCGGTTGAGGAGACACCGTGGTCCATAGGAACTGAATTGAAAAACTAATTCGATTCTTTATTAATATCTTATAGAAAAGGTTCATGAAGGTACATTAATGAAATGTTCATTTTGCCGCGATTGATCGATTGGTTGATGACAAATTCGGTTAAGATAAATAGAAAAGAAATGTACATAGTTTCACTTTGGATGATGGAAAACTTATTATTTAAATACAGTAGAATCCGGTTATGGCGAGCTTTGAGGGACCGAAGAAATTTGCTCGTTATAAACGGCGCTCATTACAACCAAACACCGCATTTATTGGCCCAAAATAATATAAATCATTACTAGTGCTGATGAAAAACAATTACTATCGGTTAAAAAATGATTGACACCTCGAGTATTTTTGTAATTCCAGCCAAAAAAAAAAATCGCAAAATCTTTTAACTTAGATATTCTGAAAGAGCATTTAATTGAGCACCGTGGGAAATTTCCAAAATCAAGATCGCGCCATAATTGGAGCCGTGGTGGCTATCAGAGTGTAAGAAAATGCAGAAAAAATGATGATTCTGCAGATACCTGAACTTTGAGTGAGCGCCAAGCGTTGAAAAAGAGCGCTAATTTTTTGCCAATTTTTTCAGTGATAGTCTTAGAATATATGAGTAGATTCGCGTGAGAAATTTTTGAAAAAGTTAATAACAATTGGAGATATGCAAGTTAGTGCTATCTCGGGACCTATTGATGATACGGATATGAATCAAACGGGAAAAAATTGCAAAAAATTGTTGATAAACAATGACGAAGAGATATTGAGATTGATTGAAAATTAAGGGAGTGGCGGGAGGATAAAGTTGCGAAAGATAAAACGTGTTGAGCATTGAGAGAGCCGCTTTTGTTCGAGCGCCGCGGGGGGCCTCGAGCCATGAACGACGGCCCGTCTATACCTGAACGGCGGGGAGCTCGGTGAATAGCAAAGATGGTAATCCCTTCGGCGGGACCGACGGACGAAAACCACCAGCTATTGACTTGAAACCGCAACTGTGAAGGGTATTTGGAAGACTATTGGAATGAATGGCTCAAATAAAGACAGTCTCGGCAGTGCAATAATTAAGTGAGAGAAAAGTCTCACACTCCCACAATTTTCAATCAATCTCAATATCTCTTCGTCATTGTTTATCAACAATTTTTTGCAATTTTTTCCCATTTGATTCATATCCGTATCATCAATAGGTCCCGAGATAGCACTAACTTGCATATCTCCAATTGTTATTAACTTTTTCAAAAATTTCTCACGCGAATCTACTCATATATTCTAAGACTATCACTGAAAAAACTGGCAAAAAATTAGCGCTCTTTTTCAACGCTTGGCGCTCACTCAAAGTTCAGGTATCTGCAGAATCATCATTTTTTGGAACGGAGTTCCTTTCCGCTCGTCTGCTTGAAGAGTAAAATCGTCGAACCGACACCGCCCCGTGTGACGAGATTCGATGCAACCCGTCATACAGATGCAACGAAAAATCGTCACGCAATATAGGTATACTGGCTGGGCTGGAAAACCGCGTGTATTCCCAACGCATAATATCAGCATATATCACAGATGCACATATATCCGTCTGCTATGGGGCGTGATGCGTGATGGGGCTGTCTGATGCTCCCCATGCATACATGCGGTGGATTCATCAGTATTGTTGCTTCTGATGCTGGTTAATGCCTCCTTGCTGAATTCTCACTGCTCATTACATACGGAAAGTGAGGTTGTGTGGTGATCATAAGTGCAAAATGTGTGGTCGTGGGGGTGAGACTTTATATACATGGCACTTAGGAATTTCTGAATTTTAATGAATTTTCTTGCTTACAAAAGTCCTTCTCTATAAGAAATGAGAGCCTGGGACTCTCCAAGCGCCCTCATGTTCTGCTGAATTTCAGCATAATCAAAGGATTAATTGTAATATTGTTCATCTTTTCTAAGCCCTACAAAAACATTACTATTTTGGTTGTTCGTGCCACTATTTTCAGCTCATGCATGTCAGTATTATCACTGCAGCTACATCTAAATAGGTATACTAAAATCTAGAGAAAGGTTATATATAATGTTGTGAATTGTTTGGAATTTTCTTCTTCTTGTTATATTGGCTTTGTCTTCTGCTACAGAGGTGAAATTGGATTTACTTAGAAGTTACAATAACAAGAGTCAAATTATGTCTCCTTGATCCATTAATGGCAGTTTTAGTTTAGCCTCAATCGTTGGATCAGAATACATTTTGCTAAACTTCCTAAAGCATAAACCAAGTGGTATGAGCTGAAAAAGGTTGTTGCAGCTTTGCAGAAAAAAAAGCATATCAACTTTGGATTGTGAAATAAGAATATTTATCGGCAAAACCCATTTGCCTAGTAAGGGAAGTATGTACTATGTATGTAAACTGTGATTCCATTAGTAGCATTTCAAGACAGGTTATCTGCCAATATAGTAGTGTTTGTGGGTAACTCATGATTGCGTCAAATCATGATGAGCTGTTTTCAATCTTTGGTCATCTTGTCCAAAATTCTGAATATGGGTTACGCGTATCACCACTTCGACTGTACACATGTTGCTGGGCTTTCTCCAGATTAACATACTCTGAATATCTATTCAAACATGAACAGGGAATACCAACAATGATCTTCTATATATGCCACTAGAATAGAGCAAAAACTACCCAGGAGAGTTGATCACTACATGTAGGGTAGCAAGTAGTCAAGTGTGCGCACTCATTCAGTCAAGAATTTGAGACCAAAATTAACACTCCTTTGTTGATGTGGATTCATCATGGTCAATTCTAATACTCATACTTGATTCATATGCATTCAAATAGATTCTCATGAACTTTCTAGAGCTTTGATTGAAATGAAATGAGTAGTGAAATGAAGAGTGTGGGGGAACATCACAGATCAAATTTGTTGAATATACACATTCATCATCAAAAGCCCCAATCTGTTCAAATGAGATTATCGGTGCTCTCCAGACAAGATAAAGAGTCTAAAAGAATAAAAGATTGCTTTTTATTAAGATAAATAAGTTTAGTTGGTACTCAGATTCATTGGATTATTATATATCTCAATGATTCAATGGACCCTACAATGGAAGCGTCTCTGAAATGGACACTACAGTGAAGTATCTTTGATTTTCCAGTTTTGATGCTTTTTTTTAGCAATTACTGAATAGTGATGATTCAGACTCATATTTCCTAGCTTGTTTCAAGTCTTCTACTATAATCTCAAAAGAGTCCACCCAAGATCAGAAACGTATCATCTTATCTGGCTATAATGCATGGTGTTCACCACTCCAGGATATATGAATGCGAACCATCTCAATTATTTAGTTTTATTGCCGTGTATTTTTTTCGGGTACGCTTTATGACGAGTCTTGGAAAATTTGAAGCTCAAATAAAACTCTACCGAAGTTCTCCATCATATATACTTATAAGCGAACCTTGGAACTCCGTTCCTAACGCGTTTCTCAAACGCACACGAATTTTTTCTGCATTTTCTTACACTCTGATAGCCGCCACGGCTCCAATTATGGCGCGATCTTGATTTTGGAAATTTCAGACGGTGCTCAATTAAATGCTCTTTCAGAATATCTAAGTTAAAAAATTTTGCGATTTTTTATTTGGCTGGAATTACAAAAATACTCGAGGTGTCAATCATAAACAAAATAAATAGATGTTGACCGAGCAGCAAAATTTTGAGCTCGACATTTCAAAATTGGACCACTGATAGAGATATGATCTCTGCAATTTAAGACACTTGAATGCGGCTCTTCCTATTTCAGGCTCATCACACATCTGCATTCTTATCACATCACTCGCACAATCTCCCTATAATATATAGTTGAAATGAAATCTTTTGAGCGATTCCACTGAATTCCGCTGAATTCCAGTGAGTGGCACCAAGGGCCACCGAGGTCCACCGAGCACCACCACCCTCCGCCGAATACGTGCGAATTCCACTGAGTTCCACTGACTTACACCGAGATTGCATTTCCTAACATTACCATTTTTCACCTATGTTTTCACGATATTTGACAAAAGTGGCACGATCTGCCACCTGCAATCCACCGAATTCCGATGGGACCCCACCGAGTGCTGGATTATGCCACCATTCTTCCACCCAATTCCACCGAACTCTACCGACGTTCACTGAATTCAATTTTTATTCAAATCTACCATATCCAACGCACCTGCACTATTTACAGTTGAAAGAAGTTGTGATTTTTCGATGATATCGCAACAAAAAAGTATATCGTTTTAACCATGAACGAAACACAATACGTATCAAACGAACAAATTATATCGATACAAATTATATTAGAACTCAGAATTGGATATAATCAAGGATTTTTCGAAGATGTGGAAAACATTACATCAAATGATTCCAAGGATTTCGAAAACAAAGGGAGATGAGGGATTTCATAGATTTTACTTTTAGCATTCATTGGAGGTCCTCGTTACACAAAACAGTATTATCACGACGCAACGGATAAAATGAGAGGGAGGAAAGCCAAGATTTATATATTACGATGGCTTGAACACGAGCACTCCGCAAATGTAAACAATGACTTGAACGAATGAACATCTGACATATCATGCTTTACAAATACAACCATCGGCTCCGTGGCTTCATAGATTATATTACATCTAATCTGAAATCATGGACCGAAAGCCATTTTGACGCACGCAATTTAAAAATATGAAGCTACGTAGTACAACCGATAACTCCCCCCCCCCCCCCGTAGCCCAAAGTAGTTTTGCTTTCTCTAAAGAGAAAGCTCTGTTTTCACCCCAGCAAAATTTTGATCAAATTTTCTACTAAATCTAATATTTTCTTCAAGAAAATTTCGTTTATCTAAAAAGCCTTAGACTATTCTCTTCCTCTCGCCAAAATCTATCAATTGTAGGTAACACTTTTCCTCCTAATGGCCTTCCAAGTCTGTCAGAGACTCATCTTTGTACCCCTTTGTCCGTGTGTGTGTGTGTGTGTGTGTGTGTGTTATTTTATACCGGACACGCTTTCTCTTTTACTGTTCACCTTATCAACTTTTGGCTTTCTACAAGTTGTACAGAATCCAATTTCTGAGAGCCCAGTGATTTGTCAGCTTACGGTTCCCAGTCAAATTTGATCTATGGGCTTTTTTAAGCAAAAGTGCTCCAATTTCGACTCTTGATACATAAATATCTTTTTCCAACACGGTCTCATCACGAATTGAGTCACCTAAACTATGATTTTTTCTGCATGATCTATCGATTGGTTAATACCAAATCTTTATTCAATCTTTACCAATCTCAAATTTTCGAAAAAATCAGAATTTTCACCAGAAATTTCATTTTGACCCTTTTTAAACTCACTGCATTCAAATTCTGTCTCAACCAAAAAATATATATCATCCAAGAAACCTCAGACTAGATGGCCCAAATCCCTCTAAAAAGCTTCCTCTAAAGAATAACTCAAAAAATAATGGAAAATTTTTATTAACATTAATTTTTTCCTCGTTCCTTCCTTTATCACTCATTTATCTCAATTTTAATGACTCAAACGATTATTTTTTTTTGCATGATCTATCGATTGGTTAATACCGAAATTCCATTTGATCCCTTTAAACCTCGATATTTTGGTAAAAATTGAAATTTTCACTAAAATTGTCATTTTAATCAACCTTAAACCAATTTCATCGAAATTCTGTCTCAACCAAACGATAGATATTGGTGAGAAAAATACACTTTAGATTCCCCAATTCTCACTAACAAGCTTCCTCGAGAAGATAAGTCAAAAAATAATAGAAAATTTCTTTCGAATATCCATTTTTGCCCTTTATCTCCCTGTACAAGTAATTTACCAAACTTTCATCGACCTAAATGCACATTTTTCGAACATTATTCATAAGTTGCTTAATACGGAATTTTAGTTTAACTTGTAAATCACGATTCAAATGAAGTTTCTTTCCACAAAAACTGGAATTTTCACCAAAATCGTGATTTCACTCATCCTCAAACCAATTTTATCAAAATTCTGTCTCAACCAAACGATACATTTGACAAAAATATAGATTAGGTCCCCTAATTTTCGCTAACAGTCTTCCTCGGGAAAATAACTCAAAAAGTAATAAACTTTTTGTTTCGTTTATCCATTTTTCTCCTTTATCTTCCTTTACAAGTAATTCACCAAACTGTCATCCAACAAGAAGGATACGTTCCAAACATTCCTCATGAATTGGTCCATACCGAAATTCACTTGAACTGGTAAATCGTTATTAAATTGAAGTTTCTTCCCACAAAAACTGACATTTTCACCACAATTATCATTTTACTCATCCTCAAACCAATTTTATCGAAATTCCGTGTCAACTAAACCATAGATATTGGTAAGAAAACCTTAGTTTAGATCACCCAAATTCTCCTAATCAGCTTTCTCGAAGAAATAACTCAAAATATAATAATCCCACCCAAATCAACTTATCCAACTCTTAATGATCTACAAAGATACGTTTGTTACATTCTAAATTGATTTGTTTATATGCAATTCCATCTAACTACTCAGGCAAATTTCGTCAAGAGAAAGCATTCTGCTAATCTCTTTTAGCAGCGTATTTTCATTACATCCCCCCCACTCTCCACCTTGGTCGCTTACGTAGTTTATGGACGGCCCCTATAAGATGCACTTAGCAACTCTTTGCTCATCCTTTTTCTCAACACTCTTTTCCCAGGAAAGTTTAGAATCCGGGAAGACTCTAAAGTATTCCGCTTGTTTCGAGGGAGCTAATTCACTTCCCCAGAGTGCACGCGGTAGAGCGAGCACTTAGCGTTAGTCTAGTCTAGAGGGCTAAGTCAATCCGGAGGAGTCGTGGTTGACTTTACCGTGATAACTCGGAAAGAATGAGTTTTATCGAAGAATCTATAGAATAGTTTTCTGTAGATTCATTGAGGATCTACAAATTTATACACTCCCATTTATCGAAAAAAGACGAACAGCTGCTGTGAGATTTTCAGGTGAATGAGAAATCTTCTTGGAGCTCTCCTAATCACTCAGAAGGTGGGGGGTCAAGTTTTTCGATAAATGTGAGCATACTAACTTGTACATCTTCAAAAAATCGACAAAAAAAATTCCCACAAATTTTTCAATATAACTTATATTTTCTCAGTTACTACAGTGAAATCACAAAAAGACGGAAAACCGCGGAAGAGACGAATTTTGACACACCATTGATAATGCGAAACGGAACAATCGACTTTATTTTGAATTCCACCAACGGATGTTTTTGATTCTTGTTGAAGAATGATCGTAGAGACACCTAGAAACAAACCCTATTACAAGATTTTTTCCATTACATTGACTTTTGACTTTCCCGTCTTTTTGACCCGCCGTGCTGAGTAGTCTCTCTTACTCACTATACAATTATACAAATGACGCCTTACTGGAGTGCTGTGAACCCACCATTCTCATCAAAATCGGATAAAATGGGGTTTGGAAGTGTTTCCTACGCGGATTTGTTCGCGAGGATTTTCAATCTACCGATTTCATTTCTTAGACTTATCGCCAATACATATATATAGTAAAGTTGATCGTTGACACCGTTGCAATTAAATTCTAGAGAAATTTCGAGACTTTTTTCTCGGAGCCTGCAGTTTGTCTATTCTCTGTTATGTCTATGGCCCCATATCGAGAATCTACAGCCAAGAGATAGCTTATAACAAATTTATTACTGTATTCTTGTGCATTCTTGTACATACAATAATGAATATTGATGAATAAAGATTTCTGTAAAGCTCAGTTGACGATCGATCAGTCTTGAAGTTGGAGATAATTTATCAAGATGCCTTCCTGGTGTATAGGATGTCATTGAAGATTCTTACCGCAATTCTATGAGCTACTCCACATCACGAGATACACATTCACAGTGATTATTTTTATACTCAACATAGGTTAGATGGGAGCCAGTGCATTTTTCTATACACTTCTGCATACTAGAACTCTGAGCCCAATCTGGTGAAGAGAATAATGATTTATCCAATTATAATGAAATAGATCAAAGTAATGTGGTATAAAAAACACAGAGTCTTAACGGTAGATTTGTTAGTTCCATGACGTGTCTTTATTATCATCTGTTTCAATTTTTCGATTAACACCATTAACTTTGCTGCCGATTACAGTCTCAAAAGATTCCAATCATTTGATTCACATTTTGACCGAAAAAACAATTGGATCGAATTTAATCTCAATCAATATAATTTTTCAGATGACTAACAGCTCTTATCTCAAATATTTGAATTATTTGTCGGTCAATTTATTTATTGTATTTGGACGCGTGGGGAGAACTGAAATCATGTGACCATTTGATACTTCATATAAATCACAAGAAACTATTTGGATCGAGATATTTCCACACTAAAAACAATTTTGTGATTGGCAGGAATTTTCGAGGAAACGTCTTTGAAGGTTTGTGATGAAACTTATTTCTCAAAGTTTTTGAAGACGATCAACGAGTGAAAAGCAAGTTAATTATGCTCAAACTTTTCCCGTATATTGGGAAATTTTCTCACTGATTTTAATAAGTCAGGTGAATTGGAACGTTACAATCCGAGATGGACCTAGACCTAGATCTTTTTCTCATTACTTGCATTGGAAAAAGTGAGAAAAATACTTGTCGAATTTCTATTACTTCAAGGTTATGCGAGTCTATGGATATGACTGACAAGCAAGGACCACGCTGTCTGGGTTCCCAATCCTTCCCAAGACTATACTGGCAATGGTGTGATTTTTGCTTGTAGATATGAATAGGGTGTATTGTAGAATGAACCCAATTGACCGAGTTAGCCTAAATTCTTCATATTTTCAGCATTGTCAAACTGTAAAAAAACCCTGAAGAAGATTGGCGACTCGGACTCCGTGGTCCCCCCTTTGTGAGTTCCAAGTTCTGAGTTAAAATTTGAGCCCTATTTCTTACAATCCCAGAATTACAAGAAAAAGCCTTCGTAGTGAAGTTGTAGAGAAGTAGAAATATATCAGCCTCTTACCGTTGCTTGGATCGTACAGGGCATCAATTGATGCAGCAATGCACAGCAGTAATATAATTACCTTGAATATCATGGTTCTCACCACGAAGTATTCAAAAATATGAAACGAAAGCAATTCAAAGCGAGGCAAAATTACTTCGGAATCGACTGCGATTCATATTTGCTAACTGCCACTCGTTTGTACTGATAGGAATGTAGCACACGCTAAAAAAAGATCGAGCTCCGACAGCAAAACGGAATTTGCTGTAAGGATCCTCGCTTATCCAACAATATTTTTATCTGGTCTTGCTATTTCTGCTGCCAAATCAGGCACAGTTTGCCTCGATAAATCAGCAAACAGATTTCACTAGAAGACGTTCTGCAAATCTAGAAACATTTTTGAGTTCATAGCTAGCAAATTATTTTGCAAAAACAGCTACGTCATCTGCGCAGCATAAAATGTTGGTGTCGCAGCGACTCGAAATGGGTAAAACAGCACAAGTTGCGTGCTGGGCGAGCTTCATGTTTAGTTGATGCGGCTAATTTGCAACCATAATAAATATAACCTCTTGTCATTGTTTACAACCAAATCACCCACCCTCCACAATTAATTTAGGATTTAGAAGGTGAGTTTACTCATTTTTTCCCAACGGTGGTACGTCACTATTGAAATACAATTGCATGTGGTCATCCCTAAGAGATCCTTCACCTCGTGTCCTTCAGAGCAAATTCAATAACAATGACATGTTTCGCTGGGTCCCAGTAGATTGAGATCTAGTTACGACAGCAAATTATTTTCGCTGTCTGGAAACAGCAGCAGAAAATCGCTAGTCAAGCAGAAAAATTTGCTAGTTTAACCAAACTGTTTTTAGCGTGCATATTGTGATGATATTTACTCGTATTTTTATGGCATGCCCGAGATTCGCGTTGTAAAGACCCGATGAAAGAGCTGTTTTCAATCGAAGACGTTTGGTCAGCTTTAGAAAAGTATTCTCTATAAGAACTATATCAGAATTCCCATTCGATATGTCGGGATCCTATCACGAGGATGCAAGATAAATTTGACTTCTGAAAAAAAGCATTGGGTATGGGGGATTTTTCTACATGAAAAGATATGATTGATATCGTCGCAAAGATACTTCATGATAATAACATCTACATGTAACATCTTATAAAATATCACCAAGCGAATAATTCTACGAGTTACGCATGATCATGATTATACTTTTCGAACTTGACTCGTCCTCTTATGTGAATCAATGGTATTAACTTCGTAAATCGGCATTAGAGAACTTATTTTGAATTTCTCTATTGTTTAACATCTCGACGATCAAATTCCGATCGATGGTTTTTGAACAAAATGAACCAAAATCCGAGTTCAATGATAGAGAAATGAAAAATTAATCCTTCAATGCTGATTTACGAATTTAATATATCAATCATGATCATGATGTTCTATCTCGGTAATTCGATGGTGGAATAATATTATCACAAGGTGAATCAATTCCCATGCACGCAACTGTTTTCCTATGATAGACTAGATTCTAGTTGATCGGAATGGACCTCTGCTCAGCTTATTCTGAAGCTCTTCTCACACACTTCCAGATCTCTTTCAGATGTTTCACTGCACTTCTTGTTCTGTCTTTGCATCTCCGAGTTGTACCAGCTAGCAATAGCCTATATTTTTCTACGATTTTATCGATCTTCGGTATATCCGACGGGAACCCATGGATCGGAAATTTCAGATGCTAGTCAAGAACTTCAAAATCCATCTTTGAAAAGTATTTCAGCTTGATCCTGATCCGAGACTCGACTGTTATTGTGAAAGGAGATTCGTCATGAAAAAGAGGCCCACTACTCACGAGTAATATCAAATTGAGATTCATAGTGATACCGTGTTTTCTCTTAATTTCTTCACTACGTTTGACAAAAAAGCCAACAATAGTTCTCATACCTCTTTTAGTATTAGACTTATCATCTTTTCCTAACGATGAGACCATTTTGCAAGAGAAATCTTTGTTCACAAAAACAGCCACTATTCAGACCAGGAGCGAGCTAGTACGACTTTGAAATACGAATCTTTAAGCCCTTGAGTAGCACTCAAAGATGTTACAAGTTTTATTCAGATCCATGGGTTTCCGTAGAATATGCAGGGGGTCAAAGATCTACGTAGAATCGTGGAAAAATGTCCCTTTCTTAGCTGGTACGGATCGGAGCAGTAGAGATGGAGCAAGAAGTGCATTAATACGAGTTGAGAGAGCTTCAAAATGAGCTAAACCAGCGTTTATTCCGCGATCAACTAGTTCCGAGGTATCGAGCTGAAAAAGCTACAAAATTATTTTGTAGGTGGTCTAAATTCTTGACCGGTATAATCTCCATTACTAGTGAATATTCAGAATTTTGTTGGATTGTCCACTGAAGGACTTCGCCCATCCTAAATGTCTTATTATTAACAAATTGAAGTAATACGCATCTACCTTAAGTCAACAAAAATTACCGATCATCCACAACTAATCGTGTAAAAATTATGGCCACAATTATTGTTAATACTAAGGTCACTATAATATCTGTCCTGTAGATAGTAGGTCGGTCACACAGCTTAGTATCGCACCTTTGTAGATGAAGTTAGTCTATTTGACAGAATTTCACTGGGCTAATTTTAGTAACAAGGTGTAGCTAGTCATAAAAAAGCTCAAATGGATTTCTTAGTATCAATCAGTCAAAAGTTATGATGAAACCAAGTTTATTTCAATTTTTGATTATGTTGAGATTTATGCAGTCGTGTGAGGCTTTACAGGCTTGGTTTTTTTCATATAATACTTTTTATACGACTGAATTAAAATGTATGAAATCCCTCTGCGTGTCTTAAATTTTTTTTTGTACATATACACCGAGGTATACACCCGATTGATGTCACACGTATAATCGAGATCACAAACAATGTGGCATCACTTCTTGACTATATTTTATGAAGAAAAACGATTCAGTCGCCACTCAACTCGTTCAAATTCAAAGCACGAAGTGATGTATCATTTATGTGTTGCATTGAGCAGAAATCGAAGTTAGCACAATGATGAAGCTTTCACCCGAGAATCAGTGAGAAATTATCTCTACAACGAAAAGCTCATAAAATAAAGACCAAAATTTCTCACCCAGATTGGGTCAAATTGTAAAAGTATTTGTATTTAGTAGGACATTCAAATAGTCAGGTATGAATGTTACTTGAAACACCAAGACGAGGTAAGATTTACTTTTCAAGATTTGCTCTAAAATTATTCTAATGGCTGAAACATCAATTGACCGAAAATAAAAAATACGAATTTTCATTAAAAATCCCCAGAATTTATTACAAATCAAATCCATCACACACTATCATATTACATAAGAGCGCTCGATCAAAAACATGTCCCAAAAACGTCGTAAGAAGCTTTACCGTAAAGCTGAGTGACTGCAATCATCAATACATCCATGAGAATACACGCCATATACGATGGACGACCGCCGGATATAGTTGGAATGCATGAGTGATATCTTTTGAAAGGTCTTCTACCAATTGGACATCTGGCTTATAATTCACGTCGTCGTAGTAATCTACAATCACCGCGTACTTGGTAAACATTGTAGGCATCAATGCGTTCTCTGGAATTTGAGGGTTGTGCTAAAACAATAGAACAGGGTGGTTTTTTAAATAATTTTAAAGTAGAGTTCATACGAATTCCATTAGATTGGAGAAAAACGCAACGATCGTGTAGAAACTCGATTTTTCTCGTCTAAGTATCTCTCTGGATCGGAAATTTTATTATTTCGGATGAGAAACTAGTAAAAAAAAGCCCCTTGAAGTCTCAGACAATCAATTCATTCGAAAGTAGCGAACGGCCTTAGGGAAATTGGTCAATCGGTTCAATGAAATTTTCTTCATCGCCCCGAATTCATTCAACAATAGGTGCGGTGAGCATCGTTGAGAACAACTTGACAATTTGTAAACAGTCAACTATAAATTTTCTGAATGCATCCCTCGATTGATTGAAAAGTTTGGCTTCATTTTTTAATAAGCCACTGTGTGGGATTATCAACACTGGGAGGCAACAATATATATAGAATCACAAGCTTCTACTCGTTATTCAAATATTTCACAGAGGATTAAATGAAACGCTTGGAAGAGCACAGTATGTACTACAAACAGATGATCAAAATTTATATGTAGGCTATACATCACTTTCGGATGTAGAAATGAAATAAGTTTCGAGGTCGAAAAATGTACAGATGACGTGTAATGTACTATTTGGTGATCGGGTACACTATAGGTGATTTTTATTACGTTTCTCACAGTTCTCCCTCAAATTATTACTTTGATGAGTCTCTTAAATCCCTCGCCCACGAGATTCTGGTTCCGTCTCCTCAGATTTCTACCTATCCATCATAATTTAATCCATCTAATTTATCTCCGCGCGAGATCAGGTGTCGCTTTGCTCATAGATGCCGAAACAAATATTCACTAGGATAGATTTGGATTTAAACAATATTTTTCCAAAATTTTCCAGTTTTGGCTCTTTTTAACAATCTCTACTAACCTTATCAACATATCAAAATTTTTCTTGCGCATCATCGACTAACGGTCTGATGAACGATTATTATTCTGATCATCTGTAGTTAGTTAGGATGGAAATTCACAATTACATGATCCACACGAGTTAGATGCTTAATTTTCCTCGGTATAGGAAAATTAACAAGAACTATTTCTTTCGTTCCGGATCTGTTCCTCAAGTTATAGTTATCTTTGAACAGGATTAAATTTATCCACTCAATTGCTTCTCACGTTTATTTAGATTGGTAATGAATTCAGATGAATTGAGCTGCATTTCTTCGGATACATTGAGAAGATCATCAACGTTTGAATAAGAACTTTCGAGAAAAAATATGTGACCACAAGTAAATGCGAGATAGGTCAATGCTTGAACCGAACAAAGCGAATCAAAAATCCTTGAAATTCATTCTTTTCGTCTTTCATGAATTGCTATTGGAAGAACATGGTGAATGGTACTGGACGAATCCTTCAACACGCGTGTTGCACATATGGTGTTGTTCTCTATTACAAAATTCAGATACGAACAAATTTTCCTCGTTATCTCAAGTCAATATCAGTCAGTATTTATTGTCTAAACGGGTTTCATTGATGTGAGATTGTAATTCTTCATTCGATCACATGACGATCTATTCAAATTAATTGAAAATGGTTCCAGAACAGAGTATATATTTTTCATCAACATTGTTTGAGCCTCTACTATATTATGGTTCTAAATTTCACCACTTTTCAAACTGATTTATGACGCGCTAAAATTCCATATTGGATTCAAAACATTGATTGATTGATTTCCCAATTTTGAGAGCTTTATAGGGATTTACTCTTAAAATTCTCAGGATTGACCTCACAATGAATATTTTACCATGGTCATAGCTAGGACTGCCAATCATCAATAGTTACAGAAGAGATTTCTAAAAATTGAGACTTTTGTCTATATACAAGGTGACGTGCGTTCGTAAGTATCATTATGGTTGAAAAATTACACACGTGTCAACAGACCGCCCGACTGAGTGTGTAGATGAAGAAATCCTGGTAATACAGATGCTCGAAATTTTCTGATTTTACGCTGATATAACAGAAAAAATCACAAGTGGTCGAGAATTGTTTACTTGTCCCGGATTATATACTAACGAACTGTAGTTTTGTGCCCCTAAATAGGAACATTGGAATTTATCAGCATTTGTTCTCGGGGTCACTAGCTACGAACTTTACCTTGTACTTCACTGTCGAAAACCAAGATAAGCTTATCAATATGATAAGATATTTCAATAAACCATAGTACAGTCTCGAGTACAATTGAATGCAGAACATGCGAGAATCATTGAACAGCGTTGGTTATTTTATAGATTAGTCGCAATTATGTTATTCAAATCTTCGTTTGAAAGATATAGCAAAATTTGTTCTGTGCATTCACGTGGCACACAAATTTTCGTCAAGAATTTCGAAGCTTTTCCTGCATCAGTCACAAGCTGCCTTCTGTCTTGTCCTTTTCTCAGCTGCAACTCGATCATGGGTCCGTAAATTGGATATTTTTTTCTCAAGTCATCAGAACTGGCTATGCGTCGAAACTCATCGTTTTCACTTATAACTGACAGTTCGTGAAGATCCTTCGATAAGATTTCTTGTAGTGTTGTGTAACCACTTAGACGAACTTGTTTCAACACTTCAAGTTCTTTTCTGCATTCATCCGAATATTGACAGAGTTCGTCTAAAAAGGCGGCTCCTTGTGTGATCGCAAAATGTAGAGATAGATCTCTTTGGGCATTAAAATTTTCTTCACTGATGTATAGACCTGCTGCCTCAAGTTTCTTAAGGTGTTTCAGCAGTACTTCAATAGTCGATGAATAATATTCCAGATTATCCCTCCAAGTATCAACTGTTAAGATAGTAGTTCCAAATTCATCTTCTAAATTAACATTTGCGCCTTGGTCCAGGAATCTTTCCAATATGTCGCTAAGATATTCGTCTAAGAACATGAAGTAGTTCGTACACATCATGAATAGAGGCGTTTCGAGGCACGCGTTTCGAGAGTCGACGTCCACCCCGAGTTTTACGAATATATCGACTATTTCAGGTTCATTATAGCCAATAATATGATGTAAAGGGGTGTTGAGGTGAGTGTCTTTCAATTTGACATTTGCACCGTGCTTTATCAAGTGTTTTACGACTTCAAGTTTTGAGCCCGCTGATGATTGGGAGCTCACTGCCAATTGAAGTGGGGTCTTATCATAAAATTCGTGACCATTCAAAGTTGTTTGTGCATTCGGATCAATTCCGTGGTCTAAAAAATATTTTACCCACTCTGCATGCCCAGTAGCACATGCTACATGGAAGAGAGAAAGTCCATTGCTTCCTACAGGATTGTGTAGCAATTTGTCTAGATTCTTAGTACTCTTTGAGATTATCGGTCCGTTGATATCATTCGTAATCAAATGATATGGATAGTTTCCATTTGCAGATTTGATCGATGGATCAGCTCCCATTTTGATCAATAATATGGCAAATTCTGTATCACTTTCTGACAGAGCAAAGTGTAACGGTGTATAGCCATCCCACGGTGTACTCAGTTTGTGGGTCTTTTGATTTATTTGATGGAGGTGATCCTTGATGAATTTCTTCTTGCCACTGAATTCATCATGGCAGAAATTCAAGTGCAGTAAGGAATACCCTCTGTCATTGAATGAATCTCTTTTGTACTTTAGATGAGACTCTAAAATCTTTCTCATTATTTCAAATCTATCATCGGTGTTCTTTTGACTGATTTTTCTGGATGGCATCGCAACATCGAAAGCAGACAGGCCATGTTTGTCAATAGTAGAATAAGATGCACCATGTTTGAGAAGTATAGCAGCTACTCTAATCGATCCAAATTTTGCAGCAAAATGAAGCGGGGTAAAACCCGGCCAGAAAATGGAATCGAAATCTACAGGTGCATCAATATCCATCCCAAGATTTATAAAATGTTCAACAGCTTCCACTTGATCGTAGATGCATGCTATGTGGAAGTGAGAAAGTCCATGATCATCTGTAGGATTATGCTTGATGAAGTCTAAGCAACTGAAGAATGAGTTCACAATTTCTTTCATGTTACGCTCGAAAGCGAGATGAAGAGGTGATTTTCCGTAGGCATTTTTTATATTCAGATCTGCCCCCTGGTCTAGAAGGTATTCAATGATCGTCTTATTCCCACGCTCGACTGCTAGATGAAGCGGAGTATTCCCTTGCCACGTGACCGAATTAAGTTTATTAGGCGTCTTAGAAAGTGAACCTCTAACATCTTCAATGTCTCCACGAATGCAGGAAGTGTGTAATAAGGGTGGCTTTTCAATCTGTTTTACCTTCTCTTTTTTTAGTCTATCCCTGTAAAGAATAAAATGAACAAGCTCTTCATTTCCAGTGAAATAGATATCTTCGATCCGATCATGCCCATTTTTGGAAGGAAATATGTCACGATTACCCTCCTGTAACAGTAATTTTACGACATCGGGACAATCGTAGTAAATAGCAAAATCTAGTGCGGTAAACCCAGGCCAATTAGACGACTTTTGGTAGACCTTTTCTCCTATATTGACTCCATTCCTTATGAAAAATTCAATAACTTCTTTGTTATTTCGAGTGCAAGCGATGTGGAAATGTGATAAGCCCTCCGAGTTCACGGGATTCTTCGCGACTCTCTTATGAGCACTCAAAATCATATCAATCATTTGCACATTTCTCGTCATATCCGCTAAGTGCAAGGCTGTCAACTTTCTTGTGTCTCTAATCGTTATATCAGCTCCAAGACTAAGAAGGAATGAGATTGTTCCAATACTTTTAAAATGCACAGCAAAATGGAGAGGAGTGAAACCTGACCAGCGGATAGCATCAGGTTTTACCGCTGTATTAGCTTCTGACGGATGTTCCAACAACTTCTGAACAACGTCAACTCGGTTTCGCATGCAAGCGATGTGTAAGTGTGTAAAATTCTCTCTGTTGGCACAATTTCTCAACCTTTCGTTGGATAACAATATATCTACGATATCATATTTTTCAAATTTAGCAGCTAACATCAAAGCTGTTTCATTATTTTCATTCAACACATCTAGCGCAGCCCCTCTATCTAAAAGTTTCTTGACGATGTCTAGATCACCTAAATACACCGATGAATGCAATGGAGACCTGAAATCTTTCTCCGGCGTACAAACGTTATCTACTGGAGTATTCTCTTCCAAGAGCGATTCTACCATTTCTCTTCGTCCACGATAGATTGCCCATTTCAATTTCCCGAATTTCTTCGGAACTACTCCGGTTTTCTCCATAATTTTTTGCCAACTCAGATGATTCCCGAGCAAAGAACTGTAAAAACGAGAAATTTGCTTACAAATTACTGAACAAAAAATCACGTAAAAATTCTCGTAGAAGTTATTCTCACCCCAAAAATTCAGTCTTTTTCAAATCACAACATCATGATCTTCTGGATAATGAATTGTAATAGTGTCGCTGTAGTGTTTTCCTTCTCCCATGTGTCAATGAAAATAACACAGAGATTGGTATAAGAGAATGCCGGTTCCTCTGATGTTATCCTTAATTGTTCTGTGATGAACCAGGTACCTACTGAAACAGTCAAATAAGATGTGTCCAGGTGAGTTGTCTCACTAACAAGCGGAGTCCGGAGTCTCCGGGTCCTGAAATCTCACCAAAATTTTTTAACAGTCTCGTACCACCTAGAATATGAAGAATCTAAAGTAACTCTGTCAAATGGGCCTTCTATTCTGAGCTACAGCCAGAAACGTCAACATTGCTAGTATATCTATATATATCACTTCTTAACATGGGCCTATATGGGCAATGCTAAGGTCATAGGCTATAACTTCGGACAGAGGGCCCATTTGACAGAATTGCTTTGGGTTCTTCATATTCTAGGTGGCACGGAACTGTAAAAAAATTTTGGTGAGATTTCAGGACCCGGAGACTCCGGACTCCCCTTGTAAGTAAAACAAGGAAATGTTCCGCACGAAATTCATCTATGCTCAATTTCTGTATACCTCACTTGTGTAGAGTGCTTTTGAATCTTCGACAGTATGATGCGAGCGTTCCCCTATGAAGGAATATCAGCTCACCAAAATAGCAAAATTTGCACAGAATCTTATTGCGGTTTTTTCATCGCTTTGTAATGGGACAATGCCTTCATAGACGAACAGCAGCACTTGAATCAGTCGACAATGAGCAGCTTCGATAACACCAAAAATATCAAAGCTGTTGAATTCACTCGCATATTGTCATACCCTCGATTCGTGAGATGTTCCGTGCGCATATTCATAGCAACAAATCAGTCGCAAAGGACGAGTGCATTTAATACAAATCGCATGTTTGAAGCTGGCCAGCACATCTGCTGATTGAAAATTAGCGTTCAATAGCCACTTCATGAAATACATGATTTGAAATTTCTGTGAGCAATAAAGTCATGACCATTCATATTAATCATGTGATGAATTAATCCAGAAAAATTTCTTTCCCTGTTCATATACACCATCTTGAGCTTGAGCAAGCGGTGATCAGAAATCAAGTCTGAGAAAATTATTGTAACTTGTCCTCAAAATAAGCGGGCTTGGGTCCCAATTCCCAGCAAGACAAGGCAGAATTTTTTTGATCTAGTTTTCATACAGAGTAATAATAAGTTTCGCTGGAATACATTAAAAATGCCATGATAAATAACCAATCAATTCTACAAAGATAGTAATTAAAAGCTAGCAATTTTCACTGACAATAAGTGCAACCATGTGGGATTATGCCATGCACTGATATGGAGAATCATTCAAATAATACCTGTAGCTGATAAAGCTACAATTCTGAAGTTGTCTCCACCAGAATTAAGGCAGAGCCAAGCTTTATAAACGCTCTCAGCCCATTCTAACTCATTCACACATAAACCAACCAAAGCAAAAAACAGAGCCAAGATTAAGATAAAATAGGCAGTTGTAACATAGTCAATTACATCACAAAAGCAACATTGCTCCAATCAAACACAGTTGGAAGGGATAGCTCAACACCAAACTCCCCTGGAAAGAGATGTTCCAAACTACAAATACTTCCCAATTCTTTCTCAAAGTAACTTCAGAAATTCATTTCTATCAAGTGCTCAATGCTCGTTCCTTCATTCTGACCCATTAGAGCAAAATTTGATTCTAAAGGTGTTTACACTGAGTTATTAAACTGAACACTGAGCCTTCCCATTGGGGATCCAAAATCTGACTTTTGAAATAACATAGGATGTTTGGATTTGAACTTGATGAGCTCAAGTTATATAGGAGTGCTATCATCAGGTAATGCTTCAATATGAGATAGTATTCTCAAAAAATTGAAAACGATTGAGAAAGAGCGAGGTCAACGACTGTAACTTTTTTTGTCAATTTCAAATGCTGTCAGGAGTGACAAAACTTCCTCACTGCTTGTTTAAAGAGAAGGATTTGCATAGAATTTTGTTATTATTTCAGATTATTGAATCTCATATGCTCACTCAGAAAAGCCTGGGCATGCTGTTTGCTGTACTTGCTTTGATCACTTTTGAGAATGATCCACTACACAGGAATGTAATGAGTGCATCGACTAACGACGACAGTACTTGTGAAAATTATATTAGATGATATTTTGTATCAATGTAAGTCTGAAATAGTCAACTCCAGTAATTTCCTTGGACTATGATGCATGCCAAATCAGATGCTTGTAACCATGAAAAAATTACTGAATTATGTGATGGACTGTTGGAGACGACCATTGCATAAGAGCCCATGAGACCATTGCTCGAGAGCTTGGATTAATACAAATGATATACAATTGTATATCAAATTGATTGAAACTGTGCACTAGCTTAGTTATATTTGAGCTTTGTCTTTCTGATATGATCCATAATAAAAACACAGAGAAGTTCCTGAGCTGAGAAAAAAGATGAATGACTATGGTGGAACAGGTAGGAACGTAATTCCTCTAAAATATTATCTAGTGAAACGACATGGTTATTCACATTTCTGCACAAAATTCACAAGTATTTTGGACCAAAGTGTTACTAGGGAAGGCACTGCCGTATGCAAGACTGCATACTAAACTTGCTCACTATAGTTATTATATTCAGGAATAAACAGTACTCACGCTTGCAAAGTGGGCTTCCGATCAAGTATCACGAAGAATTGCAAACAAATGTGATTGGAGGTGACAGCTTATGATCACAACAGATACAATAATCAAAATACAATGCAAATAATAATTCGAGAGGTGCGAAAGACTATAGACTGCAGACTGCTCCACTGCTCGCAGTTTTCGCTGTCCACTTTTGTCCACGCTGTGCCAGCCATGCCGTACGGAAGCCCGTATGGACATATAGTGAGCCATTCATAGATGTACGAAATAACTCGGTTCTCGCGGCTTCAACGTGAGCGACTCATTTGCTCGCGCGGGCAACCTGCTCAAATACAGATCCGAAGAACCGGGGTTCGAGCCTCTCCTGGGGCAAATTTTTTTTTTATTTCTTCTTATTTCCACGTTGCAGGTGGGTGTTAGAGGCAAATGAACTTATCAGCTGAGACTAACGGGTAGTGATTGTACCCATTAATGCCCACCTAAAATTCTGAAATTCTCGACCTCAAACTCATTTTGATATTTTTCAACGCCCTTGCACTCATTTTGGAGCTGATTTTGGGAATTTTCTATTCCGAAACTATACTTCTCTATGAGTTCTATGACAGATCGTAATTCATATTTATGCAAAAATTATAAAACCGTGGCAAAAATACATTTGAAAAGTTTGCAGGAACACGCGGAGACTCGGGGATTTCCTATCCCCAGATTTTTGGACATAAATGAGTGAGTTTACGCGATAATGCCCATATATAATACGGGTATGATAATAATGATTTTGAGCAAGATATAAGCGGGTGCGTGACCACGGACTTTGGTGAAAACCCCCCTCGTGATCTCACAGGGCGCTATTCTTCTTTTTGCCATTCAAATAATTGAACTCATTTCACTTGGCATTAAAGACAATAAAATTTTCTGAAAATTCTCAAAATAAGTTCCAAAATGAGTGCAAGCGCGTTGAAAAATATCAAAATGAGTTAGAGCTAGAGAATTTCAGAATTTTAGGTGGGTATTAATGGGTACAATCACTACCCATCAGTCTCAGCTGATAAGTTCATTCGCCTCCAACACCCACCTGCAACGTGGAAATGAGAAAAAATAAAAAAAAAATTTGCCCCAGGAGAGGCTCGAACCCCGGTTCGTCGGATCTGTATCTTAGCAGGTTGCCCGCGCGAGCAAATGAGTCGCTCACGTTGAAGCCGCGAAAAACGTCGCAGCGAGTGAGCGACTCATTCGCTCAAACTGCTCATAAGAACCGTACGAGTTATTTCGTAAATCCATCCGCGACTTACTATATGTCCATACGGGCTTCCGTAATGCCGGGCTGAAGGCTGATTGCGGAGCTGACCCTGAGAGGGCGAAATTACATGGACGGAGTAGAGCGGAAAAATCAGAGAGGAGCGTAAAATCTGGCAGCCAATCACAACACACGAGTTTCAAAATATTGGCGCGCTCTCTGAACTCAAATGTTTTGTCCGCAGTTTCAATGAAATTTCTTGATTCAGTTGAAATTGAGGAGATATTCGTGCAACTGAGTAATTACAGACAATAATTATGTGATTAGACCGCATTACTTCACTTTTTTAATCGTAAAATTAGGTCATATCTCAGTAGACGATTCTATTTCGAGGTTAGGAAGCGATTTCTTCAAGGCTAACTATATATTTGAACTGCTTAATTTTCGTCCGTTGTTTGAATAATCACTGAGCGTTGTTGAGATTGTCCATATTTTTCTATCTAAGCTCAAATACAGTCGCATCTGAAAAAATTTTGGCGATCGCGACATCAATGCGAGAACCTAAGCAGCTGCATTCAGCAGACGACTAGCTGTTTTTTCCGCTCCCTCTTTCGCGTGGTCCCCGGTTTACATGGACCGTAGTTTTGACGAAGTAGCGTGAAAATGCAATCTTCAAAATTTTCTCTGAGGACTTGAGAAAGCCCAAATCATCATTGACGACTTCATATTCTATCAATATTCATGACAGAAGATGATGAGTTTATTGGCACGAAGCATAATTAATTAATTTTTGAGATGAAATATTTTACGCCGTGTTTTTTTCCTCTCTCCTGCGCCCATGTAAACGGGGTACCACGCTGTTGGAGGGAGCGGAAAGTTAGGAGCGCTCTGATTGGCCAGCACTTTTACGCTCCTCTCTGATTTTTCCGCTCTACGAAATTACATGGACGGAGTAGAGCGGAAAAATCAGAGAGGAGCGTAAAAGTGCTGGCCAATCAGAGCGCTCCTAACTTTCCGCTCCCTCCAACAGCGTGGTACCCCGTTTACATGGGCGCAGGAGAGAGGAAAAAAACACGGCGTAAAATATTTCATCTCAATTTAATGGGATTTTGATCACCGCCGCACCAGAGTTGGACGCGTGGGCCCCACCGGTGGGGCCCATCGCAGTGAAGGTGTTAAGGAATGTTTCAAGTGTGAAATTCCGTACTTGTCAATTTGAACCAAAAATGTACCTTGGCTAGGAAAAGAACCCTGGTAGAAATCTGAGCATTTTTTGGCCACCTGACCAGTTTTTGGACAATTTCCTTAGGCTAAGAATGGTCAAATGTAATTGCCCAAAAAGTGGCCAGTTCTTTGCCATATTTCTGCCAACACAACCTCAAGAATTGACAATCAAGTTTCAAAATGGTAATAACTCGAAGATAAGTCGTCTATTTCGTTTCTCAAAGGAAGCGTTCGTGTGTGTTTATAAATTTTCGAGAATCCCACAATTAGTGATTGTAGAGCTCATATCACATATTTCAGGGGAGTTACATACTGTATGAAAGTACCCATAAATGTATCTTATGTATGAGGTAAATTGGCTATTCTGATAGCTTATATACTCAAAATTTCAAACATAACCTGGAAAAACCACTGAATACACCTAAATACCAGATTAAGGTTGATCGATGAACACATCTGTGCTTGAGGGTCTAGGTTTGTTATAGGGTCAGAGGGCAACTTTGATGTTGAGATAATGGTAAAATTCATATTTGAAAGTGATTTGTTTGATACTTTTCATTATTTATTATTGGATTATCAATTGATTTGTGAAATTATTGATAAACATCTTCTCAGAATTCTTGATTGATGGATTTTATCATTATCTCAATATAGAAAATTGCCTTCTGAGTCTTTGAATACCCCCAAGTCCAGATTTGATCATCGAAAGAGTAAGAGACAACCTTAATTTTGGTATTTAATTGTAGTCAGAGCTATTTTGAGATTATGTCCAATATTACTGGTATTGAGGTTATGTTTGACATTTTGAGTATTTGAACTAACCACACTTTTTGGTCAAATTTTTTTCTTGCGAACACTATTTCATATCCTGAAATACTACATGGGCGCAGGAGAGAGAAAAAAACACGGCGTAAAATATTTCATATCAAAAATTAATTAATTATGCTTCGTGCAAATAAACTCATCATCTTCTGTCATGAATATTGATAGAATATGAAGTCGTCAATGATGATTTGGGCTCTCTAAAGTTCTCAGAGAAAATTTTGAAGATTGCATTTTCACGCTACTCCGTCAAAACTATACGGTCCATGTAAACCGGGGACCATGCGAAAGAGGGAGCGGAAAAAACAGCGTGTCGTCGGCTGAATGCAGCTGCTCAGGTTCTCGCATTCATGTCGCGGTCGCCGAAATTTTTCAGAATGCGACTGTACTTGGCTTTGATTGAATAATATGGACAATCTCAACAACGTTCAGTGATTATTCAAACAACGGACGAAGATTAAGCAGCTGAAATATATAGTTAGCCTTTACGCAATCGCTTCCTAACCTCGAAATAGAACCGTCTACTGAGCTATGACCTAATTTTATACGATTAGAAAAGTGAAGTAATGAGGTCTAATCACATAGTTATTGTCTATAATTACTCAGTTGCACGAATATCTCCTCAATTTCAACTGGATCAAGAAATTTCATTGAAACTGCAAACAAAACATTCGAGTTCAAAGAGCGCGCCAATACTTTGAAACTCGTGTGTTGTGATTAGCTGACAGATTTTTTCCATGGCAGATGGCGCGGGTACCCTCTCAATGTGTAAGAGAGAGACACCAAAGTCGTGCCATCTCTCTCGCACTCATTGTTAGGTTAGGGTTTTTCAAATCTCGCGGTCTGATTCTGGCAAAATATTTGTGCCATGGAAAGGCAGCCTCACGCTCCTCTCTGATTTTTCCGCTCTACTCCGTCCATGTAATTTCGCCCTGAGGGTCACCGGTGGGGGGGGGGGCGAACGCGATTTTCGCCGTCGCAGTGAACGTGTTGAGCAAAATTGATTCAGACGATGGTTAGAGAAATATATTTTGCCTGACTCGACTCTGCGAGGAAATTCCTGATTGGATAATCGAAAATTCGATGAAAATCTCTCAGAAATCAAGTCATGACCCATGAGTCTGACATCAGTTCCTGGAGTGTACTGTAGTGTGACGTACACAAGGTCGACATCAAGACATTCGCTATATCATCATATATGTAGAGGCTCATTTTGCTTACTCAAATATCTTCCCGTAGCTTCTCACAGAAATACCGATCGACAATTTTTAGTCAAAACGATGCGTTTACACCCCTTTTCTGATGAAAAAATGAGAGTGCAGAAGTTCATACTTGTGCCATCTCGTAGGCGTGATATCAAAAAATAACGATTTCCAAAGCCAGGGGCGCGATAACTTAATAAGATTTGAAGCTTCAAAAATTTGTTTGGATCACGGAACAGATACAAACCAAAAGGGATTCGATTTGTCTCCTTCTGAGCTTTGAATACCCATGTTACATTTCACGTATTGCACAAGGTATCATTCATCATTTTAGTGAACAATAGACAGAGTAAATTTTTCCACAAAACTCGATTACATTGATAAGGAAAAGCTAATATCATAGCTGAGTCGACGCACACCTCTGAATCAAACAGTCTCCCAAAATATAAGAATACTGGATCACTGGATGAATATATCATTTCAGCAGCGTCTTTGAGATAAGTATTTTCGGTACAGCATAGCCAATTCAAAAAACACGGAAAGCTTTCTCGTGAATAACCCAAAAATAATATCTTGCAGTCTGCTCTTGGCAAATCAGAATGCTATTCAACAAAAGCGAATGAAATATGTATTGAATGATGACAAATGCCGTATTGCCACTTTTGCGCGGTTCCAATAGCTCAGAGTACCCTTGGAATACTGCAGTAACACGAAACTAAAAGGTTTCGTGAAAACCCTCATCTATATGTGTATTTCTCATACGGACCCCAAAGATATTGCTTATGTCAGAGACTTTAGATTTTTGTTTGCAAATCATATTTTGACCCTTGAAGTGGGCTTCAGGCTGATATTCATCTCAAAAACTTGTTAAAACATTTGGATTACGCAAGACACTCAATGTAGGCGCAAGGGGAGGAATAATTAGTGACCTGAAAAGCTCCAAACGGCTCGAGCCAAATCCCCATCGAGATGCATCGATTCTCACTCTTATAACTGATTTATCTCGATCTGTTGACTAGGACGTCATACATTTCCACATCATGTAAGATCTTCAGCATTGCCGTCAATTGCCGTACTCATAAAGAGGTTGACATATGGCTGGAGCAACCTAGGGGTAATTATTTAAAAGTCATTTGAGTGAAAAAGCTCATCAAGTACTTGATTCTCATTAAGGCGATGCGGTCACCGTGCACCGGTGCACCGTGACCATGGACCTTGAAAATACACTTTACATAAAAAGTTTGATGATTTAAAGTGTGAGACGAGTTGTCGAATACTTGTTATTGTCCAACTTGTATTCCTCAATCCGTTGCTTAGCCCAAATCGTAAGAGAATCGGAGGAAAGTGGAAATAACTCGGCCGCGGGAACGTCCTAACCTATAATATACGCACATTTTCATTCCCAACTTTCTCCGATTCTATTGCAATTTGGGCTTAACGAAGAGCGGACAAATCTAAGTTAGATGATAACAAATATTTGTGCGCTCGTCGTTTAGCCCAAATCGCAACAAAATCGGAGAAAGTTGGGAATGATTTTCAGCTTGCGTGGTGACCGCATCGCCTTAATGATCAGCATTATGGGAACAATTAGGGTCACTGCATAATTTTGGCATCCTTGGATTTATTGTAAGGACTGGTACTCCAAAAATCATACACAGATTGAGATATTTTGTTTATAATCATAATTAGTAAATGATTTCCACAATGTTTTATTCGTGAAAGAGTTACACTAGCTTACGTGATATGTCATAATGATGTCTCATCTACACGAATACGAATTAGATAGACCCCAGATCTAAAATTCTATAAGGACTTCACAATTAAATAACACACCACTTATCTCATTGTAAGGATGTAGAATGAGTGTTTACAGAAACGTGTGCCAAATTAAAAAATATATGTACGTCCAACTCATCTTCAAAGTAGGAAATCCAATGTAAGCCATTGTTATTATTGCATTCCAATCAGTTGCGATTCGATCACCAAATTATAATGACTCTCCAAACAAATTTGGATCTATTTGCTCTATTTCTCCTCATGTAGTTGCTGACATTGGATTCAGATAATAACTCAAAATCCGTCTCTACAAGGGTATCGGAAAAATAATTCAGATACTGAAAATTTTGAAAGAAAATATATGAACGCAAGTACACGCCAAAATCGGAGCTTACGTGAGTTACTGGAAAAAGAAATTTTGAAATACAATCTTTTCGTCTATTGATATGCTTTCCCGTCCCGAGAACATTGAAAAGCAAGATACATATGAAACATGAGCATATGATTCCTCACATTTCGAGAAGTTGCTTGAGTCGATGAAAATTTCGTGGTTTCCTTTACATCACAAACTTCCAGCTTTTTTTTGTTCCAGGAGAGGTCTCGGTTATCATGTTGATCGAGATTATGCTTCTTCTTCTGACCCTCGGAAATCGGTCGACACAGTTGGAATGAAAAAGTTTTCAAAACAAAGGTAAAATTGTTTATTGACAGCATCTGAACATCTGCGATGTTACAGTTTTGAGCTCTCTACATGTTTGGAATAGAGTAATGACATACAAAGCCGCGTTTGATTCTGATGAATAACTAAGTAGAAAAATCGAGATATGCTATCGCTTAAGTACTTCAAGGGTGATTGGTTGAAGAATGTAACCTTCAAATTTTTTCATCAAAAAGTGAGACCAGCTCATCAATATGGCTAAACAGTTTAAGGCGATGCGGTCACCGTGCAACCCGGAAATTATATCTTATTTGGATGTAAATCAAAAAATTTCCACGAAACGAAGTCGGAGACGATTTGTCCATTACGTATCATCACCTGAGTTGTGGTGGACAACTCATTATTTGTCACCAATCACAAGACTATCACTAATAAACGAGAATAACTTGCCCGCGGGTACTTTCTAACCTACAAATTGGCACATTTTCGTTCACAAAACTCTCAAAATCTAGTCCGATTTGGGCCAAACGAAGAGTTATCCAGGCCAAGTTAGATGACAATAAAGCCTGGATAACTCGCCGTTTAGGCCATAATGGAAAAGATTTTGAGAGTTCTGTGAACAAAGTTCAGCGTGCACGGTGACCGCATCGCCTTAATAGACTTTTGCAACTGACTCCAACGGCAGTTCAACAACTTTGTGAGGTTCATCAGTGAATCGTGATAATGTTCTTCAAATCTTCGTTTGAGAGGTGCTGCAAAATTAGTTCGATACATTCTTGTGGAACAAGTATTTTCATGAAAGATCTTAGAACATTCCCGGCATCTGACATAAGCTGCCTCCTTTCTTGCCCCTTTCTTAACCGCGATTTAAGCAGTGGCCCGTAAATGGAATACTTCTCTACAAAATCATTAGAGCTGATAACTTGGAGGAACTGCTCATTTTTACTCATTGCTGCTAATCCATTGAGGTCTTCGAACAAGATATCATGTAGTGTTGTACACACATTTAAGCGAATTCCCTTGAGAAGTTCGAGTTCTTTCTCACATTCTTCTGGGTAGCAGCGACAGAGTTTCTGAATGAAATCGTAATCTTGGTTCATTGCAAAGTACAACCATAGCCCTGAGAAGGCACTATGATTATCTTCAGTTATGTCAAGACCCGCTAGCTCCAGTTTCTTAACATGTTTCAGTATCACTTCGATAGTCAATGGATATCGTTCAAGTCTATCATTCCAAGTATCAACAGTTAGAATAGTCCTATCCCACTCATCTCCCAAATTTATATCGGCACCATGATTTAATAATTCTTTCAATACTTTGCTGAAATCTTTATCATCAGACATATAGAAGTTCATGCACATCGTGAATAGAGGCGTTTCAAGACACGCATTACGAGAATCGACGTCTGCACCGAGGCTAATGAATAGATCAACTACTTCTGGTTCAATACAACCTTTAACATCGTGCAAAGGTGTGTGAAGATTAGAGTCTCTCAGTTTGACATCTGCGCCATACTCTATTAAGAGTCTTACAACTTCTAGTTCTGTGATTGGTTGGTATATGGAGTTTACCGTCACTTGAAGTGGGGTTTTATCAAGGAATTCGTGACCTTTGAGAGTTGTTCGACAGTTCGGATCAATTCCATGGTCCAAAAAATATTTTACCCACTCTACGTGCCCTATAGCGCACGCCACATGGAACAGAGAATGTCCGTCACTTCCCACAGGATTATGAAGCAGTTTGTCATAAACGTCAGTATTTGTCGAGACTGCTGGCATGAAGTTACGGCCTATAGCTAAATGGTATGGGTAATCCCCGTTGGCAGCTTTGATCGATGGATCAGCTCCCATTTTCACTAGTACCACAGCATCATTACCTTCATCACTAAACATGGTAAAGTGTAGGGGCGAGAAGCCATCCCACGGTGTACCCAGATTGTGAACAGTTTGATTTATTTCATTGTGACGATCCTGAATAAATTTGTCCCTCTCACTGTCATTGCAATATGTCCCGCAACGGTGGAATAGATGCAATAAAGAAAATCCTCTGTCATTGAAGGAACCATTTCTGTACTTTTCATGAAACTCTAAAATAACCCACATTATTTGAAGTATTTCATCAACATTCTTTTGATTGATGATATCCCGAAAGTCTGAAACTGCGACATCAAAAGCAGACAAGCCATACTTATCAAGAGCAGAATATGAAGCACCGTGGTCTAACAGTAAGCGAGCTGTACAACTCGATCCGAATTTTGCAGCGAAATGAAGCGGGGTAAAACCCGGCCAAAACGCAGAATCAAAGTCCACAAGTGCATTGACATCCGCTCCGAGATTTATCAAATGTTTAACAGCTTCTACTTGATCATAGATACACGCTATGTGAAAGTGAGAAAATCCATGACTGTCGGTCGAATTCCCTTTTATGCGGTCTATATGGCTGAAGAAAGAAATCACAGTTTCTTTCATGTTACGCTCGAAAGCGAGATGAAGAGGCGATTTTCCGTCGGCATTCGTAATATTCAAATCTGCACCCTGTTCTTGAAGATATTCAATGATCTCTTTATTTCCACGCTCGACTGCCAAGTGTAAAGGAGTGTTCCCTAGCCACGTGACCGAATTAAGTTGATCCTGAATCTCAGAAAACGACTCTCTAACATCTTTAACGCCTCCACGAATGCAGGAATCGTGTAAGGAGGGTGGCTTTTCAATCGGTTTCACCTTCTCTTCTTTTAGTCTATCTCTGTGAAGAACAAAATCAACGAGCTCTTCATTTCCAGTGAAATAGGTATCTTCGATCCGATCATGCCCATTTTTGGAAGGAAATATCTCACGATTACCTTCCTGTAAGAGTAACTTCACGACATCGGGACAATCGTAATAAATAGCAAAATCTAATCCGGTAAACTCTGGCCAATTCGATGCTTCTTTGGGAATTTTCCCATCTATCCTGACACCATTCCTGATAAAATATTCAACAACTTTTTTGTTGTTGCGAGTACAAGCGATGTGGAAATGCGATAAGCCCTCTGAGTTCACGGGATTCTTCGCGACTCTCTTATGAGCACTCAAAATCATATCAATTATTTGCACATTTCTTGTCATATCCGCTAAGTGTAAGGCTGTCAACTTTTTGGCGTCTCTAATTGTTATATCAGCTCCTAGACTAAGGAGGAGCGAAGTTGTTTCAACACTTTTGAAATGCACAGCAAAATGGAGAGGAGTGAAACCTGACCAGCGGGTCGCACCAGCATTCACACATGTATTCACGTCTGACGGATGTTCCAACAACTTCTGAACAACGTCAACTCGGTTTCGCATGCAAGCGATGTGTAAGTGCGTGAAATTCTCTCTGTTGGCACAATTTTTCAATTTTTCGTTGGATAACAATAAGTCTACAATGTCAAAATTTTCGAATTTGGCAGCTAACATGAGAGCTGTTTCGTCATTCTTATTCAACACGTGTAGCGCTGCTCCTCGGTCTAGAAGTTTTCTGACGATGTCTAAATCACCCAGATATACCGATGAATGCAATGGAGACCTGAAATCTTTCTCCGGTGTACAAACGTTATCTACTGGAGTATCCTCTTCCAAGAGCGATTCTACCATTTCTCTGTGTCCATGATAGATAGCCCATTTCAATTTTCCGAATTTCTTCGGGGCTACACTCACTATTTCCATAATTTTAGCGACAAAGATGGTTTTTAAGCACTGACCTGTGAAAACGAGATTCATTTACCAATTTAATGAACAGAAATTACGAAATAAGGAAATTATCGTCAAGTTATTCTTACCCCAAAAAAATTCAGTCTCTGTCAAACTCTGCCATGACCATCCTCTTGGTAGTAAATGATATTATACGATTTTTCTTTTCCCATGTATCGATCATAATAATTCAAAAATTGGTATACATGTATGCCAGCTCTTTGATGATACACTAATTACAATGGTTTTGTAATCAATTAGACAACAACTGAAACATACAAATGAAATGTCCAGGTAAGTTGTCTCGTGGGCTGATAGAGATAAATGTTTTGCACAGTTTTAGCTTAACATTGTAAAACTTTACCGTTATTTTAGGATCTAAACCTAGAGCAATAAAATGCACCCGTTCCCCCTTGAATAAATATCAGCTTATCCAGGACAATAATTTGCACAAAACTTGCAGTCTTGTCATTGGATAATAACTACACAGCTGCTCCGATAGTTGAAGCACATCAAGCTGATCAAGTGAATGAGCGAACAAAAAACAGCCAACCCTTACCAAGAAGACCCGAGCTCTCTGATCACATTCGCTAAAAATGGAGTTCCGCGTGAACCGTCGACTTGGTAAGACGTGTTGTCGAGCTTGAGCTTAAGCGAGTGTTTACGTGTGTGACCTGTGTAATGAGCAATCAAAGCGTGATTTGTTCCTAGCAGGCATTTATCGCCAATGGCATCCAATATGTCATTGGCAGAGGAAAGAAATCGGTCGGCTTTGACTACAGAGGCGACCGAAAATATGCAACCCTCATTATTTGGGGGGAAAAATCGGATGGCTTTGACTACAGAGACGTCTGAATCTACAGAAGAATCCCGAGTATCAAATAATGGTCCCTCAATATTATCGTATGCATCTGTTACTGGACAAGAACAGCTACCAACAAGAGAACAAGCAATTGTACTGAAATCAATGGAGGGCCTCACCGTGCAAGATTATGCTATGTCAATTGGAAATATAATAGAACCTGTGAACATCACCGATATCTCTCGAATTTCTCAAGGCCGGGTATGTTTATACTTAAAATCCAAAGAAATTGCCGAGCATCTGATTGAAAATGTAAAAACAGTCTGCGTGGCTAACCACACATTGGAAATACGTTCTCTTGTCACGAGAGCAAAACGCATTCTCATTTCAAATGTTGAACCTATAGTACCAAATGATCTCATCACCAAAGAACTGTGCAGTAAAGGTGTGAGGCTGACTACTAACATTACACATGTTGAAGCAGCCATGAGTGATCCAAATTTCGCTCATATTAAGAGTTTCCGCCGTCAAGTGTATGTAGATCCCGAGGATGTACAAAAAATTCCGAAGTCGATGCGGGTAAAATGCGGTGGATATTCGTCATGGATATACTTTTCAGCAGAGCAAATCACTTGCTTCATATGTAATCAAGAGGGACACTTAGCTCGGTATTGTCAGAACGCCGGAACATCAACAATAACACCAGATGATGTAAACAATACTCAGAGGACTGTCGATCCAATAAGCAGAGATATGAGCAACATTGACCAAGTGAATAGTTCGAACACGCAGAATCTCATCGTGGAAAATTCCCAAGCAACAGCTGATACCAGTTCAGCGGATGAGAAATTTGATCAAGTGCCACCAGCAGCTACTGATGGGCGTCAAGATCATGTTTTGAAACACAGTGAGGTCAATTTAATGCCTCCACCAGTTTCTAAGAGGGCCTTATCCAAATCCAATTCTCAAACTTCGGTTATCTCGGGATCTTCGAAAAGGTCAACGAAAGAAAAAAACACTGTCAAGAGAGCCAGAACTGCAGTGTCTACATCAACGTTAGAGGAGATGCAAAGTCTTATGCAGCCAGCTTACACTCACTTGATAGAGAATCAATCCAGATATCCCGTGAATGCAGAAAATCTTACTGCATTTTTGCATGAAGTCAAAAATGGCAAAAGTGTAATTACATCAGCAAGAAAATACACCGAAGATCTCACTGCATTGAACGACATGCTCGGTGAAGTGTACAGACTAATATCTTCATCAGGGCTCAGGAGGAGGATCACCCGCATCAAAAAGCGTCTATCCAATGCAGACGTGAGTGACTATGTGACCAGCGATGATCAATCATCTACTGGTGATATAGAAGATATGAGTGACACTGATATGAATGCTGAGTAAACCTACAATCAACGATGGAGCCGCAGAGTCTGAGAATTGTTCTCTGGAATTGCAAAAGCATTTCCCAGAGAATCGACGAAGTAAAAAGTAAGAGGCACAACTTCGATATCATCATACTGGTCGAAACCTGGCTCCAGAACGAGAACAAGATCAACAACAATCTACATCTTCCAGGGTTTGTAACCGTCAGAAAGGATAGAGCACATAAGAAAGGTGGAGGTATTCTCATTTATGTACGCAATCATCTGGCATTCACTGAAATTGACAATTTATCTTCACCCGATATCACTGTAGAAATGTGTGGCATCCGACTCAATAATATCAAGCCAGGAATAGATGTCATAGCGTGTTACAGAGCCCCCGGTATTCTCAACCAATCACAATGGAATCAAATATGTAATAATATGAAAAGTAGTAATTGCATTTTATTAGGGGACTTTAATGCTCACAACATTTGTTGGAATTGTGAAGAAACTGACAGTAACGGTGAAAGATTAGAAAACGCCTCGGAAAGTAGAAATTTGGTTTTACACAACACTGATTCATATACTTACATTGACGTGCACAGAGACTATCAATCGAATCTAGACTTAGTTTTTTCCACTCCTGACATCGCAGGACTAATGAATGTTAACATCGGTGATGAAACCTGGGGCTCTGACCATTTCCCAGTGTATGTGAATATTAATGTAGAAAAACACCAATACGTGAATAAAATCATTCAAACTACATTCTCTGCGCACTGATTGGGATAAATTCTCTGAGAATATTGAAAAATCATACGAGACCTTTCTAACTGCAGAGTATGATAGCTCCCCTCCAGATGAAAAATATAACAAGTTTATAGAAATTGTTACAGAGGCAGTGAAAAACAGCACCCCTACTAAAAAAGCTTTCAAATCACGTAATATACGGAATCCGGTCCATTGGTGGGATTCAGAGTGCAATGAAATTTTAAGACTACGCAAAGCTGCCTTCAAAAAGTATCGATTCACGAAAGCATTGGAAGATCTTATTGAATACAAAAGAATGCGCGCTCTAGTTAAAAGAACTTTCAAACAGAAAAAACGTCATTGTTTCAGAAATTTTGCCGGTTCGATTGACTTTCGTACTGATCCAAAATATGTCTGGGATCAATGTAGAATTTTCAAACATAGTTGGGTGAAAACCAAATCTTCTCATACTTCAAGTAACTTGCAGTCTGATGGCAAAAACGCTGAAGAAGTTATCAATAAAATTAGTCCTCCCTGGGTAGAGACAGACCCTAATAATTTCCCAAATACAGTAGAGAATCCTTTCTTTGATAATCCGTACACGTTTGCAGGATTCAATTTAGCATTAGACAGCAAAAATGTAGAGTCAGCTCCAGGGAAGGATGGAATCAATTTCGAAATTATCAAGAAACTTCCGATTAAATTCAAATTGTTGCTTTTTTTGGATATATACAACGAAATGCACTCAAAGAGCATTTTTCCAGGAAGCTGGAAAGAATCTTTCATCCATTTGATTAATAAACCCGATGGCGGTCTACGACCTATCGCTCTCACTTCAAGTTTGTGTAAATTATTCGAATCTTTACTGAAAAATAGAATGCAATGGTGGGTTGAAACTGAGAATATTATCCCGAATTCACAAAATGGATTTCGCAAGGGCAGATCATGCCTAGACAATTTGGCAAGTTTGTCTATGAAAATCGACGAAGCTTTTATCGAGAAAAAGTGTGTCTTAGCTGCATTTCTAGATGTGAAAGGTGCCTTTGACAACGTCAATGTAGATAAACTGCTAGAATATCTCGCTGAAATAGGTCTTCCACTAAGTGTCATAAAGTTCATCAGTTTTTTGGTTCATGAGCGGGTAATTTATGCAGACTCATTAGGCGAGGAAACTCGACCAGTATATAAAGGTATCCATCAAGGAGGAGTATTGAGCCCTCTGTTATATATTATTAACGTCGCAGTCATAGTATTAGGTCTGCCAAAACTTGTGTGTATTTCGCAATTTGCCGATGATATCGGACTATATGTGAAATGTAAAAACCTCAGTAGATCAAAAAAACTGTTGGAAAAGGCCATTGAAATCATTGGTAAAAATCTTGCTACATTAGGTTTAGAATTATCTCCTGCCAAAACAGTAGTGATACATTTCAACAATGAAAACATTTTACCCGGTAACATTGAGATCAAAGTTCAAGACAAATTGGTAAAGTCTAGCACTTCAGCTCGCTTCCTCGGCATTATCTTTGATTACTAGATGTCTTTCAAACCCCATATCAATAAAGTCGTCGAAAAATGTAAGAGATCCTTAAACATCATCAAATTTCTCTGCGGAACTTGGTGGGGAGCGGATCCATCCACTCTTATTATATTGTACAAAAGTTACATCCGCTCAATCATAGATTACGGTTCCTTCATTTACTTGACCAATCAAAAAACTAGTCTAGAAAAATTGGAAAAAATTCAATACGCCGCAATAAGAAAAGCCTTAGGATATCGATGTAGTACTCCAAATAACGTTTTGATCGCTGAATCTAAATTGACATACATTGAGCATGCTCTGTGCACAGAAGTGAATTTCTAGCCAATAGCTTTCTAGCAAGAATTTACAGTAATCCCAATTGCCTAACTTCCATAAATGCGAGAATTTTTTGTAATATAAGCAAAAAATGTAAAAAAGAGTCTAACAGCATTCTAGGTCAATGTCTAAAAAATGTAGATGAATGGGCTCACAAAGTCGAGAAACGAAATAATTTTAATATATTTCTCCATAGCTACGATGCTCTAGTTGAAAAAATTCCATTTGACACAGAGTTAGGAAAGCAATTGAAAGAGTCACCATGCCCTAACAATGTATTTGATGAATTTATCGAAGACAAAGAGGCGTATATTATGTTCACAGATGGCAGCAAATCACCAGACTCGCCATTCTGTGGGTCAGCTGTGGTCAGTAGTGACTATAGTAGTATTCGGAGTATAGAAACACAAGCCTCGATTTTCACCGCAGAATGTTTGGCTCTCAATGATGCCGTGAATTATGTTAGGAATTCGAACTATAAAAGCGTCCTCATTTTTTCTGACTCCCTCAGTGCGCTCCAAAGCCTCAACTCTTGTAAAATAGATATTAAAGTCAACAACTACATTCTAAGCATTAAAGAGATAATACACCAGTCTAAGAAATCAAATAAAAATTTTGCAATAGAATTCTTCTGGATTCCCTCACACGTAGGGGTAAGAGGAAATGAGGAAGCTGACAAGAGAGCAAAAGATGCCACAAATAAAGAGAGCATTGATATCAAAACGGTGCCTTTTACGGATATGTACGAATATTTTAAGCACTCCGCCATTGTAAAAACACGCAATGAAATTGTAGACTCTAGCTCCAAGACAGGTAAATTGTATTTTTCTAAATATTATAAAGACGCGAGAATACCTTGGTATGGGAAAAAGAAATTATCACGAGAACTCATAGTCACTATCAATCGTATAAGGTCAGATCACTACAATCTGGCTGCTTCATTAGCGAGAATCAAAATCATCAACTCGCCTACGTGCCAATGTGGGCAAGAAGTAGAGGACATTGACCATATACTGTGGCGATGTAATAAATATGAAAAAGAAAGATTCGAACTTATCTCAAATTTGAAAAAAATCAATGTACAATTTCCGCGAAACAGGTTGAAGTGTGTTGTATTTTCATGGATATGCTCTATTTACAAGGGGAAATTTTCTGTTTTCACAAGGGCCAGATCTCATTTTTCGAGAACAAATCGATGCTCCTCGAGCTTTCAGTTCAGATGCAACTTCATATTTCTCCACTCAGCTGAGCTTATTGGAAAGTATTTTGGTAATGAGATTCAAAATACGCCAAGTTGTGCCATGGAATATGAAGTTGCATCTGAACTAGTAGCTCGAGAAGCCTCGATTTTTTCTCAAAAAATCAGAACCGGCCCTTGTGAAAACAGAAAATTTCTCCTTGTAAATAAAGCATATCCATAAAAATACATCACACTTCAACCTGTTCCATAGTTCTCGCGATGAAGTTGATAATGTGCCAAGGTGCGTCGAAAAATATTGAGATCTGTCGGAGTTGTGGAAGCTATCGAAAAGTCACGATCTTTTGAGAAGAAGAATCCTGCCTCTTCAAAAGAATGAGATCTCTGCTTCTTGAGCATGACAAATCTCAGCTCACTTCGACTCCAACTGAACATAATCTAGCTCATCTTTGAGCTCTTGTCAACATCTACAAAATGAGCCCAGATACGTTGAAAAAGAATGGAGTGGGTCGATACAGCATGTTGATCGAGGGAAACATTGATTGTGAGATACATTCATATGTGAAATACATAGGATTTCCCATTGAAATATTCAATATCACGCCAATCGAACAAAAGAGCAGCGAGGATTTCGGGGGAAACGGGATTTTGATCTGTTCAACTCATAGAACAAGATCCCATCGACAGTTTTTAGTGTCATTTTCATCGGTTACTTTTTCCCTTCCAGCAACCCGTGCCACTTAACTGATCAGAACTAGGCAATGTAAGTGTTCATGATTGAGCTCTGACGTCAATTATGTTTCAAGGATAGATATCCTGATTAAATTAGTGGGCTTTGAATCATCAATAAGATTGAACACTAACTAGTGACTTTGTATCACACAAGACCAAGAATAATTTGAGATTAAACATTAGTGAGCGATTTGTTCTGCACTTGGCTGAATAGTCAAAAGCAAGAACAAACAAGTGGATCATCATAATCCGTCACAACTTTTCTCAATAGAACTGATACAATCCTCTGATAAAGCAGCTTCTTGTAAAGCGATTATCTTCACTCATTATTTGAATTATGGATAAGTCACCTAGGATTCATACTGACAAGGGGGGTCCGGAGTCTCCGGGTCCTGAAATCTCACCAAAATTTTTTTCCAGTTTCGTACCACCTAGAATATGAAGAACCCAAAGCAACTCCGTCAAATGGGCCTCCCGTTCAGAGCTACAGCCTATGACATTAACATTGCCCATATAGGCCCATGTTAAAAAGTGATATATATATATATGTTGACGTTTCTGGCTGTAGCTCAGAACAGAAGGCCCATTTGACAGAGTTGCTTTAGTTTCTTCATATTGTAGGTGGTACGAAACCGTGAAGAAATTTTGGTGAGATTTGAGGACCCGAAGACTCCGGACTCTCCTTGTGAGTGGAGAAGTTTTCACAATCCCATCATTGGAGCTCATGCTGTGTTCTACTGCCACAAAGATTTTCCTCATTCTCCGATTGAGTAATCAACGATTCGATTTTGTCCGGATTTCGACCAGAAGAATCGATATTTCCCTTTGGTGATTTCTGAGAAGTAAGCAAATCCAGCCAAAGATCCATGCCCCAGATGATTAATCTCAAATCTCCCCTAATTCCACAAAATTGAGAATACGATGATGGGCTTGAATATCAGAAATTTTTTTATCTCATAGAGATTTGGCTCAGGAGTTGGGTCGTGATTGTGACTGCAATTTCGTAGAATATTGATCTGAGAATGATCCATAACGAAACACAGGAGTCAATAAATTCTGCGAATACCACTTCTTTCGAGCTAACAATTTTCGCGAGAGTATAATACATCCTAAAACGCAAAAAGGCAGAAGAATCCGCAAATAATTTTTACGCACGAAACGGAAATTCTGTCAGGAGAAGAATTATTTGCAAAACCTTTAGTGCAAGTGAACTCGCAAATATCTGCATTTTTGGGCTGGAACTTTTGACTCGGGAGAATAAATTGCAAAACCCTTGATTGAGACGATACCCGCCAATATCCGGATTCGAGGGCCAGAAACTTCGACATAAAAATCAATTTCCACCGAAGCAAAATTGCCTTCATGGAAAGTCAGTCGATTTAATGCCTGAAGTCACACCCGTACACGAAAACTTCTTCAAGAACGTTTTTCAGTACGAAATAGACCTCAAAAAAATTTCAGGACGCATGTTGGAGGTGGAAGTCTGAATTCCTAGAATGTGTGATTGATCATCTCCTTTGATGCAATTATAGAGAGAAAAATTCAATTCTACACAAAAAAAGATAAAAATTGCCTCAAATGGCAATGTTATGGCCGAAACCGATGAATATGCCCCTGGCAGTTTAAAAAAATAAAGTCATTGGGTCCTGAACTATACCAAATTAATGAGTTCAATGATTTTCAGATCACGACTCTGGGCCCAAAATATCGACCGAGAAAGAAAGAGTTGTTGGAACGCTTTTTCATCGTCATCAAAACTTTACTCTTTTTGATCTTAATTCTGAGCATCAAATAGCTTCTGAAAAATAATTGTACGACATGTTTCTGACACAGAATCGTCTGTTTTTTCAGATTTCATATTTTCATGAGGTTCTCCTGTCTTACAGTAGAAACTTCATTTCAAAATCAATTTTAATCAAGAAAATAGATAAATTGTTACTTGAAACATTCAAATATTAAATCTACAGACTCGAAACCTGGGAAATTACGAGCCCCGAGTGTCAGAATTGCAGTATTAAGGCGATGCGGTCACCGTGCACGCTGAAAGTTATTCCCACTTTTCTCCGATATTCTTGCGATTTGGACTAGACGACGAGAAGACGAATACTCATTATCATCTAACTTGAGTTCGTCTTCTCGTCGTTTGGGGCAAATCGCAAAAGAATCGGATAAAAGTGAGAATTACAATGTGCTCGTATTATAGGTTAGGAGGTGCCTGCGATCAAGTTATTCCCAGTTTTATCAAATTCCTTTGCGATTGGGGCTAAACGACAAGAAGACGAACTCAAGTTAGATAATAATAAGTATTCGCCTTCTCGTCGTCTAGTCCAAATCGCAAGAATCTCGGAGAAAAAATGAATAACTTTCAGCTTGCACGGTGCACGGTGACCGCATCACCGTGCACGCTGATTTTTGTTCACAGAATTCTCAAAATCTTTGCCAATTTGGGCTAAACGGCGAGTTATCCAGGCTTTGTCATCATCTAACTTGGCCTGGATAACTCGTCGTTTAGCCCAAATTGGAAAAGATTTTGAAATTTTTGTGAACGAAAATGTGCCAATTTGTAGTTTAGAAAGTACGCGCTGGCACGTTACTGTTCATCACCGATAGTCTTGGGATAAGTGCAAAATGACGAGTTATCCACCACAATTCAGATGATAATACGTAATGGACAACTCGTCTCAAACTTTGTATCATCAAAGTTTTGAGTTACATCTGAATGTAATAAAAAATTTCCGGGTTGCAGGCGACCGCATCGCCTACAGCATCAAACCGGACAAGTTGTCATACGCCCCAGTTTGTGCATAATAGACTCGTCACCAAGCCTTTGTTCTTCCCGCACCCATGTTTGCCAGAAGCTGTTGATGAGAATTGCGAAACAAGAGAGTCTGTGCTTGCGATTTCAAAAACTATATGGTTTCGGTGAGCTTTCTTCTCAAGTCAAAATTCAAAGCTTGCGAGGATTCAACTGGACAGTTTTGAAAAACAACTGAATGATAGAGATATTTTTCCTTCCTATGGGAGATCAAGGTCAAATAATTTTGGCTCACGGATTCATTCAAGTATTATATAGGCTTTACAATCCTGAGTCCCTCGGACTCGAGATCAACATCGACAGATATAATCTCGGGTTCAATTTTAGAGGAATCCATGTTGGGAATTTTTACCTAGACTCTTCAAAATTACATAGACAAAAAAATTCCAGCTTGCGGCCTTTGATATTATATCCGAGCTCCAGAGGCATTCCTCCAGAATTGACACTCTGAGCTCGCAAAGATTACGTCGCAGATACTGTGAGAGAGCTACATATGATGGGTGTCGGAATGAGCTTTTTCCTTGTCAAAATTCCAGCTTGAGGAGGACATAGCCTGCGATTTCATGATGGGATTGGGGTTTTCAGGAATTCCTCCTTTCCCGACGGTTAGTGAATAATGCCTTAACGTTTCTGCGACGTTGCAAATATAAATAAATCAATGGATTGTCTTTTATAAATTGTTGTCAATTGTCTCTTGTAGCATTTAAGCACCAATCTCACCATCTTTCTTGTGGTACTAGGTGGACATGTTTCAATTGAGCACAATTGATGGGATTGAACGGGGATGGAGCTGGTAGTTTGCTAGAGAGGGAATTTTAGATAAAACTTAATTATTTATCTAACAAAAAATTTTTTAAGTCTTGGTTGCATGAGAAAAATCTCGGATACCATTGTGCAACCTTTGAAAAACCGTTGAAACGTCCCAGAAACGTACTGGGAACGTTGAAACAACAGGCATCTCGTAGACATTTCACGTTTCTCAAGAATTCCACCTACAGAGCTTCCGACTATTCAAGGTACGTTCTAAAGGTTGCAATTGCATCCTCCAAAATTTATGTTTTTAGAATGGAGTATCCTACTTCATGAGAGGAGAGAAACATCAAACCTTTTCCGGAGAATCTGTCAGCAGTTATCACGCTCCGACTTGGCGATTGTCTCGCCTCTATAGACATGAAAACCCATGAAATATTTCTCCGTAAAACTAATTCGGTAATCCAATATTTCTCTATTGCCGCCGAAATTTCATGATAACCTGGCTGCCACGCGAAAATCAATATTCCCCTGATTATCTACTTCTGAACAGTAGACTACTAGCAGAATGAGTAGCGTAATGAGCGGCGAGACTCGACATGTAGATGGTAACATTTTTTCTACAAGGCCTCTGAAGTTATTCATGAAGACATTCCGAGGGTTTTGAATAAAGCAATTTGATGGGCATAATTTATGCACAAAAGCGTTACCAGAGCCAGTAAAGGAAATTATGTTTTTGCAACTGTGTGCGCGAAGTTGTAAAAAAATGAGACTTCTCTTCATTATTTACAGTGCGAGAAGTAATGCGTGAATGACTTCTCGCACAGTTTTACATTTACGCACTGGTGAAGTGTGCGTAAATGTAACTTCTCGCTCTAATGCATTTTCATTCACGCACAGTTCCAAAATATGATGTCACGTCATCCCTCTGAATTTGGCCTTTCTTGAAAACTTCGTTCTCAAGATGATCTTGCTCGGACAGTGGTGCATTTAATTACAACTTCGCGCACAGTTGCAAAAAATAGTATACGCAACACGTGCGAGAAGTTTCCGCACACGTTGCCAACTCGCGCGAGAAGTAACATTCACGCACACTTCGAAACTTCTCGCACACCCAAAAGTACATATTTTCGCACGCTCGCTTCGCGAGCGTGCGTAAATATGTTCTTCTGGCTGTGCGAGAAGTTCCAAAGTGTGCGTGAATATCAACTTCTCACACTCGTTTGGCAACTTGTGCGGAAATTGACCTTCTCGCACTTGTTGCGTAATATACTATTCTCGCAGGAATATCTAACTCTCTCAAAGAGTTCTAGTAAAAACGGTCGCAACCCGGCTTCAGGTGAAATTTTCACTCATTACGAGAGGAATTTCCACTCGAGACGGGGGGCGGGGGGGGGGGGATTTGATCAATTGGAGCCAGGTTGCGACCTTGTGATTTGCTTCGAGTAATATCACCCAAAGCGGATACATTTCCACTCGAATTCATTTAGAGAGAAAACGACTCAATTCAAGTCTGCCAAGGAACTTTGTGTGAGATTTACGTAAGTTCAAATAGAATTGATTTCGACCTCGCAAACATGTAAAAAAAAGGGGACCAATCAATCTTTTCCCAGCCAAGGTACATATTTAGTTCAGAGTGACAAGTACGGAATTTCACGCTTGAAACATTTCTGAAGCAACTGCAGGCGAATTGATTCAGACGGTTGTTAGAGAATATATTTTGCCTGACTTGACTCTAGGAGGAAATTTCTGATTGGATGATCGAGAATTCGATAAAAACCCATGAGTCTGACATCAGTTTCTCGAATCTACTGTAGTGTTACGTTTAGGTCTACATCAAGACATTCGCTACATCATCATAAGTAGAGGCAATGAGCCGATAGTAAGCAGAATGACGGTTTACTATCGGGAATCAAATATTTTTCCGTATCTTCTCACTGAAATACCGATCGAAAATTATAAGTCAAAACAATGCGTCTGTACCCCTTTTCTAATAAAAAAAATTGAGCGCAGAAGTTCATACACGTGCCTTCGGGTGGGCATGATATCAGAAAATAACGATTTCTGAGGCGAGTGGGTCAATAACTTTATAAGATTTGAAGCTTCATAAAATTTGTTCGGATCACGACACAGATACAAACCAAACGGGATTCGATTTGTCTTCTTCTGAACTTTGAATACTCATTGTTACATTTTTCATTTCGTACAAAGTATTTCATCATTTTAATAAACAATAGACAGAGTAAATTCCTCCACAAAACTCGATTTTATCGAAATATCATAGCTGAGTCGAAGCATTTTTCCAAAATATAAGATTAGTAGATGAATATATTATTTCAGCAGAGTCTTTGAGAGATGAGTATTTACTGGTACCGAATAGTCAATTCAAAAAACGAGTAAAGCTCTCTCGTGAATAACTCAAAAATAATATTTTGCAGTCTGCTGTTGGCCCATCAGAATGCGTTTCAACAAAAGCGAATGGAATACGTATTGAATGATGACAAATACTGTATGATGCCACTTTTGCGCGGTTCCAATAGCTCAAAATACCCCTGGAATACTGCAATAACACGAAGCTGAAAAGTTCCGTGGAAACCCGCATCTATATGTATATTTTTCATACGGGCCTCAAAGATATTGCTAATGTCAGAGACTTTAGACCCTTGGAGTGAGCGAAAGGCTGCAATTCATCTCGAAATCTTGTGAAAACATCTTGATTTCAAGATACTCAATGTAGGCGCAAGGGGACGAATAGAAAAAGACCTGAGAAGCTCAAAATGGATTGAGCCAGATTCCCATCGAGATACATCGATTTTCACTCTTACAATTGATTTATCTCGATTTGTTGACTGAGACGTCATACATTTCCACGTCATGTAAGATCATCAGCATTGCAGTACTAATCAAGAGGTTGACATATGACAGGAGCAACCCAGGGGTAATTATTTGAAAGTCATTCGAGTGAAAAAGCTCATCGAGTACTTGATTCGTATTAATGATCAGCATTATGGGAACATAACAATTAGGGTCACTGCATAATTTTGGCACTCCAAAAATCATACACAGATTGAGATATTTTGTTTATAATCATAATTACTAAATGATTTCCACAATGTTTCATTCGGGAGAGAGTTACAGTAGCTTACGTGATATGTCATAATGATGTCTCATCTACACGAATACGAATTAGATCGACCCCAGATCTAAGATTCTATAAGGACTTCATAATCAAATAACTCACGACTTGTCTCATTATAAGAATTTAGAAGAAGAATTTACAGAAACGTGTGCCCAGTTCGAAAATATATGTACGTCCAACTCATCTTCAGAGTAGGAAATCCAATGTAAGCCATTGTTATCATTGCATTCCAATCAGTTGCGATTCGATCACCAAATTATAATGACTCTCCAAACAAATTTGGATCTATTTGCTCTATTTCTCCTCATGTCGTTGCTGACACTGGATTCAGATAATAACTCAAAATCCGTCTCTACAAGGGTATCGGAAAAATAATTCAGATACTGAAAATTTTGAAAGAAAATATATGAACGCAAGTGAAGGCCACAAATCGGAGCTTACGTGAATTACTGAAAAAAGAAATTTTGAAATACAATCTTTTCGTCTATTGATACGCTTTCCCGTTCCAAAAACATTAAAAACAAAGATGTATATGAAACATGAGCATATGATTCTTCACTTTTCAAAAAGTTGCAGGAGCCGAACCAAACTTCGCACTTTCCTTTGTATCACAGACACCCAGCATTTGTTTGTTCCCAGGTCTCGGGTGTTGCGTTGATCGAGATTATGCTTCTTCTTCTGACCCTCGGAAATCGGTCGACGCAATTGGAATGAAAAAGTTTTCAAAACAAAGGTAAAATTGTTTATTGACAGCAACTGAACATCTGCGATGTTACAGTTTTGAGCTCTCTACATGTTAGGAATAGAGTAATGGCATACAAAGCCGCGTTTGATTCTGATGAATAACAAAGTAGAAATATCGAGATATGCTATCGCTTAAGTACTTCAAGGGTGATTGGTTGAGGAATGTAACCTTCAAATTTTTTCATCAAAAAGTGAGACCAGCTCATCAATATGGCTTAACAGTTTAATAGACTTTTGCAACTGACTCCGACGGCAGTTCAACAACTTTGTGAGGTTCATCCGTAAATCGTAGAATGTTCTTCAAATCTTCGTTTGAGAGGTGCTGCAAAATTTGTTCGATACATTCTTGTGGAACAAGTATTTTCATGAAAGATCTTAGAACGTTCCCGGCATCTGACATAAGCTGCCCCCTTTCTTGCCCCATTCTTGACCGCGATTTGAGCAGTGGCCCGTAAATGGAATAATTCTCTACAAAATCATTAGAGCTGATAACTTGTAGGAACTGCTCATTTTTACTCATTGCTGCTAATCCATTGAGGTCTTCGAACAAGATATCGTGTAGTGTTGTACACACATTTAAACGAATTCCCTTGAGAAGTTCAAGTTCTTTCTCACATTCTTCTGGGTAGCAGCGACAGAGTTTCTGAATGAAATCGTAATCTTGGTTCATTGCAAAGTACAACCATAGCCCTGAGAAGGCACTATGATTATCTTCAGTTATGTCAAGACCCGCTAGCTCCAGTTTCTTAACATGTTTCAGTATCACTTCGATAGTCAATGGATATCGCTCAAGTCTATCATTCCAAGTATCAAAGGTTAGAATAGTCCTATCCCACTCATCTCCCAAATTTATATCGGCACCATGATTTAATAATTCTTTCAATACTTTGCTGAAATCTTTATCATCAGACATATAGAAGTTCATGCACATCGTGAATAAAGGCGTTTCAAGACACGCATTACGAGAATCGACGTCTACACCGAGGCCAATGAATAGATCAACTACTTCTGGTTCAATACAACCTTTAACATCGTGCAAAGGTGTGTGAAGATTAGAGTCTCTCAGTTTGACATCTGCGCCATACTCTATTAAGAGTCTTACAACTTCTAGTTCTGTGATTGGTTGGTATATGGAGTTTACCGTCACTTGAAGTGGGGTTTTATCATGAAATTCGTGACCTTTGAGAGTTGTTCGACAGTTCGGATCAATTCCATGGTCCAAAAAATATTTTACCCACTCTACGTGCCCTATAGCGCACGCCACATGGAACAGAGAATGTCCGTCACTTCCCACAGGATTATGAAGCAGTTTGTCATGAACGTCAGTATTTGTCGAGACTGCTGGCATGAAGTCACGGCCTACAACCAAATGGTATGGGTAATCCCCGTTGGCAGCTTTGATCGATGGATCAGCTCCCATTTTCACTAATGCCACAGCATTATTAGATTCAATACTAAACATGGCAAAGTGTAAGGGCGTGAAGCCATCCCACGGTGTACCCAGATTGTGAACGGTTTGATTTATTTCGTTGTGACGATCTTGAATAAATTTGTCCCTCTCACTGCGACTGCAACAGTTTCCGCAATGATGGAATAAATGCAATAAAGAAAATCCTCTATTATTGAAGGAATCATTTTTGTACTTTTCATGTGACTCTAAAATACCCCACATGATTCGAAGTATTTCATCAACATTTTTTTGATTGATGATATCCCGGAATTCTGCAAACGCGACATCAAAAGCAGACAAGCCATGCTTATCAAGAGCAGAATATGAAGCACCGTGGTCTAACAGTGAGCGAGCTGTACGACTCGATCCGAATTTTGCAGCGAAATGAAGCGGGGTAAAACCCGGCCAAAACGCAGAATCAAAGTCCACGAGTGCATTGACATCCGCTCCGAGATTTATCAAATGTTCAACAGCTTCTACTTGATTGTAGATACACGCTATGTGAAAGTGAGAAAATCCATGACTGTCGGTCGAATTCCCTTTTATGCGGTCTATATGGCTGAAGAAAGAAATCACAGTTTCTTTCATGTTACGCTCGAAAGCGAGATGAAGAGGCGATTTTCCGTCGGCATTCGTAATATTTAAATCTGCACCCTGTTCTTGAAGATATTCAATGATCTCTTTATTTCCACGCTCGACTGCCAAGTGTAAAGGAGTGTTCCCTAGCCACGTGACCGAATTAAGTTGATGCCGAATTTCAGAAAACGACTCTCTAACATCTTTAATGCCTCCACGAATGCAGGAATCGTGTAAGGAGGGTGGCTTTTCAATCGGTGTCACCTTCTCTTCTTTTAGTCTATCTCTGTGAAGAATAAAATGAACGAGCTCTTCATTTCCAGTGAAATAGGTATCTTCGATCCGATCATGACCATTTTTGGAAGGAAATATCTCACGATTACCTTCCTGTAAGAGTAACTTCACGACATCGGGACAATCGTAATAAATAGCAAAATCTAATCCGGTAAACTCTGGCCAATTCGATGCTTCTCTGGGAATTTTCCCATCTATCCTGACACCATTCTTGATGAAATATTCAACGACTTTTTTGTTGTTGCGAGTACAAGCGATGTGGAAATGCGATAAGCCCTCTGAGTTCACGGGATTCTTCGCGACTCTCATATGAGCACTCAAAATCATATCAATTATTTGCACATTTCTTGTCATATCCGCTAAGTGTAAGGCTGTCAACTTCCTTGTGTCACTAATCGTTATATCAGCTCCAAGACTAAGAAGGCAAGAGATTGTTTCAATACTTTTAAAATGCACAGCAAAATGGAGAGGAGTAAAACCTGACCAGCGGATAGCACCAGCATTCACGCATGTATTCACGTCTGACGGGTGTTCCAACAACTTCAGAACAACGTCAACTCGGTTTCGCATGCAAGCGATGTGTAAGTGCGTGAAATTCTCTCTGTTGGCACAATTTTTCAATCTTTCGTTGGATAACAATAAGTCTACAATGTCAAAATTTTCGAATTTGGCAGCTAACATGAGAGCTGTTTCGTCATTCTTATTCAACACGTGTAGCGCTGCTCCTCGGTCTAGAAGTTTTCTGACGATGTCTAAATCACCCAGATATACCGATGAATGCAATGGAGACCTGAAATCTTTCTCCGGTGTACCAACGTTATCTACTGGAGTATCCTCTTCCAAGAGCGATTCTACCATTTCTCTGTGTCCATGATAGATAGCCCATTTCAATTTTCCGAATTTCTTCGGGGCTACACTTACTATTTCCATAATTTCAGCGACAAAGATGGTTTTTAAGCACTGAACTGTGAAAACGAGATTCATTTACCAATTTAATGAACAGAAATTACGAAATAAGGAAATTATCGTCAAGTTATTCTTACCCCAAAGAAATTCAGTCTCTGTCAAACTCTGCCATGACCATCCTCTCGATAGTAAATGATATTATAACATTTTTCTTTTCCCATGTGTCAATCATAACAATTCAAAAATTGGTATACATGTATGCCAGCTCTTTGATGATACACTAATTACAATGGTTTTGTAATCAATTAGACATCAACTGAAACATACAAATGAAATGTCCAGGTAAGTTGTCTAGTTGGCCGACAGAGATAAATGTTTTGCACAATTTTAGCTGAACATTGTAAAACTTTACCGTTATTTTAGAATCTAAACCTAGAACAATAAGATGCACCCGTTCCCCCTTGAATACTTATCAGCTTATCCAGGACAATAATTTGCACAAAACTTGCGATCTTGTCATTGGATAATAACTACACAGCTGCTCCGATAATTGAAGCACATCAAGCTGATCAAGTGAATGAGCGAACAAAAAACAGCCAACCCTTACCAAGAAGACCCGAGCTCTCTGATCTCATTCGCTAAATTGGTGATTAGGTTGGAACAGTATCACATTTTCATACAAGAGAAATGTGTAGCACAACGAGCTCAAGCAGGATAAATAGGAATTTTCAAGACCAAAGTTACCAAGATTTTCAAAAAAATTAGTGTACGCTTTGTCTAAATGCACACTGGAGAAATTATTATTGATAACGAACAATACTTAATGATTTCCTTGAAGCACAACTCAGCGAAATTGTGCTAACATGATGACAATCATTGGCATCATTCGTAAGTCTGATTCAGTAAAGCCAACGCAAAATAAAACTATTTTCAATCACTTCTCTTACTCCTCTAAAGCAAAAGAAGATGAAGCCAAGACTGGGAAAAAAGTGATACACTCACAACAGTCAAATTCATCACAAAAGTAGTGCTCCTCTCAAAAACAAAACATGCTGAGATAATAACTCAACATCAAACCTCATTAAAGATGTTCTAAATTACATACTCTTTCTAATTCTTATTCTCAGAGTGACTTGAGACATCAACTTTCATCAAGAGGTATAGTTTGGCTCTGTGTCTTTACCGATGTATGCAAAATCTCATTTCAAAAGCATGAAATTTGGCTGCTCTGAGATTTTTTTCCTGAGATCCAAAATTTGAATTTATAGGTAACATTTGAATATTTGATAAATTGAAAACATGGCAGTGCTGGTCATCCACTCACCACATGATATGCATCAGTATTCCTTTCAGAAACAAGAGAGAATCATGGTTGAGAATGACTTGCCTGTATGTTAATCTAAATTTTATCGAGCTGACTCAAAAGTTTTCAAAGTGACTGTGATTACTCACAGCTTGTATCAAACAATGTCCTTACAGAGCATATGAAACATCATTCTATGTTTCATATGCTCACTTAGAAACACTTAGACGTGATGGTTAATAAACTTACTTTGATCAATCTCGAAAACGATTCAAACAACAAAAGAATGAAGTGAATGCATTGATTTGTGACACAATTACTTGAATGAATCAATCTTGATGGTATTGCCACCAGGATAGGTCTAGGACGTTAATTCAAAAAATATCTCTAGATTGCTATGCACAACAAATCGCTCTCGATCACAACCTTTTGTAATTTCTGAGTCACATGGTAGACAATGTCTCTAGGGTTGACAATTTATACTATTGCCTGCAAGCTTGGATAATGAGCAAACAATGAATGGAATTGATCCAACCCAAGGCAGAACTCTGTACAGGTTCCGATCTTTGTTCTTTCCAGTGTGAGTTATGAGAAACAGAGGGCTTTGAGTTGAGAAAAGTGATGCATGATTATAATGGCATCAAATAAGCTCAATGTACAAGAGATGCTTATGACCATGTCTAATTTCCCCACATAGTTGTAGCAGTAGTATTTTAGAATCCAAAAGTACATATTATGTATCAAAGAATACTTGAGGGTGGACCGTTTAGGGGAGTCATTTTTTGTTCAACATGAGAAGTATGTATACATGAGAAAAGTTAGCAAAACTCGGTCCACATTTATGGCAGTTATGAACTATGGAAAAGAAAGAACTCACGGTTCCAAAAGAGGTTTCCTTCGAACTGTCAAGAAACACCGCAAATAAATATTTCTGGTGACACCGGCTACAATAATGATCACAACATGAACACAATAATACGAAACAGTTATGTCGGCGCGGCCATACATATGTGCCATGAGGCACCATGAGGCCCATGAGGCATGAGATGAGGGACTCTAGCAGACGACATATTCACTCCATCCGAAATTCGGAACGCATCATCTAAAAAAAAAAGAATACCGCTAAGTAGCACAAGAGAATAAGTGGTATGATTACCGCTTAATATTACTTAATATCATCTATGCAATAATCCCTATCTATGCAATAATGTCTATCTATTCGTTGATGCCCCAGAGCTATAAAATCAATTTATGGATTTCACAAAATGTCAGAGAGAATTCCTCTAGGCACGGCACTCTTCGAAGATACACGTTCATTATGTGTTTCAGTCTCACTCATCAATCAATCGTGCATTTTCTCTATTTTCTCTGTAATGTAAAGAGATCTGTCCCAAAAATTCACGAACGCTACGCAACAAGTGGGAACTTCAAGTCTCTCGAGTACTTTTGAATTTCGCGCGCGTTTCACGAGCAGACAAAAATTTCTAGCAGACAAAGCATGATCATCGGAATCACCTTCACGATTTCACATTCTATTTATTAGAACTCTTATCTTAAGCTAACAATCATAACAGATTCTCAAAAAAAGTTTAATTTTCTCTGTGAAAAATCATTGATTGACAGCGAGCGATTATTATGCAAGCGCTGTACAAATCTTGCCTCATCCAATCTCTTCATCTCCCTCCCTTGTCCTCTCTGGTTTGGTTTGGCAGTCACCTCCCCCAACAAAAAAACTGCTCAAGCTCAAGCACAGCTGATAACAAATATAGCTCGAAGCTAAAATATACCTCTACTTCATCCGGGACAAGTTTGCGTGCAGCAGTACATGTGAGTTTGTGAGCCACTGCTAATAAAACTGCAGTGCCATTACGCACGCATTATAAACAGAGAGTTGCAGCAGCCAAAACACGCACTGTCACGGGATTCAAGGCCACTGCACCGCTATACCAACATCCACCACCGGCTCTCTTACAGTTTTTCCAAGAAGGAAAGAGTTGCAGTTTGATTGATCGTCGACGGACGAAGGTCCACCCGCCGTTGCAGCTCATTAGATATTCAAGTGATTATAATCAGCCAAAGGCTGCTGCAACTACAAGATGGGCGAAAAAACTGTGCCCAACAGCATCAAGTTCCTGATAGGAGGCACATCCGGGTGAGTCCACGTTTGTGATTATTTTCAAGTTTAAAAACGTTATTGGAAGTTTGTGAGAGGTCTAGTATTTTTGGAAGTCGTCTTATCAAGCAAGATTACTTTGTAATCAGAGAAAGTGTTTGAGAGATGAACGTGGTCATTGAGTGCACAGTGGTATTGACCCAATATTGATGTAAAATCAATCCTGTAATCCATGTCAATCATTTGAACCCTTTGAGAATGAGGGGGTGGAAACTGGAAGCTGAAATATGAGCTATCAGTTATGTAATTTTCATATTTTTACAGTATGGCAGCAACATGCTTTGTGCAGCCTCTGGATCTCATCAAGAATCGTATGCAGCTCAGCGGTACAAAAGTTTCTACTGTTTCTGTGATCTCGTCAATAATTAAGAATGAAGGTGTAATGGCCATGTACTCTGGTCTATCTGCTGGTCTTATGAGGCAGGCCACTTATACGACAACAAGGCTTGGTATTTACACATGGCTCTTTGAACTGGCTTCGTGAGTATTCCCCAGAAAATATTTGCATAGTCTCCTACTATGAGCAAATAATCCAAATGATAATCGTGACATATTACAGAAAAGAAGGTCAGCCAAGTTTTCTTGTCAAAGCTGGTCTTGGAATGACTGCTGGATGTGTTGGAGCTTTCGTTGGGACTCCAGCTGAAGTTGCACTGATACGCATGACAGCAGATGGACGCCTGCCCTTAGGTGAGACTTTAGTAGGATTCTAAAGTTTAGTTAGTGGATGATAAACTTGCTCAATTTTCATTTGATGGTTGTGTTGCGTGGGAGTACTTCCCTTTTTCTTTCATCTACTTTGTCCTGGCATTAAGCCAAGAAAAACATCTCAATCAATGACCTTGAGAATCAATTTCAATTTTGTCTCATTTTCAGCTGAAAGAAGGAACTACAAGAATGTATTCGATGCCTTACTTCGTATCACTAAAGAAGAGGGTCTTTTGACATTGTGGCGAGGAGCTATTCCAACCATGGGAAGAGCCATGGTTGTCAATGCAGCTCAATTGGCCTCATATTCTCAAGCTAAGCAAGCTCTCCTTGACACAGGTAATTATTTCAACTTTCAAAAAATTCCACACATGCTAATAGATAGAACAAACAACTATGTTCTTTTCAAATTTTACAGGTTACTTTGAGGAGAATATAACATTACACTTTGCAAGCTCTATGATTTCTGGTCTAGTCACAACAGCTGCTTCAATGCCTGTTGATATCGCCAAAACAAGGTCAGATACTTAATGATTCATTTCTCACTTGATCTTTCTTTGATGCCTCTGCATTGAACACTGTATGACTTTTTCTTACTTTTAGGATACAAAACATGAAGATGATTGATGGGAAACCAGAATTCAAAGGTGCTATTGATGTGTTGACCAAAGTTGTTAGACATGAGGGATTATTTGCCTTATGGAAAGGATTCTTCCCTTACTATGCTAGGCTTGGACCACATACTGTCTTAACATTCATCTTCTTAGAACAAATGACATCTGCTTACAAAAACAAGTTTGCATGATCACTCAAACCAAAGCGGTCAGTTTCACAATTCCAATGATTCAAGATCGGAATTTGACGGTGATTTATTTTTTATTTTGTTCAGTACAACGCTTCCCAAGAACGAAACATTCTTTCTGCATTCTTTCATGAATACAAAGTCGTCAGGAACGATCAAACAGTGCCCAATCTGTGTTCGCATGCAAATTATAGATACACATATTCTATTTTGTATACCATTTTAACTGTATAATCAAGAAGAAATTTGCGTGTGGGCAACAATTGTTATTAATGTCAGACTCTATACTATGTATAGTTAGATGGGCTAGATGAAGTATAGAAATATTTTCTTGGATAAGACAAATACTGTTGAAGAGATAGTTTTATTGAATATTTTCATGATGAAAGCTAAAGGCAGAATTTAATATCGTCGCATAGAGAAATTCTACGCTATTACGGTTATTGAATAGGCTAGCAATCCAGTTTGAAATATTTAGAACAAGTTGAAGCCTAAAAAAAGTTTTATACACACCTCTCAACGTTACTTGTCTTAGAAAGGCAGCAATGACTGGGACGTTGCAGTAAATATGTATGTACAATATCTTTGTGACGTATTCTTTTCATCCATTCCAGATGTATCATTTTCTGTAACTATCTTGTATTTTCTAGTCTCTTCTGAGGATATTTGAATTTTTATCGCCATCTATGTTACTGCAGATTTTGAAATCGCAAGAAATAAATTTATTTAACTACAAAGTAATCCCGTTTGAGTAAGAACGATTCTCTTTAATGTAAAAATTATGATTGATTCTACGTCGACGGATTACATTCGACTTTTTGTGAAGAAGTGTTCCAAATCCACACCAAACGGAATGAAATTTTCTAAATACAAAACCGTAAAAATAGCCCCATAGACGGTCGACAGTTCCAAGCAAGTGCTCATCAAAATCATTGTTGATTCTATTGCAGAGAATCGTCTGTCTTCGGTGTAAAATTTCTGACCGATTCAATGTATTCAGTTTGGCAAAGACTTTTTAAACGTTGGAAAGATACATTTATTCGCGTACGGTCAAACGAGCATGGCCAGTAATAAGACCATTCTCCGTCAATCAACTAGATTTTCCTTCGTTTCAAATTAAATATTCGTATGCACTGTAATTCAGTCGAAAAATGTTGAAGATAATCCTCATTTTGAAGACCACCATCTTCAAAATCCTGGATCTCGAAAATCGATTGAAACGATTCATACGGTATAACTATTTTGAAAAATTCACATGAATGAATCTCATGACACCGCCCGAAGTATCTGGACTTTTTTGTGACCCGAATGAATCTGTCTCCCGAATTGCGAGGTTTCTTTCGTTGGTGTATCTCGAAGAACTCTCAAACGATTTTGATCCATGTGGGTTCCTTTTAAAGAACTTCAGGTTCCAGAGCTTAATTGCGGGTCATTTTTTGATATCGGATAGCATTACTATTATTCGCTCACAACAAAACTTGATTCAATATTGAAAAATTTTATCGCTCTTATTCTGTGTTGTTGCGATCAGAAGTTATTCCGACCGATTTGGACAAGCAAGTAGAGATTCAAATCGTCGATCATATGAAGATATGATACAATTCGTGCCTCTATCACTAAGTACTTATATGGGACCAGAAATACATTTCGCAGATCTAAATCTACTATCAAACTATGGAAGACTCGACTATTATCAAATGTTTTAAATGTGTGTTTGGACCCGATCCCTCCGTTGATTCAATACTGTTCGTCAAGACTCCTCTCAGAAAACAATTGCCCATGACGTTTAAATGACACAAGGTTTGTACCAAACTTACGTACTTTTGAAAATATGATTTCGTTCATTTATATACAATAAAACAATCAAACTTGATTTTCAATATGCATAATATTTATTAGTAATATTTACATGCAAGATTTCAGCTAGACCGAGTCATCTTGGTCTTACACTTACAATGAAAGACAAACGCAATAAGACAGAAACAAACGAACAAATGATACAAAAGGTGATAATACACAATGATGTTTACTTGGGAATTTATAATAATATAGTAACTCTAACAACTCACAACTTCATCAATACTTTGCAAGCTTGCATCTTGCTATTTATACGAATTTGGTCGGTTTTCACCGAACTTATTCTTCAAAAATTCGTATTTCCTGTTTATAGCTCGTCATTTGATGTGACGGATAATCATAGACAACAATATACGCAGTTATCATGACTCATATATTCACAAGCCATTATGATTCGAGGCCGTTTCGATTTTATATCAGACAGATTTTCCGCTTACTTCGCCTTTGCGCGAAATTCATCAGGGCAAAATGATTAACTAGCTACATTCTCTTTCACTTCAAAAAATCTACTTTCACACATTCAATTTAGAATAACGCACTCATGCTAACATCATGGGTAGATGCCTGGTGGCTTCAATTAAGGAAAGTTTCCACTCAAACTTGATATCTAATTTGTTCGTAAAAGTTGTTTGGGTTGATGATGAACAATTCCTTGCATTTATAATGTTACGAGCTAATACTAGCAAAAATTTCTAACACTGCTGATTACTTTGGTCTTTCAAGTCAACTTTCGAGTTTGGGGGTAAATTAGATATTCAAAGAAAGCATGAGAGATGGTTTCATCAAGCTCTTTGTTTGTCAATTCAAAAACAAACCTTTTATGTTCGGATTGGTTGGGAAATCACACAACTCAATGATATTACTTCTAAATTGAAAAATACCCGTCCGATATAAATCGAGAGGAGATACATGTAAAGTGAAGATGATGCATAATTCCGTTATTTTGTAGAGAAAAATAGTTTCAATCACTAATTGAATAAGTATGAAAAAACTTACACTCGTAGAATTGAAAATGAGAAGCATTAGACTTACAACAAATGAGCTCTTCATTTTGAGAGCAATGCTCAAATAACGATGTAAGTTTGCAAACTCCGTCACTTCAATGAGTCAACAATTTTTACGTCATCTTGACAGTCCAATCTCTTTTATAAAATTCGTTTTTGTTTAGACACAGAGAGATTCATATTGACAAAGAACATTAAGATCGCACATAGATTTATAAAAAATACTCATCCACGAATAAGCGACGTGCTAATTTCAAAGTAAGATTTTGATCAATCCTTACAATTTTCCATGATCATTAAAAGCTATTCGATTGCTTGAATTGGATCTGATATTGATATCAACTCACATTTAACATCAACATATCTGACCAATTTGATTTTTCAAAAATTGAATTTCTAATTATCTTCGATTTGCGAATTATTCAATCTCAATAATGATAAAATACTAATAGTTATCATATACAATTACACAACTTGGTCGAATCAATTGGGATTGCTCTTCAATATTTGAATCAGAAAGATGAAGAAGATAACTATCAATAGACGATCAATTTACACTATCTTTTGAGCACTGATTCCACAAAAAAAAATACAATGAAGCATGTTTTTATCACATTAAACAGCGAAGTATTACTCAATGCTTTGAAAAAAAAAACTTCTTTCATACTATACATATGTAATAACTTTAATACATATCATACAGTTATCTATTAGCTATGAAAAACAAAATCGTCGACATTATTTTTTATAACGTTGATTACTTGGAATATTTGACTATTATCGCTCAAGAAAACTTGATTTTCCCATTCAAAAAACTAACTGCGATGCAAGCTTGTCATTTTGTGTACTTTCCCTCTAAGATATCGCAGCGGCAGTGGAAAAATAATCATAGGCTTCACGGATTATTTGATAATCGCGTGAAAAATCAAGTCAGTATTTCTGAAGTATTTTGAAATTTTCTTTTGGAAATAATTGGGTTATCTTTTCGCGTTCTTATACGTTCAATCTATTCATAATAATGAATTTTACAATTACTTGTTGATTCAAATGAGACACATGAAAGATTTTTAATGTAATTTTTTCAGTCTTATCACACGTGGTCTACTTTGATGTGTGAATGTCTTGTTTTTCTACACTTTGATATTCTTAATATTTACACGTCAACTGCAATATAGAGGCTTTAAGATGGAATCGAGCTGATTAACATGCATTCATATGTATTACTCAGCAAAGAAATTATTCAGTATGATTACTTTTCGTTGTCAATTTCATATTCCAGACAAAAAAGTACAATTACAGTAGAACCTGTCAAATTGGACACCGCGTATGTTAAACAACCTGGCAAGTTGAACACTGTCTAATGGAACGAAAAATTTTTTATCCCATATATTCATATTAAGTTGGATACCTCGTTATGTTGGCCACTTTTTCTCGGAACCAAAGTGTCCAACTTAGACAGATTCTACTGTATGTCGCAGATTATCAAATTATAGTCAATAAGCGATCTCTATGAACTTTTGATTAAGTATCTAAATTGATGAAGATAAATTTAGAATTATGAGAAAAAGCGATCTAGAGTCAATTTTTCGAACAAAAGACTGCAACAATTTATCCGATAATATGAGAACATCGTTAAAGGAAAGTCGTCTCTAAAATGCATGCAGAGCAAGCGTTAAATTGGGTCAATGGAAGTTGGAAAAATTATCAACAGTCAAATATTTTGATTACATATGAGATATGGAGAAATAAAATAGTCGATTATAATTTCTCAAATATTGCTAAGAATCTAATAAAAAAATTAAAAGACTGCGACGCTCGTAAATCTAAGAGCTCTAGACTCTTAGAGCTGATAAAGATTTAAAAACTACTTATCATAAAACAAACAATTGTAACGCACATGTACCCTGGATCAATTACACTGTACATTTCTGCTAACTTTTGCTAATCGAAGAATCGAAATAGCATATTCAATCCAGTCAATGTTTTTTTTTTTAAATATGGAGTCTAATTGTTACAGTCATAGTGCTGGCAGTATGCCATGCTTGGAAGCATAACAAAATGATATTCATGTATCATATCAATATTTATCTAATACGTAATCATACATAGTATTACAATTAATAATCACTACGAAGATGATGATTATAGTGATTGAGTGCCAATAATGATAAAATGATAATCATAGTAAAATGATGCCGCCAATAATAGCAATAATAATCGTAGTATCTAACATATCCATCAGGATTATGATTCCTATAATTAGTAGACGTAGTATTCTCAATTACTAGAGATCCAAGTAAGACAGTGGTAGTTTAATATCACAATAAGACTACTCAGGCCTCGTGAAAAACGGGGTCACGTTGATTGGAAGCTATGATCTGCCTAATATTTATATTTACGAAGTATTGATTTTTTCAAATTCATCAAAAAGAAGACTAAATAATCATCAATTCATTTTTCTCTCCAGCGCATCAATAATTTCATCTTCATCCAATCTCTCTCAGAATTGATGAGATGGAAATTTATTGCTCGCTTCCTTCGTTGAGAGAGCAGTATCGTGTCGATTCTTTCGCCTCTAAATTCGAACGACGATCGAATACAATGAATAACGTTTATAAAATTACACAAGTTGACTTGGCTCAGAGTTACTAAAAAAGAGACATGCTTTTTCTACTTTATAACTCAGTCCAGAGTCATTTAAACTAATTGCGAGTTCTTCAACTTCTTGTGTTACATAAATTTTTTCACCCTTTTTTACTCAATTCGTTGGCCATGGACAAATGATAGAAAAGATGATTCATGTCTAGCCAGCCATTTTGTTATAAAGACACTCGCGAGTCGGCTGTACTTATGTGTTTCCCCGAGAAAAAATGCTCACCTTTTAACATTGTTTGTATTTTTCCACATAATTAATTAGTCGATCGTTAATTCATTATTGTCGATTGAAAAGTAATACCAGGTAAGAAATCCGATCATTTGACGAAATACTCTTTTTTATGGTATGACAACTCAAAATTCGATCGACTTCATGCATTTATGGATTTTATAAAATTTAGAGAGCATTTACAATAACAAAAACGAAACGCAATGAGATTTATTTGGCCCTTTTTTAATGCAGTCTCATTAAATGCGCGCGATGTAGAATGAACAAATGATGTCTACATGAGGGGAAACTCGACTGCCGTTAGACAAGCTACCTTTCGCATGGAAACGAGAATTAATCTCGATTTTTCAGCCTTGAATAATTTGTCCTCAATCTACGACATCCACAAAAACTAAATGACGTATTTACAATAGCGTTTGATTTACGTTTCGATTGTGTTAATGGAGAAATCGTCGATGGAAGATTTACACTGGGGCAGATCTAACGATCTCGAAAATTCTGAGTTTCATGAGAGAGAACATGAAATTGATTAGAGCTTGCAACGAAAGGCAGCTCGAATCTCACGGGCGCGGCTAAATCAACATACAGGCAAGTATCTTGGAAAATGTCGCTCAAAATCTAATATTCCATGAGCTTAAGCATTTTACAATACAGCCGCATTAGAAATGACTGGCCCGTAGCCGGCTTCAAGATAATATATGTGGTAAAAATGTACCAGAATCATCAAGACTCGGATCGAGGCTTGTAACAATGTCACCAGTAGATGCATGCCTTGAACTTGGTCCGTGATGTTGATGTAATTGTCCAGCTGTTGTAACTGAAGTACTTAATCCAACTGTACTTCCACCACCACTAGTTAGCGCATGGCTACTAGCACTACCATTTAATTTACCTTTAAGAAGTAGTGGATCATCAAAATTGGTACTGCCACCAATTTTTGAAACACTCGCATTACGAACACACTTTCGACCACCACGAAGTCTGTAAAGAGCATATTGCTGACTGGCTAATTGTTCATCAAGAGTTTCAGCTCGTCTACGAGGTGCAGCTGGTACAAGTTGAGCTGATGCACTACAGCTTAATTGGGCTGTATGAGTTGTAAGAGGTTGAACCTGTTGCTGAGTAGGTTGTTGTTGTTGATGATGCTGTTGATGATGATGATGATGATGGCTAGATGAAGTGTTGTTGACTGTGGAGTTAGAGGTTGTGTTGTTGGCAATTGATCCAGTAGAATTTGATGGCTGCAAGTGGTGCTCGGAGATATTTGCTCCACTGCTACTTGTTGTGAGAATCGTACTTGATGTGAGAGATGAGGCCATTGTTGATGAGGAGGATGACAGGTGAGAAGAAGATGATGAACACAGCCATTCGTGGTGCATTGCTTCGTCTGGAGTCATGCGTTTCTTCGAGTCCCATCTGTAAAAAAAACCATTGGAAATGTTTTTAGATAGAGATACCAGGTGACTTTCGAGTTCAATCACATAAGTTAAACATTTCGAAGGATTACTTTGAACTTTTGAGACTCTGCTGGATTGAGTAGACTACATGAACTTCATCACTCATATCTGAACTCTGTGAAGAGACGTCCGAGAGTGCGTTGAAATTTCAACCAGATTTGATCAAGTTTTTCAGGGATTGAGTTTATTGAAAAAAGAAATATATCTCCTGACTTCATTTTAGGCGAAAAATCATACTGACTGTCACGAGTGACTATCCAAGGATCTTTAGAAATTATGTGAAACTGTCTTTTTTGGCTGACATGAAAACAAAAAACATAAGAAAGATTTATGAAATTAATCAGGTAATTCTAATGAAGCTATCGTATTATTGCTGCGCAAGTAAATGTAAACAAATCAAGAATGTTTGTCCCAATAAGTCACGAATCATACACAACTTGAAACGTTTTCCTGACTTGTTGGGGAAACATTTCGGAGAATCAAAATATTGTTATACATGTTTTGATAACATACTTTGAAGCCAATCATCTCAACAGTTTTGAATGAAATGAAGGCGCCGAGGCGCTCGATGTGAATTTAAATTTCATTCAAAATTCAAAATAATGCTACAACAATCATTTATGAAGAAAAGACTTCGTCCGTTTAGCTGTTTGGTATCATACTCACTCGAGACATCGGCTGACAAAATCAACGAATAGAGGATCTCTGCAACGCAGAGCCATCATGACGTTCTTGCTTCCTGGTCTCCTTTTCTTGCCCTTGCTATTAGTAACGCAGCGTGGGTTTCCCTTCGTATCTGAATTAAATAACATTTAATCAATAAATCAAAACCTTATAAAAAATTTCCAAGCTGTCTTCGGGCAAGAGCCTGAATCCAACAAACATTCTATCAATATTTATAGAAGAAGGATCTTACCGAAGAAGAGTCTGCGACGCGATGCGTGGTTGATGAGCTGCTCTGGTGGCCTGCCTAGTACTTCCATAATGCAAGCAAGTTGTTCGGCCTCATTTTCACCAGGGAAGAGAGGATAGCCTGTGTAAAGTTCAGCCAAGATGCATCCTAAACTCCACATATCGATAGGAGTTCCGTAGGAGAGGCCGAGTATTACTTCGGGGCTACGATAGAACCTCGACTGGATATATGTGTAGACTCGTTGGTGGCTGTAGCAAGACGAGCCAAAGTCTATAACTTTTATCGAGCTGCTGCCTCGTTGTTTTAGCAATACGTTCTCCTGAAATTTTTAAGGATTCTTTAGTGGTTGCATCAAGATAATGGTCAAAAGTTTTGAGGAATTTGAACCATAGTCAAACAATGTGGAAAGGTTGATTTTATGAGAAACCTCAATTGAGACTCTACATGAAAATTCTACTCACAAGGGGAGGTCCAACCTTGCAAAATACGGATCCTTATGAAACTCTGGGAATCATCTTGTTTTGGTGCAAAATGAAGGTATCTCCAAGGGTTTGATTCCATGGGCCTTCTGCTCTGAGATACAGCTATGAAAATTAGCATTGCCAACATAGGCCCATGTTGAAAAATCGTGTGTATAGATATACTAACAATGCTAACTTCTATAGCTGTATTTCAGGATAGGAGGCCCATGGGATCAAACCCTTGGAGATACCTTCACTCCTCGCCAAAGTAAGATGATTCCCAGAGTTTCATAAAGATCCGTGTTCCGCAAGGTTGGATCTTTTCTTGTCAGATTAGAAGCATGTCTTTCAGAAAATTTCGGCAAGTTTTGTAGGTACCAAAAAAAAGTGATCCAAAATTTTTCGAAGAGATAAGAATAGAATTATGTTACTTACGGGTTTCAGATCGCAATGAATTATGTTTTCTCGATGAAGCAGCCTGAGACAATTAACCAGTGAGTTTGCAAATCTCCGGATCAGACTTAAACTGAATCCTTGGTAATTGTTCTTTTTGATGAGCTCGTACAGATTCAAGCTGAAATAACGAATGGAAAGGTATGATACACTGAAGAATTCTAATTCATCATTTGATCAGAGTGGGTATAATTAATGAATAGATACACACCTCATTAGCTCAAAACTAATGCAAAGATGATTTCTGAAGTAGAAATACTCCAGCATGTGTATCACATTGTGGGATGAGTTAGCCTCCTTATCTTTTTTTCTTAGATGATCCAGTATTTTCACTTCGATAAGAGCTTGGTGATGGAATCGCTTCTTATTCCTGTAATGGCGAAAATTCATTTAATCAGTGATGCCAAATATTAAGGAATTCAGAGATTAGTCATTCAGCCAGATTTGATTTTTAGCTTACCGTATGATTTTTATAGCGATGTGTTGCCCAGTCTTATGATCTAATGCTCTGATCACTTGTCCAAAGCTGCCCTTTCCAATGACCTCCAGGATTTCATATCTGCAATAGAATGTTAAATCATCAATTTACAATTACAAAGCTCATGATTGTTGATAAGACTGGCATTAAAACTGGTTTTCCAACCAATCAGATAATTTTTGAAACGAGTAAATTTCTCTCAATGATTTATGCTACTTCACAATAATAGCATATATGATATATGGAATGAGCTTAAAGATCTAAAGCACTGATTAAGAACAGATAAATACACAAACACAACATCCAATTCAGTCACTGCGATTTGCTCACAAAGCTCTATATGATAAGGATATCTATACGATAGAATATACACTTTAACAATGAATGTAATCTGCAATTGAGGCTACCAGTTTTAACAATGCATATATAGAATATAAAAAATGATACGAAGGATATGTGCCATAAACTCATATCTTTAAAACATCGATTTCTTATCGAAGTGACTCTCAAGACATGAAGCCAACGGTATACAAGAATATTTCGGGCAGATTAAATCAGCCTCCGCACAGATAGAGGCCGAAATTGTCGTAATTTAAATCTCTCGACGGGACATCTGACGGGTTTCTATACTCAAGGTATAAAAAAACAAGAGAGAAGGCAAAATTTTTGGCAAGCCTGAGTGACTTAAGAATTCTTGGAATTTCTCATCTCTCCTGTGTCCATGACACAAATGATAAAAAACGATCGTAAGTCACGAATATCATACCCGGATGGTAGAAAAATTTAAGAATAAAAAGAAATCGTAAAGAAGAAAGCAAAAGAAAGAAATTATAAGAAGTGCAGAAGATGAATTAAAAGACGATTTGTACCTGTAAGAGATATGATCGTGAAGGACTTTGTTATAGCTGCCGTTATCATCGTCGTAGCCACCGTTTTGGGTAGCTCCTTCTTCTCCATGTATTTTGCATGCCGATAGACCGAGGTACCAAATTTCCGAGTACTTTTCGATCTCGGCTCTCTCGAATTCTGTGAGTTTTGTGCCATAATACTTCGTAGCTTGTTCAGGAGTCATTGGTAACCTTAGACCTGTAACATTCAAGATCAAGATCATTAATACAAAAAAAAATCGAAATTCATTCCTAAAAAACAAATCAATTTTCTGGATTCATGAATTTTTCTCTTTCAACGAGAATTATCCATGAAAAAATTGATAACTGGTGATTTTTTATGGCTGCTGTACATTTATTCATGATGACAGATAGTGTTGATCCACAAGATGAAGTGAAACTCAATTTGAAGGTCAAGGTTTTTCGATATTTTGAACGACTTCCAAAAAGCTCGTAATTCAATATAAAAAAAAGCATCTGAAATTATATCAGCCACGAGTGGTTGAAAGTGAATTAGGCCAGCTTATCAGTATTCGATTATTGGCTCGATCTCGACAAAGCCACTCTCGAGTATTTGTTTCACTTAATTGAGTTGACCCGCAATCGATTTGATAGCTTTATAACTGAGCTCTCACGTGTTATACACGCTCAACATACTACATTTCAATTAGTCAATATTTGTTATTTTGTACAAAAATAGTTATCCGATTGAATGGAATTTCGCTTGATTGATTTCTAATCCGATTAATGGAAAAAAAAGCTTTTACTCGTAAATATGAAAGTAAAACCCCACGAAGAAAAAAATGAAATCAGAAAATTCTGGGAAGTGAATCCTTTGATTTATAGGAGATCCCGTAAATGGCATTTCATTGAAAAATTTACGTCAGACTGGAGGTAAATTCACATTTCGCAAGTGCTAGAAGTTCATTAGAATCTAAAATATGTTCCTCTCTTGCGGTTACTCTCTCGTATAACGTAAAAGGTTGGCGACTCTGATGAACGACCGCAAGAGTAAGTATGAGAGAGTGAGCTCTTTGCACCATCACGCACTACTAGTCTCTTTAGCTGCATGAGTAAACTCTGTAGAAGTTTGAAAACTTGCAAGAAGTGCGTTAGGTGCAGCGACAAACTTGAGAAATCCTTTAAAGAGATACGCAAAACCAGTGAGAGCTGTAAAAGCATCCCTGTCACATTTACCTCATCAACTTGTTTTTCATCGTCGATAAGATCTGGATGCCAAAATTATACTCTCTTCCATAAGAAGAATTCTCATAAATATAAAAAAAAAAAAAAAAAAAAAATCAAAAATAGGCCGGGCTTAGAACTTTTGAAAAATTTAGTTAAATTGATATTTTTCATTTACAGCTTACTTTGCTTACTTCCCCAGAAGGGATACAACTGTGACTCTAACAAAATCAGTCATAAAGTAATTAGATTCTTGAGCCTGGGGTCATTAAATAACCAAAAATGTAATCATTTTTCGACCAATTCAGGACCAGAAGCCAAGTAGAGGCTATTTCGTGTCTAAAATCGTAAGACGCTTAAATCAGTCATACAATAATTACATTTTTGAGCTTGTGACATGAAAAAAATGAAAAATTCGACAATTTTCGTTCGACTTATGACCACAAGTCAATGAATGACCAATCAATGTCCAAAATTGTGTTACCTTGGCAAACCTATACTGATTATGAATCAATTTATTCTTTAACTTTGCAAAAAACTTGTTTAAATTTCTAAAAATTTCTCAAACCATTCAGAGGAGTAATTTAGAATTGTCCATGAAAATGGCTCAAAAATGGATTACAACAGGAATAGGTTTTTTATTCTGTTAATCAACTCACCATATCCGTCAGTGTGAGAAGAATTTGTATTGTAAGGGTCGTGAATAGGCAGATGCACGTTGTTGGCGTTTGCGTTATTTGCGTTGTTGTTATCCGATCTGTCCACCCTTGACGAAGTCTTTGAATTGCTGAGAGACGGCAGCACCTAAAACACAAACGAATACAAAACATTATTTTCATTCGTATATAACACGTGTTTACGAGTGTTTATTCGCGTTTACTCGCGTGTTTATTCATGATTTATAATGCATTATTACATTGAGGAGGTATGCCACATCATTGCAGTACATATAAATTTTGTACTATGATCATAAGCTACTTATGTAAGGGCCTGATTTCTTGTGATGCAACGAGGATAAGCATAGGAGAACCATGAGAGCGCAATATATATACTTATTATATCAGAGAGTAAACTTGCAGGCTTGGTTCAAGTTCGCAGTTTTGCGAGTGAGTGTAGTGCACTCAGTGCACGTGCAGACATACTCAAAGTATAAGCGTCATGATACCGTTTTGTTTTCCGGTCTACGATTTTGGATTACAATGGCTCTTATGTATTGGAATAGATTAGTGTGCCAACCTCGCCTTTGTTTGCAGTGAATTACTGAGGTCAAGATTGAAATTATATTTTATTGTAGATTTTTAAAGAGTAATTTTAGTAGTAATCTTATAACTTTAACAGCATCCTCTTCGAGTATAAGGAACGCAATCGAAATTACATTTTCTAGTGTTTTTTTTTTATTTTGCTATTCGGGTGTCAACCTGAATTTTGGTTCTGATAAATTTGATGCCCAGATCAGAAACCTGTATGAGAACTTGGAGCAAACTATTTCAGAACGGAAGAAAATAACAGTCGGAAATGAATTCTGATTTATGATTGAAGACAATATTGAAGAACTTTCAAATTTCACCCAATCTAGTTTCAGGTCAACAACTTAATCACATTATTTTACAATTTTCATCTTCTACCAATTAAAAGGATTATTGAAAATATTTCTACACTCGATTTTACGAAGATATTCGAGTTGAGCTAATGAAGACGCGATAAAATCAAAATTTTGGTCAAACGCACCTAGATTTGAAAGAGGACTAATGAAATAGTTCAGTTTCAAGGTGAAAGACTATTGGTAAATAAATTCATAACTCAATTCTGGTATAGTTTGAACAGATTTCACTCTAAATCCAATCATTCGGGCGCATTTATTTTTTACCTCATATCAGATCCTTAGCAAGTCCTTACACAAATCAATTTTTGATCATTAACAGTCTGGTGATAATGTAACATAAAATTTCACGATAATCATAAATTTAAGACGTAAGAAAATGATCTTCAAAGAAATAGATACGAAATAACTCCACGGAGGCCTACGATTATTGCAAAAAATTCTCAGATGCCCATATCAACCCTTGAAGATGTTCAACCACGCGCAAATACTATCAAGATCAAACTATCGACTTGCTACTATATTACACATCATACCAGGGCATTAAAAGTCAATTTTATGAAGGTATATAGATGTCCGTCGCTCTCCTTTGAGCCTTCCTACTCTTTTTTTTTTCATTCACCTATAATACCTTTTTACTCCCGCAAGAACTGAGCAACCGACGCTTTTTAGTCTTTATCGTCGAAGCCAAAGCTTTGAAAGCACGTGCCAAAGAGCTCGATTATATATCCCTGGAACACACACACACACAAGACTGAGCTTCACTTCAACCAAGCGTCGTTATTAGAACGCTAAGTGTACGCTATGGATATGTATAATATGAATTTCTCATTTCGAGCTTACGTGTCGGCACATCTTCTTCTTCCTCATCGTTTTTTTTTTTTTTTTTTTTTGAACCACGAAATTCAAATACTCATCATATTCGTGGAGGTAAAAGAAAATTGAGCAAGGGCCATTGAACTGAGAACCATTCATTTCTTTTTGAGAGATAGTTTTGCGGGCAGTTTTTACAACTCATTGGGAATCTTTTTTTTCGTTCAACGTACCTACAATCTATTATATATATTGTCAGTTTCATGAATATTGATGGGGTATTGAAATATATGAGGGCTCGACGAACTCTGTTGGCGAAAGATAAGATCGGAAGATTTTTGGAAACGTGACTTGAGATTATAGTATTTTTAATTGGTACCGAGTGATCTAAATTTTACGTCATTTGGTGAAATAGAACTAAGGACCGTTACTTTCTGAATCATTTTGTTCGGTTTTAATTTCTGAGGATATTGAACTTGGATGATTCATTTCATATTGGACACCGTACATAACTTGATTGAGATGAAGAAAAAAAAGTAGGAATTTAAATTGATGTAGGAGTGAAGGATTGATTCTACTGTCAGGTGTACAGACTATGGTGAAAAGAACACGATCTTTTACATTCTTTGAGGAAGTTTAGTTTCCCTACTTTCTCGCCTATAATCAGGCTTGTATACATGTGTCATGGCTTTTACGAGCGGGCGTGTGTTACTCTGTGACACGAAAACCAGTTGCACAAGCGACAGACAAGCTATACTTTTCTCAACAAAACAGGTACGACCAAATCTCTCTATCTTTCACGAAACGAATTATCTACATTTTATCCGATAAAATCATGTTAGTCTAGTACTCAACAACGATAATAGACTAAAAAATGTACGATTTCTCTAAAAAAGAAGTCCCTGTGTACACATTTAAAGCACTGAATTAAGAGATAACCTAGTTTTAAATTTGGACCCAACAAAATTTGCTCAGATACTAATACTCATAAAGACAAGTGAATGATTAATGATAACGATAAAAAGAAAGATTAAGCAGAATCTGGTGAAGCGTGAGAAAAAAAAGCTGAGATGATGATGAAGAATCTCTTATCGATATTAATCGATTTCCAAACTCGGTCTTCCGCACTCGTTTCCCACATTTCTCGTGAATCGTTCCATTGAAAAACTTGGAAGCGGTATATAGTAGTCATCTATCTATTCATCGCTGAAGAAGAGATATAGAAAAAAAAAGTCGCTAATTCAAGCGCAAATCATTTCCGTGGGAAGATAGATAATGCGCCCACTCGAATGAGTATCTATGCGAGCGTTCCAAATCTTACTCTTTACTCTTTAAGGTATACTTGAGTTTTATGGAGCGAACAAACTAGAGCATTGATTTGCCACCCGGCTCTCGCACCGACGACTTTCCAGAGCATCAGCCCTACTGTTATAATACTTTACTAGAACTATATATAAATATATCTACTATCTTTAGCTGAGTCTATTCTCTGTCGTATGGCTTTTGGATCGAAAAAAATTCGGTGCCAAGTATGTTTGTGTGTTGCTGGTACTCGGGCAAACAATGTGGATGTATAAAGGCTTCTGGGATAAAAATGGAAAAAAAGTTTCGATCGGTTAGTATATAGTTAGGTATATCCTGGATGGAGTTTGGAGTGCATAAATATGTATAGTTGGTACGAGTCGATGCTGTGTTTCAGGTTTACCAATGAACAGTTAGGATTCTATACTGGACTAGGTATATTGGGTTTGAAAAATTTTGGCATTGTTCGAGCAATGAGAATTTGAAATTAGAAACAACATTCATAGGTCCAGCGAATGTTAGTGAAGTGTGCGAAGGTAGACCAGATTCAATTTGCTCAGCGAATTGTGTCATTTTGCATTTTATACCTAATATTTTTTTATTCGAGTAACCATGGGCTTATCCTAATTTTGATATGTTTATTCATTCACTTAAAGGGCTTTGAAGAGTGATATTTTACCTCCACATTGTTAAAGAAAGTCAAAAATATAGTGTCTTGAGTGTGCGGCTTAGTCAAAATTATAGAATCATCAAGCTCTAATGGGCTTGCTATGAAGAATCAAGTATGAATACTGCTGTCCAGAGAAATTTTGATCCATGAATTTTAGAAAAGTCAATCAGAGCATTACTGAGCTACAATTTTCAATGAAAATGTGCATGAAGAAGACCCCATCTCATTCTTCGAGAACCATCAAATTATCTTATAATCAACAAATAACCATCGGCAGACTGAAAAATCCCTTCTCGTAGGTCTTGATAATCATATTTTAAGTGATATTTCACATTCTAAAATCTTTAAAGATTAGAATAGTCAAAATAGACTCAAAATAGAGTCAGTTCATCAGCAATGATATCGATAGTGTAACAATTTGGTTCAGAAACGACAGCATTTGTTGATCAAGATATAGACCTGATCCATCGCATCCATCATTTCATACAGATCAATGTAATTATCTTGGAGAATCAATATATCATCTCAATCTTTGTTAAAATTGTTGATTTATGGAAAAATCACAAACAATAGACAACGAATTTGCTCCATTTTTACTCCATGTAAAATTTCAATTCTCTCAGAAAATCTATGATGCATCAGTCAACTGCTACTAAAAGTATAGAATCATCATTGCCTAATGGCAATGATTTATCACTCAAGTACTCTTACACTTTCTCATTTCTCACTCTTCGTACTCGATTCGATAATTCAAGTGCCACGATTGCGAGATATTAGAAAAAATTGTACAGAAAGTAGCGTAACGTCCCTCGTACATTGACCCTCTCCGATAAGGCTTTATCGCATTGTTCGACCAAGACGCAGTGACACATGAAATCGGCTGCACTATAGAAGATCTTAAGAGTCTCAGATCAACGTCAAACTCGTGGTTGAGATTATGAAATAAATTTACGATCCTGCAGCATTACATCTCACACTCGCTGCAATGACTTACTCAGATTCAATGCACTTTGTACATAATCCTTAAAAAAGAAAAAAAAAAAAAGGTTGGAGTCGTTGAAAGTCAAGAGTGCCTTGATATTTCGTCAAGTGTGGGCTCTTCCGTTATCTCACAACAGGTATCCTCTTCCTATTTCCATCAGGCATGAAAATATATCTATAAGATATGCACACGTGCTGTTCTTGTATGAATCCATAAAATTCTTCTTCTGTGTCACAGAGAGAGAGAGAGATGAGATAGTAATTTCCCAGTGCCATTTGCCATATGGAAACATTAGTAGACACTACATACGGTGAAATTTCAATCTCCTTTTCAATTCACCCAAGATTGCACGTGCCACTTTGTACATACGTATGTGAGTACGAATATCGCGCACTTGCGAAGATATATAATGCTTGAAGAGTGCATGTGCGTATTACGGAGGAGCGAATCGAATGTGGGATGCGGTTTGTCGGACATGTACTTATGAAGCTCCTTGATTCAGAGCTTTCCGACATATTTGATTTGTGGGCAGAAGCTGATCTGTAAAGCTTATCGACTTACTTAGTCATTGGTTTTAGTGTAAAGATGATGGGAAGCTGTGTGCGTTGAATGATTTTAAGACGATGCGGTCACCGTGCACGCTGAAAATTATTCCCACTTTTCTCCGATATTCTTGCGATTTGGACTAGACGAAGAGAAGACGAATACTTACAATCATCTAACTTGATTTCGTCATCTCGTCGTTTAGCTCTTAGACTCAGGAATCACACAATCTGCTGCAAGTGCTTAAAGCTCTGCATCTCATCTTTAAAATAAGCACTTGCAGCATACGGTGTGATGCCTGAGTCCAAAGTTATCGCAAAGACAAAAAGTGGCCCGAATAATGCACCCGGACCAAATTAACCGGTTTTACCGAGGGTTTTACGGTGACATAAGTGGTCAACGCACGTTGATTTTATTGAACTATGAAATTTTCACCGATACTGCTTGTGAACCTAGGTGATTCAGGCACTCAAAGATACTTGAAGATATTTTATTTGACTCTAATAATGGTTTGAGATTAGAAAATTGTTCATTAGTTTCGACCTAATAATTTTCAATGTAAGACATTCATTTTACAAATAAGCAGTGTGTATATCATAAGAAATCAAAGTACCGTACCAAAAAACCTTTGAACTACCTCAAAGTCCTTGAGCTTCCACGTTTTACAGTGAACAGAAAAAGTAGTGTTATACGAATAAATCACTAAGCAATCTGGAAGGTTGAAACAATTGGCCTCAAATAATCGTATTTTTCTTAGAATCAATCATATTTCTGCATTCAAAGCTCTTTTTACTGACCACAATAACCTATAATGTATTTATCCTAAAAAAGTCGGCTACAGTTACATGTAAAGCTATGTATCTGCATCAAGGTGTATGTACATACGTGTCAAGTACCGTTACTCTTGATAACCGTATATCTACTCATTTCACACAACCAATCAAGATATATATGCTTATTCCTGAGCAAATCCACTCGACGAGGTATCATTAAACATTACGTAAGAAATCGATCTCAGCTCTGTACGTATTGCGGTAAGCTTTCCAACTGATCCCGCAAATTTCTTTCAGATTGCAATTTGTTCAACACACACACACACACACACACACACACACACACACACACACACACACACACAAATGTAACCACCTATTCAAGAATGAGAGCTGCCGATTTACCTGGCTTCACATAAGAGCCATCCATCGTTATTCGCGGCGAACAAAAGAAATCGTTTCCAAACTAGTACCGATAATGTCTCGGTTAAAAATACTGCATATGCTATACGTGAAATCGAAAGAATTTCTGCACGACTGACTTGGAAAAATGTTGCACTATACAAGAGCAATGTGACTTTCCAAAGGAATCCATACAGAGACGAATTGAAACGATGCTGCAAGACACGATCTAATGCGGAATCAGCGCGCGTGCACTTTTCCAACTTTCTCTAATACGTTGCTTTACAGCTCATATTAGTTTATTGGACCTGTTGCTAAGAAGTTAGAAGAGATTTTTTTCAGAGATTAGGCCCTGTTTTAGACCAACCTTGTCGGGATTGGGAGGCAATGTACTTAGTTCAAAGTCTAATTTGGATCAGATGCTGAGAGGCCAGGAGATAACATTATCGCTTAGTACTGAGCCTGGAACAGTTACTGAGAGGTCAGGAGAGAATTTTTTAGAGGTTAGGCCCTACATTGGACCAACCTTGTCGAGAATAAGGAACAATGTGCTCAGTTCAAAATCTAACTTATTGTTAGATCAGATGCTGAGAGGTTAGGGGATAACATCTTCGCTTAGTCCTGAGCAGTTCTGAGCCTGGAACAGTTAATGAGAGGTTAGGAGAAATTTTTCCAAGATGTGAGAATCTGGTTTGGACCAACCATGGCGAGATTAGGAGGCGATCTATTTGTTCCAAAGTTCAAATTAGATCAGATGCTGAAAGGTTGGGAGAGAATGTCTCAGAGGTTAGGATTAGTTTCTCCAGATCAGCACTGTCAAAGTTAGAAGAATATGTCTTCATTGCTTCAAATACCTAACGTAGCTCAAATACTTAGGTGCCAGAAAAAAGTATCTTTGCTCAAAATTCCTGCCTACATGTAAGCAACAGAGGAATTTATAAGAAAATCTTTTCGGACGCACTGTGCGAAAAAGTAACTTTCTCTCACAGTTGGTCAAAAAAGACAGTTCGATAAACGGGTGTGAAATTCATTTTTACACCCTGGTATCGAAATGTACCGATTTCGACACACTGACTTCGAGAACCCTTATGGTTTCCGTACCTATCTCGGTAAATGCCAAAATGCCTTCCACTGATTTAGAAAACGACTGAGCATGCGCAGGAGCCCTCGGGCCACTGCATTGCATGCTCCGACCTTTCCTAACCTATACGGCGAAGCGGCGCGTCATTTTGCTCCGACATCATACCGGAACCCATAGAATTCCAATATACGAATGTACTGAAAAACAGTGTACGGAGATCGGGACATAACTAACCCATCGTAGCTGCTGGTATTACGCTGCCCTCCTCTTCCAGCACAGGACAGGAACTAAAGCTTGCCAGTTCGTGGAACAAGCTACCCGGGCCACGATGGGTCACTTCTCGGGTCACTTTTGCCCTTTGTCGGGTGATGAACTATAAAGGTTATATCCTGATTCATATATGAGTCAATAATGTCAAGAATGTTATGTCACGGTAGTTTTGCTCCATAGTTCAGTATAAATACTATGGAAGTGGGATACTATGGAGTAAACTATGGAAGGGTTTAAGGAGACATTGTCTTTGCTCAAGAGTCTAGCTAATTAAGGTTAGGTCTTACTGGTTGACCATCTCTGTTCAGGTTAGAAAATTGTTTGGTTGTTTCGTACTTGAAGATCATGAATTATCAATGAACACTCTCCGTAAGGTGACATAAAGATACAATCATCTGCGGGAAGACAATAAGAACAAACTTGACGGTGAATAACCGTAATTCAAATTTGCTCCTGAGGTGAAAAAAAAATAGCTCAGAAAGAGATACATGCATCCACAGTAATTGTCGCAAAATTATTGCAAGAGGACAAAGAGTATTGCAACTCAAAGAATCCAAAGAGTTTAAAACTGCGAGAAATTCCTATTTTTCACTGAAACTTACGCGATGCTAATCTGGTACGCGCATAATATACCAAACAGATCCATAACCACTATACTACTATAAACCGAGCCAGTTGAATTGGCCTTTAAAATTTATATGTACGGTAGCTTCTCCATTTTTTTGGTTAACGCAAAAGCTGAGCAGTCTATATACACAAATAGAGACTCAAGATTGATTTCAATTGCTTTCTAGGGGAGTTAGAATGGCGACGACTTTATATTATGTGAGAGGATTATAAAATACGCTAACTGATAGGATTGAGAATTCTTTCATTTAACAATGTGCAGAATGGTATGAGCTGAGGAAGCTATTTGACTCGTTTCTTTCAGTAGAAGAAGTTGAAAAAAAAAGAACCAAGAAGACAAGGAAGACGAGTTAAAGTAGAAAAATTGCTCAAAGTGTATAGAGTGCGTGAGAGACAGCAAGAGTGGTGATAATGACCTCTTGGAGTCGGTGCAATGCGCAATGCAAGATAAGTGCAATGACACTAAGAAATACTACAGCATATAGGCATCAAGAGGATGGATGAGTTTACGTGTTGTATTCATGGTGACGAGATCTGGTGCGTGCAGTGCGTGCAAAGTAAGACGAGATCAGCGAACTGAAGCTTAACAGAGGGTGGAAAAGGGATCCGAAGTGAGTGGTACTCGATTGCAATTTGATAAGTTGAAAAGATTTTCTAATGATGAGAGATGGATATCGGTGCTTTGGCAGTAATTAGACAAATTTTGCAATGAGGAAATTGTACATTTTGAAAAATCAAAGTGAACCAGATGAGTCCATGTAACCAAGTATTTTTATTACATATTTCATTTACCAAATTGGATTTGATGGAAACACGCGGTTCAAAATCGAATTCTAAATTCAAATTTCCCACTCAAGCTTGATTTCCTTTTAAAAATTATGATGGAGAGATGATTCTCCATAGAAAACTTTGAGGCAGCATTCAGCCTAATATTGCAATCTCAAAACAAAATAGGGGAATGTAGGAAACATCGCAATGCAAGCTCATTGGCTAGGAGTCACAATGCAACTAACCATTATCCTAACCTTTGATCCAAATTTCCAATGAATACTTCAGATGCAAATTTCTTCAAACTATATAACGCAAGAATCAATCAATAAATTGGTTAATCTATGCTAAGAATGGCGCAATTTTGATCCAATCAATCGTGAAGGCCTCTCTTCTGATCTATTACAAAATTCTACCTGCCGAAGTGACTTGTCGGCAAGTGTTAAGATCAGTGTCGATATATAACGAACTCTCCTACAATATAGTACATGACGCTGCACAAATCTCCCACATTACACGACCCACGAACGAAATCACTTTAGATTTCATCCCGACGTGCGGCTGCCTCACAGTAAATCCTTTTCTGCAAGGATATGTATGTATTGCCACACAAAAGAGAATGCTTATTTTATCCCAAGCTGATGATTTCGCTCTGATTGGGTAGGCGGTTCAGAGACCAGCATCGATTCTGAGAAGGTAAAAAAAATGTCTTTCTTCTCGTCGAAGATGATCTGTGTAAATTTCAAGGCTGTTTTACACTAATGATGGTCAAAAATCATCGCACCTTACATTTTACCGACACTCTTTCAGAACTTGTACACAAAAGAAGAAATTAAGTACCTCACCAAATCACGTGAAAAAAAAAAGAATCGTCAGAAGCACAAAAAATTTTCACCGCACCGCATGATTGGTGAGTGCTAATTCTTGGTAAACCCCACATACAAAAAGTCTCACTTCGTTAACTCAACTCCAAGAAAATTCAACCCTCATCATTCTGAAGCCATCATAAATTTCGATCCAACTATTACCAACGGATGTATTTTATCAACACCTCGCTCAGAGATCGTGTGCTTAATTGAACGTTAAACTAGCGCGCGGCAACCGAGAAAATACATCCTTGCAAGCTCAACTTGTTGTATGTACGGTTCAAGTATTATACCCGGAAAAACGTCCACGTCAACTAAATTGAGATGTATATTATCCACACGATGTATTTACGTTCGTCAATTTACGCGCCCCTCATCGTTACTTTTTTGCTCGTCCGCTATGATGCTACTCTTTCACGCCCCGATACTTCTATCGTCGCTTCGTTATGCACGACGACGACGGTTCTTGTTGATAATTGAACTTGTATATGTGGTGCAAGGCTTTACAGTGGAATGCCCAAGCAATGTGAGGTGTGTATGTGTATGTGTGTAAATCTTGATAGTCGATGACGGCTTGGGTGATGATGATTGATCGCGTGATGTGTTGAGTGTGATGGGGGCTCGTTTGAACGCGGTAAAAGATGAGCCTGAGGAGCTATGTGGTCACATATGGTCCTATATGGGGTATCTCGTGGCGAAATTGATGAGATTTTCAAGAGATTTTTTTAAAATTTTAGACGATTTGTTTCGCTTTATTGTAGATAAGATATCAATTTCATTTCTTTTTCTTTGGGCTTGCTAGCATGGTGTGAAAAATTATCCATTCGATTCACGATGGAATAACCCATATAGCTCAAATTAATGAAGCTCAAGTCAAGTGTGCTTGATTCAGCTTCATTGACAAAATATTCCATCACGGTTTGCATCTGAAATAAATTTGATTTCAGGTGTTACAATCTAACATCCAGTTATTGAGATCGATATGAAATACTTCCTTGAATAAAATGAAACTGCATTCAATTCTGACCATTTGATGCAAAAAATTATTGCAGAATCACGAAGAAGAAAATTTTCATAACAGTAGGGCAAGTGAATTGCATATCAAACTCAATTAGACGATAATCATAGAAACGGAATGTCGATAATCGCATTGAAAGCTAATTGAAATCTTCTACAATCTTGTAACATTTAAATTTTAATGTAAGTATGCTAATCAGGTTACAAGACTCCTAATGGATAATTTCTCAAGTATATATAGTCACACAATCAAGAATGTTTCCAACAGCAAGTACCCATCATGAAACACGTGTATCTATATGAAAGCTTCGAATAGCTAAACTAGGTGCATCTAGCCACACCATAACAAGCTTCAACACCCAATAGCATCATAAAATAATCAATGAATAATTCATGATAATCGACGATGCCTAGGAAGGCACATCATCGCATAATTACTGAATTGCACGCGAAACGTTCACACAATTTGTTCGCTGATAATCATTCTATGCATGAATTTGCCTCATAAACACACTTAGCTAACTCACAATTATCTGAATAATAATCATTGGGTATTAAACGGGTCTAACCCACAGATAACCACCAATAACAAAAAGTAGAAACACACACACACACACTCCTAATCGGTCAAATTATCAATCACAAAGTGACAGCGATGCCCTCTTGACACATAGCCCCGTAAAGCGCGTTCGACTTTTGAATCTAGCTATTCTACGAGTCTGCAAAAAAAAACTGGCGAAACCAGGGACCGACTCTTTGATGAATTTAATAAAAAGTAGTCAAGCGTCCGTTTCCCGAGCGCCTCAAGTCACTATTTTCCCGTCACCATAGGCTATTGGTACGACTACTACTACTACTACTATTCTCAACGACTATTTCTCAGTGTAAACGAAAAGGAAAAGAGTGTCGAGTACCAGGAAATTCGAGGAAAAACCGATAGCCTAGTTATTGTAGGTTTGTCGAGAGGGCAAAGTGTGGTATAAATGCCAGTCGCAGCGGTGCGGCGTTCCCATTATTCATCTCTGATGTTGCGGTGCACTCGTTTTGTTATATAGACTTACACCAGAGCCGGCGGGGCTACTATGCTCTCGTTTCTGAATCTGCAATTTGCAATCGCGCCTATGGAAAATTATTCCACACGTCTGTTAATAAAAAACAGAAAAAAAATATTTTCTCTCCGTATGAGGCTATAGCGAAAAAACGTCCACCAGGGCGGCGCTGATTGTCATTTAAGCTCCCCAACACATGGATTTTGCTGTACGTGTACATCGGTGCGTGCTAGTGTCCATCTGTGTGAGAAAGTATGCGGCAATTCAACTCTCACATAGACGCGCACGGACAGGGAATTGCATGTGTTGGACCACCAGCGCTCCTAGCGGCCGTTTTTTCGCTATACCCTCATAGCTCCGGGTTGTAATTATGATTTTTAAAGGTGTAGTAGGTCGCTACATTACCGACACTGCGCAGTTTTTTTATGCGCAAGATAATGCAAACATTCTATATTTTACGCAATAGATTTGGTTATGTAGATATTAGATACTTGGGTAGTGCATGGTGGTGACAAGCGAAAAATTGAAAGTAACACAATGATTAGGTTAGGTTACACTGTAAAATGTGATCTTGCACTTTTTGCGGATATGACTGTGGAGAATGAGGCATGAGTTTGCGGTATTACATTATAGTATTGTATGGAATCGAAAGTTGTACTGCGTACGTCCCGAGGTGAACACGTGCGCGCAACTGATGCATATAGATCAGAAATGGAATTGAACAACATTCGGACGAATTGTCGGCTCGCTCCTAGATGCAATTCTGATAAAATGTCCGGCAACAGTTGGTATATATGGAGTTTTATAACGAATGGAAAATCTTGATATATGTGTCCAGTTGCTGAGGGGAGGCTTTTTCTGTGGATGCAAAACTCGGTGGGAGTATTTACATCCCTGAGCTAATATCGACTGATATGTAGTTTATTGCAATTAATGCTCGAATTAATGATATATTGGGATTTTCATTGTATCACACTGGGATGGAAGATGTATTTTAACGAAGGTCAAGCGCCAAAGTTGACGCGAAGTTTATTGTCTCTTTTGAAGCTCTGTTTTTTGAAATTGGAATCCGAAGGGCGTCGTGTGAAAGAAGAGATTGCTAGAGTGGACGGTGTCAAGGGAAATTGGAAATTGTATTCTATCAAAGTTTCTCTTTGCAGAGAATATTGCGCGGATTAATTAAGACTCTAGTGCGATTGAAGAGAAAAGAGAATCGTCCTCTGAATCGTCACTTTTATATGTACGAGGAAAACCCATTTCGCAGCTTTCAACGAATGCTACTATTGTTTGTTGAAACGAACTACTTTAGAGTCGAGGAATCAGAGTGGTTCAATTTTTAATTAGAAAATCAAATGTTGAGAGTCTGCAAATGGCAATTGTTGCTGGATTTAAGAATGAAAAGAAAAGTGGAGACATTTTCAATGACTAGCCCTATACTTTTTACCTCCATTCATAAGTCAATAATTACTATAGTCAACAAAGACGACGGGTACACCATACCATTGAATATCCAAATCCAGCCCGTCAAATCTGGTCACAAAAAAAAAAATACTTCTATGGGTTAGTCAATTGATATGAAGTTGATGGTTTCATACGAAAAATAATTCTTTACCCCTTCCGGATCGGCTTCATAATGATATTGACAAAAAGGATTGAAGTTAACCCAAAATTTTCATTCGGCTCACAGATTTCTCAATTTCGTTAACAGGTCAAAATTGGATACTATAGTAACACGAATTTTTTCGAATAACGGTGTCTAGATCCCGGACAAAATATCATAAATGCCAGCTTCTATAGCATTGGCCTCAAAACTTCCTGGAATCATCGACTAATCCAAGCTACATATTACTATCTGTAGCCCATCAATAAAAAAAAAAGCCTTTTGAAATATGCTAATGCACAAAATTGACATTCGGCAAACATACACATCCAGAGACTGCAATAATACACGAAAACATCATGTCACCACGGTACTTTTGTATGCAACAACGCGTCGTACCAACTCTTTTTTTTTTTTTTTTTTTTTTTCATCAACCGGCATTCGAAGCATATATAGCTAACGGAAGTCACGCGTCGGTACCACGACAACCACCGGAAGCAATACCAATGCGCTCGCACATCGTCAATCTATGTACAGAAAATGTACATATATGCCATGTAACAAAATTATATATACGTATATTTTTACAGGTGTATTTAGTCGTTATGAAAAGTAGTCACATCGGCGCTGCCTTCGGTCGACTGCGTGCAAAAAAAAAGAAGGAGGCCCCCTCGCAGCTTTAGCGAATCGGTCTCACGCGGGAAAATCGATCTACGGATCCGTGGTTAACCCTCATATTGTATATATATAATATATATATTATAACCTCATGCATACATATATTTACACCTGTTGAACCGAATACCCGATATTTTTTTAACGGAGCGAAATCTTGGTTCACGATGACACCATACTCTTGAAATTGCAAAACATCACCTCTATAGAGGTATAATGTCGCGTGCGTGGAAGGTGATGGTGTATACCGCGCAGCGCGATAAATCTCGAGAAGGCGCTCGGCTTCAATGAGCTACACACGTAAGCAAATCACTTGCACAATTTCCCTCGACGCTTTTTGCTATCTTGGTCGTTGCTGCCATGTGCATACTGCCTCTTTCGATAATACGATACAGTATTTTATGTATACACAAGTATACCATGTGCGCACCTTGGCATCGCGGCGGTATACGGCACATTTTTTGTATAGCACCCCGTCACGCGTGTAATCGAATCTAATTTCCCTCTGTATCAGCGTGAGAGAAGTCGATGCGACAACACGTGGCCGCGAGATATTGAATTTATCCACTCAAACTTATAGGTTATGAGTGTTTTTCTGTGTTCTAGAAATGTGTTTCCTTTCTCAACTGTAAATTTTTAGAATACATTTTGTGTTTTTTGGGGAGAATTTTTGCGTTGAGACATTTTGAACATGTTCGGTAAGAACATGTTATGTTGGGATTGATTCAAAGTGTTAAACACCTTTTTATGTTTTGGTATTTTCATGTGTAAATGTGTTGCGTGTACCAACACATTTTCATTTTCGTTTGGAAGTGTGTTGTGTGAATTAACAAATTTGTTAGGTTCATCTGAAGTTCATGCTTTGTGTGTATATACGCAATAAAAATAGGTGTTTTATACACATTAGCGTGCATGTGTTTGGATGCATGTAACCGGTGAATACATTTCTGTCGTCTTATTTGAAAAGTATGTGTATCTTTATAAGCACGCAGATGATATGTATGATGCGCGTTTCGAAGTGCGTAGGCAACACATGTTTATGAAACCAAAAAGTGCGTTGCGTTCAGTTCGTGGAACAACAATCATTTGTGGGCATGTTCTGGGCATAAATGTGTTATGTTAGCACTTCAAACATATTGCTGAGTCTGTGTCCATGGAGGCAGAGTGTGTTAGAATATTTTTTGCTTTTCCTTTGAGCGAATTTTGTGTTAGGTTATTTGTGCGTAGGCCATACCATATACGTGTGTTGTTTTATAAGTATGACATGTGTTCAGGTCATCGTCGAACGTGAGGGTGAATTTTCCGCAGAAGCATAGATGTATGCATGTAATCACAATGTGAGTCATTCTCAAATCATGTTATGGACTATGTCATGTGGGGGTGTTTTGATCAACCTTGTTCATGGTGTTTATGAGTGAGTGTGTGTACTGATTTGTAGGTTGTAACATCTTCATACGCATCAATTTTTTTGTGTGTGAAAGGCGTGTATAGGGTTTGTGGTGTGGGTGTGTGGGGTCTGTGCGTGAGCGTGTGGGGTGCGTGTGCGTGTGAATTGACGCATTTACAATTTTTAATGGGAATATCTTCAGTTCGTACAAAAACTGATTCATTTTTTCAAAAATGTCTTGCGTGGTTCTCATATTAAGGTTTGCACTCTTACTTCCTCTTAACTCGTCAGTGCATTATCCGGTGAAATTCGATGATTGTATAGAATTAATAGAATTTGATATTATAATATCGCAATGACCGATCTAACTCAATATCAAATTAAGTCTATACAAATGAATGCGTAAACTAGCAAATATCGGACATGAGAATGACGAGACAGTCACGTGTTTAATATATTATACGGTTCAATAGGTTTATTCGATTATGTTGCTCACAGCGCTCACAGTGCTCAGAGCACTCTCAACGCTTTCTAATCGAATGCTCGTTCGGATTAAAAGTGTTGAAAGCGCTTTCGTCTCCTCTCAATCGGAATCCGTTCCTTCCAAACGGCCAGGGATACTGAGGTTGGAATAGCCGAACCACGTGAACCGGGGCGACGCTGGGTAGAAGGAACGGAATTATAGCGAAAGTGGACGAAAGCGCTTTCAACACTTTTAATCCGAACGAGCATTCGATTAAAAAGTGTTGAGAGTGCTCTGAGCACTGTGAGCGCTGTGAGCGACATAATCGAATAAACCTAATGAAACAGTGACCATTATTCCATATTGCTACCTACCCGCATGAATCTGCATGATCGATCGAAGCTTTGTGCATATAGATAAAGTTTATATACAGTCATATTCCTTTGCTAACCGCGAATTAATACACTCATGCTATAGAACGAGATACTCGGAAAAGCTTATATAGTATATGCTTGCGCAGGTCTGGTATAGGGATACAGAATGTACGTGGGGATTTTAAACTCGATTGTATTCAAATATTCCCGCCGGATGAATAATTGATAGTTCATACTATCGTTATCTCTCAAAGCAAAATAGACACTATATAGAGATATAGTCACATATATAGTCACGTCCATTGTGCAACGATATTAGCTGTATTATGATCGGTACGAAAAGCAAGAGCGGACTCCGATAACGATTTGCGAAATCTACCGATGGACTATTATATTGACATCTCAGCTTGCCATCACTCCGTATGCACATATGTGCGTACATTTTCAACGATAATACTCTTATACGATGATTATATGTGTGTATTGAAATGCAACAGAGACTAATCATGTCGTATTAAATATTACCATAGTGTACGTTCAGTGAAATATGTATATTGAATCTATACTGTCGCATGATTATTTTGACATAATCAAATAGAAAATTTTCCTGTAGACACGTTTTTATGAAAAATAGCGAGCCTTATTACTATTTGAAAAGGCCTCGGATGACTATTCAAATATATTTTCACTCCATAGGCAGTCATCAGACGGAAGTCTTCTATCTTTTGATATATATGAGATGAGCAATTTTGTATGATATGCACTTTGTGACTATCGCATCTAACTATGCGAAAGTAAGTGTTGGCGAGAGTAAATGACGTAAAGTTATAGCGATTGTAAGCGACCAGAAGAGAGACTATATATATCTTTCCATGAATTACCGTATACCATACGCATCCTATATTCAAGTATATTAGAGTGTTTCACGATGCAAGCAAGTGCATGAAATTTTTCATTTTCCAAAGTGCACTCGCGCCCATGAATCGGTGAGAATACTTATGTGTCCTGTACTTTATGAGAAAAATATTTGTCGTCACGGAATAGATCGTTCAGCTATCGAGGTTTTTGAACTCACCAAGAAATGAAATTCTATTAGTAATTTATATACAAACTTTCACATGAAGGAATAACCAATAATTTTTTTTTCTCCGCCTTTCTCTGCAAAAATTCGCTCACGTTAGACGAGCATTTTACAATAAAAATTTCAGAATAATTTTGATTGATCCTGATATCCAATAATCACAGATCTTTTATTCTTCACACAAATCATCGATGACGGAAACACGTAATATTTCATCAATATACACGATTGATCGTAATTAGGTAACAAACGGGATTGTCACGCTCGAATTCGTATACGGTAATAAATCATTCATTGGGATATCGAATTCGTCGCATGAGAGTCAATGACGAGCTGTTTCCACCTACGATATACGACTGACTACACGCAGTGTGACCAATATATAAATTGGTGGAACGAAACGACAAATACCTATCCGCGATATATTCTCAATCGATCGGGTACCAATGCACCTATAACCTATAAACCAAACTTGCACAATAGATTCTTGAGCACTAATGGAATGCAAAGCATTTTCAGGTACACGTCAATGTATCTCTTAATTATTTGAGTAATGCTGACAATTGTTCACATTCGGTATATAGGGGAGAGTGGGGCGAAATTGGACGGATTTTGCAGTGGGGCTATCTGACGATACTTGGAGCTAGGCGCGCTATGGGACTTTGAAGTTCAACTATTGAATATAGTGTAAAGAAATTTTCAGATCCCTAGGTCTCGGCGTTTATAGTTTTTCTAGAAATTGAAAAACAAAAATCTGTCCAAATTCGCCCCGAGCTTGGGGGCACTTTTGACAAGTTTTGGGCGCAAATTTGGACAGCCGTCCAAAATTGAGGTATACGGCAATATTCCTCACCTATTAGAGTCGGATTTACCCACCAAAACACGTGGTAATAACTCAAAATCAAGAGGGAAACCCGCCTGAGACTCTTACATCCTCCCATAGCCCGACCAAGCAAGCCATTTTTGTGTCATTCTTCAGCATTGTTGAGATAGGCGCTTCATTGGTGCACTACCGTCTTCAGCAAATCAGTAATCGACTCGTGGCTTCTAAGAGTTGACTTTTTCTCGTTTTTCTTCATATTGGAGGTACTCATACTCGCCTCTACATAAACGATCCCGCTGATAGTGTGTAACATTCGAGGCAATGTCGCCGAAAATGCTTAAATCGAGCGCTATTTTCGAAAACGTAGAAAGCGACTTCTGACCTCTAAACTGACTCCTAAAACCATCATTGGACATCGTAACTTCATTTTTTCACCCATTTTCGATAACCTAACTCATCTCCAACCTCCCGCACTTCGAAAGATTCGCACAGATGCATACGCGACTCGATACGCGCAATTAACATCGAAAAACACGGGCTCGCGATCGGTCGACCGGTTTTAAATGGGATTTAGCATTGTCCAATTTCGCCCCCACCAATTCGTCCAAAAATGCCCCCAGACGTTTTTTTTCGCAGAATTGCGATCATTTGGGCTCAAGTGAACCGATTTTGGCCCACGACGGCTCAAAATCTTCGTTTTGTAATGTAGTTTTTAACCCCCAAACGGCGATTAAGTTCGTCAACTTTTGCAGAAGCAGCGTGAACTTTAGCATTTGGAAAAAAAACCGCGTGAGGCCCTCGAAAAGCACCCCTATGTCGGAGTAGACTCCCAGTATCGTTTTGGGAGGTCTAACCGCGATAAAAACCATTGTCTGTGATGGTATTAATAGAGAATTTACGCGGCGAAAGCCTAGACTCGCCTCCGACCGAGCTATCTCACTTATCCAATTTTGCCCCCGTCCAATTTCGCCCCACTCTCCCCTATATGAATTGGCCACATTCAAGTGCGCGTTTAACCTTTTCAAGTATACATTTTTTCAAAGAACGAATTTCTATGAAATTTAGTATACAAGGGTTTTTGGGGTTTTTGATTACGGAAATGAACTAAGATTTATGAAAATTCAAAATGGCGGATCCAAGGTGGTGACTGAAAAATTCTGAATTCCTTGTATACTGCGGAAAATTGTAGTATGGAGGTTTTTCGAGTCGTTGATTAGATAATCCTTTCCAAAGACACAAAATGACACTGTATAAAATGCATATTTTCACGAGAAACGACTAATTTTGTATGTTTATTTGTTTAAACAACAAACCTATCCACAAATGTCAATTCAAGAATGATACCACACCCTACTACAATTATAATTCAAGATGTTTCCGGTAAAAATACATGGTAATGATCAAATACACATCTAGTGCTTTGCTCGGTGCTTTGTAAACTCAAAATTGAAAAAGTTAAGTGTCACGCGTATATGTGTGACACCATGACGTAAAAGGTGAAAGGTTATGAGCTGCTGTAAATGAGAAAAAAAATCGTCTTTATCTCAAACTTTCAACGCTAAAATACAGATGTTTATGGGTAAAGTACCTGTAGCTATTAAAGGCGGTGAAGCTCGTATACATGGATTACTTACGGTTCATCGAATATGTCAACGTATTATCGCCCTATTGTCTCTTAGCGCATATCCCATTTCCAGAACAAGTGAATACGTTTCAAATATATATATATATATATATATAAATATATATATATATATATATATATATATAGTCCATATCCGTTACGATACGTAAATACAGCTGACAGATTTCGCAAGCCTGGTCACTTTTATTGACTTTTATTTGCACAGCATAATGCACGCATGACAAAAAGGGAAAGCGTAGGTAAGTATATTGAGCTAATTGATCGTCATCGATATGCAATTCGATCGCATGCGTATATACTATCATTGCGCAATTTATATTAACACTTTGCGACCGGTTGATAGTCTATTACACGTTCGGTCAGTGACTCGAATATATAGAAACAAGTAGTAAAGATGGTTTAAGGAAAGAGACATAATGTGGGTGGGCCCAGGTGGTATATTTATAACGTTCACGTTTTTTTTTCTTTCAATGGAATAAATTTGAATTTTTGATTTTGTAATCAACGGTCGAAATGTGGAAGGTTTAGGAGAGCGTGGATGGAGAAAGAAATTCGAACTTTGGTTATTGGAATTCTCCGAACTGATTACGAATACGTAAAATAATACGTGATGGTTGAAGCTATATGCGACGTGAAGAAGCAAAAGATCGGAGATAAATCGAGACTCTTTGACGATCGATGACTGGCTTTTTAATGAGTGTCCGATGTTGTAGAGGGCGTTTACCCGTGCACCTACTTTGATTGTAACACGTTACTTATCCTGGTGTACATTATAGGTTAGAACTACCAAATTTCATCCGCAGACGAGGGGATCTCTTATATTAGGATAGTATTCGAGTGCTGCGATAACGGGACGGTCTTCAAAGCATGACCGATTTTCAAAGTTGTGAGTAAAAACACTCAAAATGGGAGGTCTAAAATGATTTATCCAAACACTTTGATATGATTTTTAGGTTAGGGTCGATTTCATGCGAGATGATTGACGGGGGAAATTTTGTATCAGGAAAAGCTCTCATCGAGTATTTGATATTTCGATAAGGAAACTAAGCGGCTTTTCATCAAATATAAAAGTTTCAAAGTTTGAATGACAGACTTGGATGGTATAACAGAGCTCGTGTGTGATCCTAAACCAACTTTTGATCTTGTCGCCGACTCACCATCGGATTATCGATCCATACGTTGTTTTTTTTTTCTTCTTCTTGAGATTCACTGTCATCCAAGCACACTTTCCAACGGTCTCGCATTCCTCTATAAATTTTCCGTTTTACTTTCTTTTTCTTTGATGTTGGCTTCTCCGGATCAGAGACTTCAATGTTTCGGAATTTCGTCTTATAACAACATTTCCGTTAATAATGTAAAATCATTCAATAAAAAAGTTATGTGTAGACATTTTACCATGAACCCATTACGACAAAAAATGAATGAATAGATCGATTTAAGAGGTTATGTTCGATATTTCTTGTCTACAATCGAGATTATTCAAAATTATCCCACTCAGTTACCTCAATTTAAATACAACGTCATAGATTTGGCCCGATGAAGCCTTCGTCATCATGAGGAGACATCTGATACGTTTTTCTCATAGCAGCTGCGACAGTATAATAATACACTTCATAGTTCATAGTTTAGGTGCAGCTGTTGCACAGAGGTAAAGTATAGATAGGTGTGTCCAAGCGTATTTACCGCCTACTGCAACAAGGGGTCAATGACCCTGTACAACATGACCTTCTACATACATACATACACAATCCAAACGCGTATACATAGACATAGAGAGCGAGCCAGGGCGCGTAACGAATGCGCTCGTTAAAATTCACCAGAGAAGCCAAGTCTCTTATAAATGCACTCTAAACCATACACACTAAAGCAATTTCACCTCTCTTTCATTCTTACTCTTTAAATATATGCATGTATCCCTACGCGAATGTCACGATATTAGAGACGCTGCATCCCCGTATAGTAATTATACTCACGGACCATGAAAGCATTGGTTATATCTAACCCATGTGATTCTGAGAGCCAAGCCCAGATTTATTATCGTCACGTAAATACAAATAGAGAAGAGAAGGAAGATTCCCGCTTTTGCACCTTGACCGCGATTTCGCAAAATAGCGCTTCCGCGTTGATGGTTATTATAGGAACCTCGAAAATAAAACTCTTTTGAGAGGGACTCTATCAGGTAGTGTGGTGGGGGGTACATTAGGGGACTTACACGAAACACGTGGCTAGCCTCGTGGCTAGCTGGAGAGCGATATGTGGGTTGACATAAAGGAAATTATTTATGTAGTATAATTGGTATATGAGACCTTTTAGAGATTTGAAGTATTAGGGTGGGCCAGATGTAAAAGAATTACATAAATTGAGTCATATGGTTTGTGAACGTTGCCTTAGGTGTGTTGCTACATCAGTGCAATGTAGCTGATTTATACAACCCAACGAACAAAATGAGGTGACTTAGTTATTGGACAACCTCGAAAATTGACTCTTTTGAGAGGGACGCTATGGAGTAATGGTGGGGGTACATTGGGGTCACGTGCACGAAACACGTGGGGATAACTGTAGAACAATATGTGAGTTGACTAAGGAAACAATGTATGTAGTGTATAGTTGGTATATGGAAAATTTTTGAGATTCAAAGTATCAGGATGGACCAAAATTAAGAAATTAACATCAATTGAATCATTTGGTTTATGAACGCTATTAGGCGTGTTGGTGCATCAGTGGAGTGCGGCTGAAGTAATAGATACATACACACAAATTTATGGTGTTTTGGTTATTGGCCAACCTCAAAAATCAACTCTTTAGAAAGAAACGCTATGAAGTAGTGGTGGGGTTTATTAGGGATCGTACATGAATTGCGTGGCTAGCCATAAAGCAAAATATGAATTGACTTAAATGACCAGGTGATATTTTTGATGTATGGAGAATCTTCAAGATCCGAACTACTGTGCGGAAGCAGAAGTAAAAAATACATGAAAATTGATTCGCTTGGTTTGTGAACGCTTTCCCAGGTGTGTTGTTGCATCAGTGCAGTGCAGTTAACTTATCTATACATACATGCACACAAATTGAGGTGACTGGCTTTATGGAGCGACGTGGTTTGCGTAGACTTCGGTAAAATATCCTATACTAAGCAAGTATAGTTGCGAGGTTAGGTATGAAAAAGTGATCCGTCATTTCTGGCGGTTTGTCACTCTACGAGTTGCGTAAATCTCGACACACGTGCTCAATGAAAAGTCCATACACATTGGGCCTGACTTTCCATTGCCACATATCACCTGCATTCATGCGTATGCAAAGATTCGTGTACATATGTTGACGTGACACATCGCGTAATTTGCGTAATTTACACGCGACTTTTCATTTTACCCGGGAGACGAATTGGAAATTGTCACGTGACGAAAGAATCATATTGACTCGAGTAAACTGCTCAAGGTCTTGTGCAAACTTAATATTATGAAAATTATGAGACGATGTGAGAATTGAAAAGGAAACGTCGATCTTCACACTCAGGCAAATTTATAATTCATTTCAGGATATGAAAAATGTAACAATTCGCGGAATTTGAGAGAAGCGAGGGGTCACCATCATACATAGACTCGTGCGTTGTGATAATATACGTGTAATAGCAGCGATTAACATGTCAAAGTCTCTTCTGACAACGCGAAGAAAAAAGTGCGCTAAGCTAATTGCAGGAAGAGTTTAACGCACGAAGGGAACTTCACGTAATGAAAAAAATGGAAAAGAGGAAAGAGTTCAGAAAAAGTATAGCATCCAATGCGGTAGCGAGGTTTAAATTATGAGACCTCGAAAAGTTTGTGTCTGCATTCTGGTTGGTAAGCATGACTGCGTACACCTTCCGCGATAGGGATGAGATTCATTATCCCCTTTCAGTGTGTCACCTTAATGAGGTAAAAGTCTATAATGTCCATGCATGCGCACTCGCCTAATTCATATACGCGAATTTAGAAAGTGGGTATAGGTATGAAAGGCCAGATAAAAGCAGATTCCGTGGTCTCTTTGCAGCTTGGGCCTAATTGCCCGTTACGTAAGCACAAAATTTTCCCGAGCTTATGGGAGCTCTAAGGTGATGCAAATCGGCCACGAGATCATTATCTCTTTTTGCATCTTAAGATCACGAACTTGCTCATGCATATTTAAGAAGGTGTGAGTGCATACCTAACCTATAACTGGGCATGAAAACTATAGACGGAGCCTTAGCTTCTTCGCGAAAATCGTCTGCACTATCGAGATAAATCGTGCGGTATGTAAGGTATAGGTTAGGAATAAGGTAGTTTGAGATTTATTCGAGGATATTATACACGTATGTGCGACGTGAAGATCGGTAAGAGAAAGGATCTGATCGGTTATTCATCTGATGGGTATCGTTATTTGCTCGCCGTCGTTTTGAAGCGCGAGCAGCTAATCTTTAAACTAATCACGCAATGATCCTCAATCTCCATATTATAATACATGTATATGTTCACGCGTTCTCACTTTTCGCAAACGCTCGAATGACGTAGAGTTGGAGATCCGCTATATTAAATAGGATCCTGGTACTGATGCGCTTCTTTCCAGATTTTTTTGTGATTAGAATCTGAAACTGACACTAGTGAATTCTTTAGTTGCGATGGAGCTATGACGCAGAAAGAGCGTAGATTTAGTATCAATGTAGAAATATTATAAATTTCTGTTACAGATCAAGATCGTTAGTGATCCAGACCCAAGCGAGGACCTAAGTCAAGATTTTAAACTGAAAGCTCATGACTAAGCAAACCAATATTGTCTTCCAATAATCAGATCTCTGGAGTAGCTAAGATATCAGAGCTGGAATTGGAACGAACAAAAATTCTGCATAATGTTGGAATTGTCTGTTTGACAACTGTTGTAAAATATATTTACTTCATTATCAAATGTCTAGTAATGGTTCAATTTCTAGAATGCCTGAATTTCCGTTACGGCGAACACTCATAATGACTGGTGACTTTACAATTGCACGACACGCATGAATGGCAAAGGAATGGTTCGTGGATCAATTTTGGCAACATACACCATTTTGCATACCGTACCACTGATGTAATCAAATGTGACGACTTTGAAGAAATTCACAAACTTTCTACGCCAAATGAATAGTTTGAAAGAATGCGTGCACAATGAACTAGAATGAATACGACATTGGACACTGACGTCGTCATAAAAAACTTTTTCTAAAGATGGACCAGAATTTCTATAAACCGAATCACGATTGCACATGTTCCAAGATTTCCCTGGGACCAAACAATAAATTATCTTCAAAACTCTCTTCATCATCATCTCACGACACCGAGTGGACGTATTATTCACATCACGACCCACAAGAGCTGCCCTTGTTCAGAACCGATAAATACACACAGGTCAAGAAAGTAAAACGAAACGGGACACGATGCGAGGTATCGGCACATTGCAGAGAAACCGGATCGGACAGCTCATCGCGACTGGACCATCATCCACACAACATAACCTGTATCATCTTCTCGATTCACAAAAGTGGGTCAACCAATTTCGGATCTCCGATGCATCACGAAATCCCCCATATATATATATATATCTATCTGACTCATAATTTTCCACAATTTCATCGAACGCTTAAGAATGTATAATCCGATCGGTAGCCACTCCTCCTCTTCATTCTTTAAGCTTTTTCTATACATCAACTTATAACCTTTAAAGTATGACGCACGCACGTGAGACTGTTTACACCGCAGCGGTGCGATAAAAGCAAAGAAGGATCACCACGAGTATTACATATATCGTGTGTGCTTTCTCTCTACACGATAAGGACCATCATGCACTTCCTGCCTTCAGTTTATGCAGCTGATGCATTCAAAGAGTGGAGGTCTTGCGTTCTGTGACCGTCCGTTACGCCTCATGTATGAGCACGCATGAGTAATATCAACATTCATTTAACCTATTGCGTCAGAGAAAGTATAGATGAATAGAAGCACTCGCTAATTATTAACAATTATACAGGTCGAGTTTTAGAGCTCCGCGACCGAGTACTGTTAGAAAAGCATTTTTCCAATTCGTTCAGTGGTATAAAGCGGTAGCATAGTGTCTATGTTTTTGCCGCAGCGTTTGCAACTGCAGTGCGAGCCGCAATTAGATAAATCATGTCGCAGAGTATTGGGTTTCACGCGCGAATGCAATGCAAATCGAGTACTGAAACGTCGCACTCTCTTTCTCCCATGTGCATCAGCAGCTGAGTGCGCATCTTTTTTCACATAGTAAGACCAGACGTTGCTTTAACGCTGATGAAGCTGATCGATTAGCAATTACTCCCATGGTTCTCCATTTGCGTCTCGATACCGTTCGGCCATTTTATAGCTGATTGAGGTGCTTCTACAATGGTAAGATTGCGTTTACGTTTTTACAAGTGGGTTGGGTCTTATAATTGTGACCTAACCTACAATATGTTGTAAGTTAATCATCTTGGAAGGAGTTGAGGCAAAGGAGGTTATGAATTTTGACGCAACCATAACCTATCCATTGTAGAATAGCCCGTAGTCATAACCCATAATGAATTTCTGTTGGAAGAGACAGTGCATGGTCAAGAATTTCAATTGGTCTTACCTCGCGATGTGATATCAGGGCGTTCTTGTTTCTACTGGCATTGGTGGAGTTGTTAATCGACGAAAGAGACGTGAGGGTCGCGGAACCCACCCCACTAACGGATTTCCCGCTAACTTTGGTTCCTCCGCCACCATCTCTGTGAAGTGTTCCGGGACTCTGTAAGCAAACAAAAAGTACATCATCAGTACAACCTCATGGTGAATATTCTTTCAAGACTTCCAGATGATACCACACATTGATAACTAAACTAACCTAATCATCATTATCACGAACAAGACATCTAAATACAAGATCGGTCAAAGAGGGATGGGATGTATTAGTATTCAGTGTACAGTTTCTAAAGTAGATTTCAAGGTTCTTATATTTATACGATCTTCGCAAGCTCTCAGAGCTATACACCGTCAGATTCGAACATCCAATTTGTAAAGGGTTAGCTGATCCTAATCGAACGGTACCACTTCCAAGTTCTTGACGAAGAACTCTTTTTCAGTATTGAAGTAGTTGACTTCGGGAGGATTCAAGTACCGATACAATCAAAATCACGGCCAAGAGAGTATCCAGAAAACTTCCGGAACCTGTCAAAGTCCCATGATGATTCGTTGACTCATGCATGACCAGTCATAAATGTCTCTCTTCGTTATTGTTTAGCGTACCTACACTGATCCATAAAATTAAACTTAAGAACGGTTGAATAGGGATGGGATGAATCCCTATTCAGTGTATGGTTCCCACAAGGAAATTCCAGGCGTTGACATTCATACAACCTTTGCAAGCTCTTTAAGTTATACATCATCAGATTCCAACTTTCAATTTAGAAGTGGGTCAGCTGATCATAATCGAAATGTTGCCGAACAACTCTCTTTCGATATCGAAGTAGTTGACTTCGGGTAAGTTCAAGGTCCGATACGATCAAAATCACAGCAGAGAGAATATCTAGGAAATTTCCGGAAACTGTCCAACCAATTATGAGCCTTTGATTCATGAGCAGTCATAAATGTCTCTGTTCGTTATTGTTAAGCGTCACGCGTCGAGAGATGAAGATAACGGGGTTTATCAGAATACTAGGTCACGGAATTGTAAATAATCTTCAACTCTGTATCCATATATCCATGCTCAAGAATCGCGTAGTGCCGTAAATTGTATGCAGATTTACGAGTGGAAAGTCAAGAAGTACTCCTCTCACAATATGAATTCTAGAGAAATCACATTTAATCACTCGCAATTTTCGTACATAGCAACCACTACAAATTCTTCCGCGAGTCATCAGCGTTAGAGTCACTACCTCAAGGGTATACCCAGACTATATATATGCACATACATGGTATATAATTTCACCAAAATGATTCATACAATATATATCCGCGTATGCATTTCTAAAGTCAGAAGTGAGGTTATGTCATGCTACATACATCCATCGTATGAGTCATTCTGTCTACTACTCTTCAGTTACATATAGTTTGAGAAGAAAGTAGATCTGCGCAGTGAAGTTATATAGTATACCATACGGATATACGGTTACACTCGGATATACATGGAGCATTTCATCAGTAATGCAACAGAGAATATAAGACGATGCACTGGCAAAAACCATTTATAGGTTTCATAGAGTCGCACACAAATCTTTATACGGAATAAGTAGTCGTCCACAGTCAAGCCAAGAAGAAAAATATCCTGATGGTCCGAGATTCTAAAGCACCTCAGATCTATATTCTATAGGCGCCGCCATTGCGATTCTAAGTCGTAAACATGGGAGCAGAAGCGCGGGCTCGATTTAACCAAGCGATTATCGTTCCGTTAGATTCTTAGGCTCTTCTGTTGTTGAGAGATATAGAGAGACTGTTTGCAGCCCATTCGCGTGAAGATTTTTTTTTCTGTATAGCCTTAGGGTGCATAAGTTGCAGTCCAAAGCTTGAAAGACTGCATGGAGAAGATAACGCGGTTCAGCCCATGAGAGTGATGCTGCTGCTGTCGTGTTGCCCTCAGGAGGATCTTTCTTCTAGTGCTGTATAAAAAAAAGGCTATAGAGATCGAATGTAATTCTGATCTGGGATGGAGAACTGATGCTACTGGAGTACCAGTTGCGCGGAGCTCGTTAAGAGGGTTGCATGGAGGCTTGATTGATTCATTCACTGGTTACCAAAGTGTGACAGGCTGACAGGAGGGAAAGGTAATCGATCTGGCTGTAGATTATGATGTTGTAGAGGAGTTGATTTTGCGACTCTGAAGATTGTTGGAGATTACTGTGTTCAAAGCTTTGATACCTGTGATTTAGATTTGATATATGGGCATTATATTGGCTGCTTTGGTTATGTAGCGATTCTTGTAGTTGGTAAGATATTGATCTGATTATGATGGATCTCAAACGATGTCTAAGATGACACTTTATTCATAGAATTTGATGTTCAATATTTAGGTCGTTATGTTGTAATGATGGTACAGAATTCAAAAGACGACGCCAAGGTCGAGAAGAATTTGGAAAATGCTCCAGTATAGCGTAACAACAAGTTGGAAAGTTATACCGTGGTTTAAGATTTTCGCCAGGTCATTCCTGGATTGGTCCTTATTAATCCATCTATCATCAGGCATTATGAATAACCTGGCCACTACATCGATCTACGTGTTCATACCAGTAAGATGGTGTAACATACAAATTTTGCCTGGTTCCTCTATAATGAACAAAATTCTTCATGTCCCAAGCAACATTTAGAATGGGTTGTTCAAATAAAAGTATGGCAAACATGTTCCTCTGATTACAAAATTAGTACAAAGAATAAAATCTTGTAACCACTGTGTATGAGCCATGGATTAACTGAGTGAAAGGATACATCTAGAGCTCACAGATTTACGATAATCTTGAACGCCCAATGATCTCCTAACCAAACTGCTTCTAAGCAATCTCCAGCATCAAACATTTTTACACATCCTCCTCCAGCAGTTTACTCGCGAAAAGGTGTTCACAGTCGTTCATTTAAGACACCTCCACTCATTTCAACGCTTGGTACCACGGAAGAGTTGCGGAAATCCAAGTTCACAGAGATAAGCGTCTCGCGACAAGTAAGACGCACCTTTTGCGCAATGTTCTCACTCAAGCGAGAAGAGCCAGAGAATCAACCATATCCGCGTAAAGAATATGAAGACACAAGCATAATAGGCATGTGAGCAGTTTAACCAAAGTGTCTAAAGCATACCCATACAAGTGATACAAGGATATATGGGAATGACAGCGCGAGAATTGTAGTCATGTAAGTGTGAGTTACCAGGTAAAATATCTAAGCCTATATATGTATACGCGACTTGAGTTAGCGGCTCATTAGTCGGTTTTCTCGCGTAGACACTCCTATATCGTTGCTTCTCTGGCGTGAATGAAGTCGTAAGAGAGAACCGGATCTTTTGCTCTTAAGCAAAAGATATCTCTGGCTGTTAAGATGGCTGTACGGAGTCGTTGTCGTGTCTTTAGTCAAGTAGGCAATTGTCGCGAGGCTCTAACAATCAATTCTCAGTGGCTTCTCTTAAGCTCTTATAGAGTACAGCGGAAAGTGCAATTGCTCGACGATGTGGACATGGCAAAGATACGGTCCTGACATCTTCCTTATCGTACATACCTTTCAATTCTAGTTAAGTTTTGCGGTAACTGTTTAATGGTAGATATGTCTGAGGATTGTCTGAGAAATGAACCTAGTTAAGACAATTTGTAGCAAGATCATGAGCGTTCAATTCTGTATAGCGAGGCAGCCAGATTGAGTTCAGTGACTTCAAGTAGAATAAGGTTTCATCTAAAGACTGGGATTGAATAAACTATGTTAACCTGACCTTCAAAACCAAAAAGTATTGTAACATGTATTGCGGTTCAAGATAGATTTAGAAGACTTTATAAATGGTACTCTTGTCACTTCCAAGAAATTTCAAAGTTCCATGTTATCTTCAAACCCTGTAGCACGATGAGTCCGAGTTTTGAGTGCTGTGGAGCCAGATTAATTCTTGAAATTTAGAACCCAAGGTATAGAATTCTTTCCAATGTAATATTTGGTTTTGAATGGTCATTTTAAGAGCGATAGTGTCTGGGCAAATGTATCATAACCTCATCAAGACTTCATGAATTTATTGGACAAACAATACTGAACCCTCTACATAATTTGGAGAATCCATCACGACCAACGCCAGACTCAACCTTGACTAAACGCATTTTACAAAAATTCCCCGACGTGAGCTACAGATGAGATACAGTTCACCTGTCCCTCACGTTTTTACAAAACCTCTCATCTTTAGCTGACCTACTACAGTCTTAGAGATCAACAGCTGACATATTCCCGCTTATGAGCTGTATATAAAGTAAGTATACCAGTGAATAAAAAAAGTATCCTTCGAAGTAGACTCTCGAGTATACTTTGACGACATCAAGCGCATATAACGGAGGCGTGACTATATCCCCGGAGAACCAACATACATATCGCAATGCACAACAAAAAAAGAGACACCGAGACGCGTAAAAAAGACTAATTCAAGTGCAGAAAAGCTTATTTGCGCACTCACAGCACATAGTCGGATTGCAGTAATTTTTCTTCCCAATCCTTCTGGATCAACCTACTAAAATGTGGTACCAAATCCACACACTTACTGCACTGTTTACTCATAGATGAATACTCTGTAAGCTTCATATATATATGTCTAATACATCTGACGCGTGCAAGATCATAATCCTTCGAATCCGAAAAGAGCCGAGCAGCTGAAGGTGTCCGTGCGCCCACTTGTGTACAATTTTTTTTCTCTTTTTCAGATCCGCGTGCATGCCTGATGCACACTGAGCAAAAAGAGATTCGCGTCCCACTCATGATATAAGAGAACATAACCTCTCACGTGTGAGTGCATATATCGAAGGGAGTAAATACACTCCTCTCTGGATGGCAATGGTAAAAAAAGATGAAGAAGAAGGTTTGGCTGACAAAAAAGACCCTTTCGATCAAAATCTCCTGGGCAGATGCTCGAGACTCCTCTCGAAACCGACACCTGCTCCGAGATTGGCCAAACCATTGGCTGCAGCAGCAGCTGCTGCTCCAAACATCATCTCGTCCTCCCCAACTCCTTTGCGAGAGTAGATTGATATGAGGAAAGGAGTGTATAAGGATATGACCCTGTACCTTATTACAGACTCTTGAAAGAAAAAAAAAAAAAAAAAAAATACGCGAGAGATCGGGAGTGTTTTTACGCGGCTTAATTGGCGCCAGGCTGGTACATCAGAGAGAGTGCACAATCATCCGATACTCATCTCACGCGGAGTATTATAATATGAGTAAAAATCCTGGGAGGCATGTGTATGTGAGATGCTCCAAGAGGAAGAAAAAAAACTACACGTGCTGTACATACTACACCTACGAAATAGCTTGTTTGCGTCCTGTTGAGATACAGGTATGACCGGGTTGACCTTTAACCGGTACTGTATCACTACAACTTTGTTTGCTAGTATATTTATATATAAGTGAGGCAGAGAATTTTGCACAGTTAATATGGGTAAAGGTACCGTTTGGTAAAAAAAAAAAAGGTGAGTGTGTATAAGTTTACTCATGCATTGGTGACCTTCGGGTTTTGAATCATGATAGCAAGTGACGCAATGATGATGAAGAGGAAGATGAAAAAGGTGCTTATCGCCTCTCTCAAGATGATTGCTAATATAATACGCGAGAAAGATGACTTTGTGTTACTTTGTCATTAAATGGAAATAGCACCATTATGCACGTGTATATCCAGTATTAAATACTATTCTTTTTCAACACTGTTGAGTCAAACGATAATTTGCTAATATACTATTGAGATATAGGTATTTTGAGATACGTATATAGGATGAATGAAGAGGATCAATGTAAGTAGAAGTCTGTGGAGGGAATCCGATTAGCATCGACTGGAGAAACGTGAAGGATCGTACCTCACGTTCTGTATATATTCCTTTGAATAGAACAGAGTCTTGCAATGCGCATGGCAAGTTGGTCTCGGATGAACGATTATCTTTAGAGATTTCAAAGTGAGCGAGTAAGTATCTTAGAGCGAGGAGTGAAGTATCTTGATGAAAAAGATACTACTTTTAGCCGCGAGGGCCAAACTGTATATATACTATAGAAAAGGATTAGGGACATCCTTTTCGATTCGACTTGGTCGACGACAACAATAGACTGCAGTCTAATACGATGTCACGGATGCAGAAAGCTTTAATGCTTCCACGGGTTTCAGTTGCAGCCTATTGGATTTGAGCTTTGGAAGAGACATTGCATTGTGTTGTTGTTGGTGGTGGCATTGGCAAGTTTTGATAGGTAAGTATATGAAAACAGTGTGATTCCATCAAGTACTTTGCGATCCTACAGTGTGATGTCTTTGGCTCTGATAGTCATTGTTTCAGAGATCACGGTATCAACTTCCGCAAGTGTCTTAATTTTGTTTTGGATTGTACTTGAAGTTGAGATAGTTTGAACACTTGAGAGTTGGCACTTCAGATGAAAACGTTTGGAAGAAGAATTGAAAAAGTTTCGAGATGTTGTAGAAAGTATAGAAACCATGGTACCCGTGACCCAAGTCAACATCATGGTCTTGCAACTTTTAATAAGGAAATTTTCTTCCTAAAAACATTCTGTAGACTATAAAGAAGTCCAGATAGGATTCCATAACGGAAAACACTGACAACTCATGAGTGACACTTTTGTTTCGTATCATACTCTGACATGGAGATGTTTTCCAAAAATTTTGCAGTCCCTCCAAAAATGTTTATCGTTCAGCAATTCAATGTGCCAAAAGATTCTTCCAACTCAACATGATTCATTGGAAACTCGATACAAATGATTGATCAGACCCATTCTTAAAAAACTGGTTGATTTATAATGACCATGATTTCTGGGATCCAGTTTTGGGTTCAAAGAGGATTGAAGAAGAACACCAAGAAATAGCCAAGATTCTCCAAAGACAACATAACCTCTATTATAAGATCCAAGAAAAATCAGCATTCTCAAATATTCTCAAAATATGTATGGCAAAACCCTCATCATGTCTATTCAATACCACCCAAGATCAAAGAACCACACAATCCATACATACGGATGTCCATTATCCAAACTTGCTATTCATCCAGCTATTTACCTAACGTTCACGTATAGTATTTCTCCATCAGGACTCTGAGAATGCAATGCATGGGAGATATCTCTCTTTGCAATGTATCCATCACGGGAACACAAATGCGTATGGCATGTATGCACATGGGTAATATCCTCGCACGTGGCCTGCATTCACACTCATGATGACTCCGTTGGCTTTTTTTTTCCTTAACGGAACGTATAGCGATTCTCTTTCCGCAAGTGCGTATACGTATAACATCGTTCGATTCCAAAGCTGAGTAAGGCCAAGGTAATGACTTTGACTGACTGACGTTCTCATACCAAGTAAGTACGTGTAAAAGTCGCACCCATATACTCGATGATACACTGGCATCCGTTACTCCATATATACTGATGTGGTACATAGTAAAGAGAGTCAATGAAAGTCGATGCGCTAGTAATGTAGTTCGTCGCTTGCGAAGTCAACACCCATCAGATCAGATCGCTTATCATATATGTAATATAATGTGCAATTTGTTATTATATTAAGCTGTTGGCTTGAGGCAGTAGTAGACTATTAGCTCACTTCATAATGTAATGTAGAGATATATTAGGTGAGTCTGAGATAATGAAAATGACAATGGGTTAAGCATTGCCTAATCCAGAATACTATTTATAGGTTAGATTTAAATGTATGTCATAATAATGCAGAGGAAATGATGAGAAGCAAGGTTATACGCATATAACCTATCAGAATGACTAGCACGCGCCTTTTCAGAGTTGACGGCCAACGCTGCACCTGTGTGTACTATGAATGCAAAGATCGCAAACTGTGTGATTTCCTCTAGTGATCGAGTCCTCGGGTATGCTCCAAATGTATGTTTGATCGCTTGAGTGAATCTCTTTGAGGGTATCAGCGTTAGTTATACGATGAATCTTTGACGCGAGGAGGCGACTACGGAACGTGCTTGATTTCAATGATGCCACAGATCTCTGCGGGTTATATGATGATGATCACCACTTGACCGAGGTACAGTTTGACGCGTGCTTTGACGTCATTCAGCGAATACCATCACATTATGCGGTATTCGTAAGGTTGAAGATTCTGTTTGAGTCTAGGTTCTATTGGTTGAGAAAAGCATTTTATGAAATTTGAATGGATTATTGATCGGGTTTAAGTGCAGTTCTAGAAATTGAAAGAATGTTTTGAATTAGGTAGATTTGACCTTGAAAGGTAACGGTTATGAGGTATTGAGAAGATCAAAAATCCTGTTTGGCGCTGGCTAGTATTTTAGTGGACTTGGAGCAATATGGTTTTGGAATGAATTAATGAATGAGTGATTGATAAAAAAACGCATACACGTGATGAGAAGATGCTCTATCTAAAATAAACTTAGACTGAAAAAAGTATCAGCAAGGTGGGTCTGCGAGATGATGAGGTTCTATTTAAAACTGGAAAGTGGACAGAGACATATTGAACAAGTTTTGGCAACAGTGGTAGATGGATGACAGACACTTAATTACTCAATAGTAATAAAAACTGTATCAAAAACTTGCTATTGTTTCATTCAAGACCAACCTAACCTCAAATACTAATTATCATACCGTTTGTAAAAGATAGACCTGTATTTTGAGGCTATCTATCCGGGTCAAAAAGGCTATTGAGATGGACTCTAAGGAAACAAAGAAAATTGAGGGTGTTTCGGATTGGACCAATCTAACCTTAAAAGGTAACGGTCATATGGTATTTAAATACAAGATCAGATCTTCGATCTCGGGCAACAATACTCTAAAAAGACAAAGCTTTAGAATATGAAACAAGAATCCAACTTAATTACAACTGCCAAGATTGAACAATGATTTCGATTTAACTGATCTAACCTCAAATGGTAACAATCCAGACAGGTACCAATTTTGCATGCAGGATAGATTACGAGTCAATCGGATTGTTCTGACAAGTTCTAAATAGAAGCACTACAACATAAATGATGTATGAATCCATAGAGTCACGATGACACAACAGGTATAATATGATTAACGCACCACACAGCGCAGAAAAGAAACAATGCGTTTGAATAACAGATACACGATGCCTAGCATGATGCTTTTTAGACAATCAAGTTTGCAAATCATGCCGGACACAATTAATGCAATATTCCTCATCGGATTTCACAATAGCCAACACTAGATGATCAGACTTCTCATCTCTTTCTCACACAACCAGATTAGTTTTAACCAACTATTCACAAGCTCATCGACAAAAGTTCCTACTTTTGTCGTCTGCTGATTTATTTAGAAGGCTCACTCAACTCATTGTCGTATTAGTCGTTGCCGTCTTGATCGTTGATGGGAATCGTGAGTTTCACGGATATGTGGGTCAGTGAGACGCTGCGATTGTTGTCGACTTCTATAGGCGTGCGACTCTCAACTCTCAACATTATGTACATCCCATATATACACACATATATACTGTATTTATAGTGATTGTGATGCTTTAGGACATGCATGGTTATACACCACATACTCGCTCAAAAACTCATTATAACCCCGTCCATAGACCAAAGAGAAGCCTGCATTCGACGATCCATTATTTCATGTACAATGTGTATACACTAACTGTGCATGTGTATCTATGTCCTATGTATAACATTATAATGATATATATAGATATATTATATGATAGGCTGTATAGGAGGATATTGGTTAGGTAACCTATAGCGGGAGTAGGCGGTAATGCAGTTCTCGCGACGACTACGAGGCCTGATAGTTAGTTTGTTTGTAGCTCTCGGTTCTCTAAGGGGCCTTGACTCTCTCAGAGAGTCTGTTCATATACTCGCAGGCGTGTAATTTGGGCCTAAGGCTCGCGTGACACGTGGTTTGACTCTTCGTGAGTTTGTTATTGCTGTTGATGTTTAGTGTGTAGGCTTCATATATATATATAAAAAAAATGAATGTTGCAATGAACAACAATGATCACGTAGGAGAGTATCTGATATACACTGTAGTCAATATCTCCTTATTTTTCCTTTCTTTTTGAGGTTATTGATGAGTAAAAATAGTTTCAATCATAAAGGTGTACATCTAATATACTATGAGGTTGAAAATTCTTGATCAATTGAAAGTCTTTTTTTTTGGGCCATGAAACGAGATGAAGTACATATAGTACATGTAAGATCAGCGTGGAATATTGATATGGGAATATAAATTGGTCGGTTATAGGAGATTAATGAGCGAGATGCGAGCAAGCGATCGACACTTTTAGCGTCGCGTATATATAATTCAAAACAACGCCTGATAATATCACTTGACAGGTTGCTTTACGCTGTACCATAGGACGATATAAAGCGAACACCGAACCATACGGCTAATTGGCAAGCATAACAGGTTCAAGCTGTCTAACTTTTTTTTTTACCAAAGATATTGCAAATTTTGCGCTGTAGAGCGAGAAATTACTTTGTGTGATATCATGGCGGTGTTACTACTCGAGCTTCTACGAAATTTAGCGAATTTCTCAATCGTTGCTTACAATTTTATATCTCTAGCTCTATAGTGCCTAATAATGATTGCCCCTTCATAGTATGGCATAAAAATTTACAAGTTTACTAGGTGAATGTTACATTTCAAATATCAATATATTTTCAGTCGAAACGGTTTCTGATTTTACATTTTTACTCGGAAATGATAAAATAATAATTACACTCGTGATTACAAGTAGAGTATACGCCTTTTTTTTCATTCATCTAGTGAAGTGGCGTAAGAGGGAAAATTCTCCACTTATATTAGCTTATAGATGATGAGATGAACAACGATGAAAGGAAGAAGGCCACAGCTGTAGAGAGAACTTGAGTGGATCGCTTGTCATCTTGTATGCAATTCCATACATCTATATACGATATTAGATACACTTTCTGGCTCATAAGTATCATAGCAAGAGGAGATGCTGTGCAATATCAATCAGTCTCGTCCTCAAATATATACCGCTATATACATACTTTATACTCAAGATCTACCTCTCGTTCTCTAATATGATAAGTTGAAACCTGAGAGCAGATATACGATGCAAGGACGAATATTTTGCAAGCCCGATGTCATGATGAAAAATTCATCCGCATTGTCTGAAAGACGAATCAGGGGCATCGCGTGCGCGAGAACGTTTTCACTTTTTTTTTTTAACTTACTCTCGATTAGAGAAAGAGTAGGACTTTCCTCGAGGCTCGTTAATTTTCTACCGTTTGAACACTTTTATATACCGGGTGATGGTTTAAGAGAAGAAAATGGCCAGCGGTGCGTTTCGATATCGTGTACATATCGAGAGAAGTCGAAAGAAAACGAAGGCGCGAGAGTTTTCGTGCTTATCGAATGCGAAAATCGGTTCTCGTCGAACGGGATCACCTCCTGTGAGAGTGGAAATTTATTTCAACTTTATAAGTGTAAGAGGTTACTTTGTATAACTGTATGGTTGTGGCGTTTTCAGTTATATGTATTGTATGTAGGTGTGATGATTTCATCGAGTTACCTGGAGGCTGCGTCGTTATCGACATATGAATATATATAAGCGCTGAGTATGTGAGATTTTTGGTCCTTATTTTCTCGGAATGAAACTTGGTGAATTTTTCATGGAAGAGGGTAAGCTGTGATAAGAATTTGAACTTCCGTTGTTGTTTGATAAAATTGCAGTTATTTTTACTTATGTTTACTGTTGTATGTAGAGTCTTGATGTATTTGGCGAGATTTGATTTGAAATTTTCGTGAAACAAGACAAGACTCTCAAAGTCTTGGCCTTAACCCATTGACCCCTACACCTCCAAAACACAATGTTGAGCACACGTGGGGTCAGTCAGACCCCAATGCAAAGAATTGTCGCTCATTTTTCAACTAAAAGATATATGGTGGCACGTCCAAATTCATGGCCGATGACGCGACATAGGCATGATTCCAAACGGTTGGTAACCGACTTTGAATGTTGAAAATGATCTGGGGTCCACGTGACCCCGTAGTATGATCGGCGGGTTGAATTCCTACAAGACCGAATTTTTTTCTATGATTGGAATTTTTGAGATCACAATCAAAAGGAAACTGGTCTTAAGATAGTACCTTGGAAATGGTCTTATCGATCGCATTTTCTAAATTGTGGCTGGTCTTTCCATCAAGACTATGTAATGACCGAGGAAGAGCCAATTTTTTCTCTTTCTCTGTTATAAAATTCGAAGTGCGTCTTAATTTGAACTTTGAACTTTGTTAATGGTTACTTTCAACAAGTTAATGGTTACCTTGGTTGATGGTTTACTTCTACAAATTAACTAGACTGAATCTGGTCCCATTTGATCGTTTCTGCAAAAAGACCTCAAGACTGAACAAAACATGCAAGTCAATATGTAATCTTGGTAAAATGTTAAAAATCTGACAAGACCATTCAGAGAAGATTCCAAACAACTAAGGTGTCGGTCCAGCCTTTTGCAAAGACCAGTTAGGATATCGAGAAAATTTTGACACATCCATAAAATTTCCGTGATTTCTAGAGTGATTTTCAAATTTTTTGAAGCCTGACGTTTTTTTAACTCTTCAGACTTGAATTGGGCCTGAACATTGAGGCCATGTTGAACTTGATTTCAGCATAAGACATTGAATATAAGTTCATAGATTATGTAGACATGACAGTCCATAAAGGCCCTTCCTCCTTGTTCTCATCAAAAATCCACATGACAATAAATCATATCCGTGTAAGTTTAAATTTCATTCCATCCCAGAGTGTAACTTTCATACCCAATGTTTACAAAAGCTTGTCTGGTCACATATCATCATCATGAAAACGTCATGAAAAATCTTAAGTAAAATGATCTGCAATTGTGGTGGTCTCTCAGCACTTTCTGGAAGCATTATAGAAGTAACAAAATCCGCAATGCACAGATAATGACAATACAGATACATAGTTTAGTCTTCGCAGGTCGAGATAATACTTTTCTACACGTGTGCTCCATCCGTAAAGTAATGCTATTCCGGCATATATAAGGTCAGTGTACCCAACTTGCCCCCATTAAGCCATTTTCTTAATAATTCTGGATAATCTCAATATTTTCCAACGTACTTTAACTTATTTTGAAGCTTGTCTCAAGACCTTTAGAATGAGCTAAGGTACGTCCAATTTGGACGAAGTGGAGCCGAACTGTTTGAATTCTCCCAAAAGGTGATTTTTGAGAGTTTACAAAAGTGTGTACCCAACTTGCCCTCATCATTTAAAACAATGTAAATCGGCGATGAAGTGAATAAAATCGCTTTGATCTGTTTTGATCACCGTGCAGTGACATTTGTAGCTTTGAGCTGGCCCAAGACATCGTTTCCGACGTATTTTGACGTGATAAACACGTTCTGAGTGGTAAAAAAAGCCATACTGCACGCCTTTCCGAGATAACCATATGGGGGCATGTTGGGTACACTCCGATGTCGGCCTTCTTGATTCTCAAACCATCTCCGTGTTTTGTACATAAAATCGCTCCAAATCAGAGTTCTGCAACCCTGATGAGCGGATTTTGAAGGTATTGAGACAAGGAATCGAATGCGCTAAGGTACGTCAAGATTGGTCGGATAAAAATAAATTTGCACCGGTTTTAGTGAACGTGATTTCCTCGGTGATTTCTTAGCCGTGCAAACACGAAAAATGGAAAACTCACTTTATATCTTCTGGAGAACGCAGAAATGATCCGGGGTCGATGAAGACTACGTATTTTCTCATATTTTAACATAACAAACGTAAAAAAAATTTGAGGGGAGGCCTAGGTGTGCCAATTTCCGAGATCGGCATATGGGGGCAAGTTGGGTACAGAGGCAAGTTGGGTACACTTACCTTATATCACATATATAGAGATATCAAGTATTATAAAGACCTTGCATTTACTGAAGCATCGACAGCTACAGTAAATGTGTACATGTATGTGTAGAATCGTTGCAAAAGTGAGAGAGAAAAGTTTTCCAGTCCGGAAGGAAAAGATACAGAGTTCACACGCTAATCCCAGGAGATTCTGACTCTTTTATATACGCACACATACACACATGTTGACGTAGAATATATAAGTCGACGAGGCCGAAGCTTTTCATTTTATACGAGGTCCTTTTTCTCAAGTTTTTCCACAGCTGAATTTTTGTTGATAATTTAGTGTGATGCATTTTATTATACATTTCTAAACCGTTAAGTGCAAGACATCCCATATATATAATAACATAATGCACTTTCGCAACGACAAGGATACTGATCAAAAACGAAGAAGAGGACATTTGTCAAGTGCTATTTAGCTTTTTGAATTGAATTACGATTGATTTCTCACTTCTATACAGACTTCAGTAACTCTAGAAAAATTTTCCTACATATATACACACAACTTGCGAAATTGAAAACACAATCGCAATATGTAGATGTCATTCGTTATTTCAAACCCTAATCGAACATAAATTTACAATTCAACGGTTTTCTATGGTCTGATTTAAGATCCATATGAAACAAAATTTCAATTCACAAAGTCTTAGATACTACTAACTTGTAAACCTTGCGTAAAAGAAACTTATAGCCTGGCCATTGTGAAATTTACAATAGACATTGGACTTTCATGTTTTACGTTCGGTTGTCTGTAAGTTTCGTTCAAAGTATGTAAATTCGATGAAATTTAACGCAAATACAATATATATACATGTATCCTGAGTTCCGTAATCATATACTCGATAGACGATATATTTCGATGTATTGTATATACGCAATATGGGGAAATGAGGTATGCTGCAATCGAATTGTGCTTATATAGAGACCAAGATATATACATGCAAGACTCTGATGGATAGGTAAAATAAGGAGGAGAGGGAACAGGTCGATTCTGCAGTTTAGACGTGCGTGGGTGTAGGCACACGATCTATCTATCTATCTATCCCACGCCAAGTCTAATTAATTCATCGCTATAATTGCATAGTACATATCTGTAGAGATGCTCGAGTTTGACCAATAATGAAAATCATCACAGAGTTCAGTGGGACAAGAGTTATTATTAGTTGCGTCTACATCCATGATTCTATTACAGAATGTCCCAAATGCTGGATAACCTTCAAATGCAATATCTTTTCTATCAGTAAATTCACTTGATATTAAATAGCTTTTTTATGAGAGAGTAACATATATTTTAAAAGTGAGTTTATGCATGCTGAGAGTGCAAATTCCAAAGAACATGCTTGAATTTGTTTCAATATAAGCGAGGAAGATATTGAACGCGTTATGCAAATGTTATGGTACATCTTTTCATGACGTCGTCTGACATCACAGAATTTCAATTTCTTAAGAGTTCACACCGAGGGAAAGTGAATGTGATGATAATAAGTCGATCATCGGAACATAAATTGACGTTTTATGGAGCGATTATTTGAAAATTATTCAATACTATGACGATGGATAGGTACGATTGAAAGTTTCTTTTTTTCAAACTTTATGTACAGATGAGTTGAATTTGATATGTGGGTTGCAGTGAATTTGAGAAACTGCAATGATATGAAGGTTATGTAGAAGAACAGACTTTTAAAACTCACTTTTCAGAGAGTTTGATTCATTGAAAGCTTGGTTATAGATATACCAATAAAGTTTGACCTAGTTTTATAGTGGTCAAAAATGACCCAGAGAATGTTACTACACTGCGACCCGAAAGTTTTACACACACTATTATATCCTATATATAGTTTCTCAAGTTGATTTTGTTCCACACACTCAATATAGATGCATCAGAAGTAATTTAAATTGAGAAGAAGAAAGAGAGGCGGTCATTCGCCGCTCAGTTTGCTCACGACGAAATTGACGAGATGCACTTTATATATATAAGAGAAAAAACAGTCTCTTGCAAGTCAAACTTTCACGGCCAAAGGGTTCTTCTCTTTTGATGTCTCTTTGGTTATTTCTCATCGTATATGGCAGATATGTCGAGTTCACGATATGTTGGAAGTTGGTTATATGTATATCCTTAGGCTACGAATAATGAAATTGAAATTGGTCTTTCTTTTTCCGAGTATATCTCTTGAGGATATGTATATATAGGTACTGTCATCATATCTGAAGGATAGAAATGAAAATGAAAATTATGCAAGATTTTTCATATGTAGCAATAATGTGGTTATTGTAGACGAATATGTACTAGAAAGTCATAGTCTTTGATGTGGAGGGATTACATCTTTTTTTTCTTGTATGTGGTCAGAAAAAAAAAAGACAAGAAGTAGAGAAAGATTTTCTTTGGTATGTCGTAAGTAATTTGATGGATGCTACCAAAGGTGCTAATAAATCGATATTAATTACTTCTTTGGGAACGAATGTGATAAACCAGTGGCTCACGTAATAGATTGGTATATTGTTGGCTACTGGTTGTTGATCAATAATGAAATTTTCATTTGGACGGATTTATTTTTTTTTTTTTTAGTGCGGATTGGTGGTTACTTTCATTACGTCCATTTACGGATACGATTTCATTACAAAAAATGATTCAGATGGAGATTTGTGAACGTAATGCTACTATTGGTAATGGAAAAAAAGTCAATTTTCTCTTGGATGTGAGAGCGTATTGTTTTCATTAGGATTATGTAGGTTGCTCGCGTGGAAAAAGTAGGAAATGCGAACGTATATAAGCAAGCTCGAGCTTTGTGAGCTTTCAAGCTCTGTGTGAAGAAAATGTAAACGCAAAAATGAAAAGTTGACGAGATTTCCGACTGCTGTGCTAATGCATTACCAGAAATATGTTTTTCTGCGTTTCGAGGCTAAAACAAAGACTAAGAGATTCTTACAGTTTTGCGTTTGAGCTTTCATGAGCTTTTATTTTGCAAAGTAGTAAATTGGACACTTTTCTGTATCTAAAGATTACATTAGTTGAGCCTCGCGTTGAGTTTTGAAAAAAATAAATAATTTACTCGAAAAAATTCACCATGAACATATGGTTCACAGTATTACAGCTTTTTTTCACTTTTCAAGGTTGTTTCAAGGATTTACTAACGAAAAAAGTTTACACTCATAGAGTTAGGAAATAAATCAGCAAAAATGTGCCCTTCACAAAGAACCCGCATTGAAAAAATGTGGAAAAATGTAGAAAACCTTTATGGAAGACCCCTCAAACTCCTTATTCATTTTGTCCATTACAGTAAGCAAGTTTCTTCAATGTTTGTGATGAGTTTTGTTCGGCGCATGATGAAAATCTGAAGAAAAAAGTCAGAGGAATTTCAGGGCAATTCTAGAATCACACGATGAAAAAAATGAGGTCTCTATGTCCTTGTGATTTGAAGAAAAATATAACAAACCAAAATTCTTTTGACCATATATTACTTTTGGCATTCCTCGTCATTTTGCGACTAGCTATTAGTTTCTTCCTTGTTAGAAAATTCTCCTGAAATCTGAAATTTATGTCTTAGAGTGAGCATTTCAAGACACCACATTTGAGACTGAACATAATACCTAAATACGCAAATTTTATAGTCTTTGCAGATTTCAGGGCTATAGAGCTTGCAAACTCCTCAGATCATACATTAGTAAGGGAATAGATATATACACAGAAAACCGAGTTGTTGCAGCGTGTAATTTCTATACATCCCTGAGGCTGTCTGAAAATACAAGTGGCTTGTATCATGACCTCGTATTGTACCACCTATATATTCTTCACACACGCATCACGAGAAGAGAATCTCTTATACATGAAGTATAAGATTGAGACCGAAAGGAAGTGGTCGAGACGTTTTTTTTTTTTCAGTGCACGTTATGGAAGTCTAGTATATAGGCTAGAACAGCCTCCGGGTCCTATATTCTTTCCTCATCTCGTACAGATTGCATTTTACTTTTTTGTGGGCAGCAGCAGCACACAAGAGTACAGATATTATAAAGGTTTACGTTCAGTTGATGGCATATACAGAATTTGCAAAAAATATAATAGAAATGGGTTTTTGTGTAAAAGTAAGGATTGGTGAAAATAGGTTATGGTTGACGATTCGGTGCTAATGGTTATTAATGGAATTTTAAATTCATTCATATTTTTTACAGTGTTCGGGGTTATAGATGTGTATGTGTGTGTGTGTGTGTGTGTGTGTGTGTGTGTGTGTGTGTGTGTGTGTGTGTGTGTGTGTGTGTGTAAAAAATCGTCAGAGAAGAAAGGAAGAAGAATGAAAGGATCCTTGGATGTTTGAAGCACGCGTGTGAAATTGACACGTGCAGCATGGTTTTAAATGAATGTCTATGGCAAAGGATAGTCCGTGTCTATTTTATGGTCAGGTTAATTAACAGGATGGGCAACGTTTGGCCACTAGGAATTTTTTTAGCTTCATGATCATTTTTATAGAATATACAATGGAAACTCGACCACAATTTAGTGATACACACGTTAAAACGACACACGGTCATTCCGTTATTATTAGATATCTTTTTTCTTGCTCATTATAATTGTAAGCATGAATCTTCCGTTGCTGATCTGCATATTTCATCTAAGAATGATGTTCTGAAATTTGGAATTCCCCGGAAATATTGACTGAAATATTCTGGCCAATATTTTATCTGAATTGAGTCACCATACATGAAAACTGGGACTTCAGTTTGTTGCTCATTAGTTCTTGATGAGGCTCTGTATCAAGTGTGAATCACTTTTTTCATGAAAATACGGTTGTTCAGCCGCTTTCTGTCACGTGAAAAATCGAGAGACCCGTTTGGAAAAACTATATTCCAAGTCTTGATTTGTAATAAGTTTTCATCTTGTTGTCCTGGTAAGAATTTTACGTAGATCTAACAGAGAAAATTGTCAATCCCTGTCAAATATTCACAGAATGTAAGAAATATAACAATTTACTGATCAAAAAAAATAGAAAACTGACTATTTTATGATCAAAACGCTGATGGTAAATTGAAAAATTATTTCGACCAGTGTCAATTGATGAGTAGAGCAGCTGCTGATGTTCAATATGAGTGTTGTAATCAAATAATCAAAAAATTAGACGATTTTGTGTGGACAGCACCACGAAAGGTAATCAAAATTCTTGAAAATTGCGGAAATATTTTGGTGGCATTTGTAAAAAATGATGAAACGAGCGAATAAAACGTGTAACTAAGGGCGTTAGAGTAGTACACCCACTATATAAATTAGTTCATCACCCTTTGCCCTTCTCACGTAATCTGCTATTCAAATGCATCGATGCGAAAGATGCGTCGAACCGAAACTTCGTTTCAAACACATCTCTCTGAATTTGAAGCTCAAAAACAAGGGTAGTCTGGCATTAATCTGAAGGGGTTGAACATCAATTCTAGCATCGAGTAAGAGGAAAAAGGGGTTAGTGCGGGTTAGTATAGAAAGGCATAAAGTATGCATCGAAGAAAATACATACATACATCACTGCACCCCCGTTTGATCAACTTTTTAGTAGAGGAGAGAACGAGGCGAGAAAGGGCGAGAGAATTCTCAATCCCTTCCTCAATAATGCATTGTTTCAACAATTCGAAACATTCGATCCGATTCGGATGTATATTTCGGGCAACATTAGATGCAATTTTTCCGTACTCCTTTCTTTTGTTCTACAATCTCAATTTTGGGTACACTTACATGTATTACCAACACACTGAGAGTTTGAGTTGGAGTTCAATCAAGAATGAAAGAAAGAGAAGAAGAAAGAGTATTCTCAAAGTGTTATAGTTACATTAATAACGAGTTGCAGTATTAATATAGCATGCAGAACGAACTTCTCTTTTCTTCTGACACATTGTCCGCGCTCGATAATTTCCGTTCTTTCTTTACGTCAATTATACACGAACAGTGACACCCTACTCACACTTTCAAACAAAAAGGAACAGATAAAGCATGTACATTTTCATGTTATGTATGCATGTACTGCATATATAACTCGTAGGTTATATTCTCGACACTTTGGCATACTACTAATGCATCAGCGAGTTTTATTGTTCTCTGCTTTGTACTCTTCGAATGGTGCAGAATTTCAAGTTATTATACTTGAAGAGGCGATGACTTTTGTGCGTCACGCGTCACGTTATAGGTATTATATATATTCTATGCCTCACGTGACGACAATAGCGACAATCGTGATGATGATTTTGGTACAAAGATAGAAAAGTGCAAAAAAATTTATAAATTCCATCTCGGATGTGATAAAATTTTTATCGCAGAACTCTGCTGCAATTTTGAGGTTAGGTTACATCTCATAATCTTAGTCTTTTTGATGGATAAATTAATGAAATTTGAAAATTGATGTGTCTCAAGCTCTACGTGTGTCGTTAATTTTTTCACACGTGACTTGTGAATATATCCAGATGCTCGTAAATGTTTATCGAGATGTTTATTCTTGTACCTCCGTTGGATATTTAAATTTATAGTATCCAAATAGCTTAGACCTTGACGAATTGAATATTTTACAATTTATAAACCTCGAAACTCGAGAAGTTCAATGTCACGACTCATCATCCATGTGATGTGAACTAACCTTCATGATATCGAAACAGTGGCACCTCGAGTAACATAAAAAACTGACATAACCTACATAGTGTCACCAAATGAATGCCTGAAGGGTTTACATGAAGCTATTTCATTCAAATTTTTTTTTTTTTTTTTCAGTCATCGTTAGGTCAAAATTTGACATCTCCTATCGAGAAGATGATATCTCTTAACCTAATTCTGGAAGTTGAAAGATACCTTCTTCTCGATAGGAGATATCGAATTAGACACCCTGATGATATAACATTGAACTAATTTCCTTGCGTGTGAAATATTGATGTTTCTCTACGTGATAGTAAGCGATGCTTGCATTGCTATGCGAACGCGCCAAATTTAAAAAAAAAAAGAGCAAAAGAGCTTACAGAGAGCCACATGGCTCATTGCTGACGCATTACAGTTATTTGTCAGCTCTGTCAAAGCGATCTCTTCTCCAGACATGTATTAATATAACTCTCTTATTGCGCATATATGATGGTATATGGAAATGCACTAATACTCCGGAAATATCACGCTCAAAATGTCCAATTTACATGATCTCTCTCTCTCTCTTTCTCGTGGCTTAAATTTATTTTCGATGTCACAGAGTAGGTATAAATATGGAGGGAAAGCTTCAGACTTTAGACAACTCCAATCCAATTAATTCACTGTTAAGGCATTAATAAAATTTCACTGCTCTGTGAAATTGTATCTAATCGATACGCCACATCAAAACACTAAACCTTTGTAATTTATTCCATCATAATTTGGTAGTATCATGTATACACTTTTATAGCTCTGTGTGTGTATGTGTATGGATGGTAAAAAAAAGGACAATAAGTCAAAAATACACTTTTCCTTTTCAAAGTGTTCCATAAAGCGTCTTATACTTGTGTAACCACAACTTTTTCAATATACATGAGTTTATACATGAATACAGGAGCCATATATAAACCTTGTACATACTGTACATTCAATACGTAACACAACGCGCGTACGTATCGTCAACTATTACAAATTTTACAGAGATCGACATGGCTTTATACCAATGTCTCTCGATCGACTGGCATATACCTATATATATATATATCAAAGCTCAGCAACTCTCGCTTATTAGCACTAACCAGGGGAGCACTTGACTTCCGGGTCACCAATCTTCTCCAAAATTTGTTTACAGTTTGGTGTCACCTAGAATATGGAGAATCCAGAGTGACTCCGTCAAATGGGCTCCCTGTTCAGGGCTACGAGTAAAAATGTTAGCATTGTCAGTATATCTGTATATATCACTTTTTAACATGGGCCTATATGGGCAATGCTAATCTCAATCGCTGTATCTTTGGACAGGAGGCCCATTTGACGGAGTTACTCTGGATTCTCCATATTCTAGGTGATATCAAACTGTTAACAAATTTTGGGGAAGATTGGCGACTCGGGAGTTAAGTGCTCCCCTTGTAAGTATTAGTCCTCATGGACATCAAGCGCAATCGAGAGCTAATCATTGTTACGCGTATATACGACACATTATACACTATCGTATTATCTTCTAGATATAATCTTTAGTATCGTAACGCATAATAGACAAGCATAATGTTATGTGTGCAGTATAAATCGAAGTATATGATTTTAAGTAGCTACGATTGACTCACAATCAATGATTTTCATCGATAATGAGATACATTTGAACACATAGTCAAAAGATCCAGAACTCAATTCAAAATCAATAGTTTGAATTCGACAGTTTGACGTTGGAACAAATTTGATCAAGTGGTTTTATCATTCTCAGATACCATTGATGTATGTTATCGATACATTCAAATTACGCGCGCAATTCTTTATATACGTAAGCCTATTAGGAGACACGATCACGATATAATACAAAATCAAACTGACGTACGGATTCTGTAAAATCGATCAATATTTAATAACGTCAAACCAAGAACTCGACAAGCGATATACAATAATCAATTGCTTCAATGCTGCACTAACAGAACGATTTCACCTTTTTTTATAATCAATTCACCAAAGCAATACACACACAGACGTACACACACTAACACTATACCAATAACCAGTAGCAGCTAATCGAATTTACATTTTGAAAACAGAGAGTCGACTGTTTTTTTCTTTGCCAGTTAGTATTACCAAGAGCAATACACTCACTTCTTCTCTTAACTTTGCATATATTGCGCGACTTGAAATGTAGAATGCACACTTTCACAGGTTTGAAATTCCCGCGCATGAATTTCGCATCCTTACGCGAGAAAAGAATACTGCCATGCAAGGTGTTAAAAAGGTTTCGAGTATGGTAAGTGTGTGTGTGTGTATATGTGTGTGTGTGTGCACACATAACCTGAAAAATAGAAACTGGCGATTCTGGTATAGTACAGGAAAGCGGAGAAAACGAGTGACAGAATTTAAAATACTCTAAGGCCAGGTCAGACAACCTGTCTTCTACAACACTCTTCGGTCGTCTGTCTCTTTTAAAGCCATTCAGAACTTGTTGTTTGGGCCAAGAAGAGCTTGGACTGGAAAGTGCATGGCATTCGTCTATGTATGTATTTCAATGTGATAGAGCAATGAGGTTGAAGCTAATGACACTTTACGCATTGAAGTATGCGATGATAATGATAGTGCGTATTCAGGAAGATGTGTGTGTTTAGATGCGATTGAATTGAGGTTAGAATCCCTTGGTGAGTTAATTTGTAAGGGGTTTGAATGAGTTGGAGGTGCCTGGTCGTAAAGAACCTGAGAGACTTTTATTACTACTGCTGACGAGGCTGGATTTCTAATTGACCCGTGACTACTTTTTCCGGATGCCCGAGAGATGCGAGAGTTGCACATTTGATGCATGTGGTACTAAATAGAGGCGAAACATATAAAAGGTGCAAGTGAAGCGTATCAAAAGGCTTCAATGATGTTCTTTAGATGAGCGAAATCATTCGAGAAATCTTTTTTGATGATCGTACGCGACTTTCGATTCTCTAAACTCCAAAATAATGAATTACCAACAGTCGGTAATTATAATAGTGAAACTAAGCTACCGACGGTCGGTAATTAAGATTACAAAAATTGATTGATTCAACTCACTGATATGAATTCAAATTCTAGTGACTCGATTTTCTTAGAACTCGTTGAAAAATTATGAATGTAAATGAGAAGTATCATACACAAGTATTTGTATTCTCATTATTGTATTGTATTTGTTTCCAACGTATGCTCTTTTCGAACTTTTACGTGTTACCCCCACCGCCTTGGCGTGGAGGCCATTGTCATGTTTCCAGTTTGTAGTCATTTTTCCAGTTTTTAGTCGTTTTGCCAATGTTTCCTATCAGGATAGTGCGAACTTTCGAGCGGACTCTACCAGAGAGTTGCTACGAGAATTCAAGCACCACCGCGGCGTTTTTCGAGTATGATCTGCATTTTATGCAGGCCCATACTCACCGCCTTAATCAGACTCGACAAGTGTCAGTGGTTCCATCAATTCTATGCCAGCCATTCGGTCTCTCCGTTGATACTTCTGGACTGCCAATGACAGTCATAGCGAAGCTCAACGCTCGACACGGCTGCTGGAGGATACCACCAACCCTCATCGAAGCCCAATCGTTCTTTCGAATTTTTGGCCGAGCGCTCAGCACTCAAGGCATTTTATTAATTTTTTTTGTCGGAACGCAAGGATTCGCGTTCTCGATTGAGTTACTCGGAAAAAATCCCAAGTGACCCGACCGGGATTCGAACCCACGCCCCCTCGAGCGCATTGTTTCAGCCCGCTCAAGGCACAAGGCCTCTACCGACTGAGCCAATGGACGCTCTCAGTATCATACACAAGTAATTTTAACCTAATCTGGAACAGTGATAATTATGCAGCGATCAATATTCCCTCCTAGTCATTAGCAATGACCGATGACTATCATCAAAGACAACGACTATACACGACTCTTTCATATCCGGCAGATATAGATAACCCAGAAATCGGTAATCTTTCTTACGGATGACGAATCTCCGCAATTTTGAAATTCAAAATGACTCAAGCCTCTCTGAAATCATTAGTATCTTGTAGGGAGGGTAGAGAGAAGGAGAGTAAACTCGGTCCGAAAGCCAGAGCTAGCCAGGATACAGTAACGACATATTTTCCACGAGAGGCGCTACTAGGCTCTGGGCTAAGGCTTCACCGACACGAAACAGGGACGCTTGTGTGCGTAAGAGGCGTGGATTGCGTTTGGCTTACGAAGATTGAATGTGCCACGCACACTACTTTGACATTTTTCACCTACTACGAGAGGGGATGAAGGAGGCGGAGTCAGTCCTCCTTCCTTTCAGAAGCTATGAGCCAGCGTCGATCTAGCCCAGAACACCCCAGAGCCTCTAGTGGCAAACTCTGGAAGTGTAATTGTATCCTGACAGAAACTAGTTTTGTACACGGCGAAAGCCCAGAGTTTACTCTCCTTCTCTCTACCCTCCCTAGTATCTTGTCGTGTTGGCAGTGGTATATAGCTGCACGTGAGCGATCGAGCTCATAATTTGAGGCACGCTGATGCACTTATGACAAGACACGACGTCGACTGTACATATATCCATATACGTGACTAGGTATTCCACTTCTCCTTACTTTATAACATAACCTCAACCAATCACTCATCAACTCCTCCAACATTCAAAAGAAATCAGAATCGAGTTACTCAAAAAGATATTAAAGAGTCTTACATCGCGATTCTAACCTAAAATTCCATAGATACCCCAGATACACGCACATTAGCCTTAAGTCCTAAAGAAAAATCTCATGAGTAATCGACCATCTCCTCAACAGGTATATAAGTCCATAATATGCATCTGAACATCGATCACGACATGTGCGCGGATAGGTATAAAAGCTTTCTCAAAGAGCGGGCGGAAAGAAAAAACTAGGGCTCATTTAAATATTGAGCCTTTACAGTGACTCATAGCATCGACATCTGCATCCTGGCTTCCATGGTATAGAACCGTATATCCCACTAGGAAAAACTATACATCCACAGGTTGTCGTCGTGCCAGGTATATAAATACTTATATACCCACGCGCAAATCTGCAATTCGAAGCCTTCCGATTGTCTCGATCTGCATGGCTACCTCTCTGAACATTTTAAGCCGCCGCACCTTCGAAAATGGTACCCCCCTGGTGTGGGACCCCACTCAATTCTATATATGGCCTCTCGGGCCTTGAACTCGGTATCACTATATACACACTTTAGCTGCTCTCACACCGTATATCCTAAATCTCAGGTGTTTCTTTTTTAAACCCCCAGGCTCTTCTGCTTTCGTACAGAAAAAAATTTGGGGCCCATCGTACTCTCCCCACTCTTTTCTGGTCTTTGTCCAAACTTAGTAGTATGGAATAGGAGGCGCCCGGATCCTGTTTCTATGGACACTTTGGGTCTCTTATAGTATAATTCAACTTCTTATGGGTTGACGAGACCCTCATAGAAAAGAAAGTTATTGTGTGCAAAGATGAAAATATTTAGTCTGAAGTTCACTATATTTACATGTAGTAAAGTATGAATAATTTCATTTGTGATGGTGTGGAAGTACAAATGAAGTAGTATATGGAGACTATACCCTATCTAATCGTCTGAAAAAGTAAAGCGTGAACGTTACGAGAGCGTATCTCTATGTTTTCTTTGCAAGAGTCTGATAATAAGTATCTCAGCCCAGTAGCTTATATGTGTCATAGATATATAGTAAACTATTGGCTCTTGATTTTCTCTAAGCGATGGAAATTCTCTATTACGTATAATATCCGTAGGATATATGTAGAAGCTTTTTCTCGGTCGGTTGTAGGTTATGGATACGCCTTATATTGCGTGTGGATTCTAATACAGCCAATGTGTGTGGTGTATATGTGGACAAATAATTGTCAGTTATTAAGCGAGACTCTACAGGGGGCACAGATTATCCCATGTGTGGTATATTGGAAAAGATGGAAGGAAGGTGAGGTGTAGTGAAGGGGGAAATTTCCATGAAAAGTTTATGCTTGATTATACATTTATGTAATTGCCAGGAGCCATACGGTAGTACCAGCTGATTTAGTTCAATTGTAATGTATGTACGGAATCATATTACAGATAATAAATGAACTCATGATGGACTGATCAGACTGCATACTCTGTGGGAGGAAAATGTTCAACATACTTTCTGGAAAGGTTCTCCAGAGTCGACAAAATTTACACATGATTTGAAAATATTTTCTCAATCGCCGCAAATCAAAATTTAAAATATTGTCAGATGCACTACAAACACAGATTATTATGGATTCATTCATTGGAGAGTGATTGTAATTGTGAGATAGTCACTAAGGTAATTGTCAGCTGATAATGAATGAACGCTCAAGTTGATAATTTCCCTCAATCGCAGTGTTTCAAACCGGGATAACGGGATTTGATTTTTCTACCAAAGTAAAAATCTGTGAAATAAGTATTGTAAACCTTATTGATATTCTTTAAATCAATGAATGAACCACACAACGTGATTTTCACTTAATGTACTTAGGCACCTGATGGTAATGTGTAGCATGGAATTGCCGGTATTTGAGAACTATATGACAATCAGGGATCGATTCGCGCAATGTAAACACACTTCATGTCATGTATGAGAGCTACTTGGGTATCGGTATATATGCTCCTTGAATAAGTGCAACGTCACTTTAAAGCAAGAGAGACAGGATGAGATTACGTATCGACAAAGGATATGAGACGTGAAATTTTGCAAACTCAACAGTTAACCTTAATTGAGTTGCATTGTTGTATCACACATTAATGACGGATTTGCGCTCTGTTTCGAAATTTCAATGGCTTATGGAAAAAGTTTGCTCTAAATATGCGAGGAAGATGAATATGTACAAATGATTTACTTTTGGTCCCAGTGTGCAACAAGTAGTTAGTATCAGAATATTTTTCATTTTTTTTGTCATTTGAGCTGGTGTAAGAGTGTGAAATATCCTTGTCAACAAGATTTGGCACAAAAATCACTTTCAGGAACAAAACACGAAAAAATAAATTCTGACACTAGACTCCGTTGCATCGAATCTAAGCCTTCAAATAACTTTCAACACTTTGAAAAATTACAAAAACTTACAGCGTAAAGTGACTTGAGGGTGACATGGTTGATTGCCGGAACATCCACCATGGAACACTTGAGCAGTATTGTCGTAGTTTGGCTGGGCATTTTGCCCCTGGTTCCTCAGAATTACTTTCTGAGATTTTTTATCAAAAAGTATAAAATCTTCAAAAAATGAAGCACCAAAAAATATTTCAAACACTATATATGGGGCAGCACACACGAATCATTATTGTCGCGCACCGCGTATACACGTGTTCGCGACAATTTTTTTTTATTATAACCTATATAACCAGGCAGTGTATTATTACTACACACAGGTAATAAGTTTACACACGTGTAAAAAAAACTGGCACCACTGAATAAATGAAACAAAATCTAATTTATAAGAGTGAGATTAGAGACTCGTGAGATAGAAATCGAAGAGCGGACACACGCCGGTAACGGCCTGGCCGTCGGAGACCGACTGACTGACGAGAGAAAATATAAAGTCGTGGGGCTCTTGCGGGTTCCAACCAACAGTGTCAGCAGTATTATACGAGTGTGTATATAGTAGCCCCCTCCGCAAACGCGGACCCACTCCGAGTGTAGTGAGAGACCGGTTCTTTTCTGTATAGTCAGACAGAGAACACTTGTGAGGTAGGGGAAACTATATAACTTTCCAGCTGCGTGTATAACAAGTCAAATCCATGTGGTGTAAAAATGCTACCAATCATGTGTTGATATGTGAATGTGAGTTTAATTTTTGAGTTTGATGTGGAACAGTGGGTGTAAGCAATAGAGAAGGATATTGAGAAATTTTTGGGAATTTCATTTGAAGATTTGCAACTGGGGAAAGTATTACCAGACATCAGATCATAGAAGAGCTCTGTAGGTCAAATTTTTGAAATGACGTGCAGAATTATTGAGTTCTTTGGGTTCTGGGATTGGTAGTTCTGGATGGAAATGGTAATTTTTTGGACAGAGCATGTGAACTTTCGACAAACAGGACCCATTGAACAAATTCAGCTTCAGAAAGTCTGACAAGTGGGATACCAATCATGCTGAATAGAGTGAATGATCAATCATGATTGACAACGATAAGATCTTTCACATGTTCACATCATTATTTAATAGATGGGAACAGGTCACAAAATTTCTCAATCTTGGATCACTTGATAAAAACATCAGATAGTCCATGACATAAGTCAATTGCATAGAATATCTGGGCCTGATATATTCGGCGTACTGCACGTTTTTCACGATTAGCATGTCATCTCTGGAGAGGACTACTCATTACAGATGTGCTTGATGCTAGAGTGACTTTGCTCCGAAATTACTGGGCCTTATTTTGAAAAAATGTGCACACGTTCACAGTTGAGGCAAATACTAAGCTCTCTCTCGTAAGACCTGATGGAACTCAGTGAGACATGATTTAGGAAACATTGAAAAATATTCTGCTACTCTTCTACTTTTGTTGAGCGAAATGAGCCAAGACGACTCTGATTACTGGAGGCATCACGTTTTGATCATAAAAATGATACAAAATATACTATTCTTTTTCGGGCGCACAACAATGGGCAACATAAAAATATTGGTAAGGAAACCACCACCTCCACAGTTACCAATAGTACATTATGAAAGAGAGAATATCAGTCACTTTGACGCATTTGTTTCACGGTTCGAGAAACAAATCGATGTTAATCAAGAGAAATGTCAGTAAACCCCTTCTGATTCAGTTTCGGATTCCTCATATTTTCAGTTTCCAGATTCACTCTTCTCTCATTACACCAGAGGAACATGGCCATACACTCCCATAAAACGCCTTCACAATCTTGCCGATTTCAGTTTTTTCTATGGAATGTTTTCATGCCAACTCAGCTATTAAAGCAAGAGGAGCAATATCAAATCCAACAGCTGAAATCGGCCACAGTTGTTCTTCTGGAAAACTTGCGGATGTCCGAAGTAATATTCGGTGTCAAGAAAACTGTCATCACATCATAAGTACTCATCAATTCGAGCATCAACTCGAAACCTTTGTACGGCGAGTTTTCTATACGTTCAAATACAATGTACAATCCATCCAGAAACCCAAGCATAACCCAATATCAGACGTGTTCAAACTTTATTTGCATCAGTACAAATGATAAGATTGATTTGAAAGTCCAGGTTAACCTTTAGAGGACTAGGAAGGTTAATATCATGGCTCGCTACGGCTTTGGACCGATGAAATTTATGATGCAGTCATCATCCATGAACATTTTCATAGAAATTGGAGGTCATTCCATTGGGTAAAATCACCGTCCTCTAGAGGTTAAGAGAAGAACTAAAAATTATATTTCCCATAAGTTGAAGCATAAGATACAAATTTACTTAAATTTCCTGTGAAGTTTCATAAAAATGATGTTCTCCAACTTCCGTAAAATGCAGCTCAGCCCAAATCTTCCTTCTAACTAATGGCCCACGTGCATCTCAGCAGGGCCATGTTTCCAAATATTCTATTGATAGTTTGTCCATCGACAACGGATATATATCAAAGCTTCTAAGCGAGCCTGGTAATTTTTGGTAGTAAAGTGAAATATTGCCCCGCGGGTGTGTGACGATCAAAACCATGAAGGTAGTTCAAAAGGGCGTATATCGGTTTTTTGTAGGGTGGAGTCGACAAAAGTACTCCCGCATGTGCGCCGCAGGCATTTTTTTATCCTGCTTCCTGTCATGGATATATATCCAGTGTCACCCTGATACTGCTGCTACTGCTCTTGTGGCTTGTTCACAGTCTACTGCATCTCATATCACGATGAGATGGTGGTTGCAGTGAACCTAAGAGCTTGGAAAAACAGAAGCTGAATCTCTCAGGAGTTGCAGCGCGTGAGAACTTGGTTGGATGATTTCAAAAAATGTAGCTCACTCTGACATTTATATAGATCAGAATCTAGATTATCATGGGAATTTACATTATTTTGTGGCTTCTGGTAAATGTGAAGTAGATACGATCAGTGGCTTATCTCAAAATAGATTTTAATCCAATCTGTGGTTTTTAGATGGCCAAACGCATGTCGGAGATTTAAAATATCCATTTCATCAATGGCATCATACATCAGATAGACCGTACTCGTTAAGATGATTGCTCTTGATTCCATTAGAAAAAAATTGTGATAAAAATATTCCCTTGTTAGTTTCAGACATTTGAGTGCAACATTTTGTTTAAGACAGTGAATGATATCTTCCAAATGACCAAACAATATTGTACCGTTCGCTGGTCAACCTCACAAATTTATTCAACAATTACGACAGACCACCGGAAATACACATTATACGGAAAAATAGCCACATTAAGAATTCAAATTTAACGCGTGGCTTGAAATGTCTTTTGGAATCATACGCAAGAAATCATCGTTACGCAGAGACCAGACCTCACAGCACAGAAGCATTCAACGATGGCAGACTGCCCAGTCACGAGGAAACCAATCGCTGGAAATTAATAAACCAGAAAAGAGAACAGCAATATCGCCACGAATAAAACATAGGATTTAACGAGTCTCAAGCTCGAGATACATACGAGCTACAAGAACAAGTATTGTCCATTTGATATGATAACACATACTTTCTTTTGCATCAAGAAAAACAAATACAATGTTTTAGTATGGATTCCCTGACACACACATGTGTATAATGAGCACATTCCCGCCTCTCAATATTTCTTCAAAGTTTACTCAACGGACAATCGAACAGAGATAATTAATATCAACATCGGCAAGACCAAACTCTCCATGCATCAATAATTTCCCCCCAGAACGCGTGCATATCTCGAAGTGACTGTAAAACACGTACAATACATATACTTTGGCGCCGTAAAAACTTGTACAGCGAGCACACGCAACAGCTTTTTCGCCCTCTAGGGGCGATAGCATGTATTACAAAGAGTCAAATTAGCCGGCCACTGCACACACTGTGGGCTGCAACCCGCACCATGAATTTAAAAGTAGAATTATGCTGGTTGTATTACTCCGAAATCGTGCGTATGTATTATGGTTAATTACGCATACGCACTGACAACGAACGACGGATCGATGGCGCCTGACATTTGGAAGTGGTTTTGCAATTGAGGTTATGACACATACATATGCACATTTGATGGGGGGTAACGAAAGCCGCCAGACGCAAGAACGATGCCGACACTTTCATTGTAAAGAGACCCTAAAGAAGGTCACATAATAGCCAGTATGTATAATTGTAGACTGATTACTGGTTGTGATTTGGCAGGCTGCTTTTGAGGACTTTTTCTCTGAGAGAATCTGCAATGTTTGGAATGAGGTCTAATACATATTGCCGTCAGATGTCGGCATCGTTGGGTGCAATTAAAACATCGAGATGATGCATACAATCTTCATTTGATAGAGGGGCCGAACGATTGATTGGTTTATCGAGCTCTTTTTGTACTCAGCGATCGTCTGGAGACTCTTGTAAACATTGCGATTGAGGCGTGATCAACATATAATACTACTCTCTTTTCTTCTGTTGAAATGTGAGGTTGGAGTGTCACGTGACACGAAGATTCAAAGCAAATATAAATTCAATTCTGAGCGATGCAATTTTCCATGGATATGAGTTTGCATTTAATGCGTTGAAAATAACGGGGAAGCGGTTGATTGGATTGACGGAAACCTTGAATGAGTAATTAATTTTGCCTGGGGAGGATCCAATGCTGCTGCTGGGGAAAAAATATGAAAAATAAAAGGATCTGAGTTTGTCGGCTGTCAAGCTTTACAGAGATTAAAATATTCTATTTCATTTGCACATTCATTTCATAACACGATGCGCATGATGCGATACATACCGATAATATTCCCTTTTTATGTGCAAATCGCAGACAGTATTTGCCCCGACATCAGAGGGGACAAAAAGTTGTAGATCAACTGAGGAAAACAGGAATTTATTACGGTATATTTGTTTTGATTGAATCATCATAACTCATAAATATTATTGAGATTTTGGAGCTATTTCGATTGATTCTTTGCCCAATTCGACTATTCCAGACGAGATTCCAGAACCTTTTTTAAATAACCCAAAAATAAAACACATCCTTACGGTGGATCAAAATTTGTGTGCCAAAAATAAAAGTACACAAAAAAGTGGACGATGCAAAAAAGGAGGAAGCTTCATCAATTTGCACAACTGAGTCATCGTGTCAGGAGAACCGTCTCGTCTGGTAGGAGCAACAGACTTTTTGGGCCTCATGCACGACTGTTCAAAAGCCGCAAAGGCTTTCAAGGTGGTATTATAGAAACCGCCGGAAATGCCAAACGTTCGGGATCCCGAACGCCTCTTCCTATCTCCTCCTCAACCCTCCTCATTCTATTCATGCTTATAGGTTAGAAAATCGATGCTCATTTATAAAAGTTGAAGGTTCCAAGAGTCAAGCTTATATTCATTCCATGATACAAGGAACCCCGTATGTATGTACATACATACACACTGTAAAGGAGAGCCCGTTTACATAAGGATTAGGCAAATCGTGATGCTAGATATACACACAGAAAAATAACGATGCAATCGTGTGTAACATATCGCTATGTGAGTTTCCAGCTTTTCTACTCAGATATATGTTTACATAGAGATAGAGACTCAATGGAGATCTGGAGAGTTACGTATTTTGCCATAATGCCTCTTGTCGTGATCTTTACAAGGTACAATTCACCTTCTTCTTCTATGTGATGGTCATACAGTCTATCTATGTTCACAGGTATAATGGCATGTTTCAAGAGTTGGTTAGGAACTTTGGCAAAATGCGGGTCACGCGTTTGTTTTATTGTGTGGTCGCTGACAGGGAAGCTCTTTTGGTGTTAGGAAAAAAAAATCCAGAAAAGACAAGACGTCGCAACGTGGGTGCAAATGAGTCTTGTGAAGACTTTCCTCTTTTTGCTTCTCATGCAAAATTCAGGTTTGGTAGAGCCTGCATGAGTGTGGGGAGATGAATTCGTAGTAAAGGTCGATATATTATAGATCGGAGATTCTGATGTCTCGTGGATAGAGAACTCTTTTGGATGATATAAAATATCGTCTAGAAGGATGAAATGTTAAGAGGCTGTCTGGTGGCGATTATTTGGCGATTTGCGAATGAATATCTTGGTACTAAAAGAGAGATCGTGCATCAGATTGAGATCCAAGGTTAGGATTTCGCGGAAGAGTTTGACTGATTTTTACAACATTGCTCAAGTTCTTTGAAATGAAAAATGATGCTCATGTCTTTTACCTCTCATCAAGAGTCTGAAGTGACAATAAATATTGAGAGGCGATACCGACAAGGTGGCGACACTGTCGATCGCGCATTAGGCACCCTTGCTGTGTGGATTCTGGGTACGCCTTTAGGTAGCTACCCGTTTCGTACCTCTTGCAAGCGCACAGAAATGCACACATCTTATATATAAGGAACTTCTCTACCTCCGCAATCTGCGTTCAGGGCAACCATCTGCAACCTCAGGCTTGCTGATGAGTCCGGGTTACAATGTGTACCCAGTTGCAGGCGGTGGACAAAACGCATTCAGAGCCTTCCGATCATTTATTCTAGTGGTGGCATATTAAAAAGCCCCAGATTGAGATCGAAAGTGTTGCCACTTGGTGGTGAAGCATCTGGTAGCACCTCCCATTGGATTGGCACAAAACAAAATAAAATAATCCTTGTACAGTGGACCAACAAGATTTCTTGATGTGTATCAAACCAGTTCATGGTATGTGGAATTCAGAGAAAATGTATGAAACAATGAATGAATAAAAGAAAAGAAGGAAAAGAAATTACAAGATTATTTCTCAGGTTTTGATTCGAGGTGTCAGCCCTGATTTTGGCGCCACCACCGGGTATTTCGCGAACTGCCCGACTGCCAACATTTGCCGTTCAAACTTCGGCGCGCTACTGGAACTGTATGTAAACAAAGTTGGCAAAATGGCACATTTCATATATCTGACAATAGAAATAACTTTTGATGCCCATTTCTGTTATCGGATACTTGAAACAATATGCCAACTTTGCTCATACAGTTTGAGTACTTAGCGCGCGAAAATTTGAACGTCAGATGTTAGCAGTCGGACAGTTCGCAAAATACCCGGTGGTGGCGCCAAAGTCAGTTCTGACACCCCTAATAGACAAAAAACTTTTTATGAAGCACTGTAGCATAGTTTTCAATTAATCCTTGAATACTTGTGTCAGAAATGAATAATCGATGTTAGTCTACTCTAATTCTCATTGTCAATATTTAAAAGATAGATTAATCACATTGTGATATGAAATGTAATATTAATGTAGCCAAGAGAATAATTATGAAAATTAGTACAGCGAATCAGATTACTAGGAGATACAGAAAAGACTAACAACAAGAATAAAAGATGATTGTTCTTGTTGGTGTTACCGAAAAATCCAAGAACAATGGTAGAGTGAACCCAGGACAGCCAAAAAATGGTGATGATGGCTGAATCATAGTGTCAAATACTTTTTTCATAACTTCAAGAATTATTTCGTACTCTAACGAAAAAAAGAAACTAGATACTTTATCGAAAACTTGAACAGGGTCAAAGTTGTAAGTTATTCAAAAGATTACCAATGACACAAACACACACATACACTCACCGATCGCGTGACAAAATACTTCTCTTTTGGCATCCATAAGACAAACGGAAACAATGGGTCATTAATCACTCCATTAGAATCACACTCTCTAAAATAAATCTGTAGAAATATAGCCCATCTAATACAAAACTTTCTCACTCGTTAGAATTGGCACAGGTGTTGATCACACTCGCAAGAATGTATCGAAGAATATATCTTACCCAATATATTACTACCTGGTGGTGTTGAATCGGCTATTCTCCGATGCCAAAAGACCATTTCGTACAATGAACTCTTTTCTCAACTTACCGCCAACATATCAGTGAAATTCAAATGTAACACACTAAAGCACGTGTACGTACATACATCGTACCGACAAAGAGAGACAAACCCTTGCAGATATATAAATAATACAAAGCTTATTTTCAAACAACCGAATGCATGGATGAGTCACAATACGTCGTGATTTTTGCAACTGAGACATCGTCATATATGTGAATATCTGCATCGGTCAGACAGAAGAAAAAAAGAAGAAGAAGATAGTTAGGTTACCCAAAGTCTCTTTTTCACTATATGGGCTACTGCCGGCATGTATATCGGGAAAGAACACCGTTACAGACCCGTTGTCATTACGTGACCAGGAAGAGAGAAGCTCTCTATTGAAATTACGGTCGTCGTCGTGGCAAAACGACATGTGCATATGCATCTGATCATATATTAGAAGGTAAGTAGTGACCGAATAAGTAAAATACGCCAGATGGTATTCGAAGAGGTTATATTCGATGCAAAATTTCAGGTTCGTTTTCGGAATGGTTCTTTTTTTCTTTTCATTTTTATTTTTTATTTTGAGAAGGACCTTGAGAAAAATTAGCAAATTGGTTGAAATGTTCCTTACAAAGGAATGAGATTATGTGAAATGAAACTCGACGGAAGTTGACGATTAATAATTTATTAAGCAAACAGTCCGCTATATAGTAATTATAAAAATTACATAAAATTTATGTGAATTATGCCTCTGGGATCCGTAAAAAAAGATACTCAACAGGTGGAGTTAATTTAAAAACAAATTATCCGATTACGGTAATAGTCTGTCGGTTAATTCACACATCTCAAATATCTTCATGATTCAATAAATAAACATATGTATATATTTCTGCTCACGCATAATGAGAAAGAGTGTACCATCCGATGGCTAAATTTAGCTCATAAATACGGCAGTTATAAGATTATTTTGATTTAGATTCAATATATGTGTGCGAACAGGACAAGTATTTTATTTGAATTCCACGAAGGATAGTTGGATATTATCTCTAGCCGGATGATTTCTCCTTCAATATTCATGAAATGTTGCTCTGTAATACATCTACATGTATATTTCAAAACAGCGGGAATACTTGTCCTCTCGATCACCATTCAAGCATTATAATACCTATTAATCTTGAAAAAATATAGATTTCTTAGAGTTTAATCTTCTTCTTCATATTATAGATATACATTTATACTCGTGACGCGTGACATAATCCATAGCGCGGGTGATTAATTAATATCATAAAAGTCAATCGAAGCGAGATAAGCTGATCATCTCTCGAAGGATTATAAATATCGATAAACTCATTACCCGTCAATTATGAAATGAGAGCAAGTGAACGATAACAACGGGGAAGAAATAATAAACATTGACATGCAATTTTTACACATTGGCGTGTGCAAAAAAAATGTACCATTCTGAGAAAGAAATTATTATTTGCGCGGGTAAAAAAACGCGGAAGGTGATTCAACTGTGTAAATGTCGTGGGAAATGAAGCTTGATGCAAAGATTTTATATCGAGGTCCATCGAGTTGCTGTTCAGTTGCGGATTGTCGGATGTATATGAGTCTGACGTTTTGCGACTCTTGTTCAATTATATATCCTTGATGAGAAAACGGTTTTCGATGACGAATTTTGTACTGCGTCACGTCGGGTCTGATGCACCGGGAGTCGCGTCATTCACTTGTCTGTGTATGTGTATGACTGTTCAAGAGATACTACTTTTCACTTGGCTACAAGGGTAGTACGTCACGAAAGAGCTCTAATGAAAAGAAACGCGTGTCAGAAACACGGAAATTAGCGTCCACAGGACACCCGAAATGAAAGTTGGACTTGTACAGAACAAGATTCTTTCTTCTTGAAACTGTGTCACTCGTGCTAAAGTTTGTGACCTCCGGGATTTTTTGCACGAAAAATTTCATATTTTGAGGGGGTAATAATTACCGACATTCCAAGAGAATTGCTGGGGCTCATTGTTACCGACCGAGCATTTCACCAAAAAATGTATCGATAAGTCATTTGATCCTAATCATATACGAATAGAATAATGTTATAGAGCTTGGTTCACATTCGTGGAAAATCTGAGTTGGAGAAAAATTTGATGGAAATTCATTTACTATACTCGCCCGCATCTATTTGTAACATTCGAAATTTCCATAAGAAAGAAATTGAGGAAAGGGTGTACACATTTGTGAGACTTCTAATACTTTATTCGTAGCATTGAGACTCACATTACGTATTTTCTGAGAGCACCCACATGAAAATTTTATATTGGTCTTAGTCTTAAATTAAATATAATAAGAGAGCCCAGATACTCTAAGTGTCAGACACAACCCTAAAAAAGCCCTGGGAACCTAAAATCAAGTATGCGAATGGTCAATATGGTCATTCGATGAATGTATCTCAAGTCAGAGATATATCTTCGAAGGAAGATTTGGCTACTTCTTGGACTGATATAATGATAAAACCCATTAGTTGAATCTGAGAGGCTATTTGTTCATAATTTCACAATAAATCTATAGAAACTATTCAACAGATCCCTTTCAAAGACTTAGAGCTAGTGGATTTCCTCATTGTTTCATTGTGAAAAGTTCCAAAATCATTCTTCGAATACATATCTCCAAGCTCAAATAGACATGTTCATCAAATGGCCATGTGCATACTAAATTTGAGGTTCCTATGTCTTTATTTTGGTAATATTCGGCTATTTGAATATCTAGGCTATCAGAATGGTCAAGTCAACATTAATATGAGCTAATTATACAGGTACTTTTATAAAATTTGTATTATGAGTCTCGATACCACAAAAAAAGCACATGCATCACAAATGTATAAAACCCTTTTTTAACCTCAACGAAAGCACACCATGACTCAAAAACACCGACAGAAGTTGTGAAAGATTGTGAACACGCTCAGTCGGTAAAAACTACCATTACCATCACTTCACGATAGAGGGATGATATTTTCAATCTTGTCAAAAAGTAATTTTAAAAATTGTTCATGGCACATTGAAGATTGTAATTACAAGAGTTGTCACGTACTTGAACCCTTTAAGATCAGGGTGACGGTGATAAACAACAGAAAACTCTTTCGAGTAGTGACTGCACTAATGCACTACATCTATGTAAACTCCTTCATACTCTGATGATCTTTATCGCAAATCCACTTCTTTTGGAACGCATTGTCTGCTATGTAAACGTTATATAGATACGTCTAGCCATTGCTTGATAGAGCGACGAGCAGTTATATGTTGCGGATGGCTCATTTTTTATTCATAAGGTTCGTTCATATATACACGAAGACAACGAAGAAAACGAAGCAGGACGTTTTCACGCTACATTTGCGTTACAAAGGACTTTCCTTCTTCAGTACCAATGTCTATAAGGAATAGAAGCGTCCATTATTATACCGTCACGTTGGATTATTCGTAAATGCTTATCGGAAATTCATTATTCCAAATCGAATTTCCCGCGCTTCGAAGCAGCTCTCTTGGACATCAACCCTCTTTTCCTATTGAGGATTACTCATGAAGACTGTGGTGGACGGCTGAATCATATATACCGAAGCTTTTACGTCGTAAAATAGCCTTACGTTTGTGAATGAAGTATGTATTATGTGTATATGGAGGGCTTTGAAGAGTGAAAAAATTTTTCAATGCCTACTTGATCGATCAGCTGTCACATTTTCACGATTATATGTACCGGAGACGTATTTCTTAAGGTTGTTCAACTCTAACGACCGCGAGAAGAAGGAAGAAAGAGAAAAGAAAAGAAAGAAAAGTCATTGGTAAAGCGGGTTTTGTAAAATAGCTGTGAAATGGTTAGTCGATTTTTGTACAGTACAACTCGAAGATTTTAAAGCTTGATTGATCAGTGTGTACAAAACGGGATGAACGGTTCCTTGACCGATGAGGATAATATTAAGGAATTATGAACGCATTCCGGATTTTGACCTTTGTGACGCCCACATTCCGATTGCGTGTGCACTGCATATATTTGAATGAAAGACACTACTAATATTGACTCAGCTATATGTGAAAATTGAATTTCTGTATGAGGCGGATGGAGGAGGATTATTATGCTGATGGATTAGGCTGCGTTGCATCATTTGGAAGTCATTATTGGACTGAATGCTGTAATAAATCTAGTGAATGCTGACAAAGATGAGAGTGTAAAGCAAGCCCTACTTCGAATAAAGAAATGCTTTTCGGGTGAATTGAGGTACCGGTTCTACACTATTACACATGAACTCACACCCTTTGAATTCCAAACTGTAAAGTTGTATGAAATGTATTTTCAACCCTTCGACGCCGTTCATGAATTGTAAGTATAGATATGTAACCATAGAAAGTGGAAGATAATTAATTTGTTAGAAAATAGTAAAAAATTTCAACACATCTAAGATACTTTGTAAATATCAAATAGAACATTCCCTGTCCCTAGACTTTTCTATTCGTGAAATGCCAAGTATTCTGTCTCCAATTTATTGGAAGGTTTCGGATGTGTTGAAAAGCATAGTGGGCGAATGGAATCTTTACTTTGACTGTTCGTCAATTTTTGGCGATAAAATTGAGAAAATGATCTCTACGACCATTTAATTTTATCTTATGAGGTATACCTATCCATCTTGCGATGATTATCAAACCCAGTCAAAATTGAATTATAAAATCACGAGGAAAAGTTATGGCTCTAAATTGAGCACATCACCTGAAAAAAATACACTAAAAGAAGCATTAAGCAAATGCAAAATGACAGCCTTATTTGCAAAAAGGATATTTAATCATCACCTTCCCGATAAACAATCACACGCAAGAAACCATAAACTCTAAAAAAACTCGTGAAAAATTCCTAACGGTAACAATTAATATCACTCATCCATCCTATCAGCCTTCATTAATCAAATTTTCAGATATAATAAACCCCTACACAGATATCACATTCAAGATCTTGAAGTCCTGACTCCACCTCTTTTAGGATAGAATCGTCTACATCACGTGGGCAACCCGCATAAATACACAGAGTCGCATATCGAAGCGTCTAATTAAAGTCGAACATGGGCTACCTCGACGGCTATAACCAATGATTCAAGGTGGCGTGTGTTATGAGCTCCGCAGACATCATTAATAAAGTCCTTTTCAAGCGTGTATAATCTCACGCAAGCCCTTTGGAATTTTCCAGATTGTCAGGGACACCCACCAAGAATTACTAGACTCAGAAACTATTTTTCCTCAAAAATACACGTTTTTTTTTCAAAAGTCTTTCATTGGACAAAAAAATACACTCAGTACTCTGACAGATAAGAAATTGCTTCGGGACGTTTTTAGACAAGTGTTGTTACTGATCAACGTTGCACTGAGATGCATTCACAAAAGTCCATGCATACACTATTGAAATAGTTAATGGGAAGGAAAGAGTTGTGGTGAATGCGCAGGGCAAAAAGAGAAAGCAGCAAAAGACTACGACGACGACGACGACGACGATGTGGTGCTCACGCCGCCGTTCAGCGTGGCGATAAGATGAAAACACGAGCCAGGACGCGCGAACGATTTGCAAGTTGTCGGGATAAGCCTACCGATGATTTGTGCTATGCCGATTACTTCTAAAAGGTATATATATGTATATATGTATGTACATGAAAATTATAGATATATCTACGAAGTCCGATCGCCAGAGTCGATTGATACGTTCATTTGCTGCTGCTAATGCGAGCGACGATTATTTTGAGATATAAGACATTGGGAGGCTGGCCGTAACAGTTTATATAGTGATGGAAGATCATGTATAATAGTGGTTGAGGGATATTATCTATTGCTACATGCGTATCTACGAATGTTTTCTCGCAAGATTTGACACGAGAGTTAGTCCTGAGGTGCGAAGATATATCTCATCGGTGGCAGAGATCTTAGCATAAAGTTGGTTGTTGGTTATGCTGATCTTCAGGGAGATGTAATGGATTTGAAGGTTTTGAGATAAAGTTGGAAATTTTTTTAGACTTTTGATGGTAGAGATTTTATGAGTTCTGAAGTGAGAATTAACTTGTGAAAGTTGTGTAACTAATTTTTGTGTTTTATTTCTCTGTAATTTTTTATTCGTAAATAATTTTTTGAAACTTTTTTGCAAGATGAAAAATACTTGAATTTGGGAAGGATTTTTGTCGCCGAAGATGACAAGAATCCAACTATTGAAATACTGTCGTGTCAAGATTTTGGGATAATTGGTGAATGGATTTTGAGTTGAGAGATATGAATGAATGAATTAGTGTTCTGAAATTTTCAGGAAACTAGAAAAAATTGAGGAATCCTGGAGAAATTTATGAAACAGCATCGTATAGAAAACAAGTCTGAAGGTGAAAATAAAACAGAATAGAATGAATAGCAATGCTCCTTCTTACGAACTTTTACTCGCGAACAAATGATAAGAGCAATTTAGAATTTCACGGGAGGGAAATATTTCATCAAAATTTTCGTAATAGTTTCATCCAACTGTCATAGCTAACCACCTTGATATTCCGCCGGAAATTCCCAAAAAATGAGAAAATTCTTGGGCCAAAAATAGATCATCCCTCATTGAGCAAATATTGGCTCACTAACCTTCGAGAATTCATCAGACCTTACGAACTTTCTCTCAAAAATTAGCCCAGACTTTGACTGATGAATCTGTGAGTTGCCTCGGGAACTCGAACATTTTCAAATTTTGCTGAACGATGTTCAAGATTGGCGAAGGTATTGGAGACAGCCTTCGGCAAAGTTGGAGATGGAACAATAATAGGAAATTTGAGAGATGGAAAAAACGTAGACCCGGTCGAGTAAGGGATATGCAGACTCTTGAAGACGAAAGTGGATCAGCAAATTCCGAGGCAAGTTCAGAACGACTAGAGGAAAATTGAAAACTCAGAATACCGAAAATCTCTTGAAGGAGTAGCCAACAGATGGAATCCTAAAAGAATGGGGAACAAGACTTAGAAGTGAAATATAAGCAAAGAGGAGAAATATAGATGGACTCAAGAACGCAAAATGCAGGGTAAGCGAGTCAGAGAACAAAAATTTGACACATATCTGGACATGCAAGGACGCGAAAAAAACCCACTACTTATGTCACAAAGCGGTAGAAGAATGAACAGGTAGAGTCTGGGAGTCGAAACGTTATCGACAAGCTGATGGAAGTATTGGAAGGAGAAATTATATTTGGGCACATGCAAGTACGACCGAGATCTGAAAAATAGAAAATAGAACAGAAAATGGATGAAAAGAAAGATACCAGGACAGGGTTTTACAATTGACCGCATATTCCAATGGAACAAAACTTCAGGAATTCTCAAATTAAAAATGGGAAAAATGCATAGTCTCGTGTTTAATATGCACCAGTTCCTCGACCAGTCCATTCTATACGATCCATGCGACATTCTAAAAGCATAAAGCTGTACAAAGGATGAATCGAATCCAATCATAATCTTTCGAAAAGGTTATGAACCTGGTGAGAGCTTGCAAGCTCAAAAAGCTCTTGAAAATTCAAATTCAAATTCCCTTTTTTCACCAAATTCAGTTTACATGACTGCATGGCAAACATAAAAAGATTTCGATCAAATCAAGTGGATCATTATTTTACCAGTATACACCATCAGGTAGGTACATCTCAAGAACTTTTCTCAGACCCCTCACATTTCCAAGCAAACCATCGAATCATTCTCTCCCAAGTGAATTCAGCCCAGAGACATGCATGTATTGAGGACTCTCGGCAGCTCTCCCGTACGCGGTATTATAACCCATCGTTTCAAATGCAAATGAAGTGCACGCGGTCATGAGCTACGCTAATCGTACCTTCGACCTCCTCTTAACCATCAACCGCAGACCCAAACAAAATATCTGTCCTACAATATCTAATATATACTCACAAATGGAAGCAGTAGTGAAAGGAAAACCTAACCTATAAGGTATCCACACACGGTAGCACTAACCTCTATCAGCGAAAAATACATAACCATCTCGCGAAAGCTCACAGGGGACAAGACTACTTACATATAGGTATATCTATACACAAGATATAGGATAGCGCATTGTTACAGAGTGGCGCTAAAATTGAACCGACAGATCGAACTCACGAGATAAGGTTTTTGCACAAAGTGTAGACAGTGTGCGATATGATGATGGGGGCGCGAGAAACGCAACAGCAGCAATGTGTACGCGCTTTTTTACGAGACTTCGCAGAAAAGTCATAAAAGGCTTGCGGCCATTTAGAGAGAGCATTCTCTTATATATCCTCATAGTTTCTCTCATTCTCAGTTTCTCGGCATGCAACACATCAGGTTCGACCCTATAAACATCTCTTTTAAGATCGTTGCACTCGGGCGTTGCTCTGCAGAACTCGTCGTCGACGGACTTTGCCTAACTCATTAAGCTGTTTTCTAACGATTCTCACTTGCTATGGAATTTGCAAGAAAAATACATAGAATGTTATCATGAGACACTATTTCCTAATACGAATTTGATGTTTTGTATGTGCTCTGTGTAGAATTGATTCGTGTGATGACAGCTTCAAAATATAGTGAGAAAGAAAACTAAGTTTGGCTTGAGGAAAAATTGAGATGAGTTCAATAATTTGGAACGGTGATAAGAAAATGACGCGGTGCTGGCTGAGTTGCGATGCAATTCGATAAGGTGGAGGCGCAACGGGACATTTTGCAATTTCCAGTAAACTCTGATGATGACAGATGGGTGAGGCGATGCGTTAAAACTGGCTGCAATACATCCGGTAAAAGTTGCAATAAAATTTGACGCTGCGCCCTGGTTTTTGTCTTTCAACACCCACAGATAGCTGGTATTAGGTGAAAATATGAACTTTTAGCTTAAAATTGGTCAGATTGAAATTTCTCTCGGTAATCATTCAGTTTCTTCTATTTTGATTGACCGAACACAATGACGTCGTCAATTTTTATGAAAAGTCAATTCAATGTTTTGAGGCACAGGGGGTCCAAAAGACCCCAGTACAAAATCTGTAGCAGAATTTGTCTGTCCACGGAACTTGCTGATTATAGTTTCAGTGAAATAGGTTGGGTCTGTTAGTCGGCCGGGGAGAAAATGATAGAAATCGAAAATCCGTCTGAGGTCTTCTAGACCCCATCTGACAACCATGGTCACAATTTTGAACATTTGATGTTGAATTTTCAGCATAAAACACTCCAGAAGTCGAGCAAAAACTATTGAGCAGCACTATCATATGTATGTTGAAAGACGTACTCAAAGATGCATGACGTTCAAGACTTGAATCGATATCTATGCAGTAGGCCTGAGACGGCTGCGTGGGTCCTTAGGACCCCGAGTAATCGGTGAGTCAATTGTAGCATGTTTTTAACCTCAACGGATTAGAACAAGACCCACTCAACTTGTTGTATATTATCAAATATAGAAGTTCATTTCGCTGATAGCATTCATCAGTTGCGATCATAAAATGGTGAGTTGAGAAACTTTCTCCACATGATTCATGGGTAGATTGAAGAATTTACATAATCTCAACCCGATTTTCTCTTATCAGAGTGACGAAATGCTAAATACGTACATGACGAGTCGTCACAATATCCGCTGTGAGTATGGCCACGGGGAAAAACGAAAGCATCCCTGATAAAAAATAACGATCAGCAAAAAAACCCTGATGAAATTCCCCCCCCCCCCCCACACACACTCATTTGCCCGAGGCGCAAGAATCAAGCGTAAAAGAGTAAACATTGCACGCCGGAGCAATGGGTGGCGGGTTCACTCAAGCGATAATAACCGGCGGCAAAAATCAAGCTTTATATAGAACAACGATGAGTCTCACACTATATCATATCGCTCTTGTTTGCAGCAAATACGACCAAAAGTTGAGCAAAAGATGAAAGCAAAAAAGAGTACCATTCATAAAAAACGGAAAAGTGCAAAAGACTCCCTTGCTCATTTGAATACGCGGCTGCATACGAGCCTTTGGAAATTTTTAAGGGCCGCTAGCTAAAGCTCAAAAGACACAAGTTCAAATGATGAGAAGTGACTGGTGTAATTATTTTGGAGATACAGAATGCAATGTTGTTGTCGAGATTGTTGTAGTCGACATATATGAGATGTAACAAAGTGAGTTTCACTCGACCCTTGCTATATACTCATTTCCAACTTTTGTGCCCGAAGCATATGATATAGAAGAGGCCAACCGATGCGTGAGAATACGTATGCATAATGTGTGTATGTGTACGGTAGGAAAACCAGTGAAATATGCAATAGCAAGCAAAAGTTACTTTGGTCGAGGCCGTGTAAACTAAGGGCTTTCCTCCTACGCTGTACTGTGCTCGGTACTGTGCTCTAAAACGAAACTGCACTCGGGGTCGCAGATAGAATTTTTTGAACTCAATTAATCTTTCATCTATTGCCTAGGTATGTAATTTTTTCGATTCTAAGTGAGCGTAAGAAAGTCATCTCAGCGAAAATTTCCTCAAAAATTACAATTCTTGAAATTTGAAAAATACTAGGTTTGTGGATATTTTTAGGCGCGCGAAATATTGCACACCAATTAGAATTTGTTAAAATGAACAGTGACAGAAGTATTCGTTTTGATGATCGAGACGTTGATCGAGAGGACGTAAACGAGATGAATCTATTTTTATGTACAATGTTACAAAAACATTTTTGGAGGCCGCAGATGAATTTTGATTTGGTGCCGTGTGCAATTATTATTCCCATATCATCATTTAAATCACTTTTACACGCCAATCATTGCGAAAAACGAAGAACAGATTACGATTTCAAGGAATTTCTATATCCATCGGCTCTAAATTACCATATTTCATAGTTACTTTCAGGGACATTGAATAAAAAATTTACAAGTGCAATTCTACAGAACATCTAAACTTCTAGAAAGTATTTCACGAAAACTTCTACAATTGGACCACTGCCAAAATGACTTTTTGAAACTCTGTGCACGTAGTGAATGTAATTCTACTCGACCAAACCCAACTCCAAGCCAAGTCTCAGGTGTGATAAAAAAAACCATCTATATCTCAACTTCTATCAAATTGAAATTCAATTTTCATACTACACCTCCTAATGTAATATACAAACTCACGCTTCAACATCAATTGTCTGAAACATTTTATTTCAATCCAATCCCCTCCAAGTATCAGGTATAGTGCAACTCTTGGATATCATATATGTACACAAAACCCACCGATGGCATCATTAAAAATTTACCATTACGTAAACTTTCATGTATTTTGGCTCATTCTACAATAAGTCTCGCCTACGATGCCATTGTTACGATGCGCGCCCACGTTTGAATTCAAGCCCTTTTATTACACACCATGCAGCAGCTTAAATAATGATAATAATAATAATAATGATAATGCAACCGAGTAACCAGTCATTTTCTCGAATCTCACACATGAATCATCGGGTTTATACCGTGTATGATGTCAATTAATCAAAGGGGAAAATCACAACAACACGTTCGAATTGGCTTATCGTTGTTGTCAGTTACTTCAGACACATGATTTGTGCTTATTATCTGTGATAACAAGGTATCGAACGAGCCACAGAGTTTATTTGGATTTTTTGTAAAAAATGAGGGTAAAAAATTGTTGGGATGTTTTCTCAGGGAATTTTCGAGAGCACAATATGAGTTTCACTGGGATTTTTCTTTAACACGTAATAAATTAAATTAAGAGCAGTAGGGAGAAATTAGATTATCAATGAGAATGATTAAGATTTCATTATTCTGGATACCTACGCGCTCTATTTCATACGACGACATTTTCTAATCATTTTTTTTGTTCTAGCAATCGCTCTAGAACTCGACAACTAGAATAAATGAGTCATTAATTGGCAAAGACAAATCGTTCATTCGAGTGAACGAAACATTGCATCTGTGATATATGATAAATATCAATTACTCATTCGGTACACATTACACTTACCACCTTCCTCAATAACTAAATGTAGTCTAATAGTCATCTGCATTAGTGTTACTCACCTGAAACAGAAAAAATACATTACTCAATTAGTATACATCATCATTTATTCATTTCAATTGCTACGTTCTACATATTATTATTTTTTTTTTTTTTTTTTTTTTTTATTGATCATCATCAACCTCGTGAGAGGTTATTATGCTTCATCATACATTGCATGACATATTACTTAAAACTAAAGAGATAAAGAAAATATTTGAAGCGAAAAAGTAAAATATCATACACTAATTTTCTATTATTACAAGTAGTAACTGGAACTTACTCAAGAGATTATGTTACGTATTAAATCTTCAGATTACAGTCTTTCAAAAATGATTGCAAGACTCTACAGGTTCGGGCAGTTGGGCTAGCCAAGAGTATCGAACAGGAGAGCGGCAGCTGGAAACCCAATGAGCTTAGAGAACATATAAAGCGTGAGCGTTGCTCATCAAAACGGTTGCATTGCCAGAGTACGTGATCGATATCTTCCCTTTCTGAACCACATTGACATTCTGGAGATTGAATGATTTTAATACGAGCTAGAGAGTACGCCAGGGCGTAGTGATTGGCCCGACATCTATTAATAGTTGAGATGATTTCTCTATCTAAATTCATCCGATAAAACCAGGGCTTTTTCTTAGAATTGTGATAGAGCTCAAAGTACTCTTTGCCTGTCTTCTGACTCATGTCTAATAAAAGACTCTGCGAGTTAGAAAAAGCGTCTCGTTTCAGATACTCTGTCAAATCCGTGAATGGGATATCACATGGGTCTTTTGGAGTTTCCATCGACGCTGTCTTTGCTAGCCTATCAGCTTGTTCGTTTCCTCGGATCCCGATATGCGACGGAACCCACACAAATTTTATTGTCATTTGGGTTTTTTCTACGAAATCTCTGACTTTTTCTTTGATTGATAGTATATAAGGGTTGACTTTGATATCCAACCTAGGGCTTTTCAGGGAGGTCAACGCGCTCAAGGAATCCGAGAAAACTACAGCTGGTTTAGGGGGGTTGCTTTGTACTAGATCAATGGCATCGTTAAGGGCTATACACTCGGCAGTGTATACCGATGTTTCCTTGCTTAGACTTCGCGATATAGTTACATCTGAGTTGAGACATATGCAGGCACTTCCGACCGATATTGAGTTGTCTGCTTTACTTCCATCAGTGAAAATGACACGTGAGCTCTGATAACCCATCAACATCGAGTCAATGATTAGGTTAGGGTCTTTGGCTTTATTCAAATCCTTTCCCATTTCTGTATCAACGTCAACCTTGTATAAAAGAGTTTGATATTCATGGATGAAAATTGGATAATGAGAATTCATTTTCAATGAATGAGTTTTTCTATCAAATATGCAGTTAATGAGCATTCGATGATTATTCAACTTGTTTCTTTGACATTGCGTCATTCTAACAAGACGAGTAATTGTTGGTTGGATCAGGAGTTGCTCATTGATTTGAATCTTGTTTAGGTAATTGTGGCAGAGGAATTTGACTCGTTCTTCGATGAAAATCAATTTTGATTCAGATAGCATCACATTAATTGGCGTACTTTGTCTGTAGCCCAACGCTAGTCTGATTGCTAAGTTCTGGACTTTTTCTAACTTGTCTCTTTGCAATTTTTGCGTTGGATAAAACACGAAGCATCCATAATCGATCATCGAGCGAATCAAGCTCTTATATAATATCACAAGCGTCTCTGGAGCTGCGCCCCACCAGACGCCCCTGATAAATCTCAAAACATTGATTGATTTGTTACATTTCGAAACTATATATTCGATGTGTTCTCTAAAGTTTAGCTTGTAGTCAAGTATGATCCCTAAGAATTTGACAGAGGGTGAAGATTTGATATCAGTATCTTTTACTCTGATTTGAATTTCTCCCGGTAGAACATTGTTATTATTGAAATCGACGAGCACTGTTTTGTGAGATGCTAATTCTAAACCAAGATTTGACAAGTTTTCGTCGACCGTTTTCACTGCTTTTTCGATTAGGCTTTTGTTCGACTGAATCGTTGATCGTTTACAGAATAGAGCTATATCATCTGCAAAGAGGAGTGCTGAAACGCTTTTTGGAATATTATCTACAATTTTGTAGGTGTAAACGTTATAAAACAATGGGCTCAGAACGTCGCCCTGAGGTATACCTTTGCATACTGACCGAGGGGAAGCTTCATTTCCTTCAGTGTAAATCATCCGTTCATGTGTTAGAAACTTTACATACTTGATCAGCTCTAAAGGACAGCCTATTTCAGCAAGTATATCCAACAAAATGTCAACTTTCACATTGTCAAATGCGCTGGCAGCATCTAGGAAAGCTGCCAGAACATGATTACCTTTTGAAAAAGCTTCCTCAATATTCAGACTTAGAGTAGCAAGATTGTCTATGGTAGATTGGCCTTTACGAAAACCTGTTTGACATTTCGGAAGGATATTATTATGCTCGATATACCACTCTAGTCTGTTCTTGTGCATAGTGCCAAAAAGTTTACATAAACACGATGTGAGTGAAATCGGTCTCACGCCCGCTCCGCCTGCTTTTGGTATAAAGTGAACAAATGATTCTTTCCAAGATTCAGGATATGAGCCTGACAGGTACATTTCGTTAAAGATATCCAATAGAATCAGTTTATACTTCAGCGGAAGATTTTTTATTAGCTCGTAGTCGATGCCGTCCATCCCGGGAGAGGACTTATCATTTCTACTCTGAAGAGCAACATTGAATTCTGTCAGATCGAAAGCAGCACTCAAAAACTGATTTTGTGGACATTGTGGGATATATGTAGGATCGGTCATACACCAAGGAGGGCTAATTTTATCCAAAGCTTCAGAAATATTGGCTTGTGATTGGAGGTTGCTCTCAAAATGATTAGGTTTGATCTTGGCCCATTTATTCTTAAAGATTTTACTCTTATTCCAAACGTACGTCTGGCTCGTTTGAAAATTAATCGTACGCGCAAAAGCCACAAAATTATCCTTTTTTTTCTTTCTAATGAGTTTTTTAGCTTCTCTTTTCCGATTCTTGAATTCGGCATAATCACTGATTTTTCCCGTAAATTCCCATTTTTTGAATGCTGCTTTCCGAAGTCTTATGACTTTTTCGCAATCCCTGTCCCACCAGCTAACTGGGTTTCTATGTCTGTTTCTGTGAACTGCTTTCCTAGTTGGAGTATTAGATTTCAGGGTTTCAGCGAGAATGCCTGTGAAGAAAGTGTATTTTCCTTGAGCATCAAGCTCGACATACTCATTCGAGAAAAACTTGTGGAAATTACTTTCTAAATCTTCGTTCACTTTATTCCAATCGGTTCGGAGCGATTGGAGTTTGAACGATCTCTTAACATAGATATTTTTCTTAATATTCACGTATATCCATATCGGAAAATGATCGGAACCCCAGGTTTCGTCGTGCACTTTCACCTTGGTTTTATCTGTCACATGTTGATCGGAAAAGATAAGATCTAAGTTGGAAAAATATGGTTTGTTATTTTTATTCGAATAATACGTTCTAGTTTCACAATTACGGAGACTAAAATGAGAGTTTAAAAAGCTTTCTAATAATCTTTCTCCATTTGTATCATTTTTGGAGCAATTCCAGATCGTGTGGTGCGCGTTGAAATCGCCCATAAGAATCGTGTTACGTTTACTTCCGGCGATTCTAAAAATTTCATCCCATATTGACTGTGCCAGTACGAAACCTGGTGTTCGATAACAAACCATGATTGTGATGGCCGGTGTGACGTTGGTTATCTGGATTGCTGCAGTCTCCACAGAGTCATCAGAAACTTGAACGTTGAGTCCAATGTAAGCCAGGTTATTTCGAATAAGTAGAAGAATGCCTCCACCTCTGGTTTCTGTTCTATCTTTTCTGTAGGCCTTGAAGCCGGCTATTTCAAAAGGGTAATCTTCATCTTCGATCTCACAGAGCCATGACTCTACGCAAACGAAAATGTCGAGTTCAGAAACAATTCTAATCAATTCTGCTTTCCGTTTGACTATACTTCTGGAATTCCAGAAGACAATTCTAAGATTTTCTTGATGGATAGTAGCCATTATTCGCCTTTTTGAGTATGCTCCGATTCACTAGTATCACGCTTCTTTCGGAGCTTGTTCTTTACTCTTGTCAGTCTACCTTTGAAAGTTTTATCAATGACAACGGCGTGAACCTCATCCAGCATCTGGGTCAGGCCCTCTATGTCTTCTGTATATTCACCGGCGAGCTCAAGAACATTTTGGTGTCCATACGACCTTTCCATAAACCTTCGCAAACAGGTGAAGTTCAAAGGATATCTGTCCAAGGAATTGTCAATTATTTCTTTGGCCGGCGATAAGAGTCCTTCCAAATTTATAGGGGCTATTTGACTGTCACTATTTTGTGATTGTGACTCGGAGTTGCTCCTGTTATCAGTCTTCTTCTTCTTTATTACTTTCCGAGGGCTTGGCTCTCGAAAATTTGCTGTGTCGGTTGAATCATCTGCATCAGTATTCATTTGCTGAGAATGCTCTCCAGCTTCTTGTAACATAGTGTCAGATGATGTAGAGAGCGACGAAGGCCTCTTTCGATTCTCAGTGATGTTTTCGTTGGCCAGAGTTGGCTCGATGTGAGTATTGAGTTGATTTCGTTCATGCTGTTTCGATGTTGGTGTGCTAATTGGCTCGTCTACCTGCGATGTTGACGGTGTTGTGTTTACATCTCGTTCTATCTCTCTCTCTCTTCCTGCTTGGCTTGCGGGCATTGTCTGGATAAATGTCCGCTAGCTTTGCAAATGTAGCAGTTTGCCGGCTCTGTACTCAAAAAAATCCAATGTACGGTATTGTCGTGATTTATTTGCATCGATGCAGGGAGTAACTCTTCGTGTTCTTCTTTAATATATATTTGTCGCCTGAATGACAGTATATGTGAGCGTCCTGGTTTGCTGAGTCCAGCTCTGATATAATACATAGATGACACAGTTTCAATACCTCTATTCTTCAGAGCACTAATCAGTATTTCATTTGGAATATCTGGGTGCACATTAGATAATAGCACTCTTTTATTTCTTTCCAGTAAAGGTCGGATGGTAACTGCACGATCTTTCACATTGATTCTCTTATTTGTCAATTGTTCCACCAGTGATATATTTGAAAGGTACACGCACACGCGGCCTCCCGATACTTTAGAGATGAAAATGATTTGATTTGCATTTATAACCGTTTCAAGACCATCTACGTAATCATCATTCGTGCATCCTTCAATTGAATCCAGAACAATTGCTTGGTTTCTTGTTATAGTCGAGGTCGGTGGAGCGGGTCTCGTTGCAGCTTTTGCGTATGATTTCATTTCAGTAGGGTTATTCAAACTTTGGGTTTCATTATTGCTCTGGCCGCTGGTTTCAGAAGCCATTGCGCGATTCTTATCAGGGCTTTCCTGGCTGCAACTGCAGCAGGAAAGCCTTGCTGATATTTTTCACTTCACACAAAATTAGTCAATCGAGTCGCGACACTTGCTATTGCTACTGTTGGCACTCGCGCGTATTGTTGACATTCGGATCAGCACACGTCTACTCCTACATATTATTATGATTGAATTTTTTCTTCAACAATTCATTGTTCTTTCATATTCATTTGGGATGGTTTATAGATCATTTTGGTCCTATTATAGGTTAGGAAACGATTTATAGTCACAAATTAGGTACATAAAATTTTTATGAAAATTTCAATGCCTGAAAATTGTAATTTTTTATGTGGAACATACAAAAGTATTCCAAAAATCACATTTGGAAATTTCCACAGTCAATTCTGCATCAGCGAAGTGCAACATTAGTCAGATATAATTCTTCAACAAAGGGTATTATATTCAGACACACAGGGAAGTCAAAGAGCGAGCTTGAAAAGCTCTTGGCTCATGCCTTTTGTGACAGGATGATTGACAAGAGTAAGTGCATCATCTCAGATACATATAATACAATCGAGGCGAGAAAGATCGAGCTACAACAACAACACATTCAACTACTACTACTACTACTACTACTACTATTACACTAGTTCATGAAGTATATAATATTAGAGAAAATATATCTCAATGAGTAAAAAAGCTACATGCAGCCCTTTTGTCTTGCTGAACGAGTAAACCAAGTTCATTGGATTATAAGTGTGTGTGCATGTAAGTGTAAATGTATAAATGTATGTGCAAGCGTGCAGCTCTTTCAGTGCAAATTTTCTCTTTGTAATAACCAACCGACGTTATTATGGTCTCAATAAACGTTTCACACCACCATCACAAAGGTTCGTTCGTTCGTCCCTTTTGTAAAATTGTCGACGAGAGCGAGCATTATTACACCCGTTAGTGTATAGTGTATTATAGTCAGGCAAGAAACGAGCAACGTGATCATCGTGGTGTTATATAGGCGCAAAAGCTCATAAATGCTGCAAATAATGAGAGACACGAGCGAAATGTACGATTTGGTCATTAAATTTTTTATTGTTAATCCATTACAAATCGAGCGTTATAGTTGAGTAAGTGAAAAATTCTGATTGCACTAAAATCTCGGATCCTTGAACGTGATTTTTGCATTGAATACTAGTGCCCCAATAAATATAATTCAGTGAATCGAGATGAAGAACATTGATGTATGCTTCCACTGAGAAATTTTTCTTTGAAAACAAGAAATTGATATTCGGACTTCCTGAACTAAACATAACTGGCTCAAATATGATATCAAGTTTTCAAATTTATTTAGCCAGTTTGACAATGAGTATCATTTTTTTATCTGATCATAAGAGTATAACGTCCTAGAACACCCAGGGGCGGGTCCATCAGGGATTGGTCTTGGGGGAGACGAGATTGGGTCTCGGGGAGAGGGTCAGTTCGCAGAATTTTTTCGGGTACTTCGTTATGTTTCTCATTCTTCCTGGGGGGGGGGGGTGATCGTCCTTTCGTCCTTACCACCACCACCCTCCCTCACTGGTTCCACCCTTGAGTACACCAAAGAGGGCATGTTAGTTGAAGGATAGCGAGAAGGATAAGATCACTTGTTCAAAATGAAGTGACTTTTTAAAAAATTTATAACACCAAATTGTTGACAAGAGTTGAGGAAGATTGAATATTTATTAGATTGAGAGGAGGAATTTTGCAGTCATAATTTCATGGCTCACGAGAGTACGGTCCAATGATTATAAAATTAAGTGGTACAGCGGTGTCTGTAGTTCTTTTTATTTGGGGGGGGGGGGGTGGCAGTTATTTTTAATTGTAACACAAAAAAAATTAAATAATTCTGCGACAGAAAGTCAGAAATTTCAGGTTTTTAGACTTAATATGATCGTTTTCCAGATTTTCAAGGTATTCAAATTTTCCGGGGTTTTTTTCAAGGTTTTCCAAATTTTCTAAGCAACCTAGCAACTATTTTCGTGAAAATTTCAATACGTTGACAAGTGAAAAATGACATGTCGGGTCGCATTAATCCGCAATTGAACTATGAATCGAATTACGGCTCTAAAAATTAACTTACTGTTAGTCATCTTTTGCATTCAACCATGATCAAATATTGTCTTCCGAAGCTTTCCGAGCCTAACCTCCACTTATAAATTATGCCGCCAAAATCAAATGTCAGTATGCGAGGCGAGGATGATGATTCAAAGTAAAATGTGCTATTTTAAAAAAAAATCATAGGGTTAATATCCCGTCGCAGATAATAACAAAAAGATATTACGGTAAATTCGTTTCAGTATAATGAGCACATTGACCATAAAGCTGATGTACTAAGGTCAAAGACCTTAATATAGTACAAAGATAACATCTATTCAGCTCACAAATCGAATGAAATCCAAACGCGATAAATCACGGAATTTCGTTCACGAAACACACGGAACTTCAAATTTTATTCACACGTAAAAGTATACAGTCGTGCAATACAATCAAAAATCATCAGTAATCATTTCCCATTGAAAATCCATTACGGAATGCAAGCGCAACGAGGAAAATTTTAAAGGGAAATGATTTCCGGCACGTATCTACTTACGCATACAAATTTATCTATACAAATCGTTGCATATCAGGCGAGCCCCTCCTCATTCGTATCTAAATATTTAAAATTTACAAAATCGGCTTAAAAGGTCTCACGACACGACTCTCAGTGCGACAATATTACGTCTGAACAATGTTGTCTATGAGTAAACTCCCCAGAGAAAAAAAAATTCACTCGAGGACACATTTACATCCACAACTCATTTTCTACAGCGTATTTCCGCAACGGGAAATATCCTCATTCACGGAAAAGTCTATATGTAATTTATACATATATATTTCTCATGCATTCATTTGGGATCACGTTACGGCAAGCTCAATCCAACCGTAGAATTCGTTGTTAAAAAATTCATTCAAAAAATCACCGTATGCTTTTTACATTAAAATGATAAAATACAAACTCAAATGAGAGAAAAATTCGGAAAACGATTGACCGATTGTGCGAATACGGATGGCGATATAATTGTTATCGGGCCATTATTACCGTAGATACATTTATCTTCCCCTACATCTATTATAATGCGTTTAAGCAGCGGTAGTAGCCTTCTATAGCAAAAAACAACAAAACAATGGATAGAGAAAGTTGTTTTGAGCGTAATGAAGCACGCAGACATATATACTTGCGGGGGGACGTTTTATGTAAAAGTCGTGTGGGTGCATTTATTTAACCGCACACGTGCAAATCCGTTATATATACATGGGACATCTCACGGTATCAATGTTTTGTGATGGTTGAATGAGTTTTACATGTGTTGAGAGTGATGCTGCTGATGCATCAGAGATTCAAGAGTGTACATACTACTAATACTTATCGTCTTGGATCTATAGCTGATTAGTGAGGAGGCTAGATTGACGCTGTTTACCTAATCGATTAAGAGTTTTACTAATTAGACGAGCATCATTTGACGGCTTCTATACTTTCTCGAGTCTTATTTTAGCTTGATATAGGTATATGAGAGGTATACCTGATGTAGTTGTAAGTACTTGATACGAGAGAGAGCCTGATTGAGACTTTCTTTCGTTCAATTTTCAAATATTCTGGTTTATTGAACTGACGAAGTCGTATTTTTTTTTTCTTTTCCTTATGAAATGAAGGAACTCGTTAGGTCCAATTTTCCTGATGCTAAGAGTATGAGCCTAATAAGTATCCTACTTACACACATATTGAGCAATGAGCTGTAAGTGTACTCAACATGCACCCAATATTCCGATCTCACAAATTTAAGCACTCGTTAAATTTCCCGCAAATTTTTTTTACGTTCGTGAGAGTTGAAATATGAGAAAATTAATGATTTGAATAGATCCTGGATGACTTCGGCATTCTCTAGAAAATCTGAAGTGAGTTTCTGCATTTTTTGTTTCTGCACAGTCAAAAAAATACCAAGGATATTGCGTTCAATAACACCGGTTCCCAAATTTTTTTGTTATTCAAGACCTTCCAGAATCCTTCTTTTCAAAGGTGCCAAAAACCTAATCTGGGACAATTTTATGTGCAAAATACAGCGATGATTTGTAAAAAACAAAAATGTCAGAATCGCAGTGTGCCTAACATGCCCTCATGTGGTTATCTCGGAAGATAGTGCAGTACGATCCTTTTTACCACTCAGAACGTATTTATCATGTCAAAATAGGTCGAAAAGAGCATTTTGAACCGATATAAAAAAATTCGGAATATGGTTGCACGAAAATGAAACGATTTCATGATTTGAATCGTCGCGAAAAATCACTTTTTGGGAAGATTGTGATAGCTGGGTTCTGGTTGAAAAAAATCGAAAGTACCCCGGCTCATTTTTAAAGTCTTGGAATAAGAAATTAGGATAATCATTTGACCTTCATTCACTTCTGGAGGATTGAAAAATTTGAATAACTATTTGAAAAATTTCCATCAGTTTGACGACGAGTGTGAAGGATAACATACCAACATGAATTACACCTGATATTCAGTAGGAGATAATTGAACCATTATAAAATATTGACATTAATTAAAAACAATCAGATAGACTTATCAGACAAATTTAAAAAAAAGAATCCGTCGAAAAATGTTTACACAAAAAATTCTCACGCAACAAGTACCACATATGCATCTGTCTTCCATTACAAAATTTCGTACCGATAAATTGTCGTACTAATTTAGATAATGATAGGTTCTCGTGCACGTGTGATGCATAAATTGCGATACCATGGGTAATTTGCGACGTTAAACTCGTATCATACGGGGGCGAAAAATTTTGATTTACAAATGTCGATAAGATTGAGTCGGGTAATTAAAAAAAAAAAAAAAGAAGAAGAAAAAAAAGTACACCTACGTGATAATACAAAGATCCATTGGAATTATTGAGGTATGGTCAATAAATAATAGTAGTAAGTATTCTCCATGAGAGAGTCAGGTATTGTTGTTTCTAGTTCATTGCCGCTTTGTGGTAGTGGTATAGTAGTGAGAATAGTAGCTGAGACACATTGAGATAATGCTAGCGCAACATCTTAGTGCAAGGCGGTAATTTTTTTTCACGCTAAGAAAATCATTGTGCAATAATAGAGTAAGCTATAGATATTTTGTTTTGTTACTTCAGGACTATACCATCGAAGCTAATAAACTTCTGGGCTTTTCTCTTTCGCTTTCACCAATAATACTCGACATCGATACATAGCAGCTAAGGTTGAGATTTTGGTAAAAATAGATGCTGCCTAGTAGATGTTCCATTTTTGCAAAAGACGAACATTCATTGGGAGAAATAGACCGAAACAGATTTATGAATTTCTGAAATGAATAAAATTTTGCTATAGGAGAGCTACTTAAACGAAGTGAAGTTCACAAAATGAGCATTTTAAATTTTAGATAATGCGAGTGTATTTATTTAATGATTGTTCTCTCAACTTTTCTGAATCATCCGGGTACATATATTTTACATATACGTGTATGTACATTCATCTATCTGCGTTTTATACATACGGTGATTCACATATACGAGATACAAAACTCGCAATCGCAATAGATACATGTTACTCTGTCTATCTATCCTATACAATACGAGATACTTCCTTTTTGTCTCGTTTACGTGATCAGAGTCTGCGCTCACATTCTTTGATGAAATACGCATATGGCAAATTTCCAGCAACTACGTAAAAAACTAATAAAAAAAATCGTATCCAGTTCTCTTTGTTCTAGATTGCATGATTAATCAAAGTCCAAAGGGTGTATATGACGTTGTCGAATCGAATTTAAAATTGAAACGTAGTATGAATAGATAAAATGCATACAATACAGTGTGAGTATAAAGGAGGTAAGTGCACGTCGTTGATATGTGAGATTACAAGATATGTAGGTAACGACATATATACGGTAGTTTATATCAGATATGAAAATTAGGGCAGCTAATGATTTTGTTGCGTAATACCATTAACGAGATACGAATCTGTGTTTCAAGATTATCATTATCATACGGTTTTTAGAAGCTTGAGCTTTGAGATTCTTATCTGTCTGTCCGCGCAGTTCAAATAAGCCGAGTTACATTTCCATAATTCATTATATGAGTGAAAAATTTATGCGTTTTGTTTGAACATATATACGTTTTAGTCTTCTGTTTTCAGCTAACAAAGAGAATTTAGTCAAATAGAAAATGAAGAAGTGTGTTGGAAAAAATTGGTTTTTTACTTGTTCAATATCAATATTGTCTCGTGTCTGATTCAGATAGACTATATTATCATTAGGCCTTACCCTCATTTTAATGTTATTTCTGCGTAGTGAGAGAAAAAAATGACACAAAGAGTTTGCGATTTTCTTATACGTATAGTGTTGGAATACATCATCATCGGGATATGGCAAATCAACTGTGAGTACAAAATTACTCAATTTTTGATTTCCCTTGTTTTCCAGAGTGTATGAGGAATTTTCAGAAGTTTTTATCAATGCGTGTGAGTATGGAAATACTGAATTGAACTGGCAACATCGAAAAGATTTAAGAAATTTCGAAATTTTCTAATTTTTTCCGAAATTCGCAAGTTCTTGAATTTTTCAGATTTTCCCAAATTTTGAAGTTTTTCCTTTTTCACGATATGTTGCCCTGGCTGGATAAAGAAAACAAATCTCATCCATCAAATTACTCTGACTAAATTATTTCCCCCAAATTGGAAGTAATAAAGCGTGACAAAAAAAAAAGAAAAATAACGAAAAGCTCATAATTTTTTCACGCACCGCTGGAACACTCCATATAGATTTGTTTTCACACAAGCCCAAAAATCAAAACAAAATTCTTCAAACCGCGTAATACCTATGATAGTCTTACCAAAATTGCTCGCAAAGCTTAATAATAATCAGCATAGAAAATAAATAAAACGCAAAGTATGGAATGTTCCATATATATGCAAGCATCAGCAGTAGCAGCATATAAAAGAGTAAATTTCTCTCTCCTCACCGAGAATTTAGCATTGAAGAGCTCGCAGTACTTGACCAAAAACTCCATGATGCTTGAATCTCCACTTTGTGAAATTTTCCCGTGATGTACAGGTATCATACAGAATGAGCGAAAGATAGAGATAGAAAGAGTAGAAAATAGGCCAAAACGTTGAACGAGCACGAGTTGTAGTAGCCACTATTAAACTGTAGACCGAGCAAATCGACCTATATTCTCATATATAAAACAAGAAGAGAGTATGTGTCCACTCGAGTTCCTTTAGTGTGTATAGTGTACCATGTGCTACAGGCGCAAAATTCAAATAATTGCGCGCGAAATTTACGATAAATTCACAGTGTATCGATCGATCAGTCGATGACTATGATGATGATGATGATGATCGATCAGTTCTTGAATTTTTCACGTTTTATAATTGAAAATTTAAATATGTATGAAGAGACCAGATTTTTTCTATCGACAGCCGATCGCGATTACTACTGTACCAATCTGTCACTGACACGAAAAAAAAAAAAAAAAAAAAAAAATACGTTTTATCAAGAGGGTGTCACAGTAGAAAGATTATAAAATTTGATGGAGAGTCATGCAAATCTTGAATTCTGCATCTGAAAGGTTCAATGTCGATTTTCATGCCACACTCGTTGTTAACATCACATTGATCCAAATTTGATTCTGCCTCTGCATCATCTACTTCTGCACCAATTTTTTCACATTCAATTACCGCAACGTGAGTAGTTAAGATATATCATCACAGAAAAGACGATTGAAAAATTGATGATACGATCGAAGACACAAATTTTTTTTTCTCCAACACTTGTCACACCTCACATATTAAATTACAAAATATATTTGAGACACTTTAAAATAGGCTTCGTACCCATTTCTTCAATTAAAAATAGAGTTCACTAGATCAAGGTCTTTCACATAGATGCCCGAGTAGACACTTTTGAAAATTAGGTAAATTTAACTAGGCGCGACGATAATAATAAATTTTTAACCAAACGAATTTTTTGAACGAGTATATTATAAGCGAAAAACGATTCGGGCTAAACCGTGGTGCAAAGACAACTGAGAAGCTCATCTTTAGCTTAGGGGTACATCAGCTGATTTTACCGTGTGTGTGAATGTGTGTTGTGTGCAAGAGGTGGAGTTACGCAAATATAAAAGCTGCGATGCTCTTCTTCTTCTTCTTCATCTTCTTATTCTGAGCTTCATGTGTGAGCTACTTTAGAGAAGAGGCGCCGAGAGTATATAAAATTCGGAGGGCTACTTTTGTGCACACATACACACATTCGTTGCGCAAGCTCTTTTTTAAGCTTTGCAAGATTATTTTGGAGGCTGAGCCTTTTTGCATCGACACGATCAAGACGACAACCAAGACGACGACGACGACGACGACGACAAGAGAAAGATACTGATGATGAGAGACATGATGTGGTGGTGGTAGTGGTGATGGTGGTAGTAAATTATTTGCCCTCTGGTATATACTGAACTAATTGCTCGTCTAAGCGTGAGAGTAAGAGAAGAAGAAGAAGAAGAAGAAGAAGTTTTGAAACAAGTGGGTTGTAGTTTGTGTTGAGAGTAAAGTTAGTTGGATAGTATGTAGGCTGTGACGTGTTTGAGAAGTTGAAAATGCCCTAAGGGGCGTTTTATAGAATCGAAGTATGGATTTCATATGAAAGTTGTGAGGGTGACTCTTGGGTTATGGTGGGAAAGGAGGGAAGGGGGAAGGGGTAGAGTTAGGTGCAAGCTTCTATGAAAGCTTTTTTGATTGAAGAGTAGAGTGACGTGGTTGAAAAATTTATTCAACTCTGATTTTGATTTGAAATTTATTTTGATACTTGAGAACTTACAGAGATTGATAAAAAGAAATTTGGGTTTTACGATCAATTTTTGGACAATTTTACCATTGGAAATAGGATTCGAAGAATTTGCTGGGAAAAATATTAATTTTAGCAACGAATATAATTTTTTATCAGGAATAATTGGCAGGACTAGTGAAAAATTGGGGTTTTTAGCTGTAACTTGGTTATCATGTCAATCCTGATGACGAGACTGTAAGTTACAGCTGTAAACCTCATTGAATTTCCAGCGAGATTCCATCAAACCGAAGAAGACTTCCTCCTCGAATCAAAGGTAAGGGTAGAAATTATCTGACAGTTGAAAAATTCTGATTTCACGTTGTCATGCCGAAGTATTATGTCCTGTTGAAAGATCCCAGAAGTTCTACGTCTACCTATCGAAGATTAATTTTTAACATTATGTGCGTAAAAGTAAATGCTTTGCACACAGTTCGTCGAATTTTACTCTTAGTTTATTAAGAAATATAGATCGGTACACGGTGGTAAAACCAATATTTTTCAGATCCTGGTAATGATTCCGACCCTCCTCTACGACTCGGGACGAAAACCCATCACATGGGCGCAAAACAAAACTTCTTACGCTATTGTATCGAAGTATATCACTTTGCAATTTTGTAGGAACTTAAATATTAAAAAATTGCAAAAGGCGTATTTGGACACTCGGGCGGCAAGTTTTTTTGCTCAACTCGATATCATTATGACCCTCGCCAGGACTTGAATCGAAAACAACTACTCGAAGAGCACAAAATCATCAAACTTCCCAACCTCGAATCGAATAATACTATTTCGATATGAGAGTGTGAAAACTTGAATGCAATTCTGGAGTTCTCCTAATGAGAAAATACATCCGCAATTCGCTTGCAAACCCATTCCAGTGCATATATTACCCAAAAAAGGACACCACGCTCAGTACGGGAATATACTATTTGTGTCGCGTCCGAGTGAAGAGTTTCAGGTCCGAGCCGCAGGCGAGGGTTGGAATTATCATGGGTATGCGAAAAATAGGTTCTACTCCCGTGTATCGAATTGTACTTTTTGATAAAATCGGTCAACTGCGCACAAAGTACACTTTTACGTACAGGATATCAAAATAGTATTTTTTCATATGCGAGGGTGGGAAGTTTGGTTTTGATTTTCGAGTGATTGTTTGCGGCCCGATGCCTGGCGAGGTTCCAAACTGTCACTGATAAAGCAAAAAACTTCACACTTAAGGGTCGAAAAATGAGATCTGCTGCGCGTAAAGCACGTGTTTTACGCAGGGTCGTGCGATGAAATATTTTATGTCTCCCGACGCATAAAACGCGTCATGACGTGCTCCTAACCCTTACTATTAGGCGTGTATCGGATGAAATTATTCTAATTAATTTTTACGATTATCTGGGAATATGTTTGGATAAATGCTAACAAGATGAACCTAACATAATAAACATTTCTTTTATAAATGAAAAATACAAAAGAGAAAATGCAATTTGAGAGAGGGTACAGTAGAAAAGCTTGACTCTCAAGTCTGTTTGTCCAGGCAAAGCGCCTCGTTAGCACAGGACACCCAAGAACCATCAGAGACTATCATCCATACCAACATCATGAGCATCAGTAAACACACAAGGGCGGCTCTCATTTCGACACTGCTCAACAAGTTGACCGTCACTTGCTTGCACACTCCAGTGTCTACCCCAATTCACTACCTTGTATACTAAACCCTCAAATAGAAACCTCAAAAAGAATTTTACTTCGTTGACAAAAAGCTCAAAGTAAAATCTACTTTCCTTACAACCAAATATTTACATAAACAGTCATGTCACGCACTTGCAGACATCGGGCTAGATTTATTAAGATTGGACAAGTGCAAAAATATATATATTATATATCATCAAAAAATAGCAAAAACAGAGCCTGGGCGCGGTTCTCGTTTTATATGTAGGCCGCCGAACACACAAATGTCTCAGGTGGGCCTGTGCCAAACGGCTCATGCAAAAATACTTCAATATATATCGCTGGGGTTGCTGCACCTTGCGACCGAGCCAAATGTTGAATAACCGCTTGCGTCGGGCCATTGATTCTTCCCAAAACGACATCACTTAAATACATACATAATACACATTGTCCACTCTACATTCCAATTTTTTTATAAATGAATATGTTGATATCTTCTTCCATATATGTTTTGTCATAAATACTGGGAGGGCTGGCCAGTTTGATTCTGGGATCATTGAGAAATTTTTGATTGATGATGTTATATATTAGTATAGACCATGATTAAATTTGAAGAGTCACCACGATGACAGTGGTGTTATGGCTGTAGAGTGACACATTCTTTCAGCTGAGATCGTTCATCTATCCTCCACTAAGATATTGCAAAATTGCGGTCTGATGGATCGTATAAGCATGGGAAAAAATTATTTTCTTATCAAATCGGTGCGTTCTCTGTAGGTTAGGAATTCACAAGAAGAGAATTGCTCACTATGAGTGATGACAGATACTCACAAAATATATATGTATAGGTGGTTGATATATTAGAGCGCAAGTGGGTTCGATTAATTACCACTGTGTCTCATTTATCCTCTACCCAAGTCATTTATTCATTATGTAAAGAGATAATAGAGATAAGGTTGTAGAAAAAAAAAGAAATTAAGAAATTCTTGAATGACTGAATCCTGGTTACAAGTTTATCATTTGCTGTATAGCTTAATGAAGTGCAATGCGATTGATATGCTTGTTGAATTAACATTTTAGAATAATTGTCAAAAATGAATGAATGTGGTAAATCGAAGCTGGTGAGTGCGGAAATCTTAACCCCCTGACTTATTTTGTCGACTACAGTTGACATGTCCAAAAACCGATATTTGTGATAACTCTTATTTGGAGCATATGGTAAAAATCTGAAGAATTTTTGAATAATCTGTTGCAATCCGTGGAACACATTCTCCTAAGATGAAAAATCTATGTATGGTTTTATTTTGGAACAAAGTGGAGAAAACCAAAATTTTTCAATTTTGTAATTTTAACATTTTTCGTCATTTCTCGACTAGTTAATGATATATTTCGGCGTGTAAGAAGATTTCTCCAAGCCCGGGAAGTGAGATTCAAAATGGTCGGGTTAGTAAAGTTGAATGAGTTGTATGTACGTTGTCTTGAAAAATGCGTTGAAAAGTGGGAAATTTGTTGAAAAGTGAAAATATGTACACACGATAGTAACCCTGTTTTAAATAGGATCTTGAAAGAATTTTAGGCCCGGTTGTTAGATCGAATACCTAATGAACGAACAAAGTGGCATGATGTTGCAGTCTACCATGAAAACCTGAAAGCATGAATTTTGAGGGGCATTGCCAGGTTAATATCTTTGATACGGCCTCTCTAACAAATATTTGCCTGTGCACTTGGAACGCAAACTTCACTCATAAAATAAAGCAAAATTGTCTGCTCGAAAAGTGTAACGAAGTGAAGTATCTTGAAGGTATAAGAGGTCTCGCTTCAATCTCAAGGGCCAAGCTTTCATTTGTATCACGTTGAACAAGCATCCACTCGAAAAACTCGACTTGCATTCGAATGGCCATTCATACATTCATATACTTGGTAAAAGCTCAACGTAGCATACCGCACATTTTTTTGAATTGCTAGATTGTTAAACCGCGTTAATCCCTTGGAAAATCTTTTGTTTGTACATAATGAAGCTGCGTTGTTATTAGAATTATATGAAATCCTACCTATATTTCTATTGACCATTTGGGGATCAGTGCGAACTACTCCAAACGTAATTTCCGTTCAATAAATTTCCACTATATTCGTACCATTTTTGATGGAAATTCTAGAAAGAAATCCTGGAAAATAGTATGTCATTTTCGAGGTCAGATAGTGATGAATTTTGAAACGTTTGAATTTAATAGTGAAATAAGATTTTGGAAAAATGGAAGACTTTTGAGGGTCGATTTACTAGCCTGTGACGAAGTTCATCACATTGAGCCTTGTTTGTTACTATTTAGGACAAAAAAAAACCATAATTCATGTTCTAAGAACCATCTATGAGTATTCATTTTCACCAATTGTGGATTTTCATAAAACCAAACTTCAACATCACAAATCAAGATCTCATCACATTCACAATTTTCATTAATTTTGTGTCACATTTTTCTGATACAAAAACTATCTTAATAAGCCCAAGATTCATTCATTTTTTCGTCAATCTCAATGTGCGCAATTCCTTTCCTACCTAAAAAAAAAAGAAAGACAAAAATTCTCATCATCCATCCAAAAAATCATGCGCCAAAAAGTAAAAAACCATGAATTGCAGTTACGTACCTAGCCCTATCAGATGTCTAACTCCCAACCCACATCGGTTTGATTCCAAGATTTTCAATCATCCCAGAATCACAAACTCTGAAATACCCCCAAGATTGAAATCTAAACCCAACAAAACCAGTTCGAGATTCATCATCACCGTATCCTGAAATCACTTGCAAACACCAAAACTTGTCGACAAAATGTTCAGGGGAAATACATGATCAAGCTCACACGAATGCAATGAAATCACACATCATCTCAAACTCAGCTGTTTCTACAGCTTCGGTTTCATCCTCCTCATGCAGAAGGTATATAGTTTACCTACATAAAGTTCTAAACTTCCTCGCAAGAGTCTACTAGTCTCTAATACACTCTGGCTTTCTATTCACTTTGGAGCTTCTGGAAACCGCATCTTAACGCAAGACATACCTATATATAGTAATGTAATCGAATTTCCGTGGGGTACGAGAATCTCGTTCTCATCGAAAAGCTTAACGTATATAATAGTATACTAGAGAGTTAAAGTAACCGCGACAATGGAATCGCATTCTCGAGTTAACCCTATCGTCACCTGATGTCTATCCTACGTCATGTATAAACTCGGCTAATCTTTGGACGTGTGTGTGTGTGTGGGGGGGGGGGGAGAGTATTTCATATGTATGAAATAAGTGTGCATAAGAGAGCCAATTCGATTGTTCCGTAGACTGTAATACCTGTTTATATTCAATCGCAAGTAAGTGCGTCAGGTTAAATTTTATTTTCCGCGTTGCGATATAGGATTATAGCATATAATGGCATTGAATTGTCAATATCTTACAGATAGATTCTACAGATTTTCCTCTTTCTTCCATCACATAATCTTTGGATATACAATACTCGCGATCGAGTATATATCGAAGCCCATTGTTTCGTCACTATTCCACGTGCCTGTGTTTGTATTCACGTGGCGAATTTGAATATTCCCGCCTTAGGTGCTAATGACATCACATTTGTAAGCACATATCAGACTGCAGCAAAAATCAGTATTGACTGTGAAGTACTGTTAAAAATTGTCGATTACATCAGAATGTTGAAAAAAAGATGGAGATACTAATGTAGCCTGGTTATCGTGTGTAAAAATTTAATTCAATTTTTTTTTTTTAATGAGGATAGAGTCGAATTTGTGGTGGTTGTCGGTAATACGTGTGGTTAATAGAAGCTTACTCTTGTTACAACCCAAAGGTAATTTTCTATAGATATTCTACATGCTTTGGCTTGGGTATTAGAGAAATTTATTCAAAGTTCTCAGTTTTCATGCGCAAAACAAGTCGAGCGTGTGTAGAAAAAATTTGCACACGAATTTGCACAAAGGGTAATGTGATACGACAGCCATTTTTTTTAAAACTCTATGTGGGAAACGGTGAATTTTATAAAACATCTTTTTTGGTAAGTGGGTTGTGGATAATGATGTTGAGTTATGCTTGGTGGTAATATTTGTATGTCAGGTAGAATAACTGGGTTCTGTAAATTGAATTAGTTCATTCTCGAGTAGAAGATGAGAGCTTTGTTTTAGTTATACAGTTGGGTAAACTTGGAGTTTTTGGATCAAAATTGAAATTATGACCAGATAGTTCTGCCGACGATAATGTAATTTCACAAGTATAACAATGAATGATTCATCATTTTGAGTCTGCTGAGCTGAGTCTTGAAACTTTACACTGCGTTTCGGAATATCATTCGGTGGTTTACATTCAAAAACATTTAGAGTAGGTCGTAATCATAAGTAAATTTCAAAATTTTCATTACTCTTCAAATGCATGATGTCACTACGAAAAATTCGAAAAAAATACGATCAGGTTCACTGGTTCGAAAACTTTTTCAATGTAGAAAATCGAGTCAGAATCGATTTCAAAAATTGGAGAATTTGGCGGTAGTCGGAGAAAATCAATTGCGTTATTCTGATGCATTCACCGTTTCCCATTGGAAATTCGTCTCTCCCAGAGCAAATGAAATTTAAACTTTCAAAAACGAAGGCAAATTTTAAACTATTCACCACGATAAAGAAAATCCCAGTAAAAATTTAGACACTGCAAGCTCATTCTCCTCATTTACCTTTACAAGCTCACAACTCAAACGAAATTAACAAACTGAAAATTCGTATTTCAGCTTGATAAATGTACATCATTCAACCCTCAAGGGACTTAATTAATTCCATTGGAATGAACAATGACAAGAGAGAAAGAGAAAAAGCGAATGTGTTTTTGGGGCTACTGAATATTTCACTACGTGACTATAAAGTATGCATTGACGTAGAAAAGCTTTAAAATTCGAGAGCAAAATTAACGACCATTCAGAATTCAGCTACTCACTCTTCTCTCTCTCTGGTTCTATCTCAAATATAGTATAGAAGTGTAAAGACCCGAGAGAGTGAGAGAGAATAAGAGAGCGGTCACTAGGTCAAGGGTGTTGCCGCAATATTGGTGTCACTCTGGGGAGCACTGGGCTCTACAGCAGCAGCATCAGAAGCAGTAGCATAACACCGGTGTGTGAAGGCATCAGAATTGCATTGCAAAGCTTTAAAAAGCGGGAAAATTGAAAAACGGTACACGATCCCGGGTTTATAAAAGTCTTTTTTTGCTTTCTTTCTTTTAGCAAGCGCAGATGGCGTTGTTTTATATGTTATGGACCTGGAGCTATTAGGTACGAATTGAATAGACGACATCAAGGAAAAATGAAAAGAGTGACTTTTTGGTGGAAATGTGGACGTTAATGAGGTATATTTTACGATATTTGTATATTGAAAAAGGTAAGAAAGATATTTGGATGACGAGCTTGCAAGCTCAATTTCATATGAACCATATGAACAGGATCGGAATAAGTAAACCATATGTATTGATATAGATGTTCTCAGTTTCAACAAAATAATCTCAAAAGAGATTATTACAACGGCTAGAATAAAAAAAAAGCTCAATTCTACTGTAAGATTCTTTTTGATTGAGTATGGGTATTGGCGATACACTAATTCTGTGAGATCTTTTACGAGAAATACAAATATCTACTCATCATCAGAGTATTAAGGCATCGGTAGGAAATTTTGAGTGGTCATTTTTAACCTAAGGTAATCTAAGAATCAATATCATTTCCAGAGTCCAGGAATTTAAATTGTCAACCACAAAAATAAACACATAAATAAAATTTTAAAAAATGATCTTTAGACCATATGTTTTGGAAAGATTAGGCACCGTGAACACTATTACGATAAATATAGGACAATGCTGCTTTATAGAAACACAAGGTTTCACTTTTGAGTAGACAGTCTTTTACTTCGAAGGGATAATTTTGACCCTCTCCTTCGCTGCGGATAAGGAAAAGTTCTGAGTGCTGAAAAATCCAGTTTTATACTCCGTTATCAAGAAAATTACCAACAAATCAAGGATATTATTTCCTAATCGTTACATATAAGCTGAGCCGAAAAATTTTGTTTCAGAGCTATTTCCCAACGCACAAATGAGAAAATTATTCGTTTCCAGTTCAAGATAATGAGAATCGGTTTCCGCATTTCAGGCAAAATTTCGCAATTTTTACCGGATTGCGAGATCCGAATTATCACGAACATTTTGAAATTAAATTCTGCGTTCCTGTAAAGAATTCAACTTGCTCAACGAATTAAAAATGAATTTGACACATTTCTCGAGAAAAAATGTCACTTTTACGAACAGAAAGCACATTTTAGTCAGAAAAATAGTTTCTAAATTTCCAAAATAGTTTCTGCATTTCTATCTCCATTACAAATTCATTCAAATACAGACAATGCCATCAAAGAAGAACTTTAAAATATCCACAAAATTGAATTATGATTTCTCAGTAATCTTGGAATACTGACCGGAAAAACTAATCAATTTTCCAATTTGCGTTGAATAAGTCTCTCTCATTCCATCTCAACTATAAAAGCAATATTAAATTTCATATCCATAATTTTGTTAAAATTACTCCTCGCTACTCACGAAACAAGCATAATCTCGCTCGTCTGCAAAAGAACATGATCCATAACAAAATGAAGCCCATTGATTCATATCGTAAACATGAAATTCATCTCTCGATTCCTCGAACAACCAAAGCCTGATATTTCAATTTTCCACCACGTGGTGCAATAAGGATCATATATAACATTACCAGGTATATACATATATAGCAAACTTGGAGTACAAGTATAAGGCCTCTTCTCCTGTGAAACCCTCACAAGCATCAAGTTTACCTCGAACAGCCAACAATTTCAAGCTCAAAATCGCGCAACCCTTTAGGCACTTTACTCTTTACATCCACAATTTACCTCAAACGCACACATTTTATTGTACTGTGCGATAGAGCTCGATCTCACATGAACCAAACTAAGATATACCAATATCCAATAATCAAATGCATGATACCCATCGATTTTAATTCCACTAACAAGGAGAGGTCATGGTCTGTGGGTCGTGGATTTGGCTGAAACTCTGGGAATCATCTCCTTTTGGCACCAGAAGATGATATCCAAAACGGCTTACTTGAATGCTAAAGCGTTTTAGAGCTACAGCTATAGAGATTATCATTGTCAGTATATCTATATATGCAACTTTTTAACATGGGCCTATATGGGCAATGCTAATGTCATGGGTTGTAGCTCCAAAACGCTTCAGCATTCAAGTAAGCGGTTTTGGATATCATCTTTTGGTGCCAAAAGGAGATGATTCCCAGAGTTTCAGCCGAATCCCCGACCCACAGACCATGACCTCCCCTTGTAAGACTACTCGGTCTCAATTTTCCGCTACAACTGGTATAAATTCACTCAGTAACAAGATATGTAAGAATCAGATCAAAAAGAACACCACCCACAGGAGTCAGCAGCATCGGATCTTGGCATAAAAGGGATTTTTCACGCGTCTGTTCTTTCGTAAATTTTTTTTATTTTATTTTTTTTCATTTACCCTCTTCTGTGTAAGCAGAAGCAACAGCATCAGTAAAAAGTATCATGAGGGTAAACCGGTTTTAGAACAGAAAACCGGACTCTTTCACTCTGAACGTGTTCAAGCTTTTTGGGGGAGTACAGTGATCTCAAGGACCAGAATGTTTTATATAGCAGACGACGCGGAACAGTGTATGAATGTATGTATAGGAAGAAGATGAAGAAGAAGAAGAAGAAGAAGTAGAAGAAGAAGATGCGAAAGGATGGAAAAGATATGCTCAGGGTCATCAGGATGCTTTATATATTGTGGGTGTGCGTGTGTGTAAGTGATGCAGGAGTCTCGGGTGAGTCTGATATGCAGTGTTGATCCTTTGTGTACATCAGGAGAAGTGAGCAAGCATCAGGTTGATGGAAGATGCTCTGGATAATTTTGGTCCCAGAGATGTGATGATGGTGGTGGTGGTGGTGGTGGTTGTGAATCTTTCTGAGAGCGATTATTAACTTTACAAAGGAGCAGTATGGAAATATAATGTGTAATATATGTGGTCCTTTTGATGGCTTGAGGAGATTTGTATTTTACACTTTGAACATGTGAGATATACGTGAGGTATATGATGCAAAGATTTAAAGTAGTATTCTGAGGTGTAATTTTTGAAGAGCGTTGATGGGCGAATGAATGAATCTTGTTTTGTGGGATTTTGATGATATGTGTATACACGTGAATTTGAGATACTGTGATTATAACTTGCGAGTGTTGAGAGGGAGATACTATAAGTGCTGGGTTCGGTAATTTATCGATGATGCTGCTTGGTGTGAAATGATTGATCAAAAATGATAACTGGGCTGGAGGTAGAATGTTTAAGAAAAAGTTATGGTGATGGTGGAGTTTTGACGAATTTTGATCACTTTTCGGATATCAAATTTTACAAAAACACACGAAAATTATTTTATTCCTATGGTTGTATTAATTAATCCAGGTGTAAAGGATATGTAAAAATTTGATCAAATGAAATGGTTGAGAAAATAAATGGATCAAATCAAAATTAGACAAAACATGTTTTCCATGCTTTACTAAAAGTTGAGGAATTTTTTTGGGATTTATAACCGATTAACTTATTTGAAGCATTCATGGATAAATGAGCGTTGGAGTACTCATGATATTTCATTTAAAGATGACAAAAACATGAATGACAAAATTATGATGATGACTTTTTCATCGATGGAAGATTGAAATTGGTTCACTTCTGAAGTATTCACGACTCCATAACAAACGATGGTTCCAATTGCAACGATCAAATCGTATGAATGTGATGAGTTTGTAATTTTGAATAATAATAAAAGAAAAAAATGAGTTAAATTTTGTTGAATTACGGCCTGTTAGCTCTTTCTAGGATAGTAGCACCGGTATAAAATATCATCGAGTGTTAGCCCAAAGAAACACGTGACTTCTCAGCTTTTGAAAAGAATTTCATGAAGAAATCTGACGAATAAAGCATGAATCTTTCTGGCTGTGCAGCACAAAAATTTTGCATCTTAGATTCGATATTGATGATTTGGAGGGTTACTTTGCCATAGATATTTATAACATATCGACTAAATCCTCAAAATTGCTAGAAAAATAATCTTCATGAACAAAAAAGGATCAGATATTGTCAATAAGCATTGTCTAACTACAAGAAAAATCATAAAAAGTTTACCAGGATATCTTGGAGTGAGACAGGCATGATGGAGCAGGTTGACATATCCGTAGTAGCCCAGGCAAATTTTTTGTAATTTGCAGATCCAATTATCGCATCACTGTACACAAAATTATTTAAAACACCAATTTTAATATTATTACACATTCACAAAACAATTCACCGTCCAATTTCTCTATCCCTTTCTGAATTTTTTTCCCTTTTATAGAAAACAGTGTCTCTCTTCCATTGACAATTCAAAAAAAGTCAACAACCATTGACCAAGTATTTTACACCAGAAAACAACACGTTCAACACGTATCGAAAGTCTGGTATATCCTAGTACACTTGTCTATCTCAATATACACAACAATATATGTAGGTAAATCTTCTAAAGCAAGTTTATCAAGCTTTCTCAAGACACACGATGGTAAAACAAGTGTCTCGTCGTCCGGATAGACGGACACTGTCCTCCGCACCTATATGTGAAAACTCTGATGTTCTGCTCCGATTCTACGGAAGCTTACAGAGTCAATGCAGAAGGCTGCTTCTGTGTATATATGTATATCGGTGTTATATTAAATTAGCTTCTATCCAAGAGAAAGAGAGATGGATACAAAGTGAGAGTATATAGGTATTTATGTATAGATAGATAGAAAGATAGATAGATTCCACAAGTGCAGAAAACTAGGCGTCTACTTTCGTGATGCGGGGTAATCCAATTATTGAGAGAGCAGAAAAAAAACTCGTGATAAGTAGTTGGATCTTTTTTTCTTTCTTTTATTCGCTCTTGAATTTTTGCACGTTTGTTTTTTTTTCTTTACTTTGTGCGTGGATTGCGATTTTTCAGGCTGAGGTTTGTCAGAATTTCAAAAATTTTGTTTGTTTAGATTTTAACTTTAGGAGTCATTACGGTGTGTCGGGGATATTAACCAGAACCTCTCGGAGGAGTATAGATGATCCCCTGAGATCGTTTCATCTTTCGTGTATGTATAGTACAGAGTTTGAGCCAATCCTGGTACCGGTGGTTTTGTAAACAACAAAGTTATAGCCACGGAAGTTTGTAATGTAATTTTCGACAAAATTCTAGTGAAATACGGAAATTGAGGTGTGGAAAGTGTTTCTGATGTTCATTTCATGTTTTGATCAAAATTAAATTTGATGCTTTGACTAAAATTATCACAGACAACAGCATGGAGTCTTCAAGACAAAAATTACAATTTTCCGGAAATGAAATAAAGATTTCCAAATTTTGGAAGCATAAATCTTTTTATTTTACAATTTTAGATACACGTGAGCCAAAACATGTTTATCCTGAACAAATAGTGATTAGAAGAGATGACATTTCCGAGAAAAATCTTACGAACAACCCAAAGTTAGTCATATTATCTCAGGTACAAATTACGCACCCAGAAAATCAAGCTTTGAAATCAATAAGCAAGGATAACATTTAATGGAAAACTAAAATTTTCCTCAGAAAAATTGAAATTGAAGTTTTCCTGATGTAAATGTTCAAATTAAGTTTTGAGACATTGCGATTTGGTTGAATATTTCTCTGAATGTAAGCGGTTCATCTGAAAACTCGATTTTGATCAAAGAACTTGGTTTTCACATGTAAAAATAATTAATCTGTGGTTGTTATCATCAAGTCTGATTTCTCTACTGAGTTGCTTGTCTGTCACAAAAATGTTCAAATATTTTCATAATAAATATACCAAACAATTCGACAGTAGGCAACATATCAAAATGATTCCAAATCAAGCTCACAATCATAATTCCTTCAAAAAATTTAAAGACCACAATAACTATCAATTCAAAACAGCTAGATTGCCCGAAAGACATCTATAAATTCACGACGACGAATTTTTAAAAATCACCCACGGGCAATAGGAGAATCTATTGCCGCAGCGCATAAAAAGTATAATATAACTACAAACACAACGGAACGATCATGACAAACGAGGGACTGAAGTATGACTAACGAGCCAAATGCATCCAACGTACAAAAGTCATACATCGAAAGAGAGAGAGACTCATGCCGTTGTTGAATTAATAGAGTGTCGGCGCATAAATCGCACACCGAGTTTTCAGGTGAAATACGCTCTCCTTCTATCCTTCTTTTCCTTTCTCATTCCATACTACACACACAGCAGCAGCAGCATCAGTAAATAGAAGAAAAAAACATAAAAAGTATAAAAAAAAAAAAGGAAGAGGACACGAGATGCAACAAAGAGGCACTTGCAAGCAATATCGTGGGCGTCTCGAGTTCAGCCACCCCCACCAGCATCACTGAGATATCGAGAGAAAAACCGGGAGTGTCACCGTACCACAACCGGAAGGGAATCGATTTTCGGCTTGCTCACATCAGAGTAAGAAGAGGTGGTGTACACTCCCTTGTGTCCATTGACCTTAATTCCCATACACACATATATACACACAATCATGTATGTGGGAGGCTCTATGGGCTTGAACTGAGAGAAAAAAAAGTGATCTGAGGTTGGTGAAAATTTTTTGCACACTGGGAAAGAAAAAAGAAATAGGAAAAGAAAAAGAAGAAAAAGTAGAAGAGGTTAGGTATATAAGCGAACAATGTCACCGAAGCAAGCGCAAAACGAGGCTTGAGAGCTCACCGGATTACCCGGTCTGATGTAGAACGAGGGATTTATCGACACACCGAGGCCTCCATTTCAAGAGCTTCACCACACTATTGCAATTGGAATAGGTAACGTAGTTTCATTCCCTGTTGGTATGATTTTTCTGTATTTAAGGTGAATGGGATTTTCTTGGAAAAATTTATTCAAATTTCGTGGTATTTTACTTGGCAAGAGTTGTGTAGAAAAATATTTGAGATTTGGTACGAGAGCTACGGAAAATGATGTATGTGCAAGTAGTAACAGACGAAACTGGTAAGACACGAAGCAAGAATGAAAATCGATAATTCTGAGAATACTGAATGTTACAGGCCGGTAATGCAATCAAAATGAGATTGATTTTTGTAAAACCAGTTTGAATCGATTCTGAAATCATTATCTAGAGACCTCCAGCAGAGCCTGTATTGAAAAGAAAAAGAAGAAGAAAGAAACAAGTAGTACAAGTCAAAATAAGACAGACACGCATCAGATCCGACCTCCAAGTGAATTTCACCATAATAAAAGCAATTTGACCAATTTTCACGTCGATCAAGTGTAATATACCGATCGATATCGATCTCTACAAAGAGAGACGATGAAAAGTCAGAAAGCAAAGATCGATAAAATGAATCTTGAGATTCATCAGGTGGGAGGTAAAGCTTATAACAGCATACATCTGCTCTTTCAAAGGTTAGCCAAAAGGAAGCTCTTGAAATTTGTTGAGAGGGCAAATAACCTTTACATAGATATATAGATATATATGTATGTGTGTACACACATACGGTAGAGTGCACACTTGTCTTGTTCTTTCTTTCTGGAGGGCGTGATTGCGGCGGTTAGTAATTTTCTCACGGCAGCTGGACAATATATATATATGTATGTATGGTCCCTCGTTTGTGCATGCACACAGTTGGTCGGCCACACATCATCAGCCGACGACGACGACCGGCCGGCTGGCTGCATGGCTGACCACTCGAGGTAATTTGATACTGGCTCGGGGCCAAAAATTCTGGTGCCTGACTCTGCCCCCTCAATCTCTACTGCCTCCGGAAAATATAGATCTAGAGTGAGCTAGTTTGTCCTTTATGTGATGATGCACAGTGTCATTTGGAAATTGGATTTGTGGGAAGGCAGCATTTTGATGTAAATTATTATTGTTATTATTATTATAATTATTTTTTTTAATAAGTGTGCTCGAAACTTTAAGGATGAGACCATTGAAAGTTATGGGTAAAAATTTAGGTTTTTATCGCTCTGGCCCAAAATTGATATCTGCGAGGGTTATTTGGGGCCCTTGTGGTGGAAAAAATTTCCGCAACTTGATCGCATGGCTGTTTCAGGCTCGTAGGACTACTTTCCTTTACTCCGCTCGGATATCCAACGGTCACAGGGCCCGAAATAGTAGTGCGGAAACAAGACAAAATGAACTAATAAGGGAAGCACCAACCTCGCGGGTTCTGGATCTTGACGAAACTTTGGGAATCTTCTTGTTTCGATGAGAAATGAAGGTATCTCCAAGGGTTTCGTCCAATGGGCCTCATATCCTGAGATACAGCCATGGAGGTTAGCATTGCCAGTAGGTATATCCTTATATGTGTCATTTAAACATGGGCCTATATGGACAATGCTAATTTCCATAGCTGTATCTCGGGATAGGAGGCCCATTGGACGAAACCCTTGAAGATACCTCCATTTCTCACCAAAACAAGAAGATTCCCAAAGTTTCGTCAAGATCCAGGACCCGCAAGGTTGGTGTTCCCCTTGTAAGTATTTCAGAAATTTAACGTATTCTGAAAGATTTGTGAGGCTAAAGGATTTCTTATTAAACCTACTTGGTATCTCGCAACTTTTTCAAACCTAAAGCAATCTGCTATAGGGATCTGGCATGGTTGCCGGGTTGCTTGCTCACAGACAATTTTTTTATCATGATGTCCGACGAAGGGAGCAGGTTTATCACTGAATGCATAGGGTGGTGTTCCTAATATTGAGTTCTTAGCCCTCTCAGGTCACCAAAGTCCATTGAACGCAAAAAAAGGAGACCAGGCCAAACATAAGTGTTTTTTTGCCAAATTATGTGAAAAGGGATGTCAATTAAGCAAAACCCTTATCCTACCAATGCTTAATTTGCTCCTGTCGTCAGCCATTTTACCCTTATGTACAGGCAACCCGACATCGATGTTTTATTTCTATAGCCGTTAATTCTATGAATATGAACGTTGGGATCCAGTGGAAAGCCATGGCTATGTAGACTGGATTTTAGTTGATTTTCTGAAAAAAAGTTGCACGGTCTTTGCCTTGAATTCAGTTGTTTTTGATGATATTGGCGAAAAGACCAAAAGAGGTAATACTACTCTAGACTTTTGGAATGGAAATATTCACAACTTCATCCATGTCAAGATCATAAGATGTTACGAATTCGGTGGCACATATGAACATTCATGTCCAAAATTTTGGGAAGAGTTTCTGGCTCAGTATGCCCCGAAATGGAGGTGGACCAAGCAAATGGAGAGTTTTGAATCTTCTTCCTGGAGCTCAAGTGGTCAGTGCTTAAAAGCAACAGGTTGCATCAACTTCCCATGAAATAAATGTAACGAAAAAAAATGCAAACTTTTTTGAGTAGCGATCAAGTACGACATACTTTACTCTTGTAACTTCCTCAATTTTGATTTCTGAGAGGGAATGCCAAAACTCATCCAAAAATCAAAAATCAGTGCAAAATCTCAAGAACACGTGAACGAATTTCATAAAAGATCATTAGAAACAAAGATGCATATCGAATCAAGAGGTATAGTTTCAAAGTGAAAGAAAGCTCATATATGCGAAGGACGATCTTTATAATCTTTTGCCAAATGGATCCTTGACGCACCGCTAGAGAATGTAACATGCATTGGTCATTCAGCGCGTCGAGAAGGCATTAATCGAATGATGATCATGCGCGCTCGCCGGCACTCATAAAGAAAATAATGACGCTACAAATAACAAGGTGAACAAACTTTCTAAGAAATGAAAGATTGGTAAGATGCGATGATCTGTGGTCACTATCTTTTGTCTGAAGATCGAGGCAATCTCATGCAACGCTGAATCACTCAAGTATGAAATGACCAATACACTTAACAAAGATGATCCCTACTGAAACTGATCATCTGTGAAATCTGTGCAAGACAATGAATTTCAAAAAATAGTTTGTTTAGAACCTGTGAGAGTAGCCTCACATAGAACTTCTTTTTGATCAAGTTCATCTATGCGCACTTTTTCAACGAAACAATCCTTACACTTCACAACCCTCATTCTTGATCCAAACACTCAAAATCTAACACACCATAGAGAGACACTGTTTCCCAAAAAAAGGTAAAAAATTTAGAGAATCTATGATTTCTATGTACTCAGAGACCTTGCAAAATCTGGTGGTTCAGAATCATCCGGAGCTCTAGGCATTTTAAAATAAGTTAAAACGCGTCGTATAAAATGGTTTAAATATTAGAGTATGTACACTACACTGCACTGCACGCACTTTGCAAAGTATACATAAAATGCAGCTCCACTCGCGAAGCCGGTCAGGACAACACTCTGCACTGATCAAGAAACCAACGACTATACGACGACGACAACGAAAGACCAGACAAGAAACGATGAGGTGGGATGTGCCTTTATAATGTTGCACCGGCAACAAAACTGCTCCTTCACGCTTGAACGTCCTTCCACAGATAATACACTGCCCCCATGCTGATGCACATGGTAGGTACATAATATAATGATGCATCCTAAGAGAACCAGTGGTCTTCTTTTCGTCTGTTTCTTTGTTTTTTCTCTTGTAGGGAGAGAGTGAAATATCTCAGTTTGGTTGCAGTTTGTATTGCGATTCAAGACAGTGTCATTGTTCTCGCACCCCCACCTATGTACTTATATTTAATCAAATATATGTAAGATTTGAGGCTTGACTTTGTTTGTGTGAGTGTGTATATTAGAAAAATCATGCTTATGGTTGATGATGATCAATTATATGATGATCAAGATTAGAGGGTATATTGTGGTTTTGATGTTGTGGCATTGTGTTCTGGGGTGATTGATGAGGGGGTGATAGGAAGATTGGTAGTACAGGACTGGGGGAGCAAATGGATGAGAGCGTTATGCTTTAGTGTGGGGTAAATTTTGATAGACTTTGAAAATATTGCTGGGGTGATAAATTGAAGATTTGTTGGATTGAGTAGTTGGGGAAGAAAGAAAAAGTTGTGATACAGACCATTTGTGAGGTATCGTGGGATAATTGTACCGATAACTTGATCTTGTTGTCACAATAGTGATATCTGTGACACGATTATTGTTTTCCTTTGATGATGTTAGCCTAACTAGAATGTAAATGTGTAACTTGAGTTGAAACTTTCTACAAGAGCAAAAATGGACAATTTCTGGGTTACGAAAAATATCTATAAAGTAGACAGAAAATTTCTGCGTTATCGGTTCAGCGTTATTGCCTTTGTGAGTTGATTCTAAATTTTTTTTGGCATTCCAATTTGAATAGAATTATTTTAAAAATTCTTCGAGGTTATGGTCACTGACTATTTCATTCAAAGATTGCAATCTCATTTCATGGGATGGCTCTCAACACTCACAAAACTTCGCAAGTCATTTATGACAGTTCTGTATTGGGGAACCCAATTCATTGTTTTCAAACTCTTGCTTTAGAAATCTGGACTCTGAATTTTCAAGAATTAGAGCTGAGTCGAGAGTTTAAAAATATCAGATTCATAGATAGTTAGAGACCCTGCAAATCACCAAGTTATTTAGTTTTCAAACCCACAAACGGAGTGAGAACTGTTTCTGAAAAAATTTTGCTCTGTAAGAAGAACCTCTTAAAATCAGACGCATCGTCTGAAAATAAACAAAACAAGGTTAGGGGGTTTGTTGTGATTCAGTATGATATTCACCTGACTTCAACAATTTCTTCTCACAGTGTAAAAACTAACTAACTTTGGGATACAGACTGGTCCAATCAATTCTAATTCTTCATCAGTAAACATTATTGTCTGAGCAGGGGTTACAACTTGAGCTCCAACTTGAAGAAGTTATTATGAAACCAATGATTCAAGGATCTATCAACAAATTTGCAGCAGAAACGCAAGTCAAGAAAATCCTGTCAAAAATGTCAATCATTGGGCCAATTTATTGGTCAATTAATTATTGACATGACATGTTAAAAACTATTAGATTCCACAGAAAAGACCTCGTTTCAATTTGTTCACTCCAAAATGATAAAAGACATCAGAGCCTGGTTGGCCATCTTATACTAGTCACAGAAAAAATACACCAGGTTCTGCCGAACAAAGCTCGGATTTTTCTATAATTAAGGTAGATCGGAAGAATAAAAATACCGCAATCTGTACGGTCAAGAATGTCCATAAGGACCAGCATCATCAATGTACATCGTCACCGTCGTCGTCACTGGGTTGTGTTCTTAATTGACGATAATTGGAGAGGGTAGTCATTACCTTACGACCTTATCTCGCCTACGTGCAAACGACGTCGCCTTGGCATGGCGCTCCATATGCACGCACGCACACTTCACCATGGCCCATCGATATTTTTCCCCCCTTTACTACCATTTTTTCTTCTTTTTTTTAACCTCACCACAACCTACACACACGCATCGTCATTGCAAGAGATAGACCCATAGTAATTAACCATCAGCTCTCCAATATTTTTAGACATACAGATTCACATGGACACACACATAGACAAACATTGATGAACTAAAGAATGAAAGAGTTACGGTGTCTACCCTTTCGAAATCGATCCAACTCTCTCAGCATCATCATTATCATCGAGCCTGATCGAAAATGACATGGTGACTGATTACAAGCTTGTCTACGTGATGACATATACCATCTCCTTCTTTTGATATACACCTTAATTGATCGTGCATGGATGTGCAACCGTATGAAGCTTCGAAGAGCTTACAATAATACTTCTCTCAGCTCAATGTACAGGTACGTGATGAGCTTGGGTATTTCGATACGGCAGCGCTCTTGCTGTGATGGCGCTGCTGCCCTTTCGACCCGAGCGTACCACCTCTGCAAATTGAGAACTGATATCGGACCTACTGTGTGTTTCATCTGTATCTATGTGTGTGTATATGTAAGTAGAGGTTGTACGTGATGGTGGAAAAAGTCGGTCGGAAAAGCTATGAGCTCAGGATGCCGAATGATATTTTCATAGATATATATGTAGAATTTGGAAGTCCGGGAATAAGGATATCGAGTCAATAATTAATGGCAATTGAATATAATGCGATTTATTGGTGCACACTTCAATTATACTTATGAAAAGGCTCGTGAAGAGATCTGACGCAATAATGATGCAATCAGAATAGCGCAGCGCACGACACACGTCTCACTCAATTAAGGGATAGACAAAGACTGACGCTTACCGCGTAATTCGGCAGCGGGGACCCAAGCTCGCTGAGCTTGGTGCTTTTCCATGGTGCGGGAAGCTCCGCGCCATGACCTACTTACACACATGCTTACACACACATCCATGATGCGCTCACACTCCCATTCCCACATTCGGCCGTCCTGACGGTCAAACGACCCGGTTGACCCATTCAGACACACCTCGCAATCGTGGTATTTCTTCGCAAGATATTTTTTACATATTCGGACGCTTCCGCATCCAGCATTCTCAACATCGAAATCATCCATCTCACACGCATAACCCATTGCGCGCATTCATAACCCACTCAGGTGAGCTTACAAGGTTTCACTGCTCACACCATACAGCATACCACTGCACTTTTCACTTTCTTGAAACACTCACTGACACTTTCGGCCCTAGCTCCCTTCCTCGAGCTCAGGCTCTCCGTCAGCATCAACAGCATCAACGTCTGCATCGGCATCAGCGTCGGTGGTCAAATCTTCGAGGTCCTCCTCGAGATCATCTCGGAAGCCTCTCCATGGCTTCATAGAATCGGCTGATGACGTGGTGCGATACGGACCTTCATTTTGACCGATCTTTTCTACTGCATAGCGGTCATGGGGATCGCACCTTGTGATTTTGTATGGCCCAAAATATTTGATGGCCACCTTCAAGCCTGGACCCTGCTGGGTTCTTCTGATGGCTACAATGTCTCCGAGCTCGTACTTTATGGCTGGCTTACGCCGGCGATCATATTGCCGTCTATTTTCTTCCTGGATCCTGGCAATCTGCTGTCGCGCCTTAGCACGGAGATCTTCTCGCGCTCCTTGATAATAGGCTGCAATTTCCTTGTCAATGATCTCTAAGATACGTGTATCTTGAGCTGTTCTCATTCGAGTGCCAAAAAGTAACTCAAAGGGACTTGTGCCAATAGATCTTTGGAATGTGCCATTTATTGCCCTTTGGACACGACTAACTGATTTGTACCATGTCAAAGGTTCTGCATCTGATAGTTTTGTCATGACACTGGATATTACAGCATTGACACGCTCCACCTGACCGTTCCCTCGAGGTATTCCAGTAGTAATGAGGCTGTGACGTATCCCCTCATCTTTGCAGAATTGCTCGAAATCCGCTGAAGTGAAAGCCGTTCCTCGATCTGTAACTATACGCACGGGATTCCCAAAATGCTGTTGGAGAATCCGCAAGCGGTCTAGAACTTCATTAGTGCCTGTGGATTTTGTTGGAAAAATCCACGTGTACTTAGTGAATGCGTCAATCACGATAAATACATGCTTGTATTGCTTGTGGGTTGATTTCAATGGTCCGATATGATCTATATGCAGAGTATGTAATGGGGTATCACCTTTTGGTATTGGATTTAGGAGACCCTCACCTTTGCCTTGCTTGCGTGATCCAAGTATGCACTCGAGGCAATTTGCAATGAAATGCTCTACACTTCTCTGCATATGATTCATGTAATACTCACGTTGGAGTAAATCCATGGTTTTTCTCACACCGAAGTGCCCAACTTCATGAGCTTTTCTAATTAACTCTTGCTGCATGGCTTTTGGCACGACCAGCTTCTCACAGCCTTCAGCTCCTTTGTACAGTAGGCCTTGTCGTAGTTGGTAGTTCTGATATGGCTGCTGAGAAGTCTCAATAAGGCGTTTGATCGCGCATAGATTCTCGTCTCGTTCCTGTGCTCTCATGATCCTCGGGATCACTGGATCTTGGATGATATTTACAGATTCTACTCGGCTGAGCGCATCTACATGGCGCATGCGTTGCCCAGCGCGATGCTCCGTGGTAAAGTTGAACTCGTCTACAAACATGACCCAGCGACCAATTCGTGGGCTCAGCTCTTTCTTGTCCATGGTTGATTTGAAAGCTGCGCAATCTGTAATAACTTTGAAAATTAGTCCCCATACATAAGATCTAAACTTTTCCAATGCTCTGACAATGGCAAGAAACTCGAGTTCGTAGCTGGAGTACTTTTTCTCAGCGTCAGTAGTTTTCCTACTCATATAATAGACAGGGTGGAATTTTTGGTCATCGGGATCTTTCTGCAACAATATAGCTCCATACCCGTCTTTGGAGGCATCGGTGTGCAACTCCGTCTCTCGTTCAGGATGATATAATCTCAGTACAGGAGCATTTACCAGCGCTCTCTTTAATTCCCAGAATGCATTTCGCTGTTCAGGTCCAAATGCAAAACGAATATCCTTTTTCAGGAGATCACTCAATGGTCTCGCTATTTTAGCGTAATCTTGGATGAACTTTCGGAAGTATCCAGCCAAACCTAAGAAACGTTGTAGTTGTTTCGGAGTTCTTGGCTCTGGAAAGTTCGTCATCGCTTCCGTTTTGCCTGGAGAAGGTGCAACTTTTCCTCCTTCTATGATGTGGCCTAAGAATTCAATCTTCGTCTGAAGGAGTTGACATTTCTTCCAATTGATCTGAAGTCCAAATCGAGACGCTACGGCTAAGACTTTCCGGAAATTGTTCAGAGCTTCTTGTGGTGTTCGTCCACGGATAATCCCATCATCCATGAAAAATATGATGATCTTCTTTTGTATTAAATCTCGGAATACATACCGTAGAAATCTGGTGAATACTGCAGGTGACGTGGCAAGACCAAATGGAACTTTCAAGAATTCAAATTGCTGAGTCCGCGTGACGAACGCAGTATATTTCTGGCTATCTTCTGATACCTTCACATGATGGAAGCCGTTTTTTAAATCAATTGTGATAAAATAACGAGCTTCGACTAGGTCATCCAAGACGTCTTCAATCAGTGGCATAGGGGTTTGCTCTTTGACTATTCTCTTGTTCAAAGGTCTATAATTGATGCAAACCCTGAGATTTCCATCTTTCTTCTTGACTGCAACTACATTACTGCTCCACTCTGATAAACTTGGACGAATGACTTTTTGGTCAAGCCATTCTCGAACTTGTTGTTCCACAGCTTGCTCTTCAGCAGGTGCTAATCGACGCCAGTGACAGCGAATAGGCGTCTCATCCGTGAGAATAAGTTTCATCTCGACGGGGGCAGTTTCAACAACTACTGGCTGATAGCCATCAATGATAGATTTCAATTCCTCCACGTATTCCTTAGGGGCTCTCTCGAGGGCTTTGTATTTCATATCTTCCTCGAGAAGACCAACGAATCCAGTCAGAGGTTGGAATGCGGTAGCGCATGGTTCCAAAGTTATTTTGGCGGCATCTCGCACAGGATCTCCAATAATCACTTGCTTGGTCGAGTAGCGGTTAGGAACAATAACATAATCAAGCCGATAGTTATGACCATCCAAAATAGTTGGAAGAGTCACAGTTCCTGCCGTCTGTACCGCTGCTCCACCAAATCCTGTGAGATTATGGATACTTTCATTTACCTGGTAATCACTCGGCGACAGCTGCCTCACCTTACCCCAAAAATCAGCGCTGATGACATTGACGTCTGCTCCAGGGTCCACGTAAGCATTGACGTCGATCTGGCCGACGTTGGCTCGGGTGTGCCGCCGATCCACTTGTCATTTCTTGTTCTCTGGTTCCGGCTTGGGAGTATTGTCACCCAGAGTGTAAACTCTTTTGATGAATCCTTTATTACCTCCCGATGTACCCGATTCTGGTTTCTGCTTATCTGGACAGTAACGGGCAATATGCCCTGGCTGTTGGCACTTGTAGCAAGTGTCACCTCGAACTCCTTTCTTACACTCGTGCGTGGAATGCCCACGCCTATGGCATTTTCGACATTTCATTGTCTTACTTCGCTTAGCTCGATCAAAACTACTGTCTCTTGACTGTGACAGGTGGGGCCGCTTAAATCCTGCCGACGGATTTGACGAGCTCGAACCTGAAGTGCTAGGCTGGGAACGTTCTGCTTTTCTGAGCTCTTCAAATTCCAACAGAGCGTTTTTAAACTCATCCCAACCCCGTGCATGCACTAGCATTTGCTTCGAAAATGCACTGCCCCCCAGTCCCATCATAATATAATGCTGGATCTGATCTTCGGTGGCTTTCGCTGATTTCCCAAGCTTCTTCGCTCGATTCAGATACTCAATCGCCTTTTCTCCGGGTTTGATCCGGAGCTCCTTCAAAAGACGGTACGCCCCCCTTGGGCCAGATGAAATTCCAAACCAATTGACCAAATCACGACTCAACTCCGACCATGTTTTGTACGCATCTTGAGAATTGAGCCAATCCGCAGCAGTCCCTTCGATTGCCGATCGCGCTGCAATCAGCTTTTGATATTCCTTCCAATTTCCAGTATCGGCGATATCATTAAATATGGCGACCCAGCGATCAACTGGTAATTCATCGCACTGTCCTGAAAATTTGGGGAGAGCTTTTTGCTCATCCCTGAAATTAACGCCGCTGTGTTCTGAACGCAATGCAGAACTCGAATCTCCACGGGGGTTCCCCTGCAAGACCTCACGCAGCACACCTGCGAGGTCCTGTACAGTCACATACTGACCTGAGGTGCCGGTCACCGCTGCGGCATCTGGCATAATCTGCTGCGCGGGCGTGCTACCCGGGCGTTCATGAGGTAGCGCGGGAGGAGTGTCATGAACCATGTCCGAAGAGTTGCGATTACGAGGGTTCATACTCTCGAGCTCATCCGACATTTGTGATGAGGTACTTGACTGTGCTTCAATGCGCGCAACTGCTTTTTGCAGGGCTGCGAGCTGTTGCAACACGCTGGAAGAATTGCTCTCCGATGGGCGATGATTGTCCCCAGCAGCCGCTGCCGGAGGTGCCTGCTCGAGTTGAGCGCGGCCAGGCGCATCATCATTGACATGCACCGCTTCAAGCTGCTGCTCTAGCTTGCGGCGCACCTCGCGCTGACGGGCTTGTGTGACCTCGACTTGCATTTGCAGGAACCGCAAATGCTGCTCATGGGCCTCTTCATCCTCCCGCAAGCGCCGCATAATTTCCTCTTGCGAGAGGTCCGCTGGCTGAGATGCAGCCGCGATGGGCCCAGTAGCCGCATCTATCGGCAATGCACCACGCGATGAACGCATGTTCCCACGCGCGCGAGAGCGCGGTGCGGGTGTAGTGCCGGCCGAATCTTGCATGGCACGAGTGCCACCGCCACGGCCAGAGCGCGTGTTCATCTTGGTGCAGCTTGTCACCAACACACAGATACGTAAGCTCTGTGATGTAGCCTCAGCTTCCGCTGTATTAAGAGTATCTATGGATATACCTCGGCTACAGAGTGTTGCCTTAGCTTCCGCTATATTAAGAGTATCTATAGATATAACTCGGCTACAGAGTTTCTCTACAAGTAGGGAAATCTGATGGGAGAGCGATTGAGCTGCCAAAAAAGCATAGGGAGAGATATACTCTGCTTATACGCACGATATTCTGCTGCCGGTCGCTGCTATAGCGATCGCGACTCGCTCTCTCAGCAGAGAGAGACTCGTTGCCCCCTCTTCACCGATTCCTCGGTCTCGGCTCTCTCTCTCTCTCGCCTCGCGCGCTCGGGCTGCGCCGTAGAGCTGCGCGCAAGGAGGGCGCTCTCTCCCTTTCTCTCTCCCACTCGTTCGCTCTCTCACTCTCGTATACTATAGTATACTATAGCGTGTACTCACTTTTGACTCTCACGCGTCTCCACGCACTGGACAAAGCCCGCGACTGACGCAATCGTTCGAGCAAAGATGTAACTCACGCTGGACGTGATCTATTCGGTCGCTTGCAGTAATTTGTCCACTGTGGGTCCCACACCGGGATTCCACCCTGATGCACTTTTACGGGCCGCAAACTCCGGTCGCTGGATGCTTGGATGCGTTTTTCCTGCACAGGATCCTTCCGGACGCTCTGTGCGGGCGGCTCACAGCGTGCTTCTTTCCAGAAACTCGCCGGCTCCACGCTCCTTGGCTGGCCAAGCCTGAGCGCCGCACCTCTCCAGGTGCACTCCCCACAACGTCCAGTCGTGTAGGGTGCACTTAGCACCAAACCCGCCAACACCACTCTAGGAAACTTTTCACTGCAGCAAACTATCACTTGTTGCGCGTGTCGCGCGCGCGCTGCTTGACTCGTCCTTATCCCGGACGAGCCCCCAAATTGTAGAATTTGGAAGTCCGGGAATAAGGATATCGAGTCAATAATTAATGGCAATTGAATATAATGCGATTTATTGGTGCACACTTCAATTATACTTATGAAAAGGCTCGTGAAGAGATCTGACGCAATAATGATGCAATCAGAATAGCGCAGCGCACGACACACGTCTCACTCAATTAAGGGATAGACAAAGACTGACGCTTACCGCGTAATTCGGCAGCGGGGACCCAAGCTCGCTGAGCTTGGTGCTTTTCCATGGTGCGGGAAGCTCCGCGCCATGACCTACTTACACACATGCTTACACACACATCCATGATGCGCTCACACTCCCATTCCCACATATATATATTTGAAGAGAGGCTCTCTTTCTTAATGCTTTTCGTTTCTATCTTGCAAAGAGAAGAAATTTGCGGAGGAGTATGTTGGATACTTGCACGTGACTTGTATTTCTGAGTTATAGCAATATGTGGTGAGCTTTTTTCCCCCAGAGAAGATGGGAGGAGTGTGTGTAATACGGGAAAGTTGAGAACTTGGGTAGCTCAAAGGATATACATTTTATGAAAGCTCTTTTGAAAAACGGAACTGAGATGACACCCTCTGGCTGTTTGTGTATATCAAAAAATCGATTGGATGCTTCAAGAGTTTGTTTGTGTTGGTGTATATTGGGAGAGGTCTGTATTGGAAATGAGATTGGTAGATTGATGGCAGGGACATGCAGGGGACTACCCTGTCATCAATCCACCAATCTTCTTTGATAGTCTAGCCAACTTTCAAAGAAATTTTTTATCTGGTATCAAAATTATGAGCAAGTATTGCTGAAAAATACAAACTCGAGTCAAATCGGACTAGTATTGAGGATTAAAATTCATACTTTGGTAAGAAATGAAATTGATTTTCCAGTCAAACAACGAGTATTCCCAGTAGATTTACAACAGTAAACTTACAGAAATCTGAAATTTTCGTCAGATTTTATGATGAAGAAGGAAGATTCTAACCTCTTCCCGCATTCGTCCACATATTATGTGGACACATCTTTGAATAGGGTTCCTCTGATTCTCTTTAATTTGGAAAATACTTTATGCATTATCTTCCTTGGCCCAGAGTGGAGGAAAATCCATGATTGCGGTGAACATAGTCTCATCATTAGTGATCCATGATATCTAATGATTATGATGAACCATTTCACTTGACCATGCACTTTGACGATTCATCTTTTGACTGTTATAACTTACTGAATTTTGATGATAGGATAAGGATACTTGTTGCGTTATGTTTTTTGATCCGAATTGGTGATTTTCCATGAAGTTCATCATGAAATTCTTGGTGCTAGTGCCTCATTCGTGTTTGAACTTGAAAAGTTCGTGCTGCCACAACTCTCATATGGCATGATTTCATCATATCGTGGTTGGGCTCAAAATAATTCTCACGACCCTCACTATAGAATCTAGTAGTAAACGAAAGTCTGATAGGACACGAAGTAGGTGCGTGCACGAAGAGGTTAAAACCTCAAAAGTTCCGAATTCTGAAGAATTTTCTTCAGCATTCTCAATAATTTTTCGATTCAGACTACGAATTTTCTCTAGTCAAAATACAACTATTCGACTTTTTTGTCGAATCTCTAAAAATCAAGTTTTGAAATCTTGAAAATGTCCAATTCCAAAGAATTAGTCTTCCACGTTCTCAATGATCCACCAATTTTTCTCTCGAATCATACCAAAATATCACTAAATTTTTCATTTTCATGCAATTTTCCATCTCTGCCGACACTCTTTACCTCGCGTGCAAACTTTGAATTCTTTACTAGATCATTCGTCCCAGAGTAACACTTGGAAAAATCGTATTCTATATCTCCCAATCTATCTTTAGACAAGACATCCGGATTTTCCCTAATCCAAATTGGATAAAAGGCGATGATCCCAATTTTCAGCTCTCGCATTCCAAGAATAGCACATATTTTTTCTGTCTCGCGTGTTCTATTGTTGATATATCCATAACAACGTAACATCACGTGAAAAGCAGACGATTACGAGTTTCCAAAGCTTCCAATGTATTTAACTATATCTGATATATTTTTATATATTGATCAAATTGTCACGTGTGCAATCCAGCGTATACATCCCGAATGTTTACTGACTCGAGAAATGCGTCCGGCTGACTTCGATCCCTTAGCTCTCCCGGTGGTGGTAAATATATAGTAGATAGATACTCAATACACAAGAGACACAGAGTGAAAATAATGGCCCACTGTCGAGGGCTTCCGCGCCTCGCATCAAATCCCGTTTGGCAAATCCGCTTTGATACAGTCGTTGTCTATACGTAAGTAAATGACTTCTTGACACAAAAAAAAAGTATCGACAGCGATCAAATGATGACGAGTCAACATTATTACATTCATGATAAATAATGCCAAAATTTTTTTCATTTAGTACCATATTATTGTGGTGGTAAAAATTATTGAGCCAAAATTATTCTGTAAAAACACAATTCATCGAGTTGGTTCATATATGATGGAGTAAGCTTTCAAAGATTTAGATCCAGAGCGAAAGTTAGGCCAAGAGATGAAAGATTACTCTTGTCTAAAGATAATGGAAATGTTATCCTCTCACCATATCAGAAGGCTATAAACCACAACTTCATTCCAATCGAAAGATTTTATCATTACGAAAGAATTATCTGGTTTACTATCTAATCGAACTGATGTATTATTATATACCATATACTAAATTTTCCATTTTTATCTGTATTCTTGTATTCTTGAAAGTCATTAGGATATACTGATAAGTTTGAATTATCTAGGTCCATAAATCAATATTACCAAGATAATGCAGATTTTTCGTTTGCATATAATTAATGCTCTTACACTACTAGCGCCGAGTTATTGTTCTACAAAGGAAAATTTTGCTTGCTCACGTTCTAAATTGAGCACTCTATATACCTAGGATTTGGTATTAAGCAAAAGATGAAGTCACTGCGTGGCATATAAAATCGAGACAATGGAATGGCATAAGATATTAATATTCAGGCATGGGATCATTCATCACAGGTCTGATAAAAACGGTTCTACCAAGGAATGGTTTTTCACAGATTTCTCATATGTAGCAGCATTCAATCTATGGTAATTAATATTTTCGACGCATAACATGCATGCTGTGGACTTCTATTATAATGAAATACTGAAATTGGCTCACTTCTGGTATGCAAAAGGTCGAGAATGCCATGTAATTGTTATCAGTTGTGTTTAAAAGTTTTCTTATGATCCAGGGCTATTGGTATCAACCCATGTCCCAAGATTTTCTATGCTCCTGCATCAGAAATTTGTAGAAAATTTTTCATCTTATTTTTGACAAAAAAAAATTGAAAAATTTCCCGGCACGAGCCACATGCAAGGCTTCTTTAATAGATACACCTAGAGAGGAAATTTTTTCAGAAGTTGCCATGGAAACTCAAATGCTGCGCAATAGGAAGTCCATGAAGTATTTCCACTATCGTGAAGTGTAAAATTGACAAAAAGGTCGAAATCGAAGTATTCGATAAAGGTCAGTACACACGAAAAATGCCTTCAAAATGGAATTCGTAGGAAATAAGTTTAATACGTAACAGAGGGTACATTTTTCCTCTGAAAGCAAAGAGCATGATGCATCTTTGAGTTCCACTTGTGCAACTCAAAGATGCATTTCAGAATATTTTGAAATTTTTTGTCTCAGTCATTCTCATAGTGAAAAATGGAGAATTCTTGCAAGAAAAATGCCAACATTTTTGTCAATTTTTCCATTTTAGTCATTTTGGTAGTTTCGATAGAGATAACACTACAAGGAAACTACTGCTGGTGTAGACACACCGAGGAATGAGATTAATAAAAAATACTATTTTCATACCGAACACACTTGAACGGAAGGAAAACATTCCGTTAGATATGAAAGACCTCCCCCCCCTCCCCTCATCACCCAGCACAAAATGTCATGAAAGTGTGTGAGCTACGCAATTTCAGCGAAATTCCATGCATTATTCTGAATAATTTCTCGCTCAATTTAGAGACTACGACGCAATATTCGCCAAAGTGATTTTAGATTGCTGTCCGGTACAGACTCATTGGTAATTAGCACATACAGAACACTCAAATATTTCCGTATGTTTATACATACGAGAGTAAAACCACATCTGTGAATGACATTGAAGCTAGCAAATAACTTGAAATATTCTCAATTATGAATCAGAAGTATATAATATTCACTCTAGTGATTTTCGCAGTACCCATAGACTAGTTTATGTAGTTCTAACTGGTCGCCGTAGCTACACAATCTTACAACGTATCAAGGTTGTTGAAGCTCGGGGCGAGAGGCTGCACGAGTGCACGCATAAATATATATAGATGTATGATATAACTCTTGGTGTACCAAGTCGTGTCAGCCTTCTCGATTAACTAGTTTCCCTCAGCACTTTTTCACTCCCCTTTTCTTGCAAATAAAAGTTTTTCGTCCAGAAAAGTTTACTCGTTCGAAGAAGCACACGATTGAAATATTGATACTCTAATCATAAAAGTTTGATGGATTTTGTATGGGATCAGTGTCAATTTGAGCGAGAAGTGCTTTTTAACCTTCCAAATGGAATTCAATTATTGGAAAATACGAGTGGCCGTCCTTTATAGCCTGTTGTATGATGTTCAGATACGATGAAAGGATATCGATAAATCCGTGATAACTCCTACACAGTGTATAAGAAAAGCTTGCTCGAATTCTACGCATATAACAAGCATGATATCGAGGCTACCTCAACCTAATGTCGGGAAAATGGACTACTTTTGTCAAGGTGATAGAAATGGGCAAAATCGAAAAAGGTCGAAAAGTGTCTGATTTTTCTTTTGAAAGAGAGAAGCAGTAAATGTTTCTCTAGTCTTGATTCTCTTGCCGATATGATCGCTGGTTACGGGAAAAGTCGGGTGAATTTTTCCAGATTTTTTCGATGCTGCTCTTCCAGAATGTCACACAAAATATCTGAAATCGGGTCGAGCAATGCAAGTTAGAGGGTAAACTGTGTGGAATTTCCTATACCTCTAGAGCGGAATCCTGATCATCGCTCTGACATAGGAAAGCTGTAGATGTTATCGAAGATATGAAACCGAGTTTACTTTCCTGGAGCTGTGGAAAGCTTTGTTTGAACAGAAGAAAATCCATCATTTGGATAACTTGATAGTGACAAAGACACATGGATCAGGGTTCTGATCAGAATTCGTCATTTGCTTGATCAATTGAAATTTAGAATTTGGTATAATTCAGTGTTTTGAGCAACATTGTTGGACTTTTCAAGTCTAAAACATAATGAGCAAATGTCAGGCAAAAGTCATGTTCCCATTTTTAAATATTACTAGGGCCAGTGAGATGTGTGGTGATGACAACTTTAGAACTATTTCATCTAAAATTCTTTTCATGGCAATCCTACGTTTCCTACGTTTCCCTTCGAGTTCTGAAAGGATAACCCACATTGGGAGATGATGAAAACCTAAGATGAGGAAGAAACCTTATTAAAAGTATCACCACAAACCCATCCTTTTGAAGAACTGATCTTACACTATTTTTAGGGACATATTTACTTGCGCCATGATTCACCAAGTCGACAGCCTGGTCCCCGCAACCCACAACGAGTAAAAAACAAAATATAACAACCAGGATCGAGTATACATCATACATAACAACCATGCACAACATAACCTATATAAGATGACATCTCCTACAACTCACCGCTCCATTTTTATGAAGTGTATGATACTGCCTATGAAGATGGTGAAATCTTTTCTCCCTGACAAGATGCTTGCTGCGGTGTTTGCTCGCCCTGTGCGGTGGATACGTGTGGTATATCAAGTTCACACCGATACAGGGCTGACGTCACCTTTTCTCAGCAATAGAACACTTGATAGTCTGTTTCGTTGGTTGGTGGTTGTGGCTACAGCCACCATTCCCACCAACAACAACAACACTAGAACTACTGGTTTTGGTTCTGGTCATTGTTGTTGTAGTTGAAGAGCTGTTACTTTTTATCTGCTTTTGCAGACTGTTGTGGTGAGCATTATTTTGAAGTCCAAGGTCTGTTTCCGTTACATTGGATGAAAAGTTAACCTGATGTTGATTACCGACTATGCTGACTTTTGTTGTGACTATTGGCGTTACTGTTGTAGCTGGGTCAAGCTTCACCAGAGCTGCTTGTAGTTCCAAGGCGTCCATTTTTACGATTGTATCGGTAATGTAGGTCTCTAAGGTAGTTTGGAATTTGATAAGTCTAGGAAAATGGCGGATCTCTTCTAACTTGGATCACTCGTTGACGACACTGTACGACGCGAATCTTCAGATTGGTTCATGGTGATTCTTGATATACCATGCAACAACCACAGATCCTCACAGTTCACTAGGTTAGGTTACTTCTAATCTTCTTGAATCTTGATTTGGTCTTCAAGAAGCTTTAGCCCTGCACCAATTTCTTCGATGAAACTACAATAATTTTCAAAGTGTTAGAAACACATTCTTTTTCATAACTAGTGTACCCAGCTGCTGTGGAAGGTATCAACTCGATTTCGGATAATCCCCAAGAACATCACGCGAGATGTGTATTGGTCTGCATCGCTATGGCAAAAGAACAAGGTTGATTCAATTTGGCGAGTCATCCCTGGTGAATACTACTTTGGATATGAAATACAGCGATATGTTGGGAAAACTTTTCCAATTACACGCGAGGTCGCGCACACACTCGGGGCAACTTCTAAAACCCTAGAGGCTCGTTGCTCAGCATTAGTCGCTTAGCGAAAAGTTGGACCGCTTTCTAATTTTACAATTTACGAGAAACGGATCGAGTGAAGTACTTTTATTGAAGTGGTAGAAACAATGATCCACTAATGCAAATGTCAAGCTTGAACATCTTGTGCTATTGTGGAATCCTAGAACGAAATTTCATGGTACCTGTAAACATTTTTGATTGAAAGTAGAAAATGGCTCGTATCAGTTGATGAAAGAGTATCTGTAAGCTGGAACGCGAGATATTCAGAAAAACATCAACAATGGTTTTGGAATCTACAACAAAAAGCTTTGGCGTTTGTAAAAATCATGGTCCGGATCATTCCACCAGAAATCAATCTCTTGCTACTTCAGTTGATTCAACATCGCCGGAAGGCATGACCGACACACCCTTATCTCAGAGCTTAGGAGTCAAGACACGATATTCAATGAAACAAAATGAGAAACCAATTGAAAAATTCAATTTCAAATCCTCGCCCGGGCTGAAAAAGAATTAAAACTTCCGCTGCTGTACCAGGATTATATCTACTATACTTGTAAGTGAGTGAACGAGGCAAAATCAACGAGCTGAGATGATTGCTAGGTTTCACTTTCATCATTTCTCGCGTAGGCAACAAGAAGTGCATGCACATATCCATCAAGAAGTATGCGCGTCGACAAAACCCGTTTTCTCTCCCCGATATCGAGCCATTCAGATTCTTTCTCCCTCATACTATACTTCTGTATGTATTAAACAAGTACCTGCTCTGCTCAAAGTCTTTTGAATACACCTCTCAGAAAGCACTTGTGTGAAATGTCACATCATCTTAGCCCTATACGAAATTGTGAATGAGTTTTAATTGAAACTAATAACCATATCGTGTGCTACACTTTTTAAAACATCTGTGCAACTCAAAAATCCGGCTGTTAAAAAGCTTTCATGATACATTTGAAGCATTATAACTATCCTCACGCAGACACTAATGGCTCAGAAGTGCATTTGGAACGCGTGTCCAGTATATGTAAAATCGTATTTCTGGTACTGGTTCTATATAACATGTGTGCATATGCACAAGAAGGTATAACAATCGCGTGATGTGGTTACCCATCAGGCATCATAGTTTGTTACACGCGTTTTACACACGCGATTGTATACGCAAACCGATCCTTTCCATTCATGACGTCTGATTGGGTTGAGGCCACACACCGCAATCCATACATAGAGCATCGCAAATGTTTCATTATTGGTCGGTAATCGGTATTGCCTGATGGTGAGAAAGATCTTCATATGTATATATCTATATTTTAATGCACAAAAAGTTTTCTTCTATACCACGAGAGCTTCAGACAAATGCAGAAAGTAATTAAGAACCTTGAAAAATTGGTCCGTATTGTCGGTGAAAGAATTTCACGCATTATTTTACGCAGGTATACTTCCTTTGTTACGTTACGTTCTACATGGACACGTATGTGCGCAAGCATTAATGTTGAATGTACCTCGTTGCTCGAGTTTTCTATTGTTTCAGATCAATTTTGAGAACGGCGCAATTGTGCTTTCTCAATCGTTGCATTACTTCTCTACGAGTATGTATGAGGTGTACGCACGTGTAAAATGGGTGTATGCTTTTCTGGCTGGGATGATATATTCTACCTTACATTCAGAGAACGTGAGTTCTTTTTGGTTAAATGTGAAAAGGCATAGTGGATTGTTTTACTTGTAGATTGTGTGTGTATAAGTGTGAATGTATGTGAATGAGAGTGGGTGTTTGGGGATGCGTCGGGATGTGTGTATGCGAGTGGATGTGTGTTAATGTGTCGGGATGTGTTTGGGTGTGCATGACTGGATATGTGTGGATGTGTGTGGATGTGAGTGAATATGTGTGGATGTGTGGATGTGAGTGGATTTTGTGGATGTGAGTAGATGTGTGGATGCGTGTGGATGTGTGGATGCGTGTGGATGTGAGTGAATGTGTGTGGATGTGTCGGGATGTGTGTGGGTGTGAGTGGATATGAGTGGATGTGAGTTGATGCCTGTGGATATGAGTGGATGTGTGGATGTGAGTGAATTTGTGGATGTGAGTAGATGATGTGTGTCGATGTGTGTGGATGTGAGTGGTTGTGTGGATGTGAGTGAATATGTGTGGATGTGTGGATATGAGTGGATTTGTGGATGTGAGTAGATGTGTGGATGCGTGTGGATGTGAGTGAATGTGTGTGGATGTGTCGGGATGTGTGTGGGTGTGAGTGGATATGTGTGGATGTGAGTTGATGCGTGCATGTGGATATGAGTGGATGTGTGTGGATGCATGTGATAGTGTCCGAATGTGTTAGATATGAGTAAATGTGTGTGGATGTATATACGTGAGTGGATGTGTGGATGTGAGTGAATATATGTGGATATGAGTGGATGTGTACATTTGAGTGGATGTGTGGATGTGAGTGGATTTGTGGATGTGAGTAGATGTGTGTGGATGTGTGTGGATGTGAGTGGATGTGTGGATGTGAGTAGATAAGAGTAGGATGTATGGGGATATGTGTGGATGTTTGTGGAGAGCCGAATTATTCGTAAAGAAATGCTATCACGTACGGCACGATTCATTTATTGGTTTTTTGGTACGTGTCTTACATGTAGAGTACCCTCGAACTCGTAAAAGAAATGAAGTCTTTGAGATATTCTCTTATTAGTGTAAGCCTACAGGTATTTATGATTACGAATATAAGATTCCTATCTCATATGGCAAGTCTCAATTGTTTAAAAGCATCACAAGACTAGAATCGAATATCAAAGATATCTTTGTCTTTTGTTATGTACATAGACTCAGAGTTATACACATTTTCTACATCTCCTTTTCTCTCTTATTGTATCCAATTTCGAGAGCAAAATTGTCAAGACGGAGCTATTTCAGAGTACACCAGAAGTCGAGAGAAAATATGAATGTCGCATCAGAGAGCGATGACAAAAAGAAATGGCGCGCTCTTTGAATTCCTTTTTGCTGCGAGAAGATACTACTACGACCTCGAAGGATGTGTTGGAATTTGCGGAGGATCGGCGGTATATAAATGTATGAATAAGCAGCACGTACTTCTTCTTCTCTTTACTTCTTTACACTCTCAAGAAAAGTATGCACTTCTTCCTCTTTGTGTATGTTATAAACAGTTTTGCCAGGTTACAAATTTCATAGCTGATAGTCTCGAGAAGAAGCCGGGTGAAGAGTAATCCAGCCGTACATTTATATATTTTTCAAAATTAAATGCAAATGAGAGAACGTGTTTACGAGACAAAAGAAGCAACACTTCGTTTATAGCATATGTGTCTCTTGTATCCAAAAGATCGTTTAACGAGCTCAACGAGCTCGATGAAAATATTAATCAAACACCGAGTGTATATATATATTTATAATAATTCCAAAAAATTCATGAAACGCTAACTTGAATGATTACTCGAGGCTACAAGTGCCACCAAAGGATCAATTATTATTACAATCTATCACTTGCATCTCGAACCTCAAAACTACTCATCGCGAAAGTTCGAGAAAGAGAGAGTCTCAATTACGATATGGTCACCGAATCTCAACGATCGCAAATTCCGGTCAATTAATAAATTTTCAAGTTTATTATATATATCCTCCTCCGACATTGGCAATCATAAAACATACATGACACACAGACGAACGAATAAATGAACAAGGTCAAAATGAATCGAGTAGGGCGGTCCGATTCTGAGAAACAAATGACGACGACGACAACGACGAGAAGAAAGAAGCGCAAAATTAATGATGATCTTGAGTAAGAAGGAATGAAGAGGAGCGCATGCATATAAGTATATGCGTGACAAAGGACTTTTTTTGCCGCGCTCGTAATCTAGAGTTGAAATAAATTATTTCATACCGGAGAAGGAAACGCTAGACATAGTGTACCCACTCGGAAGAAAAAGTTTTGTGAGTTGGAAAATTTTATTTGTTTATGCGCCCACGCTGTAATCATGCCCTTTTTTAATGTCATGGAGATATAGTTGACTCATCGGATTCTGCTACATCAGTTTGTACAAAGAAAAGAAAGAAAAAAAAATGATGAGGATACTTGTATTTAAAGAGAGGACGATCAGAGAGTGTTGAAAAAGTGGCCGTGGCAGAATCATACCGAAGATGAGAGTATATATGAGATGCCTTGGGGATAAGACACTTTGTGCCGTATGATCGCAAACGCGACTTTTTCATCGTCGACGATATGAGAAAATTTCAAAGAGGCGGAAAGAAAGCGAATGCTTTTTCGGCATATATGCGAGGAATGAGCTTTTGAGAAATTGAACGAGAGAGAGATAAAGATTTTGCTCGTTTTGTCAACGGCCGGAAGAGATATAT